>JAROYE020000002.1:47387124-48752481 GCA_029619315.2 Dynastes maya
GTTAACAAGAAATTGTACTATGCTAACGACAATACATCGAATGTAGCAATAAAATTCTACAATATTTTTTGTCAACATATAAATTGTGATGGAAAGTGTAGGCACGTTAATATTTATAGTCTAAACTTGCTTAAAAGTCTGAAGATGCCGCAAAGTAGAAGCTTATTTTTGCATTTCCATTCTTTTGTTTAATTTTCTACACGGTGTTCTATCCACAAAACTTGTAAAAAAATGGGTGAACGTGAGAGAATATCAAAAGCAGCCATACGTGTAGGTTTTTATGATATTGAAAGAACTATTGGTAAAGGTAATTTTGCTGTTGTCAAATTAGCTAGGCACCGGATCACTAAGACTGAGGTAAGTCCCTATTTCCTATACATTAGAATACATTACAATATCTGAGAAAATTGATATTTAACATAATCCCGATGTTTATTTGCTCAGCGCATTATAATATCCCCAAAAAATAATTTAATCGTATTTCTTTTCTGACTAAAAATGATCTTATGTATCAAGCCAGAGTATTCAAACAGTTGTTAATTATTTCGCGTTGTTACCAAGAATTTATATTTATATTGTGTATCCCTAACCTACTCCAATGATTACTAAAATATTCTGGGCTTGCGTAGGTCGAGTAGAGACCCATTGTACTTTGATTCTTTCTATTTCTTTATATTTTAGTTGTAAACTGCTATCATCACATAAAATAATTTTTATACGAATACTTTTTCTCAGATAACTATCAAACAAACTATTTTTAATCTAACTAAATTATTAAATAAAGCAAGACAATTCTCCAAGATTACAAATATATTTTTGTACTTTACAAAGCAATGTTCTTGAAGGTAATCAAAACTAAAAGGAAGTTGCTATCTATTGGTGAAATCATTAGTTCGTTGAAAAAAATTAACACCGACAGGTTGCCGTACTTCTTGGGTTTCACAAATTAATAAACTTTCCACAATTTCAATCGCGTTTTGCATTACTTTAAAAAAATTGTAACGGGTAATAGGTCGTAACGTACAACATTTAGCATATTTACTTAACATTTATCCCACGTAATTATTTGCTTTTATTCTTGGATTACTTACGTATATAAACACATTCGCTATTATTAATTTCGATAACAGATTTCCAATGACGTTATAGACTAGTAAAGTATAGCTAAATAAATCCCAGTGCCATCTTTCCTTTCTTGGTTGTGTAACGTTTTAAATTTTCTATCATACCTAGATTGTTGTAAGGTGCATTCTGTACAATGATAATGGATAAATCTTTGTATTGTACCATGTGAAATCGTTGTCGACGTAGTATTCGATAATTACATCTTCCTACTCTTAGACCATAGTTTGTGTATCTAAACAAGCCGTTCATCGAAATCGACCTTGTTCCAAGCGTACTTGCGTCAAAGATGACGTCAATCATCTCCCACTCTGCCATGCGTTTACGTACATATACAGTCTTACTCAAATATATTTAAAATACTGAAATTTTTGCCTGCTATGTCTGAAGTATAAATAATGATAATGCAGAAGAAGTTATACTAAAATCAAACAGGAAACACATTAAACTTTTCATACTTACGTGAAATGCTTTAAAACTACTTGCAATCAGTAGAATAAGAAATAATTTTGCTCCCAAATTATGAGCAACCAAAAAATTAGCGTATCTAATTAGATTATGAACACTAGCGTGTTTTCTATTATAGTTTTCCATATCTTTCAATCAAGCACATGTTAATTTGTAATTTCATAAACTCTTAGTTAATTACGAGAAATAGATTCCGTTGTTTTCCTAACTAAAAAGTTCCCGCAAAATCTGATACGAGACTCAGTTTACTTTATTGTTGCCCATTTTACAATTGAAATATTTCCTTAATAATGCTTTATTTTTCTAACGGTCACGCACAAGAAAGGTTAAAAAGAGAACAAAAGAGTTCTTGAAACTTCACTATTACATTATCAAATAATGTTTTATTTTGATAATTCCACGGAAAGTATCTAAAATAAAATATATGCAGTTGTGTGAATATGTTACCGACAACTATGTTTTTATATGAAATACTTCGCATTATACAGGATGTCCATGGATGGGGTTACAAAGAGGAAAAACTTTTTTAATATACGTTTTACAGAAAAATCTTATTCTTTACAAAAAGTTCTGCTTTCCTCAAAACGTCAAAAAACAATCTAGATTTGACTACAGACATACATTTACTTATAAATTCAATATTATTGCAACTGATACTTTTATTTTTCAATTAAACAATAATCACTCTTTGAAATGAACAAGTAAATGTAGCTATTTTACGTTTATGTTTATAATAACACTTGGTTCATAAATTTTAAACAACGGAACGCAATCAACGCAAAAAGTAAAATGATTATATCATAATATTGCAGTAGACATTCGTCTTGGTAATGAAACATATAAATTGCTAATAACATTTAAAGAAAATATATGTTATTCCTCCTGTAATACCAAAATATTCTTCGGTACTCTTAAACTATTTTAACCTTTCCTTTTTATTATACATGGGCCTCAGCTCTGGTGTGGCACCTGCATGATTTTTAATACATCCTCTTCCGATTTTTCTTGCAAATATATATTTTTTGTCATGTATGAGATTGACTCTGCGAAGAAAGCTATTCTAAATCTTTCTGTTCTCTGAGCGAAAGAACGATTTCCGAACAGCGACACAAGGTCTTTCTTTAGCAGTCAATCTACCAATTTTCTCACGTATTTTTAAACTTTTTGATAATGTTCTGAATCATTTTGTTTTAGCAACTTTTGTCTTAGCAATTTTTCTTTGGGTAGAACCTTCCCGATGCAGTGTTATTGTTCATTACAATCCAATAGTGATATTTTAACGATTTCAGCGGGTTTATAGCCTGTACTACGTTGAGATCGAAGAATTGTGTCTTATGGAGTATAGCTTTTATTAGTTTGTGCCTGTTTATATATAACAGGCCTTTTTAAATCTGAGAGCGTTGCCAAGTCTTTTGGCGCGTCTTATTCCTAGGGTAATATGTTGTGTTTACGTTTGTCATTTGTCAAATTCGATTTATCGTTTATGTTATTATTTGTATTGTTTATTTTCCATGTTTTCCCCTTCATTTTCCACTTGGCATTACATTTCACGGATAATTTAAGTTGGTAATTCCGACGAAAAAAAAACATATTTGCATACGAATATGATTTTTATTCCCACAACTACCAACTTAAATCATCCTCGGAATTTAAAAAATGCCAAGTGGGTTTTTTAAGTGAATTAGATTTTTCCAAAATCTGATAAAAAAATTTTATATATAAATCTTTCTCTATACCAAAAATGTATCGTTCATAATACTAAAGAACGCCATGTTTTAGGTAAAAGGAAATGTTTATAAAAAAATTCTAGAACAATTTCTCTATCAGGTTCTTCAAGAATGTACAGGTGTTCCATTAAAAAAAAGTAAAATAGTCTGAGTCAAACATGGCAACGATTTCGATGGCCATCTTGTAGACGTCAGTTGATATAATTTTTTTTTAGATGTATTGCGGAAAACCCCAAGAAATACTCAATCGAATAAAATTTAAATCACCATTCTAGCGCGTAATATATCGAAACAGCTGGATTTCGCAAACATCTCAAATTATGTCAATTATCCAAAAACGTAGTAATATACAATATGTTCCATTTAAAAACCTAATTTGTACAGTGGGCAGCGGAAACTGAATTCTTTGTATATTTGAATATAATTTTATGTTGTGTAGCATTTGTCTCTGAATATTTTTTATTTAAAATTTTTTTTCTCTGAATTACTCAAGGAAGGAATTATCTTTCACTGACGCAGGCGGAATACGCTGTGTATTTATCTGCAGGATCTCCCAACTTTTTGGAATTGTAAATTTGTTTAAATAGTAGTAAGTTAAAACTTTCTGATGCCATAATAGACTTCATAGTAGTAGAGTATCTTATAAAAATATTTCCGTATATACATATTCTATAAATTCTATAAATAGCGAACCAGATACATACTTTGCTATTGTATTTGGTTTCTCCATCTATAAATAAATCAGTATAATATGGATTTCATATGCTTTTCTAACAGATTTCGAAATATTTATGATTTTCATTTCAACCACCTAAATTTAGATACATCTATTTTCTTCAAAAATTCCGAAAAGCAAATGGAGTAGAAGATGCAAATATGGAATACCATTTTGTTTTATGAGTACATCTTCGTTGTATGAATCGAGTTATTTAAAGTTCAATTTCACTAGAGTATACTCAAAACAGTTACGGACCAAGATCATTACTTAGATTTCTTGTAGTCCTACACATTCTCGAAAAAAAAATTCTTGAAAAATTTGCTACACAACGTTTATTTATTTATGAAACCTACATATTATTATGATAGCAATAATAGCATAATTATTTCTCAGACTCATTTTTTCTTCGCTGTACTGCTTTCTTTTTTTTACAAATTCGACGTTGACTTCTTCCTTCTTCCAACAATCCACATTGTAAACATTTTAAATTAGATTTCGTTACGTATTAAAAAATAATAAATGGCAGTAGTATTTTTGTAAAACCCATTTCACGTACTAGTCAATAATAGCAGACACTTAAATAATAGTAAGCTACGAAAACAAATAATCACTATGTTCTTACCTGCAAAAGTTTTGAAAACACGCAGTTTAAAAACATCGCTTCTGTTAAACGGTGGAAATACTAAATTTGTTCATGGGTCACTGTAGCCTTAATAGTAGGTCTAGGCTAAAAGTTCACGACTCGTTTGATAGATGTAACGACATGTATTATTGAGAAACCTTGGTATTCCATATTACCAACATATTCCATATTTGCATTTTTTACTCTACATTTTAGCGTAAATGTTTACAAGACCTAAATTGTACACTTGGTTCTATGTACGCATTGTATTAGAACGTCTTCGAAATATACAGGCTGTTCAGTATTGAACACCAAGCTTTGCCAAATTCAAACACCAGAAACGTAATTTTTTTAATAGCACCATATATTTTTTTCTGTATCTCTGACTATAATAAAAAGTACTCAAACTGGTTTATTCCATATACATATTTGCAACTCCGTTTAAACTTGTCATTTACATATATAAAATTATTTCACGATATCTACAAATAAATTCGCTAATAATTTATGTCAATTACATGGAGTACCAACCTACTATCTCAAATAACACATATTAGAAACCCGGCAAGGTTTAAGAACAATACTTCGATCTAAATGTAAAGCAGACTGCAGTTTTTGATATTCATTCAATAACCTGGATTACACTCACTCCTCAATATTTTTATATGCACGTTTGCTTTTACTTAAAAAAAAACTAAAATAAACCGCAGTTACCACTTTGGATGATACCACGAGCATGCATTATTCATGGAACCCACACATCAACGAATGCACCACAATTATTATCAAAACCTTATTTGTCTATTTCCATTTTACAGTGCCAGAAATTACTTGTTCTCCTTGAAATTCGATTTTTCTTGCATATTATAACTAAAACGTGACAAACGGTTGCACCCGCAAAGACGCCTATACGGGAGGGGGGGGGCGTATGTGGATGCAGAGTTCAGTAATACGGTAGACATTGAGGAGTTTGGTCGTTCGGTTATTTATCGGATTCTCATTGTGTGTTTTCGAAAACATGGAACGTAAGCCTGGTGCACCTCTTGCATCGCATGTGAAGAAACATGTTTGACGTTTCCCTAGTTTGGAATTTAGAGGTTCGCACATTTGTTGCAAATTTTGCGGTATAGGGTTGCTAGGTTGCACGACATTTGAATGTAGAAGTCATATTAAAAGTAAACATCATGTATTGAATTTAAGAAACAATATTCCGTACTGGCAATTTGTGTATGACTTTATTTTCATGTTGAGCACGTGTAACATTCCACAACACCTGGTAGATAATGAAAACTTTTGTCTTTTTTGGGATAGGGATAAATATGTTCCATCATGGAAGCTACCAACAAAAAGACAACCGCAAATTTACCACATGTGTAAAGTACAGTAAAATACTCTATAAAAGACGAGTTGAGAAATCAAAAAATCCGGCTCACTGTGGACGAAACTACTGATGCCCAGAAACAGAGCTTGATTCATATTGTGGCGTGTCCTTTAAAATGTAATTGTCCAGCAGCTTCCTTGTTGTTAGCCAGTAAAAGGATTGAAAGAACTGATGCCGAAACCGTTGTAAACATAATAAAAAATATGTTAGGAGCCCAAATCACCATGTTAGTTTCTGACGGAGCCGCAACAATGCTGAAAGCTGGTAGGATGTTAAAAGTATGCTTTCCGACTCTTCTTCACATAACATGCCCCATACACGCATGTCATCTCGTAGCAGAAACAATTCGAAGCAAGTATCCTACGGTGAATGATTTAATATCATCTACCAAAAAAGTGTTTGTGAAATCTCCCAAACATATCGGCGTATTCAAGCAATTGTATCCGCAAATTCCGCTACCACCTCAGCTTGTATTGACGCGATGGGGAACATGGATCGAGGCAGTATCTTAGTATCGCAAATATTATTCCCAAGTGAAAGATGTCATTTTCAAATTTAATTCTTCTAATTCTCAAGCGGTTCGCGAGAGTCAGCAACTTTTTTCCGATTCGGACGTTCAAAAAGAAATAGATGACATTTCCATAAACTATTACATTCCATTAAACTATAACAGTTAGAAAATACTCACTTATCTATACAAGACTCGTTAAATAACATCAACAATTTAGCAGCCACTCTAGAAAGGACTAGATGTCGTGCAAAAATTTCGTGCAGATTTAAATAAAAATCCGGATTTAGAAAAGGTTCGATCTACATATATCTGGAATTCAAAACTGCACAGAAGAGATACAGGAGTATTTGAATTTCGCAAATCTTACTTCATTAGATGCATTTGCAAAGTATACGAGAACGTTTTCAGGCCGTCATCGAGGCCTGACCGAATCGACAATGGAAGCATTGCTTATGTTGTAGTACTACGCGGCGTCGCACATTACAGCGGTGGTCCACTAGTTTCTCGAACATTATAAATAGTACACGGTCACCGATAATAACCGAACGTCCACTCGATTGCTTTCACGGCGCCTCTGCGTGCAACCGTTTGTCACGCTTTAATTATAACACAACTTTAAATAAAGGTAACCTTATACATAAATAAAAACCTCTTCATACTTTAATTGCAGCTGAATAAGACACTAAAATACAAAATATAAATTCTATATAGCGGTCGGGAACATATTCACAGTACTCTATGGGTATTATAGATAATTTCAGAAATATGAATCAAGAAAAATGAAATAGGAATTTAAAAGAATTAAAATTATTTTGATGTTTCT
This sequence comes from Dynastes maya, assembly GCA_029619315.2. Lineage (NCBI taxonomy): Eukaryota > Metazoa > Arthropoda > Insecta > Coleoptera > Scarabaeidae > Dynastes > Dynastes maya. The sequence goes on from JAROYE020000002.1 coordinate 47,394,497, forward strand.
TCAGTATTGAATTAATTACGTATTTTATTACGTTAAAATATATTATAGATAAACACATTCGCTACTTTTAACATATTACATATTTGATTTGTTACCTAAAACGGCACGCCTCGGCTTTCTTGCATTACGACTCACGGCCAATATAAAAATCTAAATAGATTTAATAGCTGAAGGATAGGTAACCAGTTGAAATTGGACATCAATTGTAAGCGTTCTATGTAATTGTAATAATAATTATGAGACTCTACCCGTTATATGAATATGTATCAGACTACTACAGACCTAAGCAAAACAAAAGTTTGGAAAATATGCTACTTTATATTAAATCTTATTATTATTGTTGCCTAAAATCTTATTTTTATTTACTTTTGCGTAAACTGTTTTCGTCTAATCAAATTACCACAAGATACTCTTCTATTTCTAACTTATTCGTCATAATAAAAACGATATTCCTTTTTTATCATTTTCTGGCGTAGAAGTACATAGTTTGGAAGATCGTGGACATCAAGCCTTACATTAAATTCAACGTTCTTATTAATGACAAAAAAATAACGATTCCTTTAGTAACTTAAACGAATGCTCTTACTGATAGAAGTGAATAATTTTGTTCCCCGCATAGAATCAAATATAGGCTTATCCAAATTAAGTGCGCGAAATTGCTCCGTTATTATTAAGGCTACAAAGTAAATTAAATTAGCAAGGTATGTAGTAATGTTTTTAATACTGATTAAGACGCAATTAACAAAAATAAATAAATATCTAACTAATTGTTAAAAGAATTTGAAATTTAATATTTCTTAAATTCAACACTTTGTATAGTTTTAAAAATTTAAAAAATGAGTAATAAAAAAAATATGGGGTATTTTGGTTTTTGTGAAAAACACGAGTTCATTGCCTAAAAATCAAAATGGATTTCTTATATTATAAACATTATATCCCTCGAAAGTATAACACACATATCTAGCAGGATTTTTCGCGCATTTAATTGTTAAAAATACTACCAAATAACAAATGAATTTGAGAATAGGAAGTAAAGTATGCTTTGCCTGCATTTTTTGGAGTAGAATGCGTACACTACCGGCCATAATTATTTGCTCACCTGCATTTTTGCTTGGATTTTAGAAAATTATTTATTTATTCTTATTTTGGGGGGTATAACTATTTACCTAGTAGTAAAAGAAAGATCTCACATTAAATAATTCGGCAAAAGACTGCTATCACACTTAGTTATCGGTTGGATCTCCTTAATCCGATAATTAGGGGTAGAGGTAGGGCCATAAAAAGATCCGAAATGTAATACAATTATCCTTCACTAATAAATATTTAATGTAGTGCAGGTAAAGATGACAATTCCCTATTTACCCGAACTAGAATTATGAATTTTGATTTAGTAGTTACTGTTCTTGTTAATAAAATTATCTAAAATTAGTATTAAAATGCCGAAAACAAGAGAGTTGCCTTTAGAAATCCGCACAATGACTACATAATCTTGGCCGAAGTAACAGAGATATCACAAGAAGGTTGGAAATTAAGTCACCGAACTGTTGACTATAACGTTAAAAAATATCAAGAGGTTGATACGTTATTAAATAGAAAACCAACAGGACGATGGAAAATGACAACACCGGCGGAAGATCGTTGAATAATTATGACGAGTAAGCGGAATAGACGAAAAACTGCACCTGAAATAAATATTGAGCGTGAAAAACGAGTTAGTTTAACCACCGTGAAAAGGAATTTGGCCGAGTAGCGTTGCGTAAACCGCTCTTACGCAAGCAAAATAAAATAAAACGGCTGCAGTGGGCTAAATAGCATCAACATTAGACAGTTGGCGAGTGGAAAAATGTTTTCTAGATCGATGAGTACAAATTTGAATTCTTCGGCTTCAAGAGAAGAACGTACGTTCGGAGGTTGAAAGGAGAACGAGGAGCCGAATCATGTGTAGCACCTACAGTCTAGCATGTGGGCGGATCGGTAATGATTTGGGGTTGTTTTGGCGCCGCATCTGTAGCAGACTTGGTTAAAATATGTAGATGGAATTTGAAGAAAAGAGCGCTACCGGGAAATTTTAGAAGCAAGTGCTATACCATCTGGAATGGGAATAATCGGTAACTATTTTATATTTCAATATGATAACGATCCGAAATACACATCTAAACTGGACCGCGAATATTTAGATTCGGTGGAACGTGAAAGCAATATCAAAATAATGAAATGGTCCCCATAGAGCTTTTGTGAGAGGAACCCGATAGGCAGGTGAAAATAAATCCTCCAACTTCCGAGGAATCGTTGTGGAAACAACTACAAGAAACCTGGCTTAAAATAGAACCCGCTACTCTGACGAAATTGATAGAGAAAATGCCACAAGTGTGTGCCGCAATTACTAATAGTGGAGGTAGACATTTCGAGGAAAGGAAGATTTAATTTTTTTATGTCAAAGAAATTTTATAATTGAATAGAGACTATCAATTTCTTTGTTTTAACAGTATTTTATTAAATGCAAAACTACAATTTCAGTACCTTTTTTATTTAAGCGCATTTCTTTGGGTGGGCAAATAATTATGGCCGGTAGTGTAGGTGCGATTAAAAATAGAGATCGCGATTTAGAGAAAAGGATTAGTTGAATATCTCCTGAACTAGGTTTACGCAACATTCTGTATAAAATCTTTGATATCGCTTGAAGATCACTAATCGTCAATGCCGTCAGTGCCCTCAAAACCTACATATACATAAAGTTTATATCGAATGAAAAATTACGTTTAAATGGAATCCTGCATCTATCACATCTTTTTAGAAAAAATACATTTTTCGCAGTATATCCTAGATTAATTATATCGATTGCATGAAAAAGGCTTGCTTTAATCAAAAGTGCCAAGTTGAAAATATTTTTGGAATGTAGAACATTATTCATAAGATAGTCCACTAAACTTTCGATATTTTAGTTATTTTTAGTGAAACATCTAACAAAGTAATTCATGAAATTCAAATAAATAGCATTTCTAACAGTTGAACGTATGAAAAATATAAATTGTAGTATTTGTTTCCGTTGAGAATATAGTCTACTAACGTTTTTACATTATGCATCCATATTTTGTTCATAAATTCAAATACTCTAATAATTTCTGAATTATTCGGTTTTAGGACGATATTTTATTACACTGTTACATCACACACTAAATTATTTTTCAACATTTTTAAGAACATACTGCGTATCCCATTTAAAAAGACTACTCTTCAAATTGTTTGGAACTGCTTTTTTTTTGGCAACTGCGTATTAATCCGCATAAAACACGAGTACATTGCTAATTTAGTCTACTTTGGGACATTAATAATATCGGAGATGATGTTTAGGGTGCCTAAACTCGTAAAACATAATCCAAAAGTCGTTTTGAATGCGTTGAGGTCTAAAGTCATTGCTCTTAAATATTTTTGGGCTTTTATAATACCTATTACACAGGATACGGTGGAACAAATCTGGCCAGTACATAGTACAAACAATTTAAGTAGAAAAATTCGTGTCAACTCATGAGATGAATCTACAATGCTGAGTTGTGGAGCTACAAGAAGTTAAAGTGTTACAATGTAAACTAATACAAAACTAGATATATTTCTTATTTATGTTTTTGTCTTTTATATACACTCACAGACAAAAATATTGCATATGTTATTTTCGGCCTTTATTGTTTTTCTCTTAAAAACTTTTGTGATTTTTGTTGCTAAATCTTGTACATTGAAGTGTTTTACGTTATTGATGATGAAATAAATTACATATGGAGGATTTATAGTAAATTCGTGGAGGAATTATCAACACGATTTGTTTTTGGCCAAAAACGTTTAATTGGAAAAAACAACATTAATTATCCATAAACATAATAAGAACGCTACATAATAACACTTTAATACTTAGTACTTCCTCCTCTTGCTCTAACGATATCCTGCATCCTCTTAATCATGCTGCGCAAAAGATATTTGATGATTTCTTGAGGAATTCGATTCCATTCTTGCAGTGTAGCAATTCTTAATTCTGCAATTGAATTAGGAGCTGGATTTCGTGCTCGTATATTTCTTTTTAGAATGTCCCATAGATGTTTTATAGGATTTGCGTCAGGACTATTTGCTGGCCACTCAAGCGCCGCAACCCCGACATCCTCAAGGTACTGGATCACTGTCCTTGCGGCATGGGCTCGGGTATTATCATCCATTAGCGTAAAATTATCATATGCAATAAAACCCGCATAAGGTAAAACATGTTCTTCAAGGATATTGTGTATGTACCAGTTAGCATTCATTCTTAAATTTACATCAATGAGTTCCGTGCGACTCTCCCAACTAATGCTGCCCCATAACATAATGGAACCACCACCAAAGCTAAGATTTTGTGCAAGATTACATTCTGCGAAACGTTCTGACTTTCTGTTTACACGACTACGTCCATTAGGCTTCCATAATTGTATTCTTGTTTCGTCTGTAAAAAGAATCTTTCCCCATTGTTGTTCATTCCAGTTAGCATGAGCTCTTGCAAATTCTAGAAGTCGAATTTTGTGACGTGGGAGAAGCCAAGGAACTCTGGCAGGACGTTTTGGATTTAGGCCGACCTCCTTAAGTCTCCTCATTACTGTTTTGACAGATATATTGACTTGTCTCGTTTTCAATAATTCATTTCTAAGATGCGGTGCTGTAAGTGGACGATTTCGTAAAGATTGAAGTCTCAAATATTGGTCATCTCTTGGCGTTGTACATCTTTTACGTGCTTGACCACGCCGCCTTTTGTATTCTCCAGTCTCATTGTGTCGTCTTACTATACAAGAGACAGTCAATTGATAGATATTTAATCTCCGTGCAATATCTTCTTATCTGTACCCTTCATTGGCTAAACAAACAATTTTAACACAATTTATAACACTTCAATGAGGCATCTCGTTAACCGAAACTACACACTTGTGCATTAAAGCTCTGGAAATATCATTCTGACAACATGGACTGGAGATCAAATCAGTGTTTTGGTCTCCAAGGCACATTACGCTAATTTATAACGTTTTATCGTTATCTCTTATTCACTCATAAAAGGCTACATTAAAATATTCTCTTTTTTTGTAACAAATTGCATAATACGTAGAACACTCCAGTGTAAAAGATTTAGCAATAGAAATTACAAAAGTTTTAAAGAAAAAGGTAAAGACCTAAAATAACATATGCAATATTTTTGTCTGTGAGTGTATATTTATATATATTCTAGATAGGACAACGATAATAAACATTATTATTATTATTGCATACTGACAAAAAATTACTTTATTAAATGACATTAATAAGTGAATTTCATTAAACAAAACAAGAAATCAGATCAGAGCCATGGAGTAGACCATCCTTGCTTCTTTGTTTATCTAGCCACATTATATCATTATCAATGGGCTCATTCCATGGATTAACACTAGGTTGACAGAAACGTCGTCACGGTGAAGGTGGTTGACCGAGCGCACTTGAACTGCACAAATTTTAATCCCAGGAAGATAAGCCTACACTTGAACTGCGCAAAGTAGTTAGAAGGTTTACTTAATCCGATACACGAACTGCACAAAGACAATTAACCTTTCCTGGAGTGCGGTTAATAAAAATTGTTCAAAATATATACAACCGATGACATAATTATTAGGCGCCCCTGAAATTTTTAGTTTTATCACAATTAACCGAAGAAGAAATGAAACAAATGCAATATAGGTAAAGATTTATTAATTATAATATCAAATTTAATATTTAATTGATTCTCCGCGTGCTTTAATAACTTCAAAAATTGGCTTAGGCAAACTCCCTACTCGCTTCTGGCATGTTGCCTGTGGAATATTTTGCCATACGTTGATAATGGCGGCTTCTAACTCTTGTTTTGATTTTACTTTGTGTTGATACATTCCTTTCTTTATAATGGCCCATAAATGCTCAATGAGGTTAAGATTTGGGCTTTCCGGTGGCCAGTCCAAAAGCGGCATCCCATTTTCGCGAGACCAAGCAACACTTGAAGCGGCAGTATGACATGGCGTGTTGACTTGTTGAAACATGATCTCCTCGGTATTCATTCCAAATAATTTTTCAACAGGTGGTTATAAAACCTGTTCCAACATTGTTGTATAAGTTTTGGAATTCATCCTTCCCGGGCAAATAAATGTTTCTCCAAGATCTGCTGACGTCATACAACCCCATATCATGATACTACCCCCGCCGTGTTTGACGGTAGGTACAACACAGTCAAGATGATATTCTTCACCCGGTCTTCTACGGACATAAATACCACCAGGTGAACCGAAAACCTACGGGGGTATTGTTTAAAATTAGTGCTAGTTGTTTTTTTTATTTTCCTCCTAATGATTAAAACATTTCAATTTGGAAATTATGTGATTTGTAATACTATGATTATCCTACTTACCTCGATATTACATTCATCCGACCAAATCACTTTAGCCCAATCTTCTTCTGTCCAAGATTTATGTTTTAGAACCCACGCTAATCATTTCTTCTTATTCGTGTCAAATAACCACGGCTTCTTTCTCGCTCTTCTGGCAGGCAACCCTACTTTTGTAAGACGTCTGGAAACTGTTTTCGACGACATTGCTATGCCATGTTCGAGAAACAACGCAGTTGATAAATCCTTGACTGTTCGACATCGATCATTCAGGGACTGCCGCTGCAACCAACACTCTTGTCTTTCCGCCGTCTTCCGCTTGGGACCTCTTCCAGACCTTGATTTTGTGCTTTTCGTCTCTTTATATCGTTTTATGGTGGTTTGTACCGCACATCGTGAACATTTTATTTTTTTACTAATCACTTGCGAAACGTTTGTGAATGTAACGTAACGATTTGTGCTCGTTCATACTCCGTAAGTTCTCTAGATTTCGGCATTTTATTGATTCCTAAAAGAAATTCACGCTTCTAAATACTTGCACTTAAAACAACAATTTACACACAGAACTTTTAACGGACAGATGAACGCAGCTCAATATACACACAACAACTAAATCTAAAATAGGAATATTTTCAAGTAAGACCCCACTTAATGTATTTATTACCAAAATTTCTCTCTTCAAAGAAGGGTCAGGTAAACACCGTTGTCCTGCTAATACGCCAATACCGAGAAATTGTAGGGATGCCTAATAATTATGTCACCGGCTGTAGATACAGATGTTAAGGTATAGAAATTAGAAAATTCTAGTATAGCAAAAATAGTTTATTATAAAATCTTTACAAAAACTAGCGCCAAAATATTTACGTATACATATATGTATGTACATATTAAAGTACATAAACTTGAAAAATTCTAATATTATTATTATGCAGCTATTTTATATGAGCAACACTAAAAAATCTGCCCTTGAAATAAAATTATTTTGATATTGTTCAAGTTTCTTTTCTAAAAATATTTGGCGGTCCCTTACGTTTTTACGTGGTGTGTGACCAATACAATTAACACTATTAATTTTAATATACGAATCTGTTTGAAGATTCATTATGGTGTTTATAAAAGCATAATTACTGGGATGTGGTGACGGGCAATACGAATTAAATTTACTATGGAAGGACACACATATTAGTAGTTCTTGTATTAGATACGTTATTTGCAGTCCAAATATTTGGTGGAAAACGCAATTCATAATCTATATAATTTTTAACCAATAATCTGTAAATTGCGCCACTTTTGGATCTTCGGGCTGCGATGATACAAAATCGAAAATGAATGCATCTCCAACTTCGTCTGGGGGTAAAAAAGTTAACCCAAAGAGATGACGCAACCACTTACGCGTATCGGACCATTCGGATGTTAAGTCTTGATACTCCTTGCTCAACCCGACTTATTGTATTTTCCGATACCTAATAAATGACATAAAATATTAATATTATTTGTAAGAATATATTACATAATATTTTAATAAATATTTTAACTTACCAAACTTGTGAAAAATGAAATCAACCGGTGACGTTAATTCCCGGAAAACTATCGGCTACACTTTCCTGAAGTCCAATTTCAAAATCCACTATGTTTTTCGGATTTAAATGAAAACCTACATTGACACATTTCTCTTTTAGGAAATGAAAACAGATATCATAGTCTGCTTCTGCGAATGAATGATTTTCAGTGGTCTCTTACTAAGCTGTTCCGATGCTTTTCTTTTAATGCTGTTATTATTTTCCGCAATAAAACATTGGATGAAATTACTTCGTGATGGTGGATTCTGATACTTTGCGAAAAAACTGCGCCAGAGTCGATAGTGTAAATTTTCTCGTACATCTTCAACAAACTTCACCCGTAGACACCATGTGCCGAAATTTATATTTAAAATTTTCACACATAAGCAACACTTTCTCTCTTTTACTAAACATTTTGCTAATCCTTGTTAATTTGCTCTTTTCGAACAGTTGATGTTATTTCACTTACCTTTCTTTATATGCACACATTTTGTTTGGGCAGTATACTCATTTATTATACTTATTTTACAAAAGTAAATGTAAATTTCTTTTGTTTTATAAATATTGATGGAAATGAAAGTAAAGGGATTAAAATAAACCTTTAATGGTTTTGCGCAGTTCGAGTGTCGGATTAAATATGGGTCATTAGTGCTGGTCTACGAAAGATTAATAAATTTTGAGCAGAGCACCGGGTTGACCAAGCAACCGGTTGTTTTAATCAAATTTGCTTTATTGATGTAATTTAATAAAATAAATGTTGTTTAGCATGTATTGGTTCTAACAGCTTTGTTTTATTAAATATTGGCGTCATAATTTCTTTATTTCTTCTAGCTCCAAAATTATACATTACAGGTAATGCATTAATAGGAATTTTCTTTGCACAAAACAATCTCCTCTAGGCTCTGGCCTGAGTTCGTCCACCCGTCATGACTCACCCTGTATATAGCAAAGATGCAATGAATACATTTATTGTTTTTATATTTTTATTTATAGGTTGCGATAAAGATCATAGATAAGTCACAGCTAGACGCAAGTAATCTCCAAAAGGTATACAGAGAAGTCGACATAATGAAAAGATTGGATCATCCTCACATCATAAAGCTATACCAGGTACAGGTAAAATTGCTTACTTTTTACATGCAATTTTTATTTTGCTTTAAGGGGTTACCTGCAGTCACGACCTCCGATCGGAGGTCATTTTTGAATTTTTTTTTCTCCAAAAGTATACGGTAGATTAAAACAAAAATTAGTACGTTCGAATACTTTAGTCTTAAGCTTTATTCATGAATTTTTGTGTATAAAAATAATCAAAAATGGCGGAGTTACATTGAAAAAACTTGGCCTTGAACTATGGAAATAAATTTACAGTGATTGTAAACAAAATGGCGACCGTCTAAACAAAAAGGCTACTTTCTGACCTAAAATTTGGCTCTTCTAACGTGCATAAAAAATATTAATTTTGATCAGAAATTGAATTCCTTCGTTCAAGGGCAAGACAATTCTATCGACTATAATTCCACAAAGTTTCATTGAAATCCGTTGAGACTTCAAAAATGTCGTTTCGAGAAAAAAGTTTTAGAATGAAATAAAATGTGTAACATTCATAAAAATAGACTTACATAGAGTCACCTGTTCCGGGGTCTATATAGCAATCCCTCTGCATCCATAGCAGCATGTATTTCACCTTTTAAACAGGCTAGCAGGCTTGCATGAGTAGCAAGAGACAGGTACTATACGGAGCAGCTGGCGCGCCGCGCAACGGGTTCGTTCGCTTCGGCGGTCGGAAAAAAATAAGTTCTTACTCCCATATCGACTTATAACGTTGGAATTGAATAATCTAAGGGCTATACTTTTGCATGGTGACATTACCTCAAAATCGATTTTTCCAAAATTTATGACTGGAGGTACCCCTTAATTAGCCCAAACCAGCTAAGTTGTATTAGAAAGAAATAATGTAGGTCTACTTTATCCTACTTGAAAACTGTTTCTATACACTACCTGTAACTATACACTACAAAACATTTTTGGGAAATATTACACCAAAAATTTGTTACCTTCTATCAGTTACATCAGTTCAAAATTACTTACTACTTCTAAAATGTTCACTTGGCATTTAAAATTCCATTTTATCAAGTAATTTTCTGTGTAGTTTTTACACTTCATGGAGATTTCAATTGTGATATTTCTTTCCTAATTGAATATTATCGAAATAATATTTAATACTACATTCTAATAGTTATTTTTGCTTGTAAACTTTAACCTTTCATGTATTTTTGTACGGGATTTTTACGCATTAGGATAATTTTCACGAGAACTTATACCTTGGCCGTTTTGGGATTCCCTGAGTACCGATATGCTCTTAGCGAGACTAGTGTCACGATAGATCAAAAACATTATTGTGTTAAGACACATAGGTATATTCATATACGATATATATCAGGTGGTTCAACTTGCATATTCCAATGTGACCGAGCACGAAGGTTTTGGTTAAAATCGATTAACCGGAAGTGTAACTTTACTTGTCTGATTTTTAAATTTTGTGAAATATTTTAGAGAATGGCTTCAATAGTTTTCTTTAGAGTTGGTACATTGACTGCATTTTGCAAGTGCTACAACTTGTGATCTGTACATTTCAGTCACTTTCAATCAAACAAAATAAATACTATTGACTACTTTGATATTTTTCGTTAATGGATTAACTTGATTCATGAATTAGGTAAAGACAAAACAATGGAATATAATTAACCATTTGTTACATATTACTATATTATTATACAACGTGTCCACCTAGTGCGTGGCCGGGAGATAATTTCTTTCCTAATCGATTTACAGAAAATGTTTTCAAATAAAATATACTCGGAGACAAACACTGCACAGAAGTTTCCGCTGCGCATGATACAAGTTTGGTTTTTTAAACGGAATAGCCTGAATATTATTACGAGTTTAGATACCCCTCTTCAATTTATGGCAACTTTTATCAATATTTCCTACACCTATCTATCTTAGTTTTTGAGGTAATTGACAAAATTTGAGATTTTTACAAAATCTCGCTGTTTCCTTAATGGCCAATATCTTCAAGGTTTTGGTAAATCATCGAAGATTTTTTTATAGTAACCAGATTCTACAAGATGGCCATTGATATCGTTGCCAAGTTTGATTCATGTTGTTTCAATTTTTTTTAATAGAACACCCTGTATATTTTTACAGAATATAATAGAGAAGATCTAGAATCTTTTTTGTAAACATTTCCCCATACCTAAAGTGCTTCCTTATTTAGTAAATTAAATATGAAGCTGCGCAGATAAGCTTTTCGTTTAAAAACGTAGGGTGCTATGACGTAATACTATAAACCTTTGTTCCGCTAAAGAAATTTATTAAAGCAAATGTGTAAACGTTATCTATTTTGGTACAATTTTATCATCTGCTCGAAGTAACTATTATTTTCCTACATACATTGTCTAGTAAGTTAACCAGCATGTATAAATAACAATTAGTGAAAACAAGATAAACGTTAATTAGAGTTCAACATAAAAGGAATAGATCTATTTAGCACCGTACACTAAGTTTTTTTGAGCAGTGAGAAATATAATAAGAACATACTGAAAGTTGTTTAAAAAATTTCGAAATTTAGCTAAATAGATATATTTATGAAAAAACTTAAGATAACGCATAACATGATCGTTACATAAAATAATAATACTCCCGAGATGTTAGTAAATGTTAAATAAAATACAAGGAATAACATTACAGTTTGTATGAAGCAAAATGATGTTCACTTCGAATGCATGTGAAATTGTACGGATAAATTAAATCTTACAGGTTATTTTTAATAAATATCTTTAGAAAAACAAAAGTTTATAGTACAGGATGGGGCAGAGCAACTTGCTTATTTGAATTCGGCGCCCTGAAGCGATGGTTGCTCCGAGGAGGGTGGGGGTAGCCACATTTGAGAGGGCGAGGCGTAAAGTTGTAGCTCCGCTTGGTTTAGTTAGCATCATAGTTTTTTGAAGAAAACGAACGGGCAGTTTTGGTGACTTCTAACCGTTATGCCCACATGATTCAGGAGTTTTTCCTGCCAACACTCAACGAGATGGATGTGGGAGATGTATGGTTCCAGCAGGACGGTTCCACGGCACACACAGCGCGTGTGTCAATGACTGTTTTGCGGCAACACTTCCCAGGACGCCTCATCTCCTTGAGCGGCGATCTGCACTGGCCAGCACGGTCGCCTGATTTAGCACCCTGCGACTATTTTTTATGGGACTGTCTAAAATCACTTGTTTACAATGATCGTCCTAGGACCCTGGCTCACCTAAAGAACAACATTCGTCAAGCTGTCGCCAACATACCCGTCGATATGCTGGAAAGAGTTCGATTAACGCAGTGTATTGAGAATAATGGACGCCATCTGCCTGATATCATCTTTAAAAGTGGGAAAACATCAAATTTAAATGTTGTACTTGATGCTGTTCAAAGAATTAAATATATATCTGCATTACTTTTTTTTAATTGAATTTCTAAATAAGCAAGTTGCTTTGTCCCACCCTGTATTTCGTCACAGCACTCTGAATTTTAGCAAAAAACTTATTCGCATAGCTTTATATTTAATTTACTAAAGAACGACACATTTTAGGTATAGGGAAATGTTTACAAAAAAAAACTATTACAGTTTCTCTCTTCGGGGAAAAATATACAGGATGTTCCATTATAAAAACTGAAATAGCACGAATCAAACATGGCAACAACTTCGATGGCCATCTTGTAGACTCCAGTTGATATAACAAACTTTTAGATGTATTGCCTGAAACTCCAAGAAATACTCAATCGAATAAAATTTGAACCATCACCCTAGCGTGTACGGCGTTTAAGATATCGGGCGTTAAAGATACAGCGACATTTCGCAAAATCCTCAAAGTATGTCAATTATCTCAAAAACTAAGATAGATAGATGTAGGAAATATTGATGAAAGTTGACATGAATTGAAGAGAGGCATCTAAAATCGTAATAATATACACGACGTTCCATTTACAAAACTAAATTTGTATCGTGCGCAGTGAAAACTGACCCTGTGTAGTGAGATATAATTTTATGTTGTGCAGCATTTGTCTCCGAGTATTTTTTATTTGAAAATCTTTTTTCTAAATTGCTCAGGAAGGGAATTATCGTTCGTCCACGCTGTATAAACTATCAAACCGAAATATCTGTAATTATATACAACATATACATTTTACTGTTACGTCTTTAAAAATATAAGACTTCAAAGATTTTCTACTTTGATAAATCTTTTGGGAACCAAATTAAACATTGCTGAAATACAAAATTTACAAAATACTGGTTTGTCACTCCTCACTGCTCTTCAATTGTCTTACATTCTTTTGTGGAGAACACTAAGAATTAGGTTCTTAAATATCATGAAGCTTGTTCATTAAAGGAACGATTTTGGTTTTCCCTGTAGTAAATAAAATATAATTAGAAACACAGTATTCCTGTAAATAGAAATTGTTAATGATTTGCTATTCCCATGCACTCTCCAATTTAATTTGATGAATAAAAGCAATAACCATGTTTGATTTAATTATTTTTTTGCAAATTTAATTATTTGCAAACATATAAATTCTAATGCACAACAGAAAGGATTTAAGGCGAGGTATGAATATATTTACCTACATTTAATAATAATAATGATAATAATAAACTTATGTGCTAACACGTTCAAACACGTTTACCACTATTAATTAGCAAGAGAGAAATGCGGTAACGCACGTTTTGTTGTATCAGAAAGGGTAAAACCCATAACGGTCATTTGTCGAATCCCCCCTTTTTTATCCAATATGGGTATACAGATTCGGCAGAATTTTAGCACGACTCGTACATAAACCAGAAAAGATGGTTGCATATATAACGTAATGCGATTATTTGTATGGTTATCGTCCTATTATTCCACCGCCTTGCGTCTGACTAATTGATAATTTATTAATACTATTGATATATGTAAAAACCCTTTCATCTTGTGAAATCTATTTCTTTGTTTTACACACAGCCGAAAGTTCTACAATTATTTCAAACAGTTTTTTTTAATTATCACCCCGCTAACATAGTAACATAAACAAGAAAACCATATATCAAAATGTATCCGTTGGTCAGCAATCCTACACAACAGCCGAGCCCCTTTATGGAGGTAAAAATTAGTGCTGTAGATATCCGATAAAATTGAGATCCGGATATCCGAATCCAAAATTATCCGGATCCTAGGATCCAGATCCGCTATCCGGTTCTCGGATTCGCTGTCCGGATCTCGGATCTGGATCCGTTATCCGAAACCTCGGATCCGGATCCGCTATCCGAAACCTCGGATCCAAATCGGCTACACAAAATCTCGACTTCGGATTCCTTATTCGATACTTCGGATCCGAATCCATTATCCGATAACATGGATCCAGCCTCGTTCTCCGATAATTTTCTCAATCAAATAGTAAGGTGCAGTGCCGTCAAATCTCGTAGTAAATTTAGTAAAGTTTACATTAGATTTCGTTTAAATCTAGTAAACTTAATAATCCTACTTCAAAATAAAATATTCCGGACTTTTATTATATAATTATTAGCAAGATCTATTCGCATTCATTAATGTGTAGATAGTAGATAGGTATAATTGTTAAGTGTTAGTGCTATTTTAAAAAAATAACTCTTGCCCAGACGTTTTATGCATGTGTGTATTGAAATATCTTTCGCTTTTTGTATTTATTTCAAAAGTGGACGTTTGAGTAAAGAATTCCTTGTAGTTATTACGCCATATTCGTAGAGGAGTCGGGAATTGTTTTTAGTCATTTTGTTTGAATGAGGTCACTGTTGCAATTCACTTCGATATTTTTTGGTGGTGGCTTTTCATTTTTTCTGTTAGTCTTTAGAAGATCGGTGTCGTGTACTGTCGTGGACGCATGAGTCTTAGTTGGAAATATTCGGACCACGAAGAAGACAACCTGTAAGGAGTGCACAAGTCGTATAATCCAGGGTGTTTACAAGCTACCATCAAACATGGTGGAGGATCAGTTCCTGTTTGAGGCTGTATAACATCGATAGGAACCGGGCCTTTACTAGGAATTTGACTG
The DNA here is from genome assembly GCA_029619315.2 of Dynastes maya. Taxonomy (NCBI): domain Eukaryota; kingdom Metazoa; phylum Arthropoda; class Insecta; order Coleoptera; family Scarabaeidae; genus Dynastes; species Dynastes maya. The sequence goes on from JAROYE020000002.1 coordinate 47,409,557, forward strand.
CCAAACAATATTTGAATATTTTAGGAAAGTGTAGAATACCATCTTCAAAACGGCTTATCTAGATTGCTCGAATCGTTAAATACCATTTAAATGAAATAGCTGGAAAAAATGTTGCCGAAGCCATGGTTTGGCCCCCGCAGAGCCCAGATATCAACATGCCGACGAAGTGTTTAGTCTTGGAGGAAGAATGGAATGAAATTCCACAAGCTCAGTTAATAAATTAATTGAAGACTACGAAGCATTATCACTAGAGTTGGCCACGCGCGCCAACGGGCAGCGGCGTTGTTTCGATTAGGCCTCGGGTTCCACTAGAGCTATTGTGGGCTATATAGGGCGTCCAAATTTTCAAATAATGCAGTAGACACCATAAGATATTTTTCAAAAATACTTCCGTATATACAAGATATATTGTAAATGGAACATCCTGTGTATTATTACGTATTTGGTTCCTCCGTCTAGAAATAAATCAATATAATATGGATTTCACATTACTAACAGATTTTAACAGAGATAATTATGATTTTCTCCTCAATCGCGTAAATTTAGATGCCTCTATTTCCTAAAACAAATCCGAAATGCAAGTACATTTTAGCGTAAATTTTGACAATGCCTTAGAGGTATAGAGGGTGTTCAGGATTGAAATTTGACAAATTCAAACACCAGAAACATAATTTTTTTAAATAGCGCCATATATACTTTTTGTATGCGCCGTATAGGAAATTTATATCACTAACGTTTTTGTATAACGATATTAATGACGTCAACATTGAAAATAAAACAGATATCTACAGTAAAACGCGAGTCCTGCATTCGGATATTGCATCCAAGTGGTTTCTTGTATGGTATATATTTTTGAATCTGGTCTGTTATGTCATCAGAAAATCCCAGCTTCCTACTATTTTCACAATAGACACAATTTTACAATTTCAGTCGGTCGGGACGCCTGCATATGCAACTGTTTTTGAGTTATATAACGTTTTCGAAACAACTGACGTGGGTAGCCTAGATGAAACAGGTTTCTCTTTCAAATGCTTCTATATATTTTAAACAGATTCCGGAATTTTGTAGTATAAGTTGCAATGTGCCATTAGGCAAACTATTTTTTATACAAGTTATATCTGTAAGATGTATGGTATTTTAATTTTAAAATATGTGCAAAAGTCTTCTATGTGTGTATTGAAATTCGTACGCAAACTACGTTTATGTATACGATGATGTTAATGAAAGCCAATTACCAACCCTACACCGGGGGTAGTTGCTGATACTAATATTTACTTTTCAACTTAAATTATAATTTTCTCGAAATGTAAACACTTTTGCTACATTTAAATATTCTTGCATTGAAACATAAAACATTTTTAGCAATTTCAATATTATATTATTGCAATATACATACAGTCAGTCAGAATGAAACTCGTACACCATGAATATTTTATTGATCTTATAACAGAAACACAAAAAATATAAAAAGAAGGACTCAAAATTTAGCTTCTCTTAAAAACGAAATGAAAATACGATTAAATATTTCTGAATTTCAACATAGTTTGCAATAAAATAAAAATAAATATTTTGAACGTCAAAGCGAAACTCGTACACCTATTAAATTAATTTAATTGACTGTCCTTAATATTTTGTTGGGAGTCCGTTATTTCCTATGACGTCATTTAAGCGGTCTGTCATCGACCTAACCAATTTTTCACAATATTCTGGCGATGTTTTTGATCATTCTTATCTCAATACAGTTTTCAGTTGATTTTTATTTGAAATTTCATGATGTCTTAGCGAAGCCTTTAACTGACTCCATAAATTTTCGATAACCTTTGGACAATTATATAGTAACCAGAGTTTAATCTTATATGCTTTATGTTTAGGGTCATTGTCCTGGTAAAATTTAAATGATCTCTCTATTCTAAATTTTTCAGCGCATTGTTTTAAATTTTGTTGCAAAATATTCAAATACAGATCTTGATCCATAATTCCTTCAATAAAGTGCAAATTTCCCGGGCCTTGGGCAGACATAGACCCCCAAACCATAACGGATCCTCCTCCGTGTTTTACCGTAGCTCGTAAATGTTTTTCTTTTAACGATTCGTTGGCTCTTCTCCATACCTGGTGTTGTCCATTTGAACCGGAAATATTAAATTTGCTTTCGTCCGTAAAAATGACCTGTTTCCATAACTCAAAATCCTTTGTTAGATATTCCTCCGCAAACTCCAAACGTTTTGCTTTGTTAGCTTTGCTAATCCAAGGTTTTCTTCAAGCTACTCTACTGTGCAATTTGTGTTGTCGTAAGAGATTACGAATCGTTTGAGGGTTCATAGTCTTATTTAAATATTGCTTAACCGCTTTTACCAATTTCGGAGCAGAAATTTTTGGATCTTCTTGGACTTTTCTTAAAATCCACCTTTTATCGTGATCGTCAAATATTTTTCTAGAACTCTTTCTAAGTTTATTTCGAATTCAGTTCTCAGTTTTATAGCGATCTAGAATACTTTTCATTGTCGTGTGACTTCTATTGACTATTTTGCCTATTTCACGGTACGATTTCCCATTTTTTAAATAATGATGAATTATTAATTTTCTTTCGACGATATCGGTTTGCCCACGTTGACGCCCCATGTTTAAAAAAATAACAAATTTCAACAAAGGCATATCACTGCAACACCAGGAAAACGGAAGTGCTGCTATACCACCAAGTTAGAATTTAATACTAACTTGTTTATATTAAAATAAATTAAATGTACGAGTTACATTTTGAGATGATAAATTTTCTTATATTCTCTTTTTCACAAAATCGGCAACTGTTTTTGTGTATTTTCTGTGTAACACGTGTAAAATGTATTACTATGGAACCTCTATGCTCATTAAAATGAAAACATATCTATTTTATATGGTGTTTGCTCTGTAGAGGAAATATAAATACCGAAAGGAATGGTGTACGAGTTTCATTTTGACTGACTGTATGTATATATACTATGCTAATTTTTAAATGTTCATAAACAATTTAGGAAGAAAGCTTTTAGTCACTTTGTAATTTCGGAGATGGAATCCCTTTTCTCTTTCTCATACAAATTATACTATTTTTTGCTGTTTTTTGAATAAGTAATTAAACTGGGACATTAAAAATTAATAGACAACAACGCAATGGTTTATGATCACTTTTATTTTATAATTTTTATGTTGATTACATCAAATAATAAATTGCATTAGTAAAGAATAACCGTATGAGTTTTTACAGTCTAAAAATCGGTTTACGCCCCTATTTCTTATAGGATTATTATCGCAGTTCGTTAACACTACCTTCAACTTGACTGTCCCTGACGTTCGTAGTAGCCGGTGACGTCACGACGTCGCTTGGCAACTGCACCTCTACGTCGTCTATGTATAATTTCTGAACGTTCAGATTTCGTGTGCCGATAGTTTTTATATCACGTTCCCTTATTTCTTTGCTTGCATTGAAAAAATATATATAATTTTGAAAGATAAACATTAAATAGTGAAAGTTAGCATTCGAAAAACACACCAGCAATAATAACATGGATAACTATTAATTTTTAACGTATTTGACAAACATTTTGACAGAATTATTTGCAAAAAGCGCGGAAAAATTTTTATTGCGCAAATATGAACTTACTTATAGGTACACACTACATATTTTATTTTGTTGTCTTTTGTAATGCAATGAGGTGGACCAAGTAATTATTTCGGTTTCACATTTTTGTTGATAACGAAATATGAAACATTTTAATATGCAGTAGCGACTGGTGGTAACGTAAATGGGAGGGCTTCGACCCCCTCGTGTACGTCCGTTGCATATCGTGTACATTGTACTTGACAAAAAATACACGAGGAAATCGAAGCGTTGGCCTTGACGTTACCAATAGCCGCCACTGATAATATACAATTTTTCAATACCTTACAGCATTATTTTTGAATTTATCTTGCAACTTTTTCCTTACTCTTTTTTGTAATTCAGCCCTAAGATTTTGTTCACGGTGCAACTCCAATTATACGGTTATCAAATGACCCAAACAAAGCAACAATCTAGTTTATTTAAACAGATTTGTTCTAAAGATAAATGTAATATAAAGCAAAAATGTTGCATTTGTTTTTGTTTTCTATGTCTGTACGTTACTTTAAAATATTTGGTATTAAATTTACTAACAAACGAACACAGGTAAGTGTATCTCACCGATTTCAATGAAACTTTGTGGATTTGTGTGTACCGATGTAGTGTAAAAACAACGGCAACTCTCTTAGCTGCCCAATCTCACACAGGCAGGGTGTAAAACACCCTAAGCTCAACACTACCCTTCGCTGTATAACTCAGAAACTATAAGAGATATCAAAAGAAAGTTAAGATAAGATTTAAACTGTTTTACATACTTTTAACCCATCCCCTTATTTTTTGCAAATTTCAGAATTTTTATATGAAATATTCTTATTTGTGTAAAAACATTCATAAGTGATGTGCTAAAATATCTTTGACATCTTTTAGAACATTTATGCATACATTAAGTTTATCATCGCGTAATCCAAGTTGTGATAAAAGTTTCCCCACAATATATTTTTAAATGTATTCAATCAAATATTATTGAAATGCTTAAGAAAATTCAATAGAGATAAACAGGTGTTTGGAGCACTAATCTGCAGTTCCATTGTTCTTTACCACAATCGATATCCGTGAAATTAAAAGATGTAATAAAACTTTATCCGCGTAGATCTTCGCGTGTAGATTGCATGATTTCTATCTTATTTGAATTTAACCCAGGTTAAATATTTCGATGTAATCACTTTATTGTTTTGTTGATAATGCTATACTCGTATATTTCATAAATCCTTTTCCAAATAGTATATATATATTTGGGCTCGAAGAGGAGTAGTTTTTAGTAGCCAGCCAGACAACGTGACTAGTGCATGAAAATGTCTCATGTAACGAAAATTGAGTGTCCTTCTTAACAAAAGAAGGGCATAATCACATTAAACAATGTTTAGACGGCGTTTATGGTGATTTAATCTCCCTCGTATTCCACTGTAAAAAAGGAATCGTTTTAAGGGTGATAGTGAGTTGCAAGCGGCTGTAATACAACATTTTGTGTTTACAAGGGCATAGAATTATTAATTGATCGTTGTAATAAATGTATTGAAGTTAGGGGAGATTATATTGAAAAATAAAAATTATTATATTTTACCAAGTTTATTTTTTCTAAATCAGGCCGAGAATTTTTGGCGCTTACTACATAAAATCGACTATTCAACGCCGGAGGTGGGAAGCAAGTGTTGACCGGGGTGATAGTAACAGGGATAAATCTAGATACATTACGGAGTATGTCCTTGCAAAATTTAAAGAGACGCTTAACAGCTGAACAACGACGACCTTTGCGAATGGGTGCTGCTAGCAAAAGAAGAAATTGACTATTCTTCATTTGAGGCAAGTTATTGGTGGGCATGGCATTTCAAACAAGTACATAAAATAGTTTCTCGTAAAATAACAAAGTTTATTACACTTTCCGCTTACACGGATGTTGACGAATTACGGTCTACAGCCGAGAGATTTTTTAATCAAGTGAAGCCTAAAATTATCAGTGTTGGACACGACAACGTTTATAATGCGGATGAAAGTGGCTTTAATGTGGAAACACATTTCGGTCGAACCTTATCCTCCATGGGGACAAAAACAGTGGAAGCCGTCGTGCAATCATTATCCTCTATCACGCATAGTTACACAATCACACCAATAATTTCAACAAATGGATGCCTCTTATCTTCCCTTGTGCTAAAAGAAACAGCAGGTCGGTTTGGACCGTAGATGCAAAAAACACTTTTGAGGCCTGACGCTTTAACGTCCGGGAAACTAACTTCTCAGCATTTTAGAGATTGGTTTACAGATGTGTACTTGCCAAATACTGCAGTTGACAGTATTTTGTTATCGGATATTGTTCGAGTGATGTGCAATTTAGTACCAACGAACAGAAAAGTATATATTTTCACAATTCCAAAGAAAACAACTTCAATGGTATAACCTTTAGACGTTTTTCGGTTTTAGAATATGGAAAAATTTTGTGAGAATAGTTTCAGATGAAGTACTATTTATGGATACTTATGAAATACTACATGATTTTACACCAAAGAAATAGTATTATTCGATTATAATCTTTAACTCATAATCAATTGTCATCACCAAGGTTCTTCAATCTACTAAATATACATGGTATAAAAGCCGAACGGTCAGCATATTTTGAAAATCCTGTAAAATTCTGCTTCCCGAAGAATACTTAAAGTACACCAAAGGGCGGTATTTGTGGCAAGCCTGCATTTATTCGTTGTGCATGGTGTAAGCAATTCATTTGTTTTCAACATTTCTACATGGATTACCATTATTACAGTAAGTATGTAGCGTAGACTGTTATAAACATTTTATTAATAAAATTTTTCTTAACAACGTGCGTTTCCTTCATTATTGTAGATATAGCACATCAGTTATGATTCTTTTTACACAAATATTTGTTATAGGGAACGCAATCGTTAAAAGCATGTAACACAATTTAAATCTTGTCTTAACTTTTTTTGATATCTCTTATAGTTTCTGAGTTATTGAGTCAAACAGCCAAGGATAGTGTTGAGCTTAGAGTGCTTTACACCCCGCCAATGTGCTCAATGTGTCAGGTAGCTAAGAGAGTTGCCGTTGTTTTCACACTACATCGGTCTATAGACCCACAAAGTTTAATTTAAATCGGTGAGATACACCTTACCTGTGTTCCTTTGTAAGTACATTTAAAATTTTTGATTTTCTTTTGATATTTTAAACGGCTAAGTATATTTTTATTTACTGTAAATTTATCAGCCTTTATTGATTTTCCGTGTTTATAATTTGTAACTTATTAATTATATTAGATGCCTCATGCAGCTGTGAAAATTTGTCATTTAATGATAAAGAAGTAAATACATTCTGGCATTTTCTATCTTGGTGTAGTTCCGATTGTCAAATTGGAGTCATTCAGATGTTTTAAATTTATCTTAAATGTAATAGGTATGCGTACTGATGCCCAATAACTAATTATAAAATATTCAGTTACCTCATATGATAAAAAAAAAAATTCCAGGACGGTAAGTGCGAATTTAAGTGGTCGCTACGATATGTCCTAAAATGCGCAATAAGCGGCACAAAGGGATGTAATAATATATTAGAAAACAAGTTTAATAAAATGGCATTTTGTCGCGTGGATCCGAAATTTGAAAAACGAGCCGAAGGCTTCAAATACCGTCGTTAAAAAATAAAATGATGCGTAGTAAAGTTCATTTCGACACGGGTTTGCATGCGGAAAAGTACATATTTCGTATTCAAAATAGAAAGACATTTTTAGTAGCTTTTATATACAAAATCCAAGGAAAACCGTATCAATGGAAAAGATACTTACGATGTCTATTGTCTAGCATTGTAATGATTAATAATTTCTTCTGCCGGTCAAAATACGTCAATTACTGTTATCTGTAAGTTGGTATTGGCATCAAGTCCCTATTTTCCTGTACGTATTGTTAGATGTATGCGTACACACGAGTGCTTTTAGCGTGGGTGGATAAGATGTTCTTTAAGTGTATTAACAAAGCAGCACCTACTTAAAATTTCAAGCATCGATAAAAGATGCTGTAACCTGTATAGCTTCATCCATTTTTAATATACAATGCAAATTCCTTATTGCCCACTACAAAAAGCTCTTAAAGATTACCTCTTTATATTTATCGTGCAGAAAAAAATTCGCTAAACTGAGCACTTACTTTTAAAAAATATCTTTGTAAAATGCTCTCATAAATCAGAGGTGCCCCAACGTTCTGGAATCGTAAAATTGTATACATAGTAGGAAGCGAACATTTTCTGGTAACAATAGACATCATTTAGCTTTCAAAAATATTTCTGTATATACAGCGTGATTTATCTATGTATGGTATCTACTTTGTTATTTTAAGTAGAACGCTCTATGTACTATTAAATACAAATTTTTTAGTTTCGCCATCTTAAAATAAGTTGAGTTGTTTTGGGCTAATCTTATCGCTTCTGGGATTGGTAAAAACCGACGTTTCGTAAGTATATCCACGGTCGCCTTCAGGATAGCCCTGAGAGGGGCTGTTTTTTGTCAGAAATGTGTGTCAACTTGACTTTATTAACAGTCAATGATATCAGCTGAGGTCAACTACCTTTTTTGTGCAGTAGTATGCTACTGCGCACTCTTATAACAGGGTGGGCTTGCCATTCTGTCTCACTTATTGTGGTTGTGGGTCTTCTGTTTTTCCCTTAATTATTTTTAAAGTTGTCAAATACTATTGGTACTCAAATGTTCTTTATCCCTAGGCTTGGTGTGCTTATAACATTTGCCCTTGCAACCATATAGTTTCCTCCTTGTACTGTGTACTAGGACCATCGCGTTGTTCCATTTGATGTGGTCTTCATCCCAAGCATGTTGTGCCAAGCGTGATTTTTCCGTTTCCCTTTTGCTTACTAGTTTTCTAGCTTCTTTGATTCTCAGAATTTTCCTGAAAGGCCTTTTCCTTATGGTATTACCGTGGTGTGGAATCTCTTTGCGTCATAAGGAACTCAAATAGTAATCCATCGTCACGAATATCACGTCATGAGTTAACCACTCTAGCACGACATCCTACATTTCACCTTTTCGGCACGGTTTCGTGACTAGAAGATCTACCATCACCAACTCAGCGACAATTTCTCAATTCATCTGTGAAAACATGGATAGAAAGATTCAAGTCGACGTAATCTACACCGATCTTTCCAAAGCATTTGACTCTTTTGATCACAATATTTTACTTCAGAAATGAAGCTGCTTTGGATTTTCACGTAACTTGTTGAGGTTAATGCGTTCTTATTTGGGCGGAAGTATTAATTACGTCTACGTGAGGTATTGCACAGGGCTCAAAATTGGGACTGCTTTCATTCAACATCTTCATAGACGACCGGTTATACGGTTGATAACGGGGATCCACGCATCCTTGAAACAGCTGTTCCGGACTAATTAATTAATAACTTCTATAGTGCGGAGTGTGTCAATACTTTAGTGTTGTTTGACATACTACCCCACTGTCCTTGCTATCATTATTCAAACTTAAGAACTTTTACTGCAGTTTTAGTAGGTGTTTAACACATTTATATATCCGCAGTAAATATTTGAAATTCCTTTCCCATAACTCAATCATTTTCCGCAATCGTTTGTAAAAACTGTTTTCCACTGTTTTAACCACTAACTGTTGTATAGAATGCTTGCGTTACCATTGACTTCACACGTAAGTCATATCTATTAACTCTTTTTTCATTAAATTCATTTTGTAAGTAGCTGTTTAGATCCGAAATTATAAATCAACGGTTTAAAAATGTTAATGTGAGTATGTTTTGTTTGCTGTTGTGATGGTAGTCAAACAATAACACCAGAAACCATTTGGATGAAATATCCAAATGCAAGGCTCGCTTTTGTAAATATTTTGATTTCGAATATTAGATATATGTATTAATACAAAAATAGAGGTATCAATTTCCTATGCGGTGGATACAGAAAAAATATATAGTGCTATTTAAAAAAATTGGGTTTCCTCTCTTTCAATTTTGCTAAATTTGGTGTTCGATAACTAACATCCTATATATTTCGAGGTCGTTCTGATATCATGTCTAGACAGAGCCAAGTATGCAAGTTAATTTCGTACAAAATTACCCTAAAGTGTCTTTGCATTTCAGATTTTTTGAAGGCAACGATGCCTCTTCATTTAAGATATAGGAAACAAAATTATAAGGATCTCGAAATCCATTAAAACAGGAATGTGGAACCCATATTAAATTGGTTTATTTTTAAATTGAGAAATTAAACATGTAATAATATGCAGGCTTGTTATTTAAAATAACAAGAAAGTGCCTGACTAATTTATAGCTGCCCTACTAGGCAGAGACGGAAACTCTGTTAAAACAATAGTAGGTTTGCTAACAGGAGATTGTATGCTTAAGAAGCATATAAGTAATCTGAGCCTGACAGAGAAAACAACATGCCGGTGTTGCCAGGCGAAAGAAGAGAATGCAGTCCATATACTGCACGGTTGCACAAGAAGAATAGAAATAGAAAATTATTTTGGAATCTGAGTTTCTTTTGTATTCCAATTTTGCAGTACTCATCTCTTTAAGATATCTTAAAATCCGTTTTACAGCTGTCCAATGGGCTCGTCCTGGATTATTATTAAAACGACTTACACTACTAACAGCATAAGCAATATCTGGTCTAGTACATTGTGCTAAATATAATATACTACCCAATGCTTCCTGGTAAGGAATACTGGCCATTTCTTCCTTTTCTGTATCAGTAACTGATGACATGGACTTAGATAGTTTAACATTTACATCAACTGGAGTTGATACAGGATTACAGTGCTGCAAGTTGAATTTTTCTAGAATGGTATTCATGTATTTTTCTTGATCTATTAAAATAATACCCAGTTCTTTATATCTTGTTTAAGACCCACACAATTTTGTGCATCACCCAAATCTTTTATATAAAAATCATTCATTAGTTTATTTTTCAATTTGATCTTTGCATCTTGATCGTTTGAAAATATCATTACATCATCTACATATACACCGATGAATGTCATAAGCAAAGCTTTAACATAAAAATAAACACATGGATCTACCTTCGATTGTGTAAAACCTGCTTCCAATAACGCTGCTCTTTCTTATTCCACTAACAACTTGCTTGTTTTAATCCATAAATTGACCTTTTCACTTTACAGACTCGTCCATTTTTATCGTCAAACCACTCAGGTTGCCTCATGTAAATTTCATCCTCTAAATCACCTTGTAAAAAGGCTGTTACTGCATCTAGTTGTGTTATATCAAGGTTGTGTTGAGCTGCAATAGATATCAGATATCTTATGGAAAAATATCTTATCACCGGAGAAAATGTTTCCTCATAATCTATACCCTCACGTTGAGCACACCCTTTTGCAACTAACCTGGCTTTATAATTGATGATATTCCCATGATTTTCCTTTTAAAAACCTATTTGCAGTTAATTGCTTTTTTATTTCCCGGTAGGGTTACCAAATCCCATGTTTCATTTACAAAGTAAAGATTCAAATTCTGTCTTCATTATATTTTTTCATTGTTCACCATTTTCACAATTCAGAGTTTCCGTTACAGTTTCTGGGTCATTCTTCACATAAGAGTCTGCCGTACAAAGATATATGACATAATCATTCATACGTATTGGTTTAGGTTGACATTCTGACCGTTCCAATGTGTGGTCCTTAAGTTCATTACCACTACCTTGGGCATCATTCTCTGAGCAACCTTCACCATCATCATTTGAAAAAACAGATTGATCATTCTCTACAACCCCCACTGGTTCTATTAAATTGTCTTGGTTTGCTATTTCACCTGGAAACATATCTATAGAATTATCAAGATTTTCCATAATAACCACTTCTCGACTTAAAATAACATTATTATTGGTCGGATCATACAACCTGTATCCTATCGTATTCTCGCCATAACCAACTAATGTCACACGTATAGATTTAGCACTCCATTTTGTTATTTTTTCCTTTGGTACGTGAAACATCACCGTGCTACCAAAAATTTGGAGATTCGAGATATTTGATTTTTTGCCAGACCACATCTCAATCGGTGTGTTGTTCAACAAGTTCGAATTTACTGATCGGTTTAAAATATATACTGCCATATTGACTGCTTCTGCCCAGAATCTTTTTTCTAATTTAGCAGCAAACAGCATATGTACATCGTGCGTTTTCAACAACAGTTCTGTTCATTCTTTCTACCAGATCCATTCTGTTCTGGTGTGTATGTGTTTGTTGTCTGATGTATTATTTCGTTTTGACGTAATACATTTTCAAATTCTTTGTTGCAGAACTCTAGAGCATTGTCAGTTCTTAGTATTTTAATGTTCTTACCTGTCTGTTTTTCAGCAATAACTTTAAAGTCTAAAAAATAGTTTAGAGCTTCAGACTTTGTCTTTAAAAACTATACAAATGTCATTCGATTGTGATCATCTATAAAGAGTAGGAAATATTTGGATCCTCCTACTGATCGATTCTCCATTGGCCCGCACAAATCAGCATGAATAATGCTAATATTCCTTTGGCTTTGCTACCTGTGTGAGGAAAACTTTGTCTAGTTTATTTCCCTTCGCAACAGATTATACAATTATTATTTAGTAAACACAAGTTACCGTTACACGTTTGTTACAAATACTTATAATTAATGTCTCCTAGCCTGCGGTGCCAAGTTGTGTAACTCTCTGGTGTGGTTACCATTAAACAGTTTACCTTTTCTAAGTTCAGCCTATAGACATTATCTCTTAAATCTGCAGTAGCCACTAATATTCCACTACTATTGTAAATTCGACAACTCCTTTTGTCAAATTCCACATGATTACCATTTCTAGTTAATTGGCTCACTGACAATAAATTTGTTGCTAGCCTTGGAACACATAGAACATCATGAGTTGTCACATCAAAAAGCTTACCTTCAGCTTCAGTTTTAACACTAATGTTCCCTGAACTTATAACCTTTAATTTTGTTCCATTAGCAGCTATTATATCGTTTTGGTTAGCATCGCTTATTTCTGTCATCCAATCCTGTTTAGTCGTTAAGTGTGTAGATGCCCTTGAATCGACGTACCATTCATCTTTTCCAGATGAAAAAACTGCATTGAACGCTGCTGATTGTTTATTACCTGGCTTGGATTTGTTATTTGGACAGTTACTTTTGATATGACCTCGTTGGATGCATAAATAGCACTTAATATTATTTGCATAGTTACCAACCTTTCTTTTAAACTTACTATTTTATCATTACTGGTACTAGGACCATTTCCGTAACTACCAGAATCACTGGATTTCCCTGCTTTTACTTTATTTGCAAAAGCACCACCAGTCGTTGATGTTTCACTTTCCATGTCTATTAATTTAGTTTTAATAGAATCGATTGTAATGTCTATACCAGAATGCTCAATGGCGATGATCGTAGGTGCGAACTTATCAGGTAATCCAGCTAGAAGCAAAGAACCAACCCATTCATCGCTTATATTGAAACCTGTGCCTTTTAACTTCTGGAAAATATCCATCATCTTGTTAACGTATGCACCCATGGAGTCGCAGTCATCTAATCGTATGGAAATTAACGACCTTAATAGGTTTATTTTTCGACAATTTCCGTCAAATAATCCCTTTAGTTTGTTCTATACTTCTTTTGCCGTTTTGGTTTCCTTTATGTGGACATATAGAGACGTGTCTAAAAAAAGAACAATCTTTGCTTTAGCCTTTGCTATTTTTGAAGCGTCCTCCTCCTTCCCCGTGATGCAATCCGCTAGATCGTCCAGCACAAGGTAGTTTGACATAGCAAATGTCTATTCGTCGTAATTCTCTCTTCCTCTCAATTTTGGAATTGATGATAGAAAATTTGACGACGCCATGCTTCCCCAGTGTCCGGTCCAAAATGTCTAATGTCCAAAAACGGTCCCAAACTTAATCCTGGGACATCCAAATCAGTTTCACGAATTCTGTAGTTACTTATTGTGTGACTGGGCCCATGACCTGTTCATATTATGTATTTATTCTTCTACATTACAAGAAAATAACAAGATATATTAGATAGACAACTAAAAATGAACATTTCAGAATACTATATCACCTGGCTACAATACAACTCAAAAAGGGATATGTTTCATATTTTATTTCTCTTATATATGTACCAACGAACGGAACAATTGTCCTAACACATGTTTGACCTAATCTAGACAATTTTTATTTCATCTATCATCACGTTAATTGTGTAGGGTGATAAGAGGTGCCCGTAACTTCATATATTCCATAATCTTAACTTGAGAATAACCATGCAAAGTTAAGTGAAACATTCTAATCGGGCCATCATTCCAATGGCAACAGTATACCATGAAAGTCAATCTTACTACTATCTCAAACATTTGAAGATTTTCACGCATGGTAGCATTAATTATAGCTTCTAGTTGTGCAAATTCTCTAATAAGTATAAATTATTTATTCAATTCAAGTGTGAAACTTATTAATTAGCAATACTCATACTGAAATTATTCTTTTTCAGGTTATGGAAACTAAGAACATGATTTATTTGGTTTCGGAGTATGCCAGTCAAGGAGAAATATTTGGTAAGATTTATTTACCACTCCCATAACATAATTAAACGCTATGCAAGTATAGAAAATTATTTTCTTTTCCTAGTACTGATGAATGTCGGCCTATGGCCATCATCTAGTCCTTTAACTGGAAATGGCCAGCTTTAATCTTGCCTGAAAATTTGTATGTATTAATAGCAATGTTATATTAAGCAAAAATGAAAATTCTGATTTCACTTCTAGTGTATATTTAAGAGATATATTGTTCTGCTCCTTATAGGTCTTATTTTTCTAAGGGCATCATGTTCAAAGCTGTAAGGCTTAGGAAAGTTTTATGTTTTAACCTCCAATATTCGTTATAGTTTTCAAATTTGAAAATTATTAAAATCTAGTTTATTATTACCAATATAATGAAGTTAAGTGGCACATCTACTCAAGAGTATCTCAACATCCATATTGACACCAAAAATTTCTAAAAAAACTGTAGCATATGAGACCAGACTGCATGTCCGTTCAATTAGGGGTTGTAGATTCATACACCGACTCCTGTATGCATTCTGGAACAATCAGTATAGCCGGTACGTTCTCTTGTGGGACATTTTGGCTTTGTAAATTCTGGCAAAGCGTCTTGTCAAGCAAGATTCGCAGATATCTTACCTCCCTTGAGAAGCGTAATTGTTCACCTAGAGGGTTGGAGAGATCAGTTCCTCAAGCCTTCTTCTCCTTGTGAATGGAGCTATCGCTGTTTTGTGTCGGTTAATAGAAAGGTCTTCTCCTTTGCATCAGCTGTGAATAACGTTGGACACTTTCTGCAGGGTGGTTGTTAGCTCCTGGGTGTTCGTTCCTCTAATTAATACGACTAAGTTGTCATCACACACTTGTACTTCGATCGTAAGTGCTTCGACGACCACTATCAGATCGTCCACAAGAAGCGACCATAGCAGGGGGAAAGAAATCCCTCCTGAGGGCAGCTTCCGCCCAGTCTGAAACGTATAGTACTATTGTGAAGCGAACTTGAGACCAACCTAGTACTAAACGTATTGCGGATCCATTCTACAATAAATAGTTGGTTCAATTCTCTATCCAGCACGGCTCTGGCGAGTGATGTGGTTCGTGCGTTATTGAACACTCCTTCCATATGCAGAAAGACACCAACCGCAATCCCCTTGTTGTCTAGGAATTCCGTTGTCCTCGCGACAATGTTGTAGAGAGCTGATTTTGTGGATTTGCCCGCCTGAAAGGCATACTGGTATGGGTAAAGAGGGCACAGTCTCAAACACTTCCTGCGAATATATCCATCCAGCACCTTTTCTAGCATTCTTAAAACGGCAGACGCGAGACTAATCTGGGAATTATCGCCAGAGTTGGCTCCTGAATAAATGCGATTTTTGCTCGACCTTCATTAAAACATTTGCCAAAAACGGCTGTAGCTCGTCGGTAATCGGGACTACACCCTATTATAAATAGGGGCGCCAAGCCAATCATCCCAGAGCTGCCACAGACATCTCGTCAATCGCGAATGAGAATTATCCAATATAAACAAAATCATTTCGAATATTCAAACTGCTCGCCGTTTACCTCTTGAAAATGTGCAAGATTGTTAAGAAATTACTGAGTCGCCTTCTTCAAGCTTTCTCTACGGATTAATTCATATTCAACGACTGTTCTTTGTTTCAACTCCTGCAAAGGAGTTGGTCGTCTCACGTAAGCATGTGATTTGAGATGACCCCAAAGGAAAAAATCTAATGGCCTAGATCTGAAGAACGTGCAGACCACTCAATGAATCCTCTACATCGACATCGATTTGGAAAAGTAGAATCCAAAAAATTCCTATCTCGTCTATCATAGTGGGAAGGCGCTCCATCCTGTTGAAGCAAACATTTTGAGATAACTGCCCATTGTATTGAAGTGCAGGAATAATCTGCTTATTCAATAGATCAAATACTTTTCCCCATTCAAGCTTCCGTCTATAAAAAATGAGCTTATAAACCTTGTTTTCTACAATTCCGATCCAAACATTCAACTTTTGTGGATGTTGAGTATGGGCTTAATGAATCTAATGAGGACTCTCATTTGACCAATACCTTGAATTATGGCGATTAACTGTTTATTTAAACAAAAAATTGTCTGATCGCAAAATGACACATTAGTTGTTCGTTTACATTACAAATTTCCATTACTGTTTGGCAATACTTCAACCATCGGTCAAAATCATCATCTGACAATTCTTGAATCAAGAATACTTTATACGGATGGTACTTTTCTCTTTTCTTATCCCATGGTTTAGTTGTGGTAGAAGTTTCAGGTGATTTTTCTAATTAAATGGCAATGTTTTCTCTAATACCTTAAATTTTTAACGGTCCTAGTCAAACTAAAACGTTTTAGTGTTTTAATTTCTTTCGGGATGCAAATCATTAAAAAGATGACATACTTCTTCATTTTTAAAACCAACATGATTTCCTTGTTCTTTGAACTATGGAGGTTCCACCGTATAATACCGTACAGCATTTTTTAAAGTAAAACGTTTACAAAGGAATTGTCATTTACCAATAAGCACAAATCTATTATGAGAGCAAAGAACATTCTAACATTACATACTTATTTTTTGTAAGAGCAGAACTTTGGTTTTGTTGTTTGTAAATTGACTAAAAGTTTAAACGTGTGTTTTACATTTCGGTCTTACTCCTTGTTTTCTCAATATTTAGTTTACTTGAATTTTAATGTTAACTTTTAATTTCAAAAGAAATAAGTGTGGTGAAGAACATGTTTCATTAGTACCGGAAGAAGTTCGCGAAATAGCCTGTATACGGTGCTAAAAATTATCTAAAGCTCTTTAAGTGTAAAGTTTCAAATGCAATAAAGAAAGCAAGGACTATGGCGTATATTATGGCAAAGACTAAAGGTAATATTTAACAAATTCGGAACATATGTTTCGGAAAATCATGAGGTTTGTTCGAACCCGCAGTTCTGAGCAATTCTAGAACTAGTGCGCATGTATATTACGTGTGCTCTGTTCAAGTCGTGCAGTTCTAGAATTACAAACTCTGAGAATTGTTAGTTCACTGTTCGAACCCCACACAATTCATAATCCAAATTCCGTTCCGAACGGTTCTAACAGTTCTTGCAATAGAGTAGCAATATATTTTCATGTTATTCTTAATGAATGTTTAGATTAATAGATTTTCAAAGCAGGAAAAAGTCATGTACCAATCAAATGTACTGCATTTGTTGTGGAAATATCGTAAAGTATGTTTCAATTGACTTATAAATTCAACGAGAATACATAATAAAGCTCGGTTGTTAGAAAGATAATTCTTGGAATCTAGTTATTTTGCTTTTTACCATAGTTACACAATTCTGTTACAAACCCGTTCGAATCTACTCCGATATTAGAATTGGAATTGATAGACATACGCACAATTACTAAGAATTAATAATTCTCGAACGATTCCGAACTGTTTTGAGGTGTCGGGTTCGAGCAAACCTATGGATTTCCGAAACATACATTAGATTGCCATAGATTTGCGGTTACATGCATAGCAAAAATTGCACCATTTGGTGCTAATCTTAACGAAGAGATTGTTTTTTATCTTCCATTTGCATCATAGAAGATCGTGTATTTCTGTTTTAAAACAATTCTATAAGCTTATTAGGCTTTCCTGTACATATTTGTACATTTACCGCTTGTTAAGCAGAAAACGTAAAGCTTAATGAAAGTATTTCAGTCTTTAGTTGAGTATTGTAGTTAGGTATTATTATACGGCCATCGTTAACTGTTATGGAAATTCTGTAAGTATTTATATAGAATCGCAACCAATTTTGAATGATTTAATATGTCGCTTGGAAAATCTTCAAATAAATATTTTATTTACGTTTTATTTTTGTAACCGGCAATTGACGTCAAAGCTAGCACATTCGGCGGTTTCGTTATCGTAGAAAAAATTGTATTATACTACTAGGCAAATACTTAAATCACGCATCTACGTACTATGTGCATGCGTATAAGAAATACATACATATGTGGAATCTTTTGTTCATGAATATATAGGTATATATACACACATTCTTATTATTCACTTACAGAAGATAAAATACCATAAAACAGGTTAGGATGCTCGTCGTTTCTAAAGAATACACACAAAATTTGTTTTGCAACTTAATCATGCTAATAATTTAGTATGTATCCATGTACCTCATCTTACATTTTTGTCATGTATGTAGGTAAAATTAAAAAGTAGTAGGTAGCAGTAATACACATATGCACATACAATAGTGGC
The DNA here is from genome assembly GCA_029619315.2 of Dynastes maya. Lineage (NCBI taxonomy): Eukaryota > Metazoa > Arthropoda > Insecta > Coleoptera > Scarabaeidae > Dynastes > Dynastes maya. The sequence continues at coordinate 47,427,990 of JAROYE020000002.1, forward strand.
CATATAATTAAGATATGGATTATATACATACCGTACGAGCGAGCGTACTATGCTCACCTAGTGTAATCGACATTTTTCGGAAATGCGAAAGCGAAGTCGAGGCTTGCTACGTTGGTAACCGATGCGATGTATAACAATTAAGATGCAAAATTGAATTTGCATTCGCCTAATTTTGACGAGCAAATGACATTCGATACAGTACACACATAAATGTCATTTTATCGTATTGAGTATTAACATAATAACATAAGATTATTTAAACGGGTACTCTAAGATTATTTAACAATAATACATAATAATAATAATATTACAAGTGTTTTCTTTTCATATTGATTTGTCTTAACTTGACTTCTCGATAAATGAGTAACGACTTGACAGTAATTGTCACAGGGTGTGTGTACTATATAAGAACGTGAACGCTTACATATGGTTTACGTGTGGTTTATGTCAAAGTTGAGCAATTTCACGTTCCCGTGCGTTTCCATTCGCGTTATGTGAGAGAATGCACGGAAATTGAACTATTCATCTTTTTTGACATTCACGTACACGTCAATTGTGAGAGGGCATTTCGTTCGCGGGTTTTATTTTCTTTGCATATTTATTAATAGTATCTTTGTTTGTGGATCCTGATTTTATATTTAAACACAGACATCTTTTCAATCGAAGAAAAAATGTTGTAAAGTGTTATCACCGTGACCAATCTATTCGACAAATTACGCATTCTTTTCAAACGCAGTTTCAAAAAACCATTGCGTATTCTACAGCGCGTCATACAATTAACAATTTTGAAACGCACGGTTGTTTATATCCTCAGAAACATAGAAGGGAAGCTCTACGAAATGAACAACGAGATAGTTTAATTTGCGCTGCACTGGAACGGGAACCACAGATGTCGAGTGGAAGAATTGCCGAGCAACGTGATATTGCACATAGCACCGTTCGTAGAGTTTTGAGAAAACATAAATATCGTTCGTATGAATTAAGAAAATCCAACGAAATTTTCGCAAATGATAAATACGAAAGGTTTGATTTTTATGAAACCCTTATAAAACGCTGCAACAATGAAAATTTTGTTAATCATGTATTATTTATTGACGAATCCTCTTTCCCCGTACATGGAAAACACAATCCGTCTGTTGTGCGATATTGGACTAAGAAAAACAAGCATATAATTTACGACGCACGAACGCAGTATCCCCAAAAGTTGAATGTTTGAGCAGGCCTTTTAGGGAATCACATAATTGGGCCCTTTTTTATTGAAGGCAATTTGAACGCACAAAAGTATTTAGCTCTTTTGTAAATAGTTATACTGTGTTATACCTTGTTACAAAACTCAAGTTTAATAAAACATTTGATTTCACCAAGATGGGTGTCCTGCGCATAATGCTGCCCCAGTGCGAGAATACTTAGGATAATATATTTAATAATCGATTAATAACTAGCTGGATTGCTATTCGTTGGCCTGCTATATCCCCTGATTTAGCCCCGAACAACGTTTTCTTGTGGGGCTATGTAAAACCATCTATTTATGGTTTCCAGGATAACAGAGCGCGGACAACTAATGAACTTCGTGTAAAAATTATTTATTGCATGCGAAACATATCACCACAAACAATGACAAATGTTCGCAGAGATGTTGTTAACAGATTGGGATATTGCGCTTTCCAGTTAGGAGATCGTTTTGAACATGTATTTAACTAATAGTTCAATTTATTTTTCCTCCTTTTCTTAGTTTCTTGACTTTTGCTAGGTGTATTTTACATACAGTCAATAAAGACATTATTAATTATTCTTTCTATTTATAACAGTATTGTGGTTTATATCTCTTCAAGAGAATATTTCATTTATTTTTCGTTATTTTCCTAGGAAAAGTAGTTTTTATATTATTTTAAAGCATAATTCTGCTACAAAACTATTTTCCTTATTTTGTTTACAACAGAATTGTTATTTCGTTATTTTTCTCCAAGAGAATCTTTCATTATCCTTAAGTTTCTTAAGGTCATTTTTATTTTATTCTAAAACCCAACTGCGCTGCTACAAACTTTTTATACAACTACATTATATTTAATTTCATAAAAAATGATTAAAATTGAATTATGCTACAAAAAACTATTTCTGAATAAATTAGATTTCAATAGGACTATTTGCTATCTTTTATTGAATGATTATTTTCAAATGCGGTTGGTTTGATTAATAAGAAGGGGCTGTAGATTAATAATATACCGTACTAGCAATGATCACCTTGCGTAATCGGCATTCTTGTGAACAAGGTGCTGAATTTGCCTTCACGTAATTTTGACAAGCAAAATGACAGTACACGTTTAGATGCGCTGACTTCGGGTAAAATCGGGTGAGCATAGTACAGTCGCTCTTACTATATATATAGGTATCGTAAGAGCGAGCGTACTATGATCAGCCAGCATAATCGGCATTTTTCGGAAATGGGATAGCAAAGTTGTGTCTTACACGAGTGCGTGAACGAATATGCCGTTTATAACGTGAGCAAGGTGTTTTTGGAATAACACGAGTAAGGTGCACAAATGAATTTGCGTTTACACGATTTTGTCAAGCAAATGACATTCTACAGTGACATTCAACACAGCACACGTTTAGATGCACTGAGTTCGTGTAAAATCGGATGATCATAGTACGCTCGCTCGTACGGTATATAGTGAGGTTCTAAAGTGCCCCACCCCCTATGCTACCTTTTGAACGACAAAAGCCAGCGTTTTCAGAAAAAAATGGTCGATTTCTATTTTTTGCGAACTAACTTTTGCCGTTATCGGCATTTTAATTGTATTTCCGGTTTCACCGGAAGTGACGTCAACTTTCTTATTTTAAATAGAATACCATCTATATTTTTACGATACCATTTATGTTATACTTTAACTTAACCTTCGAGCGGGCGCGCCATACATTTTAGCACGAGCAGGCGCATGTCTTAATTTTTACGACATGTATTAGATGTAGTATTTTATTTAACATATGTTTGGTGTACTCATTAAAAGACTATTTTGGAGTAATTAATACGCCGATGAGTATATTATTTGAAAAAATAACCTATACTTGGCCGGTTTGTTAGGTATATACTGAATCCAACTGCAATGTCCTCTGGAAGGATATAGTACCTCATCTGTAGCTGTATATTCACTTAGATTGAAGCACGCCATACTATTGTTGACAAATGCATTATAAAAGCTGCAGATAACTGCCAATTTATTGGTTTTGCGCCTTTTTGGTCTTGTTGCTCTATCGTCAAATCTCAAACAACGCGTCAGAAATAAAAATCGTTTGCAGCTCATGACTGCTCTAGCAATTTCAATTCCAGTTCCATCCCCTACCCAAATTTCCTTCGCATTGGTATGGATTAGTTTTTTTAACTCCTATCGTAAATAATAACCCCAAATAGGCCATAAATTCACTTCTTATTCTTGCAGTCCCCCTCTCTGGCGTGCTCTAAGTTGGTCAATGTAAGTATTTGTAAAAGTTACAATTCTGTCAATCCCAGAAAGATCGATAATTTTTAAAAATGCGTCCAATTCACTGTTTATACCTTTGGTACACTCTCTAAGACCAGAAGGCTCTTTTATAACATTAATTTTTTTGTTTTGAAAAAATTAGCATAGCTCACTTCGCGCCATTTGGTGGACTTATGTACAATGTAAAAGTTGTTATCAACAGATTGTTCTTCCAATACTTTATCGGTGCCACTAATAAACTATCAGAAACTACATCAGACTCGATATGTTCAACACTAAAATCACTGTCACTGCTCTGAATATTTTCATCTTCATTGTTTGGTTCACCCCACAATATAAAGAAAATGTTTAATTTTTTCGAAAGTTTGGAAAACCTAACTGTTAATTTATTTTTCTTTGTTTCCCCAGATTATATTGCGAGGTATGGCCGTATGTCCGAGGAACAAGCAAGGTCAAAATTTTGGCAAATATTGTCTGCTGTGGAATATTGTCACAACCGTAATATTGTACATCGAGATTTAAAGGTGAGTGAATTTTTATCATATACAGAAACAAGTTGATATTAGGTTTTCTTCTTAATTACTCTATATTCTTCTCTTGTAAAGCTTTCACTTTAGCGCATTTGTCTCGAATTTTTAAGAAGTGAATGTATAATGGTTAAAGAAGAAATTAATAAGGTGTATGGGATGTATTTACTTATTTCCGGTCTAAATGCACTTAGAGTATTTCAAACAATACAGTAAATAATTAAAATTCTCTCCTTTTTCATAATCAAATTTCACAATTAATTGTGTTGGCTATAAAGTTGAAAACTTTTTATCTTTCGTAAACATTTCTATTTCAATCTACATAATGGATTACATATGAATTTTATTTTTCATTAACAATCTTCTGTTATTTTATGATTATTAGTTTGTTTATTATACCCAAATTTTAAATGCATTGATGACAAAAAAAAATTAAATTCAACCTATTTTAATGGGTAGATGATTGATATTTGTTTAGTGGCTACTTTGGACCATAGGTATGTTTCAAATTACCAACTACGTCCACAGTTTGAAACGCCCTTTCCTCCTTCCGACAGTTTGAGAATGACGCCGACGTTAGGACGCAATCGATTCTATGTAGTGACGTCATTCTCAATACGTAGTCTACGTATATCGGAACACCACCATTCCTAGTCGGGGGGGTAGGAAGTGACACCAATATAAAATGTTCTGGTCAAACTGTTAATGCATATACAGTATAACGATAACAAATAAACAGAAAAAATCAAGTTAAAACACTGATATATTACAAAAAAATAGTGTTACAACTGTAGATGCAATATATGTATATTTTTAAATATATGATAGGTAAAAATATTTACTGATTCTTTCAAATATCTAACGAGATATTGTCTGACTATGCATAAATACTGTTGATTATTTTCTAAATAAACTAAATGGCCTTTTTTAGAATAGTAATTATCTAATGTTGATTGCACTAATATTTTGAGTGCAATTATTACACACCTCTACTACCATTATTTTACTAGTTTTGAATTTTATTTTAAATGGTATAAAGATGTAGAGTGAATTTGGGTAAATAGTATCCATGTTTGAAAAATGTAGAAATGTAATAAAAGTGATATATAAATATAAATGTGTAATGGTATCGTATCTCTCCACATATTTTTTAAAAAGGTACAAATGAGCTTCTTTTCAAAAAGTTGTAAACAGTGTAATTTTTACATTTTTTGTTAACCGTTATATTGCCTGGTATAACAGCTTATTCATCCTACTTTTATAATCTCCAAATAGCAATCATTTTCTATATATAATATATACAGTGAGGACCTAGAGTATCCCCCCCTACTAACTTTTGAACAACTGAGGCTAGCGTATTCGGAAAAAATAGGTCGATTTTTATTTTTTCTGGGCTAACTTTTGGTATTATCGGAAGTTCAACTGCATTTCCGGTTTCACCGGAAGTGGCGTCAACTTTTTATTTTAAATGGAACACCCTGTATATTTTTACATATTTGGAAAGGCAATAGAAAGACGAATTCAACGATACCACATTTGCTATACTTTTCATAAAAAAATATCCCGATATACATCGACAAATTATTCCCTAAGATTCTATGTTCATGTAAAAATCTTGTTACTAGACAACGCAAAGACAACAACTGTCAAACTATTAATGTCTATCAATTTAAATTTCTATGATTGTGTAAAATATTTGTTGTTATTAATTCGTTCGCGTTTTATATTTTTTATTTTCCGTTCTGAATATTTTTTTGCTTGTTCCTGTTTTGTTGATCGTTTGTTTTACTGAATATTCTTCCAATTAATTTATTAATACAGTAAGTTCGTTTGAATTTGTTACAGTTTTTGGTAGACGATATGCTATAGTGTCACAGGAGACATTCATAACAACAAAAATAGATTACTACCAACTTTATTGCTCCATATCGTAATATTTCTTAAGCTAAAGTGTAATAAGAGTGGTATGGTTGAATTCGTCTTTATGTTGCCTTTCCAAAAATGTAAAATTATACAGGGTGTTCTATCTAAAATAAACAAGTTGACATCATTTCCGGTGAAACCGGAAATTAAGTTGAACTCTCGATAATACCAAAAGTTAGCTTAGAAAAAATAAAAATCGACCTATTTTTTCCGAAAACGCTAGCCTCAGTTGTTCAGAAGTTAGTGGGGGGGGGGGGGGATACTCTAGGTCCTCACTGTATATATAATATATATATAAATTTACATGAATTTTCAAAACAGCTTAACTTTACAATACTTTATATTCAAAACGCAATAAAGTATATTTATCTTTAAATAACAGTAAATGTGTTCCATAGTGCAATCACTATCATAGTCCTTTCACGCAAAACTGCAGAGTTGGGTAAGATTAGGGAAGCATTTTATAGATTTACTGTTAGCTTCCGTTTGAGGTTAAGATACACAATGTAAAAAAAAGACGTGCTGTCAATTGTCAGTTGTCAAATTACTTCGTTGCTTTCAGTTTTCTCTTTTTTTTTTCTTTGCCAGTTGGAGTTGGTTTAGGTAAAACAGCATGAAGGTACCTAATAATAAAACTTTTAAATTGGTAAAAGTCAAATAATTACTAATTGATGGACTTCACCGTACAAATATAGAAGCATCGCAAAATTGCATAAAACATACTATCGTAGATGAGGATAAAATGTAGAAGCTAAATCATATAATAGAAGATACGATAACATTTTCTCTGACCAGGAAAACCCTCACATCAAATTTTTATTCACTATAATTCAATTTTAAATCGTTTGGTTTTTCTATAATTCCGGTCATGTCTATATCTTACAAAAAAAGGAATTCAAAGCAATTACTAGATTATAGTGACGTAATTTTAATAATAAACTATTTACAGTTGAATTTTGTTGTGGGCTTGCATACTAATATTTGCGTATTTTGTAAATTTTATTATAGACATAGGGTTTATTAAAATTAGTGATGGGCACTACCGATAGTGACTATGTAATCGATAGTCCTATCGATAGGACTATGTAAACATAAAAATTAGTCGAAATTTTTTCTTTGGTTTAATTACTTTTGTAATGAAACGATTATGTGATGTCCCACTGATTACCAAATTAGACTTAAGCAAATTACAAGTTTCTTACAGAAGTTTATATTTATACTAGAACTTACATAAATTTTATTTTACTTGTAACTTAGATTACTTGTTTTCTTTTTTCGAGAGATGTAGTTTTCAGTACTGTGTTGTACAATGCAAAGAGAGACTGGAAAATTTCTCTTTTGGTTCAAAGTATATTAGTCAGTAAAAATTTGATATTAAAAATTGAAAAAATTGTGATGCAGCGTACAGATTACAGATATGTAAATGCACGGATAACAGATATTTTATTCTTACAGAACAAATATGGATATCATCATAAAAATAAATAAAATAAAGCATAAAATAAATATAATTTAAAAATATTGAATAAATGCAGTGACTACCGAATAAGTCGAAGCAATTGCTAAAATAAACAAAACAGTAGAATAATGAAAATCTCTGACGTGTTTTTTTTTGAGAACATTTACAATTGGACTATCGATATCACTATCGGTACGGGGACTATCGATAGCACTATTGAAAACTATCGATAGCAGTAACGGTTGGTGGTAACGTAAATGGACATTTTAAATTTTCGGCTTTTCATTAATTTTTAATCTTCATTTTGTAAAACGGACACCGATTGCAGTTCTATCTACTGCATTCTTAAAGTAAATGGATTACAGTTATAGTAGTATGTAGCAGTTTCGTTGTTTCTTTACTTCAGTGGTTCCCAACCTTTTTTCTCATCAAGGGCCACTAGATAAAATCAGTTTTACTCGGGGACCGTATCCTAAAACTAACTTTTTTAAAGACTAATACGCGACAATTTTTTTAGAACTACTGTCTTCGCGGACTACTTCGAGAGTCAATTTTTTTACAATTAACCTTTCAATCCAGTTTTATATTGCATTTGCATTCTTAATTAAAAAATCGAATGTAATGGTGCTTCAGAATAATCTCGTTTGTTTCAAAAAAGTTTATTACCATCAATTTAACTTTTTTTTGATATAATAAAAACATTTACTTTAGAAGGCCATTTTAGTAACTGCTATTATTCTTCCCTGTGTTGCATATTTAAATGGGACGAACCGTTAAATGCAATGAAGATGGTATAAATTATTAGCTGTAAGAAAAGTGCAGATTGTATTTTGACCGAATGCAGTTAGAGGTCTGGGGATTTTTGAAAATAAGCTCCACAAATACTGAAAATGCTATATGAGAACTTAAAATTAGACTAAAAATTCAATTAAGGTATAATTTATCCCACACTGGAAAGCCAACATGGTTGAAATAGCTAAATTGATTTTATTAAAGGAAATTTATTTGGGCAACTATTTATTTTTTTAATTCAACTATATTTTGTTTGAATCAACATGATATTTGTTTGCCCGTATTCAAACAAAGATTTTGGTTGGATCAACTATAATTTGGTTGACCCAATTAGATGGGTTTTTCAATGCAGCAATCGTGGAAATAATACCGAAGGGCTTAATTGTACCTGCATATTATAATAATAAGATCGGAAAATTTGTACCATAAGATTAAAATTAATTTCGGTTCATATGGTCGCATAGCGGTAAGATAAGAGTCAAATAATCGTAGTCATATGTCGAAAGTAACAAAGCATTTTTTTCAATTTGTTTTTTGCTGTTATCCATACAACATACTTTACAGTAATGGTCATAAATCATATTTTACTGCCGCATAATAATTCGGTGGTATAAGTTAATTGACGCTACAATTTACAGTGATCCAAATCAAGTTTAAAACCATTTTTGAATTTATCGCTAATCGGTAGTCAAGTATGTTCTAATTTAGTAAATAAGTTTACAGTAGTGTTATCTTTCATTTATGTCTGCATTAAAAAATACGAAACGTACGTATGTATGTATATGAATAGCAGTTTCCTATTTACTGCTTCTTAGTTGTAGTAGTACGTCAATAATAAAAAAATCGTATCATTGCATTTATCGTTGAAAGTTTGTTTCGTCTACTTTCGCAAGCTTAAACCTAAAGAGCTTGGTGAAATAGAAGCACTTGTTTACAGTCGAAAATGAAGCCAACATAAAATAAAAATATTTATACAACTTCCCAAGAATGAAGGTAAAACAGGACTGAACTTTATTGTCTTTAACGGTGGCTTGTCATGATTTAAATCTTTGCCTGGTGATTACCGGCTATCTACCGCTAATCCTGATATCCCATCTTGTGGATTTGAACGTATTAAGACGCGAAAAATGAGCAATGGATGTAAAAAGTATTGTAAGCAAAGGACGTAGTTTTTATTTGTTTGTGTTTGTTTTCATGAAACTATTGTCTTGTGTGTTTCTTCTAACCCTATTAAGCATGTTACGCCGCTGTTGAAATATCCCATAATTTTGGCAACGATTTCGATGCCCATCTTGTAGACGCTAGTTATAGATATAAAAAAATTTTCAATGTTGTGCCAAAACCTCCAAAAACTAGTCAATCGACTAAAATTTGAATCACTGCGCTAGCATATAAGACGTGTAAAATATCGACCGTTAAGGAAACAAGGGCATTCTGCAAAAAACTCAAAATTATGCCAATTATCTCAAAAATTAGGTAGGTATAGGAAATATTGATTGAAGTTAATATGATTTGAAAAGGCGCATCAAAATACGTCGTAATATACAGGATGTTCCATTTAAAAACTCAAACTCATACCGTGCTGTACGGAAACTGAACATCCTGTACAAGGATGGTATGAGAAGTACCATTACCTACGCCAGGCGCCATAACAAGGCCTGAGCGCGCTTCGATGACGTCACGCTGTTTAGGCGATGTATCGCCATGCACAATATTAGCCTAAGCAGTAAAGGAATCGTTTTTTCGCATTTCTTTTTTAAGTTTTGAAGGGCTTCCGGTTTAAAGAGGATGCCAGGTCATCAACTGAGCCCATCTTCGCATCCCATTCGATTTTATTTTGGAAAAACGAACTTTCAAAGCAAAAGCCGTAAAGCCGTAACTGAGCGCCGTTTTCGTGAAAGATGTATTTGTGGTGGATATTTCATCAACTAATTATTATTATTTGTAATTGTACATGCATTTGGACGAAACTAATGCAATTACTGTAATGATACAGTAATTGCAATTTTATTCGAAATTTTGTTTAATTTCACGAGAACATTTACAGACATGTTATTTAACCAGGGTCTTTAATTTCCTATTATGTGGTGTTTTAGCTAATCTATCTTTTTTTGTCAAATACAACGGACAATTAGGGAATTGAGTTGGAATAGCATTTTTTAAGCCTAGGATTTTTTAAACTTACAGTTATAGTTTCACCGGTCCTTGAATCTGCAGCTGTTGAAAAATAAATGATATCTTCTTTTATTTACAAAATGTAACTCACACACAAAACACCCGACGCCATGTTAAGTTAGGTTACCTAATCTTTATCGTTTCGGAAAAGGTTTTATCGCTTATACAACACGAGAAAAACATTACAGGTATCACCAACAAAGTACGGAAATATCACTACGCAGTATTTTTTTTTTTTTTTAATAAAACCAATATAATTTGGATAAACTAATTCAAAACGCAAGAATCGATCTGAACGTATGAAAACAACTGACGCCAACTTCGGTTAGGTTACCTCATTTTTATCGTTTCAGAAAAGATTTTATCGCTTATACAACAGAGAAACAATGCAGGTATCATCAACAAAATACGGAAATATCACAACACAGTATTTTTTTAAATAAAGCCAATATAATTTGGATAAACCAATTCAAAATGCAGAGATGGTCTCAGTGTGTAAACGCATTTATATGGCCTAAATCAAAATACGTCACAGCCTGCTGATGTCAAAGGGCTCAGGCCTTGTATAGCGTAGGTAACGGAAGTACCCGTGTTTGGAGACGGATAGCGTTTTATGTTAAAATCTGCATTATCGAGTGCGAGTACTATTCTTTAGTCGACGTCTAGTCCAGTTACTGTACGAATTGGTGCCCAAATTCACCATACACACCAGATTTGGCCCACTGTAACTTCTTTCAATTTCCAAACTTAAAAAATGGTTTGGCTGAAAGCGGTTCACGTCAAATGAAGAGGTCATTGCTGAAACAGATGCCTATTTTGCAGAGTTAGACAAATTCTATTAATTGGATGGCTTAAAATAGTTGGAACATCGTTGGACTAAGTGTATAGAGCTACAAGGAGATTATGTCGAAAAATAAATTTACTATATCTCTGAATATTTTTTATTTGAGGACTTGTCTCCTACTACTCAGTGTAGGAATTATCTTTCACCGACGCACTAAGTGAACATGCTGTAGAGACATATGTCATAGGGTCATAGCCCTATGATTCTATGATTCCAAGATGGCCAATTACAGAAAATCTAATTTTGTGTGATATCCATTATTAAACTCTTTAATTAAACAAAATACAAAATACATACTGTGTTTCGTGGAATTGTCCTATCGTTGGTGATATTGTACTGTAGTGTCATTTCTGATTCTCTGGATACATTGTTTTAACTGAAACAATTTGGACACTCTATTGTATGTAAACGGTTTGTTATATTATGTAATAATTTCCCGCGTCTCAGACTGAATAAAGAAATGTTACTAGAGATGTAGATATAATATCTGTAATATAATGGATGGCGATTAAACAGTTATAAAATAAAATTAGTGTTCACTTATATTGAACAGTATCGCAAGAAAACGTTAAAATATGGACCCTTATCTGCCGTAACAAATACTTCCATGTTGATTTCTTTTTTTTTCTAAATGATTTGATTTTGTGTTTCAGGCTGAAAATCTTTTATTGGATAATAATAATAGGATCAAAATAGCGGATTTTGGTTTTTCTAATTATTTTAAGGCCGGAGGATTGTTATCTACATGGTGTGGATCACCACCATATGCTGCTCCTGAAGTATTTGAAGGGAAAAAATATACAGGTCCTGAAATAGATATTTGGGTATGTGTTAAATTTACATTTGTTGTATCTTTTCGATATACCATAAACATTATAGGATTTTTTCTAGAGCCTTGGAGTCGTATTATATGTACTAGTATGCGGTGCTTTACCATTTGATGGTTGTTCTTTACCTGCATTACGAGATCGAGTGCTTTCAGGACGTTTTAGAATACCGTATTTTATGAGCTCTGGTAAGCAAAACGATTTTTAAAAAAGATTTCTTTCTTCCTCTTCTGGACTTTATTTTATCTTAACATGGTGTTGATGAAACAAACTATTCCACTAGGTAAAAGAGAAGATTATAAATTATGAAGGATGTTTTGGAAATGATATTCATGTTACAAGAATACAAAAATGCAAAATTATGCAACTAATATCGTATTTTTATGCAGTATAACTGCTGAGAAGGATACAAGAAAACTTTTTCTTGTATGCGAAACTACCTTTGTACGATCTATATAAATGTGATTGAGTTGCTTACCTCTTAAAGCACAGAAATAACTAACTTTAATGTACCATTTAAATAAGACCAAAAATCAGCAAATGTAACACTAGTCTTGAACTTTAATTTATTGGTAGTGTTAAACAATATATTTAATTCATGATGATATTTGACAACCACAGTTTCACAATAACCAAAACAGTTCACTAAAAACCCTTACCGCAATACTTAACTCGTACTGGACGCACGTTTCGATAGCCAAGCTCTCATCATCAGCTATCGAAAAGTGCGTCCAGTACGAGTTAAGTATTGTGGTAAGGATTTTTAGTGAACTGTTTCAGTGTTCCAGTGCCACAGATTTAGAGTACCCGATTAGTACAATAACCAAAAATTAATGCTAATATAGCTCATGGTATTCGTGGAATCATTCCCGGCAAAAAACAAAGCGAGGAAGGGGAAAGCGTAACCCACGGACATGTTTTTGCCTACCCGCCGTTATCAGCGTGGTTCCGTACACTGTCCTCTCCTCGCCATTGTTTTGCACCTCTCGGGTTTATGTCGTTATTCTCCACAAACAGCACCAAGATATATCTCCCCACGCCACCTAGCGTCGAGAAACATAGTCATGCCGTCCAGAGAATAGCGATAACAACTCGGAATGCAGACTCCCACCACCTATCGAGCAGCTCCTGGGCTGCTTAACGCAAGCTCTGCGTGTCGACACGTATAAACGATTCCTCAGGCTTACCATGATGTGTTAAAAATACACATAAAAAGAGTGCTTAGTAACAATAACCAAAAATTCATGTTAATGGTGGAATGGTATTGGTGGAATCATCCTCGGCAAAAAACAAAGCGAGGAAGGGGAAAGCGTAACCCACGGAGATGTTTCTGTTTCTATTTCTATCCGGCGTCATCAGCGTGGTTCCCGAAAGGTGAAAAACAATGGCGAGGAGAGGACAGTACGGAACTACGCTGATGACGCCGGGTAGGCAGAAACATGTCCGTGGGTTACGCTTTCCCCTTCCTCGCTTTGTTTTTTGCCGGGAATGATTCCACTAATACCATGAGCCGTATTAGCATTAATTTTTGGCCATTGTTACTAGGCACAGTTTCACAGTTTAATATTGTTACTAAACCATATCAATAACTTAAGTGCTCTGCAATACACAGGATGTTCTAAAATTCCTATTGCAAACTTGTAGGGCTTGTAAATGAGACTAAGTAGAGTACATTTTGAATAGGAATCCATGTCCGAAAACGTATCGTTTCTGTGCTAAAGAAAACAAGTACAAATTATTGTGGTTAAATCTGCCGCTTCTACTGTGTGATCACCTGTTGTCACGTGACTACCCTTCTTCATTTAAGTACTTACTAAATAGGCCTGGCGATTCTACTAGGACATTATTCGCAGGTGCAATATCTGCAACGAAGTTGGTGGTCGCCATATTCAACCAATGTTGTAGTACTGCTGTTGCTGTACAACAAAAATGATCCAACAGAAGAGATTTAAATACCTGTTTAAATGAATTAAATATATTAATTAAATAGTACGCAGGTAAAAATGCGGAGTTAGATCTGACACCGTTTTAACACCGTCTGGTTGTTTCCTTGTGCATATGGACGGCACAAGTAGTAAGAATCGACGGAGTTCAAATTTCACGGTGTTGTGTCAATACCATCGCGTGGTAAGCGAAGATGAATAAGAATAAAAAATGTCGATGTTACATATCTGTGTTTGTGAAAAACTTCTCCGTTTCGGTGTTAAGAATTTTGCCCAGCTGCAGCGGTAAAAAAAATCTTCGTTTTTGTGTTAATTTTTTTCCCCCAGTGAGAAAATTCTTCGTTCCGATGTTAAAATTTTTCCCTCGAGATAAAAAATTATCCCAATTCGGTGAACGCTTCCTCCGTTTTGGAGTTAGAATATTTCCTCCAACGGTGAAAGATTTCTCCGTTTCGATGTTAATTTTCCGTTTCGCAGTGAAAAAATGTCCGTACCCGTGTTGGAATTTTTCCCATACGTTGAAAAATGTCTTTCAGTGTTATTGTTTCTCCATGCTAGAACTTAGCCGGTTCGATGTAAAATGTTTCACCCCACTGAACTATACCTATTGGACATTAGAATCTACTAACAAATTTTCCATTTCATCGCGTTGTAAAATATTACTGTTCCAATGTATAGGTACATTTTTCATCATAATGTAAAGGTTCTTTATTTCTACCCACACTGTCCTCTTTTAAAAGTCACTTTTGCCATAATTAATCTACACTGAATTAAAGGAGCCCTAAGAGGAGGGGCTGGGACAGGAATGTTGTTTTACTATATGAATGCATTCGTAAGTTTTCGTTCTTACTTTGAACGGTTCAAGAACAATAAGAGTGGTAGCCGCCTTAACTCATTTCTTCCTATTTTAATATTTTTGCATTTAGCCCCATTAGTTTCTAACTGCACAGTGCCGAATGGAAAGTATAAATTATATTCCTACATCTTCCCCCCACTATTAAATTCTTACCGCGCAGAGAAAAAGTCACCAAATGTATAACGATATTACAATTAAGAACTGAATGGTGTTATTTTAACTCTGCTTAGATGCATTTTTAACTAGGAAATAATGTCAACAGATTTCCTAGCTACATAAACTATAAAATATTCACCGTTACAAATATAAAAGATTTTAAAATCATTTTAACTCATAAATAAACTAAGATGAAACTTTTCACCGACTGGGATACCAGCTAGTTAGTTACTTTTTATCACAACGCTACTTTTTTAACAAAATAGGTGACAATTTGACTAAACTGCGGGGTATATTTACATTGTTACGGGAAAATGTAACACCGTCGCCTTTTACTCCGAGAAATTTTTCTGTGTAGTTTTTTTTAATTGTAGCGTTGTAACGATGCGTTTTTGGACCTGGGTTCATGTTCAAAATGTACTGTATTTAGTCTCATTTATAAGCCCTAGAAGTTTGTAGTGCGAATTTTAAAACAGTCTCTATTTCGACTGTTCATTATGTTTCTATGGGTACTTAGGAATATAAATTTCCCCACAGTGAAGAATTTTTTTATACAAAATTGAACTAAATCGGAAATACAAATAATTATCAAATTTAAAATTAATGCAATTGTAGTAGGTAATACATTTAATTTGACTTAATAGAAATCACAGCTTAAACTGTTCTTTCTTCTAGATTGTGAATCATTAGTAAGAAAAATGCTCGTTTTAGAGCCTAGTAAGCGCTATTGCGTGGCGCAAATTAAACGACATCGATGGATGCAGATCGAGGTGCCTCAATCTTTACCTCCTACCGTCCCCACGTCAAGTACGCAACCTAATGAACAAATACTCAGATTAATGCAGAGTCTTGGAATAGACAGTAGCAAGACAAAAGAGGTATTTATTGAATACTGTTTTATATTACAATTCTATTAACGTAAAGTATTTGTAGTCAGTCAGATTAGGCAGCTATGATCATTACGGAGCTATTTACTATCTTTTATTGGATAAATTAAGGAATCAACTTATTAGTAGTGATGCTTCGCAGAGTGGTAGCAAATTAGAAGTTAGAAGACGACCGTCAAATGTGGCAGAACAAGCGATGAGAAAAATTAACAGAGCTAGTACCAGTGAAGATTGTAGACGTCTCTTGCATTCACCAGCTGTTCCGACTGCCAGTAATAGTACACTTGATGCCACAGCGAGGAATTGCGAATCTCCTTTACATGGAATAGATGCTGCAAAACTTTTGTCGGCAACAACTAGCGAAGATGCCCTGAAAATTTTGCAACAGGCTACGACTCCATCGTTCAACATGTCTACAGAAGCAACTAAATTAATGTCCACATTGCAACAAACGCCGGTACCTCAAGGAACATCTGATATTCCTCCTTTTCGGGATTACATTAATCACTTACATACATACTCATTCATTCAAGCATCCATCTGTCAGCCAATTACTAGTACGGATTCGGATAGTAAAGGATCGTTACATCGATTTTCTTCAAGGTGTGTATTTACATACACAGTGAGGTCCTAAAGTATCCCTCCCCCACGCTAACTTTTGAACGACAAAAAATATACTGGATGTTGACACTGGAAATGTAATTGAACTGCGGATAACGCCAAAAGTTTGTTCACAAATAATAAAAATCGTCCTATTTTTTCTAAAAACGCAAAAGCTTCTGTCGTTGAAAAGTTAGTATGAGGAAGCTACTTTAGGACCTCACTATATACAATTACATGTCCCTACTCTATTGTATCTAACTCCTATGATGTTATTTTGTATGAACATGGCACGATAAATCTGCCTAAATAAATTTTGATCACGTCACTTAATGTAAAGAATTATTAGTACAAAGAAGAAGTTTTATAAACCTTCTCAACTTTTATGTGAACTATACCTTACAGAGTTTTCTATATTCAGCCAATGTTATAGGATCCTATTCCTTGCAATGTTCAATATACATTCAGTAGGAAAACGATAAAGTAACATAATGTTACTATACCGGTTTCAATTTTGATCCAATTTTTAACCGATGTACGCTTAAATATAATATATAAAATAATATTTCAATTCAAAATGTATAATGAACGTATTGACGTTGAAATTCTTTTGCAAAATATTGGCAGTTATTGATACAATTTTTTGTCATGGGCACATGTATGTACAGGCCACTATGGAGAACTCGCTTATTTTGGAAGATGAAATGTCGTATTAAGTGTGTCAAAGCTGACAAATTTAATACTGATAAATAACCTGAGCAAATATGCGGTAACAGCCAGAGGCGTGGCGAACGCATAAAAGTTTACGCATAAAATAGAAGGTAAGAAAGAAATTATAAAACGTGCTGAAACACTTACCGTTTTAAAAGTCTTCCGTGAAATCACAAACTGGGTAACATCTGTTAAATATTTGAATCATTAAATATGTTTCCACAGCTGTTTCAGTCAAGTGAGTACGACGTGCGGTATGTTATATTTGCATATTTAAAATAATCTTTGAAACAACTTAATGCATCTTCACACGCACCTTCACAAATTTGTCTTAATACAAGAAAATCGGAGTCTTTCTCTAAGTTCGTATTACACACCAATTTATTTCGCCTTCTACAGCGCATAACTGTGCGTGAACATCATTCACAATTTGAACAGAATCCACTAGCGACATCGAAACATTTTGTAATTTTTCTATTCCCTTCGCTAGTCCGAAGTAATTGTTGTGAATAGTTTGTAAATCTCTTTTAACCTGACTATCTTGAAATATTTCCTGGCTTTTCTTGATTGCTGCAGCTTCTGTCGGATTGAATTTTTAAAACTACCTTCTCTACTTGATCAAAATATTTGTTGTAGTAAAACGCAGCCTGCAACCATGTTCCCCAACGTGTAACAATCGGCTGTGGTGGTTCAGGTAAATCAAGACACAGTTTGTGAAATAGTCGGGTACGTTTCGGGAACTTTAGCAACACTGCCTTTGTACTAGCAATCATTGCATTTACTAGTGGAAAACATGTAGGAATCGTTTGTGCCGCAAGATTTAGAGTATGGATTTTACACGTTACATGTAAGAAGTTGCCACTGTGTTCTTTAAGAGATCGGCCCAAAGAACGTATGCTTGCGGCACCATCACTCATCAACATTAAAAGTTGCTTAGTTGAAACTTCAAATTTGTTCAATGAGTTCACACCACCTTTACAATTTCATCGGCAGTACAATTTATAATTCTTTTGGAAGCAAGTAAGAAGGAGGATGACGGTCGATGTGGTTCCATTGTACGTACCATTACATTAACCACAGAATGTTTTAACGATCTGTTGTTTCGTCCACACACAACCACAGTTTCTTATCTTCCAATTCCGTTTTCATTCCTTTTTCTATATGTTCACGAGCAAATGGCACTACATTTCGTATCGATGCCCGACTAGGTAATTTACAGTCCGCTTATTTATTCCAGAAGGAGACAAATGCTACTTTATCTAGTAAACGAAACGATAGATTACATAAAATAAGAGTGACACATAAATCAAATGTAAATTTTTCTTGGTCTCGTATGCCACTTTTTGCAGAAGAATGCTGTTTGCTTTCGATGTGACGTTGACAATGGCTTCTGGACCAACATATTAAAGGGATTTTACAAACTAGACATTGAATTTTAGAGCCATCAAAAATGAAGTCCGGCATGTCCACTATAAAGTTTTTAACCGTCTCTGCCATTGGTTGTTTTCGCGACGTACCTAACTGCGACATTTTTAAAGCAAACAAGCGTACAATTACGAAATAGGTTACGATAGCCTCCATATACACAGAACTACTCGCATACAGCATCGATTTAGTACTGTCGCTGTGAACACGTGAAATAAATAATCACCGACTCCGCACCACATATCTACTACACTGACTGTTACCGCTGTTTGCCCAGATTACTGATAAGTAATTATTTCCAAACCTTCTGAGTTATAATAAAAATACAGAAGTTTCGCAATTACCGTTTTGGCTCATAGCTTTTACAAATCTGGAACATTGCAAAAATAAGTTACACATTACCAGGGCAACATTTTAAAATAAAAGGTACCTTTTAACGCACTATGCTTTTACAAAACTGGAAAAAAAGAAATAATAAATGGAGAAACTAAAAAATATACAATCTATTTGATGGTCTGGCATTTCCTTTACAATAAAAAATGTAGTTGTTACGATATTACGTCTAACATAAAAGAAGGAGGCGATTTACTTCTATAGATGAAATAACAATAAATTTGGGGTATTACAAACTCTATACTAATAATACTCGTTTTTTACAGCGGATACAGAAGCAGTGAAATCCAAACTCAATATTCCAGTTCGACAGATGAAGGCGTTGAAACAGATATAGAAGATCCTAGATTGAGTTATGCTTCTTCCAGCTCATCAAGTGGCGTAGCTACAAACTTTAATACATCGAAAAGTCTCAGTCAGAACTTAAGCTGTGATAGCAATTTTGAAAGTTTAGAATACCCACTTTCAGAATCTAGCGAACTAACTAGCAGCCTTCCCAGCTGTACTACACAAGAAAGGAGTTTAGCGGAACCAGTATTGACTAGCTCTAGCGCAATATCGACTATGATTCCTGGTTACACAGTTAACACTAGATCCGCTGTTATTCACAAACAAAATCCTTTGGTACACATATCTAGCTATAAAACTACATCTAGAAGCGTTACACGTTCACCGGTCGATTTCAGAGAAGGAAGACGTGCTAGTGATGGTTTGGTAGCTCAACAAATAGTAGACGCTAGTGGTGGTGTTGTCGCATTTAATTCACAAAAATTAAGTGAAAATTGTAAAACTAAAGGTGTTCTAGACATGCATTTGGTACAGAAAGAAGCGCAGCGATTACAATCACAGTACCAAGTCAAGGAACATCCAGAAGAAGTTACGCAAAGACAAAAGCAACACACGCAATATTTACAACCCCGTGGGAACAAACGGGTTAGTTTACCCGATAATTTTAGTTATACTGGCTCTTCAGCAGAACCACTACAATTACAAACTGCTATGCAGCATAGATTATTACAGCAAAAGAGGCAGATTTTACAAAAACAGTGTGCTATGTCTCATCAAAGTTCAAATATTAGTGTAGATCATACGATAACTAGGCGGCAAATGCTTAGACAAGCTAGTTATAAAATTGCCCAACAACAACCTGTTTTGCCACCGTTGCCGTTATCAGAAACTGAGAGTAAAGACTTAATGGCTTTTCAGGCCTTAGTAGAAGGCTCCGGTGAAGCATGGAGTAGCTTACCTGGAACCTTGCAAAGTTCCTGCCAGATCTCGGAAACCATTCCTTCGGTATCATTGTGGCAAACTCAATCCAGCTGGAATCAGGTACACCTATAACGCTTCCAAATGCGTAATTTGTCTGAGAACAACTTTTTGTTTCGTTAAACGTTTTTGTAGTACTTTTTTTTATTGAAACTGACAATTCCGGTGTGAATCTGTGGTACTGCTTGTGGTTTATTATATAGAAAACAATTCAGACCAAATAGAAACACTATACGTAGATAATTAAATAATTGCCTAAGTGGTATTATTGATTCTTCCTACATATTATAAAGAGCACGCGCGAGTAGTGAATTCCTAAGATTGCCACAGACATAAGCTTATTAAAAATAAGCCTAACTGCGAAAGTAATTTTTACACTATTTAAATTTTATCAAAGTTTGTGTATGCAGCTACTTATTTTTAATAAGCATGAAATATTGGTACAAAACGTTGAGTAAAGAAGAAAGAGTTGTGGAAACTGTGTGAAATAAAAATTATAATGATATATCCCGTGATCTAGTCTAATCTAACCTGAAACTTTATGTGGGTATTCTTACCGAAAATATAATTCGTATTCTGCAGTTTCATAATCATTAATTAAACGCTTTGTTGCTTAATTAAAACGAATAATCCATTAAACCAAATTCCTTTCATTTATTTTGCTAAATCTACTATGAAGTATGGATCTGCCATTCTTTAAAATATCTTCATATTTTTTGGAATGAAAATCAGGTTTTATTCTGCAACGATATGTAGATGAGAATCTAACGCTTGACAACATGTTAAAGTCATGTTGAATGTATGAATATACTAAATTTTACTCTTTTTGGTAATAAACATATACATATATCGCTTTACAGGTTTCTCAACGTTGTGTACATGCATGTGATTTCAAATCAATGTTCAATTAACATTCGATTAACTGCGAAATAAAATATAAACTTTTAAAGGAAAATTATGATAGTATATACATATGTGTGTACCCTATTATTTCTTTTAACACCCCGAAGATTCTATAAGTTTAACACGTAGTAAACAAACGTTGATGCAGCATCTCCTTAAGTTAAGGAAAACCTCTAGTTTTTTTTTTCATGTTTTTTGTATTCGCCCCATCAATTTCCACTTGCACAAAAATCTTTGGAAAGATTAAACACTAAACTCAAATGGAATTCTCGATGTGTATAGTTTCGTTTTCATTTCTTTTGTTATGTACAAGCATAACTCGACTGTAAAGCTAATAAAATAAAACTTAACGAAGTAATTAAGCTGAATAAAGTGAATATGATATTTGCACTTTTCCCGTTGAATTAATAAATCCCTAGAAAATACTCGGTATTACTAGCTTTCTTTTGTGCAAGTAAGTGCTCATAGATATAGATAAGTGAAATAAAAGCAGTTTAATTTTTAATGAATATAACAAATCGTTGTAGTGTAAACTGTGTGTGACGACAAACAAAGTTAGTTGTGTACCAGTTATACAGGGTGAGTCATATTTCTGCACATGTGAAATAACTCGTTTAATAATAGAGATAGAGGAAAATAGCATTAAGAAAAATTGGACGGCTACAAATCTGTTTAATCAGATGTTTCCAAGCTTCAACTGTTTTGGTGTGGCTACGGCCCCTTATTTTTTTTTTAGATTGCATGACACCTATTTTTCACACCGTTTGATAGAGAATTATTTTCTCTTTCTGATGGTATAAACATTTCCACACCTTACATAACAAAAAACTCGAGAAAAATGCAAAGTTTCCATCGCGGTACGCCGTGGACATGATATGAACATCGTAGATCTGTGGGTTTTTTCAACAAATTAGTTTTAGAACTTGCCGTATTCCATTATCTAGGGGTGTTAAACTACAGTAAGGGAATGAAAATGTACATCTCTTATTCGAATCTTCATATTCAAGTTGGGTGAAATCTCTATAAACATAAATTAATGTAGAAAATAAATAAACATCACCCTGTAATAAACATTTTAATTTCTTTGGTGTACTTCAATCACTCTAGATAAGCTTTAAACATGATTTGTTAAAAAAATCCACATGCCTAGAATTTTCATATCATGTTCACCGCTTACTACGATGGAAACTTTGCATTTTTCTCGAGATTTTTGTTATGGAAGGTGTTGTAATGTTTAGTTCATCAGAAAGAGAAAATAGTTCCCTATCAAATGGTGTGAAAAAATAGATATCATGAAATTAAGGGGGAGGGGGGGGGGGGACATCCGATCAAATAGAATTGTAGCCGTGTAACTATCATTCAATTCTTCTTAATGCTATTTTTCTCCATCTCTAATGTTAAGCGAGTTATTTCACATACGCAGAAATATGACTCACCCGGTATATTGATATAAGCGTCTATATTGTATACACATTTGGCAAACGGCACTAATCAGAAAATTGCTTATTAACTGCTCTGAATATAGGATCTGAATGCTTCTACATCTTCCTTAGAACAATAAATGTTAAACGATAGTACGCATGCGCTGCACTTGTTTTACATCAGGTGTGTTCGTTTGCGTTGTACTTATTTGCACTAAGTTGAAATATCTACGTCATCAGTACAACTTGAACTGAACTTATGCAACTACAAATTCTAGCCAAACGAACGCTGTATGTTTACAGTTCATGTAGTGGATAGCCTATAATACTGTTGATAACCGATAGAACCGATTTTCTTTTATATGTGGCGATGGAAATGGAAGAAAATACTTTTTCAGTCGCTAGCACATCTTTTTCTGCATCAGAATTGTTTAAAAATCTATCAAAATGTAAGTTGTCAAATCATATTTGAATTTGTCAATATTACACAGATTTGCAATAAAAACGTAATTTCCAATTGTGAAAATTGAAAACAATTACCTATGTTAAATGTATAACAATCATCCTCCACATAATGATCACCGTTCGGTGATCTTACAATTTTTGCTGTTCGCATTATTTTGTTGTTAACAAACACATACATAGGATATAAAAGAGCTGATCATTTAGTTCAACTTGCACTTCCTCCACACTAAATGCAGTCAGTGCAAGTTCAGTACTTGCACGATACAAGTTAACGAATACAGTACAGCTAGCGCTTTTGTTAAAGCGCAACATCCATGTAGCGCTTTCTGCATTTGTTTTGTATATCAAACAAACTGGGTGCGCTGCACTAAGCAATAACAATCACATTATTACAAAACGTACACTAGTTCATGATGCTACTGACAAGCAGAATTTTGATAACAATATCTCCCTCTATAGAGTTTTAAAGCAAATTATTCAGTGAACATCGTCCATTGTAATCATTTGCTGATCCATATTGCCCAAGAACTGAAATGCGGCTACCTACTTATTGTCTGTGATATGTAAGCCAACTTGCGTTCTCATGCAGTTAGTAGAAAAACGACTGAATAATGCATTTTTGTAAAAAAACTTTCTTTTAGTGAAGTATTCTGCGTATTTTCCACAATTTTCAAAGATTTCAATTTCTGATATGAAACGAATAATAAGAAAGTTATAGTGGCGTTTAGTTCCTATTAAAAATACACATTTGTATACTCTTCATATCACGAATATTTGTGTTTGCGTCATTATCTAACTGCTATAGTACAGACAATCGTTATATCCACATATCATTCTAATTTGTACATATAAATGAGGTAGATATATGCGAAGTGTGTCATACGAGTTTAGGCTATACATTAGACTAATAATGTTAGCAAAGACTGTGGTGTAGTATGGCAAACAATATTCTCGGCACACTCCGCACCACACAAATTATTAATTAACTCCGAAAGGCCATTTCGCAGATACGTGGGTCTTCGAAACGGCCTTTCCGAGTTAATTAATAATTTGTGTGGTGCGGAGTGTGCCGGGAATATTGTTGTAATGTATGAATATTGCATAAATGGATGCATAAATTACATTATAATATCCAGAGGGATACTTTTGACATAGACAATTACATCTAGTTATTGTGTCCTGTTTATTATTGGTATCTTTTCACTGTTGTTTTGGTTGAACACACTTCAAAATAAATTAAATACATAGGCTTGTTCAAAGTAACATTTTTTTTTAATGCAGGGAGCCGAGTTAAACTCAAGTTGTCTCTTTGCTTTTTTTTTACTTTTATTTCTCTTTACATTAACTATAGTTCTCTTATGTTTTACAATACATTTCATGATAACCGTTGTTTCACCATCTTGTTTTCTATCTTCTCTCTGAATGCCGCTACGCAGTGCTGCCAACCTTGCTTGCATACCCATGCTGTCTCACATGTCGGCTATCCTTGTGATATTGTCTTAATGTCACTGTTCTCTTCAAACGTTGTCAAGGGAACGGGCAGTTCTTCTAAATCTATTTCTTCTTCAACATCCTCGTCGTTGTCATCTTCTTCATCTCCGTCATCTTCATTATCATCATACTCAATCCATCTCTTTATTCTTTCAGGAGGAACCACGGCGGTGTAAGGCTTCTGAGATAACTGATAGCCAGGGATTTCTGTAATGCAATATCTATCATTATCCAGTACCTTCGGTACCTGGTATGGTCCGATAAATTTGGAAGATATCTTTGGATTCAGATCCGTTTCTGGTGCGGTCCTTTTTACCATAACGTAATCTCCCTCTTCTAATTTCTTATGCGGTCTTCTTTTCTTGTTGTAAGTATCCTTCGTTTGTAACATTTTTATACATTGTATGCAGTTTTCTAAACATATTTCCTCATATTTCCAAAATAGTAATTCTGTCTGATCTGTCCTACTGTTTTATCTACGCCTAAATGCGATATATTCTCGTGGACTTTTATGACTGTATTTTTACGCATCCCTTTGGGCACTACAAAGAGGGATTTTCCGTCTATCATTTTAAATTTTATTATTTACAAGATACAAGCCGTCCTTACAAGGCTCTCCTGTAAGGTATTCCTTTAATTTTTGTAGCTGCTCGTCTTTTTCGTGACACGGCTAACCAATCCTCATCCAGTTCAATGCAATAACACCTGCTAAGGGCATCCACGTGTTGCATTCTATTACCAGGTCGGTGTTCGACTGTATAATTATATTCGGCAAGTATTGACTCTATCTAAATATTCGTTGATTTTTTTCCTTCTTTTTTAAAGACCGTTTTAAAGCGTTACAATCCGTAATTAAGGTGAAAGGTTTTCCTAACAAATGTACCCTAAACTTTTCTAGTGCTCAAGATCGAAGCTATGATAGATCGAGATTCTATGTCAGTGGTTTTAGCACTAAAATAATATACAGGATGATATGTCTCACCATGCTTTTGCAGAAGTATTACTCCATATCCTTTAGCGTATGCGTCGGTATATATGTAGTTGCGTCTCTAGTCGAGGATCATATATTCGCAAGATCGGGTAGTTGGTCAATGCAGTCTTTAACACCTCGAATGCAGCTAGGTCTCTATTTTCAAATTTAAATACATTTTTCGGGCTTAACAAATCAGTCAACGGTTGTGCTATGAGAGCAAAATTCTTCCAAGTCTTAACAGAATCTTTTTTTGTTAAAAACCAACTCGGTTAATCTTGTCCTAGCCGTTTTTAACATATAGGAGTCTGGTAAGCTGTGTAGTGTTTGTGCACTATTTAACTTTTCTAACCATACTTTAGCTTTAGTGTGATCTCCATCGAAATTGGGTATATTCCGCAATAATTCTGGCATGTTCGTAACTGTACTTGTAGGCCTATTGTCTGTTACTCTATTTAATAGCGCTTCTATTAACTGATCCCGCCTTTTGTTCTCTATAACCAAATTTCAACAAGGTTATTTAGATCTACATTGCTTACCGTTTGACCCCTTGTATTGTTAGATGTATTATCATTAACTACGTTCATTTCCATATTACATTGAAATCTTTCGAACTCATCAATATTCTCATTTTCAACTGCTCTTACTGGATTACTCACATCTCTACTTGCCATGTTCGCTGTTTTTCCCGCTATTTATACTCGTATTATTACACTTCTTACAGCTCCTTTCGAGAGAATCCTTATGAATTCCTATGTGAATCCCACTGCTGATTCTGCAAGGCGCCCAGTTAAACTCGAGTCGTCTCTTTGTTTTTTTTTTTTTACTTTTACTTCTCTTTACATTAACTATAGTTCTCTTATGTTTTATAATACATTTCATGACAATCGTTATTTCACCATCTTGTTTTCCAACTTCTCTCTGAATGCCGCTACGCAGTGCTGTCAACCTTGCTTGCACAAAAATTGATTTAATTTCATGTGCATAATTTACATCATACTGCAATGACAATATAACTTCAAATATTTTGAAAACCATTCTATATGTATGAAAAATATGAACAGTTGGGGCATTTTGCAATTTCTTATTCATACACTAGTTGCGTTATACGCATCTATGACACAAACACAAACATTAATGATGTGTTGGGTTGTTTGTAAAGAAAAGTAATTTACACTCTATTACAGTGAATATATTGGTAAATACAAAAGCTGAATTAAAAATGAAAACAATAGTGACACTCCACTATTACTTCTCTAGCTTACCGTAAGTGGCGCTACTGTAGTTAGCAGAATCAGCGCATGAATACCGCGCTACTTTGAATTTTGATTTTACATTTAACATGATGTC
This sequence comes from Dynastes maya, assembly GCA_029619315.2. NCBI lineage: Eukaryota > Metazoa > Arthropoda > Insecta > Coleoptera > Scarabaeidae > Dynastes > Dynastes maya. The sequence goes on from JAROYE020000002.1 coordinate 47,454,853, forward strand.
TATCGTAACTCTATGCTTCTAAAGTAGTGTTGACGTAGAGTAATGCGAAGGTGGTGCAAGAATTAAGGTGTAGTGCGAAAGTTTGCAGAATGCATAGCAGTGTAATGCAGTATTAAAAATTGGTGTAGCACGGAGCTGGATCAATATTTTCTACACTGCAGAAACTGCTAATAAACATACCATATAACGTTTTTGTGTAATTCCATACCTTACAAAGCAAAAACAGTTAAATGTAGGTTACGTTCTGAGAAAGAAAACAATCGGTGTCAGTTGTCAAATTAGTGCGAAATATTGCACTAATTTCGCATTACTATATGTGAACGCTGGCTTAGTGTCAAAAAGATAGATTTAACAATTAAATTAGGGAGAAATTTATGCTGTGTACCTTTTTAACATTTTCAGGACATTAATTGCTTTCGCATAGATTTACATCAGCTCACTATAAATACTAAGGGAAGATTCCAAGGTGATAATCACCGATCGGATTGAAACTTGGCAGATTTGTAGAACCCATTAAGTAATGTAAAACGCCGCTCTGCGTTTCGACGGAGTCTCACGTTTAGGTAGTGAAAGCTACCCTTAAAATTTCGACGATTTTCGAATTTTTGCAATTTACACCGTTATTACGTTAAAAAAAAATAAAATTATATGTCTCTAAATGCGCCTTCGATAGGTCCGTCAAACTAGCGCAAATGAGATTTTTTTGCACCCCTTGCGCGGGAGGAGGAGTTGAAGGGAAAAGGACAAAATATACGTACAAGTGATCCCTTGGAAATACCATTTACACCTATATACATAAACTTACGTGCATAGAAATCGGCCCACTGCACGCTTTTGACTTTAACTGTATTTCTTTTAGAAAATATACATCAGATCAAAACAAAAAATAGTTTGAAAGAAGATTTAATATGCTTTGACATGTGTATAAATTTATCAAGAATGCGAAGTGTAGCAAGCGAAAACAGAAAAAGATGCATATAAAGTGAATGTTACCATGACTATAAACAAACTTTTGACAGATGTAATTATTGTCTTTGTAATTGTTTAGACATAATAATTTGGTCATTGTCAAAGTGTGTTAGTTTAATGTTTACTACACCGGAAGAAGCCACACAAGTAATTGCTTTAATCGAAAATGAACATAGCCAGCGAATTGTTGCTCGACGACTGAATATGACACGCGCGGCGGTTCGAAGGGTCTGCGAATGTTATGAGGAGACTAGATCCTTTAATCGGCGACCAGGAATAGGCAGAAAGCGATGCACAACGGAGCGTGATGACCGCTTTATTCTGTCATAATCATTAAGAAACCGTCGACTTAATGCGGTTCAAGTGCAGCAAGAGCTCCGTGAAGTCCGAGGAGTTATTATTAGCGAGTGGACAGTAAGACGAAGACTGCTGGAAAGAAACCTGATTCCTAGAAACCCTGCAACTGGTCCAAAACATATCCCAGCCCACCGTCAAGCATGCCTGCATTTCGCACGGGATCATCTAAATTGGACATTGGAGCAGTGGGGGTTTGTTCTGTTCTCCGATGAGACCAGAATATGTCTCTATGGCAGCGACCGAAGAAAGAAAGTTTACCGGAGACCAAGAGAGTGATTTGCAGAATGCTGCATTGACGAACGCATTGGCTACGGAGGTGGTTCATGCATGATGTGAGGTGCAATTTCTATGGAAGCACGAACGGACGGTGTTTTCATCGCCAGGCCTGGTCGGGGTCGCGAGAGAGGAGGGTTAACAGGCGCTCGGTATATTGAGGAAATTCTAGCAGTTCATGTGGTACCTTACATTGATTATATCAGAGACAATTTTACTTTTATGCATGACCGCACACTGCTAGAATTGTCCAAGATTACATTAGAGAAGTCGATTTTCGGGTTATGGAGTGGCCGGCACGCAGTCCCACCCTAAGCTCGATTGAAGATTTATGGGATGAGCTGATACGAAGAATTCGATCTAGGATTCGTGCTCCAACGTTGATCCCAGAGCTCATTATTGCGGTGGAAGAAGAGTGGTTTAGCATTCCACAGGAAACAATATCTAACTTGATTCGCTCTATGCCTAATCGTATGCGAGATGTTATTAGAGCAAGAGGAGGTCATACCCGTTATTAATAAGTTTATGTTGTTATTGCTATCATCTTAGTTGATTCTCAAGAAATCATGTTGTAGCAATAAAATGATAATTTGTTTCATTCATTGAATTTCATAATTTTTATCTTAGCATTAAAGTAATTTCAATAAATTTGTACACATGTCAAAGCACATTAAATCTTCTTCCAAACTATATATGTTTTGTTTTGATTTGAGGTATAATTTCTAAAAGAAATACAGTTAAAGTCAAAAGCGTGCAGTGAGCCGACTTCTATGCACGTAAATTTACTTGCTGCCCCCTCGCCCCTAACTACTCCGAAAAATGAAAGTAACTATAGCGTATGGTATCAGACTGTATGTACACCTATAATTTTATGTAATTTCTTTATAAAATTAATTTGAGATATATAAAAGTCAAATTTTATAAACGACTAATCAAGGTAAACTAAAAGCTTAGTATTATTTTCTATGATGCTTTATTGATGAGTGAATTCTGGGTACTACAGTACAATGTGTAACATCTACAACACGAATTCAAGAAGACTGGAGGTACATTTGGCCCACGAGTTTGCGAAAACTTATTCGAGGTTGGTACTAATATTTTTCATATTTTTAAATCATAGTAGGGGAACGGTGGGGGCAGTGGAACAGAGGGGACAGTGAAACATTTTAAGTAACGATGGTCAAATATGTATTTTGAACAGGGTTGCACTGCCATCTGTGATTTAACAGCATAGTGCTTCACGCCTACTTAAACGGCTTTTTGTATATATTTGCAGATTCATCGGTTCTTCATTTGCTATCGAAAGTTACCCGGGAATCTAGAGTTTCCAAACGATACGTTTGTGCTATTTATAGTGAATATATAAGTATTTTCATTTGTTCTTCATATCGAAATTGAAGCTTGAACCGTGGAGATTAAATGTAAGTGATTGTCATCCTGGTATTGGAGGTTTTTTTTTAATTATTATATGAGTTTCTGAAAAAGTAAACAGAAAGGGTACAGTGAAACATATCAATATAGGGTACAGTGAAACATTTCAATCTACCCCGTTTGTGTTAAATTTTCAAACTTGCAAGTTTATATTTCTTGTTTTTGGAACAGTAAAATGCCTAAGAAAAGGTCCGGAGAGAATGGTAGGAACTGTAACTTCAGAACTTATGCAGCAAGCAATCGCCAGGTTAAAAGAAGGTAAAAAATTAAGGGCTGTTTGTAGAGAATTTGATATTGATGATTTTCCTCCACAGGATGATGTTAATCTCGATCAATTTGTTCTTCTTGTCGAAAATAAACGATCTTTGACTACATACAGTGTAGGACGAATAACGGCTATAATACAAAATGAAATTGTTGTGAACTATTTTAAAAGAAACCATACTTTAAATTTATAAAAACAGAGGAAAACTATGCATTTGATAAAAAAGATATCGTAAAAACGTCGCCAATGGCAAATCATTGCGGTGGTACTAAACGCACCAAAGAAGGATTCTCTTTTCCCGTTAATTTTGACATATAACTTGGTCCTGAATTAATCGAAAGTGAAAAGATTTAAATTACATCATTCAAATAAGTTTTTAAAATTTTTATAGAATTATTTTTTATGTTCCATTGTACCCCTTCACATGTTTCACTGTACCCAGGTCAAATGGTACAATGAAACAAAATCACCAGTTTAGTTTTTGTTAGTGCCCAACCTGGCGATATGGGGAAAGTGCCTGATATAAAAGCGGTCAAATAGACGCTAAACCAGATTGTTTCATCCATCCAGTAAAATATGCTTTTTCGCATTGCGCTGAAGGAAGCTTAACTCTACGTTCAATCTGCGGCAAGCCCGCTTTTATAAAATGTGTGCCCTGTAATGACTATCTCTGCTTTTAACATTTCATTGATGATTTTAACCACAATGATTTAGAATAATGCATAACTAATATATACTGGCGACAATTTATAACATGCTAGATGTAAATTGCACGTACAGTCGTTTTATTACATCTGTTTCAGAACATTTTACATTCGACACCTTAACATTATTTGTTGAACTTTACCTAATTTTTGTGATTTTCTCCTCTATTCACTTTTATATTCAATTAAACGACGTGAACAAAATGTATGTTAAAAAGGCTACATCGTTACAATAAGATTTTCGTAACTGTCATGCATAATTGGGCACTTTTTTGTCGAATGTGCTATACAAAATACTACGAATTCAACCGTCAATGTAAAATAATACTGAGGTTTCATTTTACTTATGTATTTGTGAAAATGTGAAGTTACTGAATATTAATTGGTTATAAAATTTGACGTTTATATATCGTAAATTAATTTTATAGGAAATTACTTCAAATTGTAGGTATACATAAGTCAAACGTAATCATTATTTTCTGCATTTTTTTGCATTTGTATGTCATGATTACTGCAGAAATTGCCAATAAGCATACACTGTAACGTTTCTGCGCAATTCGGCGCACTACAAAAGCAAAGGTTAACGTAACCTAACAAAGCATATAGTAAATATCTGTAGAATCGTTTGATGAGAAAGCTCAATACGAATTCTATAACTGCATACCATTCACTGATTCCTCGATCTTGAAATAATCACTGCCTACATCACATGCTCTGCTGCGGCTGACGTCATCCCATATAATTTTGCCGTTCTCTGATTATAGGTTACGTTGCGGTTTTGTACATAGCCTTACGGCGCTATGGCCTGGTCCTCGGCGGCCTATACCCACATAATATCCTTAGAGCGTCTCCAGAATAAGACTTTAAGGATAATTTCCGGAACCCCTTGGTTTGTAAGGAACTCTCAGATTCATCGCGATCTGGGAGTCCCGACACTCCGCGAATATCTTGAAAAGATCCTCACCGCCGCGTGGGAAAGGGCCCGCGCGAGCGACAACAGGTGCGTGCAAGAGGTAGTCGTTCCTCAGGATCGGCCCCCTCTCAGGATCCACGTTAGACGACCAGCGGACTTCTTCAACCTTCGCTGAGAGTCACTCCCGCCAAAGGAACGACAATCACCCCCCAAACAGGTCATCTTCCTCAAGCTAAACTCAGCTTTTAGCCCTCTACGATGAACACTTTTTCCCTAAGTATAAATACAATCCCCTGACGGCGTGACTGTGCCGCATTACGCTAGGTATAGGACAAAAGGGTTCAAGGTTTCTTCATAAAACTGACCCTAGAAAAGATAGGATCTCAAGTTTTGTACATAACCAAGATGTTTTGTATTAGGTACAATGGCGAGGATAAAGTTAATAACGCAAAGATAGCGATTGACATATTTGAACACGCGAAACAAACTTTCCTAGAGATATGAATTACTACTCTTAATACTGAAACAGTTCTAAACTTCCTTCACATTAATTCCTAAAAGTTCTAATTTAACAACTAGAATCTGATCAATTTTAAGATCTGGAAGTTGACCAATAAGTTGATAAGTGTGAAATCACTTTTACCTCGTATAGTAAACGTAAACTTCAGCGTAATTTTTCGTTCTTTGGAACGAATTACTTATACCACAACTACAAATCCGATTAGCCAAATTGTACATAGATCTACGGAAATTACGATGATCTTTGTCGTTACTAATTCGTCTAACTTTAAATTCTGAGGAAGGGTGACCATTTCTTTTCAGTTCTAAGCGTTTCTCAAAATTTAATTCATTACCCGCCGGCTTTCAAAAACTTATTAATATTTAATCACAGATTCGCAAGTTAATCTCCGATTACTTAACTTAATTTTGTGACGTCACTAATCACGTTTAAACAACTTTAACCATCAATTAAATTAATTCCTGATTAAGACTAAATGTCACTTTGACATCTGTCAATGTTAGCAAGAAAAAGTAATATTTCAAGGAAATTGCTATTATTTGCATAAATTTAATATGAATTTCTTCAAAATAGAACAGAAAATCATTTAAATATAGTCGTTAACATGCCCTAACATATTTTTGTGCTGCCGATGGCTTCAAATGTCATTTTAATTCTAATTACGTAATCACAAATTAAACCAGCTCAAAATGTTGTGTAAACGGTATTTGATTGAAGATTAGCTCAATTCAGAATTAAAAAGTGTTCTGTAAACCGGCGGTTACACTTCTTAGTTCTTTAATTATTTCCACCACCGACGTTATAAGTAACAAGTAATTAAAATACATTTTAAGGATGATTTAATTATAGCTTTAAAAAATATTTTGTCAGTTGTTTGGAAATATTTTTGGGAAGTTATTGACCAATTGAACTAATGGAGAAGCCGCCGCTGTTTAGGGGAAGCTATATTTTGGATCAGCGATTTCCGACTTGTAATCATGTTTCATAGTATCTTATCTATATCTAATTCAATCGCTACAAGTTTGTTCCAACAATCAGAAGTATTTTTAGAACTACTCCTATTTTCTTTTTCCTATTAGTCAACCAGAATTTTAAAATAGATCTACTTCTAGTTGGTATTACAGTGATATAGATTTATAAATCAATGTAATACCAACTTTGGGCTACTGACAAGTTCTCTAATAATCTGTACATAGTCACCAGGCTTTTAAAGACTTTATACTAGTATTAATATCGGACTGCAATTGAATATATCGATAGAAATCTAGTCTTCTCATATGAAAAATGTACATTTCTTAGTTCATATAAAAAATGAATGACAAAAGTAAATGTCGTGTGGCATGTAAATATTATCCTAATTTTCCTTTTCAACACAGAGAAATATTAATACCAACTTTATTACTAGTATAGTTGAATGAGTATTTAGTACAAATATTATGTATTATTAATTTATAAGTTAATATTGTTTGTATTTGTTGTTACTATTACTTCGATATAACATGAACTATCAAATATACTATTTAAGCTTTACTTTTGTTCGTTTTTATTTTGCGTTTTTATTAATTTATTTAGTCGATGCATGTTTTTTCTTTATTTTGGATTTCATAGATGCTGCTGTTTATTGACACCCTTTTAATAATATAGTAACAATTTTATTTCTAATGATAGGGATCTCACCTGTCGGCTACGGGCTGGCCACCTTTACTGCCACTCAGTGAAAGTCCAATTTTGGAATTAACAGAACAAATGGAATCAATGTGAACAAACACCATACACTTACACAGATTAGCCACAAATGCACAGCTATGTGTATGTTCGAAAACCGACAATATTTTCTATTTACATTTTAATTGTTAGATAGGTAAACCGAGAAAATATACATATAATAATAATAATAGATACTTTTAAGTAAGCAATTTAAACACTAAGAAATTTTATTTGTAGAAGTATTTATTATGATAATCAATTGTATACTACGTTCTGTTATGGTTGGTACTTTTAGATGTTACCAAGTTTTTGTACTTAAACGCATGTATTGAATAGAACAATTAGGTGATTTCCACAAACGTCCATAATTTTATAAATAAATTTTTATTTGTTATAATTTACATATGTGGCTATAAAAGCATCTTCTGCGAATTGGGATGGCGACCTTTTCAGGTTTTTGATTGCTATAGGAGAAACCGATCAACACGAAAGAAATATAAAACAGATGCAACGATGAAATAATATACCCAGAAGAATGAAAGATACCTTGGTATCCACTATGCCTTCCTACGGCAACTACCTGTTATTTTTTAAAACGTTGCACACATATTCAATATAACAGCTACCCAAAGTTAGTGCATTATTGTTATTTTTGTTATTATTTGTGCGACATCGGTTGAATGACTAAAGATGTAGTATTTCTACATTAATTACAATGGTATAAACAAAAGAACAATTGCGCATTGCATTTCCAAGCTAATATTTTTTTTAACGAAAGAACTTGTATATTTAAACATCAATTGATAATGAACACATTTCTGCATAAACTATTTTTATTATATCATGCTTCTAAAATGAAAAGAACGAAAGAGCAGCGACGAATATAAGATCTGCGCAGTAACTTTATTATGAAAAAATGCTACAGGGTTGCTCAAAGTATCAAATGTACAGTTTATTTGGGATCTAAAAATCTATTACAAGTTGCAATTCAACTATATATAGATATTTTATTGAAACATCTACATATTTGTTTGTCAATCGAAAGAACAATGTAATTTTATGTAAGAAGTATTTTTTAATTTTCTAAATCAAACTACGTTTATAAAAGTTTACAAATTGGGGCATATTTCTATAAAAATTCACTTATTCATGATTAAAATACTAAAATGTTGCAATCTGTAATAAATGAATTTTTAAATAGTTTGAATTTGAAACGGAGACTATTTTCCTATTTTCAAATCTTCCTGCTCTTAGAGGCCCAGTTTGATTGGTACCAAGGATCCAACTAATTGGCCGACACGAATCCTAGTCAATTTTTATCTTTTAGGACGGAGATATAATAATAATAATAATAATAATAATAATAATAATAATAAACTTTATTCCCCCAACGGGAGACCCCAATTACAGGACGAAATAATAACACGAATACATGTGCACATAATACAGAGAGAAAAATGAAATATAATACTTAATAAAAGATAACTGAAAAATAATAGAAAAAAATACTCCACCGATTAATGCATCGCGTCACCGACAAAAATATCTGTATAATATTTATTTACATTCAAACACATGTTTTGTACTGGCGATTTCAGCAGCACATTAGTTCTCGCAGCTAAAGGCCGAAACGATTGAACACAACGCGAAGACAAACGAGGAACGTTCAAATTTATTTTTGACAGCAGATATGCGCAATCGATTTGATTGTTTATCAGTTTGTAGAGAAACTGCGCACCGCAAATTTGTCTTCTTTCCGAAATACTCCGAACCGCATGTCGTTCCAATAATGTGGCATAGTCTATACCCCTCACCGGATATATACCGTCGATCCTAAAGGATAGGAATTTCAGGAACCTTCGCTATACTCTATCAATAGAATCCTCGTTGGATTGATAGTAAGGATACCATACAATGGAAGCATACTCTAGCCGACTTAAGACAAATGATCTATACAGCGTTTTCAGAAGAGGTTGATTCGTGAAGTATTTCGAAGATCGTATGATGAATCCTAACATGGCTGCGGCCGAGGAACACGTCTGCGAAACATGATGTTTCAAGGATAGTCGACTATCAAAGATAACTCCTAGGTCTTTTATGGTCTCGCTCCTCTGCAGCGAGTAACCGCTTTAACTGTACGTAGTAGGCAAGCCTTTTATTTTGCGAGTATATGTTACATACGTGCATTTTGCTTCATTTAACATAAGACTATTTTCTTGGCACCAGTGAAATACGTAATCAATACTCATTTGCAGATTAACCATATCATTAATGGAATCAATTCTTGCGTACACCTTTACAAAATCTGCATAAGTTAGGGTGTGACAGGTCAACGCTTCCAGCAGATCGTCGAGGAAAAGCACAAAGAGCAAAGGTCCTAAATTGGATCCTTGTGGAGCACCTGTCGTAACAGCATATTCACATGAGCTGAAGCCATTATAGAAAACAACATGACCGCTTTTTTAAGAAGGACTCCACCAGATCTCGAAGGCGAGGTGACATGCCAAAAGAACTTAATTTAAAGAGCATAATATCATGGTCAATTCTGTCAAAGGCCTGAGAAAAATCCGTGTATATAACATCGACTTGCCCTCTATCATCCAGTGTGTCACTTATAAACTGTGTAACTGTCGCTAAGTTAGTTGTTGCAGATCTTTTAGGTATAAAACCATGTTGCTTCGAAGATATATACGGCTGTACATTGTTGCATATAGAAAAATTTCATAGAACCTGCGTAACCCTTGCTCGTTTCCAGCGCCTAGGAAAGGTAGAAGGTCTCAAAGAAATGTTGACAAGAAGCAAGAGTGGTTTGACAAGTACTATGCGTGCTTCCTTCACAAAAAAAACTAGGGATGAGGTTATCACCAGCTGTGTCCGTATTTGCTAGGTGACTCATTATAGTTAGCAGGTCACTTTCACTAACAGGCTTGATGTCAAAAGATAGTATATTGCTGAATACATTTTCGATTAGTCTGTCGGAGTGTGGCAGATAAACAGAAGAAAATTTTCTACCAAAGGCGTCAACAATTTCCTGGGGATCCTGATATACCACATCCCCATTAGTGATTGTGTTTGGTATGCGTGAAACACCCTTTAGTCTATTACTATACCGCCACAGCTCTTTCGGATTTTACTTAATTATGTTTTGTATTCTTGACATGTAAGTATTGTAAGCTTCTTGAATCAGTTGCTTAACTAATCTCCTGATATCTCTAAACTTCACTTTTGGTTAGTATCCATTTTCTATGATAGAAGGTTTTTAGGTTTTGTCGAATTGTTGTAGTAAACCACGGAAGATGAGAAGAACTATTCTGACCGTATAAAAGAACTGAACGATTAATTACCTTGTACAAAGCATTATAAAATTCATCGACAGCTTGATCAATGGTTGATGCATCCTCAATGAATGACCAATCACATTGAACTAGATCTTCAAATAATTGGGCAAAATTTGCTTTTCGAAAATTGTAGCGCATATTTTGTGCAGACGGAAATAAGTCTGGTTTACTGTAACCAACGAGTTGGATGCTCATCACTCAAGCAGGATGATAATTGTCTTGAGGAACTAAAGGAAAATCTTCGCGAGAAATAGTGAGTTCGCCACAGAAATTTGCAAAAATTAAATCAAGTATATTGTTATCAATATTTCTTCTATTGTATTATTGCAATTCCATTGTATTACACAGATCATTTAGTTGTAAGTATTTAGTTTTATTGTGAATATTAGAAGTAGTATCAACATAGTCAGAAAAGTTAAAATCTCCGACTATTAGTACAGATTGATTGACTATCGCTATCTCAAATGCATCAATGAAGAGTTCAAAGTCTTGATTATAAATATTAGGAGGAATGTACATGCCAGCTACGAAATATACATTGCAACCAAAATAACGTTTACAAAGGATTGAATCGATAAGCGGTCCAAGATTAGCAATGTAGGACGTATCGACCAACTCATATCGTATGTTTTTGGCAAATGCAATAAGAACTCCACCACCATCACTCCGTTCAACAATGTCAAACTTACGGTCACATCTGACTACGTTGTAGTAACAAGGAAATAGCTCACTCGAAATAACGTTACTGTTAAGCTATGTTTCGGTAATAATGATGACATCATACAATTGTTCGCAGATATTTACGTAAAATTGATGAGATTCAGATTTTAAACCACGGGTGTTTTGGTAATATATGTTTAACTCGATAGGTGTTTTGTTGGGCACCTTCAGTTTCCCGTATTCTTATTCACAATTGAAGGTATTCCATTCTTGTATTTAAGTATTAGTCCGGATTTTCCCCTGTCAGTACGTTCCTTTAATTCTTAACTGTATATACTCTTAACTGTATATGGAAATATACAGGATGAGCCAACGGATTGACAAAGTCCTTTTATTCCTGAAACCAAAAAAAATTACATACATGTACAGAGTGTATCCGAATTGCTTTGCTAAACTTTACTAACGTGATGTATGGAACAAAACTGCAAAAAATATCATACGCATGTGTCCAAATATGCTTCCCTAAAAAGTTACGCGCGAGTTTCTTAATTGCGAATAATCAGTAACAATTTTTATTAAAACACCAAGAACAAATTTCACTTCGTATACGATTTGTTATTAATGTATACGATTTGTTATTAACACAATCAAAAGAATGTGAAGCTTTGTTGCTAAGAAACAAAAAGGTCTCTAATTCGACTGCAGCACACTTGAAAAACTCAGAGAAACGGTTGAAATAACCTTATTAAATTTTGCTTCTACGAGCGTAACATTTTAAAGAAGCATTTTTGGACACATATTTATAGGAACTTGTTTACAATTTTGTTTCATACATCATGTTGGTAAAGTTTGGCCAAACAATTCAGATACATGTTATATACAGAGTGTCCCAGATCGAGTACGGCTGCATAGGTAACTTTCTTATCATTGAAGATGGAGATTTGGTTGAATGGGCAATGTTTTGCAGTTTTATGTACTGCTTTAAAATCTGTTTGAAAAAGTTCAAAATGGGTACCCGCCAGAAGTTTTTTCAAAAAAACTAAAAACTGCCAATTTTTTGTATGTCAGATACCTTCGTAAGAATAAGGTATACGAAAAAAAGTTTCAAATGAAAGTTGCTGTTTTTCGATAAAACCAATTTAAAATTGATGTTGAACAAAAATTCAAGGAGGCAGCTTTTGAGATACTCGTATCAACTTTCTTAAGTTAAATGGACGACATATTGGATTTTTAGGTTGCTGAATAGAATTTTTTATTCTCTTTTCAACGATGTAAGCGTATGATTGAATAAAAGATACCGGTGAAATTAACTGTTTTTACATTTTAATTTAGTAGGCTTACATGGATCTAAACAAAAACAAACAAAATGTATACAAAAAAAAAACTTAATCCTAATAATCAGATGAAATGTTCAAAATGACGACACTTCGGATTATTCTACACAAAGTAATTTGATTAATACTAGCACACTATTATAGCACTTGGCGCTTGGCGCAGTTCCTCAACATTATTGTAACTATAGTTACTTCCATATACTTTAAGGTACCCCACAAAAGAAGTCAAGAGGCGTTAGATCCGCTAATCTGGCTGGCCACCGAATATTAGTATTGATGGCGAATCTAACTGTCAAATCGGTCAATTAAATAATTACCACGTTTCTTGAATTGTAGCCGAGCATCTTGTTCGTACCATAACCCAATCCTGTCTGCCAAAGGTAGGTCATCCATGAAATCTTCTAAGGATGTTTGGAGAATTTCTAAATAATGTTGAGCAGTTAAAGTTCCATTGAACATAACAGGTCCAATTAAATTACTTTCCATTATGCCGTAAAATACATTAAATCCGAATCCAACTTGATTTCGACGTGGAACTACATGTGGTTTTTCCTGCGACCAGTAGTATTCATTGTGCCGATTAAACACTCCGCAGTTAGAAAAATAAGACTCATCTGTCCATAATACTCGACTCGTAAAACTATTATTTCCAGTATTCTTGCAGATAAACCACTTACAAAATGCTATTCCGCGATCACAATCTTCTAGCCGTAAATTTCGGCGATACGCAACTTGTAGGAGTGAAACTCCTTAAAATTCGCGATGCTTTTGATTTGGATACACCAACTATAATGTTTGTACTTTATAAATAAAATACAACTTTTAGCCTTTTAAATCTTTTATTCACGTTTGCACTATACAAAGTTGGTACGAGTATCTCAAAAGCATCTTGAATTTTTGTTCAACATCAATTTTAAATTGGTCTTATCGAAAACAGCGACTTTTATATAAAACTTTTTTTGGTACTTCTTATACTTATAAAGATATTTGACATAAGAAAATTACAATTTTTAATTTTTCTGATATAACTTCTGACGAGTTCGACATTTTGAACTTTTTCAAACAGATTTTAAATCAGCACATAAAAATGCAAAACATTGCCTATTTAACTAAATCTCCATCTTCAATGATAAGAAAGTTACCCATGCAATCCCACTCGATCTGGGACAGCCTGCATATATAACACATGGGCTGAAAAGTCCCGGGCCTGACAAAACACGTTTTTTTTGTTCAAAATTAGCTTTATTCATCAACGTAATTTCCATCAAGAACAACGCAATCATTCCAGCGCCGCTCTAACATTTCAATACCACTTTTGTAAAACGATTTATCTTTTGCCTCAAAATATGCCTCAGTTTCAGCGATAACCTCTTCATTCGAGCGAAATTTCTTACCAACGAGCATTTTTTTTAGGTCTGCGAACAGCCAGTAGTCGCTGGGAGCCAAATCTGGCGAATACGGTGGATGTGGGAGCAATTCGACGTTCAATTCATGTAGTTTTGCCATTGTTTTGATTGACTTGTGACACGGTGCGTTGTCTTGATGAAACAAAATTTTTTTCTTCGCCATATGCGGACGTTGCTTTGCAATTTCGGCCTTCAGACGCTCCAGTAACGCTATATAATATTCACTGTTGATGGTATTTCCCTTCTCAAGATAGTCGATGAATATTACACCACGCACATCCCAAAATACCGAGGCCATAACCTTTCCAGCCGATTGTTGTGCTTTCGGGCGCTTTGGACGAGGTTCACTAGTTGCTGTCCACTCAGATGACGATCGTTTTAATTCCGGAGTGAAGTGATGGATCCATGTTTCATCCGTTGTCACATATCGACGCAAAAATTCCGGTTTGTTACGTTTAAACATGGCCAAACACTGCTCAGAAGCATCAACACGTTCTTGTTTTTGGTCAACAGTGAGCAAACGCGGCACCCATTTTGAACAGAGCTTTCTCATAGTCAAATACTCATGCAATATAAAGCCAACACGTTCTTTTGATATCTTTACGATGTCAGCTAACTCACGCAACTTCACTTTTCGATCATTCAAAACGATTTTGTGGATTTTTTTGATGTTTTCTGGTGTTACCGCCTCATTTGGACGTCCACTGCGTTCTGCATCATCGGTGTCTCTACGACCACGTTTGAAGTCAGCAAACCAACGTTTTATTGTTGTTTCTGATGGAGTGGAGTCCCCATAACACTTTTCAAGCCATTGCTTCGCTTGAACGGTATTTTTTCCCATCAAGAAGCAGTGTAAAATTAAAACACGAAATTGTTTTTGATCCATTGTTTTGGAAATAACAAAAGTAGCGTCACTCTTAGCACAATAACTCACAAACTAATGAATAGAATATCATGAAATTTTAACAGCTGTCTTTCTAAGGTTAGTACTAACTGCAAAACAGGTGAATGCAATAAAACTAGCGCCATCTATGTGTTAGGCCCGGGACTTTTCAGCCCATGTGTTATACATACGTAGACATATGCAATTATCAGTGCATAACGTAAACATTTTTGTAACTTCACAGAACTATTACCTACAGAGTAGCACAGCTTCTTAAGGTGGCTTGGAACCACAATGGACCACGATAGTGCTCCATAAGTAATTATCAACCTCAGACATACTATGTAGAGTAACAGCTTGGTGTTGGTGTGAAGTTTGCTTCTCCTGCACAGCAATGGCAGTAGCGCGTTCGTTGCATTGGCAAATTTATTTATAACTTGTTCGATCTGGAATGTGAATCTCCGGTCCAAGGCAATCCCCAAATATGTTGCCGAGTGTTTCTATCCCAACCGCTGATCATTGATCCGCTGTACTTCCGATGCGGTCTTCTGCGGCGCGTAAAACGCACGGCAACGCATCTAGACTCCACCTCCCAAACCAGTCGACCATGTCATCAAGCGGTCTGCAGTTTAACCACAAAACAATTTCATCAAAGTAAACACAAACTACGCTCCTCTGTAGCATTTTTTACATATATTGTACATTTTTACTTACACTTTTACATCTTAATACCTAATACATTCAAATGCACAAGATTCGATATCGAAGCAATAGGTAGCCAGTACCTACCGGCCGAAGATTGGAATTATGACGAGTTATGATTAGAAACGATAAGTTCAATCCTGTTGCACCGTCACTCTTGGAATGTAAATAAATGCTTCTATTACTCCAAGTTCTTTGAACCACGCGGATTTTATAACAAATTCATATTAGCCCTAGCTTTTTATTTTAGAAACAAATTATAATAAATACTTTATTAGAATTTAAGTTAACTTGGAGATGCGCAGTTGTACTTGGCCGCATTTTTGATCATTTAACCAACGCCGTAGCAGCAATAGCGAAGTTAGCAATACTGCCCCGATAATTTCCAACAGTCTGTACAGGTTACACTTACAACACGCAACATAAGAAAAAAAATTCCGTATATCGGTTCATGCACTAAACTTCTATAATTTGTTAATCAAATACTCGAAATCTGTGGTACTGGAACACTGAAACAGTTCACTAAAACCCTTACCACAATACTTTACTCGTACTGGACGCACGTTTCGATAGCAGTAAAAGTGAAAGCAGTAAAACTCAATTCAGTTTTACTGCTGATGATAGGTTGGCTATCGAAACGTACGTCCAGTACGAGTAAAGTATTGTGGTAAAGGTTTTAATGAACTGTTTCAGTGTTCCATAATTTGTGATTTAGTAAATAATCTCCTGGATGCTGGAACATCTTTTTGGAATCGTACAGAAAAGTACTTTCTTAAAACAAGAATATCTTTCTTGGGTCAAGTAAACGGCGTATTTGTATATGAGCAAGAAAGCATTCACTTTAATCAAGTATCACAACTTCTTGAATATCAGATAAAACATTTTCTTTATTTAAACTTAACTTCTTAAGTCAAATATACGAGTTTTTTAGTTCTAGAAAATAATTTCTTGATCCAAATATGTCATTTAAAGTTATTTTCTAAAATGAAAGCAAAAAATATTCGAGTGAAGAAAGGCAATTTCTTAGAAATTGTTTCCTTGATAAGAGTAATTTGAAAAAAAATTTTGCTTGAGGTAAGTATTATATTTCTTATTTCAAAAAAATATATGCTTGACAAAATCATTTGAAATACTTCGGTTAAGAAACTAATTTCTCAACTAAACTATGTAGTTGCCTATATTAAATAAGCACCTCAATAATAATTAAACTTCGTCAGCATAATTCTAATGGTGTAGTTGTCATAACAACTGATAAAGTTTATGAAACTAATAAAGCAATTGTTTTGTCGAACCCATTGAAGTATCTGTTAAAGCCCAATTACATATTTGACAATACAAACGACGCTATTTATTACGTTTATCGGATTATAAGTTGATATAAACGTAGGCAAGAAAAAACAAAGAGCAGTTGGGCATCCAACATTTATTTATAAAAATATTACACGTATTCAAGAAAGGGAAAAAGCCAATTTAAACTTCCCTAATATCTATTAAATGTTTTGGCAAAATCACATACGTATACTACACCAGTGGATAGCACATGCTCCACTGTAGGATACTTTGAATATACACTTTAAAATGATATTAAAAGAAGTAAGTTATAAAAATTGATTATGCCATTTCTCAATGGAGATGTTTTCAATAAACTTTCTAAATCCAATTTAGGGAAGTTATAAAAATTATCCGCATTGGACAACCATACAAACTTTCATCAGAGTTACATGAAATTAATAATGCAACTGAAATAATATCGGCAGATGTACATTTATGTACATACCTATTAAGAAATCAGAAAAGGGTGATACTACTAAATGCGATTGATTCCTTCATTGGTAATCTGAGTTCTTGCCAACGTTTCTTCTGGCTTCATCGAAGATAATTATCTTACACTTGATGAATTGATAATACAAGATTTACCAGTTCATCAACCTTAAATAATTATGCCAACATCAAGAGGAAGAATAGAAGAATTATAATGGATGGAATTCAGCTGTAATCCCCAGTATCTCGCTTTCTAATTCGTCATCAGAATGGTAGGCGTATTAAAAAAATGAGCGTTAAAAGATTCAATACACAGGACAAAATGGAACAATTAGCCACAATTTTCATTTTTAGCAAGTTTTTTGACAATATTGTCAAAACAAAACAAATTGTTTCAGTTAAGGCATATTCTACGTTTATTAAAAATAATATAAGCTAAATATACAGTATTTTCTGATCGAATTCCTTAACATAGAGCTCCTGCGTGTAGCAAAAGCAAAATCTAGCACAGTAAAAATAATTTTGTGTTCTATGGTATCCTTTGAATACACTTTCCTTAATAAAATACATGCAATTTCATTCTCAAAACATCAATAATAACTTTCCTTTCTTTGTTCTTGATGAGAAGTTAATTTGGGTATTTTGAAATGATTACGAATCTATTGTAACCTCAAAAGCTCCACAATTAATAACACTCAAGATGATTGAAAATACGCATAATGCTCATCTGCGCCTAATTAAGTAATACCAATGTACTTACCTCTATGTCTGATGTTACTGTAATCGTAGATGGAAGTGAAATATCTACGGCAATTTCATTGGTTCTATTCGTTTCTATTTCCAAAACCACCCCGTTTTCATTAAGTTTTAGGAAGCCCAGTAAAAAAGTTGTTATTGTAGCTCCGTTTTTATCTTTCAAAGTTATATCTATATCCTCGCTGATTGCTAATTGTTTTTTTTTTTACTAAAATGAGTTTGGTTAGTACTTGAAATTTATACATACAGCGTAATAGTAAAGGAACCACGAACAATGTGAAAATAATTATAAATTTTTCGGAAAAAGTTGTATAGTCACAAAAGCAAATAAGAAACATTTCCCAAAAGAGAAAGAAATAGTTTAAGTGAAATCATAATGAATCTATTTTTCAAAAAAAAGTATGTTGTCTTAGTAGTTTTAAATTTTTTAAATTTTATTTTGTAGGGGTTTCAGTTTGTAAATAATATCTTTTAACAAAACAATTCACAATCTATTAAATAAAAAAAAAAGATTTATTATCAGCTACGTTGTTCACGGTTATTCACCCTTTATATTTATATTAGAATAATATAAATGTAGGATATATACATACAAATAATACATATTACTTCTGCGCAACGCAAAAATATCACTCAATCTCACGTAAAAATCTTCATCCATCATGTTAATATTTCACTGCTCATACATATTAATGTATAATACATATATACGCCACAAATATATCCTTTATTGCCGGAACTACCAACTTAAATCATCCGCGAAATGTAAAAAGTGCCCGCTCTAATTATAAAAAATAGCGGATAGTAGAAGGCACATAGTTTATAACACACGCTATGAATATTTTTTGTAGGACACAGATTCATAATACCAAATTCGCAGGCTTATTACTTATTACAAAAATAGAATTTAAAGTTATTAAGCCTGTTACTACAGAAATTACAAACTAGTCAGACACGATTCGATTGGCTAAAAGACAACTGTTTTGTGACTGATTTCACAGTATATGATTGGCTTTGATTAGACGGTGATTTCTGTTGGAACAAAGTTATTAACTTTTGACAAACAGAAGCTTCGACTATTCTGAACAGTGTTGTTCCGTCTACCGATTTTTCGGTAGATCTACCGAATTTTATAGCTACCTACCGAACTACCGAAATGCTCCTTGGATCTACCGATTAAAAAAAATACTAATATATTGTAGTTTCGAACGGAAAATAAATTTGATAACACAATTTTATCTTTTATCTGTGTTACCATCAAAAAAGTATTTTAAGAATATTTTTAATAAGTTTGATACACTAACTGAGAAATTTAGACCTGCCGTCTATTGACCTATAACTACAATCAGATATTTACTAGCGTCTGAAAGATATCTGTAACACTACATTTTTTAAAAATTACTTTTGAGTAGATAGGAGAAGAAGACATCATTCTGTTGTAACATTGTTAAAAAACCATATTCCAGATTTATTTATCATGAAATGTATATGCCATTCATTCCACTTGTGCGCTTCGTACGCCTGTCAAAAACTTCCTAAACACGTAGAAGAAACATTTTCAATTATTTTAGTTCAAGTCC
The DNA here is from genome assembly GCA_029619315.2 of Dynastes maya. NCBI lineage: Eukaryota > Metazoa > Arthropoda > Insecta > Coleoptera > Scarabaeidae > Dynastes > Dynastes maya. The sequence goes on from JAROYE020000002.1 coordinate 47,474,412, forward strand.
AAAAAGAATTGCCGAATTCAAAGAATATCAATTGTTTTGCAATATTAAAATTCACAAAATTCTCCACCCTTCACAAACAAGATGGTTGTACACCGAATATTGGAACAATTTGGTGCTCTGGAATTGTATTTTACAACTGCTGTGACCGAAGGAGATGCAGGCAACGTCCTCCAAAATTTTAATAATCCACTAAATAAACTTTTTCGTTATTTCTTGATTCTGTTTTACAATTTTTTAATAACTTGAACCGCGAAACACAATCCGAAGCTCCAAAATTACATGTCTTGTATACTACTGTCTGTAATATTTTACGTACATTTGGTGATTGTTTCTTAAAATGAGAATACATAGCCGCAACATCCCGGAAGATATTGATTTTAAAAATCCAAGACATTTTTTACAGTTGGAGGATTTTTTACTAGTTGGGAACAAGCGTTGCGGTGTATTTGCAAGAAACGGCGTAAGTAGTTCGCTGCTTAGATTTTTATAACGAAAGTTGCGTACAAATAATTTCACGATTTCCATTAAAAAATAATCCAACCCAAAAATTTAATTTTATTAATCCTGCAGTGGTTAAAAATGAATGTATAAGCTTTATTTCAAGCATAGGTCCACTTTTCCCAAATATAGTATCTCGTCAAAACCTGCAAAATTTAGATTCAGAATGGAAGTTACTTCGTAATAATGAGGAATGTCAGACATTTAGTGACGATGTTTAATAATTTTGGACATAAGTGAAGCAAATTAGCCGATGTGATGGTACATATGTATTTCCCGTTTTGAGTAAATTTGTGGAAAATAGGTTATGTCTTCCACTTTCTTCTGCCAATGTGGAAAGAATTTTTTCTGCAATTAACTCAGTGAAGACAAAACAAAGGAATCGGCTAAGCACAAAATCAATTACTGGTCTTTTACATATAAAAAATTATATCAACCGAGAAAATTGCTTTAATTTTCCAATTGAACAAAAATTAATACAGAATATGAACGACAAAACTTTAAAAAATTTTCCTGAAGATGAATAAAAATCAATAAAAATCTGTGTTTTTGAATTTTTTTTACAAATTTGTTTTAATTATACATTTCGTTATTATATTACAGGTATTTTTGGGTTTTGTTAATAGTTTGTTATTTTTTTATTATTATTTTAATTGTTGAATTTATACCTCAGTAAACTTATTGTTCAAAAAATTGTTGACTTTGAATTTCGAATGTAAAAGTGTACATATAATCTACCGAATTTTGCCGAAGGTACCTCCCGATTACGGAAAAGCACAACGGAACAACACTGATTCTGAGAGCCTACTGACAAGGAAACACTGGCAACCCGAAAATTCAGTTTTGCATAAAACTTTATGAATACTTTCGTATAATAACAAAATATTTGAGGCCATATTTCCCGATTTTGAGTTCCAGGTTTTTATATATCTTTTAATATCTTGGAGTACATTACATGGTCCCAAAGATGACGTAAATGACTTTCGAGACGGGTACGGGGCACCAGGTACCCGTAGATTTATATTAAAGAAACAGTATTATTCAGTTACAATCATTAATCCACAATCAGTTTTTTTCGTCAATATTTTTCGATGTTTTCGTTCCGATAGTTCGAGTGGTTACTTCGAAGTTCCGTATAGTTTCGATCCTGCTCGTTCGAAGCTCAAATTACCACAACGCGTGTTCTGTTTCGTCTTATTATTAATACGTAACAAGTTTTATTTATACTACTCCTAGCAGCCTAATAATATTGTGACAATTTCTGTACTGCTTATAATTCTTGTCGGAGGATGTGCTTTTTAAAAAATCAATATCCTGGCTTTGAAAGAGAACAAAGTAGGTATCTCATAGTGGTGGGTCGGTATTTTAATAACGGTATTTTGTTGTCGCGACTTGTCGCGCTCCAAAATACCGAAATAATTCGTTACTTTGCAACGACGAGCTGTCCCGCGACACGGGGACGATAGCGGTGTATATTCGCGACGTTCCTGTGGAACGGTAACGTCGCTGGAGCGATAAACATTTCAGTCGTTACTTTGGAACGATGCGCTGTAGCCCGACAGGAGCGAAGCTAAATCGACTATCCTCGGAAACATCGCGACGTTTCTGGGGAACATTAACTTCGCTGGAACGATAAACGTCCGTCGCGTTCTCATATAACCGATTGATAAACATGGTATGCGTGCATATTAGATTGTTCAAATAGTAGATGCTATGTGTAGCGTAATCCCTTTAGACCATGTAATTCTTAATTATAGCAGGGTAAAATAAATACGGAACTACACTTTAAACAATCTTTAAAAAGTTGATTAAATATTAAAAAAGAGGTCCATAAAAAAAGAACACAGATTCATTAAAAGAACAAAGTAGATTATATAAAAGTAGCTATATAACTACTTTTATATTTTACTTTCAATTACAACAGAGACATTTTTTTCTTTTCGTTATAACTAGTGTTGGCATTTTTCAAATTTTGCGGATGATTTAAATTAGTGGTTCCGGCAATAAAGGACACATTCGTCTGTACTACGTTAAGAAATTGGTAAATATGTTCTTTATTGCAGAAACTACCAACTTAAATTATCCGCAAAATTTAAAAAACGTCGACTCTAGCTATAACGGAAAGAAATTAAAAATTCCTTTGTTGTAATTTAAAAATAATCGTTTTACCTTAGCTGAACTTAATCTGCTTCTTGTATCGGATAAAATTTGACCAGTTTTTAAAAATGTCAATTATAGATCTCAAATTACAGTGCGTCTCATGTAGATATCTAAAGAGATCAACCAATTTATTACCGATAACACCAGTTCATATAGGTAATATTATATTCTTAATCGTTCCAAAGTAACGGTATTTTGTCACGGTATTCTTGTGTCGAGGTCGCGAAAGGAACGTTCCAAGAGTGGAACGGTATTTCCCATCACTAGTATCTGAATGTCACACCGAAATACAGAAACCGGTAAGTGCTGCTCTACATAGAAGAGGATATTAACTGGTATTCCAGTCAGAGTGACCACCTTTGGAATGTTTGGGATACTGGAAATGGTAAGACATGTAGGGGTGATTAAGACAAATATGTATGACGCCACGGTCTACTTTTCTAAAACAGAATCAACAATTTAAATTTTGCTTTACTGAAGATACTCAAATAGTATTTTAATATTCTAAAGGTACATTTTTATTTGCGATTCAAATATGGTAACAAAACCTATCTACAATTTGACATTTTTCAATATCACGGATGATTTAAGCTGGTAGTTGCAGCAACAACGAACCTATTCGCATGCATTAAGACTGCTTTATACGATGTATAGTTATATACCTATATTATGCATGGCGCATACCTACTTTGTACTTTTAATCCTCTATTTGCCGAGAGATCCTATTAATTATATGTCATGCAGATGTCAAGTATAAATACCTATATAGCTTGTATATAACTTTGCCCGGTGTTGGGTTGCTGACTTACACGGTGTGTATAATTCTGCGCAGAATTATGCGTCGTTAAAACAGCCTTTACACGAAAACATTGGCGAATAAGTCAACTATTACGCGCTTTCTCATTTTAAGTACAAATCATAGCAGTGGCGGTGCGTGACTTTTTGACGAAGGAGGGGTGATTGTAAAAAATTATGGTAAAATCTTACCTTCAGCCTAGAATGATCTTTGAAAAAAGCAGCAATTGCAGAGAATGTTAAAAAAAGTGCGCACTGCACTGGTGGGTATAGCAGTGAATATAATGTGCACAAGGATATTTATTTTTAATGTGTGCCTGAACGCCGCCCATCCTTAATTCATTTAAATCTTCAAAATTGCTCATAAATTCTGCCGTTAAAGATATATCCAAATATAATTAGATCTGACACCAATTTGTTACATATGTCTGTTGCGTCACACAATAAATAGGAATCTTTAATTTGACTTTTCTAATTTCTGTTCTGCAAACAGCAAGCATATAATCCAAAATTCTATTTTGGATTGCATTTGAAATTCCTTTAAAAACTAGCATTATTTAAATGTTCTCGAAGCGGCAGATCCAAATTAGCAGAAAAATCGATTAATTCCCTAAATATATCACGATATTCAGATTTTTCGCTGCCATCATGAGCTCAAAAGTGCAACAAAATTTAATACAGGATATTAAACGTTTTAGGCCAAGAATAGACGACCACGGCAAACGGAGCGTTTTTTTTTTTTTCTAATGTTAATTAGGATTGTCGGTCATTCCATTTCAAAAAACCCGTAGTTTTACACGGTCGTCTATTCCTGACCTTAATATACCGGCCAGTCGGAAACAACCCGAACGCAATGGTTGAATACTACACTGAGAGACTATCGATAGAGTTAGCTTCATTTCTTTTTATTTAGATGTAAATTAGCAGAAACGAATTATTCGAAGTAATGATTACATATAGACATTAATGATTTAAAGATGTGGATCTTTTACACCAGCTTTAGGGTTAAAGCTGGATGGAATCATCAGACCTCAGTTGGGTAATTGAAGTCTGATGATCCAGGCGCAGTATCATAGAACAACAAACACGGAAAACAATATAATAAATTCGAAACTTCACATCCACATATCCATTTATTTTTTTAAAATAAATTTCCATGGAAAAACGTCGTGTGGACGTTCTTTTTTCCGTTTTTTATTCCAATTTTAGTTGAGGTTATAGCCTACCTTATTCTTTTATTTTAATTTTTTCTCCTAAAAGAAGTCTATAATTATTTTTTTAAATCACACTAATTCGGTTCATTTTAAAGTTCATAATAAACACACGCACTTGTTGCTATATAAAATTACGGAAAATCCATATTAAACAACACTCCATCTTACAACTAAAAGGAGACTAGCCGCGGAAATTGTGCGTCCAAAATGTACATATACCGGCTAGACTGTGATTAGTTCTTCAGTCAGGCGTGTTGGGTTGCGTTCACATAGGGTAGCGCGAAATTAGTGTAAGAATTTGACAACATACCAATAATTTGCTTGTCATAACCTAACCTAAATTTACCTGTTGATATTAATAATTGCTATTGTAATGCACGGAATTACATAGAAACGTTACATGGTATATTTATTAGCAGTTTCTGCAGTAATCATGACATACAAATTCGAAACAAACGCAGAAAATGTTTTCGCACTACCCTATATAAACGCTTTACTGTTGCCATAGCAACGACGGCCGCGATTCCATAGCGGCCAAAATATTTCATAACAACTTATTGTATGAGATATAATTCATTTCATAATATTGACTACTATTAATATTATATTATGTATTTTAGCAATAAATATATAATATAAATTTGAATAATTTTGTTTATGAATTGAATTGAATTTTTAAATCATATATCATGGAAGGCGCGCGGCCTTATGGAGACACCGCCCTTGAGTTAGTATAGTAGTATATTTTTTATAATTTCAGAAGTTATTTTCTTTTTAGTTATGTTGTTTTAGTTAAGAAGAATTTTATTTTGCACTCAAGCGTACCGCCACCAGCACAATTTATTCTTTAAAAATGAACACGCGCCACCTTGAAAAATTTTAAATATAGAATATGTGAGAGTGAAATATTTTCTATTTCTTATTAGATATAACGCATCAATAGGTATAGTCCGTTTCATTTTATTTTAATCAGACTAAATAGTACATAATATATTTTTTTATATATATTTATATATAACGTATTTACCTGCCGATTAATCAAATTAAAATAAAATGAAACGGACTATACACTGTTTTTCCCGAGTAGCGGGCAAGCAGAAAATCTGGATGGATAAGACATAATCGATATCTACTTTGCGCCACGAGTGATGGGAAGGGGTGGGAGTAAGTTCGCGCAGCAGTAGGCGGGTACAACGGATTCAGCATTGGCTCTGCATAAAGTTTCAAAATACCATTGGCGTAACAGTTAATATTTAATAAAATAAATGTATTAAAATAAGAAATATTCCACAAATATTTTTACTATAATATAAATTTAATAGAAATTTAAGTCATATTTGAAGATATTTTTATTGACAGTGCTATTCATTTGTATGTTTATAATGTATCTATGTAGTTACACTTTCAATTGTTTTGATATAGCTACCTTGGCCTCGGCTGTTGGGTGCACACTAATAAACCATTATTATTAAACCACCCGACACCCGAGAGGGTAGAAGGGTTAGGATTCACTAAGTAAGTATTAAACCATAATTAAAGAAGGATTTAAATCTCTTCAGAACTGGAATCGTCGTCGTCGCTATCACTATCATTATTTACATTAATAATTAAACTTTCAGTGAATCACTTTATGCGTCGCTAACAAAGACATTTTCAGACGCCTCTGGTAACTACTGAGAACGTATTATTGCAAGTGGGCGTGCACGATTTTAAAAGCGTTTACGACACATCCCTACTCTTCGCCATCACTCGTGGCGAGTGCAATAGCAACAGAGAAATATATCGATCAAATTTTTTTGCATAGATCTCTTGATTCGTATAGCAAGTATGTACGTAGTAGTGCTGTAGTTATCCGATAAAATTGAGATCCGGATCAAAAACTAGCCGAATATCGGGATCCGTTATCCGGTTTTTGGATCTGGATCTGTTATCCGAAATCTCAGATCCAGATCCGTTATCCGAAACCTCGGATCCGCATCCGCTATCCGAAACCTTGGACCCGGATTGGCTATCCGAAACCTCGGATCCTGATTCGCTATCGGAAATCTCGAATTCGGATTCTTTATCCGATACTTCGGATCCAAATCCATTATCCGATAACGATAATGGATCCAGCCTCGTTTTCCGATAATTTTCTCAATCAAATAGTAAGGTGCAGTGCCGTAAAATTTCGTAGTAAATTTAGTAAAGTTTACATTAGATTTCGTTGAAATCTAGTAAACTTAGTATCTTATTTCAAAATAAAATATTCCAGACTTTTATTATATAATGATTATTGATTAGCAAGATCTATTCGCATTCACTAATGTCTAGGTATAATTGTTAAGTGTTATCCAAATATCATTTCAAAGTCATAGTGTTAGTACTATTTTCAACAGATAACTTGCCCAGACGTTTTATACATGTGTGTATTATTGAAACATCTTTCGCTTTTTGTATTTATCTCAAAAGTGTACAGTTGATTAAAGAATGCCTTGTAGTTATTACGCCGTATTCCTAGAGGAGTCGGGAGTTGTTAATAGTCATTTTGTTTGAATGAGATCATTGTTGCAATTCACTGCGTTATTGTATGGTGGTGGCCTTTAATTTTTTCTCTCTTGCCCATCTTTAATATAACAGCCACTTCAATTCTAGAAAAAACTGTTTCTATGTGTATATGATGTATCTTCATTATATGTATATCAATTCGTTTAAAAAGTGATAAACTACTTAAACGATGAACTTTAGAAAGGTTCGCTTACAATTAGTGGACAGCCAAAATTTCTAACATTTTAGAAATTATATCTGTATGTATATAATAAATGCTTGTAATACATACATATTTGATGTATATATACTCATATCTGCAAATACACGACAATAAGAGGTTTTAAAATAAATTTATTTGCCAAGAAGATCGGTGTCGTGGACGGATGAGTCTAAGTTGGAAATATTCAGATCACGAAGAAGACAACTTGTAAGGAGCACGCTATAAGGAGTGCACAAGGCGTATAATCCAGGGTGTTTACAAGCTACCATCAAACATGGTGGAGGATCAGTTCCTGTTTGGGGCTGTATAACATCGATAGGAGCCGGGCCTTTACTAGGAATTTGACTGCTAAACAATATTTGAATATTTTGCGGAAGTGTGGAATACCATCTTCAAAACGGTTTATCGGCGAGAGTTTCATTTTACAACAGGATAACGATCCGAAGCACATTGCTTGAATCATTAAATACCATTTAAATGAAATAGCTGAAAAAAATGTTGCCGAAGCCATGGTTTGGCCCCCGCAGAGCCCAGATCTCAACATTATTGATTATGTGTTGGATTACTTGGAAAGAACTAAACTAAAGCAAAACCCAAAGAATGCAGACGAATTGTTTAGTCTTGGAGGAAGACTCAATTAATAAATTAATTGAAGAGTACGAAGCGTTATCACTGCTAAAGGTGGCAATGCGCACAAAATATATCATTTTTTCTCTTCCTTAATATCATACATTGTAGATTCATTTTAATATTAGATTATTAAAATAAACATATTTAAATTATATATCTATGGTGTTTCTTACAATTCATGAATAAAATGCGACAGTAACGTGAAAAAAGTAAGTGGTCTGTTAATTATGCCCAGTACTGTATATATCTATACACAATAACGGATCCGATCCTATTGTGCCGCCAAGAATATACATAGCTCTCACTTTTTCAAATTCGGACAAGACCAATTCAAGATTATTTTGCAATGTAGAGTGTTTAATAAAGAAAATATCGAAATTATATTATATGGAAAAAATGCAATAGTTTTTGAAATCTGTGAACCAAGAGTAATTTGAATTTCCCCGCGATTCAAAGTTACTTTACATTACATAGGTGTTCAATAAATCTGGTGATTATTGCAGCTACATTGTTTGATAATTGCTTGATTTATTGCAGGTTTTCATAATTTACTACGAAATTTTACGGTACTGCACCTTATTATTTGCTTGAGAAAATTATTGGAGGACGAAGCTGAATACACGTTATCGGATAATGGATTCGGATCCGAAGTATCAGATAAAGAATCCGAATTCGAGGTTTCGGATAGCGGATCCGGATCCGTGGTTTCGGATAACGGATTCGGATCCGAGGTTTCGGGTAATGGATCCGGATCCAAGGTTTCGGATGATGGATCCGGATAGCATGGAGATCCGGATATCCGGGTAGTAAATTATCCGGATCCGGATAACAGTACTGTGCATAGCTGCTTTTATGTGGACATTCATACAGATATTCGTCGCTTTCCTGTGTATCCCACAATTTGGAGTGTGTCCTCGGATTAACGCATGGTTAGGTAAGGCAGACAGAAAATTATTGAATTGAAATTTCATATTTTGGGGTTCGGCCATGCTTAAATAGTAAGTCGTGTTATAATTTTATTGTCGAAAAATCAAGTAGATCTCGGAAATATACAAAAAAAAGGATTTTTTTTTAATTAGCAACGGGTATCTTCTATAGAAGATACGATATGAGGGTTATTAAAAAACAATGCTTAAAGTAATAAATTCAATACTATTCAAACATGGCTGAATTCCAAAAGATGAAATTTCGAGATCTACTTTATTTTTCGGCAATAAAATTATGACATAACTTACTTACTATTCAAGCATAGCTGAACCCCATGCGTTAATCCGGGGACACACTATATATATTAACTTTTCAGGAGCTGGTAATTGCCTATGCGGATAAAGCAAGAAATAAGAGCTAGAAATAGCAACATTCAAACTGAAGAAAGAAGCAAACTTAAGAGGACTAAGGATGAACGAGGAAAAAACTAAATATATGTGCTGCAGTAAAGAAGTCAGAGCAATGACAAATTTTACATGCGGAAGTCATATGTTCAAAGAGGTAGAAACATTAAGTACCTAGGGGTATTAATAAATAGGAAAAATGAAAAACAAGATACAAATAAGAGAATACAGGAAGGATGTAGGGCATTTTACTGCGACAAACAAATATTCAAAGATCAAAAATTAAGCAAAAAAATCAAACTAAGAATCTATAGGACATTAGTAAGACCATATATGCAACGATGACACTGACCAAGAATGAAGAAGAAAAACTTAAGGTACTAGAAAGAAAAATAGTAAGATTAATAATGGGCCCAAGGAAAGTAAGTGAAGACGAGTACATGAATGAATTGTAGAATAGAAGAGATACTAGAAAAAGAAAATATTATAAGGATTATTAAATCTATGAGAATTAGATGGTACGGATAGTTATATAGAAGAGAAAATAAGACGGCACTGAGAATTATAACTGAATGGAATCCAATGTATAATAAGCCCAGAGAAAGACCAAGAAGCAGATGGAAAGACCAGGTGGAAGAAGACATCAAAGAGCTGAAGATAGAACAGTGGAGGAAATTAATAACAAACAGAAAGGAATGAGAGAAAGGAGAGAGATAGGATAATTTGAGTTCTATAGAAAGAACAGCTACTGAAAGCTTTGAAATGTATTAGCTTAATAATAAACTTTCCAACACTATCTATTCCAAGATATAACAGATTCGCTTATTTAATACAGGATGGCGGAGACCAAATGACCACATTTGAAAAGGCGTGGTTTGCGGTCGGTAGGTGGGGGAAGATCGTTCAAGGTATCATTCTGTAGCCTTCGTTGGGAAATTTAGTTGCTATGGCTTAATAATGTTTTGCGGACACGCGGCGCGCATTCCAAACACATTTTAACCTCGCTCCGCGTGCAACCCTCCCGAACAACCGTTCGATTTCTAAGCGGGTTGACCATTTTCGTCAACAAGGTAATATTGTCCCAAAGGCCCCCTCTACACGTGTTCCAACTGTGGTGACACCCGAGAATGTGGATCGTGTCCGAGTCTCCGTTGAGAGAAGTCCACGACGTTCAACGAGAAAACGCGCCCTTGCACTTGGAATTTCGCGTCGGAGCCTTCAAACCATTTTTAAAAAAACATTTAAAATTCCATCCCTACAAGATAATGGTCATCCAGAGGCTCCTTCCAACTGACAACGTTCAACGTGTGCAATTCAGTGAGCGCATGTTGGATATTCTTCAAGACGAATTTGCATTGATCATCACATCGGACGAAGCACATTTTCATTTGGATGGTTACGTAAATAAACAAAATTGCCGGTATTGAGCAACTGGCAACCCAAGAGAATTACACCAACAGCCTCTTCACAGCGAAAAAGTTACAGTGTGGTGTGCTTTGTCGAAAGTTGGGATAATCGGACCTTAGTTTTTTGAAAATGAAAGAGGACAGGCAGTGACGGTTAATTCAGAGCGATAAGTCGCTATGCTTCGTGAATTTTTTATTCCCTACTTGGAGGAAAATGAATGGGACATTCACATTTGGTTTCAACACGACGGAGTCACTGCTCATACCGTGAGTTTCAGTGGATCTCCTCCGTGAAACATTTCCGGAACATCTGATTTCCAGAAATGGTGACGTTCCGTGGCCACCTCGCTCGCCCTACCTCACCCCCTGCGATTTCTTCTTATGGGGGCACCTGAAGTCAAAAGTGTACGTTGACAAACCATGCACTATTCCACATTTGTTGGAGGATGTGATGAGGAACTTTAAAGACCGTCTGCAGGAATGCGTCACCGAGGAAGGATGGCATTTATCGGATATTCTTTTTCATAATTAATTTTTCTTCTGCATTACAATAAAACTTCCGTTCATTAGCTACAAATTGTGATTTTTTTTCATCCTAATAACTCGAAAATTAAAGGTAAGGCGTCCATTTCAAATGTGGTTATTTGGTCTCCGCCACCCTGTATTTATATTAGTTTCATTACTTTGCCTCGGCACCGTAAGGTAAGAGGCCCAGGATTAAGTAAGTGTCTCATTACAATTTTGGTACATCTGTTATCTTATACCATTTTGTTATATAACAATATTTGCAATTCTTAATTAGTGTATAATTTACTTACCAATTTTAACCTACGACGGCTTATATAGTCCAAATTTTAAGCAAACACTCTTGTTGTTACTGTAAACGTTATATTTATACAATAGAATAAAGTATAAAATTGTGTACAAGTATATGACAAGTAAGACATATTTTGTTTAATGTATATGTATATTAATTTGTAACACCCAGTAGATAACAAGCTATTGAAAGGCACATAAAGGACGGCTTAATTCTACTTAATACTGGTCTTGGGGAATTTTGTATACATCCAATGTGTAAAACCTGCTCGAATTTGGAAAAAAATCATAACTAATCGTCATAATCCATATAAGCAAGTAACAAGAAATAGAATGATACATAGAATAACACTTATGTAATTTAAATATAATGAGATATTTTCAGGGACCCTAAGATGATAATAAAAAAAGTAATAAAAATTTCCAGCTGCTAAGATATGCAATCAGGATAGAACATCAAATTAAAGTATCCAAGGTACTATGTGTCACAATATTTAAGTTTAATTAAATTATATTATCAAACTACGCCTTTAATACATGGGATAAATTACTTCTTGTTTGATTTTACAATCTACATCGAGATCGAATACGCTTTTACCCACATACAACTTGAGTAAATATTGTTTTTTGTCAAAACGATTTAATCGAAAAACAAATCGAATATATCCAAAAAAAAACGAAACGCACAGATTTTTCTTATTATTCAACAATAAAAGTTTTAGCTAACATTTTATCACTTTTGCGTAACTTAATACATACGCTAGAATGTTCTATCAATGATATCAAAGTTTTTATTATTTACTATTCTATTGCTTGCAATGATATTTTGGTAGGATTGAAATTTCAAAACATGGACAGTAAAACAACGAAATATATAATTCATTAAATTGAAAATCTAGTCATGTCTAAGAGCAACAAATTGGAACATTGCCAACAATATAAATATTATGAAAGTTGGTGAGTAGATTTTACAAATCTACCTCTTGCAATCCTGATTATTAGATAACAGATTAATAAAAACAAGATATTTTAGATAGCTATGAATTTCAGCTAATAAGGTAGCTAATCAAACGGTACCTTTGGACTGTTGTATTACAATATATAAGGTAATAAAATGTATAGTATACGAAATTGTGACAATTGTGACATTTGTTTAAATTTTTTCCTTTGATAAGATTAAAGATTTAAATTTAAGAAAATGCAATATGAAAATTGTCAATAGTAAAATTAAAATATTTAGGTTAACGTTAAACAATAACGCTTTTATTAGAATAAGAAATTTCCCTTTCCAATTTTTCCTGAACACCGTAGTTCAGTTTCGTTACACATTTAAAAGAATAATACATTATAAACATATCTATTAATTTGAAATTGAATTCATGGTATTTTCTTCTTTTAGTCAGATTTTCAGTAGATGCAATTTAACTGTTTTTTTTTTATTGCGCATCTATCTGTTTCTTATAAAATTAGTATAAACTCAAGCTATGTGGTTAGACTTCTTTGTAAATATAAATTTCATTTAAACCGATAAAAAAAACTCTCCCATATTTTTATAAATACATTGCAATTTACAGCAGAAGAGGTTTTTATTTCTTGTATAAAAATGATTTTTAGTTAAGGAAGTAATTGGCCACGTACAACATTATTTTTCAATTATTACAAATAATTATAAATTTCGAGGAAATAATTAACATTATATACTTTCGACTGCCTATTTTTCTAATAACCTGATATCAAGATGTAGAGTTACCACATCATTACAATACTTTAAAGCTGCAATTTTGACAAAAAATGTTTAAGAAATCGCGTGTATTTCAAACTGTTCAATTTTAATTACATGTTCGGCTTATTGATTGCTCAATGTGTCATTGTATAGAAAAAATGAAGTGCCTATACTGCAGGTGAACTGATTTTTTTAAGCACATTAACACTAACGCCTTTTCTCGCGTATTAGCACCGACAAATTTTATGCAGAATACGCACAAAAACATAGTGTTATCAATTCTACAGCCGTGAAAGCTTATACAGTTTGATTTTCATTATTTTCATTTTTTTTTTCATTTGTCAAAAACTATCGTAAAATTATTAAATAACAATACAATATATAACAGTAATATACAAATGTGATTAATAAAAACTGCGTTTACAAATTGTCAATTTGTGTAAATGAAGCTAGTAGGCCGCATGTTTAGCGCCTCTCATCAATGGTACTAGTAGAGCTGGAGGGCCTGCAGATCTTAAAAAAGGATGTTGTAATAGCTCTGAAGCAGTAGCTCTTTGCGCTGGATCTCTTACTAGCATCCTATCCAGAAAGCCTTGTAACCTAGGAGAAACTTTATGAGCATTTTTAAGTTTAGGCGGGGGCATTTCTCTAATCCTTCTCATCGCTTGGAGTGGTGGTTCATTAAAGAATGGAGGCTCTCCATCAACCATTTCAATTACCATTATACCTAAGGACCAAACATCGACTTCTGGTCCATAAGGCAACCTACTTATCACTTCTGGACTCATCCAGTACGGAGTCCCAACAAGGGACTTTCTTTTAGGCAATTCTTGAGATACTTGAGCACAAAATCCAAAGTCAGATAATTTAACTCTACCATCTGGTGCAAGAAGTATGGAATCTGATTTAATATCACGATGAATAACTCCTTGAGAATGTAAGTATGCAAGTGCTTTTAAGCATTGTTTACAGACTGTTGCAATTTGCTCTTCATCCATACGAGAGTGTGTAACAATATCGGTAAGTGCACCGCCTTCTAAGAATTCCATTACAACCCATAGTTCATCATTTACTAAGTAGCTGTCAAACATCTCTACAATATTTGGATGGTGGTAATCGCGCATAATAACAACTTCATTAAATAAAAGTTCTCGCCTTTGTTGTTTACGAAGGTCCATTTTTTTGACGGCAACTTGTCTACCAGTACTCCGCTCTCGTGCAATACACACAGTACCTGTGGAACCTTCACCAATCTTAACAAACTGTTCAAGATTATCACGGGGATCTCTCGGTGAAACAACCATTTGTAGAGCTGCTCTAAACTGTAACAAGAAAAAGATTATTTTTTATGGCGCGAAGCGTACGTTATTGGAATTATTTTCCATAACCTTTCATAGAATTTGTAAAATATGCACAGAAAATGCGTGCTTGTTACTTAATAATTTAGGTTGAATAAATCTAAAGAAAAAACACTCTCCACAATTCAAATTGCACTATATTTATATTCGAAACTTTCCAGAAATGACTTTAGGAATGGAATTATCAGAACGTGACAATAAATGATCGATCGGCCTAACTCTTTACTTCTACCAAAGATACAGGTGTTCTTCCTGTAGCGTAGTACTAAGTACTGTCGCGTACGACATGCTATAATACCTACAACAATGACGAAATGCTCGTTGAATCCCAATAAGTAGTTGTCGTCGATTAAGAGCAACTATGGTGGTACGAGGAATGGAGAAGTTGTAGTCCTGAACGAGCCGCGGTTTAGTTTATGAAAGCCTGGCGACAAAATAAAGGTGCATCTCTTTCACTCCAGGTTATTGCAAATTCTTTGTATTGGATTTATCGAAACGGCTCACTGGTGACACAACATTTATTGATATGGCAGTAAGTGTTTATATCTCTGGATATCTCAGTACACCTTGAAAAATAGCGCAACTTGTACCCGTAGTGGCGAATGTTTTGTTCTTCTGGTACTGCTTAGTGAAATATTACATAAATAACATATACGTCGAATTTAAGAGATTCTCCGTATGATGTAAACGATGAAACACTAAAAGACAAATATTTAGAATAAATAGAAGAGGTTATGTTATCGAATTTCATCAAGCAATCCACCAAGCATCTTTGGTTTAATCATCAATCAATGGAAGGCACGTTATGTATCGTTGGTGGAATCAAAAAACTGAGTATCGCCAAGGTTTTTTTAATAGGTCGATAATAACTTCTTGTTCTCCTATAAAATGTACTAGAAGTTACATAGTGTTCTGTTTTCACCGACAGTATACCACAACTTATTCATACATCATGTATACTTTTTTAAAAGAAAACCGATATATGTCGATAAATCGTCGTGCATCTGAAGTATAGTCCCATGCATCTGAGCGCATCAAGATGGTGAAAATGTGCAGTGTATATAAAGTGTTACAATACAAAAGAACATTGGAGTTTTTAAGGAAACCTACACTAGCTTTGAAGAACATACAAACTGGGTTCTTTTTTTTATTATACATACATCATTCCTATCTGCAACTTTAAAAAGAAAATTGTCAATGCATTAGCGATATAATAGGCAACCAGTTATACGTTTGCGATTCGACGAGCGCGAAACCATGGCTTTCTAGCAAAACCCAGCGTTGTTAGTGCTATTACGTTCGTAACAGATCTATTTTAACGCAAATAAAATAACTATTCTGCAAATCCTTCATCACTTTTAGTTCAAGGGATCTACTATATATTTTTCTTGTACTGAAAAATTACATTTTCCAGCATACATGATCTATTACGAAACTTTTAAAATTTATTACTGAAATAGTAGAATTTGGTACGGAAATAATATTAATAATATTGTACTGGCAACACATAGTAAAACAAAGTTATGAAGAATTTGGCTATGTTTTTAATAAAATTTCAGCTTTGAGTAAATAGAGTATTTTATTTTAACGATTAATTAAGACAAACAAAACAGTATAACAAAGGTGAAGTCTAATTTCACAGCAATTTTGCAGAAATTTTGCTGTAGTATAGTCTCCATCAATAAAATGTGCAAATAAGTCTCACTTATTATTCCAATCCAGACATGGACTTTTTGAGGGTACTGCGTTTTGGGCATGAGAATTTGTACGGGACCAATAACTAATGAATTAATGGAAAGTTAGCATTTTCCCATCGATAAATGTAGGATTCAACTCGGAAATTTTGAGAGTTGACCTCATTATTTACGGTAAATGCAGCTTCATCAGTAAAAAGTGTTTCATTCAAAATTTCTACGCTTTCATTTAACATATCAAACATTATTTCGCAAAAACCTGTCCTTTCACTTTATCTTCCTGGAAGAGCTCTTGATGGTTTGATATTTTACGACTTATAATTGAATTCTTTCAGGGTTTTGTACACCGAACTGTACGATACTTCAAAATGTTTGGCTGCATTTAATAGTGATTCTATAGATCGTTCTTCTGCATAACATAGGATATTCAGTTTCATGTGGTTTGTTAAAATGTGATCGGTTTTATTTCTTTTTTTGTGGGAATTTAGAATATAACAATTGACAGAAAACATGTCCCTAACCCAGGGCCGGGCAGAAATCTCAGCACACGTGTAGCTCGCTGGTGTGCAAATATCGACAGGCCCACCCCACAGTGCGTACTTTTCCAACCATTGGTCGTACCGATAAGCGACTGAAACCTTCAATCTGCTTCAAGTATCGTTTTAAAACTTGGGAATTATTATTGCAACAAAGAACTTCGCTTAGATTGAAGTAATTGTGTATTGGCAAAGCTTAACAACGATAACATAATGATAATAACAGAATCGTGAAAGATAATAACAGAATCATGAAAGATAATAACAGAACGCTACCAATATTAATATGGACTTGTCCTAAAAACAGCCATAAACAACAGAATGAAATTTATGATATGTAATTTAGTTTATTTTAAAATTGATAATTATTTGTATAATTAATGATTTTTAAATAATACAGCGTGGCCCCAGATGAAGCTGAAAAGAGGGAAAACTTTATTTCTGGAATAAATGTTACTATTTATAAAAGCTTTTGATGTTCTGAAATACCTAAACATGAAAAAACAGTCAGCATATCTGCACATTCTATTATTCGGGTTCGGTGTAATAATTTAATATGGTAGTGATAACGAAATAGTAAGTTAATTAATCAGTAATTGATGACACTAGAATTCGAACAATAAATTAGAGAAGAGTTACTGAAATACGTTGTTGTTTGTTGTAAATGGCTTCTTGAACTGTAGCGTTTAGTTACTTTCATAATCTGGGGATAAATAAAGTGTAGTTAGAGATCTTTAATAATGTAGAAATATACAGGGTGTTCCATTTAAAAAATCGAATTGCTATCTAGCACACAAGCCGAGTATTAAAAGATGGACGTACAACTGCTGCATCCTGTGTAATTTCAATCAAATAGTATTTTGTTTGATATTATAATTTATAATGCCGCCTCGTAAAGGAACGTACTGTGCCCTGTTATACAACAAACACAAAATGGAAAACAGTTAGTATGTTCCATTCTTCAAAAGATTCCAAAAGGTATGATTATCATGGAAAATATTATTCCTTAAAATAAAACGAACGTATGATTTGTCTTACATGCAAAAGCTAGATATCAAGTTATGGGAAAGAAGGCTTATTGCAGCTTGATCAATAATAATTGCATTATATCTGTGTATAGGTGCAATTATGGAGAAAATATTTTTAAATAACTGAAAAAATGTGCGAAACCATAAAAAAAATGAGAATATAGAAATCTATAGCCTCAATTATGTTACATATTAGGAGTAAACTATTTTTAAAGCACAAAAACACAGTAGCGATCGGCTAAAACGAACCCGCTTAAAGCGAATTACCAGTTGTTGCGAACTAAAACCGAAGGTTCCGTTATATTTGCCATAAAAATAATATTAAAGAATACCTTTTATTGCAAACCCGCTTATGACGAACTTCCGTATAATACGAACCAATTTTAGAGTCTTAACAGAAATAGTTTCTGTTTAAAGCAAACTTGTTTAAATACATCAGTACACAATATTTGGAAAGCCCGGCAACACCGACAAGAACATCGAGCACATTCATATGTGTATTGAATCGAATGTTTGTATTTTATATTTTTGATGTGTCTGCATATTAAGACAAACGTATTTTTAAGAAGAAATACATAAGGTTTCAAAAGATGGATTAACCTTATTTCTATGCTAATTTAGCGGGAAGTGAAAAAAGAACATTGCTAGTGATAGGCAAGTCAAAAAATCCACCATGTTTTAAACACAACAAACACATTCCTGTGAATTATAAATCAAATAAAAGAGCATGGATGACTAGCGATTAGTTCATACAAGAACTGAGACTGTGAGATGAAGAGTTGTTACTGAAGAATAGAAAAATTATTCTATTGGTTGATAACTGCCCTGTACACCCTCCAGTGAAAGGTTTGCGTAATATTAAATTAGTGATTATGCCACTAAACATTAGCTCCAAGCTTCAGCCTACGGACCAGGGAATAATACACGCATTTAAAAGCTACTATCAAAATTTTTTGCTTATAAACTTAATTAATTCAATTGACGATGGTAAATCTAGTCTATAAATTTACTGGATGCACTAAATTTTAATCATAAAGCATGACAAAAACTATCAGTAATTGTTTCAAACAAGCTGGTTTCTGTATTTCTTTTAATGAGTTTGACTCTGACGACGAATTTTCACTTTCACAACGGTTGAAGCAAAAAATCATTTTTAACAACTATTGATTTATCTGTCGTTGATAGTGAAGTAGTAAAAAGTGTTATGCCGAATATCAATTTTAACGAATTCGTTCATGTAGATGATCAAGTTGCATTCGCCGAATTCTTTGTACAGTCTTCGCTACTTTGTACAGTCTTAGTCACCCCTAAAGATGCTTTGAATATATTCGCCAACATTAAGTATAATATTGAATAAATTTAGGCTGGCGCGAAATTGAAACAGTCAAAAATTACAGACTTCTTTAATCAGTAATTAATACATGTAATATTAAAATATATGTATGCATTATTTCTCAAAATTTGTACTCTTATGTAATAAATATCGTTTGAATGATGTAGTTATCGCTAATTTTTTAATTCGTCAAATGTATTTCATCCGTTTTGATAATTACGAACTCCGCATATAACGAACTGAATTTCTTGGTCCCTTGCGGTTCGTTATATCCGGACACTACTGTATCATGTACTCATACAATAAACGTAAGTATGTATATTAATATTATTGCAAATTATTCATCATGTATTAGTATAACCATTTCATTACTAAAATAGAAATAAAAACATTTCCCGGATGATTTAAGTCGGTAGTTCCGGCAATAAAGGATGTATTTGTCTGTATTACGTTAAGAAATTGGTATATATCAATGTCATTTATTGCTAGAACTATCAACTTAAATCATTCGCAAAATTTAAAAAGTGCCCGCTCTAGTTACAAATTATTATTTATAAATAAAAGTGAATATTTAGCAATAAGCTTCAAAAAATAAAGACCAAAATTCAAATTACTCTCTAACTTGTAATAAACAAAACAAATGAATTCGTAAAATATTAGTTTGATAACCCCATTTACAAAATGGCGACATAACTACAGGATCGTGCACAAGATCAAAGGCGCCGACGGAGTTTCATATCCGTGACGATACGCTGTTGAGTTGGGGGGGGAACGCCATATTTGTTTACAAAAACGGCCTCCCTTCAGCACATAGCGTACACGATGTTGCTTCTATTACCCTAACTTCTTTGCTGTACCCTTATTTATACAACAAAAGTAGTTTTTTGTAGCCAATTGAAATTATGGGAAAGTTTTGTAGCAGTTATTTATAAATTAAGCCTCCTTTGAAATAGAAATACTAATAATCATAAAAATTTGTACTTCTTCATTTTTATATACTGATGAGTAACATCAAATGATTTTATTCAAATAAAAAAATATATTTCAATTAAATGGTCGAATGATTCTGTAAAAATTAGTCAATAGGACAATCGAATGGAACTAGTAGCTAATAAAAACCACTCGTTAAAAAGTAATAGCCAATAGAACTATTGAGTGAAAATAGTTGACAGAGCTGTTCTTGGAGAAATAATAATCGGAAAGGATATTGTGAAAAAATTTAAAAAACAACATAAAACACTTGCTGATTTTTATTTTTAAATTGATAGTTTTATCAACTACTGGTTTCATGCAACAGTTCTATCAACTACTATTTTTCAATCAAACGAACTATTCGATTGTAAAATTCATTCCACCACTAATATTTCTATTGTTGTTTCATTCTGCCTAGCACTACTCATATATGATGATCGTAACAATAAAGTTGTAGCGATACATTACTATTTTGATGATTGAACTTTTTACTTCACAATAAACATATTATCTATATAGTTTTTCATTTAAATAGCCTACAAGTAAAGATCTACCTGCTCATGAGTTAGTCGTTGTTCGTGATGTTTACCACTTGAAGAAGTTGTAGTTGTAGTGGATGGATTTACTGTGCTACCATTCTTAACATTTTGGTTTTGATCTGGTCTAGCAGGATAACCACTATGTGTTACACTTTGAGGTGGTCCACTAGGTAAATGATTGCCTTGGTGTTGTGGAATTATCGCAGGCACTGATGTTATAGAACCTGCTGGTGAGATTTGCGTGGCTTCTCTTGGAGCTTGTTGATATGTAGCAAATGTTTCTTGAACATTCCCATTGACTTGCACATTTTGTATTTCATGATTGCTAATTGACCTTTCAGCAGGAGAACTTTCTCTCACCTGTGGCTTGCTTATACTAGGATCTCGTCTCATTGAAGGATATTGCAGAATTTGTTCCTCTGGTACTGCTGGTGGGACATTTGTATTATGTCTATTATCTCTACGTAAACGTGGAGGACTTGATGACCGTAAGGAATTTGAGCGAGCAACATTTGATGTTTTAGGAAGTACAATTCCATTCGAATTATTTGATTTTATTTGGTGCATACTTAGCCTATTTTCTGATTTATGATCTCCTCTAACTATGGTTTTCAAATCTAAAATTTCTGTCGGAGTAATTTCTGATGGATCCACAAGTGGCAAAGGTCTGTTTGTAGATTTTAGTATTTGGTTATTTCCAACTATTGAGGCCCATTGCAAAGGAAGTCCTATATATCTACCTTCTCTTTTGTCAAAACCAGTATGTACTCGATGCTCAAAATTCGTTGGACAGGATATCTGTGGTTTCTTTTTCTTTTTCGAGAACATATTGATATAAAGCACTTACTTTTTCACCTAATTAAAACACGATTTGCACTTAGATTATATAGTTTTAAAATACAATGGTAAAAACATTAATATACACATATACATAACCTTTTAAATTTTTGATTTGTCAAGAGTCATTGCATTATTACGGTATGTACAGAGTCACCTGTTAAAAATCTATCCAAGAAACATTATTTATCTTTTGTCTTGTTGACAAAATAAATGGCTCAAATATCTTTAATTTATTCTCAATAAGGTTTCAGAGCATTTAACTACATCTAGCGGCAATTACCTCGAAATCGTGCTGGAATTCCTTGTTTGTCAATGTTCCGAATCCGAATTTAAATATATCTAATACCATGCATATAGAATGTTCCTATATACAGTACATTTCAGATAACACTGGCCGTAGGTATTTACATGGTAAAACCTTTATATGATGTTAATGGTTTTCCTACGGGGAGTGTTTGATTTATTTTTTGTCCACACGTAGTTGGAACGATTTTCATGTGGTTTTGAGACATTTTATGCCTTGGAACAAAAGAGTAGAAATTAAAGAAAAGCTTTCACGGCAATTTCAGGAATTTTTGACAGAGATAATGAGACAATTTTTCAGCTGGAAACTTCAGCCCATGTGTTAATCAAAGTTACAGCTAATGTTATCAAGCAATTCACTACACGCAAATATGTAATTCAGAATGGTTGTTACTTATTTAAACAAAAAAAAAACTATGAACGAAATTTTATCAAAAATTAATTACCTACCTAAACTAAAACAATAAAAAATACACTCTTAATACAAAAAGGTAACAAACAATTAATTATGAAAAAAATTGTATCATGAAGTAAATTAACTAAGCAAGTGTTCAAACTCTCCTAATCTTTTTTGAAAGTGACGTTTCATATTCTGAAGATTTCTTACTGTTATTTCTTTAAATGCTTCCACTATTCTCTGCCTTAATTCGTTGATGTTAGAGGGTCTATGTCGAATATTGTCAAAAACTCTCCTTGCAATGTACCCCCAAACAAAAAAGTCCAACGGGCTTAAATCAGAGCTTCTTGTCGGCCACTTCAGCGGCTCATGACGACATATCCATCCATCTGGAAATTCATTATTCAAAAATTCTGTAATTTCCCTAATCCTATGTGGTGGTGCTCCTTCGTGTTGGTAAATGATCCTCCCAATTACAGGAATATTGCCAATAGCTGGAGAAATTGTATCTCTCAGCAATTCCAAATACTTTTGGGCATTCAGTGAAACGTCGATAAGAAACGGACAAACAATATGATTACCTAGGATACCGGCAAAGGAGTTTCAGTATGATTTTTGAAAGAAAAATATGGGTTTCCTTTTTTTTTCTTTATTTTCAATGTTATTTTTTTGTTCCAAGGCATAAAATGTTTCAAAACCTCATAAAAATCATTATACTTATGTCGGGTAGGTACCTACATTTGCACACAAGCACAATCTGTCCATTTAAAATATTTACGAAATAGGATACTTTTTACCAAATTCATATATCATAAATTACCCAAACGACAGTATTTACTTAGCGTATTGGAAATGTTACTTTGATAATGATCAATTTTACTAAACAAAGTAGGTATAATATTCTAAATACATTTAAGTAAATCAAATTCTAATTGAGAATTTGTAATTCCTTCATAGCAATTCCACTAATACCAGACCTAAGACTGCTCTACCCAATTTCTATCTAAAAGTGAAAGTAGAGTAATATTGCATAAAGAAAGAGAGTATCAACTATCATTTTTAAATACAGTGGAAGTTTAATTATTCAGATTAACAAGGGCCGGAGTCGATCCTGATAATCCAAAATCCGGAGAGCTGAATTCTTTTTTGCTAAAGATACGAAACTAAATGGTAAATAATCGTATACCAACTTCTTACTTAACTGCGAGCTGCAGATTAAATTTTAGATAATGAAATACCTACATACGATAGACCGCCATGTATTTAAAAGAGGTCCAGTATACATTGCATATGTTCCAAGAAGAAAATCATGTTTTGTAATAACAAATGCAAACTATAAAGATCAGTTGTGTCCCAAATTAGATGCATACATGACACTAGCACGAGCATATAAAATGCGTGCGTTGGCTTTATAAAGCATTGCCCCAGATTTTTATGAAAGCGATCGCTGTCATAAAAATCTGGGACAAGGGACATAATTCATTTTAAACATGTCTTTTGTAAACTATGAAAAAATATGTCAAATTGTCTGTCAGTGTCAATATTAAATGGACAAGTCATTGTCACAAAATTGAAAAAACGTCAAAATGAGCTCATAAGAGTTGTCCCAGATTCTTACAAAAGTGATGGCACATACATTTGAACATCAGTTGTAACGTACGTATTGTTTTGCACCGACGTATGTTAAAACGCACGTTATGACTTGAATGCGGACTGTGATGCGTGACATTATAATAATAATACATAATATATGTTCAGACTATCGTGTACCCTGTATTATAAATTATAACGTTGGTTTTGGAAATACTTGTGCTAAGAAATGCATGCAAGGTAAACGAAGAAAATACGCAGCATGGATTGAAATTTATTTGTTTATTTCCAAATTTTTTAACAAAATCTGAAGCAGAACAGAATATTATAAGTAGAGTGGACCCACCACCGCCGCTGCTTCTTTCTTTTTTTCCTTTATAGTATTTCATTACCGGGTACGAGAAAGTTGCAACCTCAATTGGGTCCATGTTTGTACTGTGTACTGAAATCTCCGCACGTATTCTTTCGAGCATACACCAGTGTGAACATCGCGTCAACGGCCATCGTACGCGTACATTGTAACGGACGCATATTATATGCTCCTGTATCCCAGGTAGCGTTGGAAAATACCGCTTCACTCATACAACGTTCCTTTCGTGACCGTGACAAAATACCGTTACTTTGGAACGATTAAGGACATAATAAACCTATATGAAATGATGTTCACTTATTACCTGGTTGATCCCTTTACATATGAGACATACTGTAATTTGAAATCTATAATGGGTATTTTTAAAAACTGGTCAAATTTTATCTGATAGAAGAAGCAGATTAAGTTCAGCTAAGGTAAACCGATTATTATTTTTAAATTACAACAAAGAAATTTTCAATTTCTTTACTTTATAGCTAGAGTTGGCATCTTTTAAATTTTCCGAATGATTTGAGTTGGTAGTTCCGGCAATAAAAGACGTATTCGTGAATTTCTTGACGTAATACGTAATTAAAAAAAAATTGAAAAATGCCAACTCTAGTTATAGCTACTTTTATATAATCTACTTTGTTCTTTTAATGAATCTGTGTTCTTTTTCTATGAACCTGTTTTGTTTTTAATATTAAATCTACTTTTTAAAGATCTAAATATTTTTATTCTTTTATTAGAGTACAATTTATTTTGAATAAATATTTAGTAAATAAGTGTAGTTACGTATTTATTTGACGCTGCTACAATTAAGAATTACGTAGGTAACGAATTTGCAGTCTAAAGGGATTACGCTACATATAGTATCTACTATTTGAACAATATGCACGTATACCATGTTTATCAATTAATTATATGAGAACGCGACGGACGATGTTTATCGTTTCAGCGAAGTTAATGTTCTCCAGGAATGTTTCCGAGAATAGTCGACTTAGCTTCACTCCTGTCGCGCTGTTGCGCTACAGCGCATCGTTCCACAGTAATGATTGAAATGTTTATCGGTTCAGCGACTTTACCGTTCCACAGGAAGGTCGCGAATGTAACAGCCCGTCGTTCCAAAGTAACGAGTTATTTCGGTATTCTGGAGCGCGACAACAAAATACCGCTCTAAAATACCGTTACTAAAATACCAACCCACCACTATGTAATCCCAGATCCCAAGTGTAAATTGACATTCGCCTGCCTTGCCACCCAGTATTGGTATAGTGTTTAAAATACTGTCAAATTTTGACAGATGATTTCGCAATACGGTGGTATATCTACATGAGAGAACTGATTTCTATAGATTGCTTCTTTTCACCAATGGCCAATTCGCTCGTGGGGATCAATGGTGGGCACGGAGTATATTCTATCTGTATACGCACAGCGTCCATTCAAAAATTACCAACAGTTGCAGGGTACTTGCACACGACTGGCAAAACCATCGGTCGGTGGTTTCGCCGACAAGGAGAAATGCATAGAAAAGTTATAATATACGCAAGTTTGCACATGCAAAGCAATTTCACCGTGTGCAAAGGACCATAAACTTGCGTGTATACAACTTTTCTCAGCATTTCTCCCGGTTGGCGAATTGTAAATAGGCAGAGAATTATAAAATAATTCCGTATTATTGCATTTTTTTCTAAAAGTATGTTAATTCGAAGTTAAATGGCATTAAGTAGCGTTCACATAGAGTAGCGCGAAATTAGTGTAACGCGAAACTATACACACGTCAAACTTTAATATTATTTTCTGCGTTTGTTTTTGAATTTGTATGTCATGATTAATGCAGATACTGCTTATAAGCATACCATGTAACATTTCTGTGCAGTTCCGTGTGTTACAAAAGCAATTGTTAATATCAACAGTTAAATTTAGGTCAGGTTATGACTATGCCTCGGCAAAACGTACGGGATGGCTCACACGCCGCTGTCAAATATGAATGAAATACGTTATTTTTGTCATTTCCATAGACGTGCGATGCAATAGGTTTTATCGTTCTGGTTTTAGAATCTGTGGGTACTTATTTACAATATTAAATAGAAACATCTTTAAATAAAGTCATTATCTATGATACTATGATTACACGGTATTATGCTTTAGCTAAAGCTGGTTTTTCTTGATGTCAGTATTTCTTTAAATGCAGGAAACGATCTCCAGTTTTCGAAGGTGTGATGCCGTAGCTGTCGGCCATGTCAACTCACCATAGGCAAAAACTGGGTGCAAACAAGTTTTGTACAGGAACAACTTCGTCTCCAGGTCGATAACACTATCTCCTGCGAACAGGACCATTAACAAGTTCCTCGCCTTGTAATATTTTGTCTTGATCTCGTCGATATGCAGTCCCCAAGTCTACCATTTCCAACTGCTCCGGTGGCAATCTTTGTTTTTAGGTAAATTTGACGGCAACTGATTTCTATTCATTGGCCTGGAGCCGCTAACGAGTCATCCATCCGACCAGAACGCGCAGGATTCGCTGCAACCTTCTCACCAACATATCCTCGGCCCCATATGCAGTGTAGATAGTCGTATCATCGATGTAAATGAATAGCTCAACTTGCGGAAAATGTGGGACCTCGTGAGTATGAAGGATGAATAATTCCGGTGCCAGTAAAGGAGGCCAATCGACAGAGGTCTCTTGGAAGAGAAAGACGAACCGCATCTGACTGCAAAGGTTCTGTCCTGAAGGTACGACTCAATGAGCGAAACAAGGGCCTCACCAACTCCTGCCTTCCTCATCTTATATGCCAGGCCGCGGTGCTAGTCCGAGTTGAAAGCCAATGAAATGTCCAGGAACAGCGCCCCAACTGTCTCCCTGTTTTCAAATGCATTCCTGAGTGCCTCCAACAGACGAAGCAATCGGAAGTCCGTTGGCAGGCCTGCTCGAAAACCAAATTGCTCGTTCAGGAGTAGCTCTAAGGTGACAATGGCTTCTCTTAATCGACTTAGAAGGACCGCTTCCACCAGCTTGGATAGGAAAGATAAAAACTTATGGAACGGTAGTTCTGTAGAAATAGAGGATTCTTCCCGGGCTTAGGGATTGCCACCACGACCACATGCTTCAGCTCAGAAAGTGCGACAGTTTTAAAGCAGTTTAGATAAGTAATAGTAGGAAGTTAATAACCGTAGATGGAAGACATTTCAGAGCCCTGTTCAGAATCTCATCGCACCCAGGTGCCTTTAGCTATCCAAATCTATATAAAATGCTTTTGTACAAGACTCACCATTTAAATTAATTTTTGTTATTAAATATCATTTTAGGTAAACATTTCTTTTTACGTAAATAAAAAGTACTCTGATGAAACCACGTGATTTATTTTATGCAAAAAACTGTCTTCAGTAAACTCTAAATTCACATTTTATTAGTAAAATCATTTTAGAACAACTTGCGTTTTTTCTTTATTAATGTAGGTACAGCACATCAGTTGTGATTTTTTTTGCACAAATAAGAATATTTCTTAGCAGATATAATACACATACAGCGTGTACATCTAGTGTGTGGATGGAAGATAATTCCCTTCGTGAGAAATTTAGAGAAAAGGTTTTCAAATAAAAAATATTCGGAGTCAAATGCTGCACAACATAAAATTATACCCAAGTATACAGGATGTTCAGTTTCCGCTGCGCACGATACAAGTTTAGATTTTTAAACGGAATATCCTGTATATTGTTACGATTTTAGCTACCTCTCTTTAATTCATATCAACCTTCGTCAATATTCTCTATACCTATCTACTTTGGTTTTTGAGGTAATTCACATACTTCATGTTCAATGACTTTGACCTTATTTTCACGTAAAAATTCAACTGTCTGCTGTGCACTGTGTGACGATGCATTGTCGTGATGCAACATTAACCCGCGAATGTTGGTTGACTCAAGAACTGCAGGTAAACATTTTGTGGTGTACCAGTTTGCTGTGACTGTACGTTGATTTTCCAGCTTCATTGCTTTTATTAATCCGGTACTACGGAAGAAAACTGCGTACATAACTTTCTTGACAGCCCTTTGCCTTTTGGCCATTGTTGGTGTTGGTGCATCTTCGTGGATCCACACGCGGCTCTCCTGGCGGGTAGGAATATCGTAAAATGGGATGTAAGTTTCATCACCTGTTACTATTTTTGATAGAATGCGATATCCACCATTATTTAACATTTCCAATGTTTCCTGAGCGATTCTTACTCGCTCTGCTTTTTGGAAATCGGTAAGCGTGTGTGGCACCCAACGAGTAACAATTTTTTTCATCCGAAGATGATCATGTAAAATTGAATTTACTGTTGCGGATCCAACACTAAGAGTTGCCTCAATCACTTGATAGGTGCATCTTGGATCTTCGTCGATCATACGTCTCACACTCTCAATGTTTCCAGCGGTAACTGAAGAACAGGGCCTACCGGTACGTTCCTCATCACCAAACGATATCAGTCCTCTTTTAAATTCGCTATACCAGCGAAACACAGTTGCACGTGAAGGACTTTCATCACCAAATGCGAGTTGCAATCGTTCAAGACTTTGTTGTTCACTTAAACCGACCTTAAAATCGTAGTAAATCATTGCGCGTACATGTTCTCTTCTTGACAAGTCCATGTTTCGATGACAAATCGTATCTATCACGTTTACTCTATGACAGCAGCGACTCAACTGATAGTCAGAGTTTACTACTTAAGGATGGTGATATTTAGAAATGCAGTGTTGCCAGCTCTAACTTCTCTACTTTTGTGGCATCTCAAAATTTATAGCGTGTCCCTCGTACGTGTGGTGGTGATTCAAATTTTATTCGATCGAGTATTTCTTGAAGTTTCAGGCAATACATCGAAAAGTTTTTTATATCAACTCGAGTTTACAAAATGGCCATCGAAATCGTTGCACTCTTTGATTCATGCCATTTCAATTCATCTGATAGAGAAACTGTAATAGATTTTTTTATAAACATTTCCCTATACATAAAATGTGCCGTTCTTTAATAAATTAAGTATGAAGCTATGCAGATAGGTTTTTGCTGAAATGCATAGAGTGCTGTTTATATATACGCATGCACACTTTCATCGAGTTAGTAGCTGCAAGCGCCTGAAATTCCATTACTTTCCACAAGACACACTGAAGAGCAGTAAACTGCGAAACGCGCGTCTGTGTATAGTAGATAGGTGATGCTTTTACGATTGTATAGAGTGCTGTTTGTTTTTCTAAAGAGATTCATTAAAAATATACTACAAAATTTAATTTATGCGTACAATTTCACATTTATTCGAAGTGAACACCAATTTGCTTCATACAGTTATTGAACATTTATTAACACCTTGGGAGTATTATTTCGTGTAATGTCCATGTTATACACTGCTTTAAGAAATTCATCCAGGAAGTTTTTTCATAAATATTTCTATTTAACTAATTTACGAATTTTTTTTAACAACTTTCAGTATGTTATTATATTTCTTACTAATGAAGAAACTTAGTGTGCCGTGCTAAGTAAATCTTTTATGTTGAACTCTAATTAACATTTGTCTACCTATTTTCGCTATTTATTATTTATCCATGCAGGTTAACTTATTAGACATTGTATGTAGGAAAATGATGGTTACTTCGAGTAGATAATGAAATTGTACCAAAAAAGATAACGTTTACATATTTGCTTTAATGAATATCTTGAACGAAACAAAAGTTTGTGGTATTTCGTCACAGTACTCTATGCATTTTAGCAAAAAACTTATATATCTGCGTAGCTTCATATTTAATTTAATAAAGAACGACACATTTTAGCTACAAGGAAAAATTCTATTACAGTTTCTTTGTCAGATCGCGGAAAAATATACAAGGTGTTCCATTTAAAAAAAATGAAATAGCATGAATCAAACATGGCAACGATTTCGATTGCCATTTTGTAGACTCCAGTTAATATAAAAAACTTTTCGATATATTGCCTGAAACCCCAAGAAATACTCAATCGAATAAAATTTGAATCACCGCCCTAGTATGTAAGGCGTTTAAGATATCGGCCATTAAAGAAACAGTGGTATTTCGCAAAAATCTCAAATTATGTCAATTATCTCAAAAACCAAGATAGCTAAGTTTAGGGAATATAGATAAAAGTTGCCATGAATTGAAGAGAGGTACAATCGTCATAATACATATATGGGGTATTCCATTTAAAAAACGAAACTTGTATCGTACGCAGCGGAAACTGAACATCCTGTATACTTGAATATAATTTTATATTATGCAGAATTTGTCTCCGAATATTTTTTATTTGAAAACTTTTTCTCTAAACTACTCAGGAAAGGAATTATCTTCCGTCCACGTACTAGGTGGATAAGTTGTATACCTACATGTATGTACATTCTATGTATGTAGCCCCTGTGTTTGTGTAATATATAACAATTCTGACATTTACAAAAAAAATAAGGGGGTTGAGGGTTGTTTCTCTTGACAAATATTTGTTATAGGGAAAGTGTTTAGCGTTTAGAGCATGTAAAATAGTTCGAACTTGTCTTAACTTTTTTTTTGTACCTCTTACAGTTATTATTTATTATTAAAGCGTGACAAACGCTTGCATCCGCAGAGACGCCTGTACGGGGTGGTGAATGTACGTATGTGGATGCAGAGTTCAGTAATGCGGTAGACATTGAGGAGTGTGGTCGTTCGGTTATTTATCGGATTTTCATTGTGTGTTTTCGAAAACATGAGACGTAAGCCTGGTGTACCTCTTGCATCGAATGTGAAGAAATATATTTGGCGTTTCCTTGGTTTGGAGTTTACAGGTTCGCACATTCGTTGCAAATTTTGCGGTATAGGGTTGCTAGGTCGCACGACATTTGAATGTAGAAGTCATATTAAAAATAAACGTCATGTATTGAATTTAAGAAACAATATTCCGTACTGGTAATTTGTGTATGACTTTATTTTCATGTTGAGCACGTGTAACATTCCACAATACCTAGGAGATAATGAAAACTTTTGTCTTTTTTGGGATAAATATGTTCCATCATGGAAGCTACCAACAAAAAGACAATTGCGGTACAATTTTCCACATGTGCAAAGTACAGTAAAAGACTGTATAAAAGACGAGTTGAGAAATCAAAAAATCAGGCTCACTGTGGACGAAACTACCGATGCTCAGAAACACAGGGTGATTCATATTGTGGCGCATCCTTTAAAACGTAATGGTCCAGCAGCTTCCTTGTTGTTGGCCAGTAAAAGGATTGAAAGAACTGATGCCGAAGCCGTTGTAAACATAATAAAAAATATGTTAAGAGAATTTTGTTTCGTAGGAGCCCAAATCACCATGTTAGTTTCTGACGGAGTCGCAACAATGCTGGAAGCTGGTAGGATGTTAAAAGTATGCTTTCCGACTCTTCTTCACATAACATGCCTCATACACGCATGTCATCTCGTAGCAGAGACAATTCGAAGCAAGTATCCTAGGGTGAATGATTTAATATCATCTACCAAAAAAGTGTTTGTGAAATCTCTCAAACATATCCGCGTATTCAAGCAATTGTAACCGCAAATTCCGCTACCACCTCAGCCTGTATTGACGCGATGGGGAACATGGATCGAGGCAGTATCTTACTATCGCAAATATTATCCCCAAGTGAAAAATGTGATTTTCAAACTTAATTCTTCTAATTCTCAGGCGGTTCGCGAGAGTCAGCAAGTTTTTTCCGATTCGGACGTTCAAAAAGAAAAAGATGACATTTTCATAAACTATGTATTCTGTAGTGACACAAACTATTTCGCAGTTAGAAAATAGACTCGTTAAATAACATCAACAATTTAGCAACCGCTCTAAAAAGCTTGATCCTATAGGATTAGATGTCGCGCACAAATTTCGTGCAGTTTTAAATAAAAATCCGGATTTAGAAAAGGTTCGATCTATATCTGAAATTCAAGACTACACAGAAGAGATACAGGAGTATTTGAATTTCGCAAATCTTACTTCATTAGATGGTGAACGATCATTTGCAAAGTATACGAAAACGTTTTCAGACCGTTGATTGATTGATTGATTTTCTACCAGAGCAGGGCTGGTCTTTACATCCCTAACACTGAAGCTTAGTAGCTTATTGTATTATTCCTGCTTCGGTTTTGTTTTACTTAAACAGGTTAGTTCCCGCAATCAGGCTTAACAGCCTATGTAGTAAATCTTTCTCCATTGGTAGTTCAATTGTGCTTCGCATAGCGAATCTGCGTTGAGCTAACGCTGCACATTCGAAAATAATGTGAGAGGCTGTTTCCTCCTCCTCATTGCAAAGTCTACATAAGGGCTCATCTTTGTAGATCCCCATCTTATGCAAGTGGCCTCTCAAACAGCCATGTCCTGTTAATAGACATGTTGCTGCTCTAAGCTGTATCTTGTTTAATTCAAGCAGGTCAGCAGTCAGATGTTGCGACGGTCTTCCCATCATCCGTTTGCTGTGCTTTTGTCCAGCTGCATGTTTCCAATTTAATTGGTGTTGTGTTATAATCCACTCATTAATTGCACCACGCACTGCACTCTTGGCAATACCTAGACCCGGTTCAGGGCCTATATAATTCATTTTTGAACCTTCCCTCGCTAGCTGGTCTGCAATTTCATTGCCCGCTATGCCCCTGTGCCCTGGCACCCACACCAGTGTGACCTTGTTGTGTTTAGACAGAGCCATTAGGGTTTGCAGGCACTCCCATACTAGTTTGGAGGTTATGCGATAAGATGCTAGTGCCTTTAAGGCTGCCTGACTGTCAGAGAGAATGCACATCGTCTCACCCTGCGGTCGCCGACGCAGACTCTCCCACGCGCAGGTTTGTATAGCATATATTTCTGTTTGAAATACCGTGGTGTATCGCCCAAGTGATACACATACTTTGTATCCCTGGTTTTCCTCATATACACCAACGCCAGATGAAGTGCCCGTTTTGGACCCATCTGTGTACCAGACTAGTGTTCTTGGTTTTCTCCCCTCTCCATCCCTCCATTCTTCCCAATTCAAGAAAACTTTGAAAGGTTTGTCATAGGAGATCCTGGAGATTGTTGTATCACTACCTATATCATAGATAGGGTTTGTTACTACCGCTTCTATTCTGGTGTGCCCAGATCCACTGTGGGATCTCCAGTTGCTTGTATTTTTCAGTCTGTATGCCCCCATTCTGGCTTCTCCCTTGATATAAATCTCAAGAGGAGGTAGGTTTAGCATGGTTTCCATAGCAGCTGTTGGAGTGCTTTTAATAGCTCCTGTTATACAAAGACATGCCAGTCTCTGAATTTTCGAGAGACTAGTTATCGCATGCTTCTGTGTGATCTTAGGCCACCAAACCAGGCAGCCATAAGTTATCATGGGTCTTACCACTGTAGTGTACAGCCAGTACGTCATATGTGGTTTGAGTCCCCATGTTTTCCCAACTGTTCTACGGGTTGTCATTAACACCCTCTTACATTTGTCGGTCATTTTTTGTAAATGTGAGTTCCAGTTCAGTTTAGAGTCCAAGGTTACACCTAAGAACTTAGCCTCCTGACCGATCTGTACTACTTCGTTGCAAAGAATCGGTTCCCTTAAACCGTCCAATTTCCTTCTCTTAGTGAAGGGTACAAGTGCAATTTTTCCAGGATTTACTCTAAGGTTCTCCTTCTTGCACCATACTTCTACCATTTTTAATGCTCTTTGCATTAGTTCTGAGATTATGCTGGCGTTCCTCCCACTGGTGAGTATTACAATATCATCAGCATATCCCTGTGTATAGTAGCCAGCATTGTTTAGCAAGATCAGCAGTTCGTCTATCACCATATCCCACCATCAGACCGTAGTCGAGGCCTGATTGAATCAACAATGGAAGCACTGCTTATGTTGCAGTACTACGCGGCGTACTATAGGTACCATGGCAGTCGCACATTACCGCAGTGGTCATCGATACGTCAAGAAAAAGTAACAATCTATTATTTTTTTATTAATACTGTGTCTACTTTTGCGCGGTACGCCCCGGACGGTTCCACTAGTTTCTCGAACATTATAAATAGTACACGCGCACCGATCAACCGATAATAACCGAACGCCCACTCGATTCCTTGTATGTACATAGTAAACACAGCTCCTTTCATAGCGCCTCTGCGGGTGCAACCGTTTGTCACGCTTTAGTTATTATTAGCAAATCTCATCGAGATAATTTTTTACTGAACTAAGTAACACAAATTACAGAAAAGTATGTGCCATAGGTAAAATTTACTTGTTTAAGTGATACTTAATGCATTAAGAATTACTTATACTTTAAGACATGTCGGTGAGATTGGCCATAAGTCAAACAGCAAAGAGTAATGTGAGATTGGGCAGTTAAGAAAGTTACCGTTGTTTTTACACCACGTCGGTCTATAAACCCGCAAAGTTTCATTTAAATCGGTGAGACACACTTACCTGTGTTCCCTTATTAGCTAAGATATGCAAAATGATGCAATCTGCGGAAATATGAAAAGGGGAAAATTCAACAATAAAAAACAAGAATAGTTTGTGGTTTTAGAATTGAGGTTAGAATGCCGTTGGCGGTTGACAATTGTGATTACATGGCCTAGTAACGATGACGAATCCAGCGTCACAGAAAACAATATGGCGTTTTCTCCTAGCCAATTTTGCATAAAACCAAGAAAGGATTATGGATTATCAAAATCTTTATTGTTGCATATCGTACATTTTAAATTTAAAATATACACTGGATATAAAATATATTACAATCGCTTTGTCACTATTATCCTTCTAAAACTGTAAAAATATACAGAATGTTTTATTAAAGATCAGAAAGTCCCGGTGATACCAGAAACGAAATTGAACTGTCAACAGCATCAAAAATTAGTTAAAAAAATAAGTCACATTTTTTTTCTAAAAACGCTAACTTTCGTCGTTTAATTAGACCTTGCCGCATATCACCGTAAAGCTCTTTCAATTTGCTACTTAACTGTGTCAAGGCCCACCATGGTTTCTAGAAAAAAATGATGATAACGTTGTTATACACAATTTCGGTATTGCAGTAACACATCATTATAAAAAACTATATAAAATTGTACACATTTTTTCGAAATTTCATACTGTAATAGAAATTGGAAAAAATAACTTTTGCAAATATCACAAAAATGGAAAAATGAATTCAAAATTGGATTTCACTAAGCAATTGCTCTTGGCACTAGAAAGCTTGTATCATTTTCGCGTATTTCAGCTGTAAAGTGTGCTGCTGTTTACATCGAACTTCCATCAAAAATAATATTACACTATTAATAAATTGTACATTTGAGGTAAGAAATCTAATTAAACAGAAAGGTGTGATGCATATATACAATATTTAGCGAAAAGTAATTTTCAAAGTTAGAGCAAACCAAAGACTGTATTTACAAGAAATATCTGGAATATATTGATAAAATTATTAACAAAAGTTATGGAAAGAAATGTGTGTCAAATTGGTTTATTAAAAATATTGTCGTTTTGTAACGCCCTCAAAGCCCATATACGCAGCCGACTATGCTTATTGTTAGTAGAGAAATGGGCTGGGTTATTACAATGAAATAAAATATTTGTAAAAAAAAGTAAAATCCCTTCCCCAGTAAATTACGAAACTGTAAGAGCTCAAAGTGATTATAAGAGAGGATATACACACATTGACCAATAACATCAAGCAGTGAGATGATATACAAACTCTAATGAGATGAAATAATGTGTAAACAATTATAATCGTTTACCTCTACTTAGAAAATGCACAAGTAAATATCGTACAGTCCGAAAAGTTAATAAAGTATTTACTGGTGAACCAAATTGATCGGAATTGTTCTTAAATTATAATTATAAGAATATATCAATTGATCATTTAATTTTAAGCTAGCGCAAAATTTTACGATTTGTGACTAAAATATTACTAAAAAGAAATAGAGGGAGATTAATATCTAAAATAATAAATACATACAAATTTCACCCAGATGTCAGACTCCTCTTCAAAATACGGCCCGATGATCACTACTAGTTGTGCAATTGCCCATGAGATGTAGTATAGCAAAACCAAAGTAACTGGCCCTTTTCCAATACAGGGTATGCCTATGGCCTATAAATGGTGCGGTTGCAGCCACGTGGTAGACCAGATCAACGCGCTCTCGTGCCGACCTTTTTAACCTCCCTCGTATATATATAATATACTGTGATGTTTGAAATGATGATTAAAAATATTGAATAGGGAGATAATCTGCGTTCCTTTTATTTTAAGTTTTTCACTTACAGAGATTAAATTTATTACTTACAGTTAATATGTGGGTGTGTTATACAGTATGTCCCCGGATAGATTGAATAAGAGGGAAAAAAATTTTATTTGCAACTTAACGTAAAAATGTCATTCTTTATAAAAATTTTTGCTTGACCCAAAACCACCAATTCTGAAACAAAAATCAGAATATTCTTTTTAGCAGCTGAGAAAATTACAAAAACACACAAAAATTTAAGCAAAAAAGTTTCTAAGTTTCATATTTTTGATTAAATCAGATTATCCTGTTATCTTCCATGATAACCTAATAAGTAAATCAAGTTACGTGTTATTTGTCAATGTCATTCCGTATTTGTGTTGGTAAGAAATTATCTGCAAGAACATTTTGGAAATAGATGGATAGGTCGTTACAGACTCGTCAATTGGCCGGCTCGTTCCCTGATTTAAGCCCATTGAATTTCTTTTTATGTTAAACAGCATGCTTATAATTCTAATTTGGATAACAATATCGAAATTTTAAAAAATTAATTCTGTCACCGAAGATATGATCCACAATGTTTATAAAGAATTTGTACGTAGAGCTGAAAAGTGTGTAGAGGTTGGAGAATACCACGTTTAATAAAATAAAATGTTTTTCTTTAGCTCAAGTGTGTTTTTGTAATTTTCTCAGCTGCTAAAAAGAATATTCTGGTTTTTGTTTCAGAATTGGTGGCTTTGCGACAAGCAAAAAATTTTATATAGAATGACATTTTTGCGTTAAGTTACAAATAAATTTTTTTTCCCTCTTGCTCAGTCCATCCGGGGACACACTGTATGTGTTTGTGTGTTCCTTTTTCTAATGAGTGATAGTTTTCTTTTTTCAGCAGTATCAATATCCAATATCCTCTTCTAAAACCCCATTGATCGTCTTCTCGACGAAATTTTTCTTGATTGCTTCTTAAAATTGTGTTTGCTTGATTAAATACTCTTCATTATTGTTTGTAACTGTTTCTATTTCACTTTTACAGTTTTTCAATACTTTAAACTTAATAATTTTAGCAACGTTTAGTTTTAAAAACGTCTAGATTTTTTTGTCGAAAAGTGTTTATTTACTGTCAGAATGTTTACGTAACTAACTTCTTGTTTATCGGTTGTCCTAGCATTGCCAATCTAACAACTTTGATGTTTTGAAGATCGAATTTGGTGCCGCAGGTGACGTAAGGGATTTTGATGGTTGTTTTCCAAATACAGTGCGTTTCTTGTGTGTGTTCGTATCATTTTTACAAATAATGTTTTAAAAATGTAAATAACCTGTAACGTAACATTAACTGAGTTTTTTTTTTTTTATAATGTAAGATTAATAATATAAATAATCAGAATGTCAGAACTCGAATACTGATCCAGAATAATTCAAATGTTTTGTTAAAATATAATATTTAACGAATTTTGATATTGAATTGATTAATGTGAATTTAGTGACATTTAAACGTACGATCTTCACGTCGAACATCCCACTACAATATGTATCATATACAGTGAATTTCAGATAACACTGGTCAGAGGTATCTACATGCATAGTAAAACATTTATGTGATATTAATGGTTTTCCTATAGGGAGTGTTTGATTAATTTTTTATCTACACGTAGTTGGAACGATTTTCATGAGGTTTTGAGATATTTCTAGAAACAAAATAATATATACACTTATGTCCGTAGAAAATTGGACAAACAAACCAAAATTTTTGAACATTAGATACGGGAACGTTCGAAGGATAAACAAAAGAACAAATTGTAAATGAAACTTGATAAATAAATAACCTATTTGTCTTTGTGCCTAAAAAAAACAGTTGCAATTATTTAAGAAATTTCTGTTTTGCATGTATTTGAAAAGTTCTTATTTTTCATGACAGTGTTGATCAAAGTCTGCATCTTGTGGTAAGCAGCTACCATGCGGCATGTGACATACCTCACCACCATAATGAAATGGCTTGCCGTTATGCAGGATATTTCGATTGCTTTATTTAATTGAATAGTACTCTCTGTATATTTCTATGGATTTGTGACGGTTGCCTTAATTTTAAAACTTGTATTAACTACATTCTATGCCTATTTGCAATGGTTTAATAGGTTCTTCAGTTTGTTTATTAAGTTACTTATGTTTACATATATGTAATTATCTAAGTAACTATGGATAAATTCAAATAAAAATGATATTTAACTTGTTTGTAATGTTTTTGGTGTACGTATTTGGTTGCACGTTGTTGCTCTAAAATTCTTATTTATGTATTTTTTTTCTTGGTTATTCGTTTCTTTGTTGTCACTATTTATTGTTTATTAGTAGTTAGTCAACAGAATACAAAATATATATTTCGTCCATACAGAGTAGAATTTTATCAAAAACTAAAAGACTGTAGAACAAGAGCCATTTTTGTGATACTGTGTATACCAATAAATATAAATCAAGATCTCACTCCTATCATACTTTTCTTGGGATGAGGCAACTTTTGGAAGTAAACTGACAATATATTATAATGAAATATTACTAATAGCAGCCAAAAACCAATAAACAATAAAAAATACATATTTAAGAATTTTTTCCAGGGACCAAATTGTATATATACATGGTGGAGTAATTTCAAAACTAACAATAAGTCGAACGTTTTTATTCTCAATCTATCCACTACTCCCTAGATAATTGTAAGCAAATGTAATGAATTTATTTAAAAAAATGAAATATCTGTCTATCGCACGGTTAATGAAAGATTTAGGTATTAGGACAACTGTTATCAATCAGTAGAAATATACAGGCTGTTCTACTTAAAATAAGAATTTATATTGAATTTTGTACACTTTGGCAATTTATTTAGAACACTTATATAAAGACAGGCCGTTTTACTATGGTACGGTGGTATCACATGCCCTGTACCAGCTGTCTACCACAGGATTCAGTCTTTAATCAACCTTATTATGGCATGTAAGGAATTTTGTAAACAACTGCAAAACAGCAATTAAAAAAAAATGCAAATATATTCAAAAATATTAGACTAATAGTACGTCAAATCTTAATACATACGTCAAATCTTAGTTTAACTCACCATGTGTAATAGACATTCCGTTAAAATGCAATATTAGGAAAATATCATTTGTATAAGATTAGAACAGAATTAATATTATTATTTATTATTCATATATGTCGGATATACTAGTTAGCACAAATCTTCCAAAAAGTTGAAGATTGGAATTAAATTTTAATAAGCAATATATGTATTTTTATAACACTCCCTGAAGTAGATACATACATATGCATATAAATATATGTATACTAGGTCATGGACATTCTTGGGTACACTTGTTCGTATTCATTTTATTCTTTCTATTCATCTGATTTAATAATTTTGGAAGTTGTCTTTACGCTCCGAATATGAACACAATTCATTGTTCAAAGTACAGAACTCATTTCAATTTGTAAATCCAATATGTTATACCTCGACATACGTTGTACATTTAAAATGTATATAATTAAACCAAATAGAAATGAAATAATTTACGTATATGGAAGTATGTACTTTATAACCAGTCATTAAAAATTTGAATGTAACGCATGCGCAGCACACCATTGAATTGGCCATTCATTTCATTTTTACGAGTTTATTTTAGTTCGTTTGATAGAGTAGCGGTACGTATGAAATGATAACTTTCGGTGCAAGTCGTGTCAAGGATGGCCGCGAAGAATTTTAAATGAGGTGCAAGTGTATAAGTGTTACTATACCGTGGACGTCGAAGAATGCGTGTTTTCGAAATGTTCACGTTAGTATAAACAAATCTAATGTAAAATTACTCTTTAATTATTAATCGTTTAATATAAAAGCACAAAATCTTACATTAACATTATCAGCCATATATTACAGCATATACTGAATTCGCAGTTGATTATACTCGTGCCTATATATATTTTAAATACCGTACGTAACATCAATTGATAAAACAAACTAAACTTTTTTTTTATAAAAGCATATTTGTTTCAATTTAAACTAAATATCATTTTGTGTTGTAATTGAAAGCCAAATGCTTAATAACGGTAATAATCACAGAATAATTCTTATCTCTTCTCTGCACTTACGATATTTTACCACACATGATCACCATTTGTTTGGATTTTGTTACTAATATTATTATTTTCTAAATTACCGGTACCTGAGTGTAGACAAACAAAATATACAACACTTTACATGCTGCTTAACCTTAGTCAACGAAGCATATTTCTAGACAATTTAAATGCAGTTAAGCAACTCTATTGTTATCTGACATGTACAGCGTGTTCCTGAGCAATTTAGAGAAAAAGTTTTCGAATAAAAAATATTCCGGACAAATGCTGCGTAACATAGAGTTATACTCAAGTATATAGGATGTTCAGTTTTCACAGCGCATGAAGAGTTTGGTTTTTCAAATGGAACACCTATATATTATTACGATTTTAGATGCCTCTCTTCAATTCATGTCAACTTTCATCAATATTCCCTATACCTACCTATCTTAGTTTTTAAGATAATAGGCATAACTTGCTACAACTAACATGTTATTTCAACATTTTTAAACGAAACATCTGTATATTTTCACGATATGATAGAGACACTATTATAGATTTTTTTATAAACATTTCCCTATACCTAAAATGTGTAGTTATTTATATAGTAAATTAAATGTGAAGTTATGCAGGTAAGCTTTTTGCTAAAATGCATAGACTGCTGCGACAAAATACTATAGACTTTAGTTTTTCGAAAGGTATTAGGCAGTTTACGGTAGCGCATTTTCCGTTACGTTTTACAGCCATTTTTTAGATAATAACGTAACATAACCTGATTGTTAAAAACACGTTTGTGGGGTGTCGGAAGTAAACGTTATATTTGACACATGTCATGTTGTGAAACGAAAACAACATGCATTACCAAATGGGTGCTTTCTACTTCTTTTCGCACAGCATCGTCGTCATTAACGAAAATATACGGCTTTTGAAATTCAGGGCCAAATAATGTCACTTTCGTGATATTTTGTCACGAATTCTGCATTTTTTGTGTTCTAACCTCACAATGTGCATATGAAATGTAACGGATAAACGGCAGTCTGTTGTATAGAATTAGTTATGCGCATGCGTAGTTATAGGAACTAAATTCTGATTGGGTCCGTTATATTTAGAAATAACGTAATTTAATTCGGTATACGGTATAAATTTGATCAAAATTTTACGTTATAGATCATAACGGCAATTTTTATAAGGAAAAATTGACTATCGCAAACTCTCTATTCATTAAGTATGAACTTCCAGGGTGTCTTATTATATTTTTTACTGCTGAGAAAACTTAGCGTATGATTACTAGAGTTTGTTAAAAAGGTGGTACCGGCAGTGGCGCACCGCATAAAAGTAGGTACGTAATATACAATATTAGTGAAAAATAATATTGTTACCTTTTCCTATCGTCTTGATGTCCACCGTGGCAATTGGCAACCGCCCTGGTAAGCTGCGTAAAATTGCAACATCAGCAACGCTTCCATTGTCGATTCATTCAGCCGTCGACGGTATTGTGAATACGTTGTCGTATATTTCGAAAATGATCGTTCGACATCCAGTGAAGTAAGATTTGCAAATGTCAGATATTCCTTTTCCTCATCTGGGCACTCTTGATTTTCAGTTATAGACTAAACCTTTTGTAAATCGGGATTTTTCGTTAAAATTGCACCAAATTTTTGAGCAACATCGGCTCCTATAGTGTTCGTCAAATTTTCTAGAGCGGATGACATTTTTCACTTGTGAAAAATATTTCCGATAGTAGGATACTGCCTGGAGCCATGCTCCTCATAGCGTTATTACAGGCTGAGGTGGTTGTTTGAATACACGGATGTGTTTGGGAGATTTGATGAACACTTTTTTGGTAGATGCAATTAACTTATCCACTATCGGATACTTCTTTCGAATGGTTTCTGCTACGAGGTAACATGAGTGTATGAGGTATGTTATGTGAAGAAGAGTCGCAAAGCATATTTTCAACATCCTACCAATGCTCAGCATTGTTGCGGCTCCGTCAGTAACGAACATTGTGACTTGGGTTCCTGTGATACAAAATTCTTTCAACGAATCTTTTATTATCTTGACAACGGTTTCTGCATTAGTTTTCTGAATCCTTTTACTGGATAACAACAATGAAGCTGGTGGACCATCACGTTTTAAAGGACGCGCTACAACATGAATGACGCTGTGTTTCTGAGCATCAGTTGTTTCATCCACACATAGGCAGATTTTCTTATTTCTCAACTCGTCTTTTATACATTCCTTTACTGTACCTTGCACACGTGGCAAATTGTATCGTAATTGCGAAGATGTTGGCAGCTTCCATGAGGGAACGTATTTAGCCCAAAAAAGACGAAAGTGTTCATTAGATACTAGATGTTGTGAGATGTTGCACACACTTAACATAAAAATAAAATCGTATAAAAATTGCCAGTATGGAATACTGTTTCTTAAATTCAATACATGACTTACTTACTTTTACAATGTTTTCTACATTCAAACCTGTCGCGACTTAGCAATCCGCTATTGCATATTGTGCAATAAATATGCGGACTTCTACATTCTAATCCAGGGAAATGCCTAAGATATTTATTCACATTCGAAGGGAACGTTACACCCTTTGGACGTCCCATCTTCGCGTACTTATTTGGCGTGCAGCGTCTCTCGCGGTACTGTCGAGGTCAACTACGAGTTGAAAATTACCCCTACCTACGCTACAGCCGCAACCGCTACGCTACTGCCATCCGGTACCACCTTTTTAACAAACTCTAATGATTACACATGCCTAGTAAGAATAACCAAAAATTAGTTTTTTCCGGGAACGATTCTACGAATACCATGTGCTATATTAGCATTCATCTTTGGTTAGCGTATGATGCTTTAAATAAATCTATTCCGTTTATGGGGTTTGATACTTGACAGCGCACTATCTTGGAAAGACCAAGTGCATATACTTACCAAGAAATTATCCGGAATGACATATGCACTGCGAACTATATCGTCCGAAGTTCACGTTGAAGCAGCGTTGTCAGCTTATCACGCATATGAGGGTCCCGGCTATCATATGGCATCATTTTTTGGGGAAATTCCGTGGATGCTGACAGGGTCTTCATCCTCCAGAAGTCGTGTCTAAGAAGCATCTTCAATCTGAAAAGGAGGGAATCATGTAGGAGTGCAGTTAGAGAGAACCGTATACTTACCTTGCCTGCATTGTATATTTATGAATGTGCGTGTTTCGCGAAAAAACATTACAATGAAATCCTTGCCGAATACGAAACTAACCATATCTACAACACTCGGGAATGCCAAAAAGCAACTCTTCGTGTGCCGCAAACAACATATGTGCGCATACATAAAGGTGTAGTGACGCAAGTTTTACAAATTTATAATAAACTGCCGTATGAATTTAAGACATACACACTTAAAGATTAAAAAAAAAATCTTAAAGAACTTCTGATTCAAGAATGTTTGTATCATCCAAATGAGTTTCTTTATCTATTTGTACTTAGCTAGCATTGTTTCTGTTGACATGTTTCATACTTATTGTATACTATGAAGTAAAGGTTTGTTATGTTATGTTATGTTATGTTATGTTGAACATAACAACATTTGTTTACTTATTTTCACTATTTACTATTGATATGTGCTGGTTAACTAACCAGATAAGGTATGTAGGGAAATAATGATTACTTCGAGTGGATGATGGAATTGTATCAAAAAGATAACGTTTACATATTTGCTTTAATTAATATCTTTAGCGAAGCAAAGGTTTATAGTATTTCCTCACAGCAGTCCTATGTTTTTAAATAGATTTGTATTTAATTTACTAAAGAATCACACAAGTATGGGGAAATGTTTACAAAAAAATTCTAGAAAAGGTTCACTATTAGATCTTCCAGAAATATACAGGATGTTCTATAAAATTTAAATAACATTAATCAAACTTGGTAATCATACTGACAACTTTCCTGTAGAATTCGGTTGATATAAAAGACCCTTCAATATCTTGCCGAAAACTCCAGGAAACACGCAATCGAATAAAATTTAAATCAGCGCTCTAGTGT
The DNA here is from genome assembly GCA_029619315.2 of Dynastes maya. Lineage (NCBI taxonomy): Eukaryota > Metazoa > Arthropoda > Insecta > Coleoptera > Scarabaeidae > Dynastes > Dynastes maya. The sequence continues at coordinate 47,519,019 of JAROYE020000002.1, forward strand.
GTAAAGCGTTCAAGATAGCTGTCGTTAAAGAAACAGCAGCATTTCGCAAAATTCTCAAATTATGTTAATTATCTCAAAAACTAAGATAGATGGGTGGGGGGAATATTGAAAAAATACATGAATTGAAGAGATGCAACCAAAAACGTGATAATATTGTTAAACCAAACTTGTATAGTGCGCTGCGGAAACTGAACACCGTGTATACTTGCGTATAGTGTTATGTTGTGCAGCATTTATCCACGAATATTTTTTATTTAAAACCTTTTTCTCTGATTTGCCCAGTAAATGAATTATCTTGTCTACGCACTAGCTGCACACGCTGTATAGCATTACCAGAAATATTGCATAATACCATATAGAAGGGTTAGATTTACGGAAATCAAAAGATTTTTAGACACAGTAAAATGCGTTACGTATTCGAACGTTAGAGGGAACAACATTTATCAACGTACAGAGCAAATTAAAAAGGAAACATAAACTAAAAATAGATTGAGTGTATGAACAATATGTTGTTACACTATGTATGTATAATAATTACTTTGTCGTCTTTTAAAAACTAAAAGTTAAAATACAAACACGTGCTTGAAGATTATGGTGCATTGATTTTTTTTTCTTTGGTGGTGTACTTTTACTAATCTGTCTTCGTAATAAGATATTTTTAGTCTAAGGCGAGTAATTTTTTATCAATCTAAATATAATTTGCTGCAGCGTGAATGACTGTAATAAACCATATGTAATTATTTTCTCTTTCTGTTTGTTATATATAAAAAGTAGTCGCGGCTACTTCATAAAGGTATAAGCGCACGTGTGCCCACTTCCTTCGGCACACGAGTGTGTACAAAGTAATTTTATTATTAGTTTTACGAGAAAAGTTCAGATCAAAAGTTGAAGAACTAATTATCTGCCATAATTAAGTACTTTTCATTTCTTTTGACGTCGTCAACCCACTCTATGACGTCATTGGCAACTTTTTGTAATAGCAACCCATACGTTTTGTGTTATTTTTTTAGGCAATTTCAAAAAGCATGGGACATATAACTGAAAGGGAACGTATCGAAATTTTAATGATGATTGGGTTCGATGACAGGAGGACATCCCATGCAGAGGCCTGTGCTTCATTTAGCGCATAGCATCGAAATCGTGAACCAATTACGCGGCCCATTGTCACGGAAATACATTTAAAATTCAAAAACGATGGTCATCTTAACGATATAGATAAAAGTGGCCGCCCAAAGCTGGCAAATGACGACAAGGTATTGGATGTTGTTATATCAGTTACTGAAAATCCTCACATGACAACTCGATAGCTAGTTTTGGATAATAATCTTAGTCAGAGGATCGTACTAAAAATGTTACATAACTTTGACTTTGACAGACGCATTCAATTTGCTAAAGAAATGATGGCCATGTTTGAAGACAACTCAGTTTCTGCAAACAATATTTGGTTTTCCGACGAAGCAACTTTTCCCTGCCCGTGCTGTAAATAGACATAACTGTCGTTATTGGCTTCAGCAGAATCCTCATCTTAAAAATACTGTAGGTATACCAAAACATACCAGAAACTTTAGAAGAACTGAAGCATCGCATTCGGGAATAGATACATGTAATACCAGTTGCAATGGTTCAGAACGCAATGCAGGGTTTCTATTATAGGTTTGCGCATTGCCAGGCAGATAATGGGGCACAATTTGAATATTTATTGTGGTATAATTTAATAATAAAACAAATTGTTTCATTTTTATTGATAGAAATTCAAGTATTTGAGAAATTGCCATTTACGATCTATGGAGTTTTTTTTTTTGGTTTTTGCTTATACAATCTTAAATTTTTTTTACGCAGTCACAAAACAATAACAATACTGTTCAATTTTGACACAAAACGTATGGGTTGCTATTTCAAAAAATTGCCAATGACGTCGTAGATTGAGTTGATGGCGTCAAAAAATGAACGTATCTAATTATAGCAAATAATGAGTTCTTCAAATTTTGCTCAGAACTTTTTCTCGTAAAACTAATAATAAAGGCTCCAGCATTAATGGTTCTTATTTTGTACTCACGCTGTATATTATTTTCGAAATCGTTTTTATAATATATGTATTATTTATTCATAAAAATGTATCAAAACTGACATCTAGCCCCAAGTTAACGAACTTACAAGCTTCAAAACAATATCTTTGAACCGAGCTAAATTGGTTACAATGGCTCATTAACGGTGTACCAAAAAACTAGCGGACGCTACCGAAGATTTGTCGATTGTGATTGTGTTAGCTATTCAGTTTTTGGCTTTCCTTTGAATACAAATTTAGTTTAGTTTTACTCTGTTATATCTGACACAATAAAGACATTATTATTATTATTATTATTATTATTATTATTATTATTATTATTATTTCTGTAACACATTCGTAATAGTTTTTCGAACGTCTTTGAGCTAAATAATCAGTATACTCGACAGTTGGTTATATACAGTCGTGTTCAAATAAATCTGGGACAATATTTTTCTGGTGTATATTGGATTCAAAATTCCTATCGACACATTAAAAAAATAAAGTTTAACATTTTGCTTGTTAGATTTCAAAAATATCAAATTTTGTCAACTATCGGTAAATTATGCCAAGAAAACTAACAGTGTTTGATGAAGCACGAATTATTTCAAAAATAGAAGATGACGGGTCTATACATGGAAAGAAAATGTTATAAAGAAGCATAACAATTAATTACAATTTATTTGTAAATATACGAGCTTTTAAGCCTAGGATTTTTTAAACTTACAGTTGTAGTTTTACCGGTCCTTGAATCTGTAGCTGTTGAAAAATAAATAATATCTTCTTTTGCAAAGTGTAACTCACAAACAAAATATACAAAACAGCCGACGCCACAGTTTTTAGGTTACCCCCTTTTTATTATTTCAGATCAAGTTTGATTGCTTACACAGCACTAGAAAAACATTATGGATATCACTAACAAAGTACGGAAATATCACTACACAGTATTTTTTTAAATAAAACCAATATAATTTGGAAGAACCACTTCAAAACGCAGAGACGGTCTGAACGTGTAAACGTGTTTAAGGGTGATCCTTCACCTAAGACAATATACGTCACAGCCTGCTGACGTCAAAGCTGTTAGGTCTTCTTTAATATCGGGGGTAACGGGTCGGGTTACATAATTGTGTTAATGACTGCTACAACATTTTTTCTACAATATTGCCGTACATTTTTTCAAGTGATTGTTTTCTGTGTAACTCCAGAGTTTTGTAACAACTTTTATAAGTGACAGAGGTGAGGTTGCATTCATACTTTTGTTTAGAAGATTTCTGAAATGCGCAGTGAAAACAAGTTCCACGCAATCTAAATGTTTAACACGACTTTCATAGACACAGTACGTTGTGGAAGCCTCCGTTATCTTTGAGTTTATTGATATCATAAAAACGTCCTGTTCTACAATTAGTAAATATTTTATTTACTAAGGTTGCGCTTGCTAATAAAATTAAGCAAATAAGAAAGAAAACTATCGCATGTCTAAAGAAGGACGTCATTTATCGGATTTTATGTGTACAATTTTCCATTCTATAGTAAAATCAATTACTTTTTCTGAAATTGCAATTTTCTGTCGCCATGCAGCTCAGTAGAGAAAGTAAATAAAATTCTAATACTTGTAAATGTGAACAATGAAAAAACAAGAAACAAGCCTTGCAGTCCTTATTAGTGTAGTTCATCTGCAATAAGAAATACATGCTCAATGTGTGCATCGAAGTTCGTGACACATTTGGCGAAAGTTACGTACATATATGTACAGTGTGGTAACCACTTATACCTAGAATAAAAATAATTTTAATGTTATTTTAGTTTTATGTGAACAGATTGGTTTTTAATCTAAAAGATACGCCCTCTAAACGAAATTTGAAATGTACGGGGTGATTCATGTCAGTGCAGCACAAGAGAATTGCTTTTTTAATGGAACGCCCTCGTCAAGTGTGGACTGAAAAGTTCTTTTACCCTAATAAATCAAAAAGGCAAGAGAAACGAAGTGGCGCATTCCCTTATTTTAGGAGATTAAAATGTGTTCTTATGTATGTACACGGTCTCAAATGCGTCTAATTTCCGATGTGAAGTTACGTTTTTAATTAATTTGAGGTTTTTTAATTTGATTACATGTCCTGTATCATTCATATGGTCAGCCACACTTGACGCTCCTGTTCGACCGAATCTATAGCATCTCATGTGTTCATTAAATTTAGTACCTATCGCTCGTTTTGTTTGTCCAATATAGGCTTTATCACAGTCGTTGCATGGAATTTTATAAATTTTCGACCTTTCTTTCATGTCCGGTTTGTCTTTTGGATTACAAATAATTATTTACAAGGTGGTTTAAGTTGCAAATTCTTTAAGAAACCTAAACCCTTATCACCCACGATTCTGCAAAGACCTTTTGTTCTGAAATAAAAACAACCTACACAACTAAACAATAAAATAAAATTAGTACCTATTCCTGTAGTAATAGTGACATTTAGTAAATTCCCTCTTAAAAATTAGTTTTATGTTTAGTAAATAGTGCAATATTTAACAGAAACCTATCGCATATGAATTTTGATGATGATCGGACACGGAGACATGTGTAGAAATCAAAAGGTAGTTACTGATATCTTTAATCATAAGCATCCTGATGTGCCTAATATTTCGTAGCGACCTGTGTCAAAAACTCATGCACAGTTTAGACAACTTAGAAACCGTTAAAAAGAAAACCCCATTTCGTAGACGATGTGAAAGTAGATGTTTTATTGTGTTCAAAAGAATCCAAAAACAAGTACACGCCAAATTGCAAGAGAAAATTATGTCAGCCATACAAAACAGTTTTGAAATGTCTCCATAAAGAAAAACTAACAAAGTAGACGATTCAAATTGTAAAGGACAGTTCTGCGAAAGTTTAAGTCGTTGATTTTATTATTTTTTTTTCGGACGAGCAACTTTCATATTAAACGGGGAAGTAAATCGCCAGAATTATAGGTATCATCGGCAACCATATAATTGGTTCAATCTTTATAGAAGGAAATTTGACAGCGGAAAAATATTTAAATCTCATTAGAGGTAAGGTTGCTCCTGTTCTGGCAAGTTTATATTCAAATGCTGTTACATTTGAATATAAACCGACCCTACCAAGTGTTAATGTTTGCTTCAGTAAGATGGGGCAACACCCCCTTATGCTGTAATTGTTAGGAACTATACCTAAATGAAACACTTCTTAATAAATTGATAGGGCGAAAGTCACCAGATCTTACGCCATTGCATTTTTTTCTACGAGGTACTCTCAAAAATAATGTATATGCAACAAAGCCAGATAAGAATACAAGCAGAAATAAGAAACATTTCATCTCGAGTTTTAGAGAAAGTTAGACAGCAGTTTTACTGTAGGTTAGGTTATTGCCAACAAGCATTGTGAATATTTAATAAACAGTAACATTAGTTCAAATAAAATATTTCAATAATCTCATATTTTAATGCCTGTAATTAAGCAATCAACGAGATAGATTATAAGTGTTATAGGTCGTTGAAATCAGCTCATCAAGGAGACTTCAAAAATATAAATATATACAGGGTTTCCATTAAAAAACGCCTATCATGTACTGCAGTTTAGAAGCACGAATGGGCCAGGCGGGGTTGGGCTGAAATATTTCAGATGCGGGTCGGGACGGGCTTTTTTAAAATTGAACGGGCGCGGGCGGTCCATTCGGACGGTAGTACGTATAAATACCTTAGTATTTACATACTGTTATATTTAATAATGTGTTAAGTAATTTAATAAGTTAAGTACATTGATAACTTGATACCGAAAAATATAAAAAAAATATGGGAAGGACAAATGTTTCACATTTAAGGCAACAGTAGATTTCTCATTTTCTCTGTTTTATTATCTTTTATTATTAAGCCAATATATTCGCTAGTATTAGTTGCTATAGAAGATGATTGTATCAGTACTGATATCAGTCGTAAAAGTCCACGGAATAATATTGTAATGTTTCCACATTTTGCATCATAAGTTCATTTTCGATAATTTCCATTTTTATTATACCCATGTTACTTGTTCAGATTAAATAAATAAATAAGCAAATCCTCATTGAAATTATTATCATTTTTTAATACTGAAAATAGTGCAATAATGAATTTTTTTGCATCCTTTGAAGTAGGATCGAATGGATTTGTCGAGCCGAACAGACATGATGGGCGGACTACCGACAAAGCTATCGGATCGACGGGTGGGCCGGGTTGGCAAACGGGTCGGGCCGGATCCTTACCGCCGATATAACAACGCCTCAGCGCTTTTCGGTGACGTCACGTTCTTTAGGCGATGTATCGCCATGCGCGTTATTAGCCTAAGCGGTAAAGGAATCGTTTTTTTGCATTCCTTCTTTAAGTTTTGAAAGGCTTCCGGTTTAAAGAGGATGCCAGTTGTCAATTTAGCCCTTCTTCGCATCCCATTCAATTTTATTTTGGAAAAACGAACTTTCAAAGCAAAAACCAAATACGTAACCGAGCACTGTTTTCGTGAAAGATGTATTTATGGTATATTTAATCGACTAATTATTATTATTTGTAATTGTACATGCATTTGGACGAAACTAAGGTTGAAATGATACAGTAATTGCAATTTTATTCGAAATTTTGTTCAATTTCCACGGTCTTTAATTTCCTATTATGTGGTGTCTTATCTAATTTATCATTACTTTTCCCACAATAATTTTTAAGTAGGGTATTTGTAGAACAAGTTATTATAACTGTTGGAATACGTTCACTGCTGTGAATGTGACATTTACACATATCAGTATCCAAAATTGCTACGTCCGGTGATATAATTTAAAATATATTGTATTAAAACAGAACGTATTTAAAAACAAAAATTCTGTAAACAGTAAAATCTTTACGTTTTTTGTGAAATACAACGGACAGTTAGGGAATTGAGTTGGAATAGCATCTTTTTTAAGCCTAGGATTAAGCCTTGAATCCGTACCTGTTGAAAAATAAATAATATCTTCTTTTACAAAGTGTAACTCACAAACAAAACATACAAAATAGTTTGAGAAAAGAATTTATCGCTTATAAAACACTAGAAAAACATTACAGGCATCACCAACAAAGTACGGAAATATCACTACACAGCATTTTTTAAATAAAACCAATATAATTCGGATAAACCAATTCAATACGAAAGAAACGGTCTGAACGTGTGAACGTCCAATCTCCAAATATGGTTGATCCACTACCTAATGCAATATACGTCACAGCCTGCTGGCGTCTAAGCTGTTTGGCATTCTTGTTTCGTTGGTAACTGCCGAGCTGAACTAATAAAATGTTGGACCGGGCCGGCCAAGCCTGAAAAATGTTAAAAATACCCATCTCTACTGCACCTACATGAGTCCTCCCGTATATTTCGAATTTCGTCTAGAAGGCGCATCTTTTAGATTAAAAACTAACCCGTTCGAGCGTCTCGCAAAATTCTAAAATAACGTCAAAATTAATTTTATTCCATAAGTGGTTACCGCGCTGTATATGTACGTGAGGGAGAAGGTAAATAAGGCAAATGTATATGTGTGTGTTCCTATTTTGGCGAAATGGTTTTTCAATTTTTTCCAAAATGTTGTTTAGTCTATACATATACAGTGAGGACCTAAAGTATCTCCCCCCCCCCCCCCCCACTAACTTTTGAACAACTGAGGCTAGCGTTTTCGGCAAAAATAGGTCGATTTTTATTTTTTCTAGGCTAACATTTGGTATTATCGGGAGGTCAATTCCGTTTCCGGTTTCACCGGAAGTGACTTTTTTATTTTAAATAGAACACATTACATTTTTGGAAAGGCAATAGAAAGACGAATTCAACGATACAACATTCGCTTATACTTTTCACTAAAAAATATCCCGATATACATCGATAAATTGTACTTGTGTGAGCAAAGTAGGCTAAAAGAAAAACTGCAAATTGTTTTAATTTAATAATATATTTTCATTGTTTTTTCTTTGACTGCTTAACTAACCAATTAGAATAATTTTAATAATTTAATAAACACGCGTCTGTGTATGGTGGATAGGTGATGGCTTTTACGTTTCAATTAATTAATTAACCTATGGCGGTTTAAGTAGTCGGGGCTACTGTCGCGTCAGAATTTGGAACAATACGATATGTTCAGTTCTGTAGGGGCGTTTGCAGTAATTTACTCGACAAAAATGAACAAATGAGGATATCTAATTAGATTTCCTCATGCGTACATGTAAACATCGTCTTCTAGGTTTTGGGCTGATGTTGTCTTTTGCTCCTCGTCATACTTTGTCATAAAATGGCAAAAGTACTACGAACTACTAGTTGCTGTTTAATAGAATTTTGTGAGAAATTGGACTTTTGTTTTTTATTCCTACCTTAATTAAATTATTTTTGTAATAATGGGGATTATTTTTATGTAGTCTAATAATTAATGAGTTAATATTGAAGTTTATTTATCCCTTTCATTATTATTATTATTCATTATACCGGGTTATTCGCGATGATGGCCCATTAAACTATATATTTGAAATTTTGGTGAGCGATGTTATAGATAACGATGTACCTCTTAAAAATATTTTCAACTTTATGGCACTCTTGATTAAGCCGAAAACGGATATCACTTTACTTATTTTAAATAGCATACTCTGTATACTACAGATCCTTTAGACAAATCTTTCAAAGACAAGTTCAACGATATACAATATCATAGGTGTAGGATGTACCACCTTCGAGATATTAAATTTATGTAATGAAATAGTGTTTAATCCGCAATAACTATTCTAGGAAAGATATTCAAACTATCATTAACCGTTGCACCAACCATCCTGCACAGCAACTCCCCTCATCTAACCCTAATTTCTGTAAGCAAGCGTACATTCATGGTGTCACCGATCGCACCAGCAAGATTCTCTTCTGGAACAACATAAAAACCATCCTCAAACCCAATTTTAAGCTCTCAGGCTACTTTCCCATCAAAAACCGCAATCATCTGGAAGCCTCTGGTGTCTACCAGATTCAATGATCGTGCGATAGTGTGTAACATCGGTGAAACAAAACGATCAGTTAGCACTCGTGCATCGGTGAAACAAAGCGATCATTTAGCACTCGTGCTACTGAGCACGAGCATTGTATGCGCTTGTTGCGTGTAGCCGGGTCCGCACTGGCTGAGCATAGACTGGAAACTAGCCACCAAATCCAATTTAACTCTACCCGCATCTTATCTCGCAATCCTCACTATTATAGTAGAAAAACCCGTGAATCAATAGAGATTTTCAAGCATCTCAACAATTTAAATCGCGAAGATTGCTACCCCTTACATCATACGTGGAAATCCCAATTAATTAAAAGATTAAACCTCCTAGTAACCGCTAGGCTTCATCGATGCATAACATTTCCGCTTTATCGACGCTTAACATTTCCGCTTCATCGCCGCATAACGATTCTGCTCCATCGACGCACAACATTTCCACTTCGTCCATGCATAATATTTCCGCTTCATCGACGCAGAACGATTCCGCTTTATCAACGCATAACATTTCCGCTCCATTGACCCAAAATCAGCACTATAAACCCCTCCGGAATGAATAAATCCCCAGTCAGTGTGCAGCAACAGCCCTGAAAATGTTCCATAAGAGTGTGGACAAAACGACGGCCAAAGCTACGATAACGACGCGATTTAAACCGGGAAACCAAGAGTATGAAGCTATTGATTTATGGAACAATACCTAGACGGATTCTGGTATTAAGAAAACTATTTACTATTCTTAAGAAAATATTGTTTTGTGTTATAATGGCCATATACTTATACTAAGAATCGCTTTCTTCAAATTTTCTGCAAGATTTTCTTGGATGAAGTTAACAAATGTCTTAAACAAAGAAATACAATTATTACAAGTGCATACTTCTCTTAAGCCGAGAAAGAAACGCTAAGAAAATATAATTTTTTTGATTTAAAACAGTTATTGTATTGCGGATAATTGAAACAGTAATTGTCTTGAATTAAAGCGGACAAGTAAACGTTTCTCTGCGTGTACACCGCTCACAAAATGAAGACAGCTTATACTAGCTAAGCTCTGTTTTTATTTCTTTGTGTTTTGTAAATATAAGTTGAGCCATCTTGTCGGCATATTATACAACTATGTATATTATTCATTTTCTTTCTTGTGATTGCTGAACTAAAGTATACCATCTCTTCTTCTGGTTTATGTATATAGTCATTTTCTTGTATTAGTTTTAGGTTTGCGTATAAATGAAGAACCAATTATCGTTCCGATAATGTATTCTTTAAAACCTCTTTAGTTCGTTCAAAATATTTCATTTACTTTCTCAATTATACAAACTCATAAAGCTACTAGTCTACTGCTCAGTTAATAGCTTCTCTGAAAATTTTAAATAAATACAGCTATATGAGAGCAACGAACTCAAGCAATTTAACAAAGCAATTTATGGATACACTCTTTTCAGCAATTATTATTTTCATTCCAGACGATCCTAAGCTAGCATATTAAACCAAATACCTTGTTTCGTATCATTTTATTTTTTCGCAGACACTCGGTATCCATTCCAGTTGCGTCCTCCTGTAGATGATCCTTTTTGTACCGCATAAAACGGTTCAGTATACTACTTGGGATCAAATGGAAAGCAGACTATTATTATTGGATTCAAGTTTTCAAATTTTTTAAACTAATTATTTGAATAAAAGTATGTTTCAAACACTTCTTTCACAAGCCAAGCGAATTCTTATCCACGAACATGCTAAAATCCGAACATGCCCAATGAAACCCGTAACCCTACTTGGGTGCCATACTAAGACCCCTGCTCTGGCATCCTCAAACTTCTTTAAAAGATGTCGACGTTAATAATGATTTGCGCCAACAGCCAGTAGCGGGGCATAAAAGTTTACACAAAATAAATGCTCAGAAGTAAAATATAATACGTGTTCAAACACTTACCGTCTTAAGAGTCTTCCGTGAAATCACAAAGTGAATAATGTCTGTTAAATATCTGCAACATTAGATATGTTTCCACAGTTGTTTCAGCAAACCGAGTGCGGCGTGAGGAAAAAGTGTGTTTATATGCAGAAAACGAACGTTCTACATCTAGTGACGTTATATTTGCGTAATTAAAATAATTTTTGGAACAACTTAACGGTTCTGTTGACGCACCTTCACAAATTTGTCTTAATGTGCCAAAATCAGAATCTTTCTCTAAAACACTTTCAGACCTTTCTAGAGCACAAACATTTTTTGCGTCTTACCGCGCATAACTGCGTGAACATGTTGCACTATTTGCAGGGATTCCATTAACGGCACCGAAGGATTTTATAATTTTTCTCCACTAGTCCGAAGTAATTGTTCTGAATAGTTTTTGAATCCGTTTTAACCTAACTATCTTGAAATTTCGACTGGCTTTCCTTGATAGCCGCAGCTTCCTTTGGATCGAATTGTAAAACCACGTTCTTAATATTTTCAAAATATTTATGATAATAAAACGCGGCCTGTAACCATGTTCCCCAACGTGTAAGAATAGGTTCTGGTGGCTCAGGCATACGGGGGCACAGTCTGTGAAATTTGCGAATACGTTTTGGGGATATGACGAACACTGCTTTTGTATGCGGTATTAAAGCGTCTACCTTAGGATAACATGTTCTAATACTATCTGCCACATGACTGAAAGCATGAATTTTACACGTAATATGTAACAAGTTAGCACAATGTTTTTTAAGAGACCGGCCTACAGAAAGCATGTTTGCGGCATCATCAGTATCATCACTTATAAACATCAACAGTTGGTTTGTTGAAAGTTCAAACTTTTCCAATGTATTTAATACTAACTTTGAAATTACTTCGGCAGTACATCGTTGTACTCGTCTGGAAGCCAATAGAATTGAAGGTGACGATTGATGTGGTTTCATTGTACGTACCATTACATTAACCACAGAATGTTTTTTTGGATCTGTTGTTTCGTCCACACATAACTACAGTTTTTTATCTTTCAACTCCGATTTAATTGTTTTTTCAACATGTTCACGAGCAGATGGCACAATTCTTTGTAACGATGCCAGATTTGGTAATTTGCAGCCGGAATATTTATTCAAAAAGAGAACATACGCTTCCTTGTCTAGTAAATTAAACGGTAGATTACATGCAATAAAGGCAACATAAATTAAATTTAAATTTGTCAGTGTCGTGTGCAATTTTTTTTGAAGAATGCTGTTTACTATTTACGTGACGTAGACAATCCCTTTTGGATCAACACATTAAAGGGATATTACAAACTACACATTGAATCTTAACGCCATCATAATTTAGGTCAGGCATTTCTGCTATAAATTTTGTAACTTTGTCCAACATTGGTCGTTTTCACGACGTAGGCAACATTTTTAGAACAAATGTAGAACTACGAAATAGTATTTACGGCAGCGTACATGTATACACAGCAGATCTGGTTGAGACTCGCAGTTATACTGACAAGGGAGCATCGGCAACCCGCACTTCTCGATTTCGAGGAAACTGCACAGACGGAAAGAGTACCTTGATATAAGAACACCATTTTTTTCTTACCTAGCGTATCTCGCCGACTTGGGGGTATAACTCCCTCCAAAGATTTTTATGTTTTTTTTATTTGTGTAAATATCCCGGAAATTATAACAGATATCCTTTTCCTTTTAGAATAAAATTTGAAGTAAATTACATAATCCCAGTGATGACGCGAATTATTTTCGGAAAAAATGTATAACGCTGGACGGGGGGCCGCACCCCCCCTTTTTTTAATTTTTTTTTTCTTTATTTTTCACAAATAAAGTATATTACATAGTCTAAAGGATGGCGCGAATTATTTTCGGGAACAATTAATAACGGGGGACCGGGTACCCCATACCCCCATTTTTTTTACATTTTTATATTTTATTTTTTCAGTCGGTTTTATGTAGAATATGTATGTGGTCAAATTGAGACAGTTAATAATAAAGATATTAAAAGACGATAATAAAACTTTACTTGTCATTGATTGTCGTTATAAATATATATTTATCTAGAAATTATTTATTATTTCCATACATACTTTAAGAAATACTATAATATAAAGTGATTGAAATGACGACAGGTGGCCGTTTAAAATACTGTATGAGAAGCGTTCTTTCGTGCAGTGTAAATTTACAGCTCGGCATATTCTATAGAGCAATATTCATATAACTAACTTGTTTGTAACTAACACATTTTCGGAAAACAGTGGAGCAGAATAAAAAAGAAAGTGTAATGCTTATGAAACATTCAATACACTACACACTGTAATGTGATTATTGAAATTATAATTATGACTGGTAGTATTATACATATAGTAATTATGCTAGGTAATGATTACAGTAATGTTAGTCAGTATAAAAATGTTCAAAACATAGGTATTGCTTGCACCACGAACAACGCACAATAGCAGGTATGGGGTACCCGGTCCCCCGTTACTAATTTTTCCCGAAACTAATTCGCGCCATCCTTTAGACTATGTAATATACTTTATTTGTGAAAAATAAAGGAAAAAAAAATTAAAAAAGGGGGGGGGGGGGGGGGGGAGTCGCTGGTCCCGCGTTATAAATTTTTTCCGAAAATAAATCGCGTCATCCTTGGGACTATGTAATTTACTTCAAATTATATTCTAAAAAGAAAAAGATATCTGTCATAATTTCCGTGATATTTACACAAATAAAAAAAACATAAAAATCTTTGGAGGGGGCTGTACCCCCAAATCGGCGAGATACGCTAGGTAAGAAAAAAATGGTGTTCTTATACCAAGGTACTTTTTCAGTCTGTGTGTGCAGTTTCATCGAAATTGAGAAGTGCGGGTTGCCGGTGTTCGCTTGTGAGGGTTGCACCGAACCTTCGCCAATGCCCGTTGGCGCTAGTGAGCAACTCTAATAATGATAGCAAGAGCTGGAGAGTAGTGTGTCAAACACTAAAGGTATCGGCACACTCTGCACCGCAAGCATTCTTTTTTTATTTTCATGGTTAAGTTGATATTGTGTTCAAAAAGAAGCTAAAAATATAGGTAGGTCACGTGTGTCATGTCCCATGATTTAAAAATGTACAGACTTTTAGGATGTGCTTAAAAATTCTTATAATATAAATATTTAGAACGAACATTTTGTATTTTTTGAGTTAGTTATATTATTGTGTTTGAAACATTTTAAAAATGTGCATGTGTAGGTAGTATTAGAGTGTACTTACCAAAAGGTACAAATAAATTGAGTTATTGTATTAAATGATAGTTTTTTAGTATTATTCAATGTCATTGTGAAGTATAAACAATATAATTGTGTCTATATAAAAAAACTAAATATGTAGGTATATTTGCGTTGCTCTATATTAGCTTTTAGTTATTGTACTAGTGCAAGTTATTAACTGTGCGGTTGATATATGCACTGCACATAGTCTGAATATCAAATATCCTTGGCAACCTCTGAAGAATTTTGTAAATCATATGTTTATTGACGAAGTATTTAGTTAGCTACACACTACCTATTTATGTTGGTGAATGCTGATGTTATTTTGCAGTTGCACGTACGTACGTAAGTTCATACAATACATGTGTAGTAAACTATTAAGTGAGGTATGAGAGATTAACGAGTTTACCGAAGTGTTAGTCTCTCATGTTCATTTTAGCTTTATTGCCATATTGTTCTTCTTATCTTTCCATGACAAATCTGTCTTGATGCAGATAAAGTTTTATAAATAAAACTTCATTTCTTTACCATATATTTAGCATATCCATTTACGTCAGTCTCTTCAAAGTATTCTTAATGGGTAACACGTACCGAATCTTTAAGTAAAAGTATTCGTGGGGTTTGTAATTGAAACTGTAAGTAAATATTTATTTGTTTAATTCGATAATCTTTATAAGTTAATCATTAACTGTTTGAAAACTTGTGACAAATATCTAAACTGGTTTTTAAAAATAATATTCAAACACAATGATAAATAAAATAAAAGCGCATTGATGTATTATAATTTCTTTTTTATTAAATCATTCATTAAAATATGGATTACTAGAATGATACCTAAAATAGCGTGAAATATCCTTAAAGCAGGCGGATCTTTTCATGAAAATTTTGTTGTCATTGACTCTTCTGCACTTTGAGCTATAACGACGGCCCTCGGCGATTTCTCCCTACTTGCTTCTTCCTTTTTCAACTGTAATAAATTGCATGCCCAACAAAACTATTGGGATTATGCGAATACAGCTGAAGTAGATCTGACGTCACCCTTTCTTCTGAAGACTTCAATTTATCTGACATCCCTCTCCTTGACTTTTCAAACATTCTTTAGCTTCCTTCTTTCTATTTTCAATCATAACTTGAAAATTGTTGAATAACTTTACCTTCCAACCGATAGTTTTCTGTGCATTTCCAACAAAATAAGCTTTCGTTGGTCTCTTTGAAACAGACGACACATACCGTAGGACTTTTAACGCCTGATGCAAAAGTAGCTGGACATTTGAAAAATTAGCGTAGTAGGCTGTAGAATTTTTTTTGACAAATGAGTCAAACGTTAATGTCTTGTACGAACGTTTCTCATAAACAGAAAATCGTTTATTTGTTAGTTGTAAGAATGAAAACTGCTGCTATTGAAAATTTGCGAGAACGTATTTATTCTGCTCTTGGAAGATGGACCTCGGCGGAAGTGGTGAGGGACTTTATAAAAGAAAATTTTAGTCGGAGCACCAGGTATAGCATCATAAAACGTTTTTACGATGGCAAACCTACTACTAACTTGAAAAAAAAGGCAGAGCGCAAAAGCTAAGTAAGGGTAAAGTTACAAAAATGATGGAATTGATGGAAAACAAGATTGGAATATCACAACGACAAATGGCGGTAAAGTTTAAAGTGTCTCAGTCTTGTATATCAAGAAATTTGAAAAAAGAAGATTTAAAATATTATAAGAGACAAAAAGCACAAAAATATACGGATAAATAAATGGAAATTATTCCGGTTCGATGTAGGAAGATGAGGACCAATCTAAAAGTTGCACAAAAAGTATTGATCTTAGATGATGGTGAATATTTTACCCTTGGTAACACTAACATCGCGGGAAATGCTGGATTTTACACAAAAAATAAAAACTCTGCTCCTGACGAGTAAGATTCGGTAAAGCAAAATTTGAGCAAAAAATTTTAGTTTGGATTGCTATTTCAAAACTCCTCTCATAAGAAGTGTGCGTGCAAAACTGAAGCGATTTATTGACAGATTTCACCAAGGAGATGATATTCTCTGTTGGCCAGACTTCGCATTATGCGAAAACTGTTACCACATGGTTAACAGAAAATAACATCGCTTTCATGCCTAAAGAAATGAGTCCTCCAAATATTCCAAAGGCACGTCCTATCGAAGATTTTTGGGCAGAACTTAGTCGACTCGTTTATGAGAACGGTTGGACCGCAGAAAAAGAGAATCAGTTAGCACGTAGAATTAGCAATAAGCTCAAGCCAATTAGTCCACATTACATCCAAGTCATGATTCAAAAGGTTCCATCTAAACTGAGAAAAATTGAAGAAAGTGGACCTTTTGCCATTTTAACCTAATGATAATTGTAAACAAAAGTTCTAGTTTTAACATTAAACCATCGCATATTTTCTAATAGTTTTTGATTAAAGTATAAAAAATGTTAAAAGATGTCCAACTACCTTTGGATCGCCCGTTATTTGGAATGGTTTCTTCAATATCAACTTCATCAAGTTGAGATTCTAAAACCAAGGATTTTATCGATGACAAAAATATGACCATTATAAACAACTAGTTAAATGAATTTCTTGTTCTGTGGGCACCATTGGCGATAAATTTTTGTAATTTTTGTAATTTTTTATATAAAGTTATTACCTATCTTCAGTAACTCTATATAACAGTTGTGACAATACCAGGTATAACTTTAAAAGTTTGTGATTGATTTCTGTGATAATTATTATTACTCTCGCTGTTTTAGTAATTCTTCATGGAGTTGGTTCCGATACACCTAATACGTTCTCATTAATATTATTTTGAAAAGATCCAGTGGAAAAATATTCTAGAATATTTAGAATTTTTTGAGTCATTTATATTACTATATTGTTCATAATTGTTGGCGGTAGCCTAACAAGATACCCAACACTATGTTTATTCAATCGGAATCTTTTTTAAATCCAATATGATCTAACTCGAATAAATTTATCCTTCTTAAATTCTATGTCTCTATGATCTTTGGAGTTATTGGAAGATAAACTTATAAATCCTTCCATAGGTAAATTCAGTCTATCCATAGCAATTCCGAAATATAACGTAGCTAATTACTTTGGGTACAAAGAAACATAAGTAGTAATTTATTAATTACACTGTGCTCGAATTGGAGACTTTTTTTTGCAACAAGCTGAGCACCCGCGGGATGAAGCTAATTCGAGTATGCTGAATCCAATGGTGCTAACCGTTTTTAAAAGTTAGTTCGCGTTTTCGAGCAATTTCAATTTAAAAATTTTAGGCCCAAAGACTATAAAACAACGTAAATTTTATAATTTTTTGACCATTTATTGAATTTAAATCGATGGAAATCAAAAAGACATCGTATTGATGAATACACATCGAATAGAAACCATTTGAAAAAAATTGAATCGATAAGCAATCGCCAATGCTCGGGATTATATTCATTTTGCATCGTTAAAATCAAACCACGGATATCAGTGCATTAAGCGAGTGAATTATTCTCAATGGATTTGAAAAAATTCATAAAACGATGATGACGATTGATTGCTTCGTATATCCGAACATCTACTGCCAAAATGTTCGTTTGTTTGAAGTCCTTTGCCAAAAGAACGGATTGTCGCTGTGATAGTTTCAGGTTTCTTACCATATTACTCAAACGAGATTGCGTGATTCCAATGTGATTGCATGGCGCAATCACATTAGATGGTTCATACACTGATACGCTTGCTTCTTCGGTTTTCATGGTTTCTAATGCTGATGGCTCAGATTGTTCTGTTGAAATTGGTCTTGTTGGAAAAGGAACTGCATTTGAGTGCGGCAACGGCAATTGAGTATATGTTGTTGGAATGTATTTCAAAGAACCACTTTTTCTTCTGTTCATACCGTCAGTGTAATTCACGCACGCATAACATTCAGCTGGATTATGTTCTCTTGGATCTATCCAAATCATCGGAACACCAAATAGCGACTCCGGTTTTGTCCATTTATTCAAATTCACGCATGTTGTACAAACAATAGACGGCGTTCAATTCACATCAGTAAAAACATTTTGTGAGAAATATTGTTGATACAAATCAGCGGTTTCAACACTTATTTTATGCCGAGTGGTCTTAATTACAAATTTTCCACACACGTAATAAAAGGTATTCAATTTAGAACGTTTATCCATTTTTGATATTTCAAATTAATTGATTTTACAAGCCAATACAATGAACAATCTGTAACTTTTCACTAGTCACTTGGGTTTGGGTTATTTGCTTTAATATATAGATGTTAAAACTTTGACTTCTGAAAACAGATTGAGCTCTCAGCGGTTAACAGCGCCGGTTATATACCCATTTGATTAAGTGGCAGTAGCGGGTATGGAGAAGGTTCACGAATGGTCCATGAACGGCCCATGGAAGGTTTTCAATGGTTCCAGAAAGCTCTTCGGCTATTTATGGAAGTTTCCACCATATTCCAGAGAAGTGCTAGATGGCACTGGAGCTTTCTGGAAATTTCAGATTACAAATTTCCGAATATGTTTTTAATAAATTTACAACCTAGATCTTCGTAAATGGGCTATGGAAGCCAATGAAGAAATCGGATTAACAAATTTCAGAGCATCCCCACATTGGTTATGGAACTTCAAAAAGGTATACAGGATAGTTTCTAGAAAAATTACCAAATTTATAACCCGTTCATATGGTACAGACACGGCAGAGTTAAATCAAATTTCGTCGGCTTTCGTACAAGAAGTAAAACCTTATATTGCGAAGGTAGGCTCTACTAATACATTCAATTCTGATGAAAGTGGATTCAATTTGGAATTGCACTCTGGTCGCATGTTAACTCCACAGGGATCGATAGCAGTTGAAAGCTATACCATACTTCCTACAGTATCCGCGTCTGGACGCTTGTTGTCGCCCCTATTCATGGTTTTGAAAGAACAAAGTGGTACATTTGGACCACGAGTAGTAGAATCGATATTCCGCGCAGAAAATATTTATGTAACTGCTTCATCATCCGGAAAACTAACAACAGCATTGTTCACGGAATGGTTCACAAAGGTATATCTTCCAAATACAGGATCTCAAACAGTTTTATTGCTAGATTCGTGGACTGGTCATTGTCCATCTAACTCAAAAGACCATATATCGGCCGACAAAAATGTGAACATCTTCACAATACCGAAGAAAACCACTGGTATGATAGAACCTCTAGACGTCTATGGATTTCGTGTTTGGAAAAATGTTGTTAGGAAATTATCTGATATTATACTCTTGTACAACTACGATATTAATTTGCATACGCGTAACAACATTATTAAATTTCAGTCTTTAGTGCACAACCAATTATCTTCTTCAAAATATCATAATTTATTTGCTTATGTATGGTACAAAAGTGGTAATATTGCGGACCGGCCAAATCGTTTCCATAATCCTGTCACTTTTGCCTTCACAGAAGATTTTCAAATTCGATCGCGATGTTCCATATGTGGAGCGCGTGCTATAATACGTGTTCCTGGTGCAACAGTTTTTTGTGCTTTAAGCATTTTTATGAAGAAATGCATTATCATACAAATTAAGTAATTACTAGCGTATATATTATATATACACATATATACATAAACCATATATTACAAAATATGTCATATGTATTTTATGTGCTAGTTTGAATAATTTTGTCTACCACTATGAATTGTAATATCGACATCCGAAAGGCATGCAATATTATTATACACATATTAATTCACTTTTATGTATATTTCTGTTTTCTAAAACATATCTCTCTAAAAACATCAAAATTTATGTTACATTCCTTCACATTCTCTAAAGACGACATATTAAATATAATTTTCCTCATTTTTTTAATAACTGTTTTACAAAAAGTGAAGTATATTTTTGAAACTGCTTGAAGAGCTGTATAACATCCACAATATGGCATTTGAATAGGTTCATTCGTGAAGGGGTGGGGTATGGCACCACCAAATTTTTAAATAGAAGTACTATGCTATTTTCACATATGTAATAGAACTCAAAGAGATGATTATTTTGATATATAACTTTGATGTATTTGGTCCAACCGTTATCGAATTATTTTCAAAAAACCGAAAATCAAGTAAAATTTCAGGGGTGGTTTCACTCTCATAAAACGAAATTGGGCCGATAAGGAAAATGGCTTCGAACATCTTGGGGTGAGGACTACTTGTCCACAAAGTTTCCATTTTTTTGGAATTTACGGGTTCGGGATGTTCCCTTGTAAGCTACGGTTCCGTCTTTTGGAGTATTTCCAGTGATGCGTCAAGAGTATTTACCCTTCAGGAGACGGCTATTAGATCGCTGTACAACCTGAAACTGAATGAGACATACATTGATTTAAGAGTTTATTTTGCCAATGTTTTTATCACAGATGTTGCTTTCTGCCTTCCTAAACTAAATTGATGTAACTGAAAAATTCCCCATTTTCTAGTATATTGCCGTATTGGTAGTTCTTTAACGTATCTCTGGCTTACCGAATTGGGCGTAAACCATACTTCGTAAGCAAATTGGATGTGTCTCCAATTTCATATTACAATTGTAACAAATACAGTTTTTGAATTTGTGAATAATTCAATTAACACATTTAAAATTACAATACCAAACGTTTTTTGGCAAAATTTTACAGCAAAAACACACAATTTCTATTAACTGCGTAAGCTTTTATACAATAATATAAAACAGTGATAAAGTGCAACCAGTGCTGAACCAAAACTTCTTAAATGTTGATTATCCCAAAATCAGTATTACTCTTATGCTTCATTTTCGCTTAGCAGAACAGTTTTGCATGTTAGCGATAATAAGAACAAGTTCATTTAAACTGGGTATAGCTAAACTTACACCTCGCGCAGTAGGTACGACTTTCGAATATCCCATCATAGATTAGGGCAGACACAACACTCGTCTGACTACCTGGAGCCCAAATGATATAATCTACTATTTTCATATATCAAAGAGCTCCCTATCCTTCATTCGCTCAGAACACTCAGCAAGCAGGTACATATCCTTCTTTTAACTTCTATGTTTACCCACATCTACTTTTGTGGTGTTATCGTATACACTATTTACTTATACTACTTATATTGTCTTTACTGTACAATGTATATGGGGATGTAACTTCCTTAGATGTGGAGAGATCGTTTTCTATGTATAAGAATATTTTTTCTTGTCGACGCACAAGGTTTAAAGAAGTAACTGTGGAAACATATGCAATGATGCAAGTTTACAGTAATTCACATCCTGATGCCTCTAGTTTGTTGAATAATTAGCAAGTAAGTTTATTTATGAATTTTTCGTATTCTTATATTAACCCGTAATACCGACGCCTATGCGAGTCCGCAAATTTTGGTTACTCTACACATTATTCAATAAACATTAACTTGTAAACTTGAAAAAAGGAAATTATATAGTTTGTTGGACATTATTGGTTTATTGTTTAATTTATTATTTTGATAATTGTAATTACGCCACAATCAGATTAGGCACCGTTTTTTTTTAACCTATCTGTGCAGCATTGATTGGTTTTACCACAATTTTTATTCAGGTAGTTTTAATCATCGAATCTACAACTAAGCTGAGGTAATATTCATGTGCTCCACTGATATTTACGCAATTTATTTGTACATGCGATATACTTTTATCTTTACGATAGACGTTAAAACAAAGCCTACATCAAATAAAATGTTATCATCAAAGCCTAGTTAACATATTCTTAAGAAGCTCGTTGTATTATCTTTGAGAATATAAATAATACAAAATGCTGGATGTGACGTCAATGTTGTGTTTGAATTTCCAGATTTACATTCTTGGAAAGTTCCCTTAGTCATGTGACATGAATTATAATATACAGCGTGTGTCCACCTAGTGCATGGGTGAAGGATAATTTTTCCCTGTGTAATTCAGAGAAAAAATTTTGAAATAAAAAGTATTGGGAAATTATATCCAAATATATAGAGTGCTCAGTTTCTGCAGCGCACAATATTAGTTTGGTTTTTTAAATGGAACATATTGTATATTGTTATGTTTTTGGTTGCCTCTTTTCAATTCATATCAATTTTTTCTAATATTCCCCATATCTATCTTAGTTTTTGAGATAATTTAAGATTTTTGTGAAATTCCGCTGTTTCTTTAAGGGTCGATATCCTAAACGACTTATAGGCTAGAGAGCGATGATTCAGATTTTATTCGATTGGGTATTTCTGCGAGTTTTCGGCAATACATCGAAAATGTTATATTAAGTAGCATTTACAAGATGGCCATCGGAATCGTTGCCATATTTGATTTATGCTATTTACATTTTTTTAATGTGCATTTTTCCAGAATTTGACAAAGAAACAGTTCTTAAATTTTTTATAAACATTGTTCTATACCTAAAATGTGTCATTCTTTAATAAATTAAAAATGTAATGCACATAAGTTTTTGCTAAAATGCTTCTGCGACAAAATACAAACATTCTTTTGTTTAGCTATCGTTAAAAGTATTCATTAAAACTAATGTGTAAACGCAAGTCTACCAACATTTTTGTACCACGTGCTGAATTAGCCTTACAATTCCAATACTACTAGCAGTAATAGTTGTACGCATGCCCCGAAGCAATATTTTATACAATTTTTACATTAATTTTTACAAAATTTTGCTTTGTTGCGAACAGTTTAATGGACTAAAGTAATGTTTTGTGCTTTCAAAATAAAATAATGCTTTTAAGGAGGTCAGCGGTGTTATCCCCTTTGCATACTTTACGTATACACGTAGGCTCAGCTCACCTCGGGATCAGTGTTGCCAGGCTCTGACGTTGAAATTACCATACACGTGGCGCGAAATTACCGTATTTCGAATGAAAGTACCGTACAATTAATTTGTAGGTAATTTTATTTTACAGAATAAAACAATTGCAATATTTAATACTTTATTGGAACTTATGTACATCAAAGAATAAAATATAAAAATGTTTATATTGTTTGCATAGGTATTGGTTCAGATAAGAGTATCCCGCGTAATAAGGTGGATTGGAAATTCTGGTATGAAACATGTAAGCAAGTGTAATTATATTGTATCAGAAAATTAAATCATCATCGCTTTCTTCGGCGGTGGTTTCTTGTTTTTGGTAAAGTGTGCTTGTATTCATTCTGGAAAGCATTTCATATGAAGGAGTAAATTTTGTGCGGTTTCCACTTTTGTTAATACACTGGCTGCTGAGAATACATCCATTGATGGTCCCACTTATAAGATTATTTCTTGTCTTTGTTTTAATTAAATTCACTTTGCTGAATACCTTTTCACACTTGGCATTAGAATGGGGTAATGAGAGAATATTCAGAACATAATTTTCTAAATTTGAAAAAATTAAACATTCAGATTCATCCCGGTATTTACATATTTTTTCCCAAAAAATCTCATCATTCTGTGATATTACTTCCTTCTGGTGTTTGGCCGAATTTAGATGCTTTCGTATAGTTTTGAATTACTAATGAAAAATTAACATTTGTGATATTTTTTCAAAAAAATTGTATAATAATTTACCTGTTGTTTACGAACAATTTTTTCTTTTTTCGCCGAAGTGTTTTCACTGGGTGGAGTAGAATCTCTACGCGACATTGAACTAGCACAATGAGAAGCTTGCGGATAAAATGACGCAAAAAAACGAGAAATTTATATTTATTGTATTGATAGGGGCATCGCTTTTCATTTAGTTGAAGGAGAAGAACTTATTTCTTTTGAAAATGTTAATTCGGGAAAAAATCATATCTCTTAAAATATGCTGTGGTAGAAATACATGGAATTACTGATTTTAATGTGCTGAAGTCTACAGATATAGTTATTTTACTTTTGCTTGGTTTTAGTTAGTATTTTATCTGCTACTTACCACTACGAATTTTAAAGCATTAAATTATCTAAAATGTTACGGATAAAATTACTGTACATTTGCGTACGGTAATGAGGTTTCGACCGTATACCGTATTTAAGTTGGAAATACCGTACATGTACGGTAATTACCGTACGAATGGTAACACTGCTCGGGATGCGAGATATATTGTACGTAACACGATCTGGCATACTTGCATTTATCCCCGTCGGCCAACCTCGTCGCGCGCAACTCCGTAGCTCTAAGACGCTTATTTGAAGCATTCTTTGTCTATCCATGCGCCCGCAAGGTTCTAACAAGTGATCGTGGATTTCGGATACACTATGTTAGTTTATACAACCGCAGAGAAGGTACAAATCATTACATGGCATCTTGCTGGAAATCCCTATCTTTACACGGTCGATCTATTTGCCGTAGAGTACGTGCATCGTCCTATTCCTTCGCATTCGACGATTGAAAGGATCGTCAAAGCGTTTAGGAAATTTGGCTGCGTGGTCGGGAATTGCCGTAAATGCCAACAAATAGACAAACAGCCTCAAATCCCTCTAATGCCTTTCAAACGGGAGGAGAGAGAAGTGAGGGTTTGTTCGTTGGCTGAAATGGGTGAACCTTGTTCTAGCCGGCAAATTTCAGACGAAATCGGTGTTAGTAGAAGTACTGTGAAACGTATTTTGAAACGCAACAAATACAAAGGTTACAAAGTTCACAATTGATATGAGATTTTTCCGCTTAATAAAGTAACATTGTTAGAATTTCAATTTATTTTGTATAATTATCGAATTTATTTCTCTTTAGTGTAATTTTATAAGAATCGTTGTTTATTTTCCTACTTAGAATTACTTTTTCGTTCTCCTGCATCACATAGCAGCAACAAAATGAATATAAGAAACTGTACTTTTTAACATATTCTGAGAATACAGAAAAATTACGCAGTGTGACGTGATCGTGGCCCAAAAGAATCGTGCCTTAAAAATTTCTGATGCTTCTTTCCATAAAAAAAACCTTAAAATTCTTTTTAACGACTTTATAAATAATGGCTACCTTATGAAGCTAGTCAGCAGATTACTATATAATTCCCAAGTTAGGGACATTACACCTCGTGATGATGGGCTGGAACTTTGTGAACCTTGCACACTTCCTGAGCCACAGACACCCTACAAATATTTCAAGTTTTCATTTTTATTACGCAGTAGTTCTGTATTAACACATTTTGTCAGAAGGCGTTGAATTATAATATTACGTGATTGAGCGGAGATGCGTGTTTATAATATGCGTGCGTATCGCTGCTCGCTTTTTTCATTTTGTAACAGAAAGTTTTTGATTTTTAATCGTGTGCATATTTAGTTAGTTGACTTATTTTTACGGACCAAAAACAGTGATAACATTGTTAAATAATTAAATAAATAAAAATAAATAACTACGCCAAACTTTTTATTTACAGCCATATCATATTTTCATTGTTTTGTCACGTTTGAAACATTAAATACCCTCAATATTGGAATAGCTAATATCTGTATAAGAAAACACTTACAGGTTTGCGAATATTACATTAAAACGTTAGTGTTAGAATATTTGGGGAATGAACAAAGATATATTAGCGTAACCTCCTCTATTTTGTGCAAAACTTTGAAACTATAAATTTGTGATTGCCAAGGCCATGAATTCTTGTCAAAGTCCTTGCACTTATGTATGTCAAAGTTAGACGATACAATCTTAATTTTAGAGTGTAACCAAAGATAATGCGAGTATGGTATTGATGGAATCACTCACGGCCAAAGCAATGTGAGGAGAGAAAGCACTAGCCATCGGACAATTTTCTGTCTACCTGTCGTTATAGCGTTGCTCCCAGTGCTTCCCTATCTCACACCGGGTACCTCTCAGCTTATGTCCGCTAGTGATGCTAACCCAACATTTTTTTAGTAGATCTACCGAATTTGGAAGTAATCTACTGATCTACCGATATGGTATAACAGTTTCAGTTTACAAACTCAGTATTTATGTAGGAAGTTATAAAAAATACATTTTAACGATAAATGAAAATAACTAAATATATTTATCTATAAATTTATTTTCCAATTACTACGTATTATAGCGAGTTGTAGATACCATCTAGCAACGAACTTTTAATTTAGAGACAGCAACTTAGTTGCTTTTCCCCTTACTCATTCCAAACCAAATATTAATTTTAGGTGTAGCTAAAAAGGGTTTCAAGAATTAAATGTTTAATGTGAAATAATTAAAACTTTATTTTTGTATGCTGAGGCTCCTTTTATCAAAATTTAGTAAATAAAGGAAAAGGAAAAACAGTGAGGTGTCGCTAATCCGAAATACGATGATCTGAATTTCACAGTAATCCGAATCAACAAATGTGTACATACATATAAGGGTGCTGCATTCCAAATTAAACTGTGTTCGATAATCCGAATCATTCATAATTTTCAGCTACGTTAATAGTTGCCTTTCGAGTCCAAGAGAAAGAAAAACTTTCAGAAAACCGAATTTTTCTGTAATGGAGAAAAAACTTTATTCCAGGTTCTTGATCGAGTGCAATAAACTAAACTAAAGCCTTACAATTTTACAAGGAATCTTGCAACGATGACAAATTTATAGCAAACAAAGGTTGGATACGAAAATTAAAAAAAAAGGTATGGTTCAAGAGGCGTGAAAATTTGCGGAGAAAAGTTTTATGTCAATACAGAAGCAATTGATCCATTTGTGAAAAAAATAATGTAAAAAAATTAGTGAATTTAATTTAGTGTCAGGACAAATTTACAATGCTGACAAGTCAGGATTATATTGGAAACTTCTGCCTGGTAAAAAAAAAACACTTGTTCATTTGAAAGGAATTAATGCACCTGGAAAAAAAACAGCAAAGAGAGACTTACATTTCTGGCATGCTGTAATGCTGAAGACTCACACACGTTAAAGTTACATACCTACTTGTGATTGGCAAATCTAAAAACCCTCGTGCCCTTAAAAAACGATGGTCTCCCGGTTGAGTATAAGTCTAAGCAAAATGCCTGGATTACATCATAAATTTCTAAGAAATGGTTTCATTTTTCATTTGTGAAACAAGTAAAACAATTTTTGAGGCATTAGAGTTTACCTGAATGTGCTGTCTTGCTTATTGATAACGCTGTCGAACGCAAACTTATCAGCGATGACAAGAATTTCTTTATAACTTTTCTTTCTCCAAATACTACGTCTTTGATCAAAACGTCATTCGTTTAACAAAATTATTTTACAAGAAAAGTCTTTTAACAAGTAACTCTTAACGAAGTCGATATGGCTGCTTGCTTAAGGCGCAGTGTTTGTGAAAAAGTGTCTCCTGAAGTTATTATAAAGTGCTGGAATAAGATTTTATTGGAAGAGCTTGAGAAAGACCAAGAATATGATGAATTAGATCTTATACCATTAAACGCGTTGCGAGAAATACGTGCAGTGAAAATGATATTACTCACTGCTGCAAAAAATAACAGATGCACAATTAGAAAAAAAATGAAATCAATGATTGGAGAAATGACGATTCCCAGAAAGTTTCGACAGATGATATGGAAGGGAATGCTAATGAAGAAGAGGAAACCTTAGTTAGAAAGATGTCAATCAAAGACGAAAATGCGTTTAAAAAGTGTAAAAATATGTTGTGAATGCGCAGACGAAAGTTGTTTTGATATTGGTGATATATTAGTTTTAAATAGAATTAAGGAGTCAATTTTTGAAAAAATGCAAAATCATTTAAAACAGAAAAAATTACCGATTTTTTATTTAATTTTCTTGTTACACAGTTTACATAATATGTTTATAGATATACATATGTATGTAACGTTTTACATATGTTTATGTTTCGTATGTTGACATATCTTTGTATATTACTTACACTTGTAATACATTTCAAACAACTTATTAATTATGTATTTAACAATTTATTAATTAAAATAAATAAGTTCTTTGCACGGTCCAATAATCCGAATGTTCCGGTAATCCGAATCGGTCTTGTTCTCATTGTTCGGATTAGTGAGTCCTCACTGTATTAAAAAAAAAAAAATGTTTGATCTACCGATGTTTTCCATAATCTACACGCACGTTTACTTGTATCAAAGCTATCTGCCTTAATTCAAGACAATTACTTTAAATTATCCGCAAAACAACTGCTTTAAATCAAAAGAAATATTGTTTTAGCGTTTCTTTCTCCCCTTAGGAGAAGTATACATTTGTAATGAAATAATTGTATCTCTTTATTTAAGACATTTGTTAACTTGATTCGAGAAAATCTCCCAGAAAATTTGAAGAAAGCGATTAGTCTGAGTAAATGGACGCTATAACACAAAACAATATTTTCTTAAGGACAGTAAATAATTTTCTTAATTCCAGAAAGCGTTGAGGTATTGTTCATAAATCAATAGTTTCATTTTTTTAAATAAAGCATTTTTTACTTAGAATTCTTCAAATGTATATTATGTATATTATGCACATTATTGATTGCGCTTACCCTACAGTACGACATATCCATACATAATGCAGTAAATTATTCACATTGCTTGTGATTTATTTAATTTAGAAGTACACATGAAGAAACTGCATAGAAACAATAACCAAGATAGATAATGCTAATATAAATAGCTTCTGGTATTGATGGAATCACTACCAGCAAAAGCAATATGAGAAGAGAAAAAAGTATTAAAGCTCCTTGCTCTTGGCTAGATTACTCTCACATCTCTCAATGTATGCCACTAATCTTCAAAAACAGCAACTGAAATATTTCCTGCCGCCACGTAGTGCCAGTAGTTATAGTCATGCCGTCCTAGAGAGTAGTGAATATAGAAACCGAAATATAGATGGCATACTTACCCATGTATACAACCTTTAACGTACGACGTTTCAGAAACATTTTCAAAAGATATCGGTTAATGTAATATTTTTTTCTTTTATTACTATTTACCACGTGTATTAATTTATCTATAGTTTTTTAAATATACAATAAATAATAATAAAAAAGAGACAAATAAACTTAAATATTAACTCATCAATTATTAAACTACATAAAAATAATTCCTATTTTGTAGTTACTTTAATAAGGAAATAATTTAATTATACTGTAGCCTATACAAAAAAAAAACTTTTTCATTAGTTAATTCACTTGTTCCTAATTTTAATTATTAACTAAGGTTTTTTTTCCATTATTGTAATTTTTCTTTTATTGGATATTCTTGTAGCTGGCCCAATCCTGTGTTTTTTGAACACGAAACTGGTCGCGTAATTTCTTAATAGAAATTTGTGAGATCTGGACTATTTTTTCATTCCTACTTTTAATATGAATATTTTCTTTACTTAAAACTAAGTGATTTACTTGGAAGAAATATTTTTCTGTCTTGGATTTTCTAATCCTAAGAAAATATTTATTTAATCCAAATCAAATTTCAAGGAAATTATTTTCTTATATTATACATTTTTATTGTCTTGAAATAAAAATATTTTCTTTAATGGAGACTGATTTTTATAAGAAAATCTATTTTCTTGATCCAAGAACCCATTTCTCTGAGTGTATCGAAAAATTCCGATAGTTCTACTGAATTAAGAAGAGTCGAGGTTACCATCACTGATGTCCGCTTATGTCACTAATCTCCAAAAACAGCAAAAAATATATCTTTTGGCGCCATCTAGTGGCACTAGACATCTGCGTTGGCTAGTGCTTTCTCTTCTCATATTGCATTAACCGTGAATGTTTCCATCAATAAGATGAGTAATATTTATATTGTTTTTGGTTATTGATTCGAGGTATTTTTTATGTGTTTTTAGAGTGTACATTAATAAAACAAAGCTGTTCAGATAAATCTTAAATACATACATCGCAATTTAGTATGTATAAGCTTAAATTCCTGCACGAGTGAATTGCATCCCTTCACACCAACTTTTTTATTTCTTTCATTAGTTTTGTATTACATTCTTTGTTTTATCGTTATGTGATTCTGTTCTGTTTTCCAGTTGAATTTATAATAAAGCTTATATTCGACGTGAAAACACGAAACCGTTTTAAATCTGAGGTAAGAAATCTTTCTATTAAGAAGTAGATGCGAGTAAAATGGAAGGAAATTCAGTTTAGTTAGATTAAAATCGTGGAATAAACATTTTTTTGTATTGTAAAATTGTTAATTATCATTTATTTTAAATTTTTTCATAAAATACAAAGTAAATTATTTCAATTTCTATATGCATATGCTTGTGTATCTCGTTTGAACCGTTTTGGGTGTATTTGGGTCAATGGTAAGTCTGCAAGGCCATCATACATGCACGGTCATTGAAACAAACAGTGAAGAACGCTTTCGATGACGCATATACATAAAACATGATACCTTTAACCGTATCTTTATAATCGTATTATGATACATATATAATTTGAATGTAAAAGTTGTTAACAGTTGGATGCGCATGTCTCATGTAAATATAGAAGCGGCCATATATATTAGCCACCTAACTTTTTCTTGTTTCAAAAGCTATATGACAGACAATGTAAGACTACTTGTACTGAAATTATAATTTATTGATTAATTACTATTTAGTAGAACCGCCATGAACATTTATTAGAGTGCAAACCCTTCTTGGCATACTATTACTGAGTTTCGTGACAGCTCAAGGATGACTTTGTCCAGTTCTTTGAATATCTTTCTTTAAGCGTTGCTTATAATGCATGTTTGGGAAGTGGAGTACTTCAGTACAGTAAAAAAAAACGCAGTTCTTTCATTTCTATTCAAGCAATTCCTTATTTGTCGCGTCGCTAGTATTGTAATATAAATGAAAAGCCACCTTACCCTCACCGTATTCCGTACGCCAAAAAGTCCTAATTGAAGGTATTGCATGCAAGTGAAGTTATTTCTTTTTAACTTCGATCATAAGTTTTTATTAACTTCTCTACGTAACGTACATTTCTACAATATATTACGAGGACTGGAACCTTAATAACACTGCTGTGGAGGCGAAGCGAGACGGAATGAATTATTCTCATTGCTACCACATATTAGTCTATGCCTTACCTATCTTATAATAAATGGATTCTTCCTTCCGAATCGAGTTGTATGCCCTGTGACAAGAAAAAGATAGTCTTGTATGGGTTACCGATCTAAACTATTGCGGCCTGTGTTTTCATGCTCACAAAAGAGGAAACGGCGAAGTTATGAAGGTCTTATTGAAGCGTGTGAGGAAACAGTGTTACAATATCCAACATTAGCGAGGTGGGTTAAAGCTTTCAATGAGGGACGTGAGAATGTAGTAGACTTAGCTGAGCCAGGTCGCCCTAGTGCCAATAAAGAGCAAGTGCAGGCTGTTGCTCCGTTGTTAGACATAGATCGACGTCAGACGATACGTGAATTAGGCCACGAGATAGGATTATCGCATACATATTCTAAAGAATCACTTGGGAATGAGGAAAATTTCATTGCGGTGGGTTCCACCACAAATTCACGGAAATGCAGCAATGGATACGATACGATGCCGTTCAAACTCACTTGGAGCGTTATGGTTGTGAAGGAGACGCATTCTTATGTCGCATTATTACGCTTGATGAGGCATGGGCCAGATCCAATGAATCCAATGAATGACGTCATTCCTGGTCACCACGTCGTCCTACCCCCACTAATGTGAAGTTTATGGTAATTCTTGTGTACAACTGTGATGGAGTCATTCTAGTAAATGCCTTACCGGAAGGACGTACTGTTAATGCACAATATTTCTTTCGATTTTTGGAATATAGCCTGAGGCTTGTG
Source organism: Dynastes maya (assembly GCA_029619315.2). Lineage (NCBI taxonomy): Eukaryota > Metazoa > Arthropoda > Insecta > Coleoptera > Scarabaeidae > Dynastes > Dynastes maya. The sequence continues at coordinate 47,550,903 of JAROYE020000002.1, forward strand.
TTGCGAAGAAAGCGAAAAATCCGCCCATCATTTTGCAGGATAATGCTAGGACGCACACAGCACACCCTCTACTTGATCTGTTTAATCGCTGGGGTCCATCCACCATATTCACCGGATTTAAGCCCATGTGACGTTCACATGATCCCAAAGATGAAGGAACCACTTCGTGACATTCGATTCCGAACTGTTCCCGAGATTATGCAAGCACTAGATCGCTCCACCAAAAGCATCAACAGAACAGGTGCTGCTAAAGGCATACTACGACTTCCGCATCGCTGGCAATAAGTTGTTGACAGTGCTGGTGCCTATTTTGAAGAAATGTAGTAGTGTCACACATGTAGCATTTTTGTATTATTAACAAATAAATAGTTGCCACTATTAAAGTTTCAATCTTCGTAAATTGTAAAGACATAAAATGAATTCTTGTTTCTCGTTTCACCGGATTAAAGTTTTAAATTTATCTTAAACTTAACTTGCGGTGTTCACATGATGAAGCTAACCTTTCAGTAGCTGTTAGAAACGTCTTAAACGAAACGTATAACAAAGATTGGGTGGCAACAGCGGACGAGTGTCATGGCTACTTAAATCTTTTGTCATGAAACCTCTTTTCTTCTGCATTTTAGGATTTAAAATCACTATACACCTACTGACTAGGACATCTGTTTTTTTTTTCTTTTAATGAATACCACACGCAAAATGTTTTGTTCTGTATTTTGTTTTGATTTTGCTAGAAGTATTTTTTAAAACATTAGACAAAATTAAATGGAAAGTATAGATTTATGTAGATAAAAATGATATCTATAGTATAGTAAAATCATTCGTAGATTGTATGCACCATGATTCATAAATAAAATAATAATATCTAAGTGTAATGTAAATTTTGCAGTTAACAAAACGTTCCTTGCTATTTCTGGAATTTGATAAACTGGATACCAATAGTGCAAATGATTAAATTATATTTAGCACGTAAACTAGTCCATCCGTATAGATGATAACCTCGGGGTTTTGTTGTACTTACATTTGTGTGTATGTTTATGTGTATGGTCTTAAACACTATTTTGAAATATTTTATGTATGTTGCAAATAAACCAATGTGTAACATACAATATCGAGTAGACTTTACTGTATTTGTAATCACAAATTTTTAACTTGGTGTCAATTGATTGGTTAGTCAACAAGCCCTGTGGAAAAGAAATTCGGTATACAGGTCTTGTAAAGCGAATACGTACAGCAAAAAATGTGGGCGTTACGCCGAGCAAGTAAGGGCATACATACTTACGCGCGAGGAGGAGAGAGCACGACGGCGCGATTGACTTGTGATCTTCAACCGCTGAGAGGGACCGAGTGACTCACTATTATATATATTTTTTGCTGTACGCATTCGCTTTACAAGGCCTGTACATAAAGGCTGTTTCAATAAGAGCCCGAGATTTGAAGATTCAATAAAACATGGTTTTCTGTAGCAAACTATCGAAATATTTATTGAGTTATAATGTAGACATTTGGGAATTATGAATGGAACAACACATTTGGTAAATGGCCCCCACGGCTTTGCTGGCACATGCGCACTCTTTTGGCGAAATTTTCAATAACGGTGTTGCATACATGTGGCGGTATTACGTCGATACAGCGTTTAATTTCGGCCTTCAATGCTTCGCTGGTCGTGAGTTTGCCGGCACAAACCTGTGACTTCAGATAACCCCACAGCCAAAAGTCCAAAGGTGTTAAATCACAAGAGCGTGGCGGCCAATTCTGGTCACCAAACCGGGAGATGACACGACCAGGAAAAGTCTCGTGTAAGACCGCCAATGTTTCACGGGCGGTATGGCAAGTGACACCGCCCTGCTGAAACCACATGTTGTCGAGAGCAATATCGTGCAATTGAGGCACAAAAAACTGGGTTAATATAGTGCGATAATGTTCGCCATTCACCGTTACTGTATTGCCTGCCTCGTTTTCGAAGAAAAACGGTCCAATGATTCCTCCGGCCCACAATGCACACCAAATAGTGACACGATTTGGATGCATTGCCTTTTCATGAATCATTCGTGGGTTTTCTGAGCCCCAAACGCGGCGGTTTTGCCTATTTACGAAGCCATCGAGGTGAAAATGGGCCTCATCACTGAAGATGATTTTGGCCGTAAAATCGGCATTCACTTCTTGATGTTGAAGGATCCAATTGGTGAACTCTCTTCGCTGTAAGTGGTCTGTAGGTAGGAGTTGCTGAGTCAATTGGACCTTGTACGCATGGAGGCGCAAATCTTTAGTCAGAATACGCTGTAGGGTGGCTGTTGTAATGTCCAATTGTTGTGCACGACGACGAATCGACGTCCCTGGACTTTCGGCTACACTCTCGCGAACTGCCGTGATGTTTTGTTCTGAAAGACCTCAACGAGTTCGTGTCGTATGTTTCACATCTCTAACCGAACCAGTACTTTCGAATTTTGCGATTATTCTTTTCACAGTGGATGACTTACAATTAGGAACATTATTTTGACCGAAAATTGGACGAATTTTACGAATCACGGCAATCAAACTTTCACCATGTTGATAATAATGTTTAACAATCAGTACGCGTTGTTCTGTCGTGTAATGCTCCATGTTTACTAACTCCCATCTGTTTCCTATCGACTTGGCATGTCATAATCATGTGACATCACCACAGCCAAGCTGGCGCGCAATTCAAATCTTGCGCTCTTATTGAAACACCTCTTACTATTATGTGAAAAATATAACATGGAAGATCGCTATCATTAGCGCCGTGTGAAGTGACGTTTAGCTGTCAGGATTAAGCCGTTCTTTTTCGGTTTCTTCAGAGGCGTATATATCCTCCGGACCTCTCTCCTTGTCTTTGGCGTTTTATTGAGTAAATCTATCTCTACCCAACGATAACTCCCGTAATATTACTCGTCTTCGCTCCATTTTCTTCAGGTTCTAAATACTCGTTTTTAATGTAAGTCCTTCCTACTAACAAGTAGAAAATAAATTATTTTGTGTCTTTAGAATCATTTTGGCAATTAAATATCACTCGGTAATAAGGCATCAAGTCAGGTACGAAATAATCATCAGCAACCCTAAAATTACGGTTGCTGATATTCGCTAATGTCAAGTCGTTAGTCGTTAGATCGCGAACTCGTATCACACATTGTACACTGTAATATAGTATTTTCAAAGAAGAGATTTTAGTTGGTTGAAATTTAATTTTTAAGAATATAAAATACTGTCTATTCGAAATGTGTATCGCAATTGGCCGTGATTTATATTTGAGAAATGCTATCGGCAACAAAGGAACGAAGAGACGTCTTTTTAGTTCGAGTCGCCTTTGAGAGAAGACGTATTTGGCTAACAAGAGAACACCGGCAATCCCAAAATTCAGATTTAGACGAAACTCTAGAGACTGAAAGAGTACCTTCTATAAGAACAACATATTTTTTTAACGGCTGAATCGCCTAATTTTGGGATACAGCCCCCTCCAAAAATTTGCACGATTTTTAAATTTTTGTAAATATCTCGCAAACTACAGTAGGTATTTTTTTTGTTTTTAGGACATAATTTGAAGTGTACCACATAGTCTTCAGGATTATGCAAATTATTTTCGGATTAGAAATTATTATTAACTATTATAAAGAATAGAAGATTCAAGATTAATTCAAGTTTGGTTATTCAAAAAAAAACGCGTGATTTTAAACCTGACGCGCTAACATAGAGAGAGCGCGTAAACGTTGAGGTTAGTTTTTTATTTTAACAATTTATTTTTGTAAACGATATTACTTTGTAGTTTACTATGGTTGGGCCATTCGCACGCCTAGCACATACACACCATATCTTGCAAGCAAAATTGGCAGATATAATTCTCTTCGCTGCTCTATGTCATAATTTTGATATTTGCTACCAGAGCTACAAGAACGGGAAGAGCAAAGACAGTAACGCTGCGAGTCGTTGTGAATATGTTAAAACACAATATGGAGGTTTTCACATATACTAACATGATAGCAGCACAACACCGACAACGATGCCGGTGGACATCAAGTCTCATATAAATAAAGGGAATCATTTCTCACTTACCGACATATCGGGGTTATGTCGTTACAGTTGTCGATCTGTCGGTGGGTAGCAGTCCTCCCGTCGGTGTCGTCTCTGAACTTGCTCATTGTGCCTTATATGAGTTCAAGCAGATCATTTGTTATAGCATTAAAAGTGACTGCGTTTAGGTACGATGTTATTATATTAATAAAATTAGTGCCTTTGGGATAAAACCAACGAATACAATAAAAGCAAAATAGTCAGCACTAAAATCGGTCGACGACTGGTCGTTAAATGTGAACGGTGTCGTGCCGTGATCGTGTGGGTGCTGTTGTTGGTAAATGTGAAAACGGCCTATAATACCTAACCAGTAGTTTTATTCCATGTCGGAACCTTTGATATTCGTGAACCATCTTGTTTTTGCATAAGTAGGCGGATGGATAATGTGCATGGAGAAGTGAGTATACGAGGGTACGAATATAATGTGTATCCTTAAAATTGCATCTATGGTAGAATGTTATGGTGGCTTGAAGTAAAGGCTTTAGCTTTTACGCGTACATTGAAATACGTCATATATGCAGAATGTTATAATTTTTACCTTTGTAAAAGAATTTAGTCTGTTTTATTATTTCTTTCATTAATTAGAACTTATATTTTACCATTTGTTTATCTTAATATCTGTTTCGGTTGCATTAAATTAGTATTTTGGAAGCCCTCCAAAATACTTCGCCTTTTTCTACATAATTTTAATAACACATTAAAAAAACCTTTGTTTTCATATCAGGTTGTACCAAACGCACACACAAAAAATAGATAATAAAAGCGAGTTATTTATCACCATGTTAATAAACTTTCAATTGTTACCTTTTCATATCTCGTATGTGCTCTTTAATATACCTATATTATTATACTTGTTAAAGAAATCTGACCGTCCCTAAATAATAAAACGCATTATAGTAAAGGGTATTTTTGTCATACCTGGTATTCAGGTCTATTTGTTATATATGCATCTATGTTTAGGTTAGTTTCACTAATCTAAGTTGGTAATGTACTGTCACTAAATATAACCGCTTGTGCGGAAGCACGAGATTCACCTTTTTTCTGTCATGTCATGTTTATGTGTTAAGTCGTTGTAATACTTATATTATTAATAGTAATAAATAGTTATGTGACAAGTGTTGATGTTACTAGTAAACATTTAACGGCCTTTAAATTATTATGAGATTCTCTAACTTTAAAGTCTGTTAAAATTTTAAATATCCCTTTAAAATAGCTCATTAAATAATTATTTTTTAAGGGAGTGTTAAAAATTGTCTTTATTATTTAGAGGTAGGTAGGTGAAACTGGGCGTTGTTATCGGTTTTAAACATTGTTTACCTTATATATTTAGATTAGGTAAGTTCTTTTGAATTTCATTAATGTACATTGGCATACCTATTATAATTTTCAGAACTTGGAAGAATAAGAAATTGTGCTTTTGAGTATTGAAAGAAACAAAATAGCTTTTCATGATATTGCTGGTGAAGCTTTGATTGACGAATTGATTGAAAACGAGGAAATGTAAAGAAAATTAAGACTTTATTATTTGGAATATATCTTTATATCTCCAACTGTTACTTTTTTAGAGAAAATTTCAGTTTAAATCAAAGGGCAATCAGAAATATGAGTCACCCTTTCCAACTACCCGATGTGACATTCAAAGGAATGTTTCGATTTAATGAAGATGTTAATTATAATTGACATGATTAATTAACGTATGGAGGGACCACAAAGACGTACATCAATACCAACAGAATTAAAGATTCTTGCAAGCCTACACTTTTATGCTATTGGTGGATACCAACTCACTACTGGGCATGGTTATAATTTTGCATTAAGTCAACCCAGCATGAGTGGTTGTCTTCAGAAAGTTACTAACATCATTCATCACCACTTGTTGCCAAACTGGATAGTATTCCCTCAAACTGAAAATATGTGAAATAAGGTTATGGATAGATCTATGAATAAATATAATTTTCCTCAATGGCATGTAAGAGGAGAAGAAGTACGAAATGAAATAGAGCAGCAGTATTTCAACAATTAATTATAAAAACTTGTAATCATTTCACCAGTGTTTAAGCAGTGGTTGGTCATGAGATTTTGTCAAATTTAACATATGGATAAATAAATAAAAGAGAATTTAAGTTTTAATAGTTTTATTTTTAGCAAGATGACAGGTGCAATTCTATTGGTTGAACATTTATTACATTTACCAAAATTCTGGTAAAACCAAATCGCTGGACGTGAATCATAGACTCTTTTATAGTTGTAAAATTAACGAATTGAATTGCCGTTACTACGGGTGAGGCTATGTGAGTGTAACAAGGGTTTTACAATGACGCAGGTAGAGAGCAATAATTTTTCAAACAAAAGAGTAATTAGAAATTGAACGGAAGGTACGAATGACGACATATTATAAGAAGCTTGCATGCGGACCGCTAAGAAACGTGACCGAATGTTTATGGGACCCTAGTAAAGTATAGGAATTTGGTGAAAGCATAATTTTATAGCGACCGTTCGTGCCATTTTATTCTAGAAACGGAAGAATACAACAAATATCAACATATAAAAATACAAACAAACTAAAAATAGTTATGCACATTTAGAGCCTTAATTCTTTGAACACACAATAACAACTTTATTGTAAGTTAGATTGTCCCTACGGTAGTTCAAACGCCGGATGACGCAGCGTTGCCAAACGATTTTCGTTGAATTTTAGAGGAATCTTTTAAAATATGTTATTTTTAAGAGGCCCTTAAAATATGCATGCATTTACTGAATACCAATTTCCGTAATATTTTTTAGAAGACCGCTAAAAAATTTTTAAACGTTCTCTGAACTTAACGGAAATGTTACAGAATAGATCTCATTACATATCTATTTTTTTGAGTGCATATTTAGTTAATATGATGCTTTGTAAAAATAGTATAAATTAAAAGGTTTCTAAAGTGGAAGCAAAACAACCAGTAAGGCACTAAGTAACACGCCAATAGCATTTATGTTTAATTTTACGACAAAAAAGAAAAAAATAATCATAAATTGAACCGTGCTGTTTACGCAATACGATATCTAGTTACATTGTGGCATTTGGTGTAATTTATAGTCCATATATACGTTATACGTAATGCACCTAGGCTATAAAAGAACAAATATGTATAGTGTATGAATGTATGTATGAAAATGTAATATAAGGAGCAGGTTTGAAATGAAGGTGTACCTTCATTCAATCAACCAAATGCATTCTTTCAATTAATAAGTGGTCAACACCCGTGATTTTTTAGTAAATTCTTTTTATATACATTTTACATGCAACAACATATTACTTTGATGTTTACTTGCCTTGTTACGGGGGTACCTACTGTTTTATACCTGAGCAGCTGTACCTATGTATACTATTGTGGTATTCTACAATCAAGTATAAATAACCTTGAGTGTTATATAGGGTTTTGAACTTCGTCTATTAATCGTACGTAGTTTAACATACATTTTAATTTTCAGCTTTGGGATATTCTGGGCCGCAAGGCCTCAAGACGACACCAAATCTAAAATAGATCCCTGGTTAGAAGAGTGTTACAAGATAAAACAAGATTTAGTTGTAGACGATTTATACTATAACGGAGATATACACAAAACAAAAACTCAAACGAACAAGATGATTGACCAAGTGGATTTACGGGATATTATAAAGAAAAAGGCGGAAAAACATAGTCGTTACTATAGATCGCTGTATATACGAACTGATAGTAAGACGAATATTAGTTCGGAGATGGCGCCACGCACATCGTTGGGCCACTTAAACACAATTCAAACAACCCTACGTGCAAATGAATTTCAAGAACCTAATAAAAGCGATAAATCTAGACAGCGTCGTATAGGGGTATGTGAAATAAACGAGGATTGTGAATCAGACGCGCGATTTAAAAGTGTAAAGATACTTCGAGAAAAATACCAAGAAATGATTGAACAAACGACAAAAGACGTAAAAGAAGAAAAACTGAACATCGTCCGCAAGGATATGTACTTGATTCCTCCAGCAAGCGAATATTATAGTTCATCTGCGTCAGCAGGTAGTGATGATGAAAAGGAAAGGAGTTGGTATGCAACGAAGAAGGGTCACGCCGAAGTTCGAAGGTGCGGAAGTTCTGATTCAGCTGTTGGCCTAACACAAAGTGACGATGAAGTATCCAATGTTAATGCTGAGATTGCTGATATAAATTTAAGATGGACTGATGTTTGTGAAAGAAATGATACAACTTTACATAGCCAATATTATACTCCGTACAGTCATAGAGGGTCAACAGATCGCATTAATGTGCCGACAAAGACATTAATTGAAGCTCAGTATTTTTCATTACCTTTAAACAGAAAGTACAGTGACTGCCCTAGTGATATTGAGTGTGAGAAAAATGAAAGTAGAAGACAAAGTTGTTTTACCGACGACGGCGATGAACAATCGCGATATAGATTTTGGCGAACTCCTTCGGTAGTTGTTAGTGATTACTCCGATGACGTTATTGGACTTACACTAGAAGATATCGAGTATCTTAGGAATCAAAGAAAGGAAAACTCATCCCCTGATTCCAGCTTGCATAGTTCATGCAGTAATTTAAATTATTGCGGGTCGACTATAAGTTCGTTGGACGCTGAATATATTTTTAAAAAACCATTTAGAAAAGGATCAGATTGTTCATCTTGTTCTACATTCAGTGGCGATGAAGGCGATAGCGACGAAAGGCAGCCTCAGACGTCTATAGATAAGGTAAGGTTATATGATAAACTTCTTTTAGTACCAAAATTTATATGTGCACATACTTATCTTATGGGTCTGGACAAATTACTTTGGATGTTAATATGAAAAACCTTTTCAAATATACAAAACATCTAAAATGCCAGTACTTTAAGTTTAGTGTATTTCTAGGTGGGAAAGCGGTGGCAAATTCAAATTGTATATTTGTGTATCCTCAATAAGTAATTTAAAAATCGCCGAGTAGTTATCTATTTTGATAAATTTTAGCAATAGGTTACAGCTTTCCCGTATTGCTTACCTTTCTAAAAGTGTGTATTGGAGACTTCTTCCATAAAAGTTGTGGAAGGTTATAATTATTATAAAAATATTGAAATACAGAAATTACGTCTAGATTCTCCATAGTTTTGTTTGAACATGAGTTGGTAAAGTCACAATGTCACCGTGAATTTACTGTTCAAGAAACTTGAATGCGCGAATTGGATGTTCTTGCACACATTGGAAATTGTTCACAAACTACCATTAAGGATTGTGGCTGATTTTAATCAATAACGGTGTAAATACTTCATCTTGTTTATCAGGTAAGGTTTTAGGCAGCACATGGTATCCCTTATATATTCCTTTTTTCTTGAAAACATTTTTGGGAAAAATAATCTGGAAGCTTCTTCTCTTTTTTTTTACATAATATCATTGCTGTTTCCGTTATGACATGAAAGGTATTTTTTAAGTGAAAAATTACATATATTTCTCATTGATTGATCAATTGCGACTCGGTGTGAGTTAATCATAATTGGGGTCAATAAAAGTGGTCTATTACTCAAAAAGTTTGTTTAATAATATCTATCAGCGCTACCGGTTTCGAGACAAGTACATCCTCAGGCAACACTATAAAAGGACACCAGGAATAAATATAATATAATACAATTATGTCATAAACTAATTCACAATTTTTGTTATCATTCTTAACTGTAAGTGTAAGTATCTAAGAAATATTTTAAATATATTAATTAATTATAAATAAATTTTAATTATAATTTAGTGTTTAGTATAGATGAATCAAATTAGTTGTTAATATTTGAATTGGAATTCAATTTTTTATTTTTTTGTATTTTATATTATCAATGTAAAAAATGGAGATATATGTTAGTGCACATGATACAACTTTAAATTTAAAAACAGCAAGAATTATGTCAAAAATTCAAGAATGCAAATACTGCAGATTGGATACATTTGAAGTAACAAATTAAAATTAGTAATAAGTTAAATATTTGTAAAACAAGGACTACCACACACACTTTAAAATACCGACATTGTCAATGTAAATCACAGTACTAGTGTTTTTATAATAAATAATTTCAAGGGAATATACAAAATTATTGCTGATTAGACTGAAGACAGTCCACGACAGTGCCATCTATTCGAAGAATATTTAAAACGCGGACGTTGATTCAAAAGTTAACCGTAAATTTAAGCAGTTTTCTATATTACTAAACTGTTCTCTCATAATTTCAAACGCTTCAAGATTATTGAGGTAATAACCCTTGTTGGGTACATGCAAAATTTTAAAATTCTCATCCCTCGAAAAACTGTGACCACAAGAGACCAGATGCTGAGCAAAGTGAGGGAATCCAGAAGCATCGGGGCGTAAGCATCTTATATGTTCTTTTATCCGAGTGTCGAAATTGCGATGCGTCCTGCCAACATAACAACTCCCGCAATCCCCACAGGTTAGTTTATAAACATCACATTTTTGGATCTATCTATTCGATCTTATTCAAGATTACATTACGGAGCGGATGGATTGTCTTAAAGGAGATATTAAAATCATTCCTAAGTATCTCCGCTACCGAATAAGACACCGAACCAATGAAAGAAATAGAGATATAAGGTTTTTTGCATTAGGTGTAAGTTGATCGTTATGATCCAAATATACTTGGGCTTCTAACTGTCTTCTTTGTATTTTATCCAACAGTCTGTCAATCAAATGTGGATTATAACCATTCATGGAGGCTATTTGTTTAATTATATCAAGTTCTTTTCTAAACACAGTATCAGCGAGTGGAACATTAACCAGTCTATGTAGAAAACTATAGAAAGCTGAAAATTTGTGGCAATTTAACTTATTACTAATTTTAATCTGTTACTTCAAATGTATCCAATCTACAGTATCTGCATTCTTGAATTTTTGGTATAATTCTTGCTGTTTTTAAATTTAAAGTTGTAAGTATAATGTGCACAAATATATATCTGCATTTCTTACATAGATAATATAAAATAGAAAAAAATCAAAAATGAAATACTATTTCAAATATTAACAACTAACTTGATTCATCTATACTAAACATTAAATTATAATTAAAATTTATTTACAAATAATTAGTATACTTAATATATTTCTTGGATACTTACACTTACAGTTAAGAATGATAAAAAAAAATGTCAATTAGCTTATGACTCAATTGTGTTATATTATATTTATTCCTGGTGTCCTTTTATAATGTTGCCTGAGGATGTGCTTGTCTCGAAACCGGTAGCGCTGATAGATATTATTAAACAAACTTTGTGAGTAATAGACCACTTTTATTGACCCCAATTATATATTTCTCAATTTTATGATTGTGCGTGAACTAGTTTGATGACTGAAATAGTTTATTACATGCCCAGCAGATATTACATCCAAAACGGACCGTAAAATAGAAAAGATAATACGTATAAACATACAATAACAAAAAGAAAATACATACGCACGAAAATATATCAAATAAATCTCCAAAATTATGTAGTATGGAGTATGGAGTATTAACGTTCGCCATATTGGTTTGCGACCAATTAGATTAGATGTTCCTGAAGTCGGTGACAACGTATTTACTTAAATGAATAGTCAGCTATACTGCGAAGTTAAAGTTGAAATTCAAGCATATACACGAAATTGTTTTTATTTGTTTAGTACTATCAATTAAATCATTTAGAATTACTAAATGTGAACTTTATGCTTGATAACCAGTCGATTTGTCTTAAAAAAGCCTCATCTTCGCAATTATGAATTTTAGGACGCGACTAAGGTACATTTTTGAAATCAACTTTTCAAGTAGAATCCAAAAAATTGAGAAATAGAATTCAATTTAAAAATACGTTGTGATGAATGGAAAGGATTATCTCACACAGTATTTATGTAACATAATTGACAATTTTATATTATATATAAACCGTGCAAGGAAACACATAAGTATATAACTATCTATTATTATATATTATAATTTATGCCCTATATTCTATTAAAATGTCATAGTTTTTGGTTAAATAAAACTACAGAGCTCCTCTTTATTCCTCACAAAAAATAGCTATTTATGGTATAAGTGAATAAAGAGGAATTATTTCCAGGAAAAAATAGCTTAGCGATAATGTTTTTGAGTGGATAAAATTTCTTTATTCATCTGTATCACACAATATTTTTTCCAATTCCCCTGAATTTTCAAAAAATTTTATTGCTTAGGTAATTCATTCATATAAATGTTAATTGTACTATTACTAATGTGATGAACATTTAAAGAAGGAAAGTTGACTCTGCTTTCGTCAGGGTCAAGTGCAGTGGAAGTTCGAGGTCTTTCATCTGAATTTACATCTGCTAAAATTTTTCTTGACGTGGATATTTTTTAAGCAACTGATTCGACGATATAGTGTTCAAAACTTTCACCCTCCGTGCCTTTTAAGAATTAATAGGTCGGTTCCTGCATTGGCTAGTAAATTTGCAGAAGTCCGTCGAAAACAGTGCCCGGTATAAAGATCATCATTTGGTAACTTCAAATATTTCGCTATCATTTGTTGTATTTTTCTAAAAGTGTTGATACCGATAGGTTATATTGTGCACTTTTCATTCCGATTAAAAGAGAAACAATTTTCTGTGTGGTACATTTTGTGGACGTAAATTTTTGTACTCCTTGTAAATTTCTATTAAATTAACTTGACAGTCTTCATTGATAATTGTAAATGTGCGTTTCTTAGTTGTTTTAGTGCCCGGAAGCGAAATTATTAGAACAGACTCCTTCTCATCAATATCATCAACTCGAATTTTGTGTATTTCGTCAATTCTACATCTGCCAGCTACACCCATAATTAAGACTACCTAGAAAGAATGAAGAATTGGAAACGTATTTCAATGATGATTATAAAAATTCTTACCTTCGTACATAAGTATATTTCATTAGGGGCCCCGGATAAAAATTTGTAGAAATCTATTTTTTCAAATGTTCGAGACCTTTTTGGTACGTAATCTGAAGTCTGTTTTTTTATAAAAGCGATGAGCTTTGAAAACCTGCAAAACTCCATAATAATTAAATCTAATTTAGAATATTTAGGTTTACTTACTTGGCAATATCAATATTTTCATTTATGGATAGGGTTGCTCTGAACATTGTGTAACGACGCCACGAGGTGGACACCTTTACTTTCTTTGATTTTTCTAAGAAATAGGCTAGCAGTATTTCCTCGTTAACAGTTTTCACATTTTTATTGTCTTCCACTCACAAAATGTTTTGTACTCCTTTTCGTAAACTAATTTTGATTTTTCTGGCAATAAATTGGATACTGCAATCGCAGCTTGGTTCAGAACATCTTGTGGTATGCTTTCTTCCTGGTTATTTGCCATTTCAAACACTTTCAGACTCTTAAATCGGCAAATTGAAGAATTTGCGTAAAGTGTCACATGTTTTATAAACAAGCCATCCATAGCAATGAAAATTTCAAAGGTAGTGCGAGTTTTAACTTTTTTTACTTTATTCGTGTTGTCAATAGCAGTGCGAATAAAGTGTTGCTGTAAACATTTTATTTATTCTTTTGATTAAACTATTGTTTTAATAATGAGATTTAATATATAAAATGGGCATTTTATTAATAGGAATTGGAAAACTGTATTTACTCTAGGACTAGAATAGCCGAAAATTAAAGTTTTATAGAAGTCATACTGTAAAATGTAAAATTTTAAATGTAAAGTGAAAAATTTGCGATGATAAAAGCAAAATGGTGAAAATGTAAATGCAAAAATAATTTTAAGTGGTAAAATTGACTGATAGTGAAGGTTGAAAGAGGTTGTAAATAGTGAGAATAAAAATCGGAAAAAGAATTAAATTTGGAGTTTAAATTGAAAATGCAAAAGAGGGAACAGGGAATAGAGTAAAATAAAAACAAAAAATAAGATCACACGTTACAGCATGTGTACCTATTGCGCTGACTAGCAATTTTTCAAATTTAACTCTTTAACATTTTACAGTATGACTTCTATGAAGCTTTAATTTTCGACTATTCTAACTGATGATGATGTAAATGCCGAAGCTAGTCCTAAAGAAAATACATTTTTGTAACGAGTAAAGAGAACCTCTGTATTTTTGTTTTAACATTTCCGAACCATACTACACCATCTACTGGACTAATATGTATAATAAAAATGAATTTTGTGTAGTGTCGTGATCACTAACGCTGGCCACGAGCGGTACCGCGCATCGGCGTAGAATCAGTTCGGACCGAGAGGAACGGTAGTATTACTTCGTCTGCGGAGCAGTACGGACATTTTCGCTGCCGGTCATTTGCGCAATTGTTTATCTGTCCTAGAAAAATTATGATTTCGTCAGCAAAACAACTGCGGTCGGACAAACTTCGAAAATTTATTGCAGAAATTCCAGACTTAATATATGAAGGTGCTAACATTAAATGTGTAATCTGTAAAATCCCGTTAATGTGTTGGTCCAGACAACATTGTCTACGACACGTAAATAGTGAAAAGCATGTCTCAAAAAGAAATTGCGCACGAGACAATGAAAAATTTATATTTAATTTATGCGTTATGTTTATCGCATGTAATATACCGTTTAATTTACTAGACAAGGAACCATTTATCTGCTTTTGGAATAACTATTCCGAGTACAAATTACCAAGTCGAACATCGTTACGAAGAATTGTGCCATCTGCGCGCGAACATATTGAACAAAAAATAAAATCGGAGTTGAAAGATCAAAAATTGTGGTTATGTGTCGACGAAACAACAGATCGGAAGAAACATTCTGTTCTTAATGTAATGGCACGCAAATTGGAACCTCATCAATCGGCACCTTCAATTCTATTAGTCTCCAAACGAATACAACAGTGTACTGCCGAAGTAATTTCAAAGTTAGTGTTAAATACATTGGACAAGTTTGAACTTTCAACAAACCAACTCTTGATGTTAGTGAGTTATGGTGCTGCAAACAAATATTCTGTAGGCCGGTCTCTTAAAAGTATTCTGCTCATTTGTTACACATTACGTGTAAAATTCATGCTCTCAATCTTGTGGCGGATAGTATCAGAAAATGTTATCCTGAGGTAGACGCTTTAATAGCGCATACCAAAGCAGTATTTGTCAAATCACCGAAACGTATTCGCGAATTTCACAGACTGTGCCCCCGTATACCAGAGCCACCAGAACCGCACAGCTATGCGCGATTGAAGACGCAAAAAATGTTTCTGTCCTAGAAAAATTTGAAAGTGTTTTTGAGAAAAATTCTGATTTTGGCACATTAAGACACATTTGTGAAGGTGCGTCAACAGAATCGTTAAGTTATTTGAAAGTTTATTTTACTTACGCAAATATTACGTCACTAGATGTAGAACGTTCGTTCTCTGCATATAAACGCATTTTTTCCTCATGCCGTACTAGTTTTGCCGAAACAACAGTTGAAACATATCTAATGTTGCAGATATTTAACAGACATTATTCACTTTGTGATTTCACGGAGGACTCTTAAAATGGTAAGTGTTTGAGCACGTGTTATTTAATTTTTATTTAAAAGATGAGCGAAATTATTTGCGGTAGCAAACATCTCTATTAGCAGAATAACTCTAGTGGAACGCGAGGCCTGGTCGACTCTACGCTACTGCGCGGTACCGCTCGTGGCCAGCTTTAATGATCACACTGATCACACACTGTTACGCCTACTGCAACAATAGGCATCTATCTCACTGAAAGTAGAAGCTACGGTATGGGGTATCAAAACGCATCGAAAACCATGCGCAGCTTTGGAGGGCTGCCCTGTTGGGAGGGTACGTCACCTTGAGGACGGTAGACGAAGACGCAAGTAATATTTCTTCGTTCGTCCCGTAGATCGTCTACCGTCCTCAAGGTGTCGTACCCTCGTAATAGGGTCACCCTCCAAAGCTGTGCGTGGTTTTCGAATCGTTTCGATACCTTATTCTTCAGCCGTACATACGTACGTATTTTTTTTAATTTAATTTCAGCAACGTGAAGTGTTCACTAATTAACAGATTACATGTGCACAGGTCTAAATTGTGCTTCTGTAGTTGCAAACATTTGACAATACTAGAAATTTACTAGATTTACTAAATCATTTAAAAAACAATTATCCGATCCAGGTGTTATATTCATACTTGTGCCATCTGGTGTTGCTTCGTGCATTTAGCGCAGCCTAAGTTATACATAACCGGCAATATAACTGAGAAAATGTAAACACAGACAATATATAGACCATAACTTTAGCTCAACTTTTATGCGAAAACGGATATATTGTTACTGTAGATGAAGCTGACAGAGAATTTAGAACCAGAAAGTCACTATTTTGCAGTTCATTAACTAAAATAAATGTTCAATAACTTAGCGATGGTTCCTTTTTGAATTAGGTATCATGATACCTGGTAGCGCTCCATGCATTGAACCCATCCATAGTGCATAAGTTTTTGCATGCGCACAACCTTTATTTTTCAAACCACTTGTAACTTTTTGCTAATATGAAATTAATATAAAACTAAACAATGTATACATATATTTTACCCCTCATTCTTAAAGATAACACAAGTCGATTATCACTAAGGTTAGCAAGGTCACGGTTCCCGATCATGAGCGTCCGACTGGGAAATGCGTAACTTTTTTAAGTAAGAATTTATAAGTTATATTTTATAGTTAACATAATACATATCGAGAAGCACTTAGGGACGGAATACACAAGCAGCAACGAACAGTCATAGTTGGTAGCTTCAAGCTGTCACAGTTCGGGGGACCGTTGTTTCCAATGCAACTGCGCACAATGTTGCTTACTCTATCCGTTTCTTGCATATTGAGGCATCCAATTCAATGTTATGATTAGTCTGGGCAAACAGCGGTAACAGTCAGTGTAATAGATATGTGGTGCGGAGTCGGCGATTATTTATTGCACGCGTTCACAGCGTCAGTACTAAATCGATGCTGTATGCGATTGGTTCTGTGTATATGTAGGCTGTCGTAACTTATTTCGTAATTGTACGCTTATGTTTGCTTTAAAAATGTCGCAGTTAGGTACGTCGCGAAAACGACCAATGGCAGACACAGTTAAAAACTTTATAGTGGACATGCCGGACTTAATCTTTGATGGCGCCAAAATTCAATGTCTAGTTTGTAAAATCTTCTTAATGTGTTGGTCCAGAAGTCATTGTCAACGTCACATCGAAAGCAAACAGCATTCTTCTGCAAAAAGTGGCATACGAGACCAAGAAAAATTTACATTTGATTTATGTGTTACTCTTAATTTATGTAATCTATCGTTTCGTTTACTAGACAAAGAAGCATATGTCTCCTTCTGGAAGAAATATGCGGACTGTAAATTACCTAGTCGGACATCGATACGAAAAATTGTGCCATCTGCGCGCGAACATATTGAACAAAAAATAAAATCGGAGTTGAAAGATCAAAAATTGTGGTTATGTGTCGACGAAACAACAGATCGGAAGAAACATTCTGTTCTTAATGTAATGGCACGCAAATTGGAACCTCATCAATCGGCACCTTCAATTCTATTAGTCTCCAAACGAATACAACAGTGTACTGCCGAAGTAATTTCAAAGTTAGTGTTAAATACATTGGACAAGTTTGAACTTTCAACAAACCAACTCTTGATGTTAGTGAGTTATGGTGCTGCAAACATGCTTTCTGTAGGCCGGTCTCTTAAAAGTATTCTGCTCATTTGTTACACATTACGTGTAAAATTCATGCTCTCAATCTTGTGGCGGATAGTATCAGAATATGTTATCCTGAGGTAGACGCTTTAATAGCGCATACCAAAGCAGTATTTGTCAAATCACCGAAACGTATTCGCGAATTTCACAGACTGTGCCCCCGTATACCAGAGCCACCAGAACCGCACAGCTATGCGCGATTGAAGACGCAAAAAATGTTTCTGTCCTAGAAAAATTTGAAAGTGTTTTTGAGAAAAATTCTGATTTTGGCACATTAAGACACATTTGTGAAAGTGCGTCAACAGAATCGTTAAGTTATTTGAAAGTTTATTTTACTTACGCAAATATTACGTCACTAGATGTAGAACGTTCGTTCTCTGCATATAAACGCATTTTTTCCTCATGCCGTACTAGTTTTGCCGAAACAACAGTTGAAACATATCTAATGTTGCAGATATTTAACAGACATTATTCACTTTGTGATTTCACGGAGGACTCTTAAAATGGTAAGTGTTTGAGCACGTGTTATTTAATTTTTATTTAAAAGATGAACGAAATTATTTGCGGTAGCAAACATCTCTATTAGCAGAATAACTCTAGTGGAACGCGAGGCCTGGTCGACTCTACGCTACTGCGCGGTACCGCTCGTGGCCAGCTTTAATGATCACACTGATCACACACTGTTACGCCTACTGCAACAATAGGCATCTCACTGAAAGTAGAAGCTACGGTATGGGGTATCAAAACGCATCGAAAACCATGCGCAGCTTTGGAGGGCTGCCCTGTTGGGAGGGTACGTCACCTTGGGACGGAATTGAAAGATAAAAAACTGTGGTTGTATGTGAACGAAACAACAGATCGTCAAAAACATTCTGTGGTTAATGTAATGGTACGTACAATGGAACCACATCGACCGTCATCCTCCTTCTTACTTGCTTCCAAAAGAGTTATAAATTGTACTGCCGACGAGATTTTAAAGGTGGTGTTGAACTCATTGAACAAATTTAATATTTCAACTAAGCAACTTTTAATGTTTATGAGTGAGGGTGCCGCAAAGATGCGTTCTTTGGGCCAATCTCTTAAGGAACACAGTGGTAACTTCTTACATGTAACGTGTAAAATCCATACTTTAAATCTTGCGGGACAAACGATTCCTACATGTTTTCCACTAGTAAATGCATTGATTGCTAGTACAAAGACAGTGTTTCTAAAGTCCCCGAAACGTACCCTACTATTTCACAAACTGTGTCCTGATTTACCTGAACCACCACAGCCGATTGTTACACGTTGGAGTACATGGTTGCAGGCTGCGTTTTACTACAACAAATATTTTGGTCAAGTAAAGAAGGTAGTTTCAAAATTCAATCCGACAGAAGCTGCAGCAATCAAGAAAAGCCAGGAAATATTTCAAGATAGTTAGGTTAAAAGAGATTTACAAACTATTCACAACAATTACTTGGGACTAGCGGAAGGAATAGAAAAATTACAAAATGTTTCGATGTCGCTAGTGGATTCTGTTTAAATTGTAAATGATGTTCACGCACAGTTATGCGCTGTAGAAGGCGAAACAAATTGGTGTGCAATACGAAAATTTGAAAGTGTTTTAGAGAAAGACTCCGATTTTCTTATATTAAGACAAATTTGTGAAGGTGCGTGTGAAGATGCATTAAGTTGTTTCAAAGATTATTTTAAATATGCAAATATAACATCGCTAGATGTCGAACGGTCGTTTTTGGCATTAAAAAACATTTATTCCGCACGTCGTACTCATTTGACTGAAACAGCTGTGGAAACATATCTAATGATTCAAATATTTAACAGATGTTACCCAGTTTGAGATTTCACGGAAGACTTTTAAAACGGTAAGTGTTTCAGCACGTTTTATAATTTATTTCTTACCTTCTATTTTATGTGTAAACTTTTATGCCCTCGCCACGCCTCTGGCTGTTACCGCATATTTGCCCAGGTTAGTTATGACACACAAATCTTCTAATGTAAATATATACCATTTGAGTTATATTGTTTGTTAATTTTTCTTACTCTATACCCAACAATGTTATTTAGTGCGAAAGGATATTCTTAACATTTCTACGTAGGTACTTATGTATGTACATATGTAACATTGCTTTTGTTACTTTCCTTAATAATAATTGGGTAACACAACACAATGAAATCAAAATGTTAAAAAAAATATCTTATTGACAGCTGTCAGTAGCAAGCGGAAATGCTGCTCAGTGCGGCAGCAAAATGCTACTGGACCTGGCAGCTTGAAGCTGCTGGCAGCTGTCGCAACGAGCAGCTCACCGGCAGCGACAGCTCTAAGCGTTGCGTGTATTTCGGCCCTTACTCAGTAAGTATTAAAATTCCGAAGGTGTTCGATTAAACATCTGAATTATGCCATTGCAGTTTCCTCGAGCCTTGTTCGCAGCGATGGGAAAATATTGTTTTCGACATGTAATGACGTAATGTTTGCATAATTGTGATTGCTTTTGAAACAAGTAACCGTATCTGTAGGAGCACTTTCATTATAAATCTGTCTTAATCTAGCCTATCTGTATTTTTCTTGTTTCTATTAAATTTTACTCTAACACAAACACTTTTCTCGTCATAAGGTTTCTAGCCCTCTTTGATCGTTAGCTACTATTTGCAAGGCTTCGACTAACGGTAACGAAGAGCTTTGTAATGCTGTGTTGGCATTCATTATCATTTGGTAATTATTGAAAATAGTTTGTAAATCAATTTCAACTTGATGTCTTGAAATTTCAATTAAGTTGATTTGACGGTAGCAGTTTCCTTTGTATCAAGTTGCAACAAAAATTATAGTTGGATTTAAAACAAAGTATTCCTATCACATATTTTACAGTAAAATATATGTCAGCAACACTTTATTGTAAATCCAGTATCATTTTTGTTAGGGCAACTACATATTTTGTTAGACTAAATAAACGTGTTGTAATTCTTAATATAAATTGTTTTTATTTTGGAAATACAAGGGTTGTTGTCCCAAAATTTTTCTCTGTGTAACATTGGGGACTGGAGTGGATGCAAACGTTGAAAATAAGAGAACGCAGCTTCTAACCACGTTCCCCATTAGGTCAAAACTGGCTGTGGGGTTTCTGAGATTTGACAAATACTGCTTTAGTCTGTGTTATTAGTTTATTTACATCTGGACAGCAGTGGCCGCGAGATGCAACACAGTATATACGTTACATGTAATAAATTACGGAGAGTAAGTTTAAGCAGGCTGATTCGCTATCAATCACAAACATGAACACTTGGGTTGTCAGAATTTCAAACTTTTGTAAAGTGACTAATATCACATCTTTTATAGTTTCACCAGTACATGTTTTAAGTATTATTGGCTGCTAAATATGAAGATGACGATCCCCTTGGTTTTAATATTTGAATTGTAATATGCAGCGGCGTTTTTTCCATTAGGTCTATTGGACAATGACCTCCTAACAATATTTTCAAACAACTGACAAAATGTTAAAATAAAATATAAATCCTCTTTACTCCTTACAAAATTTTGTCAGTTGTTTGAAACTATTTTGGGAGATCAGTGACCAATTAACCTAACGGAGAAGTGGCCACTGATAATTATGAGCTAATGAGTTTTTCATTAAATCCGTTGATTCATCTGCGGATAGCCACCATTTTTTTACTGCACTTTAGAGCACTGCACGGGTTAGAAAAAGCCCGGGCCGCTCGGGCCCGTAGGCGGGCTCGGGCGGGAACCCTACGCAGCCGTCGCTTCAGATTTGTTAGGGTGTTAACATATCCTTTGGAGTTGACAGTGCAGCCACATTCCAAAAATTCAATATGAACGATGCCATCGCAATCCCAGAAAACGGTAATCATGACTTTCCCGGCAGATGGAACTGCTTTGAATTTTTTCGGTTGTGGCGAACCCTTATGTCTGTACTCTTATGTCGACACTCAACCTTCGATGGATGTCAAAACTACACCTTCCGCAGTAAGAAAATCGATGACAGCTCGTTGCTTTAACCGCATGTCCATGCCGGTCGCCATTTTTAGAACTATCGTGCGCAAACGCGATGTTGCTGAGAATCTCTACTAGGGAGACTTATGTACCAAGAGTTAAAATAAATGACAAACCATTTTTGATATTGTCTGGCCCGTCATTAAAAAATTTATGGCTATGGAGGCATTAGTTATCAATACGCCCTCCTCGTAGTATACAAAAACAAACAAAATAAATGTTTCATTCTATTCATTATAATGTAGTGATTACAAAATGTTTAGAAATAGACAGTGCAGATATAATTACTTAAACAGGCTGAAATAATTTAGACGGGGCAAACGGGCCTAAATTTCCTAACGGGCGGGCCTCTTGCCGAGGTAATGAACGTAATGGGCGAGCGCACTCCATACTGTAACGGACCACGGACGGGCCGGGCCGTGAGAAATAGGCCCGTGCAATGTTCTACTGCACTTCACGCAGAATTATATTCTCTATTCTTTCACGCACACATGATAAATAATTTCGCAATGTTGATTCACTTGGCAATCTCCAGTTGAGGTTATATTTGTCCCATAACACAGGAAGCTGTTGTTTTTGGGTGTTAAATGGAATTTTACAAACATTCATCATAAATATAAAATCCTTTACATATTCGGCATAGGGCTTTTGACCCTGCTTTTTCCATAAGTGGTTCGTGCTATTGACATGTTTTTCGTATCGTGATCGTTTTAAAGTCACTTGATCCCTATTGTACACTAAACACCTCACATAGGATTCGTTGTATTTGAAGTCCGGATATCTTGAAATAAACTACCTACCAAGCAATAATTTATTTCTTCACTCATATTTGCTACTAAAGCACGGTAACATCGAACGAACCGAAATGATATCGGCAGACTGATCTTTTTTACGCGATTGTTAAGTTTCTTCCCTCTTAGGTATGTGCGTAATAATTTTTTTTAATTGTACGGAGAATGGCATTACCTCTTTACACGCCCAGCTTTGCGAACTTTAATCATCAATCATAGTTTAAATGTGCATTAGCAAAACCGGGTAGATGGCTGCAAGGGTTTTTAAGGAAAATGTCAGTATCAAAAATTGTTAGAAATTCAAATTTATTAACTTTTGCCACTTGCGGTGTAAAAAGTAAATTTTCCCTAGATTTAAGGTAGAAAGTTTTAAATTTCCGTTTTTCTCTAAGCAGTTTGAAATATCCCTAGATTTAGGGAAATTTACGTTAGACCTGGTAACACTGAGTTGATGTTTTGTTCGCGCGTCATCGCATGAAATATTTTAAGCAGGAGGGGATAGAATGCCAGAATTTTGATGCCAATAAGAATTTTTCGGTGTAATTCTGAAACGCGCTTTTATGATTTCAAAATTTTTGAAAATTTCAGTAACATTTTGATAATGATCTAAATTTTTGCATAATTTCATATAAATAATAAAGCTTTGTATGAAAATTATCAATTTTAGGAAGGCAAATTTTACCAAGGAAAATTAGATACTTATACCGGAAATTTATACTTTTTCCGTAATATGAGGACTTAAATTTACCCCCATTTCTTGTAGCGTAGTTTCCATTCTTACTTGACCCTCAGTATAAGCAAATTTAAACAGTTTGAAAATGCAAAAATTTTTGAAATTTTAAATGTAAGTCAAGCAACCCAGTCGTAGCATAAATTTCAAGGATCGATGTTGAGATTTGTTTCGTTACTTTCCTATTTGCATCCAAATTTATAAACACGAAAAGTAGATACCATTTTCGTTCTTTTTTATATCCCTAGCAGTCTAGAATTTTTTGAATTTCTCAATCTTTAATGGTCTTTTGATATTTAAGATGGCATTTTGTTGTTATAAAATGTTTTACTCTAAAATTGGATTCTGTTTTGGAATTTGCATAATTTTACAGAAAGATAATTCCAGGATACAGAATTTAAACGTTCTGTTTGTTTTGCTAACCACTCTTGTA
The DNA here is from genome assembly GCA_029619315.2 of Dynastes maya. Classification (NCBI taxonomy): domain Eukaryota; kingdom Metazoa; phylum Arthropoda; class Insecta; order Coleoptera; family Scarabaeidae; genus Dynastes; species Dynastes maya. The sequence goes on from JAROYE020000002.1 coordinate 47,574,636, forward strand.
AGCTTTTTTCCTATATCACACGTGTCAGAACAAAAGGTAAACATTCCATGAATGATGTATACGACTATGACGTCATTTGCTGTATGCAGTTGTGTGAAGAAATTTCGTAATCTGTTTCAATTAGTCCCATGTGGCGAGAAATATTGCGGAAAGATGTGTATGTTATGCTATGAACAAAACAAAATTCTACCCACACCAGCGAACCGATAGTGGCGATTAATATGCAAATATGAAGACGCCACAAAACCTTTTCATTTGCGTCATTAGTGTTAAACTATAAGTGTTCTCGCGCGGTATTGCGCTTTCAATGTATAACATCATCGTTGATGTCAATAGGTGTTGTTTATGTATTATATGAATTAGCATTATTTTTGTTTTAATCTACAATGCGTTCGAACAATTTTTGTAATTATTTAAGTTTTATGTTATCCACCAAGTAATGGTAATATGAAAAATGTTGTGCCAGTCTTTTCAAAAAATATATATGTAAGTTCTTATTTCGTTAACTCAATTCTGATGAGTATTATTGTTAAAATAGTTGTCATTTATTTGCCGGTATGATAGTCATCGATATTTGGCATTGTATCAACACCAATATCCAACACATTTTTACTATTAATGAATAATGTAATGACTTACTACAGACAATATCAAAATAACTGTTTTTGACCAATACGTACCGGTGGTTTCAATATTGAACTGTATACCATGTAAAGTTTATCAATATATAGTATAGTGTAAAATTGGTTACATGGCGCGGGTCAGAAATAATGTTTCATTTTGCAAGAGATAACTTTTTAAAATTCAAATGTATGTAAGAATATAGCAGCAAGTCTCTGTCTAAAAAATTAGGGTGCATTAATGTGAATATACTAAAAACAAAGCGCACTTCACAGGTTTCTTGCAATTGTTAAAAAAATATCACGTTATTGACTGGGATTTAACTGTGAGTGAGGAAGGTCAGCCCGTCGTTACTTCAAACGTACGTCATAAATTGTCAATCTCCGTTACACTTGAAGTTATTTACTCTACGTCCGTTTAACTTCTTGCAGAATACTTGTATTGGCAGAATGGATTTTTTTATATTTTCCAATACCAGACACCATCAGACTTCGTTTCTCTACCAACAGCATTTATTTATGTACGGAAACACAAACTTTTAGAGTTTAGCAAAAATGCTTTTCTATGTTTTCCTTAATTTTGTACGGCAATAAAATAAAATAAAGAAAAGCCTGATAAAAACAATTTACGGGATGCATAATTTTTATGTGCATAGTTCTACGCAGAGAGTCTTTAGAGTGTAGCTTTTATACATCTTCTTAGTTTGGTCATTCTTTATCACCATTAGATATGTAAACTTATGGCTTTGTAATAAAATGATAGGAATTTGTTTACTTGTTTGCGGGACTGGAATAGTTGATAAATTGACAAATTATTGCTAGGATAATGTGTACTTTGAAATCTTATTTGCTAAATTTATAGATAAAATTATGGAATAAATTCATTAAATTGGAAGCAATTCCTTTTTCGAAGAATTGCTCGGATAGGTCAATTTTATTTTTTTTAATAACCATTTTTGTATCAATTTTAAGTTTCTCCCACTTCTGGTAATACCATCAAAATCTTAATACCTCACATAACAGAATTTTCGAATAATAGTCACGTAAGGAGTGGAAAACAAATAAATTAATTAAAATACTATCCATTTGTTCATAAATGTTACTACTAACAAAATGCGTAGCAAAAAGGTAAGTTTTTACAGGTCAAGTAGATATGCAGTAGACAATGAAGTTTCTCTACGTGTATTAAAAATAGAAAAATACCATCCTTACAAAATACAACTACTGCAAGAATTCGGTGAACCGTTTGCAACCGTAATCCATGCTTTATTCCCCAAATTCTCTTTTCGGATAAAACCTAATTTTGCCTAAATGGAACAGTAAATCGGCAAAATTGCAGGTACCCTTGCAAAGTTAATGTGTGGGCAGAGATAGTTGACAATAGAATCGCTGGTCCTTTCTTCTTTAACGAAATTCTCACGGAGCAGCGATATCTGGATATTTTGAGGGATGCATTTGTATTTGCTCTTGCAGACATTTTTCCAAATGAAGGTGATGCTGACTTGCCAAATGGCCATAATTGGTTTCAGCAAGGAAACAGCATTTATCTTTGCTTGTAGTTATTAATAACATTTATGCTTTCCACTGCTTAACTGTTTAACTTCTATTCGAAAATGTGGTTATTAACATTTTGATGGCACCATTTAGGCAATTAATTAAATGGTCTACCAAAATAAAATAAAATTGGAAGCTGTCATTTAAAAAAATTGTCGATGCCCTCATTACATGAAAATCAGAAGTGGGGAAACTTAAAATTGACACAAAAGTGCTTATTTAAAAAAAATAAAATTGATCTATCCCAGCATTTTTTGGAAAAACAAATTGCTTCAAATTTGATCAAATTATTCCATCATTTTGCCGCGCACAGTATATGCAAGTTTACAAGAAGTTATCCTCTTTTAAAATATCAAATATTGTAGGCGTCAATGTTTTTCAAAAATTTTAAATAGCTCAAAACCAATCCCATATTTCGTTTCGTGTTCGATAAAGACCTTTTTTAAAAACACCACTTAAAACTTGTCTTTATTGTATATTCGGTTAAAAAAATACAACGTGACGAATTGAGGCTTGAAAGATCTCGACATTTGTTTTTAAAATCTCCATTTATATTATTTATTAATTATATATTTATTTAACCAAACTTAGTATTCCCTACGAAAAAGGAGAAGACGATTAAGCAAAGATTCTATTTGGCTAACGCACATTTTACCTTCATTTACGTATCAATAAGATTTAGTTATAAATGAGTACGTGCCATTCAATATTTGGTTTTTTAAATTTTAAAATACTCTTATTTGTACCGAGGCGCGATACGTTTTTACCCTCGCCCGCCGGAAATTTCGAGACGGCTGCTAGCGTTTCTTGGCCTACGTACGACCTAATGGAACGAAATATGCCAAAAGGAACTCACGAAAGACCGAGGTATATTCCGGTATGGATCGCGAAATCGTAAGATCTGCGCTCTAATAGAAGATAGCTCTGAAAGTTTTCCCGTATCTATTCTCACATTTATATATACTAGGGTACGTAAGGATTCATTTATAGTTGGGAATCCAATACATTTAACAAATACTGTTGTCGCTTGTGCTGAAACGTCCTTGATTCGCTACGCGTGCTCCCCACCTTATACTTTCATAGCGGGCAAACGTTGTAACACTGTCTATGTATTTTAGCGGCTCACTTTAATACGAAACTTAAATAATATGTAATGATTTCTCGCCACAATTAACAGAACAACGAAAATTTCGATGTGTAGTATGTATACAGGAACACGTTGCCAATTTGCTGTTGGTATAAAATAACTACCACCAAGTATTTAATCCTTCCATTTGTTGAAAAACATGCTTCCTCTACATGCTCTTGTTTTACTTGCCGCAAATCTCCATTTATAGTACCCAAGCACCTTTCTTAGGTCTAACATGCCTTTTGTTTTCAACTTCAGCTAGCAAGTTTTGCGAATATTTGCTTCCATCCATTCCATATGCATAATTTTAGGAAGTCTCATACTTTTCAACTTTTCATTTTCTAGTTGCATACGAATGTTTGTTTGAAAGATATGGGCTTTTCACACAATCATAAACTGGTAACAGAATTTAGTATAAGAATTTGTTAATATATTGTTGTGATATTTAATTATCTTGTTGAAAAGGGTTTTGAAATGACAGCTTGAATTATTTTAGTTCCATATTTTAACGAGGCGAAGCAATGTTGGTGATCTTTTTCCTCTGTATTCCTCTAGTTTGTTTTCTTTTCTCTGTCTTACACATGAAGACATAAAGTAATTTCGTAAAAAAAAAGGAATCCAGTCAACAACAGATGAAGTTTGAAATTAATATTATTAACGGAAAATTTAAATTATATTTCTTAAAAAACAAATTATGTAAATGTATCGTATTTGGATGGGCAAATTGCTATTCATGTGTAATTTATGGATTTTAAAACAACATTCACATAGTAACCATCTTTTATTACACCGTACCCTAGCATTACCGTACCTACAAAATTGAACCTTGTAGCCAAGGGAGCGGATGGTATTTTGAATGTGATAGAAAAGTTAAGTTTTATTTATTCAAAATAGTTAACTGGGGCTCTGAATAACAAAAACAATCACAGACAAAATAAACAAGTTTTCGACAAACAGCAAATTTTAAAATTTGTCGATATTTTATTTATATCTTGAATAAACATGAAACTTTTCTAAAATAAAACTGCAATATATCATCCAACAAACCCTTTTCGACATATACATAATTTGAAAATTACGATCCAAGGAGCAAGGCCCAAGGATCAAGTTATGTATCTGGTTTCCAACCGAAGGCTGTTACGATTTCGAAAAGGGATACCGAAGAGCTGTTTCGCTGAGATTCTGCAACAGTGTACAGGTACCGGAAATTACATATTTGGCCAAATAAATTGAAAAGAAAAATTGAATTATTTTTAATGTAATATCCAAAATACGAAAAACTTCAATTAAATAATTCAAAATTAAACTAGTTATCGGATAGGGATTGACTTAGGTTTTTGATTTAGGTCTTTGTTTATAAGAAATATAATCTATCCAAATTATTTATTTAAAATTATAAATAAACTTACGGTCTCTTTTAAAAAGATAAAATCCTTTCATTTCTCTTATCATTTGCTAATTTGCGAAAAGTTATTAAGTTAGATCCCACGATTAACGAAAACACTTTCAAAACGTTATCCCTGTGATTCATTTGATTCATTTAATTCATTTGATTCACATTTGACTTTATTTACACACAATTATCGTTACAATATATTTATTCCAAAGCACTTGGTATAATTGGTAACAACAACAAAAATTGTGCAAGATCAGAGTTTGTGGTTATAGTGGTGTTTACAATGCGAATCTTGATAACGAATTTTTGTCATTAATTTCTGCAGTTCCCATAATTATGATATTAATTTATTATTATTTTGTCTATTTATGATTTTCGTCACATTCCTCTAAATCTGCTTCAAAGAGAAGCTTCTCGAGAACTCAGAATTGCTGAGAGAACGCAGTTGTTTTGCATTTGGTAAATTTATTTCTCGACATAATCCTCTTGTAACTCTATAGAATAGAATAGAATATTGTTTATTTATATTAACATAAAAATGTATATAAATCGTCACAAAAAAAAAAACTAAATGAAATCAAAATCATGCAAATAAACATAATTTACAGTATAGAAATAAACTAAAATACAATAAAAATAAAACTGACAAAAAAAAAATAACAAACATTATACGCTATATATTTAGTCTAGCGATGTTCCAAATTTTTAAGCCATCCAACTCTTGTGGAACTCTGTAAATTAGGCCTCTGTTTCGGCAATGACCTCTTCATTTGACGTGAACCACTTTCCGTCAAGCCACTTTTTCAAGTGTGGAAAAAGAAATAAGTCACAAGCAGCTAAATCCGGCGAACATGGTAGATGGGAGATCAATTCGTACCGTAACTGGACTAGTTTTGCCGTCACAATTGCCAATGAGTGGGCCGGGGCGTTATCATGATAGAAAATTTTTTTCTTCGCTAGGTGGGGCCTTTTTCTCTTTAGTTTAGCGTCAATTCGGTCCATTAAATCAGCATAGTACCGCTCCGTGATTGTCCTTCCTTTCTTCAAATAATCATTTAAGATGATGTCTTGCGAATTCCAATAAATCGTTGCCATATTTTTTCCGGCTGATGGAATTGTCTTCGCGATTTTTGATGTACGTTCGCCGGGAAAAAAAAACATTTTGCCGATTGACCTTTGGTTTCTGGCGTGTGGTTTTTACTTTCATGGCTTACATATGCATCGTTATACAAAAACATAATTGATACAAACTTTCTATACGGTGATATGGAAAAATATACGTAGCTATTAAAAAAAAAATACGTTTTCGGTAGTTGAATTTAGCAAAGTTTGGTGTTCAATGTTGAACATCCTGTATATTTCGAAGGCATTCTAGTAGCATATATAGATAGAGTATGCCATTTAGTCTCGTAAATATTTACGCTAGAATGTATTCGCATTTTGGATTATATGGAGGAAATAGATATATTCAAAAGTCGATTGAACACAGAATTACAAATATCTTGAAACCTGTGAGAAATAGATATACGAAACCCATATTATGTTGGTTTATTTTTAGGTGGAGAAACCAAAACCGTGATCATCTTTAGCATGTTCCACTTAAAATAACAAAGTAGGTGCCTGGTTCGTTAATTATCAATAGAGTTGCTCAATTTGCGCCAACAGCCAGTGGCGGGCGCATAAAAGTTTATATAAAAGTAAATGGTCAGAAATAAAATATTATACGTGTTCAAACACTTACCGTCTTAAGAGTCTTCCGTGAAATCACAAAGTGAATAATGTCTGTTAAATATCTGCAACATTAGATATGTTTCCTAAGTTGTTTCGGCAAACCGAGTGCGGCGTCAGGAAAAAGTCTGTTTATATGCCAAAAACGAACGTTCTACATCTAGTGATCTAGTGCGTAATTAAAATAATCTTTGGAACAACTTAACGGTTCTGTTGATGCACCTTCACAAATTAGTTTTAATGTGCCAAAATTAGAATCTTTCTCGAAAACACTTTCAAACCTTTCTAGAACACAAACATGTTTTGCCTCTTCTACCGCGCATAGCTGTGCGTGAACATGTTGCAGAGATTCCACTAATGACACCGAAGGATTTTGTAATTTTTCTATTGCCTCCACTAGTCCGAAGTAATTGTTCTGAATAGTTTTTAAATCCGTTTTAACCTGACTATCTTGAAATTTCGACTGGCTTTCCTTTGGATCGAATTGTAAAACCACATTCTTAATATTCTCAAAATATTTATGATAATAAAACGCGGATTGAGCCGCGGTGCTGTTAACGAAGCTGCCACCAAATTTGACGTTACTAGATTAAGTGTGTCACGAATTTGGCACGGGGCCAAAGAACAATATGATAAAGGAACTCTTTGTACCGATGTATCAGCTAAAAAAAAGGGAAAGTGTGGTCGAAAACGCAAACACTACTCGGAAATTTTGAGTAAGATCCGGGATATCCCGTTTAATCGGCGCGGTACAATCCGCAGTTTATCATTTGCAGCTGAAATTCCAAAATCAACCATTTTTCGCATATTTAAAGAAGGTAAACAGTTAAAGCGGATATCTTCAACAGTGAAACTAATGTTAACATAAGAAAATTAACTAGCTCGACTATCATTTTGCTTGTCGAAGCTAAAGGGGAATGGATTTTTTCATGACATGTATGATTACGTATGTACATATTGACGAAAAATGATTTTACATGACTCAAGTAAAATGATCGTATTATGTTCTGCTTGATGTACAAGAGCCTGAAAGATCTTGTAAAAATAAGCGCTTTATTACAAAGGTTATGTTCATGGCTGCAGTAGCCAGACCGAGGTATGATTCTGCTAAAAAGCAATACTTTGACGGAAAGGTAGGACTTTGGCCATTTGTTTATCAAGAACCTGCCAAACGAAACAGTAAGAATCGAGAAAGAGGAACATTAATAACCAAAGTCATCCAATCTATCAACGCCGTAAAAGAATGATAATTGAAAATATATAGCAAAACTCATCTACATTCAACAAGGCAATACCAAACCGCATTCTTCTGATAACGATGTCGTTCTGCTTACTGAAGGAGCAAAAGAGGGACGGGACATTCAATGCAAATCACAGCCACTAAATAGTCCAGATTTAAATGTTTTAGATCTTGGTTTTTTTAATTCGATTCAATCGTTCCAACATCAAAAGTCGCCAAAAACTATAGACGAATTAATCGAATGTGTGGAAAATGCTTTCAATGCATGAAGTAGGGAGAAATTAGATAATGTCTTTTTGACACTTCAAAAGTATATGCAGTCAACTATGATGGCTTCTGGTGGCAACAATTACAAAGTTGAACATATGAACAAAGAAAAGCTTCGTCGTGAAGGACGCTTGCCTCTGTCGATAATGTGTAGTAACGAGGCTCTTTCTATAGCCCGTAATTTAGTTTAAGTTTATAATTATCAAATAGGAATTTGTTTAAATAATGTAATAATTCGTTAAAGTTAAGTTAAAGTTGAGTTTAAATAAAATTTATGGAAGAAAAATTAATTCATTCTTTTGTATACCATAATTTGGGACAAAATAAAAATGTAAACGTATACCATAATTTGGGACAGAGGGAGCATATTCGATCCGCTTTTAACTTTTTTTAATAAAGGATACACATCTTAATAATGCGTATTTAGCGAAAAAGTGCATGTTATAATTAAAATACTGTTATAAGTAGCGATGCGTAAAAAAAAAAAAAAATAAAGTTAAATAAAAAGTAAGTGACAAATTAAGTGATTCAAACATCAATATAAACACTACAATAAATACTAAACGAAGGAGTGTAATAAATGATTGGAAATATTAGTTAATAGCAATAGTAATTAACTGCCGTGGTAACTATTAATGTAATAAGTGTAGCTATTACATATAGGCCATTGACGCACTGTACGGGCTTATTTTTCACGGCTCGGCCCGCCCGTGGCCCGTTACAGTATGGAGTACACCTGCCCGGCCCGCCCGTTGCGTTTATTACCTCGGCACAAGCCAGCCCGGCCTGCCCGTTAGGAAATTTAGACCCGTTTGGCCTGTCTAAATTATTTCAGAATGTTTAAGTAATTATACCTGCACCGTCTATTTCTAAACATTTTTTAACTACTACATTATGTAAAGTATATATTTGTTATCAGGGTTGCAAGGATTTAAATCAATTGATTTTTATCACGATTTAAATCACGATTTAAATCACTTGATTTTTTTTATTTAAATCATGATTAAAATCAAAAATAAATATTATGAAAGAATTAATTTGGGGTATGAAAAAAAAATCGAAACAAAAATAAATTACGTTAGTATAGTAAACTAATTTATTACAAGAACACATAGATAGAAGTATTATTGCAGAAAATATTCAAAACAAAAAACAAATTTAATTGTAATATTTGTAAAGAAACACTAGTTTGGCAGCTTTTTCAGTACCTAATCGATTGCGAAGTTTAGAGTGCACTAAACCAAATGTTGAGAATATCCTCTCTACTGATGCAGACGAAGCAGCTGCACAGAGCAGTTGTGTAATTATGGGAAGTTCTTTTTCAATAATATCTACGTTTCGTTGTGATTTCCACCAGTCAATAGATTTTACGCTTTTCAAGATATCATCTTGAAACATAATATCATTAAAAGGCTCTGATTTGGCAAGAAACTTGATGATTAGTGGTAATAAACCACTATCTGAATACAGTTCTTTTGCAGTTTCTAATGCAATATTTTTTTCAGTATATGTCAAACTTTGTGTTTTCGTTGGGTCGATAAGAAATGACAGCAAATGATACGGGGTTATACACATATTATATCGATTTTTAAATTTTTGCAGTTGATTTAATGTCAGATTAGTTTCTTCAAAGTAATCTTCTAATATTTTAAATTGCTCTACAACATCTGAAATAGTGGCGTCGGTCTTTTGCAACCTATCTATGGCAATGGAAATTGGCTTAAGAATTTTGAGGTAATCTTCAGCACTTCTCTTTAAATGAATGTTTGAAATTTTTTCCCTGATAATACTGTCAATCTTTTCTTTGTGTTCTTCACTGATTCTAAAAAGTATGGACCATGATTCGGTAAATACTTGCAAGCAGTCTGCAAGCGAGTTCCATCGAACATCACTAGGTATGACTAGTTTTTTTGCCTCCTTCATTGGCATATGTTGCAGATGCAAAATGATTGTTCCTAAAGTACTTTACGATTTGGACTACATGCTGTTTTATATCAACGATTTCCAAATCTTTACATAATAAATTTAGTATATGTGTAGCACAGCCATATGTTATTACATTGAATTTATCAGATGCCTTTATTTCATTTCGCATTGCAGACATGTTAGCTGCATTATCTGTCACGAAACTACTCACTGTACAATCATACTCGGTTTTTAGTTTGTTTATAAGGGTTGCTGCAATTTTTGTTAGGTAGTCGGATGTATGTGGATGCCCAGTTGTATCTACAGTGTCGAATAGAAAGGAGGAGCCATTTTCTGCAGTAACTGTTGCACATACTATGGGTTCATTATGCACATTAGACCATCCATCGAGTGAAAGACAAACGTTACTTCTAGACAACCCCTTAAAGCATTTGCTTCTCTCTTCGGTATATATTTCATCAAGCAGTCTGCCTGACACATCGTTTCGACTGGGCGGTACATATCCAGGTCGCAGTAGTGCTATAGCTTTCTTAACTTCGGATTGCTCCAGGCAGATGAAACTGCTATTAGTTGCATAGAGGGCTCTGGCAATCTGCTTATCAATTTCATTTTTGGCGGGCTTACTAGTACGTACAACAAAAGACATCAGAGATCCAGAAGAAGTTGTGTCAGTAATGTCAGTATTACATTCTTTTCTTTTTTTGTTTACTGGGATTGAAGGGGAAACTGAGTGCGACGTACTTGCTTGCTGAAAGTTTTGTTCAGTTTGAATTTGTGACGTATTTACACTTGAAGTACGTTGTACCTGCAATTAAAAAAAAAACAATATGAGGCTTCAATTGTCCAGAGATGCATGTAAAGTATTCTAAGAAAACACATTGGGTCTGGTGCGCTTTATGTGTCACGGAATTTTACAATTTTTCTAGTTTAGTTTGATAGAGCCCGTCAAATGGAATCAATTTAAAGCAAAAAATCGTTGAATGAGCCACTTTTTTGAGAAATAAAAGGTGTTGTGTTATCAGTCATAGTTACATATTAATACTACATACCTTAATAGTTACTTGCATAAAAAAATAAAAAAAATTGTATTTTTTTTCAGAAAATATTGTTCATCCAAGAATTTTTTGTTGCAAATAGTTTTAAAAAAACGTATCAATTCCAAAGCATTTTCAAAAATTGTGAAATTCCGTGACACATAAAGTGCACCAGAACCAACACATTGATCACATTGTTGTAAATAAGTTTTAAAAAATTTCCAAACATGGAAAATTACCATTTTTAAAAATAGTTAAAGCACTGTAGAGAAGCAGAAGCAATAACAGGCCATAAAGCAAAACGCAAAACCACCGTATTCAAACAAAAAAAAATCAAGTATCCACTCTTTTTAATCTACTTATACTTTCTCTTTATTAAAACTTCAATCGCAAACCCAAAAACAGTAAATACGAAAGAAAAAACATAACAAGATGAAACAACGATTAGAACTTTTTTAAGAAGAAATTTTTTTAAGTAAGGTTCCAAAACAATGGACTATGGAGAAAACATGTTTTGTTACAAGTTACAATCCAATATCGTAAAAATTAAAAATTTTTAAAGCTGTTCTGCTGTTCTCTGAATATTGTAGTTACCGAGTTACCATTCGTAGTTGGGACAAATTAACTATGCTTCTCTCTATACGGCGACGGAGAGATAGTAACAAAGCCATGAAACACTTTACACACACAAAAATACACTTAGGCTCCTGAGGTCATGACAAGCTATCAGCTTATGACCCCGTTGGGCCGATCACTACAAAAAAAAAAAAAACATTCTCGAATTTTGTTTTTATTTTCTAATATCGATTAACAAACCTGCTGTCCTAATTAACAAATAATAAAAGGTACTTACGGTTAAAACTGATTGTGATGACGCTGACGAGTCACTATAAGTATCGATAGTATCGATGTCTTCATTATTTACACTTTTACATTTTTCCCAGTGCTTTTTCATCCTCTCCACCAATCCTTGCATTTCCAAATTACATTTTTTACATGTAGCGCGACATCCCGGTTTTCCCTCCGCTTTCCCCGATTTTTCTTTGAAAAACTGCCAGATAAGGTCTTTCTTTCTACCACTTCTTCGAAACGACATATTCAAAAACTATATTTTATATTTTACACAATATCAAAATTTTCAGTTAGCCGTAAAAACAATGCTCGCGCGCACAGATCTTAACTAGGAAATGACGCCCGTCCGCGTTCCTTCCCTTTATATAGATGAGTAAATCTGCGTGTTCTGACAGGAATTTTCAAGACAGTGCAAGTGCTTTCTCGCGGTAAATATTTAATATAAGAGTTTATAAAAACGAAAAATATTAGGAGATAGGTGAATGTTTCAGAACACGTTACAAACTTCGATTGTGCTATTTACAAAAACAAAAATAAAAAAAATCAAAAAAATCATGATTTTTTTTTTAAAATCGCGATTTTTGATTTTTTTTTTTTAAATCATGATTTTTTCCAACCCTGTTTGTTATTAATAAATTATATAACTTGTATCACGAAGCTCATTAGTAAACGTTATCTGGAAATAACATTGCACGCATTAAAATTGTTAATACAAACGATAGCGTAAAAACTATCACAGCATTTACTGCATACGTTATATCCATTCGATGCATTTAATAAAACATTCTCGGCCCGTGAGGCCCGTACAATTTTAGGCCCGGCCCGCAATAAAAAGAGACTAGGCTCGCCAGAGGCTAGGCCGGGCCTTTGCTAGCCCGTGTAGTGCTCCATAGTTCATAGCTCACAAGAACAGTATTGTATAAGTTGATCAAATAATCTAAATCTGTCAATAATGCGTATACGTTGGATAGTACCATTGGGAAAAAAGAACATTGAATATTGCAACTGCTACCTTCGATTGGAGAAATGTAGGGGGGTGGAGGGTAGCTGTGAGAAATGTAACATTTAAATTAGATTTAGACATTTTATTTACCCAACATTTTCAAGGTATGGTCTATATCAGCGGTCGCCAACCTTTTGGGACTCACGGACCAGTAACTTAAAATTTGATATCTCGAGGACCACACACGGGCACATTCTGTAGTAACTTATTAGAACTGATATCTAGATTTGTTTAATTGTAACTATAACTACTACATTTTAAAATATCCAACCATGTCACTGTAACGCGTAAAAAGGCTTCTATTTCAAGTTGGCACCGATATTTATTTTTTGTATCTGTGACAGATGAAAACGTTTTTTCATGCAAGTATGTTGTTGTGGACGGCGTCAATATTTTGGTGACCTTTTTGTTTAGCACTGGATATTCTGTTTTTATGGAGAATCTTGATGAAGTCCATTAAATTTTCCTTTTTAGTCATACTCAAATAGTTGTCTTCATTTTTCGTTAAAAATAGGTTTACTATCTAATTCTGGAATCCTCACGAAATCGGTCGCCTAATTTCTCAATAGAGCTTTGTGAAATCTGAACCACTTTTCCATTCCTACCTTTAATATGAGTATTTCCTTAACTTAAAACTAAATGATTTACTCGGAAGAAACATTTTTCTGTCTTGGATTTTCTTGATTTTCTAACCCTAAGAAAATAGTTATTTAACCCAACAAAAATTTCAAGAAAACTATTTTCTTATATTGTACATTTTTATAACCGTGAAATAAAAATATTTTCTTGGATAAAGATGATTTTTGTAAGGAAATCAATTTTCTTGATGCAAGAAACCATTTCTCATGTACGTTAAAATATTATTGCTATTAATGTTTTATTGTAATATTAACTATTAAATTCATAAAGAAATTGTGTCTCTATTAATTTAGTATGTAGTAGATAGTAACACTTCTATAATCTAATTTTAATTATATCTATTTTTCTCAGTGGATATACAAATTAAGTATCTGTAAACTACTATCTGTAAACAGTTTGTTTTTAATGATCATTGGTCATACGGTTATAAGGATTCCGTATATAATTTGCAGAATCAGTATTAGATCTATACAGTACATAAGCGAGAAGTAATAACGAGATGAGAAATAGGGTAGGGCAAGTAAATAGTAAGCAAGAGTTTCATTGTGTGGGATACCACTATGCGTATATACAACATACGGTAGTATGAACAGCCGCCGCGATGTGAATGGACTAGTCGCTTAATCTTCTAAGGCTTAAATGTGAACTTTGCCGTCTTTCATTTGTGTTGTGTTAAACTTGTACACTATTTTTCCATACATATGGTGCAGATTACTGTATTTCAATTCAACCTATTTCAGAACGTGAAACCATGCGTTTACAAATTAACAGGTTATTTTCTTGAAAACAACTGCTAAAGCGTTCGTTTAAGTAAATGACAGAAACGATTTTTTATATAACAAGAATATTGCGTAAGTTTTTTTAAAGAGCATTATTGCTTGCTAACTACTGCGATATATAAAAACTCAAAACTCATAATTTTGTGTTTTTTATACGTATTATTAAAGCTGTCAAACGTTTACTATTCATTGATGTACTCTGGCAATTTAAGTAGTACTTAAATAGTTATTAGTACAAAAAATATATTCGCTATTATACCACAATTTATTGTTTTGCTTTTTTCGAAATGTTCTTTCGCTATCCTCACAAGGGCTATCGCTATCTAAAAATCGGTTATAGGCAGTAGAAATATTTGACTTTGCTTCTGCAACTGTATGTAGTGTAAATACTAATATTTCCATTACGAGTGCGTTATTAATAAAGCTGGCCACGAGCGGTACCGCGCAGTAGCGTAGAGTCGACTAGGCCTCGCGTTCCACTAGAGTTATTCTGCTAATAGAGATGTTTGCTGCCGCAAATAATTTCGCTCATCTTTTAAATAGAAATTAAATAACACGTGCTCAAACACTTACCATTTTAAGAGTCCTCCGTGAAATCACAAAGTGAATAATGTCTGTTAAATATCTGTAACATTAGATATGTTTCAACTGTTGTTTCGGCAAAACTAGTACGGCATGAGGAAAAAATGCGTTTATATGCAGAGAACGAACGTTCTACATCTAGTGACGTAATATTTGCGTAAGTAAAATAATCTTTCAAATAACTTAACGATTCTGTTGACGCACTTTCACAAATGTGTCTTAATGTACCAAAATCAGAATTTTTCTCAAAAACACTTTCAAATTTTTCTAGAACAGAAACATTTTTTGCGTCTTCAATCGCGCATAGCTGTGCGTGAACCTGTTGCACTATTTGTAGAGATTCTTCTAACGGCACCGCAGGATTTTGTAATTTTTCTATTGCATCTGCTAGCCCGAAGTAATTGTCGTGAATGATTTTTAAATCCATTTTAACTTGACTATCTTGAAATTTCGACTGGCTTTTCTGGATAGCGGCAGCTTCCTTTGTATCGAATTGTAAAACCACGTTCTTAATATTATCAAAATATTTATGATAATAAAACGCGGCCTGCAACCATGTTCCCCAACGAGTTAGAATAGGTTCTGGTGGCTCTGGTATACGGGGCACAGTCTGTGAAATTCGCGAATACGTTTCGGTGATTTGACAAATACTGCTTTGGTATGCGCTATTAAAGCGTCTACCTCAGGATAACATTTTCTGATGCTATCCGCCACAAGATTGAGAGCATGAATTTTACACGTAATGTGTAACAAATTAGCAGAATGCTTTTTAAGAGACCGGCCTACAGAAAGCATGTTTGCAGCACCATCACTCACTAACATCAAGAGTTGGTTTGTTGAAAGTTCAAACTTGTCCAATGTATTTAACACTAACTTTAAAATTACTTCGGCAGTACACTGTTGTATTCGTTTGGAGACTAATAGAATTGAAGGTGCCGATTGATGAGGTTCCAATTTGCGTGCCATTACATTAAGAACAGAATGTTTCTTCCGATCTAGTGTTTCGTCGACACATAACCACAATTTTTGATCTTTCAACTCCGATTTTATTTTTTGTTCAATATGTTCGCGCGCAGATGGCACAATTCTTCGTAATGATGTTCGACTTGGTAATTTGCACTCCGAACAGATATTCCAAAAGCAGATAAATGGTTCATTGTCTAGTAAATTAAACGGTATATTACATGCGATAAACGTAACGCATAAATTAAATATAAATTTTTCATTGTCTCGTGCGCAATTTCTTTTTGAGACATGCTTTTCACTATTTACGTGTCGTAGACAATGTTGTCTGGACCAACACATTAACGGGATTTTACAGATTACACATTTAATTTTAGCACCTTCATATATTAAGTCTGGAATTTCTGCAATAAATTTTCGAAGTTTGTCCGACCGCGGTCGTTTTGCTGACGAAATCATAATTTTTCTAGGACAGATAAACAATTGCGCAAATGACCGGCAGCGAAAATGTCCGTACTGCTCCGCAGACGAAGTAATACTACCGTTCCTCTCGGTCCGAACTGATTCTACGCCGATGCGCGGTACCGCTCGTGGCCAGCGTTAGTTATTAATATATTGCATATTCTAACACCAAAAGTTTTACCATAGTTACACCATAATTAATTGTAGAAAATTACGTGTGTAACACTGAAGATTTAGAGTCTTATTTGAAATGTGTGAGGAAATGAGCCTTTTTGCTACATTAGACAGATTAACGACAAGTAGCTGACAAGTGTTTCTATTTTGCTACAACATTTTGATTTTTTCTATTCTTTTGTCTGAATTGACATGTCGAAAGTGGTGTCGTATTCAGCTCTTTAATGCGAGAGTATAGTTATGTTACATGTTATACCAATATTATACAATATTTTTACGCTGTAAGACTATTTGCAACTCACTCCGAATTAAAATAATTGTTTGGACAGAGCATTAATGATGTTTGTGAACATGATAAGGTATTCTATGCAGTTCTGAAGGGTTTTAAACAAATGTAAAATTATTCACATAAATAGTTATGTCGATTTTATTTTTAGGCCTTCCTGGCGGCAAATTGAACAACACATGATCTTTCAATTGTACAAACGTTTCTTTCACTTCAAATGTAAATTATGGTTAAAAATAGTATTACGCCTTGCCAATACAGTAATTGCAACGATTACTGGAAAGAATCGTTTTTGACATACACTAATTCTCGTTTTTATAAAAATATGAATTGTGAAAAACGGTACTTTCATTTTTAATTCGCATAAAACGTAGCAGGCGCCATAAATTCTCGGCCTAATATAGAAAAAATGAATTTGGTAAAATATAACAATTTTTATTTTTCAATATAATATCCTCTAACTTCAATACATTTATTACAACGATCAATGAATAATTCTATACCATTGTAAAAATAATCTCAAGTTTTTTCCTCAAAATGTTATATTACAGCTGCTTGCAACTTTCTATCGTCCTTAAAACGATTTCTTTTTGGATAGAGGATCACAATACAGAACCATTGCTTCGTCTCCTGTGACGATGGACTCCAAACTCGGTTTCGGGTCGTCTCCACACATGTTTAAAAACGAGCGCGCGCATTCGATCCGACATTCATGTTGGGGAGCAGGCTGTATACTTACACCTTCAAACTCCGATCTAATACCATTTCTTCAATAATTGAAATGTTTTGAGGCGTTATCAGTTCAGTTGGCCGACCGGGTCGTTTATCGTCTTCAAACGGAAACATTTTTCCCACTTTTTTACAGTGGAATATGAAGGAGATAGATCACTATAAACGCCGTCTAAACGTCGTTTAATATAATGAGGCGTATGCCCTTATTTTGTTAGAAGTTTAATGACAGCGCGGTACTCAATTTTTGTTACCTGAGACATTTTCATCCACTAGTCACGTTGTCTGGCTGACTACAAAAAACTACTACTCTTTGAGCCGTAATATGTATAGTGTAGGTCTTGCACTTTGATGCGAATTTGAACACGCTCATACCTGTATAAGCCTGTCAGGCCGAGAATTTATGGCGCCTATCTCGTAAGTGAATCCTGCTGTAGCTGCACGCAGATAAACGTTTACTTGTATCAAAGCTGTCTGCTTTAATTCAAGATAATTACTGTCTCAATTATCCGCAATACAATAACTGTCTTAAATCAAAAGAAATATTTTCTTAGCGTTTCTTTCTCCGCTTAAGAGAAGTAAATACTAATAATTGTACTTCTTTGTTTAAGACATTTGTTAACTTGTTTCAAGAAAACCTTGCAGAAAATTTGAAGAAAATGATTCTTGGTATAAATAAATGGCTATTATAACACAAAACAATATTTTCTTAAGGATAGTAAATAGTTTTATTAATTCCAGAAAGCGTTTAGGTATTGTTCCAGGAATCAATAGTTTTATACTCTTGGTTTCCCGGTTGGAACCGCGTCGTTGTCGTAGCTTTGGCCGATGTTTTGCATATTGCTTATGTACATTATTAATTGCGCTTACCTTGTTTAAATCAGTACGACATATCCATACATCATATGCAGTAAATTATTCACATCTATTCACATCTACAGAATAATGTTCAAACAAAAGTGAACTTAATGTAGAAGTACACGTGAAACAATTGCCTAGAAATAATAACTAAGATAATGCTAATAAATAGCTCCTGGTATTGATGGAATCACTACCGGTAAAAACAATAAGAGAAGAGAAAAGCAATAAAGCTTTTTGTTCTTGGCCTCATTGCTCTTACATCTCTCAGTTTATGCCACTAACCTTCAAAAACAGCAACTGGAATATTTCCTGGCGTCACCTAGTACCAGTCGTTATAATCATGCCGTCCTACATAGTAGCGACGGCACCAGAATACAGATACCATACTTACCTATACAATGATATAATCTTTAACGTACAACGTTTCATAAACATTTTCAAAAGATACCGGTTAATATATATTTTTTTTTATTACTATTTACCTAGTTTTTAAAAATATATAATAGGTAATAATAAAAAATGGGATAAATAAACTTAAATATTAACTCATTAATTATTAAACTATACAAAAATAATTCCTATTTAATTACATTATTGAAGAAATAATTTAATTATACTGCAATGCTCATTCACTTCACTCCTAATTTTCATTATTAACTTTAATCATCGACAATATAAGGACTAAAATTGTTTATTTATATCATATGTTTGTTTTTGTTATCACGTTTTGTTTTTAATCTTTCCAAATTGATGTTAAGGGGAGATGCATTATGTCATATCATCTCTATAATAAAGCCATGTGATACATTAGCTGTTAATTTTGTGTAGGATATGATGCCCAAAAACGAAATGATATGAATAGAAAAGAAATGACGAATACTTTAGAAGCAATAATAATTAGCTTTAAGGATTATTTTTAAAAGAACAACGAGACGCAGGCGGAAACGATCTAAAATTAGTTATCTTTATGTTACTTCAAAGTTGAAGCAAGTCATAAACTAGCTTGCATAATTATTATTAATGGCTGGAAATCCAGTTCTTTTAAAGTTATTGCTTTAAATATTTACACTTTTCTGGAAAATTAATGGGGAAACAGGAATCGATATTTAAAATTTGTTTGAATTTTATCTTAAATGTTTCAATATATTTATAACTTTATTTTTGATTTAGTTCCTATCATTTGTCTTTGAACTTTAAAACATGAAATATTTCCTGTAAATTTTATTAGTCCTGTAGATGAACAAAACATACTGACATACATATATTTAGCTCTTTCTTAGCAAATTATTATTTACGAGGAACTGCTACCGATTTTAAGAAATTTTTATTCTATTATTGGGTTACACAACTTTTTTGTTATTTTCGGTTTAATTGTTCCGTATTAAACGAAACTTCGAGCAAAGGTATTAAAAATGTGTATTTCTATTATACACTTCTATACTTACAAAAGCTTATCTGTGTATGGTCAATCGAAATTTCGCTTGCAATTGCATGGGGTTCTTAGATTAAGTCTTGTTTGGGCGGGAACTGGCATGTTTATTGGAGTAAATAAGTTCCATGTGACCTGAAATCTGCGATTTAAAACATTTGATTGACTCTATAATCTAATCAAGTTTTATTCAAATTGGTGGCTACGCATAGCCATTTTTTCTGGTGAGTAAGTTTATTTTGCTTTTTTCTTAAACATATTCTGAACTTCTTTTTGGGTTGGAATTCCACTTTTGTTTTATATACCTTTTTTTAAGATGTTTTAAATTTATTATTTATTTTCATTATTTTTAGTAAATCTCTAATTTCGTCATTTATTTAGTTTATTGTTTCAAATGTGTTGGTCTTTTCAACATTGCTAAGAGGTGTTTACGTACATTTTTTAAGGATTAATTTTTGTAAACTTTACAAGCAATTAAGTTCGTAATATATGTGTTTATAAGGCGGAAGCCAAAGTTGCGTGGCTTTCAGAATATATAGGCAGTTCAAAGTTGCCGGCATGCTATTGTTAACTGTATTGGTGTTCCAACATCGTTGAATTACCAATATCATAGAGTTTTGTGTTGATTACAATATACAACAAATATTTGCGAGCTAGCCTAGATTATAATGTATGTATTTTTAAATTCTTGCATATTTGCTTACCATCAAGGAAGTAACGTAATTTCTACATTTTCAAAACTCCGCATATATAAATGCAAAATAGCCATGTAGGTAATAGAGCCATTCGTATGTCGTGAGAATTTTCCAAACGGCTTGTGATTTTCTTCGGATATGTTTTGATTAGTTCGTGATCTTTTTCTTCTTGATTTCAGCTACCTTTATTGCTTTTTCTAACGTAATGGATATGCCCTCTTCTAACAAACGATCCAAAACCGGCCCTCTTCCGAATCCACAAATGAATCGGTCGCGTGAACACATTTCGAGTTGATTCCCAAATTCACATGATGACGCCAAACTTCTTACTCGCGTCGCCCATTCTTTTACAGATTCACTACCGCCTTTTACCGCTTCGTAAAATGTTATTCTTTCCGCGAAAATGGATTTTTGCGGCTTAAAATACGTGTCCAGTAACGCTATAATCTCTGGAATTTTTTGATTTTCTGGTATAGTCGGCGTACATAAATTAAAAATTAGACAGTAAGACTCTTTTGCCTTTTTTCTCTCATCGGTTGTGATCTCGTTTGCGACAAAATAATTCCCTAATTTTGTCTTATACATTTGCCAATCGGTTACTTCCATGCTAAATTCGGGTAAATATAAGAACTTTATCTTAAGACACGTGTATATTTTATTGACTAGTGAACACAGGTCTATTACAGGACTCTTACAGGACTACAACGACTAACGCTGCGAAGAATTGATGAGAAACTGTTGAAATAAATCAATAATTTCATTCGCTGAGATAGCCCGTGCCGATTCGTCTGCATACATACGTCGCGTGGTGGTCGCGGCAACCTCACTTCTAACGTGGCGTGAAGCTCTCTATGCCCATCCTAGTTGTGACCATTAGAAAACAATCCAGCATTGATGAAATGTACTTTTCAACTATAAACAATGCCAGCACGCTTAAATTATACGAACTAAGATTATTTAAATTTGTTTATTATTTATCGAGAATGCAATAAAGTGATATCAAGAATATGCGATACCTTTGCCGCTGGGTAAGAACAGGAGTCACCAAACACAGTTAAACAAGTAATACAGAATTTTAAAACTTGGAATCAGTCAAGGCAAAAATTCAAAAACATAAACTTGTTGTTGATGATGCAAATATGGAAAGGAATTTAGGATAATCGGGTACTCTAAATCTGTGGCACTGGAACACTGAAACAGTTCACTAAAACCCTTACCACAATACTTAACTCGTACTGGAGGCACGTTTCGATAGCCAAGCTATCATCATCAGCAGTAAAACTGAATTAACAAACTAAGTGGAAAACTATCTAAAAATGAACTAAAAGAAAACATTAATATTGCTAACTTTAACGGATTCTCTGAAGATGTTGTCTATAATACTATTAGGAAACATAAGAATAGATTAAGAATTAGAAATGGAAGTACACTAGAACCCATTGATGGCCGTAGTAATAAGAAATATGTTAAATTACCCTTTTATCCAAATTACACGAAAGGTCTTCAAAAAATCTTTTGTAAAGCTGACCGCAAGATTGTTTTTTCTTCAAGCAATAACCTTAAAAACCTTTTACGAAGTTCCAAAGACCCAGTAGATAACATGGACAAATCAGAAATTTACAAAATTTCATGTCAAGATTGTGATCAAGTGTATATTGAGGAGACAAAAAGATCAATCAAAATTAGGTACAAAGAACATTTAGCTCATCTCAAATTCAGAAGGTTTGATAAATCTAGCGTTGCCCTACATATGCTTGACAATAACCATAATGTTGACAATATAAAGTTAATTGAAAACGTAAAGAGCATTGTTCAGTTAAATTGTTACGAAGGCATGGAAATTTATAAAAACAGAAATCACTTAATGAATTCAGATTTAGGACAACTAAATTCCAGCTTTTATCCTTTGTTACATCATGTTTAGTTAATTACTAGAGTAACCTAAACTTGCGGACTCGCATAGGCGTCGGTATTACGGGTTAATATAAGAATACGAAAAATTCATAAATAAACTAAACCGGTAGAGAAGCAGGCATGTAGTGTCGACCTTGAATATAAATCATGTTAAACCGCGCTGAGAGAGATTTCGTTTTAGTACTGGTTGAGCTGTTGCAGAGATTAGTCGAACGGTCAAGGTTATGTACTTACGTGTCGCTTTTGAAAATATAGCTGATGTTTTTTGTGTTGTAGTATTATACCAAGTACATAATTAGTGTATCGTTTCATATAGAACTAATATTTACATACCTAAGAAAACAATGCCTCGTAATAGATTTGCTACTAATGTACATAAGTATGTGTCACTTTTTCCCCATTTAAAATATGACGGTAATGCAGTTTTTTGCTATTCCTCGTACATTTATTAATTATGTTTACCTCTTGTAATCTTCCGTTGTGGTTGGTGAGAAAAGCAGCTTTTAAAACGTTTTGGCGACAATACGTTCCAAAGTACCCATTACCCTCACAAACACAATTACAGAATCATTTGCCGCGAATAAAAGAGATGCTAGAAAATATGTGTAAACGTGATTTGTGTTCCAAAAAAATATGGATTACCGTGGATGAGACGACCGATATAAAGAAAAACAGTATTGTGAATGTAATACCTCCCGTTTTATCTAGCGAGAACACAGCATCTCGATATTTGTTAGCTTGCAAACGTGTTCAACAATGTACCGCGGAAAATATTCAAAAAATGATAATGAACGCTTTGAAAAAATTTGAAATTGCCCATGATCAAGTTGTGATGATTGTGACAGATAGTGCAGCAACGATGTTAAGTGTTGGGCGATCCTTAAAACATATATTTCCTAACTTAATACATATAACCTACGTGCTGCATGCTTTGCATTTAGTTGGTGAAGTTGTTCGACAACATTACGGAAACGTTGACCGGATGATTGGAAGTACTAAAGCAGTGTTTCGTAAATCTCCTAAACGTTTAAAAGAATTTCGTAAATTTTGTCCAAGTATTCCAGAACCTCCTGAACCAATTTTAACGCGATGGGGTACTTGGCTAACAGCAGCTTCTTACTATTTGATCCATTTTCAACAAATTCAATCAGTTATAATGCGATTTAATCGGAATGAATCCAAAGCAATTAGAGAAAGTCAAAGAGAATTTCAAATTCCTCAACTTTTAGAAGATTTAACAGCAAAAATGTACCAATTATACAGTATTACTAGATGCCATCAGAAAACTACAATGTACTGAATTGTCATTGCAGGAATCATTAGACATAGTGGAGAGTGTAAAAAATAAATTACACACATTAAATGATACGCCAGGATTATGCGCTAATCAAAAGTTGGCAGATGTTTTAAGGAAAAATCCCGATTTTAATACTTTAGAGGCCGTTTATAATAAGTGTAAGAATATTGAACTTTTAAGTGATTTTGAAAAACAGTTTCTACATGCAAATGTAACTTCCTTAGATGTGGAGAGATCGTTTTTTATGTATAAGAATATTTTTTCTTGTCGACGCACAAGGTTTAAGGAAGTAACTGTGGAAACATATGCAATGATGCAAGTTTACAGTAGTTCACATCCTGATGCCTCTAATTTGTTGAATAATTAGCAAGTAAGTTTATTTATGAATTTTTCGTATTCTTATATTAACTCGTAATACCGACGCCTATGCGAGTCCGCAAGTTTTGGTTACTCTATTAATTATAGTTGTAATTATAACCATGTGCAATGAACCGCTTAGTTTTTCACTTAGTTTGTTAATTCAGTTTTACTGCTGATGATAGCTTGGCTATCGAAACGTGCGTCTAGTACGAGTTAAGTATTGTGATATGGGTTTTAGTGAACTGTTTCAGAATTTAGGATACTTCATAGTAAAAACAGAAGGCATCATGTTTAAATTACAAAAAGTATTATAAACGCAAAATATCAGAAATCAATTAGAAAGGCTGCTCACGGAGAATTAATTCGAAGATGCGAAAAGTGCCTGGAAGTTCAAGGACGTAGCTGTGAACACTTGTTGAAATAAATTTTACGTTTTTTGCCCTCTACTATCTTTTTTTGTAATTTAAACATGTCCTCTGTTTTTACCACGAAGTATACGGGGTGGGTACTTTTGTTTATAGGAAATTGTACTACAATACACATTTTTTAAATACGTTGAATACCATCCATTTTAGATGCGTAATGAATATGACATTTTGTCAGTATGGGCAATTTGATGAGAAAGAGAAAAATAGGTAGTGTATTTAAAAAAAATTAAGTTTTGACACATTTTCTATTTGAAATATTAGATTATTGAAAATATTTTAGTTCAATAGTATATGTCGGCTTTAGTATACTGCCAAATTTTCAGAATTTTCCAATGTATACTCTTTCACATACCGATCGATGCAGTTCTTCATGAGACACCCAGCAGACGTCTATGTTGAATTTTAACTTAATCTTTGGAGAAACAACGGACTTTACTAAACATTTCGCTCGCCCTGTACATTACATTTGAATAACGTAACACTCATAACTAGAGCCCGGTAACAGGGAGCCGTGCCATAGCCGTACCTGCCTAGTATACAAAAATAATAGTAAGAAAATAGAAAAAAATAACAGAACTAATACATAATTATAATATCTGAAAAGTAGTGAAACACTCACCCTTTTAAGCAGCCTTGGCTACGGAACAGTAAAACTAGAAGCACCATTATCAGTATTAACATCATATGGATAAGAGTGGCAAAAAGTTAACACCACTAGATGTGTTTCCACAGTTGTCTCGGTGAGCGATGTCCGCCGTGGTGAGAAAATGAGTTTACATTTTGAAAAAGAGCGTTCAACATCTACCGACGTTATACATGCATGATTAAAATACTCTTTGTACTTAGTCAATGGATTATTCGATACACCATCACAAATTTGTTTTAGTGTGCTAAAATCGGGATCTTTCTGTAGCACACTCTCGAACTTCTCTAAAACGCGATTATATTTTGCGTCATGTATAGTCAGTAGCTGTGTATGCACTCCGTCCATAATTTGCAGAGACTCTAATAATGATAACGATCTATTTTGTAATTGGCCTATTGCGTCAGCTAATCCTTTATAGTAGCTACGAATATTTTTTAATCTGTTTCAACGGAAATATCTTGAAATTTCGACTGGCTCTCCTTAATAGCTGCAGCTTCGGCAGGATTGAATTGTGCAACAACAGCTTTTACTATTTTGAAATGTTCAACATAATAAAAAGCTGCCTGCAACCATGTTCCCGACGTGTAAGAATTGGCTCCGGCGGTTGACGAATACCAGGACACTCTGTGTGAAATGATCATAGGCGTTTGGGAGATTTAAAAATTTTTTTTTTTGTGCTTGCTATGAATGCATCTACCTCGGGAGAGCATTGTCGAATGGTTTCTACCACAAGATGTAAAGCATGCACTTTACACATAACATGTAAACACTTGCAAGCATGTTCAAGGAGAGAACGGCCTACCGAACGCATTATCGCTGCGCCATCGCTCATAAGCATCAATACTTCATCTTTTGAAATTTGAAATTTTTCCAACGTACTAAGTACAACCTCCGTAATTGCTGCAGCAGTACACTCTTATAGTCTTCGGCTAGCTAGTAACAGTGGTAATGTAGGTTTATTAGGATCTAATATGCGTACCATAATATTTACAATTCGATTTTTTTTACAGTCTGTTGTCTCGTCAACACATGACTAAAGAAACTGTTTTTTCTATATGCGTTTCATTTTCTTCTCCACGTCATCGCGTACAAATGCAACATGCTTATGTGCCGGTTTCTCCGTTGGCAACCGCAACTCTGGATTGTATTTGTCCCAAAAATCCTTAAACGGTTTTATATCGAGTAAGCCTAGTGGCAAATTATAGTTTATCAACATAAGAATCCACTTCTTATTTGATATCAGATATATTTTACACACTTTACAGACTACCTTACTCCCGTTGTAAAACAAATCAGGAAAATCAGAAATAAACTTATTTACTATGTCTTGAAAGGGTCGTTTTTTAGCCTTCGACATGTTCTCTAAAAACTACAATTAATAACTACGTCTGTATCAATAAAATCAAAACGCACTACACTAAATAACAACTATAATTAATAACTACGTCTATATCAATAAAATCAACACGCCCTATCCGCTATCCAATGCTAAACTGAACTCAGTGATGATGATTTGTCGTGTCGTATCAATCGACCAGCCTTCCCCGCCCACCTAAACACAGTCACACCGCCGCTGCGATTGCTCTCCAGTTACCGGGCTCTACTCATAGCTCTGGTTTTCGGATTCAAAATTTCTTTGTGTGTAAAATGCGATTGCAGTTGGTTTTTTGATATCTTTTTCCGATAAAAGTGAGAATATTAACCAGTCAAATATTTTATATAAAATGTAATAATATTTGTCTCAAACTATTACATATTTAAAGAACTGTAATAATTGAGAATGAAGTTAATGCTCGGATGTTAAAATTCGTGAGTGTTCATCATTTTCGTTAATTAAGTAGTTTTTAGAAGGCAAATACGAATATAAGCATCCTTCCAGAACCAATTCCACTATTGAAATGCACAGCACGAACGAATGTATGGATTGTTAGATAACCGCCCACTTCTATATTTTAGGCAAGATAAAATATGTTTAAATTTACAAAAAATCATTCTTTGAAGCTACACTTGTTGGAGTATGAAATTTATTTTAGTGCACAGTGGACATTTATTATAAATTGTAAAATGCGTAACTTTTCAAACCAGACATGCATATGTTTATATAATCCTCGGACAGGTCGGTCTGATAGAACGATTTTAATTATTTGTTCCATAACGTTTCCCCAAGTTTCTTTCGTCTAAATGAATTTTCATTCTTTTATTCTTCTAAAAACTAAACTAAGTAAAATTAGTTAATGCTAAGAATAATTTGTAAGAATAAATCTTTAAACTTTAAGCTATTTAAAAACATAATTTTATGATTTTTACATAAGGTTAACACAACTGAAATGGAAATAATTAAAACTATTAAAAACGTCTTGCTTTGATATTGTTAGTGACTATTTGTGACTTATACAGAACTTTTTTTTATTTTTTATATTTAACCTTTTTATATTCCCTCTAACAAAAAAGGTATCCGAAGTGTAAATCGCCAATTGTGATGAAACTGTCAGTTTGTAGATCCCATCAGCATGGGGTGTCGCTCAACGGCATCCTCCGCTGCAGCAGAGATGCATATCCAGGAAGGTATTTTAGTCTATTAGTCTAGGGTATTTTAGTCTATTAGCCTCCTTTAAATCTTCTCCCCTTACTTGTATATTTACCCCTTCTTTCTTGTTTGCAATTTCAATAATCTCTGTCTTCTTTGTGTTTATTCTTGGTCCATATTTACCCATACTTACATTCCATTTCTCTATTCCTTCCTGTAGCACTTTCCTATTTGTTACAAACAATAGTAAATCACACGCGTATATTCGTTTAGGAATACTGGCCGGAGTTTTCTGTATCCTATTTGTGTTTTCTTTAGGCCTTGGTTTACCTCTTTGGATATTTCGTCCATTATTATGATAAAAAGTAGTGGACTCAACATACCTCCTTGTTTCACCCCTCGTCTTGTTATGAAGCTATCGGATGTTTTCTCAATTACTCGTACTACATTTTCGGCTCTTGATTATATACTTTTAATCACTTCAGTTAGTTTTCTGTTCACACCTCTTTTGTTTAACGCTTTCCAGATTTCTTCCCTTTTTATACTATCGAAAGCTTTCTCTAGATCCACCGCTCCCGTGCACACTTTGTTATTTATTGCTAGTATTTTTTCTGTAATTTGTCTAAGTACAAATATCCAATCTTGTGCCGATCTATTTGTTCTAAAAGCTGCCTGTGTGTCGTTTAGGGTTCCCTCTATTTTTTCTTTCAATCTTTCTTCTGTGATGTGTTCATATAGTCTATAAGCTACGCATAGCAAGGATATGCCCCGGAAATTCTTACACTCGTTTATACTTCCTTTTTTATGCATTGGCGTTATAATTGCTATTCTCCACTCGTTGGGAATTTCTTGTGTTGTCCATGTCAGGTTTATTATTATATGTAAAAGGTCTATTCCTTCGTCTCCTATGTATTTTACCATTTCTGGTTTTAATATGTCCTTTCCTAGTGCTCCTTTGACAGAGTTCCCTTTTTTTACGTTTTCCAGTTTAAATGTTCTAATGTTCTCATCCTCTATTTTCTCTTCTTCTTTCTCTGATTTTTTCTTCTGTAACTTCTTGTTTTCTCTTTTCATAATTATTTAAACTAAATAATGGTCACTTCCGATCATGTATTCTCTTCTTACCTTTACGTCTTTGATTTTTGTCATTGTTTTTCTCAACCAGTAATAGGTCAATTATTGATTTTTCGTTTCTACTCGACATCTCTCTCGTATACTTATGTATGCTTTTATGCAGGAAAAACGTGTTGCTTACTACCATATCGTTCATTATACGGAAGTCTATAATGTTTTGTCCGTTCTTATTTTTAACATTTTCTCCGAATCTTCCACGCACCCTTCGGCTTCATCTGGGTTATTACTAGAGCAACGCAAACTGCGCTGAAAGCCAGTGGCTGACGCATAAAGGTTTACACAAAATAAACACGGCCGGGACAATTCGGTATAAGCGTCAGTATAACTGCAACTCGAAACCCGATCTGTTGTGTATGCATCTACGCTGTCGTATACGATATCGTAGTTCTACGTTTGTTTTGAAAATGTTTCCTACGTCGCGAAAACGACCAAAGTTGGACACAATAAGAGAATTTATTGCAGAAATGCCTGATTTAAAGTGCGATGGCGCTAAAATTCAATGTGTAGTGTGTAAAATAGATTTAATGTGTTGGTCGAAAAGTGATTGTCTACGGCACGCAAATAGTGCAGGGCATGTTTCAAAAAAAAATTCCACACGAGATTATGACAAATTTAAATTTAATTTATGTGTTTATTGCATGTAATTTACCATTTCATTTACTAAGGAAAAAAGCGTACGTCTCGTTTTGGAATGAATATTCGGACTTTAAGTTACCAAGTGAGAGAACATTACAGACAGTTGTGCCGTCTGCTCGTGAGCATGTCGAGAAAAGAATAAAATCGGAGTTGCAAGATAAAAAACTGTGGTTATGTGTGGACGAAACAACAGATCCTAAAAAACATTCTGTGGTTGATGTAATGGTACGTACAATGGAACCACATCGACCGTCACCCTCAATTGTACTAGCTTCCAGACGAATACAACAATGCACTGCCGAAGTAATTTAAATGTTGGTGTTAAATACATTGGAAAAGTTTGAACTTTCAACAAATCAACTGTTGATGTTTATGAGTGATGGTGCCGCAAACATGCTTGCTGTAGGTCGATCTCTTAAAAAACATTGTGCTAACTTGTTGCATATTACATGTAAAATTTATACTCTCAGTCTCGTAGTAGATAGTATCAGAAAATGTTATCCCGAGGTAGACGCTCTAATAGCACATACAAAAGCTGTGTTTGCAAAATCCCCAAAATGTATTCGGGAATTTCATAGACTATGCCCCGGTATTCCTGAACCACCACAACCTATTCTTACTCGTTGGGGAACATGGCTAGAGGCTGCATTTTATTATCTTAAATATTTTGAGAATATAAAGAACGTGATTTTAGAATTCGACCCAAAGGAAGCTGCGGCTGTCAAGGTAAGCCGTTTGAAATTTCAGGATAGTCAAGTTAAAACAGATTTAGAAATTATTCAGAACAATTACGTGGGACTAGCGGATGCGATAGAAAAACTACAAAATTCTTCGGTGTCGTTAGTGGAATCTTTGCAAATAGTGCAACATGTTCACGCACAGCTATGCGCGATAGAAGACGCAAGAAATGTTTGTGTTTTAGAAAGGTTTGAAAGTGTTTTAGATAAAGACTCTGATTTTGGCACATTAAGACAAATTTGTGAAGGTGCGTCAACAGAACCGTTAAGTTATTTGAAAGATTATTTTACTTACGCAAATCTAACGTCACTAGATGTAGAACGTTCGTTTTCGGCATACAAAAACACTTTTTCTTCACGCCGCACTCACTTTGCCGAAACAACTTTGGAAACATATCTAATGTTACAAATATTAAATAGACATTATCCACTTTGTGATTTCACGGAGGACTCTTAAAACGGTAAGTGTTTCAGCACGTATCACATTTAATTTA
Source organism: Dynastes maya (assembly GCA_029619315.2). Taxonomy (NCBI): domain Eukaryota; kingdom Metazoa; phylum Arthropoda; class Insecta; order Coleoptera; family Scarabaeidae; genus Dynastes; species Dynastes maya. Next base: position 47,605,157 of record JAROYE020000002.1, read on the forward strand.
TTTTGTGTAAACTTTTATGCGTCAGCCACTGGGTTTCAGCGCAGTTGCGTTGCTCTAGTTATTACCGACCCTTGCATTTAAATCTCCTTCTATCATTGGTGTTCCTTTATGATCTTCTGTTTCTTCTCGTATACAGTTCCAAAACTCATCTAATTCTTTGTTTGTGGCTCCTTCATTAGGTCCATGTACGACCAAAATTGTGTATATTTTTTCATATATTTGTATTTCTAGCTTTAGTACTCTTTCTGATATTGTTCTCCACTCTCTAATTCCGTTTTTACTTTACATATTTATGACGCACCCCACACCTCCCCTCGCCCAATCTTTTTTACCAACTCCACTATATGTATATCAGTAGATGTCCTCCCTCCAGTTCCCCTTCACCTTGTGCTTTCTTTTTGGTTTCTGTGATTGCGAGTATATCTAATTTTGTTTCTTCCATTGTCTGATTTAATTCGCTCTCTTTCCCATTTATTCCTTTTATATTTCAAGTGGCCATTTTCCGTATTTTATTCTCTTTTTTACAGATTTTTCTTTTCTCTTGCATTTGTATTTTTATATTATCCATTCCCTTTTGTAAACCATTCTTGTCCTTATTCTTTGCCAGTCTTTTCTCGACCTTTTTTCTACTCTATTTAGTTTTTTGTTGGCGATTGTGTCGGTTTTACCAGATCTTCTTTTTCTTCATCCCATTCCTATTTTCCCCGTTTATTATTAGTTTCCTGTATCCTATTATGGTTTTATTTCCTTTATTTCGGGAGTTGAGTTTCGGATCGCTACGTTAGCGGATGTCTATGCGAAGCGGCGATTAATAACTCGTGCGACGGGCCTTGTCTCGGTAAACACAGACAAAAAATGTGCGGTATGTGTCTGATATAAAAAAGAAATATATACATACAGAATTGAAATAGAAATATAAAAAATCCGGTACTAATAAATTTTAAGCGTGTTTATGTGAAAAGAAAATATAAAGTCAAAGATAAAAAAGGTAGTGTAAGTAAATAACAGAATAGGACCCGGGACTAATAAACAGGAACAATAATCATTAAAAGAGGGGTATGAGTGATACACACAAAAGTTATATGGAAAGCGAAGAAAATAAAAGAAAAATAGAGGAAGGAAGCCTAGAAAATATTTTTATAAAGAGAAAAATAACGAAGAGAATGCCAGTAAAGTCAAATAAGTAAAGCGTGACAAACGGTTGTACCCGCAGAGGCGCCATGAAAGGAGCTGTGTTTACTATGTACATACAAGGAATCGAGTGGACGTTCGGTTATTATCGGTTGACCGGTGTGCGTGTACTACTTATAATGTTCGAGAAACTAGTGGAACCGTCCGGGGCGTACTGCGCAAAAGTAGACACGGTATTAATAAAAAAATAATAGATTACCTTTTATTGACGTATCGATGACCACTGCGGTAATGTGCGACTGCCGCGTAGTACTGCAACATAAGCAATGCTTCCATTGTCGATTCGGTCAGGCCTTGACGACGGTCTGAAAACGTTCTCGTATACTTTGCAAATGATCGTTCAGCATTTAATGAAGTAAGATTTGCGAAATTCAAATACTTCTGTATTTTTTCTGTGTAATCTTGAATTCCAGATATAGATCGAACCTTTTCTAAATCCGGATTTTTATTTTAAACGGCAAATAGTCAGTCCAGTACTATCGACGTACAACCAGAAACGACAAAAGATCTTCCGCCCAAACCAGGACGTTCAAAGTTTCGTGAACTGAAATGCTAAGGATAAGCAAAGAACCATAATATTTAAATTGAAGTTTATTTTCTTGTATTCTCACTACTTGCATAGATATATCTGTATAGGTAGCATGTGACCGATAATACCCGAAGGCAGTATACGGAAAGCGATATTGAAGGGAGACATTAGTGTTTTACTCACTGTACATACAGATTGTCTCCAAAATGTTGGGACATAGCTTAACTACAGACTCCTGGAATTAAAATAAGAAGATTTAACCCAACTTACCTATATCCAAAGTCGCCTCGTTAAGTTGGTACTAATTACTAAATTTTTACCACACTAAACTTCTGTGCTTTTGACATGTAGCAAACAAGTGATACTCATTTGTCGTTAAAAGATAGTATTCCGGTTAACTAGATTATTGCTAGATTATTCCTATCAAAAAAAGCATATCATCAGATCAGATTTTATTTTTTTCCGGAGAAACCGTAATAGTTATCAAAAATTACAAAGATACAAAAAATGTTCCTAAAGAAAATATTTTTCTGTAACAAACAATTGAAAGTTCTCAGCCTAAGCACTAGAAAGTTATCACCAAATTTGTATTGCGACATTTTAATTTAATACACTTACAACCTACCGATGAAGACCAAAACCATCTCGAAACGTGACTTATAGTCACAAAACATTTTTATACGCAAAATTAATTTTTTTTCAAACAACTTTCACGTCTTGTACCAACTTAACGAGGCGACTTTGGATATAGGTAAGTTGGATTAAATCTACTTATTTTAATCCCAGGAGTTTGTAGTTAAGCTATGTCCCAACATTTTGGAGACACCCAGTATATATTTCGGCACTAATAATTATGCTTACGTCGATTATACAGCCACTGAATACAATCTTTTCATTATTGGCACGGAAGGTAGGATACGTTGCATGAATTTAAATTGCTAATAATTTACCTACAGCAGACAAATTTTAATACAAATTTAGCATCTTTGCCACTATTACATTTATTAATTTTCATTGTGTAATATTCGGATATATCTATCGCTTACTTTTTTTACATTAGTTTTGAGTTTTAAAGTATATATATATTCTTAGTAGTTATAAAAAAACCCGATTGAAATACGGTGTTAGCGTGGAATATTAAGAACATTTGTTTCCTCTTTGCACATACTGTTTGAATTTATTTATTTATTGAATTAGTATTGTATACAGGCTTTACTGCCCTATATTTGAAAAAGTACAGATTCGAGAATTCCGAAAATTTGTAATTTATAAATTAATGATCAATTCAGTTAAAACATTTTGCCATGTATTTAGTTTCAGATGATGACGGAAGTCAATACTTGTGATCTTTCTTAAATTAATGGAGTTTTATTCTACAGTTTAAGCGTTAGAGTACTGAATTGCAAGTTAATTATTTCTTATATAGAGTGTCTAAAAATGATGTTATATTAGATTGGATAAATTAACTCATGAAAAGGTGCACAAGTAAAAAGATTGAAATAAAATTCTTCTACTCTCTTTAACAAGTTGACCAAGACCATTAATAAAGACAAACGCTAGCAAAATCTGTCAACTGCAATGTGAACTTAAATTGTCCATTAAAAGTCCAGCAGGTAAAATATTTAGTACAACGAGAACCTGATGGGCTTTAATGATATTTAAACCCTGCAAATCACCTGAAGGAGGCGGAATTATGTCATTGCAGAAATGCATAGATGTTCCCCTTCCAATACTAGTGAGCTTAGATGAAGCAAGCTACACCTTCGACTACATACCAATACTGCGGAGAGACGTAAATGTGGTATTTATTCCTAAAGGAGGAAGGCTGTCAGCTGCAGAGCCTAAACCTTATTGTCTCTCATTATTCCTGCTCATAGGAATGGAAAAGGTATTAGACCAGTACCTAAGGAATGAAGTGCTCGTAGCAAACTCGCTTCCTCTTAACCAGCATACCTATCAGAAGGCGAAATGAACAATAATGGCCCTTTAATTTGACAAAACCTATAGATAGTGTCAAAATCATAGCCTACGCATAAACCCGCAAAAGATTACAATCGTTCCTTTTACAAGGAGAAGAAAAGCCTGTCTAAAATCATCCTGCATTGAAGGGAATACTATTAGCTTCAGCGGTTTGGCCAGGCGGCTTGGTAAGAACTGAGATCTTAAGCCTCAAATGACCTTCTGGTCATATACAACAATAATCAGACCCATGATCACTTACGCCTCCTTTGTTTGGTGGCCAAAAACAACTCAGAAGACTGTGCAACAGCAGCTTAAACATATTGAGAGTTGCATGTCTCGACATTACAGGTGTGATGCGTACCTGTCCCACAGCAGCTCAGGAGGTCCTGCTGGAAAAAACGCCGCTTCACATCCACATTCACAAGCAAGCTTCATCAAGCGTCCTTACTGTTAGTGGAATGAAGGGATTAAGGCAGGGTGATCTTAGAGGATATCTTAAAATCCTCGAAGATTCCAACATAAAGTATCTGATGCACATTGCAAAGGAAATGATCTCTATGCAATACAACGTAGATCAGCCTTACTAGGTGATGTAAAAGAAGCACTCTAGCATGGTACACGGACAGCTCGAGAATAGAAGGAGTCGGATCAGGCATGGGCATCGGGCATCAGTGGTTCTAACCACTATCTAAAAATGCCTACGGGACTTTCACACTAACATTTTTCAAATAGAGATTACTGCTTTAAACCTGTGCCCTCGAGAGAGGGACACGAGGCGCAACCATAAATACATTCAGCGACAGTTAGACATCTCTAAAGGCTATTAAGGCCTATACACATGAATCTGCCCTGATACGCGAATGTGTATACAATTTAAGGAAATTGGGACGAAATAACCACGTTATGTTACGGTGGGGGTCACCAAGTGATCGAAGGAAATGAAAAGACAGATAAGCTGGCCAAAGAAGCAGCGAGCATGCCTTTCATTGGTCCTAACTCCTTTTGTGGAATTCAAAAGGGCCACAAGCAATTAAGACATGGGAGGATAATCAGAAAGTCTCATACTGGGAAAGTATTCCAGGACAAAAACAGGTGAAAGCACTCATAACAGGCTCGCCAAAAACAGCAGAAGTGGAGCTAGCGTTCAGCAATGGGATTTTAGATTATTGGCAGGATTTTTGACAGGTCATGTAGCCCTAAAATATCACTAAATATACGGACTGAAAAATTACCTAGTCGGACATCGATACGAAATGTAGTGCCATTTGCTCGTGAACATATAGAAAAAAGAATGAAAACGGAATTGAAAGATAAAAAACTGTGGTTGTGTGTGGACGAAACAACAGATCGTCAAAAACATTCTGTGGTTAATGTAATGGTACGTACAATGAAACCACATCGACCGTGATCCTCCTTCCTACTTGCTTCCAAAAGAGATATAAATTGTACTGCCGATGAGATTTTAAAGGTGGTGTTGAACTCATTGAACAAATTTGAAGTTTCAACTAAGCAGCTTTTAATGTTTATTAGTGATGGTGCCGCAAACATGCGTTCTTTGGGCCGGTCTCTTAAAGAACACAGTGGTAACTTCTTACATGTAACGTGTAAAATCTATACTCTAAATCTTGCGGCACAAACGATTCCTACATGTTTTCCACTAGTAAATGCATTGATTGCTAGTACAAAGGCAGTGTTTCTAAAGTCCCCGAAACGTACCCGACTCTTTCACAAACTATGTCCTGATTTACCTGAACCACCACAGCCGATTGTTATACGTTAGGGAACATGGTTGCAGGCTGCGTTTTACTACAACAAATTTTTTGATCAAGTAAAGAAGGTAGTTTTAAAATTCAATCCGACAGAAGCTGCACCAATCAAGAAAAGCCAGGAAATATTTCAAGATAGTCAGGTTAAAAGAGATTTACAAATTATTCACAACAATTACTTCGGACTAGTGGAGGGAATAGATTAAATTACAAGTTGTTTCGATGTCGCTAGTGGATTCTGTTCAAATTGTGAATGATGTTCACGCACAGTTATGCGCTGTAGAAGGCGAAACAAATTGGTGTGTAATACGAAAATTTGAAGGTGTTTTAGAGAAAGACTCCGATTTTCTTATATGAAGACAAATTTGTGAAGGCGCGTGTGAAGATGCATTAAGTTGTTTCCAAGATTATTTTAAATATGCAAATATAACATCGCTAGATGTCGAAGGGTCGTTTTCGGCATTAAAAAGCATTTATTCCGCACGTCGTACTCACTAGACTGAAACAGCTGTGGAAACATATCTAATGATTCAAATATTTAACAGATGTTACCTAGTTTGTGATTTCACGGAAGACTTTTAAAACGGTAAGTGTTTCAGCACGTTTTATAACTTATTCCTTACCTTCTATTTTATGTGTAAACCTTTATGCGCTCGCCACGCCTCTGGCTGTTACCGCATATTTGCCCAGGTTAATCATTACTATTTACAGTGTTAGTTGTCTTTATTATCCTCAAAACCCTTGTTTCACTTACCTAAATCAACAAATAATTATAAGGTTTTCTTTTAATACTGAGGACATATATGCACGTTATACGTTATCTAGCTTGTCCATAAATTTTATGTTGTAGTAATACGCATGTGCAAGTCTGAAATCAACCACAAATTTCGGAATCTCGATGGCTTAAAAATCATTTTTAATTGTAATTTGAAAACACTGCCAACAACGGTCTGCAATTTGGAATTGGATAAATAACAAATAATTGGCAAAGATACAATGCGCAGACGTTAGATTGTTTCTGATAGCTTCTTACTATTCTGCAAACAAAGCAGCAGATATCCAACTGATTCTTTTTTGCGTCATAAGGTGCGATTAAGTCAAACCGACATTCCTTAGTCAAGCACTTTCTATCTCTCCGTTGGATATTAGATTTGACGTTCTTCGAACACATTCCCTTTTTAGAGCAACTTATTTTAACCTTTAGTATTTTATAAAATTTCCTACTAGGCCGTTGCTTTGAAAAGGAATAAAATTTAATTGTTTTTTTAGAATTTTCCAGAGGTTTTAAAACGGCTCGGTGGTCCAGTGGTAAGAAAGCCTGCGCCTGGGCAGAGTTAGGCGCTGTGTGTTCGAGTCCCGCTGGGATCAAATTTTGTTACTAGGTCCGGTGCACTCTGGGGTCACCATTCGCAGTTGGGGTACAATTACCTACGCTTGATCTTTTATGGTGAGGGGGTGATAGTAAAAAAAACATGGAATACTTTACACACACGATTTACATACTCCTGAGGTTATGGCAAGCTTTAAAAAAGCTTATACACACCGTTGGGCTGTCACCACACAAAAAATAGCAATAGTCTATTACCTCTGTACAACAAAAATATATAATTGTTGTTCTAAGGTGTATGTGTAACGACATAGAATAGATTTTTGAAGGAAATAATTACACATTCATCTAAAACAGCTTTAAATTTTACCAGATTTAAACGAAAAAAACATGTTATGATTTTAGTATTGATACACATATCTAGAGAGAGGCAGAGATAGAAAGAATGAAAGGAAGCGAATGTTTAAATATTCATTATTTTCAGAAACCTCCGTCAAGAGTGAAGGTATGTATGTTCTGTTCGGTTCTCGGTGATCTTAATTTGAATTGTTAAGTTTGTGTCTAAGACGTCACGGATATGTATGTATCTATAATTAGAATTTAGAGACGTAATATAAAACGCGCAATGTCATGACATTAGTAATAGAGGAATGCCGTCAATTATTACGTAAGCAAAATATTTGAAATGGAAAAGTTTATCTTTGTACAGAGTTCCTAGTTACAATCATAACTTCATATAAGTGAAATTTTCATTTATGACTAAGGGACGTAAACACATTTTTTCTGTTTGGGACGTTGGAAATAATAGATTTCCATATTAATACCAATACGTCTTACCGACTACCATAATTCAATCATTTGTGTGCAACTTTATAACATTATGTATAGGAAATATGCATCACGATGATGCTGAAATGTGTTGAAGATGATGTATTATAATTACATGCCTATGCATAATTCTATACAGATATATACCGCCCTTAAAATGTTAAAGATGTTTATTTCTTGTTAAAGGAAACATAGATAACATTTGATTTCCTAACACTATCTTCAAATGCAAGATACGTAGATACGTATTTGTATTCGTAAACTAATATCGAAAATTATGTAGAAGGTACACATTAAAAAATGCCTAGTAACAAAACCAAAAATAATCCTAATATAGCTCGTGGTATTGGTGGAATCATTTCCGGCAAAAACAAAGCGAGCAGAGAAAAGAAAGCACTAACGAAAGCGTCATCAGTGCGGTTATGAGCACTCCCTGTTCTGCTATCTGCATTGTCCCTTCCTTATACATCATGGTGAGCCTGAGGGATCATTTGTACGTGCAGTTGCCGAGCGCTTAGGCGCAACGACTTGTGTTCAGTAGCCCATGAGCTGCTCAGTAGGTGGCGGGAATCTCTACTCTGGTGTGTGTCGCCTCGGTCTAGGACAGCATGATTGTGTTTCTTGGCGCTAGAGGTTGCCGGGAGATATTTTCAGTGCTGTTGTGGACATTGGGGGCATAAACTGAGAGGTAGAGACAATACAGACCGTAGAACAGGGAGTGCTCGTAACCATGCTGATGACGCCGGGTAGTCAGAAACATGTTTGTGTGTTAGTGCTTTCTTTTCTCTGCTCGCATTGTTTTTGCCGGGAATGATTCCACCAATACCATGAGCTATATTAGCATTATTTTTGGTTACATAGAAGGTGTTCGAAAATTTAATCCAAACACGGAGTATATTTAACTAATCAAATTTTATTTTTTTAATAGCAAGCTCTGTTTTTAATCATTTCTACGCGTTCTATTCTAAAAAACACAGGTAAAACAGATTTTACATTTTTCACCTAAATTTGTAGCATCTTCAAGTTATTTTGAAAAAAAAAAAAGAAAACGATTAAACGCGTGAAAAACCTTTGCTAAGTATAGTACGACATTTCTGAAGAGGATAAAAACTTAGTTTCAGTCAACGAAAGCGTAGTATTAAAGTAAATTAATAATAATCATAGCAAGGATAGTACGGCAAACACAAAAGGTATCAGTACATTTCGCACCACACAAATTATTTAATCAGTTCAGAACGAATGTTTCGAAACTTCGTAGATTGGCGTATTGAATAGGGGAGATATAAAGCAGAGAACCGCTAAATTCAAATTCGTTTTCCTCCAAAATTATGAGATTAGTTCTATATTATGTATTCTGTTCATAATTATTAGAGTAACCTAAACTTGCGGAATCGCATAGGCGTCGGTATTACGGGTTAATATAAGAATACGAAAAATTCATAAATAAACTAAACCAGTAGAGAAGCAGGCATGTAGTGTTGACCTTGAATATAAATCATGTTAAACCGCGCTGAGAGAGATTTCGTTTTAGTACCGGTTGAGCTGTTGCAGAGATTAGTCGAACGGTCAAGGTTATGTACTTACGTGTCGCTTTTGAAAATATAGCTGGTGTTTTTTGTGTGTTGTAGTATTATACCTAGTACATAATTAGTGTATCGTTTCATACAGAACTAATATTTACATACCTAAGAAAACAATGCCTCGTAATAGATTTGCTACTAATGTACATAAGTATGTGTCACTTTTTCCCCATTTAAAATATGACGGTAGTGCAGTTTTTTTGCTTAATATGCAATGTTCGTTTGGCTGCATTGGACAGAACTGATTGCCAGAGGCATGTCAATGGTATTAAGCATATGAGAAATGCAAGAACTGAAATACCTTATACACTATTCCTCATACATTTATTAATTATGTTTACCGCTTGTAATCTTCCGTTGTCGTTAGTGAGAAAAGCAGCTTTTAAAACGTTTTGGCGACAATACGTTCCAAAGTACCCATTACCCTCACAAACACAATTACAGAATCATTTGCCGCGAATGAAAGAGTTGCTAGAAAATGTGTGTAAACGTGATTTGTGTTCCAAAAAAATATGGATTACCGTGGATGAGACGACCGATATAAAGAAAAACAGTATTGTGAATGTAATAGCTCGCGTTTTATCTAGCGAGAACACAGCATCTCGATATTTGTTAGCTTGCAAACGTGTTCAACAATATACCGCGGAAAATATTCAAAAAGTGATAATGAACGCTTTGAAAAAATTTAAAATTGCTCAAGATCAAGTTGTGATGATTGTGACAGCAATGATGTTAAGTGTTAGCAAGAAAGTTTATTTATGAATTTTTCGTATTCTTATATTAACCCGTAATACCGACGCCTATGCGAGTCCGCAAGTTTTGGTTACTCTAATAATTATACGTACTAGGGTACGTAAGGATTCATCTATAGGCGCGAGTCCCATACGTATAGCGAATAATGTTGGCGCTTGTGCTAGGAGCGTCCTTGATTCGCTTTGCGCGCTCCCCACCATATACTTTCATAGCGAGCAAACGTTGTAACACTATCCATATATTTTAGGGGTTCACTTTACTACGGAACTTACTAATGCGGTATAGCGTGTCACCATAGTGTGTGGGCGGAAGATAATTCTTTTCCTGAGCAATTTAGAGAAAACGTTTTAAAAAAAAAAATTCTGTACAAAACAAAATTATGTCCAAACGTACAGGATGTTCAGTTTCCGTTGCGTACGATACAAGTTTGGCTTTTTAAACGGAACAGCCTGTATATTATTACATGTTTGGATTCCTCTTTTCAATTCCTGTCAACTCCTTACACTCATCTATCTTAGTTTTTGAGATAATTGAGATAATTTGGAAGCTTAACGGCCGAAATTTTAGACGCCTTACACGCTCGAGCGGTGATTCAAATTTTATTGTATTTAGTATTTTTGAGCAGTACGGCGACATTCTTTTGTATCAACAGCGTTTTCTTTAATGGAATGGGACATTCTGTATGTTTTTACAGAGTCTGATAGAAAAACTTCTAGAACATTTTTATGAACATTTACCTATACCTAAAATACCCTATTCTTTTGTAAAGCGATGCAGATAAAGTTTTCGTTCAAGAAACATGGAGTGTTGGCACCAAATGCTATGAACTTCAGTTTCACTAAATATATTCATCAAAACTAATGTCTAAATGTTGTACTTTTCATACAATTCCAGCATCTACTGGAGGTAACCATCATTTTCCTGCATACATTATCTAGCAAGCACGTAGAAATAATAAATAGCGAAAATATACAGACAAATGTTAGAGTTCGGCATAAAACGAATAAATTTATTTAGAGCATCGTATGCTAAGTTTTTTCAGCAGTAAAAAATATCATAAAAACGTACTGAAAGTTGTTTAAAAAAATTCGCAATTTAGCTACACAGAAATGTGTATGAAAACACTTTCTACATGAAATTCTTCAGGCAATGCATAACGTGGACATTACACAAAATGTTACGTCCGAAGTGTTAGTCAATGTTCAAGAAAGTACAAGTAATCGCATTACAGTTTTTATGAAGGAAAATGGTGCTCCCCTCGAAAAGATGTTGGAGTTGTATGCATGCATTAAATTTTGCAGATTATTTTAAATGAATATCTTTAGAAAAACAAAAGTTTATAGTATTTCGTCGCAGCACTGTATGCATTCAAAAAACTTTTTTCATAGTTTCTTATATAATTTGCTAAAGAACGTCACAGCGAAATGTTTACAAAAAAAATTCTAGAACAATTTCTCTGTCAGAATCTTGAATAATATACAGGCTGTTCCATTCAAAAAAAAATTAAAATAGAAACAGCGGAATTTCGTAAAAATCCCAAGTTATCTCATTTATCTCAAAATATAAGATACATACATGAGTATAGGGAGTATTGATGAAAGTTAACATGAATTCAAGTGGCATTCGAAAATGTAACAATATACTGGGTGCCCCATTAAAAAAAATAAGTAGGAAGCATTTCCTGTCAACCCGCAAGCGAAAAAAAAGTGAAAATGTTATGACTCGTTATTTTTAACTATATATCCGTAACAGATTAAAAAAAAATACTTCTCAAACAACAAAGTTATTAGTCCTTTCCCGGACTTTGTACTAACCCTGTACATCGTTATACCTCTTATTAAAAAATGTGCCTGTTCCTAGATAATAAAATGTATAATAAATTATATTAAAGGGTATGATATTTCTGATACCTACGGTATTATTTGTCTTTTTAAGAGTAACCACCATTTTCCTGCATATAAACTGTAATGCGATTCGGAGGTTTTTATAGGGTACCGCAGCCTTTATCCAATTAAGTTTGGTTTCCGTGTTGTAATCGTGAAGAAATTTATCTGGCCTGCCAACGTTTCGCTCTCAATTGCTCGGAGTTTTCTCTAGACAGACCATGCAATTTATAGTACTGTAGTACTATAGTACTGTAATATAATTTCTTATATTTTATTGAATATTTTCAAGGCAATATTGGGTATATTGCTCGAGTTATATCCTGCTTTAAAAACTTGTCTTTAATTTTTATAAAGATTTCTACTTACCTAAAGTGTGTGCCGTTTTTTAAAGAATTTTCAGTGAGGTAGAGTAGATGCTCGATACCGCGAACAAAATAAAACAGAGAGTGTTCACATTAACGTTACCGAGATACCTATTTGATACTAAAATATGTATATACTTTTTTAATATGAAATTTGGCCAATAAAAACAATATGAATTAATTATAAGGATTCTGACATTCTAGTTTGTATTTTATGTTTATTGAATTTTTGCATTATACAGCTTTTTCTCTTCTTTCTTTTAGTAATTGAATGTAATTATAATTAACAATTAACAGCACTTCTGCAATTAACAGCACTGTCTGAGATAAATTTATTTTTAAATGCAACTGCACAAACTACGTGTTCGCGATAGCGAGTATCGGTTTGTTCGCGTTATGCCGCCTCTATGATATGAAAATGATTGTTCACGTCTACTGTATTCAGTATGTTCGAATGATTTTTGTTGCTGAAAAACTTTGATGTGCCATGTCCTAAATAAAGCTATTCAAGATTTATGCTGAAACGTAATTAAAACTTAATTGTTGCTATCTATTAGTGATTTGCCGGATGATACTTTTCTAGTTTTATGATGCCTGAACAAATCCTAGATAACACACTGTATTAAGTTTCAATGGCAAAAAAAAATCCAAAGTCCGTTATGATGCCAAGTACCGTAATTGATTGTGATAGTTTCTTTTAGAAAGTTAGTGCTAGTCAGCATTAGCTGCTGCCAAAATTTAGACAATTCAGTCTGCTTGGTGGATAAATGCGCACGGTCAAGTTACCCCTTGAACTCAATTTACCCCGACATGGTATACATTAAATAATAGGAGACGTATACGTGAATTTAATGTAATAAAATGACAATTATTCTACTAATAACAATATGTGTAGTGAAATGCTAATACTGTATTGACTTACGATAATTTCAAACTCGTGATTGACTTTTGAATCGAGTTTAAACAGATAATACTTTCATCAATCTGCCATATCGGTACAGTGCATTATGATTTCTTACGTTCATCTATGTTTAATACTTCACACGACTGGAATAAAAAAAGTGATTAGAAGCTAATACTGTGCCATAAGAAAATGTCAAATATGGGGTCAGATCCGTCACTTCCAGAGGGTGCTCTTTCTCCTCAACATCCATCATCGGAACAATTGCCGTCTTCAAGACCAAAGTCGTTAATGGAAAATATATTAGCGGAAAAAATGGAACGAATTGCTACGAACAGTAAAACTTTTGTCAGAACAAATAGTGCAGATTCTACAAGTTCTATGAGTTCGGTTACTTCGATATCCAGCAATATTTGCAAATGTGACGATTGTCTTTTGGGAATTGGCGATTTTTATAGTGAAAATCCAGACAGCAAAAATCCTAATACGAGAAAGGTATGTTGTTTTATTTGTTGTCATGAATATTATTAAGCCGCTTTTATAGTATAAGTATATTTATAATTTGTTATAGTGTCACTTACACACGGCTTGCTGGGGTGGTTTAGCTTCTCATTACGTGTTCATATACCAACTCTTCTTTTGATTGGAAAGTCCATGGTAGTATAAAAACGGTGATTGTTAGATATAGGTAACTCCGAAATAGGAAATTATTCACCCTTTTTTCCGAGTTGTTAAACAAAAAAGTGTTACAATGACAATATATTTCTACTTTCAGTTGAAATAGTTGCTGCCCACTTTTTGAGGAGTAATTGAAATAATTTGTTTGAGCGTTAAAAATCTGTAAAATGTTTTAAAATAAAAAGAAAACATACATACATATAATTTTTTAAAATGATATTAGTTTGCTTGCGTAGTTTTACATACCTATGGGAGACATGTGAAAACAGCGACACATTTTTTTGTAATATTTATTGCAATTTTGAGAGAAGAATAATGTTTAAGTAGTGTCTATGAACAGTCTAAGTAGGGTGCAAGAGCATTTTTTGACAAGTTACCTGGTATGAAATACCCTTCAATGTAGTGAATATAAATTAAATCAAAATCTTTTTCAACTCAGCCATATTAGCTAGGGAAAGTGATGGAAACTGCGATTTTTAAATGACTGCCAAACACAAGTGGTGTCATATCTTTTTACACATTTCGGAGAGAAAACGTAACTTCAAAATATTCTTGTTTAAAGAAAATGACCATAATTTATTTATTTTTTAATTTAATGATCTGAGCTGCCTTTTACCCTTCAAATACGTTGGTTCTGTATTCTCGCATAGCTTTTTTTTAATTTCTGATTTTTTTATATTTAAGAAAATGTCCTGATAAACGTTCGTGTTAATTTAGATGTTTTTCAATCCTTAAATTTTGACGGATTCCTTATCGATTTCTTGGCTTTGTAAATGCGCTACGTACCACTTTTTTGTCATTTTTACATTCTAACGTCTGTATTTTTAAATAAAGGGATATTTTACTCACCTTAATTATTATGATTGATTTTGCCGGATTTCTAAATGTACGAGGTGTGGTTCAGGTATTTTAAGTCTAGCATAGAAGGAGGCATAGAAAGAAGAAAAATCGCTTTATTATTTTTTCAATATAATTTGCTATTTTAATACACTTCGTTTAACTAAAGCTTCAGTACTACTATAAAAATACGATGGTTGTTTATCCTCAAAATGCTCTAAAACTGCTTCATAGATCTCTTTATGGGTATTAAATTTTGTCCCTCTTAGCTCCGATTTTAATTTTAAAAATAAAAAATAGTCACTTGGGCAAGGTCACGGCTGTATGGAGGGTAATCAAGTTCCTTGAATCCACAGTGGCGCACAGTAGCCTTCGAAATTGTAGCTGTGTGGACTGGTGTATTGTCGTGCAAGAGTCAGACACCTCGTTCCAGCTTTCCTTGGCGTTTGTACTTCGTGATGGTAATCGATCGTGTTGTCGCCTTCGTACAACTCAAGAAACTTTCGGCTACATTCGATACATTGTTCATACGTTTATCATACCCAAATGCTCGAGCAGAGCCTTCAGAACACTACTCCTTCGCGTGGATCATCTTCAAGAGATTCTCTGCCCCAACTAAACAATATTGACCAACGTTTAACTGTGGCATACGATGGTGCAGAGTCTTTATAAACCGTGTCTAATCGGTGTTTGATTTCAGACGGTGTCTTCCCTTCCAAGGTGAGAAATTTTATCACTGCACAATTTTCAATTTCGAATATTTTAAAAATTTACTATGCACCGCTCAACTTCTGATTGTTTCACTTAACTGAGTAACGACTGTAAATTGCCAAATTATGTTAATTAAAGACAGATCTGTCAAATGGTAGCATCTGTTTTTGATTACTTTTTTACTTTTTGATACCTAAGGCTTAGAATACGCGAGCCGCATCTCGTATGCATATTCTGTCTAGTTCGGGAATTATTGCTTTGGGATTACGGAAAAATGGTAATGGTTTTTCTCTAGAGTAGAAGTGATCATTTTAAGATTTTTGTAGGCCTGGCGCGGCCCGTCCCGACTCTTTATTAACCTAACCCGGTCCGGCCCGACACGTTTGTCAGCTCGGCCCGGCCCGACCTATCACGTTTGGCAACCCGGCCCGCCCGTCGACCCGACAGCTTCGCTGGTTGTCGGCCCATCAAGTCCGTACGGCTCGACAAGTTCGTTTTGTCCGATATGAAGATGGTCAAATACGTTCGATCGTACTCTAAAGAATACAAAAAAATCATTTATATTGTGCTATTTTCAATATTAAAAAGTAAATAATTTTAATAACGATTTATTTATTAACGCCCGTTTTTTTATTCAACACGTTTGATTGATGGATTCCAGCAATGATGGTTTTACGATTAATTTACAATGACCGGTCAACATGAAAAACCCACAATAATAATAATAAAACTGAATTAAACTAACAACAACGTATACATTCACCACAAATTCCACTCATCAACTAAAAGCGTGTTGGTTGATAACTGTTGCCATCACTACCTCCATCCGGCGGATAAAAGAACACACGCTTACTTGTTTAATTCGAACCAGTAACATATTTATACTAAAACACAAAGAGGTTTTCTCCTTCTATATGACAACACCGCATTAGTTTCACAAATTACATTTTTTCGTATGAAATTGTGGATAATAAAATTATGATGCTTTTCAAAGCAGTGTTTTTATAGCAAAATTTGAAAACATTACAATATTATTGTGTGGATTTTAACGGCTGGTATCAGTACTGATACAATCATCTTCTGTAGCAGCTGATACTAGCGAACATGTGGACTTAATAATAAAAGATAAAGCACAGAAAATGCGAAATCTCCTGTTGGCTTCAACGTCTTTCTAAGTGATCATATGAATTATATCACGGGCTTGGCGGGCCGAGCAGGATTACGCCCGCCTATTAAAAAAGCCCGATCTGCCCTGCACCTGAAATATTCCGGCCCGAACCGGGCTAAGACGGGCTTGGCCGTTACCTACGATATACACAAGGCCAGAGCGCTTCGACGTCAGCAGGCTGTGACGTATTTTGAAGTAGCTCGTCGATGATTCACACGTTCAGATCTTTTCTTGCTTTTTGAATTGGTTTATCCCAATTATATTGGTTTTATTTAAAAAAATAGTGTGTAGTGATATTTCCGTACTTGCTGGTGATATCTGTAATGTTTTTCTAGTGTTGTATAAGCGATAAACCCTTTTCTGAAACGATAAAAACGGGATAACCTAAAAACTGCGGCGTCGGCTGTTTTCTATGTTTTGTCTATGAGTTACACCTTGTAAAAGAAGATATTATTTATTTTTAACAGTTACAGATTCAAGGATCGGTGAAATTATAACTGTAAGCATTTTTTAAGCCTAGGCTTAAAAAATGCTATTCCAACTCAATTCCCTAACTGTCCGTTGTATTTGACAAAAAACGTGAAGATTTATTGTTCAAATAGCTTTATATTTTTACGCTATATGTAACAAAATTATTTTTGAACACGAAGAGATATTTTTAAATGTGTATAATAAACGTCCTGTTTTAATACAATATATTTTAAATTATATCACCGAACGTAGACATTTGGATGCTGATATATGTAAATGCCATATTCACAGCAGTGAACATATCGCAACAATTATAACTTGTTCTACAAATACCCTACTTAAAAATGATCGTGGGAAAAGTAATGATAGATTAGGTGAAACACCACATAATAGGGCATTAAAGACCCTGGTTAAATAGCATGTCTGTAAATTTTCTTGTGAAATTGAACAAAATTTCGAATAAAATTGCAATTACTGTATCATTTCAACCTTAGTTTCGTCCAAATACGACTGGCATCCTCTTTAAACGGGGAGCCTTTCGAAACTTAGAAAAGAAATGCAAAAAACGGTTTCTTCACCGCTTAGGCTAATATCGTGCATGGCGGTACATCACCAACCCAGCGTGACGTTATCAAAGAGCACGTGGGCCTTGTTATAGCGTACGTAACGGCATAGGCGTGTTCCTGCTTCTAATCTAGAGTAGTGCATAAATACTCCTCACGTTTCTTAAACAGCTCTCTTCAGGGACTAAAAAGGAAATGTGTGAAGTTGGCTAAAATGTGAAAATAGAAACCCTACGTAGATAAAGTGCAGTGAAATATGCCTCAAGGCCCACGAAGCCTGAAGCCCACGAAAAACACTTATTTATTTACTAATGCTTGCAATAATAATATCGGATAATGCTGTTGTCAGTATGGTTAATCGAATGCCAAGATACTAGTTTCGTTTATTAAGCATATTACCGCACTGGGGGTGAAGTAGAACGGCGTACCACTGTATTCTTACCAATACTGCTCCACCTTACCCATATTACCTTCTTTAGTATCATTTTAACATGGCAGTTCACTTGAAAAATATTACAAATAAATATGCAGTTTATATGCACCTTAAAGATCACCCTCGCTATTAAAATAATCAAAAACTAATGTAGTCGGGATTTTTTTAATAACTCGATTATTTAGTTTTGTAATTCTGTTGTACTTTGTTTCATAAATGAGAAATGGCACTACTGCACCCTTATTTGTTAAATCGGACGTAATATGTTAGTATGAATTAAAATATTCCACTGCATCATCTGCGTCGGTGTACGCACATTTCCCATATGCTCAACTTACGTGAAATGTATTATTTCGCACTTAAATATTTCATGACATCTGTTGATTAAAAGACTAATCACGAACAACGTGAATTCCTCCCAACATTATTAATTCTATTGAATTATCTTTATTTAAAGTATAAAGGAAGTTATGCTTTTTTTAACTTAGTTTTATCGAAATTATAATACTAAATTAATTTGATGAGCTGTATAGAACTATTTACTTTAACTTCGTTTGCTCGTCGCAATGTATTTCGAAAATCTTTTCTTTAGATAATTTTCCGGATAGCCTGGAATATACAAATCATGTTAATAAACTGCATCAATTTCTGAAACAGTAATTAAATAACGCATTCACCTGCACCTTAATCAAATGTTGTAAACTGCTAAATTTTCAATGAGTTATATATTTGAGGTATTTTGTAATTATTAAGGAAATATTAAAATTTATTTTATTTAATTTATATTAACGTAGAGCGCCATCTATGAGAAAATGGAGAATTCATAATATCGTATGTTCTATTCTTTATAACTTTGCAACTACACCAGAGATGACTTACACATACACATTCAGTAGCAATTTTTGTATTTCTCCTTTATATAGGATATGGGTATTGTAGTAACGGTATTTTGAAGCGGTATTTTATTGCAGCGGCGCGTTGCGTTCTACAATATCATAACTAGTTACCCTTGGAACGATGTACTTACTATAGGGCGAGTTGGAAACCACGTGGTATAGGGCGAAATGGAAACGATAATCGTTGAAATAAAGTTAGGGTAAAAACTAATGTTGGGCGATTATGAATGATATAATCGAGATATATCGATTATACCCGAATAATCGATCATTCGATTATGGTTCAGAAATCATTCATTATTCGTTTCGACTGCGCAGGGGCACACAAACGGATTACGATTCGAGATCTGTATTCGAAACTTCGAGGTTTTGAGTTTCGAA
This sequence comes from Dynastes maya, assembly GCA_029619315.2. Lineage (NCBI taxonomy): Eukaryota > Metazoa > Arthropoda > Insecta > Coleoptera > Scarabaeidae > Dynastes > Dynastes maya. The sequence goes on from JAROYE020000002.1 coordinate 47,624,380, forward strand.
ATAATTCACTCGTCACTCGGATTCTCTCAAATAATCGTGGAAAATAATCGAAATCGTTAGTAAATTTCATTTGTTAAGTTGGTGGTACTGTGATACTAGTATGAAGTGTCATTTTGGAAATCAACAATGAAAGGTTAGAAATATAAAAATATATTTTATTATTACATTTGCAAATTTGTGTTTAGAAAAACAATATAATCTAAATTTTTAGGTGCCAGTCGGTTTCTTCGCAAATTGGTTATGAGACCAGTTTTTGAAAATATTCTCTCTGACGGCGTAGAAGTGGCTGGTGCACAAAGATATTTTTCATGGAGTTTGAACAATTCAGGAAACAAATGTTTGTTTTCCATCCAAAAGCTCAAAGGATTGTATGTTCGAGGTATGTTTGGCATAGGTAAATACTGCTTTATCATTAGAATAGCTTTTGCTTTTGGTGAAAAAGCTAATACATTTGTAGATTGAGCGATTTTGCTGTCAAGGTAATTCCACAACGTATTAACATCAGAGTCATCAGGCGTATATTTGGTCTCTGACACAGGTGTAGAAGCAGAAAGTGAACCAGCAATGAGACTCTCAAGTTCATCTAAAATCCGTTTCTCCGCATTTTCTGCATTTTCTTAGGTCCCAAATTCATCTTTTTTGTAACGAGGATTCAAAAAAGTGGCCTTTGCTGATATTTTGTCTTTTTCATAATTTTCCATGCGCCGGGAAAGCACAGAAAGCATGTCAGTTTATAATTTAGCCCTAACAGCCGTTTTGCAATCTATTATGTTCATGGAATGCTGAACTCCTTGCATAAGTGGAATTATTGAGGATAATGTGATGAATTTCTCTCCAGATAATGCTGTAGTCATTAAATCCAAAATTTTTAGGATCTGAATACAGTCTTCCACTACTATCCATTCATCTGCATTAAGTATCATAGGAGCCTTTGACAGGCTTGACATCACAGCTACCAGTGGGACCCTAATGTCCTCTAAACGTTGGAGCATTATGTAAGTGGAGTTCCACCGTGTTACCACATCTTGTTTTACCTTTAGAACACTAACATTTAATTGTTGTTGCATTTGAATTAGTTTTTCTACAGTAGTTACACTATGTTTAAAATGTCCCACAATTGATCTGCATTTTTTTAGAATGTCACTGAGTTTATTGTTTTTCTTTGGAGTTTCATGCACTGATAAATTTAATGTATGAGCGATACATGGATGATGGTGCTTCTGTAGATGATCATTGATGGCTGACTTAATATTTGCACCGTTGTCTGAAACCGCAGTCACAATTCTGTCACTAATTTCCCACTTGCTGAAAATGTCTGATAGTTCCAAACCGATTTGTGCTCCAGTTTGGCTACCTCACTGGTTTGGAGGGCGCTGGCATGTAATGTACCATTTGCTGAAAATATTGGCTTTTTAGTTTTTGTATATTTTTTAACATTTTTTTTATTCTTTCCAGAAAGTGTTTACTTACTGATAAAGTGGATAGTAACAGTTATATAATGCTGTGTACTATCTGATGTCCAGAGGTCTGTTGTCACTGCAACGAAATGTGCTGATGACAATTTTTGTCGCAATACATCAACTTGTTGCCAATAAAGTTGAGGCAGCAGCTGCGAAGATAGCACTTTCCGCGACGGAATTGTGCACAAGGGATTTAATTTTGACACAAACTGTCTGAATCCTTTGTCTTACACAATTCTAAGTGTCTGGTAATCAGCAACAATCATTTTAACTAGCGCCTGATTGATTTTGGCGTTGTCTGCCTCTGCTAACTCAGTGTCGGATTTGGTGGAGCCAAATAACCGCAGTTACCTTTGCCGTTTAGATGGCTGCAATTCCCGCACAGAACCAGAAAATGATTTTGGTGACCATACTGTAGATGTTGATGGCCCTGCTGTAAATGTGGATGGCCCTGCTGCAAATGTTGATGGCCCTGCTGTTGATGTTGATGGCACTGCTTCATTCAGGATAATATCTTCGACACTAATGATATCATCAGGCACTACAGGCAGTAATTGTTGTCCGCTGTTAATTTAAAGAACTGCCATACTACAGATCTTTTGCCTCTTGACGTTATTTTTTAGATAACTGTCTTTGAATTGAACCAAACGGAAACGATCACAAACTGAGACTGAGACAGAATTGTGCAGCGAAAATACGCATGATTCCTATGGGCAGGTTGCATCAAGTATCAACGAGTGCAAGTCTTAATCACTCCTTTGTCTTTCTTCCAACACAAATTAATTCCCGATTTCAAGACTTTCAAGTTACAACAGGAATTCTCAAGTGTAAACGTTATTCAGCATTTTGTCTATACCACTATCTAATATATTTTTTTTGAAAGATTTAATAGCGCATGAACCATTTATAATGTTGAGAAATAAAACTATTTGTATTTTTTTTTAATTTAATTTATTTTTATTTTTCTCTCCAATACATAATACAAACTACAAACACATTGACATTGTAATAAAACTGTTTTCAATCAATAAATAGATCAATAATTATAAAAGTGCATTTTTACCAGGTTCTTTATTAAATGCTTTCGTTCAATTTTTTGGATTTAAATTTGGTGACCAGGGGGATTGAATCATAATCGAATGTTCGATTCAAATTTTAAGCTACGCATGCGCACTGGATATTAATCGAGTGTTGCCCAACACTAGTAAAGACGGACATAGCGGTTTTAACCGAAGCTTTTAACGATTCGGTAGCGTTCTGACAAACCACTTTGAGCTGTTTTATTAAGCGATTTCTGCAGTGATCGATGCGGTTTGCAGTATGGACGGCGTGGTGTATTTGTCAATATTGTATTTGCGTTGGAGAATTTATAAGAAAAAAAACTAAAATGAAGAATGTGGATACATCCAATTGCTGAAGTCCGAAGATACGATGAAAAATTTGTCAATTTCACTAGGATGTCGCGAAGTACTTTTGATGACTCACAATTTTCCAAGAAAAGGTAACGAAGGATACACGTATGAGAAAATCAATAACACCAGAGGAAAAATTGGTAATAACTATCCGGTAAGCAAATAAATTAGATACCTATTCTTTATTTTATCAAAAATGTGTTCAACAATTTTTCTTACATTATTATTTAAGAATATTTTTATTTCATTTGTATTAAAAAATACTAAACTGAGAGTCGTCGGAAAAATTTGAAATGTACGATGCAGCTGATTCAGCTGGTGAAAGTGCTGGATGTACTGTCGTCTGTTGTTCCATACTGTTGTTGTGAATGTGGTACAGATGCTGACTAAATGGGATAATGGATAGTGGAAAAGGTTCGTGGATGTGCTGGTAAATGTGCTATCTGTTGTGGTTCGGCCATGGTTACATATTTAGAAATTGTCTGCATGATTTCAAACTAGAAAACTAGAACGATTTCCGTTGGTAGAAATTGGCGTGGACATGTCAGGGATATTTTTGTCAAATTTGTGGGAATATTCAGCATCGAGACTTTCAGTAGGCTCCAAAGAATTGATGGTTTGTTTGAGCACGATTATATCCATGAGAAATTGTAGCCTTTGTGTATAAATGTAAGGGGTTTTCTGACGTCCTCCAGCTCCTGACTTCCCTTTTTTTTGTTGAATATCTTTTGAATAGTTGTCTCTGATATTTTTCACTTTTTATGTAATTCATCACCTGTAACAAAAGTAAAATTAGCTACAATATATTTTTTTAATCAATTGCAGTTTTTCTTTTAGGTATCTGGCTACTGGGTGCTTTTTGGCCGAATTACATTATAATTTTCGTATTGGTAGATCTACTGCTAATAGCATTTATCCAAGAAGTATGTGAGGCAATATGGATAGAATTAGCAGACAAGGTTACGTCTCAATGTTCAACAAAGAAATGGATCGAAATTGCTAAAGGGTTTCAAACATTTGCACAGTTTCACAATTGTATAGAAGCAATAGACGGGAAACATATACGGACTAAGCTGCCACCAAATAATGGGTCTCTGTACTACAATTATAAACAATACTTCTCTACAGTATTGTTTGCAATGTGCGATGCCAATTATTGCTTCCCGTACATCGAGGTAGGATCATATGGTAAATCAAGTGATGCTGGCATATTTAAACATTTAAAACTTAATGAACGGTTATGTGATGGTACGTTAGGAGTCCCTGCACCATGTGCTATTGAGAAAAATGAAAAATACCCTTTTGTAATAGTTGGGCGATGAGGCATTCCCTTTATCCGAAAATTTGCTTAGGCCATATGGAGGACAACAAGTGAAATGTATTAAAGACACTTTGAATGCTACATTATCCCGAGCGAGAAGATATATTCAGTGCTGTTTTGGCATTTTAGTCAACAAGTGGCGTATATTTCATCGGCCTATTGACCTCGATATTGATGTAACTGTAACTCTTGTTAAAGCTGCTTGTGTGTTACATAATTTTATAAGGACAAGAGACGGCATACGGTCGAATGACGAGGATCCCAATCTTGAGAGTCTAGCACCAGATACCACACACACATTAAATCCATTAGCATTATCTGCCAGAGATAAATATGCTCAATTTTTTGTAAAGCAAAGCCGTTTAAATAATAATTATAGGCGGTAGAATTTTTTTGTTAAACTTTCCTTATTGTAAATAAATTATTATACTTATCCAACTTCTTCTTTTCGTCAAATGTACTGTCTTCATTGGCAAACAAATCCACTATTTCCTCCCACCATTTTCTTCTTATAACTCTATCGCTCTATTACTTTTTCCTCATATCCCAAAGTGTCGGTCGGTTTTCTACTCGTTTAATAGCTCTTCAGCATCAAATTTTTCTCCAGCCATTTCTAAACAAAACGAGTCAACAAACGCCCGTGCCTGAACAGAGCTATCTGAACACGTTGAAACACCCTACGCTTCACGTAAGTTAAATCGACTCGATTCCTCACATCAACCACCCACCGACGCTGTTTTGAAAGTACCGCACGAAACGAAACGCTCGGCACCGCTGTGAATGTTTTACACTATTATATATTTCATGACATATCGACTCGGGCACCGACTCGTTAAACGCTTCGGTTGAAACCGCTGTGTCTGTCTTTACCCTTAGGTAATCCACAGGAACACCGTGGTTTACCTTTCGAAACATTCATGAGGAACGTCAACTTCGCTTAAACGATAACCATTCCAATCACTCGTTGCGATCAAGTAGCCAGATGACCGACAATATTACAGTTGTCTCAACATTACTTATGGTGCATCGTAAAACCAACAACATAAAAAACTAGAAAGTAGCATGTTATCAAAAACTGTAACAAAATTAATTAATTACAGTATGTAGAATGTAATAAAATAAACAATAGCATTTAACAAAAAAAACCGAGAAACGAAAACATAAAAAAGCGGGACACATTGACAATTGTTGTGATTACGTTGCTTAAACAAAGATGTATGGAATGTCCTGTTTAAGATGAGATAGTTATAGCTATTTTCACTAGGCTACTAGTCGCGCACGGTTCGTATTTATACAGAGTTCATATTGACATTATCCACTGGCGCGGCCGCGACTCGCAAGCAATAAAAGCCATAAAACAACATAACGCGCGCGACAAACTTATTGCGCTGGTGTTTTGAACAGACATCTCATTATGAATAAATAAGTAGATGCTGAAAAATTCACTAGAGAAATCTAATCTCAGTCTACGAGATATAATAAAATAGAATGTGATAAATGCTCTCTTTATTGAACGTTTTTTTTTTAGCATAAATGTATCCAAAGTTGTTTTCGCTTGCACTCTAGACGGCAAACCATGCTATTTTTTCAACATCTATTTTGTGACATAACATTTATGTATCCCAATTACAAGCGACTGCAGTTGTGTACGGCTAGCAGTTTACAAGGGAGGATTTCAAATGGCAATCACCAACCGGATTGAAACTGGGCGGATTTGTAGGGCCCATCGAATGTTGTAAAACATGTTGGGTTTTGGGTTTTGTCAGTTAAAAATGCGTGATAATACTTGAACAGTGTTTATTCTTAAAGAAAATCACATCAGATCACATACACTATACACGTAATTACTTAAACTTATATCGATCTACGGACTGTCGTTCATTCTCTACTACCAACTATATCTATACAAATATTACTGTTTCTTAGATACCAACCTTGAATTGCATCTCAACAAAACACTGGTTTCCGTTTCGACAGAACCCTACATTTAGGGGGTGAAATCTACCACTAAAATTTCGCCGATTTTCTGATTTTTGGAGTATACACCGTTATCATGAATAATAAGAAAACTTAAATATATATTACCAAATTCGCCTTCTATAGGTATATCCAACTAGTAATTTTTTTCGCCCCCTTACCACTAACCCCACCCCGTTGCGGAATGGGGGTTGAACGGAAGAGGGCAAGATATACGCACAAGTGATCGCCTGGAAATACCATTTATGTCCATATACATACTTGCTTCCCCCTCACGCCTAACTACCCTGAAAAAAATGAAAAGTAACTTGTAAAACATGCGATAAATCCAAACAATTTTAATAATCTTATAGGACACACTCGTATTGTTTAACCGCTGGATTTACGGCGAGAGAGCAAGGAGGGGATTGAGTGGAATCCGATTGATTTGATGCGAATCGCGTGTTAGTTTAGTACGCTTCTAACAACGTTGGCATGTAGACCTACTGTGTGCAAGAAGGCACGTAAGTCATGGTCGCCTGGAAATGAGAGTTTCGCATATTTATTTTGTTGTTGCTACGAAACTTAAATGAAACTAATAAGAAATTCTAAAGACGAAAATAAAAACAGATTCTGATGAAATAAAAGAAAAGAAAAATAAATACTCTATAAATTCTTATTCAGATTGTCCACACATAATGCATACCTCGTAACTAACCACATCGGTAACTGTGAGCCGTCGACTGTCGCTTTTGGTGATTCACACATTCGCGTTTACCGATGTACGCTTTTTCGTATAGCTAGACATTTTCTTTCCTTATGTGTGGCATAGGGGTGCGCTTCCTTCAGTAAGCACAATAGCAAAAAATAAGTAATAAATCAAATAATAATAATAAAAGCAATCAAGAATTTAATATTTGGAGAGTTATGAAACACTCACCCTCTTAAGCAGCGTTATCAAGTAGGTTGGCGGGCTGCATGAGAAGTACCGAACATTGAAAGTAGAAGCACATTATCAGTATTATCACCCACTGGATAAGAGTCGTAAAAAGTTGACAGCATTAGATATGTTTCCACAGTCGTGTCGTTGAATGATGTTCGCCGTGATGAAAAAATGTGTTTATATTTTGAAAAAGATCGTTCGACATCTACGGATGTAATACATGCATGGTTAAAACACACTTTGAATTCAGTTAATGGATTAGTCGATGCACAATCACAAATTTGTTTTAATGTGATAAAATCGGAATCTTTCTCCCGAACTTTTCTAAAACGCGATTATATTTTGCGTCATGTATAGTGCGTAGCAGTGTATGTACTTCGTCCACTATTTGCAGTGACTCCACTAATGACAACGCTCTATTTTGTAATTGTTCTATTGCGTCATGTAATCCTTTATAGTTGTTACGAATAGTTTGTAACTCTGTTTCAACGGAAATATCTTGAAATTTTATCTGACTCCTTAATAGCTCTAGGTTCTCCAGAATTGAATTGTAGAATAACAGTTTTTACTTGTTTGAAATATTCAGCATAATACTGCAACCATGTTCTCCAACGTGTAAGAATCGGTTGTGGTGGGTCACGTTTTGGAGATTTGATTTTTGTACTTCCTACTAATACATCTACCTCGGGTGAATATTGTCGAATAGTTTCAGCCACAAGCTGCAAAGTATGCACTTTACATGTAACATGTAAACATTTGCAACCATGTTCAAGAAGAGAACAGCCTACCGAACACATTGTTGCGGCACTATCGCTCATAAACATCGGCACTTAACGTGGTGAAACTTGAATGTTTTCTAACGTACTAAGTATCACTCTCACAATTGCTGCACCAGTACACTTTTCCATTCCTTTGCTAGCTAGTAACAGTGGAAATGTCGGTGTATGAAGTTCCAGTACGCGTACTAACATTTAGAATAGAATTTCTTTTACGATCTGTTGTCTCGTCAACACACAACCAAAGCAACTGATTTTTTAATGCATATTTGATTTTCTTTTTCACGTCTTCGCGTACAAATAAAACATGCTTACATACCGTTTTCGTAGTTGGCAATTTCAGCTTGGGATTGTACTTATACCAAAAGTTCTGAAACGGTTCTTTTTCCAGTAAGCAAAGTGACAAATTATAAATTATCATCACGACAAGTAAATCGAAAATAAAGGCAGTTCTCGTTGGCACGCTTTTTTTTTTATTTTCATGTTTTTCGATATTTACATGTTTGTTCCAGTCCCCCTTGCCTCAGCACATTAAATGTTTCTCGCACACTTTACAAACTATTTTAGCATCGTCGTAGAACAAATCCGGAAAGTCACAGATAAACTTATTTACTGTACCAGCAAAGGGTTGTTTTTTAACATTGTTCAGATTACACATTTTAAATTAATAATTATATATTTATAAGAAATAACACGTAACACAAAACACGCTACATATTTACCTACGTAACTACAGGACAATTTCACTTGTGACGTAAATAGGAGTTCAATGATTAACGGTTCGGTTCGTTCCCTCGTGTATTTCTGTTGCCCATCGTGTACGTTGTAGTGTGCAACGGAAATACACGAGGGAACTAAAACTTTTTCATTGAACTCTCATTTATATCACCACCAGCCGCTACTGCCCCTCTTCATAAATACTGCAAAACTATTCGTAATATAAACGTTTATATCGGGTGTTTTGGTGACGTTCTTTTTATTGTCTATGGAAATTCATTGAAATGTATATGATGCTGCATCTAAGATAACAAAGTTAATGGCACTTACGGGAAAACCGGAAGTGAAATTATCTACAAAAACGAGTTGTTTATATTGGATTTGCTCTTTCCATTGTGAACGCGATGTGTAATTTCATTTTTAGATCAAAAAATTTTTAACAATTATAATGAACCATTATAATTGTCATTATATCATTATTAATGATATACTAAGTAGGTCAAAGAGGGTACATTTATTAGTTCGGCTTAGTCACTAGATTTAATCTCTTTAAACTACTTTCCATGGAATTATATCACATGTCAATTGCTCACAAAAGCAAATCTCAAACGTTAGCAGGGTCTGAAGATCGAATGAAGATGGTTGTTCAAGACACCACTGCAAACCGTATCCTTAGTAGAATTCGTCAATAGAAGAGGACATTGTCGGCCGGATGAAGGTCACATGCTTTGTGTTTAAAAATTAAATAACAAAGAATTATTTATTAAAGTTCTTCGAGTTTTTGAAACAAACAAATGCTATTGCTTGATGCTGTGTTATTACTAGTGTTTGTTAAAAAGATGGTATCGGATGGCAGTAGCGTAGCGGTAGCGGCGTGGGTAGGGGTAATTTTCAACTCGTATTCGATCTTGACAGTATCGCGAGGGAGTTCAAAGCGACAGTACGTTGCACGCTACACGCCAAATAAATACGCGGAGATGGAACGCCCAAAGGGTGTAACGTTCCCTTCGAATGTGAATAAACCTCAGAATCTTAGGCATTTCCCTGAATTAAAATATAGAAGTCCGCATATTTATTGCACAATATGCAATAGCGGATTGCTAAGTCGCGATAGGTTTGAATGTAGAAAACATTGTAAAAGTAAACGTCATGTATTGAATTTTAAGTGTGTGCAACATCCCACTAGTATCTAATGAACACTTTCGTCTTTTTTGGGCTAAGTACGTTCCCTCATGGAAGCTGCCAACATCTATGCAATTACGATACAATTTGCCACGTGTGCAAGGTACAGTAAAGGGATGTATAAAAGACGAGTTGAGAAATTTGAAAATCTGCCAATGTGTGGATGAAACAACTGATGCTCAGAAACACAGCGTCATTCATGTTGTAGCGCGTCCTTTAAAACGTGATGATCCACCAGCTTCATTGTTGTTATCCAGTAAAAGGATTCAGAAAACTAATGCAGAAACCGTTGTCAAGATAATAAAAGATTCATTGAGAGAATTTTGTATCACAGGAACCCAAGTCACAATGTTCGTTACTGACGGAGCCGCAATAATGCTGAGAGTTGGTAGGATGTTGAAAATATGCTTTCCGACTCTTCTTCACAGAACATGCTTCATACACGCATGTCACCTCGTAGCAGAAACCATTTGAAAGAAGTATTCGATGGTGGATAAGTTAACAGCATCTACCAAAAAAGTGTTCATCAAATCTCCCAAACACATCCGTGTATTCAAACAATTGTGTCCGAAATTAGCACCAGCACCTCAGCCTGTAATAACGCGATGGGGAACATGGAAACTTTTCAGACTACCCTCGTATTATTGGTTGAATGTGTCATTTCATTTTCAATTTGTAACTATTGATAGTCAGAAATCATTGGTGCAGTTTTCAATTAACAATTTGAATCATGCGTTATACCGGCTGGCCGGAAACGACCCGAACCCCATAGTTGAGCGCTGCATTGCGAAACTACCCCACGCAGCATTTTTTTTTTAATTTGGATCTGAGAGTCATTATTCGAACTTATATTTGATTGAGTCATGGTTTACTAGTTATAACGTTGTTTTTTTGGGTGCAACAGATTAACTACATAGCAAATGCCCATGTAAATATTGTACCTATCGAGCCGTCTATTTCTACATGGTATACATATGCCCTTATAAGCGAAAGAATCGAAATGGAAAATATCGACAAAGAATTCTTTTTCGAATGTTATTCTCTGTTATAGGTTTTCACTTTATACTTAGTTAATTTGACTATTTTCCGTCCAGCATTATTTTAAGTTGACATATAAAAATTGCTTAATTCACTTTGAGACACTTAATTTCAATTTCAAATTAGCATAGGTTTGCAATAAAATATTTCACAAGACTAAATTGTAAGTTCTAAATATATAATACAAAAAAATAAAACTTATATTAGTTAATGTGCACTGATTACACAAACTAAGAACCGCTGTGCCCGATTGTTTAACCGATTGTTGCAAAATCGTAATTTCATTTTTCAAGCAATTATTGCGCAATAGACTTTCTTGTTGTATAATAATACGCACAAGACAATGACCTTAATGATATGACAGAGAATTAAATTGTCGATGATAACAGTTAAATAGTAACACAAATAATATTTTACGTTGCCAAATGATATTTGCATCGAAGAATTAATTTAAAGTGTACTATTGCCTATAAATTTTAATCAACTTCCTAATTAGAATACAGTGAAAGTCAAGATAAACCACATTATCTTTAATTCACAGTCTGCTGGATATGAGAAAAATCTAAGAGTACTATCCTATAAATAGTACAATAGTAATAGATTAGATCAGTGTTCCTTTAGATCTCTCATCGGTAAGAACGAAAATGTTGCGCAGACAAGGAGCATTCCTTTTGACTTTATTTACCGTGGCGGTGGTTATATTCGCTGTGAATGCTCGCGAAATTTCCAGAGAAAAACGTGATTTAGAAGCAGCTGCATCTGGTCACCACGAAGAATGGAAAAAAGGAGGTGGCGGTGAACACCATTCTGACCACCACAGTAGCAAAGGAGAAAAGGGCGATAAAGGATATAAAGGTTTTCATGAGCATGAGAAAGGAGAAAAGGGCCACCACGATAAAGAAGATCACAAGGGCCACTATGGGGAAGAAGGAGGCCACAAGAAATCTGATCATCATGACGATGGATATTTTGGAGAACATGAAAAAGGGGAGAAGGGCGAAAAAGGCCATAAATACGGTGAAAAAGGTAGCTACAGCAAAGGCCATAATACCAAAGGGGGACATGATACACATAAAAAAGAAGAATACAAAAAAGACAAACACTTTTATGACGAAGACCATGATGAAGGTCACCACGAGAAACATGGTGGACACCATCACGAAGATGGATATAAAAAGGGCGGACATAAAAAAGGAGGGTTCCACAAAGCAGATCATCATGAAGATCATTATGGAAAGAAAGGACATCACGAAAAAGGCGATCACTTTGAGGAGCATGGTGGTCATAAGAAAGAAGACGGACATGAAGACCATTGGAGTCATGAAGAAAAACATGGTAAGAAAGGTGGACATGAAGGCCATAAGAAGTGGGGACACAGCAGTGGAGGATCAGAAGGGCACGGAGGAGGTGGCCACTAAATTTATTAATTGCGTGAACCCTCATTCTAAGTATGTTTCATTGTTGTTTTTGTTGTTGATTAATATGTACAAGATTAAATAATACACACTTTTCTAGAATAACTTTTGTAGTTTTAATTCAGACTTAAATAATATTCAGGGCATTATATTATTCACCGATTACTGCTGGCAGTAATATGCCCGAATACATTGTTTTTATATATTAACATAAGTTGATAAAGAATATGTTCCATTAGTGAATATAACGGGTGTTGAAATCTATTTTAGTGTTTTTGCAAATGTTGACTGTGACCCTCGCACTTATCAATATTATTGTACAATTTTATTGTTTTAATATTTTGTGTAAAGAGGTCTCAATAATATTCGGCAACTCCCAACAAACAAACGGAAAACAAGTTCAAAAAGGACGAAGTATGGAAGGCATTGATGGATGACGTCATGAGCAGACCTATACAATAAACATAACCAAAAACCAACTTAACAGTTCTGTTACTATCAGATCCCAATAATCTTAAATCAGTAGGTAAATGAGTAAGAATATGATCATCTGTAGTCTAATAAATGAGCAGACAAAGTCAGAACCTTTTTTTGTTTGTGTTCTGGATGTAAAATCACTGCTTCTAATAATTAGACTAATGTATCTCCTTGCATCGATTCTGTACATTTAACAAATAATGACAAGTTTGTAATGATTCTAAAAAAGAAAACCAGGTAATACAATTTACTTATTAAATTTTGCCCAAACTCTTTTGGGTTCCTTTCTCGGCGCTTCTACCTGCAGATAAGTGCGAAGAACGTACTTCGAATCAAATGTTGATAGATTTCGTTTTACTTTAGATGATTAAATTAAACGTTCTTGATAGCATCTTTACTGTTAATAATAGAAAAAAACTCCCTGTACAAAGATTATATACCGCAATAGAAAGTTCCGTAATGCAGTTGTTGCTAAAATAAATCGGCGCTGTTGAAAACTTTGCCCGCTGTAACAGAGTGTAGGCATAAGGGCGGGAAGTCGCGCGATGTACGAAGACAGAAATCAATCAGTAATAATCTAACCGTTGCTCTGCCGTGATAGGATCACACTACACTCCGGTTACGTATTATAACCGGCAGTTAATTGATTGTCTTTGGCTGTGTCGACTTTTTGCTCCTTTGTTGGTTTTGTTTGTATCTTGTAGTTATACTGTGAGACAGTTTTCCTTTTAATTATGTTCTTAAAAATTAGGACGTCGTAAAATGGTACAACCTGGTTGCTTATTTAAACATCTATTATAATAATAGGCTCAGTGGAATTTTTACACATACGAATACTATTCATACGTATATAGACGTATATAGGAAACCTACTAGTAATAATAGATTCATCTTACAGGATTCTAATCACTCGTATGAACACAAACTTTCGGCTATTAACTTTTTGGTGCACCGGTTACTCAATTTTCCTTTAACGAAAGATAGATATCAAAATGAACTAAAAGAAATCATCAATATTTCTAACTTTAACGGATTCTCTGAAGATGTCGTCTATAATACTATTAGGAAACATAAGAATAGATTAAGAATTAGAAATGTAAGCACATTAGAACGCATTGACGGCCGTAATAATAAGAAATATGTTAAATTACCCTTTTATCCATGTTACACCAAGGGTCTTCAAAAAATCTTTTCTAAGATTGACCGCAAGATTGTTTTCTTCGAGCAATAACCTTAAAAACCTTTTAGGAAATTCCAAAGACCCAGTGGATAACATGGATAAATCAGGAATTTACAAAATTTCATGTAAAGATTGTGATCAAGTGTATATTGGGCAGACAAAAAGATCAATCAAAATTAGGTACAAAGAACATTTGGCTCATCTCAAATTCAGAAGGTTTGATAAATCTAGCGTTGCCCTACATATGCTTGAAAATAACCATAATGTTGATAATATAAAGTTAATTAAAAACGTAAGGAGTACTTCTCAATTAAATTGTTATGAAGGCATGGAAATTTACAAAAACAAAACTCACTCAATGAATTCAGATTTAGGACCACTAAATTCCAGCCTTTATCCTTTGTTACATCATGTTTAATCATTTATAGTTGTAATTTTAACCATGTGCAATGAACCGCTTCATTGTAATCTAGGATTTAATAACTCACGTCATTCGGCTCATTTACCTTTAGGCTATTTATAGTCCTGTGCAATGAAGCGGCTCATTAAATTTTACGATTATATTTACATATTGCATAATTTATTTTCCTTATAAGGTTAGTTTTTCACTTAGCTTGTTAGTTCAGTCTTGCTGCTGATGATGATAGCTTGGCTATCGAAACGTGCGTCCAGTACGAATTAAGTGTTGTGGTAAGGGTTTTAGTGAACTGTTTCATTTAATATATTGGATATTTGAAAATGAAAAAATGTAATCTAGTTGTTTTATAATGAAAGGTTCTATTTATTTTTGGAATTCATCATTTTTTCTTATTTATTTGCTTCATATACGATATTTTTACATTTAAGTATTTATTTGAAAATAATACTGATTGTAATTTGTAAGTGTATCAGGTTGTTGAAGATTCTTTAATCCATAAATCTTTGTACAGTGTAATGTTTTAAATATGAGAAATTGTTTTCTAAATACAAAATTAATTTTTACCCTCGTAGATCCGGGGGTGTCATCTAGATACTCTTTCGGTAAAAAAGGGTAAATTGCAAATAACAATGCCATCAAAAATTAAATCAATGGAATAAATACACGCAACACATAAAAATTTGACGTTTATGCGCCTGCTATCTTAAACTAAATGGGTACTCTAAATCTGTGGCACTGGAACACTGAAACAGTTCACTAAATACCCTTACCACAACACTTAATTCGTACTGGACGCACGTTTCGATAGCCAAGCTATCATCAGCTTGGCTATCGAAACGTGCGTCCAGTACAAATTAAGTGTTGTGGTAAGGGTATTTAGTGAACTGTTTCAGCCTGCTATCTTGTAACGCGCCGTGTAAGAAAAACTCCGTGTTCTTTTGAATAATAAAATTTGAATTAATGTTGCACTTGAAGTAAAATTTGAGCACTGCAGCACTTGAATTTGCTTTGAAAATTGGTCATTTATAATATATTTCATATTCTTACAAATTAAATTTCAACTACAAGTTACAAAAGCAGATGAGAATTGAAAATGGGTCAGAGAAAGGATCGGTCTGACGTTGTCTAAGATTGTCGGATCGCACTCGGGTGGACGCTATTCACGTGCCGCTAATGACAGCAACTTTTTATTATGTATTTTTAATACTATAATCGTTTATTATAGTAGGAGCCGTATATCTTAATGCAATGTTGACATCTTCGTACAATAAGAATATGTAGTATGTCAAAAAATCGAGGAATGCGATAGTAATATTTGGCGTGATTATAGCAACGATTCCTACATCTTAGTTAGACATAATTTTACAGTAGTAAATGCCAAGGCATTTTCTTCCATGTAGATACATATTGACGTCTCTGTAATTCTGCATATCACGGCACTATGTCTATATTCTTTATAAAGAGGAGAAAATATGTAACACACTTTCCAAGTAAAAATAGCTGCACTAATAATTAGTCTGGGCAAACAGCGGTAATAGTCAGTGTAGTAGATATGTAGTACGGAGTCGGCGATTATTTATTTCACGCGTTCACAGCGTCAGTACTAAATCGATGCTGTATGCGAGTAATTCTGTGTGCGTATATGTAGGCTGTCGTAACTTATTTCGTAATTGTACGCTTATGTTTGCTTTAAAAATGTCGCAGTTAGGTACGTCGCGAAAATGACCAATGGCAGACACAGTTAAAAACTTTATAGTGGACATGCCGGACTTAATTTTTGATGGCGGTAAAATTCAATGTCTAGTTTGTAAAATCCCTTTAATGTATTGGTCCAGAAGCCATTGTCAACGTCACATCGAAAGCAAACAGCATTCTTCTGCAAAAAGTGGCATACGAGACCAAGAAAAATTTACATGTGATCTATGTGTTACTCTTATTTTATGTAATCTATCGTTTCGTTTACTAGACAAAGAAGCATTTGCCTCCTTCTGGAATAAATATGCAGACTGTAAATTACCTAGTCGGACATCGGTACGAAATGTAGTGCCATTTGGTCGTGAACATATAGAAAAAAGAATGAAACCGGAATTGAAAGATAAAAAACTGTGGTTGTGTGTGGACGAAACAACAGATCGTCAAAAACATTCTGTGGTTAATGTAATGATACGTACAATGGAACCACATCGACCGTCATCCTCCTTCTTACTTGCTTCCAAAAGAGTTATAAATTATACTGCCGATGAGATTTTAAAGGTGGTGTTGAACTCATTGAACAAATTTGAAGTTTCAACTAAGCAACTTTTAATGTTTATTAGCGATGGTGCCGCAAACATGCGTTCTTTGGGCCGATCTCTTAAAGAACACAGTGGTAACTTCTTACGTGTAACGAGTAAAATCCATACTCTAAATCTTGGGGCACAAACGATTTCTACATGTTTTCCACCAGTAAATGCATTGATTGCTAGTACAAAGGCAGTGTTTCTAAAGTCCCCGAAACGCACCCGCCTCTTTCACAAACTGTGTCCTGATTTACCTGAACCACCACAGCCGATTTTTACACGTTGGGGAACATGGTTGCAGTCTGCGTTTTACTACAACAAATATTTTGATGAAGTAAAGAAGGCAGTCTTAAAATTCAATCCGACACAAGCTGCAACAATCAAGAAAAGCCAGGAAATATTTCAAGATAGTCAGGTTAAAAGAGATTTACAAACTATTCACAACAATTACCTCGGACTAGCGGAGGGAATAGAAAAATTACAAAATGTTTCAATGTCGCTAGTGGATTCTGTTCAAAATGTGAATGATGTTCACGCACAGTTATGCGCTGTAAAAGGCGGAACAAATTGGTGTATAATACGAAAATTTGAAAGTGTTTTAGAGAAAGACTCCGATTTTCTTATATTAAGATAAATTTGTGAAGGTGCGTGTGAAAATGCATTAAGTTATTTCAAAGATTATTTTAAATATGCAAATATAACATCGCTAAATGTCGAACGATCGTTTTCGACATTAAAAAATATTTATTCCGCACGTTGTACTTACTTGATTGAAACAGCTGTGGAAACATATCTAATGATTCAAATATTTAACAGATGTTACCCAGTTTGTGATTTCACGGAAGACTTTTAAAACGGTAAGTGTTTCAGCACGTTTTATAATTTATTTACTGCTTAATCCTTAACCCTTTTATTGTTATATGTAATTCTCATTATATTTCACAATGCCCCTTTATAAGCTTACATACATTATTATAAGATACAGACGGATTAATATGACTTTCATGACGTTATATGCGCGTATATACTTTGTTTTGCGTCATTAGCTTTAGAATAATCAGTGCATATCCTTTATACTTTGTTTTTCCTGCATTACGACATTCGTTGACAGGATGTTTATTAGGCGCGTAATTATGTATGTGCTGTTGGATACTATATTATAGGCATCTTTAGGCAATTATACGTAAGTGATAATATATTTACGTATCCATAACGTACACAGGTATACATAATATTTGTACATGTAAATACACATGTATTTGCTATTAATCAACCGGATATTGAAGTTGAATAGAGTCTTCTTAATATTCTATTCAGTGTAAAAATAAGTATCAAAATATTGTTACCGAATTTAATTGCGTAACTTCACATATCTATTCCAGTTGTGATTTGTGACTGGACCATCATAAATTATAACTATAGGAAGAATAGCGGCCATGTATGTACACCACCGGCCATAAACGAGACATGCTTCATTGTAATTAAAACAATATCTGTTTCTATGTTTGTCCTATGTTTACTAATAATAATCAGGTTCTTATGCAATTAAAATAATCGCATTTACATGGGATAAATATTACTTCTTTTTAATGTTTTATGTACTATATTTATTAAGAATATTTGCTTGCCATAATCTCTATTAGAATCAGTTCATAATATTTTATTACCATGGTGCTTTGAAAAAATAATTCCTTGTGAATTTGTGTTACACAGCGGCGACGGATGAGTTTGATAAATGTGTGTGCTGTGATTGGCAATTATAAAGGAAGTCAAATTATACTTACGTATGCATTATAACGTTGAAGTGGATAATAATATTACAATAAGAAATGTTTTGAGTGTCCAAATAAAAGAAAGCAGAAAATGTCAAATATAATCGTCGAAAGAATCTTTTGTTTTTTCGTTTGTCCTTTGAGAGAAAATATAGTACTAAATATACTTTAATTGCTCTGTGATTATTTATACTGATGTTTGCGCCTTAAAATAAACATGATTTCACTTACCCCAATTAAAGTGTGGCAAGTGGGAATTTTACTACAAGTCCTCACAGTCAAAGCAATGCGATTAATATCACTTGTACAAAACCTTCCTGACTTTATCCTGAAATAAGAACAACATTTTTAGCTTACTTTTTACTAGGAAAAATGTCCTTCAAAGTCAACCTTTTATTTTTGCGTTTTCATTTACCCCAGTTCATCTTTCCAAAGTAATTTTGATTTTTCTATTTAGCATCGTAATTGACAATATTATTTTTCGCAAATAAGAAGTTCGTTATTGTGTTGTTACTGTTCTGTGCAATAAGTAAGGCCAGCAGTCGAGTTATGGTTACCAATATGGTTTTCATATTCATTTGTAAGGGCACATTGGTCTGCCAAATACACTCTCTGTAGTGGAAATTACACCACATTTCCGATATTGGAATATTTTATCAAAACCTTTTAGAAACGTTTTTAGGAATGCGTTCAGAATATTACAAGATGAGATCGATCGGCATAATTGTTTGCTTTTTCAGGAGTCCGCGTGTTTTTCCTGAAACTGTTGCATGAGAAGCTTTAAGCAATTAACTCCGTTGGAAAGCAGACGAATTGATGATGAGAAATTGGTGTTTCGAACAGAATCAAAACCGTCCTGCTGTATGTTTGAATGCATGTATTGTGGAATAGGTTGAAGGAGCACCCTCCACCCACAACAAATGATTGATTGTGAAAAATATTTTAGTAGTATATAGTGTAGGTAATCGGACCTCAATGCGTATAAATTAGTGTGATTGCTATGAGGTTCGGTAGTTATTGTTGTGATTATCATTGCTGAAGCTTCCTTTGATATAAGAACATAGATGTGTCAAATTGGCATGTTTTAAAGAACGAAAATTTTGTCAAGAGTAATGGAGCCACGTAGGGCTTAGTGACAAGTTGTAAAAACATGGTGGAAACAAGATAAGATTATACCAAAGACGCCGAGAAACAAATAGGGCACAGTCACGAGGTATTATACGAAGGTAATCTGAAAAGTTTCAAGCCTCAACATGAAGACGACGTTACTCCCATTCTGGTAATGTTTGCATGCATTGCTGAATATTTTTGAACATTCGAGCCATATTGAAAGCTCAGTTGTTGTTTAACATTCATTTGTATCAGTCGACGTTACTGTTTCGGTAACAATGGAAAAAATCGAATATCAGGTTGTCATCAACTTTTTGCATTTGAAAGGTACGCCTACGCAAACTAAAGAGACGGACACTCCGCACCATCATTTGCCACAGTGAAATTTTGGGCAGCTGAATTTAAACATGGTCGTTCCAGCTTGATTGACGGATGAACGTTCGGGACGGCCGAAACTGCATTACCGATAACATCGAGAAAGTTCATCAAGCGGTGCTTCACGATCGTCGAATTAAAGTTAGAGAGGTAGCAGAGCTTGTGGGGATCTCGAAAGAACGTGTTTGTCATATATTGACTGAAGATTTGGGCAGGAAAATACTAACCGCACGTTGGGTGTCACTCTTGCTCACTCAGGACCAAGAACGCTCTCGAAGCAGTTTAAGCGAAATAAGTTGGAATTTTGGCGTCGATTAATAATTGCAGATGAAACTTGGACACAACAGTACACTTCTGAGGCCAACACATAGTCGAAACGGTGTACTGCGAACGGTGGATCGGCATCGAAAAAAACGAAAACTGTTCCATCGGCCGGGAAACTGATGCCGACTGTTTTTGGGAATAGTCATGGAGTTGTGTTAACCGACGATCTTGAAAAAGAAAAGCAATAACGGGGGCATATTACGCATTACTACTTGACAAGCTAAAGGTAGAAATTGCGGAAAAACGGCTGCATTTGAAGAAAAAGAAAGTAACGTTCCAACAAGACAACGCACCGTCTCGAATTGGGGTTCGAATTGATAGACCCTATTTACCAGACCTGGGCGCTAGTGACTTTTTTCCATTTCCTATGCTCAAAGTTTTGCTCGGAGGACAGAAATTTTCATCGAATGAGGAGGTCATCACATTCGTAAACGCCTATTTTGCAGAACAAGATGCTAACTACTATTTGGATGGGTTAAAGGCATGGGAGCATCGTTGGGAAAAGTGTGTATTGTTGTGTTATGTTCAACGTTGTATCTACGACAACAACAACTTCTCTTGGTTGTCACTTCGGTACTGATCAAATGTCTGGCTGGCCACTCGTTGGCAACCAAATATCCCTCTTGCGGGGATAATTGGAAATTTCTTCGTTACCATCCCTCCCCAGCCAACCGTCCTTGGGGCGAGGACGGTAGAAATTAATTATAAGTCCAGATAATGACGAGTGTGGGGTATCATGGACAAATCTACTGGTTTATTAATTTTTCTATTCACTTATTTCTTTCAAATTAATG
Source organism: Dynastes maya (assembly GCA_029619315.2). Lineage (NCBI taxonomy): Eukaryota > Metazoa > Arthropoda > Insecta > Coleoptera > Scarabaeidae > Dynastes > Dynastes maya. The sequence goes on from JAROYE020000002.1 coordinate 47,645,329, forward strand.
TAAAAATCGTCTGGAATAAGCAACAACATAAATTGCAAAGCACAACAGATAATATTTCCTCAATTAAATCTTTATCTGAAAGGTTTCTATAAATTATCAGTGGATTTTCTCTCTTAAAGCTTGTTGGTGACAGTTCGGACCACAGAATCATCAACAAACAACCTCCTGGTTAAGTCACTGCATTCGTTCTCGTATGCTAATATCATTTGATAGAAAGTCATCGAAAAGTTAGTTTCTATTTGGGTAAATTATCAAAATTGGCTGTGAAAGAAAACAATCGCCGGTCTTTCGCGATTTAAAATAAAAGAAAGAGGAACGACGCCCTAAATTTTCATCAATCTTTATTCGGCCTTGGTTGAATCAAAGTTTGTCTTGAATCTAATCCAAAGATAAGTGTTCGTTGTGTATTCAAAGTCATTACTAGAGAAGTAAATAGAGTTGAATATCCAGAGCAGGCAGTTCCTGTGGTGGGTATATAAACAGAGGGTTTATATACATTGGCGTCGTTCGAAAGTTTAAAGGTTAGTTAATTTTCAAATTTTAAAAATTCGTTAATTTGATTTTACGGAGTTGGAAATTTATTCTAAAATTGCCGTAAGGGTATCTGGGGTATCCCTAGAACCTACAAAAATTATTTATTAGAGTTAAATTAGAAAATTTAACAAAATTTGGGTAAAACCCCTGAGAAAGATATTTCAGTATATACTTACAAGGAGACTATATTGAGAAATATAACTGAATTTGACAAAGAATACTTGTTTTTGTGTTGGGCTGGACGCTTTTCAGATTATCTCCGTAGTTTTCTATTTCTAATAAGTTTATTAAGAACCTTAATACAATATAAACATGTTGTTGTGAAAGTGATAGGTAAATAAAATAGAATCCACAGAATAGAAAATGGTGATTACAAGAAGATTTTAAAGAATACTATATTGAGAAATAAAACTGAATTTGACAAAAAATACGTGTTTCTATGTTAGGCTGGAAGCTTTTCAGACTATCCTCATAGTTATCCATTTTCGGTCCAAGTCATCCCTAGAACGAAGTAAATAACATCCTCCTTACAGGGAATACGCAGGCTAGTGTATTGCACTAAAGTAATACAAGCCCTTAAGCGGCACGACACACTTGTTTTTTTACTAAGAATGTATCACGCCCTTTACAATAGCTCGGTTTTTCTTTGAGTACGTATAGGATATCACGGGTGACGCCGTTTACGGAATCCAACTTCTATCACGGGAGCATCCAAACAGGAAGTTTACAAATCCTGATTGGAAATACCCCAAGATATAACTGAATAAATTCAAGGTGGGACTGGGTAAAATAATGCATTATGAAGAGAAGCACTATGGAGTAATAATGATCATTAAATACTTCTTTCGCTAATCGCGTTTTACTTCACCTTTTATATGATTTCAAGCTATTTTCAATAACTATAAAAAAATGTAACAAACTGCTAGGTTCCACGTTTTCATTTACGGATAGTGCACTTAATTAAAAAATAAACAGATCGCAATCTCTCCTAAGAAAAAAAGCATAATAATTAACTTGTTTTCGTATTCAAATACATGCAGCAATATTTAAAAAAATGCAAATATTTCAAAAATATCTTTTTTAAGTCGATTCTCTGATTTAATCATTTCAATTTGGAGAAAAAATTCGTTTAATCGACTTTGTAGCCCTAGTAATCGCAAAGTTAGAAATGGTGAGACGATAAATTTGGTCGTCGCTGTATATTTAACCGCTAGCTTACCTTGAAGAAGCTCCAAAATTGAATAAATCCCGTATTTTACTTTAGTTTTGCTAGAAATTATTATAATTCCTAAAATTATTGAGAGGCAATACCATTAATTATATGTATGTATATCCTATTTTTATAATGTCGCATAGTTTTGTCTAGAATCGTTAATAATTTTGGCGTCAGCATCTTGGGATTGTATTTGTTAAGCCGTAATCAGGGGAAAGGTGCTTTACGTAGCTTCCATTGGCACTGTTTTACGTCCGGATGTTGGGAAAAGATAGGAAATTACACTATCCTGGTAGCTGATAACTCAAAGCAACCTTTCAAAAACCGTAGATTTTGATTTGACAGGAAACTACATAAGTGACGTCAATTCATTTCTTTGACGGGATTATTTTAAATCTATGAACAATGTTTCTATTTAGCACAATTAATTAATGCTTTTTATTAAATGTTAATTCTCACACACATGCTGCAAAGTTTATGATTAATGATAATGACTTAGTTCTTATCAGGTACTCTTTCTTTAAAATATGATGTATGTATGCTTCTTATTGAAAGTTACATAGCCAACGTACCTCTTTATTTATTCGTATTTTAGTTGTAAATTTGTATACATGTACGGAAACCATAAAATATTTTTTTTTATAAAAATTCACGGTGTTGTATCTGTTTATACCGGCGCATATCGGTATTTATTCACAATTATGAGGGCAGTTCCTAATTCCGCCATTAGTCTTTGTTTTGTATTCAGCTAGTCTATAAATAATAATTTTGGTCTACAATATTTTCACTCTTTTCATAAAATCTTTTATACATACACGTCGGTCCACTTACGAACGGGGTATTGTCTTTGTGAATGGCAACAGAGTATTCGAGTCTCACTGATAGATCGCATCCAATCGCAGTATATCATAAAGCGAGCAGCGGTACGCACGCTTGTCCACTCCATCACGTAATATTATAATTTAACGACAAAATGTGTTAATACAGAATTACTGCGTCATTTTTCTGTATTCTCAGATTATGTTAGAAAGTACAGTTTCTTATATTCATTTTGTTGCTGCTATACGATGTAGGAGAACAAGAAAGTAATTCTAAGTAGGAAAAAACAACGATTCTTATAAAATTAAAATAAAGAAAAATAAATTCGATAATTATACAAAATAAATTGAAATTCTAACAATTTTACTTTATTAAGGAGAAAGATATCCTGGCAATTTTGACCTTTGTAACTTTTGTATTTGTTGCGTTTCAAAATACTATTTCAACTAACGAACAAACCCTCACTTCTCTCTCCTCGCGCTCGGGATGCATTAGAGGGATTTGAGACTGTTCGTTTATTTGTTGGCATTTACGACAATTCACAAAATACCATTTCATGATCTCTATCATCTCTGCGGTTGTATAAACTAACACAATGTATCCGAAATCCACGATCACTTGTTAGAACCTTGCGAGCGCATAGATAGACAAAGAATGCTTCAGATAGGCGTCTTAGAGCTACGGAGTTGCGCGCGACGAGGCTGGCCAGCGGGGATAAATGCAATAATAATATAATAATAATAATAAGCACATTTATTTCTGTAATGTTCCATACAATGCATATACATAATACACAACACGAAGAAACAGGTCAACCAAGAAAACACAACATACAAACTAGTTAACATAGTCGTCTAGACTGTAGCAATTGCGCTGTAGTAAGTATTCTTTAGTATGTTTTTTAAACAAATGAAATGAATTAATGGATCTTATGCTTATAGGCAGTTTATTGTATAGAAGGCAACCCCTGTATTCGAGACTTTTCTGAAAAATTGCTCTTGAATGCTTAGACGCAAAAAGATAATGTTCTTGTCTCGTATTAAAATTGTGAGAAACATTATTTTTACTGAATGAACTATAATATTTATACACAAAGCATAAGACTTCAAATATATATATTCCATAAAATGTTAGGAAGTTATTTTTACTAAAAATACTTTTACAAAATTCCAACGGTCCTAAATTGAACATTATACGAAGAGCTCGTTTTTGCATGAGAAAAACACGGTATGCGTATGGAGAACAACCCCAGTGAATTACACCATAACGTACAGCAGATATAAAATTAGCATGATAAAAGGTTTTCATGGTGTCCAGATTACATGACTTGCGCAAGAACCTCAATGCAAAACAAACCCTGCCCAATTTACCACATAAACAATTAACATGATCTTCCCATTTAAGATTACTGTCGATTTCCAAACCCAATACTGCAGCGCTATTACTAAGCGATAACTTGTTGGAAAAGAGTGATAAATCCAAAGCAACGGATCTGGGATTAGCAAATAACACATACTTTGTCTTTGCTTGATTAATGACAAGTCTGTTATCTGAAAACCAATTGCATAACTTGTCGTAGATTAATTGAGTGCACTGAAAGAGTTTTTCTAAAGTATCGTCCTGTGCAACTACGCTGTGATCAACTGCATGTACTACGTTATTTACAAATACCAGAAAGAGAGTTGGTCCAAGCATTGAGCCTTGAGGTACTCCAATATTTGTGACAGCCACATTAGAAAATACATTGTCGCAACGAACTCTCTGTTGCCTGTTGCTCAAGTAACTCATGAACCATTGCTTGACTGTTCCACGAATACCCATCTTATCCAATTTATACAAAAGATAGTTATGATTAACACAGTCGAAAGCCCTGGATAAATCAACGAACAACCCCAAAATGAATTTTCGATTATCCAACGCCCTATAAACGTGTGTTAGGAAACTAAAAAGAGCAGTATCTGTACTTTTACTTGAAATAAAACCGTGCTGTGTATCCTGTAATATATTTTGATTTATTAAGTAGTGCATTAACCTTTTGTTCATCAACCGTTCAAATATTTTAGAAAAAATAGGTAAAATACTAATTGGCCTATAGTTGTCTAGAGAGTTAATATCACCTTTCTTATGTAAAGGATGTATTGTTGATACTTTTAATTTAGAGGGAAAGATTCCATGCTCAAATGACAAGTTAATTGCGTACGATAAAGGACTAACAATATATTCTACACAATATTTCAAAATAAAGGAACTTAAATTATTTTCATTAGGCGTTGTAGATGAATCTAAATTTTTAACACATTCCATAATTTCATTGTTATTCACAGGAGTTACAAAGAAACTGTTTTCATGACTACGCAAATACTTATCAATATTAGATATGCGGCAGTTGTCATTAAATTTATCAGCTAAAGTAGTTGATGCAAGTATGCCAGATCGCGCTTCGTACAATATATCTCGCATCCCGGTGTGAGCTGAGCTAACGTGTATACCTATATATAAATCATGTACTCAAATATTGCGGTACTGGAACTCTGAAACACTTCACTGTCACGTTACCACAAAATTTCACTGAAAAATGGACGTACGTTTCGATTATATATACACTGACAGCATGTAACGTTGTTCTTGTCATGGGTATACAATTTGGTTTGATAGTGAAATGAAAATTTAGAAATAGTTCGAATACGGAATTTCTCAAAAACCATATCCCCATCCAAATCCTAAAAGTATTAAAAACAAACTGAACTTCTTTGATAGTAGATTGGTACTCCTTCTGAAACACTGTTAATTTATGAAACTATACAAAACCCAATAAAATATACTTCGTATACATAAGCTAATTAAAAAAGCTTTTTCTATTTTGAAAGACTGGCTTTTAGAAACACATTTTTGAAAACCCTAAATGATACCAGACATTTTAAAAGGTAATTTATTCCTTTCTACGCTGTAATTTTCATAGTTTTAATTTGGGGTAGGAATCCAGTCCACTAATCGACTTTACAATGTTAGTAATTATTAGAGTTCGGATATCTAGGCAAATGTCTGTTTCCTGTCTTTTCTGCTATTTTTAGTAATATCCAAGATTTCTAGTATAATTTTCCGTATTTTAAAATAAGTCTTTATTTATACTAATTTTGCTGTAAAACTGTTCTCTATTACAATAGCAATAATAACGTTCTACTTGTCCAGCAATGTAGAATTAGTTACAGGACAAAGTAAGAAATATGTATGTATTTATGTAAGAGTGCAACAACTTCGTAAACAAAATTAACATTTAATATCGTTAGTAGTAAGTGGTATACATATGTAATTTAATTTAAAACTAAATATGTGTGTAATATTTACCACATTAACAATTGACAACAAGCCTTAAATATTCAGTCATAGGCAAATTTTGTTTTCGTTCATTAACTTATTTGGACAATGTAAACTGTTATTTTAAAATTTAGTCTTTTCTTAAAATAAAAGTTTAAACTAAGTGCCGAACCTTATGTGCAAGGAAAAGATGAAGAATGTGGATCTTATATTTTGTATTAGAGAAAATATTATTTATAGTAAATAATAATTTCAGATATATATATATATATATATATATATATATATATATATATATATATATATATATATATATATACACAAAATAATAGGATATGCTGCAATTTAATTTTTTTAATGTAGAATAATATATAATAATCAAGCGAACTCTTCATTTGTTGGCTGAAAATAAAATAATTTATTATATACAAACATCCGAATAAAGATTTTAAGGACAGTAATTTGTTGTATGGCGAAGGTTTTGTGTTCACAATATTATTTTAATTTAAAGTTTAAGTAATAAACCCTATACTTAGGTAGTATTTGAAAAGATATATCTGGATTATTTATTTTTGACTTTTTGGAAACGTGGAATATTTTCAGGCATTTGTTTGCATTTCTTTATTACAAGTTTTTGTATCCCTTAATACTTATTTCCCAGAGCTTGTCACGTTTTCATAATACTTTTATTACAGTTTTTGTTGTATTTGATTGCTGATATTTATTATTGAATTACGGTATACTCTGCGGAATAATCTTCTAAAATTTTTAAATCTAGGGTTACAGTTTTAAAATTGTGTTGATTCATATGAGTCAATAGGATTAAACACTTTCGTTTCAGTATTATTGACAAAACATTTTCATTTCTATTGATGTGTAAATAGAATAGATACAAGTGCAGTAATTTGAAATGATTCTCATACAAGAGAAGGTAATTCATTCGGGTGGATCAGCTAAAACTAATGTAATTGTCACCCAAACATGAATTAAAATATGTTTTACTCACGTTATGTGACATCGAGCGAACGTTTTCTGTGTACAAAAATATTTTATCTGACAGAAGATAGCAACTCTTACCTTCTAATCTAGAAAAAGGTTCAAGTGCTTTTTTGACATTTACTGTGCTTTTTTCTATATTTTTGGTGCCTAAAAAGCCGGACTCTAGTAATTACAAAGTTAACAATGACGAGCAGATAAATTTGGTAGTCACTGTACAATTAAAAAATAATACAACCGCTAATTTGCATTGGAGAAGCGTCAACATTGAATAAATTCCATATTTTACTTTAGTGTTACTATATTCTATTATAATTCATAGAATCGATAATTATATATTCACTTTTTATGATAGTCGCATAGCAAAAATTTTAATAATTTTGATGTCAACATTTTGGAATTATATTTGTTAAATAGAAACTAAGGGAAAAGTTCTTTACGGAGCTCCTTTTGTACTTTTTTACATCTGGATAGAAAATATAGGAAATTGCTTTATTCCGGTAGCTGATAACTCAAAACTACGTGCAAACATACAAAACGGTACATTTGGATTTGATGGGAAACTGTAAATGACGTCAATTAATCTCTGCAACTACGATAACTATACGTTCCGAAATGTAAAAAGTACAGATTGATTAGGAACATGAATTTATTATCATGGGAAACAAGAAACTATTATATGTAAGGAAACATTTTATTTCTATTGTACAATAGTGTTATTCTTTCGTAATAAAATTGCTTTACCGTTATGCATTTTACGCAAACATATACTTGCTAAAACATGATTATGTATAAGAAATAAGGGCCTCTAGGAAAAAGAGGCGATCTAATGAATCGTTTATTTTTTGCTTGTTTCTATCGATAGAATGTCTCTAGTTTGAGAAATCGTGGGTTTTCCCCTTAACCCTACGCACGTGACTCCGCAAACTGCGTGCTATAAAATATTTATTTAGGTTTATTGTTGGTAATACTTCCCTTATTTGAGTTACAGATATGCTTAAAATAAATATATATATTACATTCATATTACATTCATAGTTGTTGAATCCACTAGAGCTCTTTCAACGAAGGTAGTAGCAGAAGTTTGGATATTATGGAATACTATTTATATATTTTTAATTATAATATCTCCAATAAAAAAAAATTATATGGACTTGAAACATGCATTTATATAAAATTGGAACTTACAATCACATTAAAAGGTGTATGAGGTTTATATATAATATAAACACTATATAATTAAATATATATAATATAAACACTATAGTCGAGAAAAAAAATCAAAAAGAATAATGTCATTTAGAGGGTAAAATGAAACAGTCAGTTAATATGTTCGTTTCAAGGCGAAAGAGGAAAGTTCTAGGTACTTCAAACTCTTTGGATACTTTCAAATACCCCATCTTATTTTCATGAACAGCAATTATTGCTTTTGTCACTTGATTTTTGTTCCATAGCTTCTTTTTCTGGATCTGTTTTTTTCTTACGCATATCTAAAAATGAAAAGAGCGTATGAGGTCTTTTATCTTTATTTCAGCACCAGTATATTTTATTTGTTTATTTTTTATTTATTTTTAGTAAAATTTTTCATTTCAAAGATTTTTATTCCATATTATCCGACTCCCCTTGGAAAACAACCTTATTCGATGTCAAGGCACGAAAACAATGAGAATAGTATTCCTGGCCCCAACTTTTTTTTCTTGTATTACGATTATGGTATTATATCAACTCCATAGACTATAAGAAATTTCCAAATACTTACCTGCAGAAGTTTTTAAAATGCTGAAATCAATTTTTTGCACGTACTATAGTCACTTCTCGAATAGCCTGGGTAAGACTGAATGTAAGGGGCCATGAGAAGGTTCTAAAGTAGTTTTATTATTCTCCACTCGAGTACCTGACTTTGCGCGGGTTAAACATTAGCGTATTCCATTTTATTCGACTATTCCATAATCCCCGAACTTCCTCTATAAAACAACGGTTTTAGAAGATGGAAAGAAAAATCCTGGGGATAGTAGCCAAACAAAATAAAAACTCCCTTAAGAATCTCATAAAAGGGAGTTTTTATTTTGTTTGGCTACTATTCTCAGGATTTTTCTTTTAAAACCGTTGTCCTAATTTGACTTGGGGGGTTGAGTACGCCACTGGTGGTGGCAACAAGTGAAAAATTTGAGTTCCGTAGTTAAACCCACCGTAGTTACGAGTAAAAATTTTTCAAGCGAGTGGTAAAGATAACAAACATTAATATCAGTGATCACCTGAAAGCGTTTGCGAGTAAATACATAGCCGTAAGTAAACAAAATCTCCAATTAGAGCAAAATCAGCTGGTAGACGCCATCTTTTCCGAACGGCTGACGTGGAAGGGGCGCCTGGCGCCAGGCTGACATATGCAACCAAATTAATTCGGCTGCTAGTGGAAGATCTATATCCGGTTAGACAATACAAACTACAGAGACAGTGGTGAAAATTAAAGAAATTTTCAAGTCAATGATCGAGGAATTACGAACAGATTTGAGGGAGGTAAGGAAAGACCAAAAAGAATGTCATAAAGAAGTTAAGAACCTACGATTGGAGAATAACGAGTTGAAGAAACGAATGGGAGTCCTAGAAAACAAAATTGAAGGGTTAGAGAAAAAGGAGAGGCAGAACAACATAATAATGACGGGAGTAACAATAAAGGAAAAAGGACTAGAACAAATAAAGCAAACAGTAGAAAGCGCCCTTAACAAGTACTTAGAAATAAAAAGCGACATATCTTCAGTAATAAAAATAAATGAAATAATGTGCAAAATTGAGAAACGGACAAGAGAAAGAAAAAGAAAATTGAGACATGTAAAACAGCAAATCTATATTAGTCATGATTTGACTGAAAGGGAACAGGGCATACGGAAACAAATTAGAGACGAAGTTGGAAAACGGAGACAACAAGGAAAAATTGTAAAAGTGGGATACCAAAAAATCATAATAAATAGTAAGAAGTGGATATGGGATATTAAACAGGAGTGTTTGGTCCTGAGTAAGACGGTAAACACTTTAAAAAACTAATAGAATCACCCATCAGGAATCAAGAGAAGACAAAGGCTATGGACAAGGGCAAGCATTTGGACAATGAGGAAAACACGCAAAGAAAGGTAATTAAAGAAAACAAAGAAGCAAAGGAAGGAAAGTTAAAACATCTATGAGCCAAACAAAATGGAAGTAAGGTAGACGAAAATTCGAAAGACGAGATCAGGATGGGAACGTGGAATCTCCAAGGATTAAACGAAGAGGGGGCAACAAAAACATTAATACAAGAAATAAAACAGTATAAGATAGATATTTTAGCAGTCCAAGAAACACATCTAAAGGAAGAAAGTATACAGGAGGTGGACGGGTACATATTTTACAATAGTGGAGGAATAGATAGAAGATTTGGTACTGGATTTGCAGTAAAGAAAAATTTTGAGCCACTATCGGACAAATTGTGTTATATAACATTACAAACAAAAAATAAGAATTTATCAATAATAAACATATATGCACCGACGGAGGAGAAGGATGAAGAGAAGAAAGATGAGTTTTACGAAGAGATGGAAACATTAATGAACACAATACCCAAGCAGGACATAAAATGGTTATAGGCAACCCAAATGCTAAGATAGGAAGAGATGTGTAACAGGGTCGGAGAGTAAACATCAAAACAGCAACGACAATGGGTTGAGATTAATAAACTTCGCAATAGAAATGAAAATGAAAATTATGAGTACTTATCTTCCTAGGAAGAAAATATATAAAGGAACATGGAGGATTCCAGGACGCAATGAAACTAATCAAATCGACCACGTTTTAATACAAGAAAGGTATGCTCATTTAATAAAAAATGTAAGAATATATCGGGAAGCCGATGCCAATTCAGACCATTTTCTTGTAGGTGTGAAAGTAAAGGAAATAAAGGTAGAGAGAAAACAAGAAGCAAAGAAAATATATATAAAATATAACATGGAAGATCTAAAGAGCGTAACTGTAGCAAAGTAGAATATTTCTTTTCTTCCGGTTGACCAAATTAACTATAGCTTTTTTAAATAATAAAAAAAGGGATCAATAAACTTAAAAATGAACTCATTAATTATTAAACTACATAAAGATAATCCCTATTTAATTACATTATTAAAGAAATAATTTAATTGTACAACGTATAAAAAAAACTTTTTCATTAGTTCATTTATTTGCCCCTACTTTTAATTATTAACTTTAGGTTTTTTTATCACTATTGTAATTTTTCTTTTATTGAATATCCTTGTAGTTGGCCTGAACCATTTTTTGAACACCAAACCGGTCGCCTAATTTCTTAATTGAACTTTGTGAGATTTGGACTATTTTTTTCATTCCCACCTTTAATATGAATATGTTCTTAACTTAAAACTAAATGATTTACTTGAAAGAAACACTTTTCTGTCTCGGATTTTCTTAATTTTCTAACCCTGAGAAAATATTTATTTAACAAATAAATTTTCACGAAAAAAATTAAAATTAAGAGCATGTGAATGAACTAATGAAAGGTTTTTTTTTATGTTACAGTATAATTAAATTATTTCTTTACTAATGTAATTAAATAGAGATTATTTTTACGTGGTTTAATAATTATTGAGTTAATATTTAAGTTTATTCATCCCTTTTTTGATTATTATTTATTATATATTTAAAAAAACTATAATTAAGCAAATAGTAATAACAGGAAAAAATATTACATTAACCGGTATTTTTTAAAAATGTTTATGAAACGTTATGTTTTGTATGGGTAAGTGGCATCTGTGTTTCGGTTTCCACTATCTAGGACGGCATAACTATAACTACTCCAACTAGGTGGCGTTAGGAAATATTTCAGTTGCTGTATTTGAAGATATAAGCATAAGCTGAGAGATGCGAATATTAGTAAAAAGCAATAGTGCTTATTTTTCTTTCTACATTGATTTTTTGGCAGTAGTGATTCCATCAATACGCGGGCTATGTATTAGTAGGATAGTGCAATTAACAATGCGTGCGGTAATGAGTATTTTGTAGGCATACATTTTAATAACAATTTTAATACAATATGTCACTCTTTGCCATATTGCGTGTTCGTAAAATCTACTAAAACTATAGAACTATAAAAGATTAGTTTGTGTTACGTTTATTGTAGTAAGATCTACGTATATGTTTGTTGCGAGAACCATAAATAGGGTATATATTACCACAACACGTTAACTACAAATATATTGTACGCTTTACCACTACATTTCTCTCAGTGTATGAGCTTTCATAAGGTGTGGGTGTGTTTCGCTTGTACCTATGCAGTCTGGATGTGTTGATTGATCTTTAATGTTACAGTTTGAAATCTGACTTTGATGTTGCCAATTAATAGTGAATGAAAACTTTAAACTTAAAACGATGATATCGCGGTAACGCCACTGTTGAAATTATATTGAGGTCGAACGGTCGGTCAATGCTATATTGACCTCAAATCAATTACAATAGCTAATACATTTAAGGAAAAGTGTTATCAATATTATTAAATGCCATCAGCCAATTGTAAAATGAAATTCATTTCATTTGATTGTTTGAGTAATTTTATTTATAATCATATATGAGATGTTCCGCCGATCACTGCAAATGTTATCACGTAGAAAAGTAATAATCTGAAAATTTGGTGGAACAGGTACTAACATCATTGAGGTCAATCCAGCTAAAATATTTTGATGCATCTATCATACACGATTATAGTAAAGTCAATATCAACTTACTTATTTTAATTCTGAAAATGTGAAATTAAATATAAAGTACATACAAAGATCCATGATACTCTGCACTAAAAAAAATTGTTAATAAGACCTAGATAAAAAAGTGAGTTAATAATTTTTATCACCATGTTAATAAGCTTTGTTATAATGTTAATAAGGTTTATACAATTATGATACTTTTTCATATCTGGTACGTGTCTTTTAATACACAATGAGGTCCTGAAGTATACCCTCTCTCCCATACTAACTTTTGAACGACGGAAGCGAACGTTTTGAGAAAAATAGATCGATTTCTATTTTTTATAAGCTAACTGTTGGCGCAATCAATTACATTTCCGGTGTTTCCGAAAGTAATGTCAACTTTCTTATTTTAAATGGGACCCTCTATATTTTTACGGTTTTGGAGAGGCAATTGAAACACGAATCCAACAATACTTTAGCTTAAGAAATACTATGATATGCAACAATAAAGGTTTTTGTAATCTATTTTTGTTGTTATGCAAAGGAAAAAGGCCAAATTGTCTCCAGTGACGCCAGATCCACCCAAAGAGCTCGTTGCTGGGCAACATAATCATAACAAATGCTAACCTGTCAAATCTCAATTCGAAAAGCGTACATTATTCTTGATGTTTATTGTTGTTTTATACTGCATTTTCCTTATTTTCGTCCTTTGTTCTCGGTATTGTTTTTCCTTATTTTTACCTGTTTTATTAACCGTTGTTATTTCTTCACTTTATCGAACTTTTCTCGAATCAATTAGTTATGAGGGGTTCTTCTAAATTTATCGATTTTTGATTAACAATATGTCTGTTTTCAGACTTTTTATGTTGTTAGTTTTAGGATGGCTTTGTTATGCAACTTGCAAAGTTGCTGGGTCAACTTTAATACCATATAAATCTGACATTCATTATCACTTTATTTGCCGTGGTTGCACAACAGTCTATATATAATTTAAATATTATTCATTGAATATTAAAGCTACTTGAAGCGTATCTTACATAATTCATGCGTAGGTTATTGTAAAATCAACACCATAAAAACCTGAAAATGAGCACATTGTCTATCAAAAACTGACAAATTTCAACAAGCCTACCACAATTAATTAATTGCAATAAAGTGCCATAAAGTAAACAAATAATAACAATGAACAAGACAAGTAAAAATAAGAGAAAATAACGAGAAAAAGAACGAAAATATGAAAACTGCAGGATATAATAGTAAATAGTATGAATAATTTGCACTTTTAAAATCGAGATTTGACAGCTTCGGAATTGTTATGAATGCGTTGCCTTGCAACGAGCTCTTTGGACCAACCTGGCGGCACAAGAGACAATTTGGTGCTCTTTTCTAGCCAACTCTACATAAAACAATAACAGTTTACCAAAACCTTTATTGCTGCATATCCTGACTTTTCTTTAGTTAAAGTATAATGTTGTATTCGTCTTTCGGTTACTTTTCTGAGAACGTAAACTGTTTGTTCTATTCCTTTTAATAATAATTGTTACGTTCTCCTAGTTTGAAGAACAATGCCGCTAGTCGTCTACGTCGGTGTGAAGAAGGAGGACCAATTGCTCTTCTTAAATGTATAAAATGCTTGCTTATTTGTTCGATAGCTCAGTACCTCTCGAAATGAAACACAGTACGTATGTATAAAAACATTTATTAAAACAGTTCCCCTTATTATTATATAAAAAAATATAAAAAAAAGGTTTCCCTCTTGTAATATATAAAAAATATGCATACGAGGTGTGGCAATTAAATAACCGGAGTGGTGCTACTATCGGCAAAGAGCGAGCACGCCACGGCAGGTTTGAACATGTCTGTGCTTGTAGATACGTCCCCCACCCTGAGCTCGATGGGCACGGTTGTACGTCGCTCAGTCTCGCTGTAGCAATCATCCGTTCAAGTCCTTACGCTAGCGTCGCGTCGGAAAAATGCAAATCCACTGGGTACCCGAAGGTCAGACAGTTAATCAACATTATTACGTCGAGGTTCTAACTACCCTTCGTGAACAAGTGAGAAGACGAAGACCCGATTTGTGGAAGAGCAAATCCTGGATGCTCCACCAAAACAATGCGCCAGCCCATTCCGCCTTGTCTGTGAAGGCTTTCTTTGCGAAATCCGGCATCATCGTGTTGTACCACCCACCGTACTCGCCCAACCTGGCCCCTTGTGACTTTTTTTTATTTCCTAAGGTAAAATCGGAGCTTAAGGGAACAAGATTTGACAGTGTGGAAGCGGTGAAAGCGAAAGTGACGGAGGTTCTCAACAACCTGACAGAAACGGACTTCCAGCACTGCTTTCGACAGTGGAAAATTCGTATGGAGCGTTGTAGGGATCGGCAAGGAGAGTACATTGAAGGGGATAAATATATCTATGTATATTTGTATGAATGTGTCTCTCTGTATATATTAAATCGTAATGATTGTGTCTTTCATAAGTTCGCAACGTATTTTTGTATGTATAATTTTAAACGCACCTAGTACGAGTGCGAGGCATTTTGTTACCTTAAATGTATCTTCAGTATCGCAACGCTTATTTGTATATTAATTCGCAACGTTTGTATACATTATGCATTATTAGGACCACCACCAAACCCTCGACGGAGCTCGAACGTCTGGTCGGGGAGACAGTAGCATAATATAGCCGAAGATGACTACCCAGACGTTCTAGTTATTTAGTGTATTTGCTATACCATTAATATGCATTGCTCCGTCTCGCTACTGCCTCCCTATAAAAGCGGAGATTCCAAAGACCAAGCATCGTGCTGGCCCGCGCGCTGCATTACGCATAGTCGACGGAGCGACGGATGGCAATCGTGACACTTCGTGCACTCATTCTTCAACGAAATTCTGGCACTCCGAGATAAAGACACGTATACGTGCGTTAGGCTTGCTCTCTCGGCGATGATTATTTGTTTGATGCTCGACCGTAGCGGTCCTCTGTTTAGAGTGCGTCTTATCTCGAGGTTTGCAATATAATAGCGTGCCGAAATTACGATCATTTGAATTAATACAATTTCACTTTATGTGTGAATGGTTCTGTTGCATTTATGTATGTTAAATGAATTTAAATATGTTTTTGTGTTAAATATTAACACAAATGAAATATTAAATTTACAAAGTAAAACAATAAATGATGGATTTAATACAATAAATGCAGTAACGAATTTGTAAGCGTAAAAACAACAATAAAATGTTAAGAAGCCTTAATAATAATAATAATAATTTAAAATAAGAAAGTGGATGTCACCTCAGGTGATAACGGACATTTAATTAAACTGTCGATAATGCCAAAAGTTAGTTCACAAAAAAAATAGAAATCGACCTATTTTGTGTAAAAAACGCTTGCTTCTGTCGTTCAAAAGTTAGTATAGGGAAAGGGACATACCTTAGTACCTCATTGTATATTGTTATGCCTCTTAAAAAATCTGTCTGTCCCTAGATAATGAAAGGTACAATAAATTATATTAAAAGGTATTACATTTCTTAGACCTGTCATTATTTTTTTTTTTTTAGTGTGGGTGTTGTTGTTAATATTAACCTGATTTGGCTCCGATACTTATCCTTTTCCAAATACCGTTACTTCGGTAGTTGCAATTTCCGATGAGACACTCTAAATACGACACATTCACACGTTTATACCGGGAACTGCAACTATCGATGTCTGGAAATGTATGAATTGGAGAAATTTGGTAGATAATAAGATGCTAACATAAACGGATCCAACTTTCCTAAAATATTTTAACACGTTTGTCACTTTCAGTTATACCACAAGTTGCTTGCTTTAAGTGGAGCACTATGTATTGTTACATTCTTGAATTCTACATAAAATTTCGTGTTGAGTACCTTTCACACAAATACTTCCATATTTTTCATCTTCCATGTTCGCAATGACAAAAACTATCAGTAAACTTTGATAGATGCAAATTAGGAAATTTAGAATATTTTAGATTTAACGCAGCAGTATTTCGAATGAAGAATTCATTGTTGAGTTCTATGAGATAGTAAACGTCGTATCTCCAAACAGTTTTTACATCTTCAGATCGGAACTGTGTGTATTCCACTTCTAATCTCTAGCTCCCTAAATATAATTTTATGTTTCTTGTATGTTTCTTAATAAGCTCTTTCAAACTTTTTATAATTTCTCGTATTAAATGTTTTTGTGATGAAGAAACGAAATCGAATGTGCCAAATAATCATTTATCCTACTTTACAGTTTTGATCAGATTAATACATTTAAATAAAACAACCTGTTTTCAAAATAACTAGAAAATGCTCGTAGTTAGATATAGAGAACCTCAGAGAAAGTTATCCTACTTTTTAGCATACAATTAAAAACTGGGGCATTTCCTTTAAAAATTTTCGACTTTTGCTTGTATTTTGTAATTAATTTACCATTGAGTACGTCTAATGAGCGCACTCTGTATAACAAAAAAATATACTTTACATAAACACACACCAAAACTTATACTACAAAATTCCAAAAACGCATAAAAAAGATGGGAGCACTTATGACATCTTTCATCTGAACGGCATTTAAAGCAAGTATTTAAATGGAACGCCGTACGTATTATTACATTTTTGAATTCTATATAAAATATTAAGGTAACTTTGTGTAAGGATTCTTATATCTTTCTACTTTTGAGTTATTTGGAGTTCTGAAGAAAAAGAGGTGTGCCGAAAGCGATAGACGTGTCAAAATATTTTAGAGGCCTCATTAATGTTAGTGATTTGCAAAATTTTCAGATTTCCCCAATTCCTACTCGCTCAGATATCAATAACTACGCGTACATGCGTAGATACATGCGTTAATCTTTTACAGTGAATTTCTGAACTGATATATACGGCGTGTCCCACTAAGGGTGGGGACCGGCGATATCTTGGAAACTACAATAGCTATAGTGATGGGAAAAAAATTTCATAACGGCAAAGGGAAATTTCATGAAAATATTTTTAAATTCCAAATATGGGGGTATGTACGTATGTGGATGCAGAGTTCAGTAATGCGATAGACATTGAGGAGTTTGGTAGTTCGGTTATTTATCGGATTCTCATTGTGTGTTTTCGAAAACATGGGACATAAGCCTGGTGTACCTCTTGCATCGCATGTGAAGAAATATATTTAGCGTTTCCCTGGTTTGGAATTTGCAGGTTCGCACATTCGTTGCAAATTTTACGGTGTAGGGTTGCAAGGTCGAACGACATTTAAATGTAGAAGTCATATTAGAAGTAAACGTTATGTATTGAATTTAAGAAACAATATTCTGTACTGGCAATTTTTGTATTACTATTTTCATGTTGAGCACGTGCAACATCCCACAACACCTAGTAGATAATGAAAACTTTCGTATTTTTTGGGATAAATATGTTCCATTATGGAAGCTACCAACAAAAAGACAATTGCGGTACAATTTACCACATGTGCAAAGTACAGTAAAAGACTGCATAAAAGACGAGTTGAGAATTCAAAAAATCTGGTTCACTGTGGACGAAACTACTGATGCTCAGAAACACAGCGTGATTCATATTGTGGCGAGTCCTTTCAAACGTAATGGTCCAGCAGCTTCCTTGTTGTTAGCCAGTAAAAGGATTGAAAGAACTGATGCCGAAACCGTTGTAAGCATAATAAAGAATATGTTAAGAGAATTTTGTATTCTAGGAGCCCAAATCACCATGTTAGCTTCTGACGGAGCCGCAACAATGCTGAAAGCTGGTAGGATGTTAAAAGTATGCTTTCCGACTCTTCTTCATATAACATGCCTCATACACGCATGTCATCTCGTAGCAGAAACAATTCGAAGCAAGTATCCTAGGGAGAATGATTTAATATCATCTACCAAAAAAGTGTTTATGAAATTTCCCAAACATATCCGCGTATTCAAGCAATCCATAAATTCCGCTAACACCTCAACATGTATTGACGCGATGGAGAACATGGATCGAGGCAGTATCTTACTATCGCAAATATTATTCCCAAGTGAAAGATGTCATTCTCAAACTTAATAAAAGGTTCAATCTATATCTGGAATTCAAGACTGCACAGAAGAGATACAGGAGTATTTGAATTTCGTAAATCTTACTTCATTAGATGCTGAACGATCATTTGCAAAGTATACGAGAACGTTTTCAGACCGTCGTCGAGCCCTGGCCAAATCGACAATGGAAGCACTTCTTATGTTGCAGTACTACGCGGCGTACCATGGCAGTCACACATTACCGCAGTGGTCATCGATACGTCAATAAAAGGTAACAGTCTATTATTTTTTTTATTAATACTGTGTCTACTTTTGCGCGTTACGTCCCGGACGGTTCCACTAATTTCTCGAACATTATAAATAGTACACGCACACCGATCAACCGATGATAACCGAACGACCACTTGATTCCTTGTATGTACATAGTAAACACAGCTCATTTTACAGTGCCTCTGCGAGTGCAACCGTTTGTCGCGCTTTACTTATGTTGTGTGTCAAGAGTTTTGACAGACTAAAGTAGTGGCGAAAACCGCGTAGTCATATCTTTTTCCTTTTTCCAAATAATAACGAAAACAGCTCATTATCAGTAATAATTTCCCTATCAGTTACAAATACCTACTTAATAATATTGAAACTTATCTTAGTTGGCTGTGAGATAAAGAAATGATAACAATAACAAAATGTAGCAGTCACAAAATAAACAAGTAAATGACAACAATGCAAAGCGGAAACAGTACCAATAGTACACAATGTAGTATTATTAGAAATCAAAGTAAACAATAATTTAAATTTATTTCAAATGTTTAAACTGTTTGCCGTCATTATTTGTACACAGATTTAGTCTACGACATGTGCTAATAACTGCTGCTTCGATTTCTACTCTTGGTAGGTTGGCGATAACATTATTAATCGGTTGAATCATATCAGCTCGCGTTGTAGGACGAGCTTGGTAAACCAGATCTTTTATCCTTTTTCATAAACAAAAGTCAAACACCGCCAGATCTGGGGATCTAGCTGGCCATGAAAAAATAGATCTTCTTCCAATCCACTGATGTGGAAACATATTATGAAGATAGGCACGGACGATTCGTAAATAATGAGCTGGACAGCCGTCATGCTGAAACCAACGTGTTTTTCGAGTTTCCAACGAAACATCTTTTAAAAGTATTGGTAATTTGTTACGTAAAAAGTTTAGGTATACTTCGCTGTCTAAGTTGTATTCAAAAATAAATGGCCTAATAACCTTATCACCTAAACTGCCACACCAAACATTTATACTTCACCTATGTTGATGATCAGCCTCTCTCATCCAATGAGGAGTTTCTCTGGACTAGTAATGTATATTATGCAAATTTACCTGCCCATCATTGGCAAAAGCAGCTTCATCAGTTCACAACACGCGATTTAGGAAGGCAGTATCTTCATGGTAGATATCTTTTAATCATTTACAATTATCAAGTCTACGTGGTTTTCGCCACTACTTTAGCCTATCAAAACTCTTCAAACAACATAAGAAAAGCATATTGTTACAATTTTTAGAGATAACTGAGAAAAACTCGTACAGTTGGGAATAACGCAATCAAATACATTTATTGAACACTAAAAGATGGCACAAATTGCGACATCTAAAACAGCGCTGAATGCCTTTTCAAACAAGTCTACATTTCTTTAATTCGGGTAAAAACTGCATAAGTTACAGCAGGTTTAATTTTACAAGATTCGGCAACGCCTACTACACTTATTATTCACAATATGACAAAACGTCTTTAACCAAAGTGGTGCGTAATTAACTAAGCTTTTTAATAAAGCATTTAAAATCATAGTTAATCCTGGAACTTTTGCCGACTAATTTAAAATTTATTGTCGACCCTAGCAACTGCGCCTCCTAGCGCTCATATTTGGAATTCAAAAATATTTTCATTAAATTTCCCTTTGCCACTTTAGTCATGAAAATTGTTTTCCCATCACACAGCTATTGTAGTTTCCAAGATATCGCCGGTCCCTACTCATAGTGGGACACGCTGTATATAAAAGTGTGGTTGGGGTATACAGTTTTTTATGATTCTTGAAGAAACGAACTTAAATAATATAGACGCACGTGATGACTAATAGTTAAAGATAGCTAAACATCTCAGTTTTAATTACAGCTAGATGAAAATCATATTTCTTAGGATTAATATTTGGCTTGAAGAATTATCCAGTTGTTGGAAAAAGTAGGCAAATCTGAAAGCTCTTTAAAAGCCGACAAGCAATTAGTTCTTGTTCTATTATCGTAATCAAAACACTTCCAGAAAAAATCCTAACAATCCTATAATTCAGAATAAACAGATTTCGCAAAAACAATTTCGAACTTCTCAAAACCAAAGAGTGTTAGTACTGCTAATGAGATCCACGCAAGAGAGTTTTGATTACTTAAACGATATAAATCACTTCATAACTCGTAAATCTGAAACATATATTATAGGTTTTTAAAGAATAAATAGCTACCTAAAAAGTGTAAAGAGGTTTGTTTGAACCGCATAAAGCTATGGTGGTCGTCACGCTGAAACCATCTATATTCTTTTTTAAGTTGAAAGCTCTGCAAGTTTAAAAGTTCAAGAGTAACCAAATACAAATATATAAAATATTTGAATTTTCAGTTTTATTAGATTTTAAAAAAAGGATTACATAAGCTACATATTTGCTGGAAACTGCAAGAATGTTGTTTGCATTTGTTGACCTTTACAATTAGCATAAAATACGAAGATTCCTACTCTTAACAGCTTTCTAGTATGTCGTCATGTTATAGCAGTTAACCATGATATTGTTTACTTTTATTGATAATCTTTCAATGCTACCCATTTATTCTACAAGAAGTTACGTTATATTCTCAGGATGATTAGTGTCAGAAAGCGGTACATTTTGTACGTATGTGATAAACAAATACATACATACATACATATATAAGAACGCCACTGCACTCAGTAGAATCCGTATACCAACTTTCATTCCGCCTCTAGTACTGAATGAGAATCGCATAATCATACGCTTGCGTGACTTGTTGCAGACGTCACTTTTTAAAGTTTACACAGTAGAGGCTCACTATGACGGCGGTATAAGTTATTAGTTGAAAACAATAGGTGTTCGGAAACGCGTGTATATTACGTGAAAACGTTGAGAAAGATTTGATAGTTAAGTGTTTGGTGTTTTACAGTAATGATTATTTCTAAATCATGATTTTAAATCGCACAAAAATCATGCAGTTTTAAAAAATGCCAAAATTGTCCGCGCAAATAGTTTGTAGTCATATAGCTCTGCCGAAAATTGTCATGACCGAAACGGAGGACTTTGCGACTGTAAAGATTTCGGAGGAAAAATCAGGCGACCAGAAGAAAACTCGCTTCAGCTCACCTGAAATAACTTGTTCGCCCTATCCTTGTGTCTATGAAGCTCACGGGAACTATAAACTAGGAGACCGGTCGCCGTCTCCTGAACCTGACTCCTTAAATGCATCACCAAGCTTTGGAAGAAGATCATTAGGTTCTCTTAGAAGAAGTATTTCCCCATCTCACCGGAGCAGAAGAAGACATTCTAATGCGTCTCCAAATGGTTATGATCAGTATTCAAAAAGCTTGCTGGAAGTTCCGATGATTTTGGATTATGGGGATGCATCTAGTGATGATTTAAGCTCCGAATGGGATTCAGATGTAAACGAATTGCAGCAAATAACTCGGTCAAAGGTTAGAATTTTAGATATGGATACATGTCCATATCAATATACGTATATAAATATAAACTGATGATACAGTTTGAACTTTAAATTTTTGTGGTCATAATAACGATAACTGATATTTTGGTTGTGAATTTTATTTTTGATTTATTGTTTAGTAAAATACATACAATCCGTATTAAAAGCCATGAATGTTGAATGTTGAATGTCAGATAATTACCAATAGATTTTACGAGAAACGCTATGAGACGTCGGCTTTTATTCTTTTAGAATCATTTTCAATTTCACCACAAGCAGTTGCATTTGAAGTTGTATTAAACAGTAACTTGCATTTTTGCGCCAAAATCTGTTACATCTTTCTTTTTAACGTATGCTAATTCCCCACAAGCGAAGTCTTTAGTTATTGTTTAAAAATTATTTAGTGATTTTCACCACAAACTTTCATTTTAAGAACACAGTAAGGACTGAAATTTAAAGGAAAACTGTGTTCTATTCCAACACAATGCTGTAATGGAACTGTTCAAATTGAACCTCGTTTCTAATTCTTTCGGGAGAAATCTGCCTTTTCTCAGCCCTTTATTCCAGTTTTACATCGAGTGTGAACTGTTAAGAAGTTAATGCACTTCTAATTGACCCTTTTTTAGTTGGTATACCCTAGCATGATTAAAATTTCTATCCTTTGTGTTCCACTCAAAACAGCAGCATTCAGACTAAAATTCTTTTTAGTAATAAACATTTCTTAATATCAATTATTAACTAGAAATTAGATACACAACTGATTACATCAATTCAATTTTCTCTGAAAAAGAAACTTTTTGAGCGGATTTTGGCGAACAAAATTGGGGCTGCTATGAGAAATTTAAAGCTCAGTGTCAAATTGAATTAAATTGTAGAAAAGCAGTAAAAAATAATAATCGACGTGATACGGTGTTTGCTGGGACACTAGGGAGCGTCTTGCTTATTATAAGAGACAGAGTATAAGATTTGACTCACCAAAGTTGCTAAAAGCTCTGACAAGCAATCAAACAAGGCATTTGGATTATTTACAAAGCTTTCTGAGCTACATCTAAACAACGCTAGGATTCTACTTATAACTTTTTATAAATTTGGTAGAAATCAAAAATAAAACGCGCACATCAAAGCAACTTTTTGTGCCTCAAGTTCATGTTTTAATGTCCAAGACATGAAGTTTTTGCTTTCCAAATGAATAACTATTTTTTCTGATTTCAAGTACCTAAGCTATTAAAGAACTATATATTTCTACGCCAACATCTATATAGTTCATCCCACTTATTGAAGAAATACATGTATACAATAAAATTGATCCCGATAACATTTGGATTAAATTATAAAATCTTCGACATCAACATGCAGAATATATTTAATCTTTATAAAACCACAAACATCACTTTCTGCATGAATAATTTAACACTAGCTTCCTGCCATGTAATATGTAGAATTTTGTTCCAATTACGCCTTCATTGATACAAGCGGATTAAGTGTTTTCAACTTCTGGTTTGAAGCTTAGGTACCTTATTCGTTTTACTACTTGAAATGTAAAGACAAATTACTATCACTTAGGCTAGGAGCAGAGGACCGCGGAAATCGCAGCGCGAGGAATATTGAAAATAGTAAAAGCAAATCCGTCAAATATTTCGGGAAAGAATACATACATACAAATTGTGGTACGAATGCTAATGGTTTCTTAAATAACTGGCAGTCTCCTAAATGTATGGGTGCGATAGAAGACACGCACATTCATGTAAAACAACTTAACAATTCTGGCTCTTTATATTACAATTATAAGAAAACTTTTAGTATTTCATTTAGTGTAATTATGCAAATTATAAATTTGTATGTGTGGATACAGGAGCCTATGAATCTTCAAATTATGGAGGAATGAATAGCAAAAAAATCAAAAAAAAATTAAACCAAGCTATATAAATGTCAACGATGTAAAGAATGTTTCAATCTGATTTTTGTTTTATGCACATTATCATAGAAAGGAATAGAAATGAACGCGTACACCAAAAACATAATTTATTTAAATTTTATTCTATTTATCTTCATCGTAAAAGTATAAATGGAAGCTGCAATAGAAATGACTAATGTTCATCAAAACGAATGATACTATATACGTAATTATAAAATCAAATCTAAAAGATATCATAGAATTATAACATTTTATTCTTGCTTAAATGATATAGTTAGCAAATGTTTCTAAGATTGACACCCATTACATTGCTTACAAATTCAATTGTTTCTATTATATCTATACTTTGATACAGTTCCTTTGTAAAATGCTACAATGTTGTACGTACCTACATAAGGCTGTTACTTTTGTACAAATATGCTTGGAATTATTTCACATCAGATAACCAAATACTCTATATAATAATAATAGTAATAATAAGTTTATTGGCCTCACAGTACAAAATACAAATACAAAATGAAAATTAAGAAGCCAAATGATAGCCAAAAAGACTAATCGGTGTAGTACATGTATGATACATGTACTGCTAACGCTCTTCTTGTAGCCTTGTATTTATTTGGAAAAAACAAAATTCTATAATTTATATATTTGAAACAAATCAAAAATTACAAAAATTATCTCTTGGAATGTTAACTCTCTCTTAATAAATTTTAATGGATAGAAAATTGTAAATCGTATGAAGAATTTTAATAAATATTTCACTAACAAGTTATACATGGTGTTATAATTGTGTTGTCTGACATCTCTAAATCTTTTTCAGAACAAGCGTTATATTTCGAAAACATATCCCATTAGGTTGTTTCCAATTTATATGGATGTTTTTACAAAAAGCACCGCAGCAAATTTTTAAGGTTGATATCGTAGACTTCTATCTTATGAAACACTACGATTCCATCTTTACTGATGCAAAACAAATTAACCTCACTTCAACTATACACAATATACATGCTCAAGCTTCCTCTTTATATAGATGAATATTTAAAGTTGTATACGCCACCTGAAACAATCATTCGCCTTAATGTCCTCGTACTTGGTAAATGTAGTACTTTGCTTACGTATTCATATATCTTTGGTCCCAAGAAATACAGATTTAAAAGCAAATACCTATCATTGCATCTTTGTGTTCTGCGTGAAACTTTAGAATCAATGCTAATTCACTAATTCACGAGATAACAACGCCACATAGAATGAAATGTTTAAATCGGCAGGAACACTTGTTGGAGTCTTCTGAACCTTCGGCTTTCAGAGCTATTTTGGGCTTATATTTTCTAAGTGAATTTGAGCCCCAGGTTTTGCTGATTTACAATCCCATGTCACCTGTAGCCGCATTCTTGCTATATAAATATATATAACAACATCAGATATTTTTAAATCTTCTTGATGAGCTTCTGTGACCATTCTACTTTCGAAATCCACTTGTACCTGACATATGTGCTGTTTTGTTACAGGAAAATTAAAAGTTCAAAGTTAATCAAGAGAATGTTATAACCTCAAAAGTATGCATTCAATGCATACAAATTGACACGAACTGCCATCTGCACTGCGATTGATCGGTTGTATTAATACAACGTCGTGATGGTACCATAATTTAAGGTGTGTTTAGTTTTGCCCTACACCAATTATTAATTTTGCCTTACACCGCTGTGCGAACGGTCGTATTTAATTGCATTGTGTGAACATTCTTAATTCCTACCTTACACCCGCGATACCCTATGTGAACGCTACTTAACATTCTATTGTTTGCTGATTTCAAATAAATGACGCCGAAGATATGATGAAATATCCTTACTGCTGTCTAGAACAAAATTGTTTATATACTAGCATTCCTTGGATTAGATGATAAAATCTTCGATATTAACGTACACAATATATTTCATCACTATAAAACCACAAACACTGATCGCCTCTTGGACGAATAATTTAGCACAAGCTCCGGATCATGTATCTTAAATTTTTTGGAATGCCTTTTATAACCTTTAAACATTTCATGTACATTTTCGCAATCCATTTTCGACATTGTTTGAATTTCTTTCTAATAATGAAGTTTATTCCAATCGCCAAATAATTTTGTCGACCTTGTTTGCTCAGAATTTGTTTTTGATAACTCAATTTCTTTTGTTTTATTCCATTCTTTTTCCAAAGGAATCTAATAAAGGTACATTTTTCAGATTTTGAACTACACACTTTTGTGAGGTTCAAATTTTCGCAGGTTATAGTAGTATCAGAAAATTGTTTTTGCCTACATCTTCTTTAGGAGCTTAGATTCTTTGCATTAACGCAAAATATTACTACTATTGCTTATCTAATAATAATAATAATATATTTATATTCGTAATTTAACCATTACAGAAAATTGTCAGTCTTTTTTTTTGTGTGTGAAGGGCACAATAGTCAATTAAATATAAATTAGAATAAAAGATAAAAGTCAATTATAAAATTAAAATAACAAACAATGACATATAAATAAATAAATAAAGACAAACAAAACATATATACACTAGACTAGAAATTCCTGGATGTCGTAGAACTCCCGCTTCAAAAGTATTGCCTAAACTTTATTTTTAAAATTCGTTAGAGGTAAGATTTTGAACACATCTTTGAACACATCTTTGAACACATCTTTGAACACATCTTTACCCTTGTTTCCCTAAATTCTTATTTCCTCTTCCTTGTATTATTTAAGACGCACATTTTCGGAAGTGTTTTCTTCAATTGCCAACTGTACCCTTTATGGCACCTAAAGTTAATTCTGGTTCACCAAAGCAAGTTTCCTAGCACTTAATCAAACTACTGTCAATTATTTTAGATATATACCGTGTGGAAATCGTCGATTCGATCGGGTACATACAATATTTATATGGGCATTTGATTCAATTCAGTTTCAATGAACAAGCAACTCTATTCATTCGAAATAAATAACTTATAAATACAAAAATTAACAATGCGTTTTAGAATTTAAGAAAAACTCTAATTCAATAAATCATTAGTTTGAGTAATCCTTCTTTTTAATGACTCTCACGTTTAGATAAGAAAAGTGCTGCATGTCGCAGTCTCGCAGTGCAACATTCAATTATAGCGTTCGGGTCGTTTTCGACCGGCCGGTAGAACTTTGTTCGAATTGCACAAAGAGTATTTGATACAAGCGGATTAAGACTATAAGATAAGCGGATAAAGACTTGAATTACTATCACTTCATGAAAAAATGCTAACACGCCGTTTTTATGTTGATTTCAAGTAAATGACGCCGAAGATATGATGAAATATCCTTACTGTTGGAAATTTATTTTATTGTTTGAAAAAGGATAAAGCTTATAATAAACAAGACATCTCTTTCACAAATCGTTGCTTCGTTATCAGTTCCTATATATATATGCTGATTGTCATTCAAATCTGATTTAATAGCCACATACATATCTAACAGCGAAAAGATACTTAGGTGTACATTATATGCTAGGCAGTACCACCTAACGTCCATACGCAATTCTCTATTAGATACATTTAAAGTATGGACTAAATTCAATGTTTCTCAAATTAAACGTGTTTCTAAAAAATCCTTGGATAAATCGGATTTTATTTTCATTTTGACATCTGATCCGTTGTTTTTTTTTACTAATGACACCGTCAGCAGTTCTGTGATGATGTCAAACATATTTTTAAACGTAACCTAGTGCCTGGATGAAAATAATTCTCCTTCTGAGCAATTTGTGGAAAAAGTTTTCAAATAAAATATATACGGTGACGAGTGCTGCACAACATAAAATTATACTCAAGCTCTTTCTTCGAGTTTTCGGCAATATATCGAAAAGTTTTTTATATCCAACAACATAGTTTTAGTAAGAATAGATCCACGAAAAATAGTGATATTGCAATTTATAAATAGGCTTTACACACAATTTAATGATGGTAAGAAATCTATTGGTGTTTTTATGAACCTTTGATCTGATAGACCATAATATACTGTTTCATAAGTTGCATACTCACTGTATAAGTGGAAGAACTCTAGATTGACTCATTTACTTGAGTGATAGAGCACAATTAATGGAAATAAGAGGTCCTAAATCCAATTCCCTGCCTTTCCAAAGAGGTGTTCCTCAAGGATCGGTTTTGGTTCGTTGAGGTTTATTTTTTTGTAAACGATTTGTTCTTCAAAACTTCAAGTGATGGTCTGGTTATGTATGCCGACGATAGTAGTTTTATTACGCCTGATACCAATAACGATAGTCTCACTAAACAACCCGAAGCATGCTAAACATTTTTCCTAAATGGTTTGCAAACAACAGATTGTACTTAAATGTCGATAAAACACCATATTACCAAAATTAATGAGCCACTTACTGAGAAATTATAATAAATCCAAGTTCCCACAACTAGATTTTTTAAGCTTTTTTTTGGATAGCTCACACGAAAGTCATTAAACTTTCGTATTATTTTGCATGTTTTCAGACAAGATTATCGTACGGTATTATATTCTGGGGAGCGTTATCTTTTAATGGTAGGATCTTTCGCTTGCAAAAACGTGTAAGAAATTGTACAAGTAAAAGAACATCTTGTCGACAATGCTTTCGGGATTTGCAAGTTTTGACTCCAATTTTAACCAGTCTATACATATTAGAAGTTGCTACCTTTGTTAAAGAACATGAGGATTCATTCATTACTCACAGTGGCTACTGTGCATATAGCATGAGAAATCGTGAACAATTATGCATATCAGCGCATAGTCTGGCTGCTTTTGAAAAATCTCCTCAACATATATGTATAAAAATACTTAATGTCCAACCTACTAGAAGTCTTCTTCTTCTTTTCTTCTCCTTGTGCCTTTTCAGGCGTCGGAGTGGGATTCCGGTTCTTCTTTTACCCATATCTTCCTTGCTTTCCTATCCCTTGCCAAAATCTTCATTTCATCAAGGATTTTTCCTTTTTCTCTTCCTATTTCCTCTATCTAGTTCATCCATGTTTTCCTAGGTCTACCTCTTCGTGTATTCTTTGATTTTCCCATTTCTATCACTTTTTTCGCCAGCCTATCCGGGTTCATTCTTATCATGTGTCCATACCAATTCATTTCTTTTTCTCGTATCTCTGTCCTATCAGTTTCTGATCTATCATCTTCCTGATCTCCTTATTTCGTAGTCTGTCCCATTTGGCCTTTCCAGCTATTCGTCTAACATGCTTCATTTCAATAGCGTTGATTTTTGCCTAATGTTTTTTGTTTATTATCCAGTTCTTGCAGGATATGTTATTGTTGGTACTGTTATAGCATTTTGGATCTTCTTTTTTACTATTGTCTCTATTTCTTTGTTTCCTAATATTGTTTTATTCAATGAGTAATAGATTTTCATTGACTTACTTCCTCTATTTGCTATTTCCGCATCCATCATTCCATCACTTGTCATCACGCTCCCCAGATATTCATAAGTCGTTACTTGTTCTGGGACCTCTCCTTTGCTACCTACTAGAATTAAGAATCTTAATTTAATTGCTTTTAAGAAAGACTTAAGAAAGATTTTGTTAAGCAGTGTTTCTTATGGTTTGGAGGAACTTTTTGGATTTCGCTTGGTTTAGTAACACAATTACCTTTTGTTAATATTGCTAATTTTATTACGTATTTATTTCTGTCATTATATTTATATTGCATATGTCAATTTAGTCTAAGCCCCTAAGTTTATGTTTGAGTTTAATGTCATTTCTGCTTTTTTCTTGCTTTTATCCAATATTTTGGGTTCTGTTCTTACACTTTTGTTAAGGTCCCCAAGATTAATTAATTATTATCATTATTATTAAGACAACAGGAAATGAATTTCTGGGGATTGCAGTTGAACAAAAAAAACCTTTCTTTGCACACTGAACTTTCGATTTGTTTAAACCTTTTTCAAAGAGAAACACTAAAAATATTCACATGTTAAGTCAAGTGTTGCAAATCATAACGTAAAATGTACTTACAAATAGGTGAAAATATAAACTAGCGAAAACATCATCAAGGGAGAGTGATCATAATTAATCGATGCTGAGCTATAAGATTTTGAAAGTAACTGAATATTGTCAGTGCTTCTCTTTGAAAAAGATTTAATACAAATCGAAAGCTCAGAGTTTAAAGAAAGGTTCTTCTATTTGGTCGACTGCAATCCCCAGAAATTCATTTCCTGTTGTCTTGACGTAGTACAGACAGTACTTCTGCTCGGATTATCGTTGACATGCTTGATATCAATTTTTCTAAATGGAACATCCAGTACGTTTTTCTAAAATCAGAGAGAGAAATTGTTCTGAATTTTTTTATGAACATATCTCTATACCTAAAATGTGTCGTTCTTTAGTAAATATCAAACTATGTAGATAAGTTTTTCGTTTAAAACATAGAGTGCTGTGGCGAAATACTATGAACTTTTGTTCCGATAACGATGGTCATTAAAACTAATGTGTAAACGTTATCTTTTTTTATACAATTCCAGCATTTACTCGAAGTAACCATCATTTTCCTGCATGTACTGTCCAAGAAATTAACAAGCACGTATAAATAATAAATAACGAATACAACTAAGTAGACAAATTTTGATTAGAGTTCCGCATAAAACGAGGAGATTTATTTAAAGCATCCCACACTAAGTTTTTTTAGCGGTAAAGAGGACGAATTTCTTAAGGTATTGCGTAACGTTGACATTAAACAAAATATTACTCCTGAAATGTTAGTAAATGTTCTACAAAATACAAGGAATCGCGTTACAGTTTGTTTGAAGGACAATGTAGCTCAGTTCGATTAGATGTTGAAATTGTATCCATAAATGCTGATTAGTAACGCTGGCCACGAGCGGTACCGCGCATCGGCGTAGAATCAGTTCGGGCCGAGAGGAACGGTAGTATGACTTCGTCTGCGGAGCAGTACGGACATTTTCGCTGCCGGTCATTTGCGCAATTGTTTATCTGTCCTAGGAAAATTATGATTTCGTCAGCAAAACGACCGCGGTCGGACAAACTTCGAAAATTTATTGTAGAAATTCCAGACTTAATATATGAAGGTGCTAAAATTAAATGTGTAATCTGTAAAATCCCGTTAATGTGTTGGTCCAGACAACATTGTCTACGACACGTAAATAGTGAAAAGCATGTCTCAAAAAGAAATTGCGCACGAGACAATGAAAAATTTATATTTAATTTATGCGTTACGTTTATCGCATATAATATACCGTTTAATTTACTAGACAAGGAACCATTTACCTGCTTTTGGAATAACTATTCGGAGTGCAAATTACCAAGTCGAACATCGTTACGAAGAACTGTGGCATCTGCGCGCGAACATATTGAACAAAAAATAAAATCGGAGTTAAAAGATCAAAAATTGTGGTTATGTGTCGACGAAACAACAGATCGGAAGAAACATTCTGTTCTTAATGTAATGGCACGCAAATTGGAACCTCATCAATCGGCACCTTCAATTCTATTAGTCTCCAAACGAATACAACGGTGTACTGCCGAAGTAATTTCAAAGTTAGTGTTAAATACATTGGACAAGTTTGAACTTTCAACAAACCAACTCTTGATGTTAGTGAGTGATGGTGCTGCAAACATGCTTTCTGTAGGCCGGTCTCTTAAAAAGCATTCTGCTAATTTGTTACACATTACGTGTAAAATTCATGCTCTCAATCTTGTGGCGGATAGTATCAGAAAATGTTATCCTGAGGTAGACGCTTTAATAGCGCATACCAAAGCAGTATTTGTCAAATCACCGAAACGTATTCGCGAATTTCACAGACTGTGCCCCCGTATACCAGAGCCACCAGAACCTATTCTAACTCGTTGGGGAACATGGTTGCAGGCCGCGTCTTATTATCATAAATATTTTGACAATATTAAGAACGTGGTTTAACAATTCGATACAAAGGAAGCTGCCGCTATCCAGAAAAGCCAGTCGAAATTTCAAGATAGTCAGGTTAAAATGGATTTAAAAATCATTCACGACAATTACTTCGGGCTAGCAGATGCAATAGAAAAATTACAAAATCCTGCGGTGCCGTTAGAAGAATCTCTACAAATAGTGCAACATGTTCACGCACAGCTATGCGCGATTGAAGACGCAAAAAATGTTTCTGTTCTAGAAAAATTTGAAAGTGTTTTTGAGAAAAATTCTGATTTTGGCACATTAAGACACATTTGTGAAGGTGCGTCAACAGAATCGTTAAGTTATTTGAAAGATTATTTTACTTACGCAAATATTACGTCACTAGATGTAGAACGTTCGTTCTCTGCATATAAACGCATTTTTTCCTCATGCCGTACTAGTTTTGCCGAAACAACAGTTGAAACATATCTAATGTTGCAGATATTTAACAGACATTATTCACTTTGTGATTTCACGGAGGACTCTTAAAATGGTAAGTGTTTGAGCACGTGTTATTTAATTTTTATTTAAAAGATGAGCGAAATTATTTGCGGCAGCAAACATCTCTATTAGCAGAATAACTCTAGTGGAACGCGAGGCCTGGTCGACTCTACGCTACTGCGCGGTACCGCTCGTGGCCAGCTTTACTGATTAGTGATTATTTTTAATGAATATTTTTAGAGAAACAAAAATTTATAGTATTTCGTAGTAGCCCCCCTATGTATTTTAGCAAATACATAGTAAATAATTTATTCCATACACTTAAATACTTAAAATTATAAATAGAAAAAATATCTATCATATTTAGAAAGAAATTATAATGTTTTTGATTGCATGATTTCCATGATCTCCACTCTACTAAAGCTAGGCGACTAGCCTCTTAGCTCTATAATCTCTAGTATCCGGATGCACTACTCCCGTGAATAGTTTCGAGACTGAGCAATTTTCAGTGTCTTCTAGTATTGTTACGGGAAATTGAAACGGGCGGTCCAAAGATTGTTTCAATTGTTAAGCCTAATATAAGTATATTTCACTTTTATTCGTTTATATGGAATATTGCGCGTGATATTCATTTTAGTTTCAAAGTGTCTACTTACATGTAGTTTTGGGACACCATTTCATTGTGTGGATAACCAATTTTTAGATATCTATAGATTTTCATGTACACTACCGTTCATGGAAGTTCGGGCAAACAAAAAAATGTACGGAAGTCAAAGAAAATAAGAGAAATATTAAATGGCCGTGTATTTAATACTTACTTACATGACTTTACATATTTTCAAACACAAATTTATTAAAAAGAAAAAGTTAATGTAATACAAATAATTTAAATCCGATTTTCATCGAAAAATCCACCTTTTGCCTTTAGGACTGCTGCCACTATTTTCGGTATCCGATTCACTAATTTTGCTAATGTTTCATTGGGCAAGCTTGTCCATACCTCCTGGAGAATGGTCCACAAATGTTCCTTCGATTTTGGACACTTTTTCCTAACACATCGGTCTAATTCTTCCCATAACAACTCTATCGGGTTCAGATCGGGGGACTGTGGCGGCCATTCCATAATTTTTAAGGTTCCTTCATTTTCTTCTTGCTGCAGGTAATCTGTGCACAATTTAGATTTATGTTTGGGGTCATTGTATTGCATAAATTCAAATCCACGACCAATTAATCGGACTCCTGACGGTATGGCATTTTCCTCCAGGATTTTCCGATATTCTTCTTTTTTCATTATGCCCTCAATTTTGAGCAAACCTCAAACTTGGATTCGTCAGTCCACAAAACGTTTTTAAAATCGTCCACTGTCCAATCTCTATAAGCTTGTGCCCATTTCAGTCGTTTCAGCCTATTTCTTCTTCGGAGTAACGGTTTTCGACAAGCCACTCGCCCATGCAACCCAGCCTCTTTCAGCCGACGTTTCACAGTACTCACAGAAACTTTGGAATCTCGCTCATTATTGAATTCTGCAGCAATTTCTGATGCTGTTAGTCTTCTATTGCGCTTACTAATTATTTTTATTCGTAAATCTTCCGCAGGAGTCGTTTTTCTTGACGGTCCTGGCCAATTACGATCTTGCACGTCACCGGTTGTCTTAAATCGAACTATAGTATCATGTACTGTAGATTTTTTTATTTTTAATTTATCCGCAATCCGTCTTTCTGCGTACCCTTCCTGATGCAAGGTAATAATAGCAGATCGTTTTGAAGCAGCTAGAGGCTTTCTACGGGGCATTTTAAGCAGTCAAACCGAGATTATTTTATTTTTCACTTGCACAGCCACAGCTACTTTCACAATAACAATCTCTTCAGAACTACTGCGTTTACAAATGTCATAATACTTTATAAAGGGTATACGAATATTTCCAGGTAACACGAGTGAATCAGCTAACCCTTCTAAGGATTATTATAAAGCTTTATTGTCACTGTAATTATTGGGGATTTCCAACATAATTATATATTTTATGATAACGGTCTTAAAATAGACAAATACTACTTGGGAATTGGTAAAAGGCTTCCAGAAAAGGTTAGTTTTAATAATTCCTCGCAGAAATGTATATTATATAATTTTAATTTTTTTCCTAAACAGTTAATATAATTTGTCAGCTTGCCCGAACTTCCATGAACGGTACTGTATATAATAAAAGGATAATAACATATGATAGATATTATAACATTATTGAAACATACTTTATTTTTCTATATTTGAGCTGTGGATGGTGGCTTGTACGAGTATATTGCAAACAGGTTGAATGTCTATACATATTTATAGTAGCTAGTGATGTAAGTGATGAAGATAAGAGATTTATGAGATCCATGAACGAAGGAGATCAAGGTATTGGAGAAATGTGATTTCAATTACTGGCTACAAATAATACAATTCAACATGATCGTACGAACTATCATTTACGTGACGCACTAATGCTACAAATGATGTTTCCTAAGCGTCTTAATAATTTAATTATCTGAGACTGGTGAACTACAGCTTACTTATTTACCTTATTGTAATATATTTTTAGTAAAAGTAATTTTTATTAATGCTTTAAATTAAGTAATGCATCACGTTCTTTATAGAGCGTTTTCAAAATACAAACGAATACAGGCAAGCTCAAGTGGGGAAATCTCATTTGGAATGGAGGATTTGGTATTTTCAAAAGGTTTTGGGTAACTAAGCATCGCTCAGTATATCTGATAGGGGCTAAACAGGTTCTTAGACAAGCACAAATTAGTGCCAAAAAAAGTGTCTCTTCTCATTTAATGCCGACTTATTATTGTTGCTATTCTATTAATTAATATTCAAACGAAAGTAAGATAAAATAAAAACATTATTGATATCCACTTATTCTGTGAACCTTAAAGTTTAACATTAAGAGGTTTTGAACAAAATATCGGATAAATGATGACCACCATTGTCAATGCAATTCTGAAGTTTAAGTCGGTAGTTTTCCGCCACCCGTTGTAAGACGTCGATCCGTATGAGCTGGATTTCTTGGCGAATGACCGCCTTCAATGCCATCAAAGTGCGGGGTCTGAGTTTGTAGGCTTCAGCCTGGGGATGATCCTAGAGGAAGAAGTCACAAGGGGTTAGATCTGGTGATCGAGTCGGCCATTGAACGTCACCCGCCATTGAAATGTGCTTTCCAGTAAACATCTGCCTCAAAACCTCCATCGATCGCTGGGCTGTGTGAGCTGTTGCTCCGTCTTGTTGTAACCAAACATTGGCAAGGTGAAGATCACTCAGGTTTGGCCCCAACACGTTCTGTAACATGTCAATGTAGCGACCAGTGTGACTGTGACCGTCATTTCTCCCTCTTCAAAAAAATAGGGACCAATGATTCCATGACATACTTATGGCACGCCATGTGGTTACCTTAAGACTATGTAGTGGCCTTTTGTGCAACTCCCTTGGGTTTGCGTCATTCCAATACCGAAAGTTTTGGCGATTTACAGTGCCGCAGAAGTGGAAATGAGCCTCGTCGCTGAACAAGACAATATCGGCAGGTGGAATGTCGCTAAGTAGCTGCCGACAAATGGCTTTCGAGGTTCCTCGGTAACAGTTCCTGCACGATCACCATCTTGTATGGGTGAAAATGAAGCTGTTCGTGCAAAATACGGCGTACTGAGCGACTTGACATGCCTAGTGCAACAGCGTGCTTGTGGGCTGACGTCCGTGGAGATCGGAGGATGGCACGTCTTACTCTTGCAACATTTTCAGGAGTACGAACACTGCCTGGTCGACCCCTCCCCCGACCTTGAGTTGCGGAACTTGTGGCTCTAACATTTCGAATCCACTTGAAGATTGTTGGTCTTGAAGGAGCGGGAGCCAGGGGGGCTAAATTAAAGTTTGTTCGAAATGCACGTTGCGCGTTCACCACTGAATTCCCGTTTGTTAGAAAAGCTTCAATAATAAACGCACGTTGTTCACCCGGCCACGACATCTTCTCTATTGACTAACTTCAGGTTCCCTCGAGTCAAACGCTTCTTTCCCCACTCTTTGCGGACCACCCCTCTCGACGCTAGCCCGCCTTGAAATCAAAATGGAAGTATTGCCCCACCCTGTATTATAAAAAGTGATTATATAAAGATATTGCAAATAGCAAGTGTATTGAGGTGAAGTGCGTCCACTTTCACTTAAATTCATTTATTTACATAATTATCCTGAAACAATTCACTAAAACCCTTACCACAACACTTAATTTGTACTGGACGCACGTTTCGATAGCCAAGCTATCATCATCAGCAGCAAGACTGAACTAACAAGCTGGCTATCGAAACGTGCGTCCAGTACAAATTAAGTGTTGTGGTAAGGGTTTTAGTGAATTGTTTCAGTGTTCCAGTGCCACAGTTTTAGAGTATCCGTTTACATAATTATCATTTGAATTTTCAATTAATATCACAATTACGCTTTACATGTGCAGAATTTAAATTATATATTAGTCGATTTTTCTGACATCCTGATCATTTATATGTATATTATTGTTTCTTTGTTTAAAAGGACTCCATTAATATTAATTTATAAGGAATAATCAAAGTCACGAGTTATTTTCAATAATTTATCTTTTAATAATATTTTTAGTGAAAGACAAAAATGGTGCGCAACACTATTTACATCGAATCTAGTAATCAAAATCCTTAATGTCACCTGTAACGTCGCATACGATCATCGATTGGCCAACAATAAAAATATCAAAGACGTTGGATTAGCATTCATGTGACAACTGAGTAAATAAGGAGACAAAAATAACATTTTCTGGCAGAAGACAAGTTCTGGATAAAACTATTCTGAAATTAACTCTAAAACAAATACCTAAAGCATTTTGATTATCAAACACAATCAAAATAACCTGAAAACCATTTAGAAGAAAAGAAAAGAAAAGTAACACTGAACGACAGCCAAAGCAGAATTAAAGAGGATCTTAAACCAGAGGTTTACCAAAAATGACCAAAAATCAAGAATTTTACAAACACACACACACATACACACATACACACTTACAGCTGTAAGTAGTTTTCCTAAATTATTCAAAATAAACAAACTTATGATTATTCTTAATTTTATATTTCACTGTAAAACCTCAATATGCAGGTTGTTGAAAGTTATAGGGCCATAATTGCTAACTTTAGCTACTAAACTAAATTAGCAAAGATGTAGTGATTTTTCCGCTGATCACAATGGTGTTGAGAAGAAACCAACTGAACATCGCATTTCAGCACTAACTTGAATTGTTTATATTTTTTAAATTCAACACTCTGTATATTTTTCAATTATTCGATAGGAAGTAAATTTCTGCGTGAAATATCCTTATAGTACTATAGCCCTAAAATGAAAAACAATAGAGATATAACGAAATTTATATTGGACCTGAAACTGTAATAACTAAATTATTAGAGGAGCTATTGAGGCAGTCGAAACACGAAAAATATGTAATTTATTCCGCCCAATAAAATTGTCTAATCAAAAAAAAATTGCGTATCGTGTTTCAGGGTTTGGTTAAATTTTTATTAAACACTCTGTATATTTTTTCACAAACCGATAGAGAGTTTCATTTCAAATAAATTACTCAAAATAATAACTAAGGTTCGACAAACGAGTGCAACTGCGGAGGCGTATCGCGCAAAAGTAAGTACGTGAGATACAGTATATTAAAAAATAATATATTCTTAGCTATTACCTTACCGGGGCAGTAGTATTTTGTCGCAGTGGACATCAAGACCTCAATAAAAGGTAAGAATATATTATTTTTTAATAATACTCTATCTCACGTACCTACTTTTGCGCGATACGCCTCTGACGTTGCACTCGTTTGTCGAACCTTTCTTATAACTCTAAGGCCCCAAAATGAGAGACAGAATAGATTTGATAGATTTTAAGATGAAACATTTAAAATACAAATCAAAGCAAGAAGCATTGCTTTTCTTGACCCTTTGCAAATCTTGTTCGCCATTGCGATCAATTAAAAACTTTATTAATGAGAATAATTGCTGTTTACCTCCGTTTTTTTGTGTTGATTATGTGTTTTGTAGTCGTTATAGCAATAATAACATTTTAAGGCTGTAAGGAGCACTGTAAGGATATTTTACGCAGAATTTTATTTCCTATCGAATAATTGAAAAATATGCTGTGTGTTCAATTCAAAAAATGTAAACAATTTAAGTTAGCACTGAAATTCGGTGTACAATTGTTTTTTTTTTCTCAACACCATAGTGATCAGCGTAAAAATCACTACATCTTTGCTAATTTAACCAATATCGTAGCTACAATAATAACTATGTTAGCAATAATGGCCTGATAACTTTGAAGATCGTATATATAAGTAATATTAATATTAAAAGGTAACGTAATTAACAGCTTATCAAATTACTTTTGTTATCTTTTGTATTATCCTTTTTTAAGTGTAGATATACGCATTATATTTTTTTAATTCATCTAATTTTTCGTATCTCTTTCAATTCTTCAATCGATACGACCATAATATAACCTATGTAATTATTAATTTTTCTTCCGCTCGCGCACTAACTGGACACGCTGTATAGTTCAGACTTATAACATAACACTGTACAACACAGGTTTTGCCTTCTGCATACAGATATGGGATATGCGATTATGTGGTATTTTTTCATGATACATCTAAATATGATATCCATTCTTCGCTATCACATGGCATTCATTCAGGATTTTGATTTCATCTTTGTTGTACATATAAATTAACTTTAATTTGTAATAGTTTAATTTCTTGCGCAAAACACATCCATAACAAGCGATATGAAAATAGAATAGAATGCGTTCAAATCAGTTTGTACAAGGACGTTGCAAGTGATACGATAACGTGTTTTCAAATAATGAAATGTAACATATCACTAGAGCGAGCACTTTTTAAATTTCGCGGATGATTTAAGTTGGTAGTTCCGGCAATAAATAACATATAGCAAGTTTCATCGACATGAATTAAAATTTAATCTTGAGTTGAGTTCAAATGACAGGCGGAATGTGACAATTGCAGTCAATTAAGTAGAAAGATTGTCACATTCTATCTGTCGTTTTAACTTAGCTCAAGGTTAAATTTTAATTCATGTCGGTGCAACTGGCCAATATACGCCAACTTCTTAACGTAATACAGACAACTATATCCTTTATTGCCGGAACTGCCAACTTAAATCATCCCCGAAATTTAAAAAGTACCCGCTCTACATATCACCGAAACTACAAAATTACAAAAATAAAAAATCGGTTATATAAATTTAAAGATTACGTATTATTTGTAAGTAACTACAAAGTTGTGCCTGTTGAAAATGGTTTGTGACAGAAAAAATCTGAGTTTTGATTTTGATTCACCTCAACTAAAATGACGTATTTTAATTGAAAAGACAGAAACAGTGTAATTAGTCTGCTAAAATTTATAATTATTTCATACATAGCATCCCAAACTCTTGGAATAGTAAAATTGCGCCTATTGTGTAAACGGTAAGAAGCTAAAATATTTTGATGGCATAATAGACATCATAGAGTAACCAAAAAATAAATGCTAATATAGCTCATGGTATTGATGGAATCATTCCCGGCAAAAACAATGTAGCAGAGAAAATAGCGCTAACACATGGACAAATATTTTCGTATATACAGGCTAATCTCTAAGTAGCGAATCAGACACTTATTTTATTATTTTAAAAAGAACAGGTGTGTATTATTAAGTATTTAGTTTCTCCATCTAAAAATAAATCAGCATAATATGGATTCCATGTCTCCTTCTAACATAAATTTTTACATGATTAAATTACATACTTGGCTCTACCTAGATATTACATTAGAATGCCTTCGAAATATGCAGCCTATTCAGCATTGAACACCAAGCTTTACCAGCTTTACCAAGTCAAACACTAGAAACGTCTTTTTGTTAAATAGGACAATATATTTTTTCTGTGTTTACGGTATGGAAAATTACAATATTTACAGTTAAACGCGTGCCCTGCATTTGGATGTTACATCTAAGCGGTTTCTGGTGTTAGTATTGTTTGGTTACCATGACAATAGTAAACAAAACATACTGACATTGTTGTTCTTAACTGTTGATTCAAATTTTTAAGCCTAAGTAGCTTACGAAATGAAGTCCTTTAAAAGGAGTTAATACGTATGATTTATGTATGAAACTTCATACACTGCATTTAAAAATAAAAGTTACCTCTTTTTGCATTTTTTTCCTCGGTTGCATATAATAGACGAGTTTTTTATAAAGCGCGACCTCGCACATAGATATATTCCGTTATTATACCAATCTGATTGGTCTTCCGTTTACTATTTATGTGCGTTTGGCATCTACTATGAACGATCTATTGGACAGTGATAAATTCTACACTTCAGTTTATTTCTAACAACGAGAAGTGACTTTATAAATCGCGAAAAAATGGAAATAGAGATGTGATTATATAATACAGTACGAAAATATATTAAAGTGTGTCATAATGTCAGTAAAATGTCGTCTATTTTTTTTATAAATGACTGATTTACTGCCTATATTTTGGCTTTGTTTAACTTTGAAATTGTTCCAGAAGGAGTTGATATTAGTACCAAAAAAATTACGTGTATGTATGTATAAAGGTGAAACGATTGAAGAAGAAGCAGTGTCATACATCAGCCATGGCTGGGTTCGCTTTAAATCCACTTAACATCTTAACGATATTAACTACTCTGATAAATGACAAAGACCATATTCACGGTACACTTCGCACCACATAAATTATTAATTAACTCGGGATGGTCTTTTCGAAGACACGTGGGTCTTCGAAAAGGCCTTCCCGAGTTAATTAATAATTTGCGTGGTGCGAAGTGTACCGTGAATATGGTGTTTGCCATACTACCCCACAGTCCTTGCTATCATTATTACTCTGATAAATAATCATTATTTTTTCGATATAATTGTGGGTTAATGTTCCTGCTTTTGAAGTACAACAAGAAGTAAGCTACGATTTGAGCTCGACTTCAGAATGTCCTGGAGCGCAGCTTGTGGACATCGAAGAAGATGATAACGTAAATTATAACATCGAAGAGGAAATGGATGTTATTGACCAAGAACAAGAGCCCCCGGATGCAATAGACGTAGATATCGACTATAGACCTACAGCTGTGGAGTATTGGAAAAGTGGAGAGAAAGGTCGATATTCGTTAAAAACGGTAGAGTCGCTACAAGAAAGTTACATCATTGCAACAATTACAGCGGTGAGAACAGCAAGTGTCTTCCGGCGGAACGAGACGTCAAAAGCTGTTCCAGCTCTCCCAGTATGAATTTAGTCAGTTTAAAGCTGGTCTTGATCGCCAAATGATAATTCATGTTTATGATTTGAGAAAATGGGCATCGGAAGCGCAAAAAGAATTGCAAATCCCTAACTTTATCGCGTGGGAGAGGTGGATACAAAGATTTAAAAACAAACATAACATTGTGTCTCGCAAAATAATCAGATTTCGTACAAGAATGCAAGTTAGTAGAGCTGCAAATGTTGCTGCAGAAGCGGTGGCCTTTGTTAGAAGCATACATAACTTATTGCCTAAATATGGATTAGACAACATTTATAACATCGACCAAAGTGGATTTAATATTGAAATGCATACGGGTCGAACACTGGCTGAACGTAGATCCACATCCGTAGAAGCCGTAGTTTAATCAATTACAGCGACCACGCATAGTTATACCATCTAACCCACTGTATCAGCAGCTGGCAAATTAATGTCTCCCCTTTTCGTGTGTTTAAAAGAGGCAACTGGCCGTCTGGGACCACTTGTGCAACAAAGAATGTTCCGTCCACCAAATATGTACATCGTGGCCACCAAGTCCGGAAAACTAACTAAAAAGTTGGTTACACAGTGGGCTAAAGACGTATATGCTCCATACGTTGGCAGGAAGACACTTCTGCTTATGGACTCTTGGTCAGGACAAAGCCCTGAGGACATTTCTGCAGCTGTGCCTACTGATTATCAAGTTACAGCTATGACCATTCCAAAGGGTGCCACAGGTATCATTCAACCTCTCGACGTGTATTTTTTCCGCTTGTGGAAGTAATTTACTCGACAGCTGTCCGATGTTATCGCTCTATCTGCCTTTGCCATCCAATTATATCAAAGAGACAATATTCTGCGTTTGCAAGGGCTAACCGCAGTTTTCTTCACCACGATATAAGGATAAATATGCCTGGTATAAAAGTGGCTACTTCGATGAGCGTCCTGCAGAATTCACGACTTCATTAAAATTCTCTTTCCAGGATTCCCAAATGTCCCACTGTAACGAATGTGGAGAACCAGCTACAATCAGGTGCGGCGGATGCTGTAAAAAATATTTATGTATAAAACATTTTTTCGTTGAATACCACAACTGTAGAGTTTACAATCAATAATGCAAACTCACAACCTCATTAAAAAATGTAAAATTTTTACTATTATTCTTTTGTATAAGAATATGTAAGATGAAATATGTGTTGTCTAATATTGTTAAGATGTTAAGTGAATTTAAAGCGAACCCAGCCATGGCTGATGTATCTAGACACTGTTTCTTTTTCGACCTTTTCACCTTTGTATACATACACGTAATTTTTTTGGCACTAATATGAATACGTGTATCTGAAAATATTCTGAAAACAATGCCAAAATATAGGCAGTAAATCAGACATTTATAAAAAAAATATAGACGACATTTTACTGACATTATGACGCACTTTAATATATTTTCGTACTGTATTATATAATCACGTCACTATTTTCATTTTTTCGCGATTTATAAAGTTACTTCTCATTGTTAGAAATAAACTGAAGTGCAGAATTTATCACTGTCTAATAGATCGTTCACAGTAGACGCCAAATGCACATAAATAGTAAATGGAAGAAAAATCAGATAGATATAATAACGGAATATACATACGTAAGTGCGAGGTCGCGCTTTATAGAAAATATTTCCTCTATTAGGAAAAAAATGCAAACTTTTATTTTTAAATGTAGTTTGCAGAAAAAAATTATGATCCGTCTAGGGTGAAAATTGTAGCCAAGGTGGTGAAAAAGGGGTGACATTTTTCTCCCCCTGCGCCACTAAGTGTGGGAGAGGGCATTCATCTATGGTCCGTTTGAAAGCTTCTTTGAAGTAGAACATTTGGTTCCGGAGTTATGGTGAAAAATGCGTTTTTGGGGGTAATTTCAGACGCACCTTTCACCCCCTTAAGGGGAATATCAGCCGACGTGCCCTTTACTTTTTGATGGTCTACCAATATACCAAGTTTCATCGAAATCGGAAGGGTCAGTTCTGTTAGTTTGCTTGTGAGTAGTAGGGAAACTATACGGAAAATTAAAGTTAATTCCTCTCTGCAGCAGCTACCTAAATACGAATAAAAATTAATATTAATAATTTTTAAAAATTAATAGGTATATCAGAATAAAAAATAGATAATGCAGCCATTTTCCTGTGTTACCATTATTACGGGAAGAAAAGAGTAAGGTTGTTGAGAAATATTTCTACACTGAAAAACCGATACTGTTGAAATAACTGAATTAATTTTGTTAAAAGAGGTGTGCCTGGGGCAACTAAATATTTTATTGATCCAACTATATTTTGTTTCAGTCAACATGATATTTATATGCCTAAATTCAAACACATAATTTAGTTGACTCAACTAAATGGATTTTCAAGTGTGTACGTTAACTTTAATAAAGCAATATCAGCGTCTCATTGGTTCCCCGTGACAAGTCGTACTTTGCA
This sequence comes from Dynastes maya, assembly GCA_029619315.2. Taxonomy (NCBI): domain Eukaryota; kingdom Metazoa; phylum Arthropoda; class Insecta; order Coleoptera; family Scarabaeidae; genus Dynastes; species Dynastes maya. The sequence continues at coordinate 47,689,731 of JAROYE020000002.1, forward strand.
ATTGGGTCCAGTTTTTAGACATAATTTGATGTTATTTATTGCTAAACTGTCTCTTCAAATGTGTAAAAATTATCAACGAATCTAACGATACCATTAGCTCTTTTTTTTCAAATTTGCAGAGCTTTGCAACTTTACGCCTCGTATACCTAATACAGGTATATACACATGCAAACGTTGACCGTCATTTTAATAACGTGATTTAGTAAATACAAACATATGTAATACTTTGCGCATTTTAGAGTGCACGTGTAATGAATTTTTAAATCCACTCGGTAATCTTGTAATGTCTGAAGAGTATATGAATTAACTGTAATAATGGTAGCGCTTAAGAGCAGTGAGTAATTATACCTAGGTATGTTTACTTATTTTATTTCACGTGCACGCGCAAACTACTCCTATATGCATTATATTTATATTTTGCAATGTAGTGTTGTTCATCGTGATGTAAAAGGCTCATTTTATTTGCTCACTTTGCAATTTTCTGTTGTTTGCGTTGACAGGTAATACTATGCTTGCTCGCCTGTAGCTAAAACAATTTTCAACTTCTGCAAACAGTTCATTTTATTATTTTATTCTTCTCAAGCAAAATTTTCTATACTAAATATTTATTAAAGTTTTCAAATTTTTGTGTCAGCAAACGAATGTAAGCTGTATAATTAGACAATTTAAGCAGGTGCAAATAACAAATATCATCCCAAATCTAGACGTTTTATAATCGTAATAGTTTGAAGGTTATGATAGCACAATTCTGTTCGTAGAGAAATATATATATTCTTACGTATGGATTTACGTTGCTAATGGATCATTATCGTTACATACCACACATAAATGTATGCTTACTATTTCCTTATTCTACATGTTTGTATTACAATGGTTATTGCATCACAAAAAATTTTAAGAAGTACTTACGTATTCATATGTATGTGTAATATTAGTTAATGAGAATTTTTCATATACATACAATAGACTCAGCTTAATGTGGTCTCGGCTAACGTTATCAGTGTTATCACTAGCTTAGTCTTACCGTTTAAATCAAAAACGAGCCGACAATATGCAAAGATATGCAAATCTTTTTGTTTATTATTACTGATGATTTGGTTATTAGCACTTTGGTTTTGATCCTCTCCTATTTGGGATTAACTGATATTAAGAAGATTTCAAAATTAATCCAGTTATATGAGTGGCTAGTAATAAACTTTAGAGTCCCAAGCTAATTCTAGACAAAGCTGTGGCACCAAGGAATTGATTTTTATTTTAAAAGAGATGTATAAAGACACTAGCAGAGAAGCGCATAGAATTTATATTTGTACAAAAGACATATGTATATTTGATTTCATAAGTAGGTAGGTGATTTGTAAAATTTTAAAGAAAGGAGGAGTGTCGGAAGCAGATATTGACTATTGCTACCCATAAAACTGATACAGTTAAACTTGGATAATTTGAAACTTTATATAACTCGAATTTTTTGCCCAGTCCCTATAACTCTGCATTAAAGCAATGGTAAAAAATCGTGGATCATTTGAATGTTTCTGTTGCTCTTATAACATTGCAATATAGGGCAATAGGACATTCCAGCTGACTTGCATTACACACATTATAATATGGATTAGACGAGACTTCTTTCTAAGTGCACTTCAGACAAAACCTTTGGTTTTAAAACAGAAGCATGCAGTGGAACAAATATGGACGGATCTGAAAACCTTGATGATCGGCAGATTGGTCAATCTTCGGAATTTTAAAAACGTAAATTCTACGGCTGTGGACTACCAATCGAACAAAAAGGTATGGATGACCTGCGAAATTTATGAAAAATGGCTTCTGAATTTGGTCAAGATATTTAGAAAGAGAACGAGAGATTCTCCTTTTTATTGGCAGCTCGCAGTAGCGCCTCAGCGTGGAAAATGTGAAAACCATTTTTTTTCCTGCGTACATGACATCTGTTATTCAGCTAATGGACCAAGGCATAATTAAAAACTTTCCTACAGGCGTATGTTGGTTCAAGACATGGTAATCGGAAGTCTTGACATTAAGAATCATAGGACAAGATTATTGAGAAAATGAAAAAACTCAAGGAGTAAATGTAGGAGAAAACTTAGATTAAACCGACAATGAGCTTGCTGTCGATAATTGGGAAGAGATTACTTCTGATCTATCACCTCGTATGAGCACTATGTCTACGTGAACCAAGATGTGGCTGTATATGGCGAGATAATTGACGCAGGCACGATACATATACATACATAAAACTTCTTTGTTTGGAGAAATACATTGCTGTTATTATTATTGTTATGATTATTACTATTATTAACAGTCGAATGTATCAGATTCTAACTTTTTATCAGTTGATGTTGAAAATGATATGTTATGACTTAAAAACTGCTTTGCATTCGAAAAAGCAAGTAAAAATGCCCGACTTTTAAAACGTTGTGAATTGTTAAGGTAGTAAAAATGTGTGATTTAAAAATGTAGTGTGTGAAGTTATTTCTTTATTTGCTTCTTCTCTTTGAGGGAATATATGTAATTCGAATTTTTCTCTGGTCCCTTCAACTTCGAATTACCCAAGTTAATTGACGGTATTTCCCAGAACAAATAATATTAGTAGGGATTAGCAGTTTCTAAGGAGGGTATTTAGTGCCTGAAAGGGAATTAGGTCGGACAGCATATTGCATCCTGTACTGTTTGTTAATGATTATGGACAAGATTTTAAATATAATTGGAATGAAATATATTTAGTTTATTTTACAACAGTTATAAAAGAATGGATCTATATGTACGCGCACTAGCAAAAGGAGTATTGGAAGGAAATAGTAAGAAGTGAAAAGGTGAAATATATATTTCAATGTGAGATACTTGAAATGTATGATTTAATTTGCAGCCTTAATGTCACATTGAACATACCTGGAATTTTTTTAGAATCCGTGAAGACAATCAGGAAATAAATCAAAAAATATGTATCTGATTGTATGCCTTATTAAGTATAGAGAAAGTGATATAGAGTTCCTGGCCATAACACTTGAAACACCTTTAAAATTTTGTAATCGAGAAGTGTAAACAAATTAGCAATTTTATCATAAAGTTCCGTTAATTATATTTAGAAAACACGTTTTTGTTTTGGAATTAAATTTACCTTTAAAAATGTATATATTTGTTATGCATTTACTATTATTTCTTACATGACTATGTTGGATATTTGGAAATGGAACAAATGTAGTCTAGTGTTTTTTTTAATTCGCTTTTTTTGCGTTCAAAATAAGAACGATTTCTGCATATATACGACAATATTACATTTAAGTATTTATTTGAAAATAATCCACGATCGTTTGAGTCCATCAATGGAATAAAAACTATCAAATAGGATGTATTACGTATTTTCTAAAATCTGCACTGATATCGGGCACGTATAGTAATCGAGTAATCGTCATTTATATGTGTGTGGGGTTGTCTAGGGGAACTGAGGGAGCCCGTGCTTAACCGTTACCACCGAGACAACAAGACCCTAACGCTCTTCGATGACGTCACGCTGTTTATTTAGGTGATATATCGCCATGCACAATATTAGCCTAAGCGGTAAAGGAATCGTTTCTTTGTATTTCTTTTTTAAGTTTTGAAGGGCTTCCGGTTTAAAGAGGACGACAGTCGTCAACTGAGCCCTTCTTCGCATCCCATTCGATTTTATTTCGGAAAAATGAAGTTTCAAAGCAAAAACCAAACACGTAACCGAACACTGTCTTCGTGAAAGATGTATTTGTGGTTGATATTTAATCGATTAATTGTTATTATTTGTAATTGTACATGTACTTGGTTGAAACTAAGGTTGAAATGATACAGTAATTGCAATTTTATTTGAAATTTTGTTCAATTTCACGAGAAAATTTACAGACCAGGGTCTTTAATTTCCTATTGTGTGGTGTTTTACCTTATCTACCATTACTTTTCCCACAATCATTTTTAAGTAGGGTATTTGTAGAACAAGTTATTATAATTGTTGCAATACGTTCACTGCTGTGAATATGACATTTATATATATCAGCATCCAAATGGCTGTTCGGTGATATAATTTAAAATAAATTGTATTGAGGCAGAACGTTTATTCTACACATTTAAAAGCATTTCTTCGTGTTCAAAAATAATTTTGTTAAATATAACGTAAGAATATAAAACTATTTGAACAAAAAATCTTCACGTTTTTTGCCAATTTTTTTTTAAGCCTAGGTTTTTTTTTAACTAACAGTTATAGTTTCACCGGTCCTGGAATATGTAGCTGTTCAAAAATACATAATATCTTCTTTTACAAAGTGCAGTTCACAAACAAAACATACAAAACAGCCGACGCCACAGTATTATAAAAAGACCGCCGAGTGAGGCTTTTAGGTTACCCCGTTTTTATCGTTTGAGAAAAGGTTTTATCGCTTATACAACACAAGAAAAATATTACAGGTATCATCAACAAAGTACGGAAATATCACTACACGGTATTTTTTTTATTAAAACCAATACAATTTGGATAAACCAATTCAAAACGCAGAGACGGTCTGAACGTGTAAACGCATTTATGGCTGATCGTTCACGTAAGACACTATATGTCACAGCCTGCTGACGTCAGAGCTGTTAGGCCTTCTTATATATCGAAGGCAACGGCTTAACACAGGCGGCAACGTTATTTGTTATATGTATATATAGGAATAACGACTCGATGAATACTTTTCAACGATGTATATAAGGTGTATTCAAAAAGTGAAATTTTTCGCTTACCCTGTGGCTCAGAAACCAAAGGAGCAATCGAAATTCTATTTACACGGCCACTAATTTCTAAAAAAAGGACCTCAGCATTGCGCAGACTGCAAACCTGAATCTACGCTAACATTGGTAATATCCTAGAAATACAAAGGAAATAGTTTTAACTGTCTCTAATCCTAAAATGGCGTTTATTTAGAAGAAACAATATTCACTTACTACATTGTTTGTGAAATACTTATACCAATTACTTTCTAAAGTAATAACATTAAATTAAGGCAGGAATTGTTGATACTATATTATGTATTTTGAAATGTCTGAAATAATATCAATAGTAATATTTATTGATTCAAAGTACATACGATAATGGAATCAATCACAGTTTCTAAAAAACAAAAGAAAGAAAATAAAATATACACAAATAACTGCAGGTAAAATTAAAAGTAAATCTTAGAATAAGAAAAAACAAAGTAAATAAAAAGAAAATAATTGGTAGTATCGACTAACGATTTAAGTTGATAAACAACACTAAAAGTGAGGTTGCTACAGTTACAATAAAAACAATACTATAATAACATAACTTTTAGTTATTAATATTTCTTTAACTTCATCTTTGAATAATTTATGCGGTTGAGTTTTATATTCAATTGCTAGTTTCTTATATCGTTTTCTGTCCGTATGCTCTACACAGTTGCTCGTAATATGCAATTCATTCAATTTTTGGTAAATGAAAATCATTTTGCTTATCAGGTGTTATGATGAAATATATGCAGACATGTTTATTAAACTCGTACATAGTTTGTATTTGCCTGCAGTATCTCAATTGAAGTAAATTATTAGACTGCGTTGAGTTGCTTTCAAAATAGCATAAATATAGCAAGCTGGTAATTTGAATACGTGTATTACATTACGTACTTATCACCCCACAAAATTGAAATGTGCGTCAATAGATATTCATACAATGAGAATTGTAATATAATGTGTAAATCAAGTACGCTACAAATATTTACACAGAATGGAGTCTTACGTCCATCGCATGTTATAGGCTTTAAAAATAAATTTATGGCATACCTTATACGATGTATAATCTGTGGCATGGAAAATATTCTTGCGAGACTAGGACGACAAACCTGATCAAGCTATAAGAGAGAAATTAAATTAAAAAGGTTGCTCTTAATGATGATAATCAGGAACCTAGTATACGAAATACATAGATACATAGTATATGTACATATACAACATACATATGTATATCTATTTGAAATACAGGTAAACATACCTATGTTGTATTCATCAGAAGCTCTACTTTCACATTTAGAAAAAGTGTCAAACACATAGACGATAAATGGTAAAACAACACATTTATTATAAATTTAATAAACACATAGAAGCGGATAAGTACAGTCCCTGGCCAAATTACTTGAAACACTCAATATTTTGTAGTTTCTTCAAAATAAAATATAAACTATACATGTATTATATTTTCTATTTATAAAATATATTGTAAAACTATGTAACATATGTAAATATTAAATAAGTAATTAATATTTAGTCCATAACCCATGATTTTTAATAACACCCTTAATTCTTCGGGGCATACTTTCAATGCAAGAGATGATTGTCTCTTTTATATCTTCATCGTTCTCCCACACATCCTTTATATTCTTCATTAATATGTCCTTTGTAGGGTTTTCTCTTTCATATACCTTACTTTTTAGTCGATTCCATACGTTCTCGATGGGATTGAGGTCCGGTGAATTTCCGGGCCAACGTAAATGAGGTATGTGATTGTCTTCAAAGAATTTCTTAACCTTTTTTGCCACATGGCAAGGAGCATTATCTTGCATAAATATACGCCCTGTCGGTATGCGACGTTCTGGCTTAAAGTACAGTAATAATGTGTTTTTTAAACACATTTATGTAATGCTCTTGATGCACTGTACCTTCTACAAAATACAAAGGGTCGGGTCCGTCTCCACTAATCACTCCCCAAATCATTACCTGCGGAGTGTTTTACAGTTCGAAGAACCGTGGACTCTGTGAGACGTTCGTCAGGTCGTCTACGAACAAATTGTGCTCGCTGCACTAACACATAGAGCGAGCACTCGTCACTAAAGAAAACCTATTAAATAATGCAAACATTAATTCAGTGAAAATCACGTTGTTAACTTATTCACCTTTTTCCAATTCTCGTCTGTGAAATGTCGACATTCTCTTGCAAAGTTGAGATGAGCAGATTTCATTTTTTCTGTTAAACGCGGCTTTTCTACAGGTCTTCGGCCCATTAGGCGATTTTCACGCAATCGGCGGCTGACAGTTCTGCTCGAAATCTCTATTCCTCTCTCTTGTAAATTTTTTTGAATCATTTTAAATGTAGCAAATCTATTGCTCAAAGCCTGATCAACAATTTCGCGGTCAGATCTCTTCGAAGTTTTTCTTTTCCGACCGCACTTTGCCCGTCTTTGTGTCGATGTGCTAGCTCCTTCGTTTAAGTTTCTAGTTAAACGCGATACAGAAGAAGGAGATACTTTCTGTAATTTTGCAGTTTCTCATTGTAAATGTTTGTTTGATTGTAGAGGAGCTTGTATAGCGGCTTTTTGTTCACTTTTTAAATCTTTCCCTGACATTTTCTACAAAAAACCCCAAATATTTCAATTTTTTTCAAATTCCAAATAATTAATTTTTATAGAGAGAGATATAGAATAACAATTTTACCTTTCCAATAACGATATATCAACACAAAACACTTAACGATACTCCACAACTTAGCTTCTATACGGTTATAACGAAATATTTAAAAAAATATCGATGCATTCTCTAAACTGTGAACTCGCTAAATGTAAGTTGATAACTGAAATATTTATATCTACGTACTTTACACTTCTAAATATCATTTCTCTGGTATTTTTATTTATTGATACAATAATCTAGTCCCTCTATAAACGATCGGATTCAAAGCAAAAGAATATCACTATAATAGGATGGGAATTTCCAGGTAAAAGGGTTGATTTATGACATGTTTCAAGTAATATGGCCAGGGACTGTAAGTAAAAGAAAATGAATGACGAAACAGAACTAAATATTGGCGTACATGTAAATCAGGCTGGAAATATTAATTTTAAAATAAGAGTGGTGCTAAGGAAAATTTCTTAATTTTAAAGTAATAGTAACTAATGGGAACAGTACACAGTCCGAGTGTTGAACGTTAGCTGATATAAGAATACGAGGTGTGGCAATTAAATAACCGGACTGGTGCTACAAAACATTTTATTGATCACCAATTATATTACAAAGTTTATCCCCTTCAATGTACTCTTCTTACTAATCCCTACAACGCCCCGTACGAATTTTCCACTGTCGAAGGCAGTGCTGGAAGTCCGTTTCTATCAGCTTGTTGAGAACCTCTGTCGCTTTCGCTTTCACCGCTTCCACACTGTCAAATCTTGTCCCCTTAAACACCGATTTTACCTTAGGAAAAGAAGTCACAGAGTGCCAGGTCGGACGAGTGCGGTGCGTGGTCCAACACGGTGATGCCGGATTTCGCAAAGAACGCATTCACAGACAAGGCGGAATGGGCTGGCGCATTGTCTTGGTGGAGCATCCAGGATTTGCTCTTCTACAAATCGGGTCTTCTCGCTCGTTCACGAAGGGTAGTTAGAACCTTGTGTTTCAGGGTGGGTGCAGCATCTGCAAGCACAGACATCTTCAAACTTGCCGTGGCGTCCTCGCTGTTTGCCGATAGTAGCACCAGCCCGGTTATTTAACTGCCACACCTGGTGTACTACCCATATGTGTGTGTGGATAAGTAAATAGCAACTGTTTTATTATTTGTATGTGAACAATTTTCCGCAGTCATCATACTGCGCCTGTCTACGTTGATTAAGAGGCGGCCAACGCCGAATACTCAATCTCGATACATCAGTCTAATCCAAATTAAGTTGCACCATTGTTTTTTCCGTTATTACCTGTGATGCAATATAGCTTTGGTAGGTAGTGTTTTCAATGCTAATTAAAATGCAATTAACAAAAAAACAATTGCATAACGTACTTTTGAAACATCCTGTATTTATGTCAAATATTTTGAAAAATAATTTAATTTGTGCTAAAAAGGTTTAATAAAGTAGTCATAAAACAAACAAAGAAATGGGGGGGTTACTTCAACGGCATGTTTTTTTAGGAATGTCCAAACACAAGGACTTCTATTTAAAAAAAAAACGGTTTCTTTAATTGAATATATTCATGTTTCGATTACATTTCTGGAACACCCTTGTTCATATTAATTTATGATCATAAGCACTTGTCTTCTTAAAAAGAATTGTAAAACTGATGTGGATATCTAGCAGTAGCGGTGGGTGATGCCGTAAACGGGAGGGCGCGGACAACGATTCGATTTCCCCGTGTATTTCCGTTGCATAGTACAATGTACACAATACGCAAGGAAAATACACGATGAAATCGAATCGCCCTCCAGTTTACGTCATCACCCACCGTTACTGACAGCTAGTAATGAACAAAAATAGTGATGATATGATTAAATGAAACCTTGCCTCGGTCAACATTTCTCGAAAAACAATTTTCTCAATTAGTCCCTGATCTGTGGTGAGTGAGATAATTGCAATTGCATTTACAGAAGCTATTTGAAGAAAATACCACTTTATCTGTGCCGTATGTAGCTTGCCAAAATTTCAAATTGAAATTCTGATTACTTCTTTATTTTAAATGACAATTAAATACGCGAAAAGCATTTGCTATATGTACGTGTTTTAGATACTTTCGAAAAGTAATGTGTTCTAGTTACGCCATATTTCTTATTATTTTCTTTAGGACCATACTTTATTCAAACTTTTACATGCATGGTACAAATGATATGATCTTTGAAAATTTGAAAAAATATACAGAATGCAAATGCAAAAATTTGAATTTTCATTATACAAATTGTTATGCAATTGTTTTTTAATTAAATCGCAGTTACTATATTAAAGACACTGCTAACTTGTGTAATTTATCTGATCTGTATCATGGATATAAACAGCAGCAGCAATGGTGTGCACGTAATTTGAAGCAGTGTGTATCTATAATCAGCCGTTTAGAAAATAACAGGTAATACGTGCTAGTATGTATCTAACTTTCACGGTCCATCAAAGTTGCTTCTGCCGCTTAAAGGCTTTGGTCGTTTTAAGCTTCTGAGTACAGTACCTCTTTTTAACAGATCTAAATATAACTAATTCGTTCATACACAATTTACATTTAGAAAACGGATGTGTTTATTGATTTTTAATGCAAATAAAGTGAAATACTGAACATGGCTTTTAATAGACCATTTATTAAATGGCGGTAAATTGGCGCGTGCTGTATTTAATATTAAGAAGAAACAACTGTGGTCACTTTGATATAATATGACTTGTACCTTTAGCTTAACATAAAGAATGTTCTAGTAAGTTGTAAATTAGAGAATTTCATAAGATGTTTTCTCGATTTTGTAATTGTAAATTTGTAATTAATGTAGTAAGACCCGGTCTTTTAACTTATTTTTAATGTTTCTTGTAGATTTATCAGCTTTGTTACTGAAAAACTTGTCTTTTAAGTGATAATTTTACTAAAAGGAACTTTAACTAGTTTGTAACTTACGGGTACCATAAACTACATTTTAACTTCTTACAATGAAGATTCTAACCTCAACTCCATCATCAAAACAGGTAGCTCATTGCAGTTGCGACTTGCGACAGTAGTGTAAAAGTTTGTTGAGCAGTAAAAATAAAATGTATTTAATGAATTGATGAAGAACATCAAATTTTGATTGAAGCGGATTTAGTAGAGCTTGCAGAATTGGAAAATCCTGAGGAAACATATACTTTACCTCGAAGCAATCACATGAATGTTTGGGATGACAAAGAATTTATTAGACGTTTTCGACTATTAAAGATCTCGGTTCAGAATATTTTACAAGAAATTGAATAACACGTGCCCCGCGAAAATAACGTTATTTTACTTATAGATAGTGTGTCTATTTGAATATGCCAATGACTTTTTAGATCCGTGAATAACTAAATAAGTAACTGTAAAATTCCTTAAACGTTTTCTTTTCCGTCTTTCAGTAATTGTGTTTGACATTTTTCAAATAAAATAAAAATCGTTTTCGGTTATGTGGCAATATGAGATAATGTGACGAAGTGAGGTTATAACACAAATTATAAGAACAAAACAGTCACATTCCGCAGCTATCGCTCTCAGATTTAACACATATACCGTCCATCTCTTTTGTATGGGCGCATGCATTTGACAATTTACAGTTTTCGAACCTACTTTAAATTGATATTATATACCTTTTAACTAAAAACAGGTTGTATGCTATTGTATATAAAAGACACATTTCTCTAAAAGGCAGATTTATCTACTTTTTGTTAAAAAGGACTTTAAAAACAAGTTAAAAGACGGGGCCTTATTACTGAAAAATTCGCCTTTTACCTACCTTTTAAGTGATAATTTTACTAAAAGGAACTTTAACTGGCTTGTAACTTACGGGTACCATAAACTGCATTTTCACTTCTTGCAATGAAGATTCTAACATCAACTCCATCATCAAAACAGCTAGCTCATCGCAGTTGTGACAGTAGTAGAAAAGCTTGTTGTGCAGTAAAAATAAAATGTATTTAATAATTGATGAAGAACATCAAATCTTGGTTGAAGCGGATTTAGTGCAGCTCGCAGAATTGATAAATCCTGCGAGGAAACATATACTTTTCAACCTCGAACCAATCACATGAATGTTTGGGATGAGAAAGGGTTCATTAGACGTTTTCGATTATCAAAAATGTCGGTTCGGAATATTTTACAAAAAATTGAACAACACTTGCCCCGCGTGAGAAAGTAACTAAGTAACTAGTTATTCTACTTATAGGTAGTGTGTCTATTTGAATATGCGAACGACTTTTAGATCCGTAAATAAGTAACTTTGTAAAATTCTTTTCAGTCTTTCAGTAATTGTGTTCTCCATTTTTCAAATAAAATAGAAATCGTTTTCATTTATGTGGCAATATGAAGGTACTATGAAGTGACGTAACGATGTGAGGTTATATAACAAATTATAAGAACAAAAAAAGACAATCACACCCTGCAGCTATCGCTCTCAGGTTTAACACGTATACCGTCCATCAGTTTTCTATGTCCGCATGCGTTTAACAATTTACAGTTGCCAACCTATTTTAAATTAATATTATATGCCTTTTTACTAAAAATAAGTTTTATACCATATAAAAAACGCATTTCTGTAAAAGTCAGATTAATTTGACATTTAATTTAATATTACTTTTTGGTTAAAAGTAATATTAAATTTAGTAATTTTAATTTAAAAATAAGACTGGGCCTAAGTATAAAATTTATAATACAACTGCTACACAGATCGAAAAAAAACTTTTAATAGACGTTATTCCGTTTCCAAAACATTCGTAAAATGTAAACACGCAAATCGTATGTTCGTATCTATTAAAACAAATTATCTTAGAAATTGACTTAAAACAAATTTATGTATTTCCTGACATTGCATTATCGATATCTACATATTTGTCGTACAATCAACTGTATAATTTTAGACAGTTTTCAAAATTAAAAACCATTACTTGCACATTGAAACTACCGAACAAACATTTTGCAGTCGATGTGAAAACTAGAGCTTGTATGTATTTGTTGCATCCGAAATTAGTTTCAACGGTAGTGTCTAATTTAGTGAATAGGCTTCATATCTTAGAAGTAAATTAGCTTCAGAACCTAATTACAAATCAAATAGTGTTTTTGATTCTGATCATTCTGATCAAGGATGCAACTAATAAAAAACAGTTGTATAATGCAGTGTGGAGAAAATATGAATTTTACTATTTTTTTAAATGAAATGCGCTATGTATTTTCAAAAAAATTAAAAACTACTTAATTTGTAACCTAAAAGTTTCAGTAAAATATGATGTAAGGAATACTAAAATAATTATAGCGAATGTTTATTTTAATGGTACACTACATTGTCTACACTACAGCAGTCTTCCTATATCTTAAGATAAAATAAATACTGTACCTTCGAGCACTGCACGGGCTAGGAAAAGCCCGGCCCGCTCGGCCCGCCCGGGCCCGCGGGCGGGCTCGGATGGACCTCGTCTCTTTTCATTGCGGACCGGGACGGGCCTGAATTTGTACGGGCCTGACGGGCCGAAAATGTTTTATTAAATACATCGAATGGATATGACGTATGCGGTAAATGCTGTTTAGTTTTTACGTTATCGTTTGTATTAACAATTTAAATGTATGCAATGTTATGTTACGTTTTCTTTTGGTTAAAAAAAAATGTTTAGAAATAGACAGTGCAGATATAATTACTTAAACATGCTAAAATGATTTAGACGGGTCAAACAGGCCTAAATTTTCTAACGGGCGGGCCTTGTGCGGTGGTAATGAACGCATCGGGCGGGCCTACTCCATACTGTAACGGGCCACGGGCGGGCCGGGCCGTGAAAAATAGGCCCGTGCAGTGCTCTACTGTACCTTTCAAAAGCGCCAAACATATTTACCAAATATTATTATTAGTAGTGATCGGCTAAAACGAATCCGTTTAGAGCGAACTACCGGTTGTTGCGTACCAAAACCGAGGGTGCCGTTATATTTGCCATAAAAATAATACCAAAAAATACCTTTTATTGCGAACCCGCTTATGACGAAGTTCCGTATAATACGAACCAATTTTAGAGTCTTAACAGAAATAGTTTTTGTTTAAAGCGAACTTGTTTAGATACTACATCAATACACAATATTCGGAAAGCCCGGCCAACACCGACAAGAAGCTTTCAAAAAATATATTAACCTTATTTCTGTGCGCTAATTTAACGGAAAGTGAAAAGAGAAAATTGCTAGTGATAAACAAATCACAAAATCCACGATGTTTAAAATACATCAAACAAATTCCTGTGAATTATAAATCAAATAAAAAAGCATGGATGACTGGCGATTTGTTTATAGAAGAACTGAGATTGTGGGTTGATGAAAAATAGAAAAATTTTTCTATTGGTTGACAACTGCCCTGCACATTCTCCAGTGACAGGTTTGCGTATTAAATTAGTGTTTATGACATTAAACACTAGCTCCAAGCTTCAGCCTATGGACCGGAGAATAATACACGCATTTAAAAGCTACTATCGAAATTTTTTGTTTATAAAATTAATTTAATTCAATTCACGAAGGTAAATACAGATCTATAAATTTAGTGGATGCAATAAATTTTAGTCATAAAGCATGGCAAAACGTTACGGAGAAAACTATCAGTAATTATTTCAAACATGCTGGTTTCTGTACTTCTTTTGATGAGTTTGACACTGATAACGAATTATCACTTTCACAATGGTTGGAGAAGCAAAAATCATCTTTTACATTGATTTATCTGTCGTTGATAATGAAGTCGTAAAAAGTGTTATGCAGAATATCAATTTTAACAAATTCGTTCATGTAGATGATCAAGTTGCAATCGCCGAATTCTTTACTAACGATGACATAATTAACAGCGTACTCAATGAATCTGTAAACGATTCCAGTAGTGATGAAAATAACACATGAAGATATGCCAATCCTACGCAATGTGTTATGAAGCTTCGCTACTTTTTACAGTCTCATACATGGTGTTTCCAAACACGGAAGTATTCAACTAAAGGAATTTTGACTTTTTAACTCTTTTTTAACTTTTCTGATTGTGGAGATTCTAAAAAATAACAATAAGATTCAAGAAGAATGTAACACCTTCGCAAGATGTAGCATTTCTTTTGGTTTAGAACACAGGAAACCTCCTAAGATATTTATAGAATGTCTCATTGAAATAAACTAGAATCCTCCATACTTTATTATTCGTTTTCAAAGCTTATTTTATTAAAACTTTTACATCACAAATTTAATTATCCTAAAAAATACAGGGTGCTCCAATAAAAAGAACTAATTGATTTTTTCCACAATACGTTATGCAATTGTTTTTCTTTTAATTGCAACTTGGAAATGAAATGATAGTGACAAAAGGTGTATGCATTTTTATACGTGTTAGTTCCCCGTGTTACTTGGAAAAGTTTGTGAATTCCTTAAAAGCAAATGAGGAATAAATATATACAAAAGCATGTGAGGAACACTTAAAATTTGTACCTACATATATACGAAGTGAAACAATATCAAAAAGCAATTGCTTATTCGAAAGAATTGTGGAAACATGGAAAAAACAAATACGCCAAAAAGAATTCATACTAATCATCAATAACATTTATGGAAATATATTTTTCATACTTAAATAAACTAATATTTCTAAATTGCTAATTTTATTTCAGCTTGCCATATAATATCTTGAATTCTTATGTGGTCAGAGATGAATGTTGTTTAGGAGTGTATACATGGTATTATCTGTTCGGTGTACAACGTCATCTATGGTAGGCTCTACTAGGAAATTATTTTCTATTATAGCACGAGTTCATATAACCAGTATTTGATACGTGTACAGTATACGTACAAATTTAAGAACATGACATTATGTCCTGTTTGCTAGGCATGTAATAGTCTGTCGTCATGCTTTAACGGTGTAATGTTTTGATGACGCAAAAGCACAATTGCGATAGTGTATCATCTTGTTTTTTTTTCTGGGAATATACTATTCCCGTTGTCTATATCCGTTATGAAAAAAAAAAACGGTGCGTTGAGAGGTTTTGTCCCATTTGATTGGTTACTTACCGAACACAAGATTGATATGGTCACATCAAAAATTAAACAAAATATACACATAAAAAAGAACTTACAGAGTTTGTTCTTTTTTATACATATGTATATTTAGTTTAGTTTAGTTAGTTAAATTATGGAACATATATGTATATGCAGCGTGAACAATTAAGCAATTTAAGTACTTTGTAAATAAAATTATGTAATATGATTTAAATAATTTTTGCATATTTATAGTTTTGTGTTTTTATATAATCTGGCATAGTATACATTTAATTTGTTAGCTGTCTGACATTAATGAGGTATTTGTGTAGTAGTTCCTGTTCTAAAAGAACCAAGGTCAGAGTGATTATAACTTGTATATATAATTATATTATAATAACAAATTACGTCCTTTTTGTTGAAAAATATTCCATCTTGTTTTTAAATACTTTTGCAATCTGCATTGCTTTAGAGACAAATAGTTTGGTTCCTGAATCTGAGTAAATTTAAATTACTGGATAATTTAAGAAGTAGAATATTCTTTCATTAATAATTATTGTTACAAAAGTTTCTATTATCCGACATGCATTATACAGGCCTATTCATTTTCGACCCTCACTAGGGGGATCTCGCTTACGATTGAAGATAGAGGGTAGGTTTAAAGTTGCTGAATTTTACATTTGTTATAAGCCCGAAGAGAAAATGTTTTTAAACGAAAAATGCTAATTTTCTTGATTTACCTATAGTATCTTTATTTGGCCTTGCAGAAAAAATCTAAAGACATTCTCAAGGCGTTAGTACGAAGAGAACGAAGCCCTAGCGCCCTTCGATGACGTCACGCTGTTTAGGTGATGTATTGCCATGCATGATATTAACCTAAGCGGCAAAGGAATCGTTTTTTTGCATTTCTTTTTTTTATGTTTTGAAGTGCTTCCGGTCTAAGGAGGATACCAGTCGTCAACTGGGCCCTTCTTCGCATCCCATTCGATTTTATTTTGGAAAAACGAAGTTTCAAAGCAAAATCCAAACACGTAACCGAGCACCGTTTTCGTGGAAGATGTATTTATGGTTGATATTTAATCGACTAATTATTATTATTTGTCATTGTACATGTATTTGGACGAAACTAAGGTTGAAATGTTCGAATGTGTAGCGTTAGCTCAACGCAGATTCGCTATGCGAAGCACAATTGAACTACCAATGGAGAAAGATTTACTACATAGGCTCTTAAACCTGATTGCGGGAACTAACCTGTTCGAGTAAAACAAAACCGACGCAGGAATAATACAATAAGCTACTAAGCTTCAGTGTTAGGGATGTAAAGACCAGCCCTGCTTTGGTAGAAAAATCAATGAATCAATCAATCAAGGTTGAAATGACACAGTAAGTGCAATTTTATTCGAAATTTTCTGCAATTTCACGAGAAAATTTACAGGCATGCTATGTAACCAGGGTCTTTAATTTCCTATTATGTGACGTTTTGCATAATCTATCATTACTTTTCCCACAATAATTTTTAAGTAGGGTATTTGTAGAACAAGTTATTATAATTGTTGCAAGTCCGTTCAGAATGAGAACGTGACATTACGTCACTAATTTTTGCGAGAGAACACTCCACTAACGGCTCGTTAAAATAAAAACCAGAACTTAAGTATATTTATTTAAAAATAAATTACATATTGGTTAATAGTTGACAGAATACTTACAATTTATTTAAAAGAAATGCAGTATTTACTAAAAATATAGAACAGAAAATTTATAATATACGAAAATTAAAACCATTAATAACAAATATATTACGACGACAATGACATCTACAAAAACAGCAATCTAATGGCAATTTGAGTAAGAATAGGTTTGGCTGATATCTTGCACTCGCTATTGTTGTGTTTCGGTTCGATTAATAAAAAGCACTTAACATATCGTTGTCTTAGTAAGAAAAACACGTAAATCCATTTTCTATCCAAAAAGAAATTTAACTGCCATCTAATAATAACTGAAAAAAGGTTTTCAGAATTATTTTTTCCCAAAAATCATTAAAATTATTCTACAATAGCCTCTAAAAGAGAAACAAGGGTTTACATTGTGATCATATTAAAACCAAACAGTTTCTTTGGTCGCCTGTAAATTTTACAAAGGCAACGATATCCCGTTTCTTTTCCCTATCTCCAATAAAAGTGCGTGAAATTATATTCAAGTATAGAGGGTGCTCAATTTTCGCTGCGTGATAAAAGTTTTTTTTTTTTTAATAAAGCTGCCAGTATATACACAGGCTACTTTATTAAAAAAAAACCACGCGCTTTATAAAGTCGTTCTTTAATAAATTAAATATGAAACTATGCAGATAAGTTTTTTGCTAAAATCCATTGAGTGTTACGACAAAATATTATAAATTCTTGTTTTTTTAAAGACATTCATTAAAAATAATCTGTAAAATTTAATTTACGCATACAATTTCATCTAACTATTCGAAGTGAGCACCATTTTAGTTCATACAAACTGTAAGGCGACGCCTTCTATTTAGCTAAGGATTTACACATTTGGAGTCACATTTTGTGTAATTTCCACACATTGCCTTAAGATATTCATTCAAAAAGTTTTTTCATAAACATTTAATAATAATAATAATAATAAATACAAAAATATATACTAATAAGTTAATGTATAAAAAAAAGAAATACAAGACGAGTAAAGCTTATAGCAGTAAAGCGCAACTACAGAGCGAAGTCCAGTTCCATAATTCGTGAAAACTGCTTTCGCTTTACCCAGTTCTATAGTGTCCCAAAAACTAATGAGAAGAAATTAAATGAAATGAAATAAAAAGTGCCTACAAATAAATTTAACCTACGTTCTGTGTGTGCATCATCTACTACTATCATCAATTTTCATTTTTCACAAAAAGGAAATAAAAGGAGAAAAAAGAAACACCAGTTTATAAAAAATTAAACATATAGCCGCTGTGCAAGATCCCATCCGCAGAGCCACTGCAACCGTTGCCACCCCGACACATCAGGCTCTCAAACATCACAGTCTATCCCCGGAATAGCATAGACCTACACTCCCGTTTGAATAGACAAAGATTAGATTGTTTTAATTGAATTGGTAAACTATTACACTTTTTGTAAATGCAATATGAAAACGATCTTTCGAACAGGGCCAGACTGTGGGGTGGGGGCGATATCAAACTTCTAAAGCGAGTCGTGAGACTGTGAATGTAAGTTCGATAACAAATTCTGGCATATAAGTAGGGCGGCGTCTTAGTTGTTGCGTTTGGAACTCCCTAGTATTATACATCGATAACCAGCCAGTTTCTCTAAATTTGTGAGATATATGGTCATATTTTCTGATTCCGTGTATGAATCTGAAGCAGGTGTTCTGTACTTTTTGTATGCGGTAGACGGTAATGGAATCTAAACATGCACGATAGACTTCAGAGGAATATTTAAAGTGAGAGAAAACAAATACCTCACAAAGTAGTTTTTTTGTCTTTTTATTTAGAGTTGAGCGGTAAGAATATAACTTTTTGAGATTTAAATATGATGACTGAATATATTTATTTATTTGATTAATATATCGAAATGAACTGTCAATTATTAAACCCAGACTCTTGGCTTTGTTCACCACTGGGATACTTGTATCGTTAATTTTGATATGTATTTTATCTTTTAGGAACACGCATGCTTCCTTTCCTCCAAGAACTAGTACTTGAGATTTATCAGCGTTGAGATGTAGTTGATGAGATTTATAGCGCTGATAGATCCTCATTAATTCTTCCTATGCCCATCTCCCACTCAGAGCTTTTAAAAGAGTAACACAGCTGCATACAGAAGCGCTTTAGAGTAGAGTAAATTATCGAGGAATGAGGAGGTATACAATGAGAACAAGATGGGGCTGATAATAAAGCCCTGTGGTAGACCCTGCCGCAACATTAGGGGACGTGAACGAGAACTAAGTTGTACACATTGGGATCTGTTGTAGAGAAATTCTGTCAGTAATCCAACAGAACCACGATCGAAGCCCAGACATGATAATATGTTTAATAGTATAGAATGATTTACGGTATCGAAAGCTTTTGAATAATCTAATAACACTACGACCGTTACTAGTCCTCAATCAGTGGCTGACAGAATATCCGTTACACATAAGAGTGCAGAAGTGCAGCTAAATCCCTCCCGAAATCCCGACTGAACATCTGGTAAAATTCGTGTTGCGGTTACATATTCCTTAATTTGTTTCGGTATAATCATCTCCAGAATTTTAGATATTACCAGAAGCAAACTTATTGGTGTAAGATCCTTAAATATCTGCACATGTTATTTTTCTGGAACCGGTAAAACGATCGCGCATTTCCAACATACAGGAAATACGGTAAACGGTAAATATAAACGAATCGTACGAACATCTACCCCGTCAATACCGACTGCCAACGACTTAATATTACTTATAGCATTCACAATTTCACCTGAAAACATTTCTATATAGCTAAACTGCGAAATTGGTTTAACAACTGTCAGTATGTTCTTATTATATTTTTACTGCTGAAAAAACTTGCTGTACGTGCTTTAAATAAATCTATTTGTATTATGCTGAAATCTAATCAACATCTATGTGTTCACTTTCGCTATTTATTATAAAAATGAGCGTTATTTTGAGTAGATGCTGGAGTCGTACCAAAACAGATAACGTTTATACATCAGTTTTAATTAATATCTCTAGCGAAACAAACGTTTATAGTATTTCGACGCAGCCCTCTGTTTTTCAATGAAAAACTGCATGGCGTTATATTTAATTTACTCAACAACGGCACATGTTGACTAAAGGAAAATGTTTATGAAAAATTCCGGAGCGGTTTCTTTATCAGATTCAAACATAGCGACGATTGCGATAGTCATCTTGTAGATACTAGTTGATACAAGACATTTTCCGATGTATTGCCGAAGTCTCCATAGGAATTTCAATGGAATAAAGTTTGAATAACCGCTCTAGCGCGTAGGGCGTTTATATCGCCCTTGAAGAAACAGGAATTTCGCAAAAATCTCAAATTATCTCAAAAACTAGAATGGATGCCTATATGGAACATCGATGTTGATATGAATTGAAAAGAGGCATCCAAAAACGTAGTAATACACGGAATGTTCCATTTAGCCGCCTAATCCAACCTTCTACTGCGTGCCACATCTCTTAGGTTAAGGCTGGGTTATCAGCCCATAGGTGCAATTGTGATTGAACCGGGCCTACTTTCTGTATTTTTCCCCATTAAGGCTTGATGGAAGTGGAAGTTGCACCCATGTATTTTCAGTATGCAAAGCCGACCTTTCTTAATCCCAAATTCCATACTATTTCCTTAATTATCGTAATTCGAGGCGACCGCATATGCCACAAGAAACTGAAGGTGAAAGTATGCCTAACCGTAAACGTCACGAAAATCTGCGAAAAAAAAAATTGCCCGCAACTGCCACGACACCAAACTGAACGTCCTATTTGCTTGAATATAACTTTATATTGTGCAGAACTTGTCTCCGAATACCTGTCTATTTGAAATTTTTTTCTCTAAACTGCTCAGTAAATTAATTATCTTCCGCGCACGCAAGTGGAACAAGCTGTATATACCGGGTGATTTAGCGTACCTGTTCCAGTGCAATATCTTTGTTATTAAA
Source organism: Dynastes maya (assembly GCA_029619315.2). Lineage (NCBI taxonomy): Eukaryota > Metazoa > Arthropoda > Insecta > Coleoptera > Scarabaeidae > Dynastes > Dynastes maya. Next base: position 47,710,823 of record JAROYE020000002.1, read on the forward strand.
AAGGTATTGATTTAACTTTTTCGCATATTATGAAGTTGGAATTTAAAATTTTTCTGGTATTACCATCGATGTATCATTTCCGGTTTAACCGGAAGTCGCATCAACTTTCGTATTTTAAATAGAGCGCCAAACTTTTTTATCGCCTATCCGATAGAGAATCTTTTTCTCTTTTCGATATCACATATGTACATATTCCTTTCGATGGTATCCTCTAAATTAATTTAAAAGTTTAAGAGGTTTTAAAACATCTGTATCTTAGTAGACTTTGGTTTTCGTGTAGCAAGTATGTATCAAAGAAAACCTATTTCTTATACAGTAGGTTATGGAAAACAAATTTCTTTTTGACAGTGAAAAATATGATATGCTTTCAAGAGCGTCGTCACAATCGCCGGGCTGTCTGTAGATTATATCAAGAACGTTTTCCCGAAAGACCCGACGAAATGTATTTCACTAGGCTTGCGAGAAATTTAGAGAGCAAGGTTCATTTCGAAGAAAAACTGTCTTCGCGTAAAAAACAGCTGCAGATGACAATAATGCAGCAGTTGTTTTAGCTTGTTTTAATATCGATCCGCATATCTCTATCGGACAGGTAGCTAGGGAATGTAATATTTCATATTCTCCAATTCGAAGAATATTAAAGAAAAATAAATTTACATTGGAGCCTAGCGATGGAGCGTTGGAGTCTAGAGATTACAATTGCAATATCGCAAGATAACATTTTACAAAAAGTAATCGAAAAAAACGATTTTATAATGATTTTAAATTCCTTCAAATAAAGTTTTCCTTTAATAAAATTTGTATGGTGGTACGCCATTTTATCGATATTAAAACGAGCAAAAACAATCGCTGCATATTATCAGCTGTTTTTTTTTTTGCGCGAAGACAGTTTTTCTTCTAAATGAACCTTGCTCATTGAAAAGAGAAAAAAAATCTCTATCGGATAGGCAATAAAAAAGTATAGCTGGCATTTCATTTAAAATACCAAAGTTGATGCGATTTCCGGTTAAACCGGAAACGTTATCCCGTTGATAATAACAGAAAAATTTTGAATACTAACTACATAATATGTGAAAAAAAAATTAAATCAATACCTTTTTTAGCAACAAGGATATTGCGCTGGAACAGGTACGCTGATTCGCCCGGTATATACGGTGTGTATAAATTGGCGTAAAAGTGTATACAGCGACAATCTTCGTTCAGTTCTGAATCAAAAAACCTTCAACATCAAAATACTTTACTTCAAACGTTTTCATGAGGTTTCCAAAGTTCGAATTTTTAGTCCACAAATAATCGTTAATAGTGCGTGGTATCTGTTGACAGATAGCTGCAATTTAGAATAAAGAAGAATTTTCAATACTACTTTTTCGTAAACGTTTTCCTTTTAACTTCAAAGTTCGTTTCTAATATTTCTTCATTAACATACTTTCACATAAAGCACATTTGGCAACGTTGCAGAATAATGTGTTTGTGTTCTAATGTGATTTCTATCAAAAACGCTACCGTTAGCTTTCGAGATTTATTTATTTAATTCTATACTACTAATGACATGGCGAGTAAAATGCTTGAAATTCAGAAAATATTACGGTGCCTCCTATTGCTGTAGTATGTGAGTACAGTGTTGCCAAATATATGTTTCTTTCAAGTGGTTTCTGAAAATATACGAATCATGGTACAACATTAAAATATTCGATTCAGAACCCAACGAAGATTGTCGCTTCATGCGGCTTCTGCGCTAATTCATACATCAAACACCTGTTACCAAATGGTAAAAGAACGCGTTTGACAATACAAAAGCAATTTTCACTTTTATTAAGACGTACATGTACACTTATATTCAATTCTAATGTTGAAAATCTCATTCGTTTAAAGCCAATGAGTGGTGTGCGAAATTCCTGATGTCCGACTTGGAGATCTATATAGAGTAGGGTAGCCCTTATATGGGGGTCACATAAAAATTTCAAGTGATTTCAACGCACACGGTCCACTGAAATCTAGTGTAGTGGGATGTTTCAACGTGAACAGCGTATGTTAAATTCATTATAATTAATATTATATCAAAATTCGCCGAGATTATATTTTAATAGAGTTTAATGCGGAACTTGAATTATTTTCGATTAATATTCGAGTTCCGACATTATTGATTATTTATATTATCAATCTTTTCTTAAAAAAAAAAATGACTCGGTAAATGACATGTTACAGGGGAGAGTCAAAATCTCAGCTTATTTTAAGTTATTTATATATTAAAGACATTATTTGTAAAAATGACACATACACACACAAAAATCACATTGTATTTGGAAATGACCGTTAAAATCCCTTACGTTACCTACGGCACCGAATTGGAAGTTCAAAACATCAAAATTTAAATATCAAGTCGTTAGATTGGCAATGCTAGGGACGACGAGAAAAAACAAAGCAAACGCACTACGTTTTATATTGACGATCTAGTCGGATTGAAAAAATACCGAATAAGCAATTTTAAAAATAAAATAGAAAAAAAGTTTCAAAGTCCTTTTGTTATAACAGATGTTTTGGGAACAAAAACCTACCTTTTGTGTTATCCAAACACGATAATAGCACGCGGAATTTTTACCGTCGATGTAATTTTCCCCTAGAATTATTAATTAATTGTCATCTAATTCTTAAATGATTTTCAACCGTTGTATTTGACACATCAAAACATTTTCGGCGCGATTTCAAAATTCTGCGCGATAATGTTTTGGAGGGGGGTAATTGTAGTGGGATGTTTCAACGTGAACAGCGTATATTAAATTCATTTTAATTAAAATTTGTTATGTGACAAAAACAATTAAAAGATTTGAATTGAGGAAATAATCTGTTTTGTTTTTATTTTAAGTATTTACTTACAAAGGAAAAAATGAATTTAATCTAATTAAAATTATTTACAGTTATATTGTGGCGTGTTTTTTATATGTGTGTGTGTGTGTGTAGTTCCTGGTTACTTTTTCCCTCTACTTTGTGAAATCCTCTTATTTTTTGATTCCTTCTTCCCCCTGCTTGGTAAAGTCCCCTTATTTGGAAGCCTTCTGATGGTTTTCTTCATTTAAATTTCTTCAAATGGTTTTTAAAATTTTGTAACTGATTAAATATCGTTAACAATCGTTGGATATCATTTATAGTTAACTTGAAATGTTTTTTATAATTTTTAACTTTTTTGTCTCAATTTCCTAAAAGTCAATCGGAAAGATGTTATCTGTCAGAATTGTTTTTCGTTGCTGACTTCTGTTTTTTCTCGTCGTCCCTAGCATTGCCAATCTAATGACTTGATATTTAAATTTTGATGTTTTGAACTTCCAACTCGGTGTCGTCGCTTAACGTAAGGGATTTTAACGGTCATTTCCAAATACAATGTGATTTTTGTGCGTGTATGTGTCATTTTTACAAATAATGTGTTTAATATATAAATAACTTAAAATAAGCTGAGATTTTGACTCTCCCCTGTAACATGTCATTAACCGAGTCATTTTTTTTTTTTTAAGAAAAGATTGATAATATAAATAATCAATAATGTCGGAACTCGAATATTAATCGAAAATAATTCAACTCTATTAAAATCTAATCTCGGCGAATTTTGATATAATATTAATTATAATGAATTTAACATACGCTGTTCACGTTGAAACATCCCACTACACTAGCATTAACTTGACTCTCTCTGCCGTAACATTTACCATCATAATATTTTTCAGTCTCTTTAGCAGGAAATGTAGGTAGGAAATGTTTTCATCCCCAGAAGCAGGATCTATATTTAAGATGTCTAAATCTGTGCTTAACTCTTTCAGTATGTTCAAACTCTTGACTGAAATGAACTCGTCAATTCCCTTACCTGAAGTAATAATGAACAGATTTAAAGTGTCATCTGTTAATATAGGTAGATTTTGATATATTTTAGTAACTCATGCAAAAGTGCTAAATTTAAATTTATAGGATTATTTGTAACTGCATCAGGCAGAACAGTGTACCTCATCTGGGATCCCAAGGTTTCCCGCTTCAGATTTCTAACCACACATGTTTTTGTGCAATTGTTATCCTTGTCATCAAACAATGGTAACATACAAATCTCTTAATTTAAATACCACAGGTGCTGACAGAACTTCTTTAGAGCAATTGAAGAAATCCTTGCATTGACTTTTTCATACTGTTTGCTCTTTCAAAAAGCACAAATCATTGTAAGGTGCTCGAATTGCTGATGAACTCAAAAACCACCACATTGCATATACCTTTACCATAAACAAACAAATGTTCATTAGGTCATCCAATTCACTGACACTGAAGCACAGCTCAGAACGAAAGACGAACATCTTCACTTAATAAATTCCTCTGGCCATCCATCTTCCATGATGCGTAGCTCCAGACGGGTTTACTTTTAGAATAAAGTGCACAGTTGCCTTCAATAACATAGCGAGTTCATGGTAATCATTTTCTAGGTGTTCTTCTTTTAGTGGTTTTCGGAAGAAGATATTCAATTCCGACATCGCGGAAAGACTCATATAAATCTTCATGCTCATCCTCATAATTTGTTTTTTCCAAAGCATTCCACTTTTCTCGGAGTTTTTTGAAAAATGTTACATTGAAACTAATTGCTATTTGGAGTATCTCATTTTCGAACACACTCCGTAATACTCGATGACAGCAAGGGAATACAACATCTCTCTTCCTACTATGGAACATGATGTAACTTCCCTGGCACGGTGGCATGCGCTCCTCATCTTGGGTTTCAACAAAATAGGTATTAACATTCTTCTTATAAGTGAAAAATAAGGACCACCCTAATACGAGGTGCGGCAATTAAATAACCGGACTGGTGCTACTACCGGCAAACAGCGAGCACGCCACGGCAGGTTTGAACATGTCTGTGCTTGTAGATACGTCCCCCACCCTGAGCTAGATGGGCACGGTCGTACGTCGCTCAGTCTCGCTGTAGCAATCATCCGTTCAAGTCCTTACGCTAGCGTCGCGTCGGAAAAATGCAAATCCACTGGGTACCCGAAGGTCAGACAGTTAATCAACATTATTACGTCGAGGTTCTAACTACCCTTCGTGAACAAGTGAGAAGACGAAGGCCCGATTTGTGGAAGAGCAAATCCTGGATGCTCCACCAAGACAATGCGCCAGCCCATTCCGCCTTGTCTGTGAAGGCTTTCTTTGCGAAATCCGGCATCATCGTGTTGTACCACCCACCGTACTCGCCCGACCTGGCCCCTTGTGACTTTTTTTTATTTCCTAAAGTAAAATCGGAGCTTAAGGGGACAAGATTTGACAGTGTGGAAGCGGTGAAAGCGAAAGTGACGGAGGTTCTCAACAACCTGACAGAAACGGACTTCCAGCACTGCTTTCGATAGTGGAAAATTCGTATGGAGCGTTGTAGGGATCGGTAAGGAGAGTACATTGAAGGGGATAAACGTTGTAATGTAATTGGTGATCAATAAAATGTTTTGTAGCACCAGTCCGGTTATTTAATTGCCACACCTCATATACAATACTTACTTATTTATCCGCAACCTCTTTTGCAGTAGATATCGATATAGAATAATGCAATTTTGCATGCATCTCAAGTTTTTCATTTTGGCAATCTTTAATGTCCTTGAGTTGCATCCAATTTTGTAGAATGATCTTCATATTTGTCTTTCGATGGAATATAAAGTTGACGTCTCTTTTTTGCATTTTTTGAGGTATTTCATAAAACTAGAGCGGTGTATTTATGTAAAATGATGCTGTAAGTTATGACTGTATAATGGTATAATACAATTGATACTACACAACGGATTAAACTTGTGTATTAAATAAGATACACCATAAAGTGGACCGTTAAAATTATTTATTATTTGCGTTCTTATTCTGAATTGAAATATAAATCCCGTAAAAACTCAAACACTCCGTATAATTAGATTATAACAATCATTAATTAACTTCCTTCTTGGTTAATGTTCAGAGTACGTCCGGTAAGATAACTTTGAATAGGAGTTATTGGAATTAAAGTTTCACTGTAAGCTTGTGGTTTCTGTATTTGCTTTTAGCTTCGGCTAACTTATCGTTCTACTTGCGGTTAGCGGTATTGATAGCACAATCGAATTCTTATGACAAGCAAATTAGTTGTTCTTTTTTAGCTTTTTGGCATTAACAATTATAAATATAATGAGTTTGTTAATACTATGACAGGCATAATACACAAATGTGCATACCTGATATCTGTGCTAATTCTGTAATAAGTTGCATAGTGGTGTAATATTTTGTTTGATATGGAATAATTTATTTCAGCCTTCGGGATGGAGAAAGTTAAGAAATATTGTGCAGTGGACACCCTTCTTCCAAACGTACAAAAAACAGCGTTATCCGTGGGTTCAGCTAGCAGGCCATCAGGGAAATTTTAAAGCGGGACCAGACCAGGGTACTATTTTAAAAAAACTTTGCACCAAAGAGGAAAAATGTTTTCAGGTAAGCTTTTTCAATAGTATCCCGCCTACAATATTTGTTTAGTTTATTTTATTTATAGTAAAAAATGTTTAGTTACCATTAAGGTAACAAATTATTATTGCAGATAAATAATACAGGCAAACAAAAAAAAAATTTTTAACTTTTTAAAGAAATACATTCAAATCTTATGTATTTTTGGGTGCTGAGACCACATCTGGTTCCAGTTTTTTCGTATCACCCACAGTTTTCTCACAATATGAAATCGATTACATTTTAACATTGGGAAAATGGATATATAAAAAATAAAAACATTTAACTTAAACCCTATTTTTATTTAATTAGGCTACAATTTTTATCTACCACAACATATACCACTTCAATACAAATATTTTATGTGCTTAATTCTTTATTTCCTTTCCCTTTTCTCTGTAAAGCTTCTTATATAGCTATTTCTACGATGCGATGCATTTTGTTGTTCTCGATGAAGTGACCAACAGTAATCACTCAACATATTACTATTCCACCGTCCCTGGTTCCATTTCTCCATCACCTTTACGTTCTGATGAAACCGTTCCCCCTGTCCTTCACTTACATCGTTCAAATTTTCAGGAAAAAAGATATTTGGTATGAGTTTTTTTGTATCACCCACAGTTTTCTCACAACATGACATCGATTACATTTTAACATGGCGAAAATTGGATATATAAAAAATAAAAACATTTAACTCAAACCCTATTTTTATTTAATTAGGCTACAATTTTTATCTACCACAACATATACCACTACAATACAAATATTTTAGGTGCTTATTTTTTTGTATTTCCTTTCCGTTTTCTCTGTAAAGTTTCTTATATAGCTTTTTCTACGACGCGATGCATTTTGCTGTTCTCGATGAAGTGACCAACAGTAATCACCCATCATGTTACTATTCCACCGCCCCTGGTACCGTTTCTTCATCACCTTTCTGTCCTGTTCCCCCTATTCTTCACTCACACCGTGTAAATTTTTAGGAAAAAAGTCAAGATGGTTATGCAAGAAGTGGCTCATCAGATATCCCAGATTTTTAAACTTGTCAATCATATTAGCTACGATAAGCTCATAGTTTCGGTCTTTCACATTGATTGACAGGAAAGCCAGTCTAAGAAGCCAAAGAGGACTGGAAAATAGGTTCTCATATTCCGATGTTTCATTATGCAAGTACATCAAAAGTTCTGATTTTAACTGGAAAATTCTTTTCAAGACGTTACCCCTACTTCTACTTACTTCTGTGTGATAAAGAAGATTTACATATGAGGAACCCATGTCTTCACAAATGTTTCTAAAAATACGAGTCTGTAACGCTTTTCCTTTGATGGAATTCACAACTTTAATAACACTTTTCATAACATAATCCATTTTAGAAGGTAAAGATTTTGACGCAAGAACTTCTCGATGTAAAAAACAGTGTGTAATGTAATTTGACAATAAGACCAGATCGATGTCCTGTCATAGCCATGGCGCCATTGGTGCCATATAGCAATGTATTTCGACCAGTCAATATTGTACTTGTCAGTACTTTGCATAAAAGTGTCAACATTTTCCGGTCGTATTGGTTTCTAATGGCGTACAAAATAAAATATCTTCTGTAATATCTGTAGATTCGTCCATCTGTAGGGAGAAGTACGTGCACTTCTTAATATTTTCAACAATTTGTGTTTGAATATCTTCTACCATGTTACTTATTCCTCTTTGGATAGTACTGTTGGACAGCAGTATTGTTTTTAACTTTGCAGCCTCTTTTTCACCAACCATTATTTGCACCATTTCAACAGCTGCCGGTAGGATCAGATCTTCAACAATTGTATGTGGCTTACTGGATTTTGCAATGCGAAATGCAACTCGATAACTTGCTAGTAATGCTTTTTCGTTATGAGTGGTTGTAAAAGTGGCTTGCTCCTTGTGCAGGGAGTTTAGCTTTCTTTCAAAAAATTCCACGGGGTTCTCTTTTTTGTCTGGGTGTTTGCTATTTAAATGTCGAAGTAGCTTTGATGACTTCATACTTTATTTTGACAAGGTTTCTCCACGTACAACACACTGGTTTATTGGAAATAACGGTAAAACCATATTTAAGATATTCATCGTTGTAAAATCTATTTTCCTCTTTGTATTTGTCACTTCCAGACGTAGATGGTTGTAATGACCTTTTTAAAAATTTATCCATATTTAACAAACCAATAAATTTCAAAATAACCGGTATTGCATTCAGTAGCTAACAACACAGCACACAAGTTGGAAATGATTCCTCGTCGCGCTTTGCTGCTTATATTTTTATTTTTATTTTTTATTTTTTATATTTATTTCGAAGTATACAAAGGTATACAAGAAAAGTCAACAAAACCACATAATTTTAATTATTCCAATATTCGTTTAACGAATACGGTTCTAAATTAACTAAATATTCAAACAATCTGCTTTTCAATATTCTTAAATTGTTGCTAGTTTTGATGAACAGTGGTAGTTTGTTATATAAACGTAGACTAGAATAAAACACATTCCTTTCTGTTAATGTTAACCTATGTATTGGGTACTGATAAAAGCCATCTTTTAAACGAGTATTATGTACGTGATTGTATTTAGAATCATTTTTATTCATTTTATTTTGAAACAAAAAAATTATGCAATTGTAAATATATACTCCATAAAAGGTTAGTAAATTATGCTGTTTAAAAACGGTTTTTAGACTGTCTCTACTTGATAAACCGAAAATAACTCTAAGGACTTTCTTCTGAGCTAGAAAAACTCTATATACTTCTGGAGATTGACCCCAGAAAATGATACCATAACTCATGCGTGAGTAAAATACACCATAATAAACCGCGAACAGATCCGGAGTATTAAGTATCTTTTTTAAAGTTTTAAATCCCAAGGTTATCGAATTAAGTTGTTTACTGATGTTATCCGTGTGCACTGACCACTTCAAAAATTCGTCAATATATAGACCTAAGAATTTGGTTGAACTGGTTATAGCAATTTTCCTACCGCCCAGTTCAATACAAGAAGGCCTTGGTATTGCTGCAGAAGTTCGAAAAACCATGCAAGATGTTTTGGATAGATTCAAAGCTAAGTTGTTGTTAAGAAACCAGTTATCAAGTGCACAAAAATAACTATTACATTCTCTGTTCAATTCAGAATAGTCACTTCCTCGAACCAGTAAATTGGTATCATCTGCATAGTTTACAATGATATGTTCAGATCGTTGCACAACATTACTTATATCATTTGCATACAGATTAAATAATATAGGGCCAAGAACACCTCCCTGTGGTAATCCTTTTTTAAGAGGAAGAATTTGTGATCGTGAAGATTTGCCATTCTTTGTAAGTTCAACCAATTGCATTCTGTTGTTAAGGTACGAATGCATGAGATCACTCGCAACCCCACGAATGCCGTACATATCAAGTTTGGTAAGCAGTATAGAGTGATCCACATTGTCAAATGCTCTGCTTAAGTCCAAAAATATACCACATGCTAATTCGCGGTCTTCGAGTATTGACAGAACCTCATCGGTATACTGAAAAATAGCAGTTTCAACTGATTTTCCTTTTGTGAAGCCGTGCTGGAAATTGTTAAGTAAATTATGTTTTTTAAAGAAACAGAGAAGCCTATCAAAAATTAAATATTCAAAAATTTTAGCAAAACTACTTAGCAAAGAAATAGGTCTGTAGTTACTTAATTCATTAATATCACCTTTCTTATATATAGGTTTAACTACTGCCACCTTAAGTTGCTGTGGGAAAGTTCCAATTGTAAAACAAGAGTTTATTAAATGACATAAAGGGTATGAAATATGTTCAATACATGATTTTACTAGACAAGTCGGGATCCCATCAATACCCGCAGACCGCTTATTTTTCATGTTTTTGACGCACGAAAGAATTTCTAGCTCAGTTACAGGCACGAGGAATATCGATGTTTTATTGTTAATTATATTGATAGTAGAGAAGTTGTTTGCCTTTTGTAAAGATTCTTGTAGAATGAAATGCATATTGAAATTATTTGCTAGAAACTCAGCATCTTGATGATCAGGCAAAACTACGCCTTTTTCAGATTTTAATTTCGAATTTACAATGTTCCACATTTCTTTTGTTTTATTTTGAGACTGTAGAATTTTGTTACCATAATAATCTCTTTGCCTATTTTGTATATTTGCGCGATGTACCTTTTGAAAATAAATATACAGGGGCTTATAATCCGGGTTGTACATAGATAATATTTGGTACAAAATAACATTATTTTTAGATCGTAAGATTTCAGGTGTATTATTCCAGCAATTTCTACGAATCTTAACCTTACGAATAGGGAAACACTCATTAAATATTCGAACAAAGGTTGAAAGAAAGGTGTTAAACTTTGCGTCTACATCAGATAAGGTAAACACATCCTCCCAATGCACATCACGCAAAGTATTACAAAATGTAGTAAGTGCTTCATCGGTAAAAAGTCTTGAATATTTAAATGTAGATGCATTACCAATATGATTGATATTACATCTCATTAATAAAGCTAGATGATCCGAATAGCCAGTAGCCACCACACTCGTTTGTATAACTCGATCAAACAGCTTTCTCGAAACAATAATATTATCTATACAACTACTCGAATCTCTAGAAATACGCGTAGGTTGCGTTACAACAATTTCAACATTTTGAGAGTGTAATAAGTCATAAAATAAGCTTGAGTTCGCTGTCTTTGCAAGTGTATCTATATTGAAGTCTCCTGCAACGCAGAAGAGAGAATAATTAGAGTTCAATCTACTCAACAGATAGTCTAATTTTTCTAGAAACACAAAAACGTCAGTATTGGGAACTCTATAAACGCACACAATGGCAAGTCTACAGTTAGTAATACGCAATTCACATGCAGAGCACTCAAATACGTGAAGTTGCGATATATGTTGAAGGTCCTCCAATGGTTCGGCACTTAAGTTTCTAGATACATAAATTGCAGTTCCCCCATGCTTATGATGATTTCTACAGCAACAAGACATAAGATTGTAGCCATCAATATGCACCATCCGCAGTTGTTGTTCTGTTAACCAATGCTCGGCAACACAAACAATATGATATTTCTTTTCTACCAGAATTGATTGTAGCTCATCAAGACAAGCCCCTAAACACTGCACATTCTGACATAGGAGCTGCAAAGCAACCGCAGCAGTTCGTCTTACTTTATTTGCCGGCTCTGAGATAGTCGGGCTAAAAAATGGTTAAGTTTGGCACCAGATGGCCATATGTCGGGATTCTTAATGTGTTCAAATCTATCCGAGGGCACTGATACCTTAAAAGAAGCATACAAATCAGGATGTTTCGAATTCATTTTCTCACATTTTACATCAGCAAAATTTAGGTTACGCAGGTGAAGTGTCACATCGTCACATGTAGTGCGAACATCTAAACCATACACATGAATGTGACTGTACATGGTAACTCCCTTCAAATTAACACCACAAGCAACACCCTGTATAGTGTTCAAAGCTGCACGGCGGTTTCTTCGGACGACTTCCATAAAATCATTGTTATTTGATGCTTGTTTATGTATGTCATTTCCTTGTTCACTATTTCCTTGCATTTGACTGTCTACTATTATTTTCTTAATAGCGCCTGTTTTTTTCACTACCGAGGAATACTCCAGCGGTGTAGGTGTTGTGTCGGTTTTTTACAAAATCTCTATTTGTACTTTTTCCTCTGCTTTGATTTTGAACCAAATTTCTTGTAGGCATGGGGCCGACGACCTCGATCGTTTTTTCCTCCTGCGATTTATATATTTCATTCAGACTTGTTTTTAGTTTCGTCACTTCTTGAGAGAGAATGTTATTTTGGATGCTTAAATTCTTAATCTCATTTTGAAGTGGGGTTACTACTTTCTCAGTGAAGTGTTTAATTGTGTTATTTATTTTTTCCATTATAATTTCCTCCATAGTCGGTACCGTAAGTAAATTTACATTTTGATTCTTACCGTCCATGATGTTTTGAGAGGTTATATGATCAGCACAAGATTCACATGCCCATATTTTCAATTTGTTATTCTCCTTCATTGAAACAAATTCACTGATTGATATCTTCACACAAGTGATGTGAAAATTACGATTACAATGTTTTTTACAGGAAATATAATCATCAGATCTGTTTATATTTCCTTGACACAATGCTCACGTTATCGCCATCTTTTTATAAAACTCTTTATATAAAGCCATCTGAAACTTCCAGAAAGCTCCAGTGCCATCTAGCACTCTCTCGAATATGGTGGAAACTTCCGTAAAACGCGAAGAACAAAGAAGAAATTGTGCTATTTGGTGATAGACGGCGCAGGTAGCAGGAAGTCGCTAGAAATATTGGTAAACGTAAAGTTTAAATCTTCCTTTTTTACATTGGTTGATCTTTTTAACATTGATTTTCAAATATAATTATATATTCAAATATATGTCAAAACATAAAAATAGAAAGATTTTTATATTTTTCAACTTGGTGCTTTACGACTAGGAGAAAAATGCCAATAACAGTGGCGTAACTCCTAACAGTCGCCGTTTTATTATGAGGTGGTCTCGAACAAAATTCTTGCCTTAACCACTGCACTGGAGTATTGATTTCAAACTATCACTTCTGTCGGCTCTGAGGCACACATACACTATTTGTAATCCGCGACCCATGTGACTGATCGGATTCTTTTGCGAAGATTGATTGTGCCCGGCTTATTAATAAGTATTTACTAGTTGATTAAGCAGCAAATAAACGCGTGTTTACGTATATGGAATGGCAACGAACTTATGTCATTTATTAAAAGTTGATAAAAAAAGGATATTTTTCATAGAATTTCCCAGTATGAAGAAGTAAATATAACCTGTGGCTCGTACATAGAGAAATACCTGGAAAGGATTAATTGGGGTTGCTCCTGACGTTATCACATATGTTAGTGATCTATTACCAGGTTCAACCTTAAATAAAAATATATTTTAACATTATACAATAATGTAACATTTAGAAGCTGGTGATTTAAAACGCAGATAAAGGGCTCTAGATTAACAGCAACCTTAAATATCCTTCCCTTTCTTACAAGACAATTTACAGAGGAGTAGATCTATAAGACTGAATCAATCGCAAAGGCACGAGTTCCAGTAAAAAAAGCGATTAAAAGAACGAATATTTTAAGTTATGTATAAGAATCGCTCTGTACGTCAATTATTTAAGTCGTAGCTTAACTAATTCACAACTAATTTACAAATCCGTTTATTAAAGAAGTTAAACAACATTCTGTTGATTTATAATGTATAAACTGCATGGATGTAAATGAAAAACAATTAATTTTTATAAATATATATAATTTTTATAAATATTATAAATGAGTTTGTTAATATAAAAATGTTTTAATACTTGAAAGTTCGGCAACCGTTCAGGATCCTTTTCTATTTCGAAAACCTCCAATTCTTTGGGAGTCCACACTATTGGTTAAATACAACTGTCCTTGCCGTGGGCATACCATGCATGATCCATACTCGTCACTATATTTTCCTCGCAATAAAAAAAAGTATTTTTTGCTGCAAGTCTCATCATCCATTGTTTAATCATTGATTAAACAATAGATGTGGCTTGCAGCAAGGAAGCCTGATGTATCAAGCCACATACACCCATAAGCTCCATAAATTGTCTTTTTCCCATTGAACCGCTAAGACCTTGTTCAAATTGTACCCTTCCAATAAATTTTTCAACAATGGAGGATATTGTTACTTAGACATGCACCTAAAACAGCTCCAAATTTACTGTTAGGCAATCTTTTTCCTCAATATCAATCACTTTTCATTTGCATGCTGCCCGATAGTTTCTTGTGCCATTGCTTCTATCATTTCCTTTAACATAGCACACCTTCCTCGAGACGATGTTATCTGATGTTACCCGTCATCTGAAAAACGACATGTTATGATTATATATTTCAGTGTGTTTTTGTAATATCTATTAATAATAATTACCTTTTATTTATAGGAGATAGTGCTGTATTAATTATTGTTTGGGGCCAGTTACTGACCTATCACTATAAAAATGGCGACCGTGATGTAGGCACTAATGGAGCGCATTAAAAAATAATTCAAACAAAACTATCGATGTGATACATGAACCTTGTAGGAATTTTAGCGACTATGGTAAAATGTATGATATTCATCAAGCTGTAAACCGATTTCCGTACTTGTTTCTGTTACGTTCCTTCCTGTTTCACCACAAATGAAAATCAAATCAAATAACTCCTGTGAGGTGAACTATACCATACTGCATCAAATAATTATACTTCACACTAGCTCGCTTACAATTAACCGAACCCAATGCACTGGCACCGGCACCACCGGCCGGTGAACCTACTACCTCGCGTTCAAATACGAATACACGTTGCATTAGGGCACTGCACGGGCTAGGAAAAGCTCGGCCCGCCCGGGCCCGCGGGCGGGCTCGAGCGTGACCTCGTCTCTTTTCATTACGGGCCGGGCCTGAATTTGTACGGGCCTGACGGGCCGAGAATGTTTTATTAAATACATCGAATGGAAATAGCGTATGTAGTAAATGATGTTTAGTTTTTACGTTATCGTCTGTATTAACAATTTTAATGTATGCCATGTTATGTTACGTTCTCCTTTGGTTAAAGAAAATGTAAAAATGTTTAGAAATAAGCAGAGCAGATATAATTACAGGCTAAAATAATTTAGACGGGCCAAACGGGCTTAAATTTTCTAACGGGCGGGCCTTGTACCGAGGTAATGAACGCAACGGGCGGGCCCATTCCATACTGTAACGGACCACGGGCGGGCCGGGCCGTGAAAAATAGGCCCGTGCGTTGCATAGACCTGCACTCGCCCACTAGAATTCGATTTTATTTGTTTCTCTCTGATATGCTTCAAGATAGACCGCTGATGTATTTAGCTTTTAGATTCCATGTGATTGCAGCTATTATCTGGCTGGCTGATTGCTAGTTATTTCTAAAACACCGTTTACATACATAGAGATAAGTTCAAATTCACTGACAAATACGGCTTTATTAATTAAAGCTTTAGAGAGATCTGTTGAGGTGACTGTATGTGGGCACAAACTAATACACATAACACTGTTTTAAGTGATTTATTGGAACAACGCTAACTACTTGTTAGAACCATTAAAGATCGTTAACTTCGTACTTGTGTGAAAGTATGTCAACCTTATACCAATTTAGTATACTTAAATAAATCTAAAATATTCTATTGCCTATTTTAACACCCCCTCTCAATAAAATATTTATACTAGTTTTGTTTATTCTTTATTCTTCCTTTCATCCGTCATACCACAACATTTTCTAAATTTTGGGAAAAGTTCCTTTCCTAGTGCCTTCGTAAACATGTCAACAATCTGATCTTCAGATCTAATGTAATTTAATTTGATAATATTAGCTGCTAACTTTTGTCTAATAAAATGATGCTTAATATCTATACGTTTGAGTCGTTTAGGACTTTCTGTATTCTTGGCTATCCTAATTGTTTATTCATATATTTGTATCATGTCTTCATATATTTCTATTGGACATATATTTGTTAAATTAAAATCTGTTAGCAGACCCTTAAACCAGCAAGCCTCAGCAATAACTGCGCTTAATGCTGCATATTCGGCTTCGGTAGAGGACAATGCAACACAACCCTGTTTCTTTAAATACCATGATACCATTGAACCAAATAATTTAAAACAATAGCCAGTTGTAAACTTGCTGTCGTTGCAGTCTCCTCCCCAATTTGCGTCAACATAACCCTCTAATACAGTATGATTGTCACTTGTGTATATTAATTTGTAACTAATAGTATCCTTAACATATTTTAATGCTAAAAAAATTGAATTATCTAGTAAGCCTTTAATAGTTATAATTTCGCTATATATCGTTAGACACTTCTTCATACGCTTGTATCACATTTGAAAAAGACACAATCAAGTGTCGATACTGCAGTGACGTTTTGTTACAATTAAATAAAGTGATAAAATAGTTAAGTGTTTTAATTATTCTCATTATTTTAATACTCTTTTTAAAGCTTTTAATAGTTGTTCATTAGCAGAACTTTGATATCTACTTAAAATTGCGACTGACGCACACAAGTTTGGTCTTGATTCTGATACGGCGTACAATAAACAACCTATCAACTTTCTACAATCATTATTTAATTGGTTACCTTTACAATTTCTATTTAACAAATCAGTTTTAAAATTTTGATCCATGGGGTTTTTCATTGGTTTACATATTTACGTCCTAAAAATATTTTTCTTGGATAATCTCTCTTATGTTCTTTCCTAGATTTTGTTTTACATTTATACCTAGAAATCTCGAAACTAAACCTAAATCTTTTGCTTTAAAATTGTTATTTAATATTAATTTTATATCATTAATTTTCTTTTCACTTGTCCCGAAAATTAACATATCTACATATAACAATATGAACAATTCTTCGTTATTTATGTAACGTGTATATAAACAATAATCATGTTTAGATCTTTCAAAACCCTCTTTACTAACTACTAAATTATATTTTTCATTCCAACTTTTGGCTGACCTTTTAAGACCATATGTTGACTTATTCAATTTAACAATACTATTATTACAATTAGTCCCTTCTGGTTAATTCATCAAAACTTCTTCATCTATATCTCCATATAAAAATGCGCCTTTTACATCTAAATGGTAAACTGGTAGATTTAATTTATTTGCAATAGCAATAAAAACTCTAAAAGTAGGTAACTTGGCTACTAGTGCATACAGCTCACTTGGATCGAAAAGATCTGTCTGCTCAAAACCACTAACCTAGCTTTATATTGTACATTATGATCATTATTTTTAATTTTAAATGCCCACTTACTACTGATAGCAACCTTATCTTCAGGAAAATTGCACTCACAGTCAGTCCAGGTGTTGTTTTCGTTTAGTACTTGCAATTCCTTTTCTATTGCTTCTGTCCATTTTCCTGAATCACTTCTCTTCAATGCTTCTTCGAAAGCTAAAGTTGCATTGTCAATACTAATAAAATTTGTTTCGTATTCTTCTAGCCATTCAGGTCTCTTAGTTTGTCGTCTTCTTAAATTAAGTGTTTTATGTTCTTGTATTTCTTCTGGTTTCTTTTCGGTATCCTCATTGTTGCATTTTCCATTTTTAGGTTCTATTTCTGCTCCTTGGACGTTTTCTTGAGTACTGTTGTTTTCATTCTCATTTCTAATCATGTACTCTCAATGATTTTGTTATTTTCATTTCCAATGTTTATTATATCAATATTTTCTTGTTAAATTAGTGGTTGTTCTTCATTACCTTGCTCTTGCTTTTCATTTAAAAATATAACATCTCTTTTAATGTCTACAGTTTTTCTTTCAGGGTAATAAATCCTGTATTCTTATGTGGAATTTTGCTGTTTCCAGTTCAGTTTAATACATAAACTGATTTATTCACTGCTTCAGCCCACAAATCCTTGCTTAATCTTTTCGCTTGTATCATTGTTCTAGTAGCCTCTACTATGGTTCTTAAATCTTTTTCAGCTTTTCAATTTTATTCTGGAGTGTACGCCACTGAACGTTGATGTTGTATACCATAATTCTGTAAAATTCTGGAGACGATTTCCATGCTGATATGAAATATTTATATTTCTTCGGTAATGCCATCAATATTTTTGTTATTACAATCTTGTCCTATATTTCTTCTCCTTTTTGCTTTAATTGATTTTGAAAATCTTGCATTTTTGATAGAAATATTGACATTCCCGTACCGTCTTCATATTTGTACTGAAAGAATCTCTGCTGGATCATATGAATGTTTGTGTCAGACCTCTGTTCGAATGCGCTTAGCAGCTTGATCCACATCTCTTTCGCTGTATTACTTGTGATGACGTGTAGCATAACAGTTTCAGATATTTTGGCAACAATTAGAGGTTGTACCTTCGAGTCTTTTTTAAGCCATGATTCCTTTTGTGCTTCATCATCTGGTTTTATTTCTTTGCCGTCTACGACTTAAAAAATGCCAAGTCCCTTTAACAAAACCGTCGTTTGAAATGTCCAGATATTTTAATTTTTAGAACCTTTTAGTTTAAATGTTCCTGTTGTAGTTACGTTTGTTACATCTTTCATCTTCGAAACGATTAACTTTCCTTTCCCGCCTAGTGCCATCTGCGGTTTATTACCTTCGTGTTTGTGATTAATCTGAAGTGCTCCCAAGTGTGATCCGTGTGGTCTGGATGGTCTGGGTCCATAACCTGTTGAGGTGATTATATGTGAGCACAAACTAATACACACCACACTGTTTTAAGTGATTTATTTAAACAACGCTAACTACTTGTTACAACCATTAAAGGACGTTAACTTCGTACTTGTGTGAAAGTATGTCAACCTTATAGAACTAAAAGAAACTGTCACTACCAACTTAGTATACTTAAATAAAACTAAAATATTCTATTGCCTATTTTAATAACATCCCATTAGACTGTATAAAAATATTGTAACTGTAAATACAATGTATCTACTATACAATAAAAGGTTTTTATAAAATAAGGACATTTATTTTCTGCAATTAAATTCTAATACGTAAGAAATTAGATGAAAATGTTAAAGGACAAGTGCTAAAATTTCTGCTAAGTAACAGCAAGTTAATCTTCACCTGAGAAGGCAGGAATTATCTTCCGTCTCGGCTTAATGGTACTAAAGTTCCCTAATTTTCTTGTGTAGTAGTACGAGAAGAATTTGAAATATTGTTCTAACTGTATGTGATTCGTATGGTGATGTTCCAGTATTACTTTTTTATTATGGGTTAGAAAAACACTAGGTTTTATAACGAAAGCATTTAATTCACAAAAACAACAACATTAACATAACATACACACGTCTCCTCTGTTTTTATATATCTTACTACTCATTACTATTACTATATTCATATATTATTGACAGTAGTACCAACCTGTATTTTGTTTCAGTAACATTAAGAAACTGAATAGCCCTATATGAATTTAATTATCATTATTATTTAACAAGTGAATTAACTGTTTTGAGAATTCGTAATGCCAGAATTACATGCTTCGAGCAATGCACTCTTAATGACCATGTGCATTAGTTTTAGAATTGCTCAGGATTGCGGGTCCGAATAAACTTTATAGAAATTATTCTTATCTATCTAACAATATATGGGTATTTCAACTTTTTTAACACTAAACGGGTACTCTAAAACTGTGGCACTGGAACGCTGAAACAGTTCACTAAAACCCTTACCACAACACTTAATTCGTACTGGACGCACGTTTCGATAGCCAAGCTATCATCATCAGCAGCAAGACTGAACTATTACAACTGTTCAACAGTTCAGTCTTGCTGCTGATGATGATAGCTTGGATATCGAAACGTGCGTCCAGTACGAATTAAGTGTTGTGGTAAGGGTTTTAGGGAACTGTTTCAGTTTTTTAACACTGGAAATGCTTATATTCTCATATGACCATAATTAACCACTAGAAGGGAGTACTTTTGCGCAGGGGAGTTTTCCGAGATTTTATTCTTCAAAATCTGACATGGATTCCAACACTACAACATAGTAGAATGGTTTTGGGTTTCCTTGCGGGCAACTTCTCTAAACGAAATGCTACTTTTCCGTACCTATCAATTCGTCTCCTTTTTAACAGACTTAATTGCTTAATATGATCACATTGTTGAATACCAGCTATCTTATGCTATATCCATGGATACATACTAACTGAATTTTGCCCATAATTACGGTACCATACAACACTTACCGTTCTTATGCACCAGTACCAGGAAAAGCAACCTTTTTCGTGAGTTCCCTGATGAAAATACATATTAATATTTATCATAAGGATTCAATAATACTGGCGTTGATTTGGAGCCTTTTAATAAATAAGGAAATGAATAAAGTTCACCATGTACAGAATATTATACCTACCAACTCCATTTTCGGATATTAATAACATCGGTAGAGGTAAACCACTTTTTATGCGGGCTACACACAAATATACCATTCCTTTCGTGCATGTGACTATCAGACTGAGCTGTTGAGGATCCAGAGAGATTTGGATGTAATATCTAAAGTTTCACAACAGCATGCTCTGCTCTTGAATGCCTCCAAATGCAAACTTTTATTATTTGGCAGTAAACCAGATGTCATCGCTTCCCGTGACTGTGTGAGTCTCTCTGTCGACGGCATTACGCTGCCCATCGTTGGGGAGGCTTGGAACTTGGGTTTGATTATGGACAGCAGTCTTAGATTTGGCTCACATGTGGTGAAGTGTGTCAGGGCTGCGTATTGTAATTTGAAGTTGTTATATACTCATGGACATCTGCTCGGCTCAGATACTAAGAAGGGTTTGCGTGAATCATTAGTGTTGTCACATTTCAGTTATTGCAGTATATGGACCTTGTTTTACAGCCGCTAATGCTGGACGCATCCAGCGAGTTCAGAATTCCTGTACACGATTAATCTTTGGCATACGAAAATATGAGCACATATCCCACAAGCTTTCTGTCCTTGGGTGGTTAAACATGGCTCAAAGAAGATTCATGGAGTCATACTTGACAAAGAGGCACGCTACCTGTTTCAGCGAATTAGCTTTCGTACTGATGTTCACACGCTAAATTTGAGGTTCAAAGGTTCGCTCACACCACCTATGCACTCCACTGCTTTGTTTCAACGTTCTTTCTCTTGTTAGTATGGGGCGGACCGACGGCTGTCCCTATCGCGTCACGGAGACGCACAAACAGAGTCGTACCGAACACCTGCAGTCACGATTATTCCTTCGATGAACAGTGCGCTCTTAATAGCAAGATAGAGTAGTTATGTTTTGATTTCTGGATTATCATTTTTACATCTGATTGTATCCTATTTTTAAGATCCTTTGTTAATACAACTTTTAGTATACATAATTAATTTCTTTGGTTTAGGATTAACAAGTTTTGGTTTTTTCTATTATTGTTTAATTTATTTTTCGAGTAGGCGTTGCTACAATTTATCTTTTTTTTATTTGGGTGGTTTTTAGTTTATTTTTAGGATTGTTGTTTTTATTACAGTTTTAGTTGTAGAAATTATTTAATTTCTTTTAGAGTAGGCGTCGCTACATTTCTTCCTTCCTTTTATATTAAAAGGATTGTTTTTATTTTATTTATTAAAAATAGCAGTACATATTATTCTTCATTGCCATTTTCCCGTAATTATAACGTTCTCGTCAAGAAATCATGACTTCTTGGATTAAGCATCACAATTGTTAGTGATACGGAAAGTTACTGTAATCTATGTTCAGTGGATTTGAAATGTTTAAAAAAATCAAGATTGCTAGATCATTCGAAAATTGAAATTCACCAGAATCCACGTAGATCAGCTGATAATTTTTATAGCGATGTTTGCGAAGCACGTGGCTGCAAACATTCCATTTAAAAAGCTAGATAATGCAATTTACAGACAATTAGCAAAATATACAGGCAAACATATTCCAGACGAATCAGCTTTACGCAAAAATTATCTTCCAAAAATATATGCCAAAGTGCTGTGAGGCGAGAAAAAGCTTTACTTTTTGTTAGCGCCTATATGAGAAAGGTTGGTAAATTACTAAAAAATAAATTTGAAAAAATGCTGCATTTTGCCCATGCTTTGCATAGAATTACAGAGTTCGTCAAGAGCAATTTCTAAATATAAATGAATTGATAGCAGCACTAAGAAAATCTTTTTGAAAGCGCCAGCAAGAGTTACTATCTACAAAGAAAAATATCCGTTACTTCCATTACCCCCATTACCCACCATAACTAGATGGGGTACGTTGTTAGAAGCCTGCTCTTTTTACTCCGAGAATGTGGAGAAAGTTGCAAATGTTGTGAATAGTTTAGATGAGGACGCACAAAGTATAGTTAAATGCAAAACTGTCTTACAAAACTCATCTTTGCAAAATAATTTTGAATTAAAGAACATTTTGGCGATATACCCAAAAACATAAAATATTTCGAAACGCAAACGTTGAAATTGGAAAAAGCAATCGCAACATTAACTAACATTTTAAGTAAATTGAAGAATGTTTCTGGTAATTTTGGTGCTTCTTTAAATAAAAAAATTGATGCCCGGAATCCGGATTTTGTAACATTAAAAAATATCTACAGTGAAAATAATGAATGTGATTTTAAATACCGTATTCACAAATCTCATTTTCAATATGCTCCTCTTACTAGCTGCGATGAAGAAGAAGTTTTTCTATATTTAAAGATATATTAACCAGCACTCGTACAAATCTAACAGCAGAAAATTTAAATTACACATTAATAATCAATGTCAATAAATCATGTCTAATGTGGTATGTATAATGCTTTGCAGATGTAACCTGTTTAAAAATAGGAGTATAAATTAGTGAAAATTAGATCAATTCATATTTAAATTTATTCTTTAAATATTTTATTCATCATTCTCCTATATCTGGAATCCACGTATGCCTGTCATTCTCAACATAATTTACTTTTATTTAATATTTTTTCTAATTTTCCATTTTGTGAATGAAATACTTTATGTTTAATAGACATGCTTTAATACGTACCCATTTCGGACAAGAGAATTTACAATATATGCAAATAATTGATGTGAATAAATCATGCCTAACGTAACTTACATTTGTATTACTTTCATTTTATTAAGTAAAATACAACCTTATGTTCCATACGTATGATAATTATGATAAATCTAACACGCATCTACGGCACTGAAAAGTCGCATTTTGCTAGCGTGGTATTTACGTCGAAGGTTGAACAAACGATCGCGCAAGTAGTATTGACTGATGCGAGTATCTCAACTACCAACGCATATGCATATTAAAGCTGAACAACTGCAGCCCGCCGATGCCGTGTGATTCATAGTCGATCGAGACAGCCGTCGGTCCGCTCCTTACTTATCAGATTGTTCGTGTTTATAACTCTGTACCTCAACATATTGAGACGACAAGTACAAGTAGATTAAAATTGCTTTCTAAAGAACAATCTTAACCACTTCACTTGAGATTGATTATGACCTAGTGATTTTTCGTAGCTGTTTATATTTTACGTTACTGTATACTGTTTTTGTCTACGAAAATAAATATTATTATAATAATAGAATAAACAAAAGGAAGTGGTTTGTAATAAGAGGGCAAAGTCCAGTATCCATTATTGCCTTTAAGTAGACGTGTGAACATACTGTGGGATTGATGTAAAGACGCAGACATTACCTAATTTACATGCAAATATTCTTCTTTGTCCCTTCCAAATTTCAAATAAATGGGATCTATTGGCCCAGAGAGTCGATGGATTCGATGACTTAGCGCAGAATTCATCGATGAATATAAGAGCCAGTAGCCATCAATGAATAAAAAGAATTGTGTGTATTCTATCACAGCACTGACAGTAACTAAATGACTTGAGATCAAAATAAGCTTAATTCTCTGTTAAATAGGATTGAAGTGTTTACAACATTCTGTCATTCAAATGGTTGTCAGATTCGCAACATCCGCCGTATGACGTTACAAATTACTTTTGGCCTGGTTTTGCCTTATTGGATTAATCCTTATATCTTTTAATTGATCAAATATCAAATCTCTTTTATTAAACTGATTAGCAATTTGTTACTAGTTAAATTTCAAGTTTTGAAAATTGAAAATGAATTACTACCAACTAAAATACACATCCTATTTTAGATTTTAATGAAAGATGTTCTGAGGCCATACGTTCCAGAATTTAGAGGAGTTGTTGGTGGTGATGATGGTGACTGCGAGTACCTTCAACTCCAAGATTTACTGAGTGATTTTATTTCCCCGTGCGTAATGGACTGTAAAATCGGAGTAAGAACATATCTAGAAGAGGAATTGGCGAAAGCAAAAGAAAAGCCAAAATTACGGAAGGTAAATCCTACTACAAAAATATATTTAAATTTCTCATACACTTACCCACAAGGATAATTTAAAGAAAGAAAAGGTTTTCTATCTACTTTGCGGCACACCAAATAGTATCAGTTGCAATTTATAAACGTATATCTGTGTTTTCAGGATATGTACGAGAAGATGTGTCAAATCGATAAAAGTGCACCTACAGATGAAGAACATCGATTGAAAGGAGTGACGAAGCCTCGCTACATGGTCTGGCGTGAAACGATATCATCTACCGCTACGTTAGGTTTTCGAATAGAAGGAATAAGACGATCTGATGGTACTTCTAGTAAAGATTTCAAGACGACGAAAACTAAGGAACAGATAATAAAGGCGTTTAGAGACTTTACTGATGGATTTCCTCATGCAATTGTGAGTAGAGCATAATAAAATTGTTAGTATCTTTAACTGAAACAGTTATTCAATAGCGGTCATATAATTAAAAATGCAAAATTTTTATGTATAATGTTTACTGTGACTTATTGAAAAATATGCATACTATATTCTCAAACAGTTTATTAAAATAAGAATACCCGCTAAAATACACAACAACAAAACATGTTAAACTAAAAAAGTAATTAATATTATACTTTGGTATTAATATTTCATGAGATACCGTTTATTTTCATTATATTCCGTACATACTGTACCCGTAGAATCAACAAACGTCTACTAGAGCACTGCACGGGTTAAGAAAAGCCCGGCTCGCCCGGGCCCGCGGGCCTCGTCTCTTTTCATTGCGGGCCGGGCCTAAAATTGTACGGGCCTGACAGGCCGAGAATGTTTTATATACCTAAGTACATCGAATGGGTATAACGTATGCAGTAAATGCTGTTTAGTTTTTACATCTATCGTTTGTATTAACAATTTTAATGTATGCAATGTTACTTCCAGATAATGTTTACTAATGAGCTTCGTGCTACAGGTTGTTAATAACAAATATATACCCTACATACATTGAAAATTGATAATAAGTAGAGTTGGCCACGCGCGCCAACGGGCAGCGGCGTTGTTATTAATATTCTCATAATATTTATGATAATAAAACGCAGCATTTAACCAAGTTCCCCAACGTGTAAGAATAGGTTCTGGTGGCTCAGGTATACCGGAGCACAGTCTGTGAAATTCGCGAATATGTTTCGGGGATTTGACAAACACTACTTTTGTATGCGCTATTAAAGCGTCTACCTCAGGATAACATTTTATTCTTGTTACATGTAATGTGTAACAAGTTAACAGGATGCTTTTTAAGAGATCGGCCTACAGAAACCATGTTTGCGGCACCATCACTCATAAACATCGACAGTTGGTTTGTTGAAAGTTCATACTTTTCCAATGTATTTAACACTAACTTTACAATTACTTCGGCAGTACATTGTTGTATTCGTCTGGAAGCTAATAGAATTGAAGGTGACGATTGATGCGGTTCCATTTTACGTACCATTATATTAACAACCGAATGTTTTTTACGATCTGTCGTTTCGTCCACACATAACCACATTTTTTTTTCTTTCAACTCCGATTTAATTCTCTTTTCAACATATTCACGAGCAGATAGCACTATCCTTCGTAATGATGTCCGACTTGGTAATTTGTACTCCGAATAGTTATTCCAAAACAAGACAAACGCTTCCTTGTCTAGTAAATTAAACGGTATATTACATACAATAACAGTAACACATAAATTAA
The DNA here is from genome assembly GCA_029619315.2 of Dynastes maya. Classification (NCBI taxonomy): domain Eukaryota; kingdom Metazoa; phylum Arthropoda; class Insecta; order Coleoptera; family Scarabaeidae; genus Dynastes; species Dynastes maya. Next base: position 47,736,882 of record JAROYE020000002.1, read on the forward strand.
ATATAAATTTGTCATAGCCTCGTGTGCAAGTTTTTTTTTGAAGCATGCCGTTCACTGTTTACTTGCCGTAGACAGTCCCTTTTGGACCAACTCATCAACGGGACATTACATATTACACATTCAATTTTAGCGCCATCATACGTTAAGTCAGGAATTTCGGCTGAAAATTCTCTAACTTGGTCCACCTTGGATCGTTCGCGCGACGTACGCAACATTTCTAAACAACACGTACCGCGCTAATGGAAGGTCGAAGCTACACTGAGGCTTGTATGTAACCGTATAGATACGACGCAGCTGTCTGTTGGCGCGCGTGGCCAACTCTAATAACAAGGTAACCATAGGATAATAGAGTAACGATAAATTAAATGCCCCTTTCGTGTAGTAGTAGATTTTCTTAATATCACTTTAACAAGCGTTTGATGAGATAGGTAGGAGGGTGTATCAAATATAAACGGGACTCGTTTTTTAAGAAATTCTAACATTATTTAACTAAGCTTACAAATATATATTATTTTTCTACATACTCTCCCGCCCTAGAAATACATTTTTCCCATCGGATTGGGAGCTTTTTTATTCCATCATCGTAAAAACTCTTCGGACGTTCGTGTAGCCATTGGAGCACAAACGTTTCCACCGTTTCTTTGAGGAATCCAAAAAGATGGAAGTCACAAGATGACATGTCTGGACTATAGGGTGGATGTTCCAGCGTTTCCCATCCTAACGCATCCACTTTTTGCATCGTGGCGTTAGTCACATGACATGTCATGCAGAAGAATGATACTTCTGACCGATTGCTTTTTCCTTTTCCTTCGAAATGACAATTTCGCGGCATCCAGTACTTCACAATAATATTGCGCATTAATTGTGCGTCGATCGTGGGAAAAATCAATGTGAAAAGCACCTTGCCGATCAAAAAAAGCTGTTGCGGCGATCATGGCTCTCGTTCTCGACTTTTTCACGCCCTCCAGAAATTTTTTTGTGCCGTGCAAACACACGGGTTCTTGACAGGGTGTTGTCCCTGAACTGTGTCTGTAATCGCCCCAAAATTTCGGTTGGGTTCACCCCCTCCTTGACTAAAAACTTGATGATAATCCACTGCTTCACGGAGACATGCACTTCTTTCTCGCTCATGGTTTCTTTTGATACTAAAGGGACTCGAGAAAGTTGCGGTCGGTTCTCCTCCCTCCCTAACGGTACAGGCTACCTGCGCATTAACCCCTAACAGGTCTAGAAGCCTTTCGGAATTTTTAAGGAAATTAGTCCCGTTTATATTTGGTATATCCTCGTAGTACAATCAATAATTGATTTAGAATGCTTTATAAAACGAAACTAACATTTGATGCGAAAATAAAATTGATATGTTGTAAGAAGTAAGGATAGTAAATTATCATTACGCTCAAAAATACAACAGAGAGTTATACAAAGAACAATTGCAATATTTAATGCGTAAAATTGATATGTAGTACACATTTTTTTTTATAACACAGACATATTAAATGGTAAATTTATAAAAGACCTGCTTAATCATTAATTTACCTGTTCTTTTTCCAGGCTGTTATGCCGTTATTCCATTTATTTTTGTATATTACGTTTTCTTTCGGTTTTATACAATATAGTATACAAAAACAAACAAAATAAATGTTTAATTCTACTCATTATAATGTGGTAATTAAAAAATGTTTAGAAATATACGGTGCAGATATAATTACTTAAACAGGCTAAAATAATTTAAACGGGCCAAACGGGCCTAAATTTCCTAACGGACGGGCCTTGTGCCGAGGTAATGAAAGCAACGGACGGGCCGGGAAGGTGCGCTCCATACTGTGACAGGGCCACGGGCGGCGCAGGCCGAGAAAAATAGGCCCGTGCAGTGCTGTAACGTCTACAACGTTTTGGAAGGAGAACTTGCTAGGCGATTACCAACTTCGTCAAACAAGTTATCCAAATTGCTTATTTGATTTTTTTTTTTCTGAATTCGATCGATATTATTATATATGGCTAAAGTCTGGACTTTATGAAGGCTAGTCCAGAGTTTAACTGTAGGCAACTTGTCTTCGTTTCGTCAGACCACAATGTATTAGTAGTCAACTTTTTCGGTTCCATTTATTAACTAAAAGATTCATACGTGCAACTTTTCCAAATAATTAGCCTTCATTAAGACTGCATCTAATAATCGTAGCAACTATACCGCTGCTACATTTTTCGTCAAGATTCCTTTTTGCAAAGCGTATAATTGTTGCATTTGTTTTTGCAGTTTGCTAGGTTTGCTAGGTTTAGTTTTTATTTTTACGTTTCCCGTTATATTATATTGCTTACAGTGACTCATAACATGTTTTTGAAAATGCTCCGATTTTATTTTGTCTTTAAAAATGCATCAAATGTAAGCGGTGTGAAGAAAATTCATTGAGTTATGTTTTTGAAATAAAATAATATACAGGGTTTATAATTGAAAACTAAATAAATAAAAGATGCTGATCGTTCCTAACTATAACGTTACCAGTGTACACACACTCCGCGCAACATGAATAGAACCAATCACGTATGTTGCATTTGTAGTGACTATAAACATAGTAGCGCGCTGGAATTGTTATTTTCAATAATAAGAAGGAGATATAAAAAGATGTGCCCAACATGGTAATTTTTGTAAAACTTAGTGCAAATGTACGTTGATTGATTGATTGATTTCTACCCAAGCAGGGTTAGTCTTTGCATCGTTAACACTGAGGTTTAGTAGCCTATTGTATTATTCCTGCTTCGGTTTCGTTTTACTTGAACCTGATCGAGGGAACTACTCGATCAGGTTTAAGAGCCTATGTAGTAGATCTTTCTGCATTGGTAGATCAATTGCGCTTTGCATAGCGAATCTACGTTGAGCTAGCGCTGCACATTCGAAAATACTATGAGGGGGTGTTTCCTCCTCCTCGTTGCAAAGTCTACATAAAAGGTTCATCTTTGTAGATCCCCATCTTATGCAAGCCTCTCAAACAGCCGGGTCTTTTTAGTAGATATGTTGCTGCCCTAAGCTGTATCCTGCTTTATTCAAGCAGGTCAGCAGTCAGATCTTGCGACAGTTTTCCCATCATCCATCTACTGTGCTTTTGTCCAGCCACATGGTTCCAATTTAATTGGTGTTGTGTTATGATCCACTCATTGATTGCACCACGCACTGCATTCTTGGTAATACCTAGACCCGGCTCAGGGTCTATATAATTCATATTTGAGCCTCCCCTGGCTAGTTGGTCTGCAATTTCATTGCCCGCTATAATCCTGTGCTCTGGCACCCACAGTAGACCTTGTTGTGTTTAAACAAAACCATTAGGTTTTGCAGGCACTCCCGTACTAGTTTGTATATAAGTACTATTGTAAAGCGCCACTTGAATACGATCAATTTACAAAATAAAAGATTCGCTTGCAATAACAGAATACATTATTTATCAATAATGAGCACTTTTACCATTGTTTCTTATAACAATTGAGTGGAATTATACAGGGTTCTCAAGTAGTCAACGAGAAGTTTTGCCTAACTTCGTTTAAACGCCTGCTCTAGTTCGTCAGCACAACTGAATTGCTTAGCATTGGAATACAGTTTACGCGATAACCATTCCCAAATATTTTCAATGTTCAGGTCGGGGGAGAGCTACGGTCAATCGAGAACCTCAATGTTTTGTTCTTGAAACCAGTGTCAAACAATGCGCGCGGTGTGAATACTGGCAGTATTTTGTTGAAAAATAATTGCCTCACCTGCCATAACATTGGAAAATTTTGTCTTTCACCTGTTCTAGAAGCTAGATGTACTTTTCTAAATTTTGCCTGCTCTTCACTAAATTAACAGGTCTGTTATAGGAAATAGGTCCCCATACCATGACTGACTAACATCGGCACGCCCGCGCTGTCGTGACAGAATCACTTGTTCTTTACGTAAATCATGATAACAATAGGAAAATCCATACGAACCATCCAAATTAAACTCCTTCTCGTCAATGAAAATAACAGTTTGCCACGATTTTATTGAATTTATTGTTTTCGAATTTTCCGAAAGCTTGCAACAAATGTGTTGGTCGTATTCATGTGGCGCGGAGTGTACATATTTTTATACTTATGTTCTTAAGACCTAGTGGGTTTTTAATATACTGGATATATTCATCGCATATTTGATTAATATTATTCTGCATTTTACATGTACATATTTCAAATTAATTTTGTTTTAAATCACGTTTGCATGCGATTAATAATCGATCACAGTCAATAACTTTATTTCAAATCGCAACTAACCAACTTAATTCTAATAAAATAAACAAAATTTTTTCCTATTTTGCTGTAGGCCACAAAATAAATAAAATCGTTCGAATTAATCATTTTCTTATAAATTCATGAAATGTAGTACTGTTTTGTCTGATTTCAAAGAATATGGATTTTTACTGATCTCTATTTTCAGTGAAAAGTGTAGCTAATGACTTTATTTTACATTCCAGCCGAAATACATACAGAGATTAAAAGCAGTTAAAGCTACCCTGGATTCATCGACTTTCTTTACAACGCATGAGGTAAGCATATATTTAATAATATACCCATTGGGAAAATGTGAAATTAGCTGTATTGCTATTCCCTCCTTGCTCTCCCGCCGTACATGCGAGAGAGCGATCAGAGGATTGAGTGGAATCCGATCAATTCGATTCGGGTCGTGCTAGTACACTTCGAACAATGTCGGGATGTAGACCTACTGTGTGAAGAGCGCACGTAATAATTTGAAGTAATAGTCGCCTGGAAATGAGAGTTTCGCATATTTATTTTGTTGTTGCTACGAAGCTTAGACAAAATTAATAAGAAATTCTAACGATGAAAATAAAAACAGATTCTGATAAAATAAAAGAGAAAAAAAAGAATACTCTAGAAGTTCTCTCTAAGATCGTCCGCACATAGTGCAGTTTACCTCGTAACTAACCACATCGGTAACTTTGTGCCATCGACTGCCGCTAACCCCTCCGCTTGAGAGCGAGAAGGGGCTAATTTCACATTTCCCAATCGATATAGTACTATTTAGTAATTTACATGCCAATTGATGAAACAGCTATATGTGGCAATCTTATTTTTAAAATTCTGTATCGGGAACTCATCTATAGATGCTATTCCCGTACATATAACGAATAACGTTCCGCTTATGTTAGGCCTGCGCTCCCCACTCCTCAACAACACACAACTCCACTTGTATGGAGACTTTCAAATTATAAAATACTATCATGGGTTATAATTTGATTGTTGGGGCAACCTTTTCATGTGGATTAGTTTTTTATATTTTACGTGATATTGTTTAATAAACCTTTTACTGTCTTATTTCAGTGTTAAATCGTTTCAATCTTTCATTAAAGGTTTTGAATTATACTACGAGGGATATTTGATAAATAATGCACAGGTTGGCAACACTGCGGAGTGAATAACGCGACGACAGTGAAAATTACGCTAGTTGTAGTTCAAAGTTTGAGGAAGAAGCACGTGTTTTAGTCTCATCGATAGCTTATTTTGTTTGTTAATAACGCGAGCTAGAAATGGAGCCCGCACCGGCATCAGTTACTGTTACTGTTGAGGATTAAAGATCTTACATTAAGATCGAAACTTTACGTGGCAAAAACCTGACGGAAATCCACAGTGCATTAAGTGAAGGTTGCGGTGAGTTAACAGTGGACCGTACTACAGTTTCTCGTTGGGCTAATCGTTTTCGTGAAGGTCGTGTAAGCATAAACTATGGCCCAAGACCTGGAAGACCGAAAACATCAACAGATGAACGAAGTGTGAAACTTGTGAGAGATTGTCTTCAAGAAGATCGTCGTGCGACATGTGAAGAAATTTCTGTAGCCACAGGGAGTTCACCAACGTCAGTATTCCGGATTCTGACAAATGATTTACACAAGAAGAAAAATTCTGCGCGATGGGTCCCTCACTGCTTGAGTGCTGAACAGAAGCGGACACGCCTGGACATTGCGACCTTACTGAAACTATGATTTGACGTTGAAGGTCAAGCATTTTTGTATCGGACTGTCGCTATTGATGAAACGTGGATTAGAGACTTTGAGCCGGAATTGAAATCACAGTCCAACGAGTGGAGAGGTCGACCTTTCTCAAGACCAATCAAATTTCGACGAGCGCAATCGAAGATCAAACGAATGACGATCTTTGCTTACAATCACCACGGAATCATCATGACAGACAGAGTTTCATGTGGACGAAGTGTCACAGCAGTGTATTGTCGTAAATTCATGCAAAAACTGAACAGAAAACTGCACAAAACCCGACCTCAGTTGCTTGAGGCTGGGCCACTCATTCTCCATGACAACGCTCGCCCGCACATCGCCAATCTTGTAACTGAAAAGCTGCGCGCATACGGTTGGAATGTGTTACTGCATGCGCCCTAGAGTCCGGACATAAGTCCACCAGACTTTGACTTATTCCCAAAGTTGAAACAACCTATGCGTGGACGTCGTTTTCCTTCACTGAAAGAGCTTTCCGCCGTCGTTACCCGAGCCATTCGCCAGATAAACAGAGATGGTGTATTAGATGGAATAGTCAAGCTTCTCAACCGGTGGGACGCAGTCATTGCGAAGCAGGGAAACTATATTGAAGGATTGTAAAGAGATCGTGTAAAAAAATAAACATGGTAGTAAACAATAAGTTTGTGTGCATTATTTATGAAATATCCCTGGTACTAAAAATTTAGAGACGTTGATAAGGTTGCATAACAAAGTTATTGCTAAACTCTCAGCCATTGACAGAAAATAACTTGTATTTAGGGTAAATACTTGATGTTACGTATTTGTGACGAATACAATAGAGTTTGATGAAATTTAAAAATTGGATACGTAACATCTATTTATTCTTACTTTATATAAAATACACATTATCGTTCTTAAACTAATTATTTCTGAATAACCAACAATATTTTACAATCGCTTTAGTAAAAATTCTGTTATGCATGTGATTTTGTAATACTCTGGTAACCCAATTCAAATGGTTTAAGCGAGAGACTTTAAAATAGTAGAAGACATTTCTTGAAAAAAGAAACTTATTTTATATTTTTTTATAATTCTATATAATCTCTAAAAACCTGCCGGCCTCCTTGTTGACACAAAATCACATAGCAAAAAGTAAATGAGTAAACATCGAATTCGCTAAAAAAGATTTACTTTTAATTTTCAGATGATAGGCAGTTCTTTATTGTTTGTGCACGATCGCTTTAACGCGAACGTATGGCTCATAGACTTTGCAAAAACCGTTTCTTTGCCGGAAAGCAGCACGACCGACCATGATTCTAAATGGATTGTTGGAAACCATGAAGATGGATATTTGATCGGACTTAACAATTTAATTTCAATATTTGTAACAATGCTCGAACAGCAACCAGTAGCTGTCACACCGCCACCATTAATAACACAAGACGCAACCGAAGTTGAAGCTGGCAGAGAAGAATTATGATCAATTATGACGGCTGCTTGCTGTGCTCAATACTGTACACCTAATGTACCTCAAAATACCACAGAATCCATAGTCGATACGAAGAAAGTTGTTTCATATGACCAACTCGAGACGCTATTCAAATTACTAGATTCCAAAATCAGAAATTTTGGTTACCCGTTGTATCAATCGAAGATGATGTGCCTTTGAGAGTATTTGCTCAATCGAACGCAGACGCCATAGACAAATTAGTGCCCAGAAACGTAATTATCTAGAATAAAAAATAGTAATTAACGGGACACACAACAATTTTTTACAGGATTTCTTAACTTTTAACTTCCTCGCACTATACACATTTCGTGCCCACTTAATGTGTTGCATATGTACATTATTGAAACTTTACCTATGATTTAAAAAATTTCTGTATAACGTTATTCTTTTCCCTTAACATGGTAATTACGAGTTATACAGTGTATCTATAAGAATGAAAACAGTTTTAATTGGAAGTTAAGCTTGTTAATGTAGAATTGCAACGATATTATGAATTAATGTATAACTATATTTATTTGGCGACACAGTGGTAATCTATAGAACTAAAATTTGATGACACATATGAAAAGTGTGACTCTTTAACTACCGTAGTATAAATAAATCCTCTACAATTACGTACCTTTTATACGTAATACACTTAATTCTATTTATTAGAGATAGAAACATGTAATGAAATTACTGACGATATCGATTGCTGCCAAGAGTATCTCTATGTGTCCTTTAATTTTTAATTGGCTATAACAGCAACAATAGCAACTTTTTGTTGCCTATATTGTAAAAGTAGTATGTAAACTAACTACATCTATTTCCTAAGAGATTCTGTATATGTATATAATGTAGCATTATTTATTTTGTTAATTTATATTTTATGTTATGCTTGTTAGATATTCTTCACGAAGGATATGAAGTTGTATATTATCTTATAATAAGATTTTTAAGATCTTAACGCACTGATAAAATTACATACGTATAACTGATTTATGTTAGTATGACTGTTAGAATAAAAGTATTTAGAAAAATCCAATATTCATTTTATTATTGCGGATTTTTCAATTGAAAGATGTGCATAGTTTAGAGCAGTGGTCGCCAACCTTTTCAATGTGTTATGCTACTTTGATAATTTTGGAACAAACAATGAGCTACCTAGTCGTAAGCGACGTAAGCCAACTTAAATGAAATAATGCACAGTTATATTCGACATACATGTATTTATTTTACTAATACATACTAATACAAATAAACTAATACATACTACATAACTAAATCCATACCTACCAATCGTAGGTGTTTGGAAAATAAACAAAATTTCTATGCAGCCACAATGGCATGTCACATACGATTTAATAAAAGTGAATAAAAATTACAAAAAAGTAACGCACTATTTTAAACAAAAACATGTGCAGATAAAAAATGCATGTTCAATGAGAAGGCTGACGCTCAGACTCATCGATAATCTTTTTAATGTTTGCAGTATAGTTTGATACAGCCATTCGAATACAATTATCCAAATGTTCATCTGTAAGTCGATTGCGGTATTTGTTCTTAATTAACTTCATATTGGAGAAAAAAGATTCACACAAATAGGTTGAACTAAATAACGCATTCACTTTGAAGGCAACACGACATAGAACTGAATATTTGTCTTAGCTTACTAAGGGCCAGATACATTTTGTATTTGAGACTAACGATTTTAAAGCCAAAGCATTTTGAAACGCAATCACTTCCATTTCTGTTGCAGCGATGTCTTCGTCAAAGTTCTGCATAACACAAGTTACAAACTGTTGGATATTAATTTCTATGAAGAGTGAAATAACAAATTGCGCCACTAAATCAGTTTCGTTGAAATCTTTAAAACGATTTTTGAAGTTATCCTTCAAGTTAGAAACTATTTCTACATGATATTTACTATCATAGGGTTCCAATGCATTTTCAGATATCTTTTCTGAAAGAATAGCAAAATGCTTTGTATCGCGGTTAATTAGGTTTTGTTCCCAAAACTCAAGCTTTTTGATAAATGCTTGTATATCAGAAATCGTTTCCATTAGTTCTTTGTCTCTTCCCTGAAGCTACAAATTAAGTTAATTTAATTTTTCTGTAACGTCCACAAGAAAACCAAAATCTCTAAGCCAGATTGAATTTTCCAGTTCCGGAATTGGTTCATCGCGTTGTTTGAAAAATTGAACCATGGCAGATAGGACATTATTAAAACGTTTCAGCACTCGTCCTCTACTTAACCATCGGACTTCAGAGTGAAGAAGTAGCTCCCCGTATTGACAGTCAATTTCATCGGCCAAGGTTTTGAATATTCTTTGTAACGCTGGAGCTCTAATTTTGTTCACAATTTTTACTACCAATTTCATAACGTTGTTTAGTTTTAGAAAATTTCCACATAATGCTTGCTGATGGATAATGCAGTGGTAACAGAGAAATTGCGGAAAACTTTCATCTTTACGACATAACGCCACCAGACCTTTATCACAACCCACCATAGCTGGAGCGCCATCGGTTGTCAAGCCTACCATTTTCGATATTGGAATTTTTTCAGAAGAAATAATATTTTTGAAATGAGAAAACAACTCCAGCTCAGTAATATGTCCTTTCAGTGGAATGAACTTCAAAAGATCTTTAATCGTAAAATCACTAAAAACCATCCTGATGAATACGGCCATCTGCGAGGTGTCCACCACATCTGTTGATTCATTCAGTTGCAGTGAAAAATAAACACAGTTATATAAGCCACTTCTTAACTGTAAAAAATATCATTGCTCATTACTTCTACTCGTCTCATCACTGTATTAGCAGAGAGTTGCATAGATTTTATAGCAGACACTATCTCGTCTTTATTCTAAAGTTGGCAAATAACGAATCTCCAGATTCTAAAAACGCATGTTTTATCATTTCCCCGTCTTCATAAGGTTTCTTCTTTTGTGCAATTATTTGGGATACACGGTATGATGCTTCAGTTGCGGCCTTATTTTTGTCGACTGTTTTTAAAAATATTGACTGTTGTCCAATTAACTGGTTTTTAATTGTTTCAGTTTTTCCTTTCTGGTGGCAGAATGTAATGGGAATGATTTTTCAAAATTCGAATGTACAGTTTTATGATGCCTCTCAATGTTTCCTTTTTTTAGCAACGGAGACAGAAGCATTACATAACATACATTCATTTTTACTTTTAACTTCTGTAACGAAGTATTATTCTTCCCATTCCGAATGGAAAGGGTATGTCTTTACCTTCTTACTGCTGCTTGCCATAATATTTTTAATTGCAGGCCAACTGTAACCCAACCGCTAGATGTTGATTATGCCGTTCAGTTTTCAACTGAGCGCAATGTCGCCGCGCGTTCAAAGTAACCCAGATCGTTCTCGAACACTAGTACGCTGATCGGTTCTAGACGATTCTAGCGTGGTGACGTTGGCGGCAGATCGCTCACCGCAGTGTTGCCTCGGCTTGTGTTTATTATGAGAATTTACGGAAGCTTCTATGATTTTTACACCTTTGTATTTTTAAATATATGTTGTGAGCTACCAGAATTGCCTTCGCGAGCTACCGACGGGTTGGCGACCACTGGTTTAGAGTATCTATTTTGTGTAATCTATAAAAGTATCGTGTAAATTTTACTTTGTAGCGAAACTCTGCTGAAAATTAGGTGCTTATTTAATTTTTTTGAAATATTGCTAGTTCTAAATTTTGATGTTATCTATAAGTTGGCAACGATTTGATGAAGATGGCACATCATTTACAAAGATTTTTTATGCGTTACGTACATGAGCTAAAAGCTAAAAGAATGAGGTTTTTACAAATTTTGATATAATTCCGTGAATTAGTATTATATTTCCAAACAAGAAATTCCGAACACAAAGAAAAAAATAGCCTCAGTTTACAGTCTTTTGGGAATGTATCTGTCATTTTGAAACTGTTACGTACACTTTTACACGTGTTACGTACCATGACATAGTTAAAACCGTTGCAGTTTTATTTTTCTATTAAACTATTACTTACCTGTGCCAAGGTACAATTTTCATCTAATTAGTGACAAATTTTAGAACAAGCTTTTTAACCAATAGAAATATTATTTTTGACTGCTTAATAAAACATCAAATTTCAATTTGAACATTCAAAATAATTTGTGTGGCAATGCAGGTGTTTGTAAATGAACTGTAGACTTTTCTTATTCTAACTTATTGTTTTAAGTTAAATATTAACCGGGATGCAGTTGGACGATTCTTCCCATGCCAATTCACTGGAGGAAGGTTTTCTTAGTTCCGTCAAGGCCTACTTTCGAAAAATAAACTGGCAAGAAATGAATATTCGAAATCGAAAATGTTAAATTAAGTATAGGAAACCTTAATACAATTTTATAAATGGTTAAAATTAGAATCTAAATACGATAATGAATACAGGGTGTGAATACAGGGTGTTCCATTTAATATAAAAAAGTTATTTGACCTTAATGATAGTCCAAATCAAAAGAATATTTTCATCCACTCTGTATAATTTTTAGGGATCATTTTTGTTTTATCATCTAATCTAATTCTTCGAATAAAAGTAAATATAATTAGAAAATATTTAGCCCAAATACGTAAGACAAGCTTGTCTCTTAAATTTTGGTCTACATTTTCAAGAATACTTAAATATCTCAAAAACGACTTGAGTTAGGTATAGGCAACATAATAGTAACTTGCCTTTATTTAGCCCACACTATCAAAATATGCAATAATATACAGGGCATTCCATTTAAATTTTCACAACTTTGGTGAGTAACTTCCTTTTAAGTCACTCTGTATATTTCAAAACAATTTTAAAACTTGCTACCAATGAACCAACATAGCACCTAACAAAAATATTTTGCAGTTTTTCGTATGTAAACCGACGTGAATGTGGTGTTTTTGAATTCTCTGTTTGTCAATGATCATCTTAATTGTGAATTGTGAGTGTCATGCAGGTACACCGTGTAAATTGCTCCTCTATAACATTGCCCCTGTTTGAATAATATTGCTGATTTACACGTGGTATAATTTTTATGTGTATAATTCTCCGCAAAATTATGCGTCGTGTTCTGTTGCATCCCTATAAGATTGCGGAAAGCGGCGCATCCTTAGAGATGAATCGGGTCCGCTACGAATCCTCTATCGGGGGCATAGTGGCTTGCGGATAAATTCTTACAAATAAGTGAAATATATAAAAATATATAAAATATACAGGTAATAAAATTTACGACGCGCACTAGGATGTATGCAGTTTTTAATTATGCGAAATGAGAAATCTAAATCGGAGCTAATGTAAAAGGGTAGTGCGCTCAATATAATTTTTCAAAGCATCCAATAAAGGACTTGTTTGGTATCAACTTACTGTATTGCGCATTACTAGAGTTTGTTAAAAAGGTGGTACCGGATGGCAGTAGCGTAGCGGTAGCGGCGTGGGTAGGGGTAATTTTCAATTCGTAGTCGATCTCGACAGTACCGCGAGAGAGTTCAAAGCGACAGTACGTTGAACGCCAAATAAGTACGCGGAGATGGGACGCCCAAAGGGTGTAACGTTCCCTTCGAATGTGAATAAATATCTCAGGCATTTCCCTGGATTAGAATATATAAGTCCGCATATTTATTGCACAATATGCAATAGCGGATTGCCAAGTCGCGATAGGTTTGAATGTAGAAAACATTGTAAAAGTAAACGTCATGCATTGAATTTAAGAAACAGTATTCCATACTGGCAATTTTTATATGATTTTATTTTTATGTTAAGTGTGTGCAACATCCCACAACATCTAGTATCTAATGAACACTTTCGTCTTTTTTGAGCTAAGTACGTTCCCTCATGGAAGCTGTCAACATATATGCAATTACGATACAATTTGCCACGTGTGCAAGATACAGTAAAGGAATGTGTAAAAGACGAGTTGAGAAATAAGAAAATCTGCCTATGTGTGGATGAAACAACTGATGCTCAGAAACACAGCGTCATTCATGTTGTAGCGCGTCCTTTAAAACGTGATGGTCCACCAGCTTCATTGTTGTTATCCAGTAAAAGGATTCAGAAAACTAATGCAGAAACCGTTGTCAAGATAATAAAAGATTCGTTCAGAGAATTTTATATCACAGGAACCCAAGTCACAATGTTCGTTACTGACGGAGCCGCAACAATGCTAAGAGTTGGTAGGATGTTGAAAATATGCTTTCCGACTCTTCTTCACATAATATGCCTCATACACGCATGTCACCTCGTAGCAGAAACCATTTGAAAGAAGTATCCGGTGGTGGATAAGTTAATAGCATCTACCAAAAAAGTGTTCATCAAATCTCCCAAACACATCCGTGTATTCAAACAATTGTGTCCGAAATTACCACCACCACCTCAGCCTGTAATAACACGATGGGGAACATGGCTCCAGGCAGTATCTTACTATCAGAAATATTTTTCACAAGTGAAAAATGTCATTTTGCAACTTGATTCAAATGATTCTGCAGCAGTTCGAGATAGTCAGTAACTTTTTTCCAATTCGGACGACAAATAGATGAAACTTCCATGAACTATTCTGAAGTTGCACACGCTATTGAGCAATTAGAAAACAGTCACTTATCTGCACGAGACGCTTTAAATTGCATAAACAATTTACAAGCCGCTCTAGAAAACTTGACGAACACGATATTGCTCAAAATTTTGGTGCAATTTTAACGAAAAATACCGATTTACAAAAGGTTCGGTCTATAAATGAAAATCAAGAATGCCCAGATGAGGAAAAGGAATAGCTGACATTTGCAAATCTTACTTCACTGGATGTCGAACGATCATTTTTGAAGTATACGACAACGTATTCACAACACCGTCGACGGCTGAATGAATCGACAGTGGAAGCGTTGCTGATGCAATTCTACGCAGCTTACCAGGGCGGTTGCCAATTGCCACAGTGGACATCAAGACGACAGGAAAAGGTAACAATATTATTTTTCACTGATATTGTATATTACGTACCTCCTTTTATGCGGTGCGCCACTGTCGGTATCACCTTTTTAACAAACTCTGCACATTACATCGCATTAGACTGAGTAACGGTTTGATATACATAGATAAACAAATACAGTTTAGTTCGTGGTTATATTTTGTATTAAAAACAAAAAAACTTGTGTTTAATAATTGTTGGTGTATTTTTGTTAATTAGTTTGATAGTAAAAGTATACTAATAATTAGTATTTATGTAGAAAAGGGCATAAAGAGGAAAAAGGAAGAAGAGAGTCGAGCGCGGGAAGTGTGTTGAAAAAGGAGATTGAGTAGTATACTTAAATTATTGTTAAATATTTCGAAATTAATAAAGTATTTTCTATTAAAATCACGGTCGTCCTTGTTTGTGCCGAAGGTGTAGCTAATATTTCAGAAGCGGGATATGAACGATAAACGAGAAAAAGTGTAGAAAAGGAGCCTGTTAAAACTGAGGTTAGATGGACATTCGCTGAATTAGCGTGTTAAACAGTTGTGTTTAGTGTACGCTGAAAACATTTATTCGCGTGTTTCGTGAACAAACAGAGTCGAGAACAGATCGAGAACACCCAGAAACGAGAATTGTATCGTGGATACGGTATAATTTTATAGAAACTGTAGTTTGTCTCAAATACAGGAGGAGTATTTGTGAAAATAGCAGTTTGAAGCGATGGAGAACGCCGATATATTTGAACTATTCCAGAAGAATTCGGAAACAAATTCGATACAACCTGCGGTAAGTGAAAGTGGTGAAACGAGTAATGCAACGGAAGAAACAGGTGATAAGTTGAGCGAGATAACAAAAAACATAAAGTTAATGATGAAGGAAAATTGACGACGAGATGAAATGTTAGAAAATGTATTTTTACATCGGTGAGTGTATACAATATAGCACATTTGTCGAAAAATATTGAATATTTTAATGAAGAAGAAACAAGCGCAAAAGCACAAACATGGTTAAATAATATTAGAACGACCAAACAAATGCATTCATGGCCAGATAACGTTGCGTTAAAGATAGTAAAGTCACATTTGAAAGGGGCTGCAAAAAGCTGGTATGAAACCAAAGCATGTGGAATAATCAAATTAGAGGAATTTGTGACAGCATTCGAAATAACATTTATTGGTCTACACAGTTTACCAAAAAAGTGGAAACGGATGAATTAGTGGGTGCAAAGGAAGCTATATCAGTGGTCAAAATTCAATCACCGACGATGAAGAATGGAACCCCAACAAGCCGGCAGAAAATGCAGAAGTGAAGCCGAGGGACGACCAACGAAGGCCCTCACGACGGGCTACGTTTGAGGACAAATGTATGTATGTCAGGATAAGCCGATTGTAGAAAACGGCATAGAGAGGGAAGAGGGAAAAGGAAGGGAGTCGAGCACGGGAAGTGAAGGGTGTTAAAAAAAGGCGATTGAGTAGTGTAGTTAAATTATTGTTAAATATATGGAAAATAATAAAGTATTTTCTATCAACATCAGTGTCGTACTTATTTGTGCCGAAGGTGTAGGCAATATTTGTTAATTTTATTTATTTTAAAATTGCTACGAAATTAAATTCAATTTCACTTTAATTTAAGAACATACGTAAGTGTTCTGAACGGCGCCGCTTGTTTACATATCTCATCCTTTACCTTATCTTCCGTCTTGCTTTGCAGAACCCGCGCGCATACTACGTTTCTGCAAAATTGGAAATTCTTTTACAGTGTTACACCGAAAACTTTTCGGACTGGTATCAGTACTGATGCAATCATATTCTGTAGCAACTAATATTAGCGAACATGTCTTATTGTTTTTATATTTTTAGGTATCAAATTATGAATGTACACATTGTTAAATTTAAAAGTATGTAAGTACTAAGGTGTTTATACTTATTACATCTTCTCAAAACAAAAGTTTCGGAAGAATAAGTTTGAATTTCAAAAAAGAATGTTCAAAATTAATAGCAAACGGGCTCGTCGGGCCAAATGAGCTTGGTGGGCTGAATGGATTTGACGGAGCATCCGTCCCATTTTAGAAAAGCCCGGACCGGCCCACATCTGAAATATTCCAGCCCGATCCGGTCCGGCCCACTTGTATGACGCATTCTGGGAATGCAAGTGTGAGGAGATACTTTTGACCAACAGTCTATTACCATTTATAGAATTCATTGATGTTTGAAGTATGCAAGACACTGAAACATTATTGATAATCTTTTATTTATTTTTTCAATAAATAACATGCACGTACAGTACAAAATTTCAATATACTTTGGCTGACAGCATTTTTTACAAAAGTAATATAAATAGAAATAACATAAAAGAAGACTATGTTCTACGACGTATCGACTTTAACTAACTACAAAACTAGGCTCTGCAATACTATTATTCACGTTTCACATATTAAAAAAAAATGAATATACCATAAATTTGATTAAATCGTGCTGTGAGTACAACCAAAATACTTGCTTGTTTGTAAATTACAAGTACGTAGTGGTTGTTATGTAGATCCTGTATTGCATTGTGTGGTATAAAATTTCCCTAAATATTACATTAATACTTTAATAATAATTGAATGTATCTACATTAACATACCTCTATTAAAGTATTATGTTATTAGAGAGGTGAGCCTGCTTCAGGTGAGTAAAACTCAAAGTGCCATCGTTAAGAATTGTCTACATTCTGAAAATTTTTTCTTGGTTTTACTAATTATAAATGGCAATAGTTAGCTAATAGAATATAATAGTTAATTGAACTAAAACTACATCTTAAAAACGCACAAAAATTGCATTACGACACCTCACTTTTATCAATATAAAAAACCTATGCGACCATAAATATCCAATAATGTTTTTACCGTTGCATGCACCCATGTAATATTAGCAGTCAGATCAGTTTCAAACATATTTTATAATCACAGTCTCGATGTGCTACATCAATTTAACACATTGTCATTGAACATTAACTCCTTTTGATAAGCTAAAGTTTTTCACTGAATATTTCCTTAGAGTCATCCTTATTTTCTTTCGTGCGTATAACTTGTCTTTGCACTGGACTTAAATTAGGTGATAAAATAACTGGTCTTAAGGAAAATCTTCTATTGCTGCCAGGAACACGTATAGATCTTCTTCCAGTTACATCAGAAGGAAAAGGAGTGTATGGTGGCGGAGGACCGGCAGTTAAATCGGGGGAAGATATATCTCGGCTATCTGGAACTGGGGACAGTGTTGGAGCTACTGATGCTTTTCTCAAAGTCTGTGAGTCTGCTAGAATAGGTCTTAGCGAAAATCTTCTACCCATTTGAGTCGACGGATGCTGACTAATTATGGAGCCTTTTCTACTTTGTGAGGGAGGCCGTATTGATATTCTTCTTGATATTGAAGGTGTTAGTTTCGGAGGAGTTAAACTAGCAGTTCCAAGTTTCCGCTGTGGTGTAGGTAATGTTGTTTCATTTGGATCTGGTACGGCGAAATTGGCCAAAACTCTTAGGAAATCGGCAACTGAGGTTTCTTCTAGTACACTGTCTGTGGGATACAAAGAATTTCTTCCACTTCTGGTCTGCCTTATATACCTATTAGTAGGCATACTACAAATTCTATTTCGTCTAGGTACTATTTCTTGTTTTTCAATGTCTATATTTTTCTCTTTAGACCCGATAATTGTGTTCTTTAATTTCGTTAAAAGATTAGAAGGTTGCACTGATTGCAAAGATAATGTTCGGCTTCTTGGTTTGCTGGACAGATTTTCTTCTTTAACATCTTGTAATTTTGTAGTTGAAGAAAGACCATACCAAGTGAGATTATTGTCCTCTTGTAAATTAGATTTGCTACCAAATGGAAATTTAACCTCACTAAACGCGCGTCGTCTTCTAAGCATTGGTCCTACACTCAATGTATTTTGGTTAGAAGATGTCCACGTCGAATTAACAACTTCTGAAGATAATATTTCTTCATTGGAGAAGCCATTTATGCCTCTTGTACCCTCATCTTCACTATCCATACTGCTTAATGCATTTACTACCCGCAATAATAAATTACTTTGTTCAGATACTTTTCTGTTAAACGTTTTCTCTATATCTATTAAGTTCAACTCAGTATCCGATTGTGTCCTCACCATATCGGGTATTGGTACACATTCTGATAAAGCTCTTTTTCTGCGAGTTGTTGGTGAATCCGTGTCTCTGTACAGTGTTAGATCTGGACAACTTTGACTATGTTGTAGTTCCGTTGGCGTATAGACAAATTCACCCTTATAAACACGTTTGACTTTAAGCAGTAGGAACTCGTGAACAAGTGCTCTTAATTCTGTACGAATCTTACGAGGCGTTTGTTTAATATGTACCGCAAGAGCATGTTCTATTGCATGCATTCGTTTACTTCGTAGGCCGCTGGTTATAAAACCAAGGACCATTAAAACATAGCCTAATCCTACGATAATCCAAACTAGGAGGAAAAGTTTGTAGATCGTATAAATATAGGAGTCGTGACCCGGTAGATTGACACCTGAAATATTAAATGAGGTTAGTAATTTTGTTTATTAAATACTAGTGCTAATATGGTATTGATGGAATCACTCGCGGCAAAAGCAATGTGAGGAGAGAAAACACTAGCCAACGGACATGTTTCTGCCTACTCAGCGTCATCAGCGTTGCTCTGAGTGCTTCTCTACCTCACACCGCTATTTGCCTCTCGGCTTATATCACTATTCCTCGAAACGACGTGCAAAATATATTTTGGCGCTGTCTAGTGCCAAGAGATACATGCTTGTCGTCTAGAAAGCAGCGACAAAAACCGTGTACAGTTCCCAAAACAACTCTGGAATAGTTTCTGGACTGATAACTGGAGATGGCGTGCACATGAGCGCTCTGGGTAGTTGCATATGTAAATG
Organism: Dynastes maya; assembly: GCA_029619315.2. NCBI lineage: Eukaryota > Metazoa > Arthropoda > Insecta > Coleoptera > Scarabaeidae > Dynastes > Dynastes maya. The sequence goes on from JAROYE020000002.1 coordinate 47,756,222, forward strand.
ATTCTTACAGGCTTACCATAATGTATTAAAAACACATAAAAAATGCGTAGAAACAATAATCGAAATAATGCTAATATAGCTCCTCATGGCATTAATGGAATCACAAGCATTATTTACTCTTCCAGAGTTGTGTTGGGAATTGTACCCGGTTTTCGTCGTTGGTTTCTAGAGGACAGGCATGTATCTCTTGGTGCAAAATGGCGCCAAAAGACATTTTGCTCCTTGTTTTGAAGGATAGTGATATAAGTCGAGAGGTAAATAGCAGTTTGAGGTACAGAAGGACTCGATGCAACGCTGATGACGTTGGGTAGGCAGAGACATGTCCGTGCCTAGTGTTTTCTCTCTTCACATTGCTTTCGCTGTGAGTGATTCCATCAATACCATGAAGAGTTATATTAGCATCATTTTGGTCATTGTTTCTAGGCATGTTTTGATGTGTTTTTAAATACTGGTAATTACTAATATTATTGTTTTGCTTGTCTCCAAATTTTGATTTGTGTAGAATATTCTAATAATACGAAATTAACTGATTTAAACTGATTATGACACACACAACTAACATATTAGCAGAAAACGCAAGACGTGTTAAACTTATTTTTACAGAACTAAAATTTGTTAAGTTACTTCTAGTGGGTGAAATATTCTTTTAATACCAAATAACAGCTAAAATTTTTTTGGTATAGATCCAAACAACTCTATTGACCAAATGTTGCTTCTACTAACGATAATATAATAAAATAATGATAAAATTCTATTTTTAAAGAGAACAGAAAGCAATATTTGGTATTTCATTAACAAGATTTAGTATAGTGATAAAGTGTTATACATTTTTATTTCTAACTTCGAATGTAAGCATAGTTTGCTCTAAATACTTTAATATAATATTTTTTTTGTTTAATACAACGAAGGACAAGAGAATTTCTATGTATTCTATCAAACAAACGAGCGGTGTATAAGATTGATACAGTGAAATTTCGTGTAACATCTTTATTTCATTAACATAGGCTTTTTGGGTTTAACTATGATTAATAATATTTATATCAATTGCATTATAAATACCATTGGGCTTTTTTATCAAATCATCTACAGATGGCCACGATTGCTCCACCCGTAAAAAAAGTTGTCCAATAAACTCAAAAGTTTAAATAAATACCAGGTCATATTTACTACTCCGTGAAATAAAATTTGAAAGACCAAGAAAAAATTGCGAAATAAAAAGCAGCTAAGAAAAAACCAAAATGACGTTTTGTTTGGAGTAGCAAACGGTTTTCTAAATCAAAAAACTCAGTCCATTAGGATTCCAACATGTTATATTAGTAAAGGTGCTAATAATTATTTTACTGTTACGCCTGTGAAACACGAAAACGTTATAGAAAGAAGAAATTTCAGAGAATATATGTTACCGTTACTTTGATAAATGAGGGTAGTATGCATAATAACCTGGTATTATACATAACACCAAGCGCTTCTTATTAATGTGATAAATATTTTATATTTTAAAGAATTAATCACATTAACCTGTTATTATGAATAATATCCAGCACCCTCTGGTTAGTATGATAAATGTCACATTTATGCAGGTTTGAACCTGTCTGTGTGCAAGTTCCAACCTGTCTTAGTTGCACGTGGTATCTGATTGCTTGCTTTCATGACAGTCGAGGTTGAGTGTTCATTAAGTGCAGATACCTTGTGTTATCTTGATATGGATACCGGTCATTTTAACACAATGAAAGTTTATTGAATGCTTTTAAGAATAAGAAGGAAAATAGTGGGATGATGAGTAAAGAAGGCTACCAGAACTTAATTGAGAAAGTGCGAGTGTCAAAATCTAAAAGCAGTGGGAAAAAACTTGAGGATTATCAACGATTGAAGCGGTACGACATTATGAAGTTGGGTGATAGTGAAAAATTAATATACCCGGTGAGTGACGAATCATCATCAGTCCGTTATTATGTGCATACAAAGCAGATCTTCAACATAATTCTCGAGACACCCTTGGCGATTGGACATGGAGAAAGAACAAGAATTTTAAAGCAGCCGCAGAACAAATACAAAAACATCGCTCAAGAACAGGTAAAAATGTACTTGACATTATGTGAAACCTTGTAGTGCGTCCCATGATTTTTAAAGAGATGAACTCAAGATGTCAGGTTGATTTAATTGACATGCAGAGTCAGCCTGACTATGACTACAAATTCATTCTCGTTTACCAGGATCATGTTGCGAAATTTGTACAGTTGCGGCCTTTGAAAAATAAAAGAAAGAGGAAGTTGCACAAAACCTGCTTAATATTTTCACAATTTTGGGCGCTCCTAGCATACTGCGGAGTGATAATGGCCGTGAATTCTGCAATCATATCATTCAAGAAGTACGCGAAATGTGGAGTGAATTGAAGATAGTCTATGGAAAGCCGAGACATAGCCAGTCGCAAGGCTCTGTGGAGCGCGCAAATCAGGACGTTGAAAACATGCTGACGACTTGGACGAAAACAAACCGAACTCCACACTGAGATTTGTTCAATTCATGAAGAATAGAGCCCATCATGAAGGCATAAATTGCAGCCCATATGAGGCCATGTTTGAAGTTCCAGCAAAAGTCGGTCTTACAACATCATCACTTTCTATTGCTGTCATCGGAAACCTGGAATCTGAAGAAGATCTGGAAACCTTAATCAACTCTTCTTCAGGTGCTTTAGTACGAGATGAAGATGGACAAATAGAGAATGGTGGCGAAGAAGATGGGGAAGTAACATGGTGATGAAGAAGGTGGGGAAATAATAGAGAATGGTGAAAAGGAAGATGGACAAACAGGGGACGGAGGTAGTGCTGTAGAGGACATTTCGAGGGAAAATATGATTTCAGACAAAATAAACATTATTAAAAAGAAGAAGGAAAATGCCATAAGTGCATTGCAGTGCCAGGCAAAAAAGATGAGGCTAGTGTCTGAATCGAAGTTTCCAAGAGGCAAGATTGGAGATACTGTAAAAATACGGGTTCCTGATGTCGACAGGAGTAGAAGTGACTCCAGAAACATTCTTGGGGTCATTCTGCAGATGGATGCTAGCAAGATGTATGAGATTGGCATTAAGGAAGGACGATTGGCTCAAAAGTATTCTAGGAACCAGTTTGCCATTTGTAAGGAGAATTTCATTTCACAAGAAGAAGTTCCAGATGTAATTGTGACTCTTCGTGAGTGTGCCAGGAAATCTACAATCACAGGTGGTCAAGATTTTAAGAGATGTAATTGCAAGGGAAAATGTCTTTCAGGACAATGTAGCTACAAGAAGCATGGGTTACTCTGTAATTCGAAATGCCATGACAGTTTGCCATGTTCTAACAAGTAGAAGGTTGTTTGTTTACAAATGGTAAGAATAAAACATTTTTTCATTGAATAAAGCACCGATGAAAATTCCGTACTTGCTAAATATTGTAATTTATCACTTCAGCCAAGAGGGTTTAGGTTGTATGTAAAATAACCGGTTAAAATAATAAATTGCATACATATTATTACATTAACCACATTTATTAGTTATTATGTATAACACCCGGTTATTATGCATACTAACACATTTATCAAAGTAACGGTAACATATATATTGTAATTTAAATCATGCCATTAGGAGATAGGAAATAATTGAGCAACCACAAACAAAAGGACATTTTTAACTGGTTACTGACATATTAGTTTATATTGTAGACATTATCTTTTATACATCAATCAAATTAATTAGTTTCTTCTACGATACGTATGTAAATATTTATTATCCTCTTAGATAACAGGAACATACCGGTTTGTTTTAAGATCATAAAACTTAATAATTTTATACCTAAATAATACATACGAATGCTACTTGATTGCTGAGTCAAACAGTTTCATATCTTGAAAAAACAAAATTGACTAGCAACATTTTAGTGTCACTCAAATTGAGGTTATCAATACAGCACAGCGACGCTACAATGTAGTAAATAAGTCTCTATAAAGAGAACTAAAAATATAGTATAAATGACTTTTATCTCAAAGCAGTTTCTACAGCATCCGATTTCATTTAACATATTTCTGATTCTGATCTTGATTAGAAGAAATAAATATTTGTTTTAAGTTAAACGCTAAAAAGATCAATGTTAAAAACATGTACCATCAGGGAAAAGAAGTGAATTAAATGTGAGGAAATATGAAGTATAGTTTGTTTGTTAAAAAATTCAGCAGTCTATTGCAAATTTGACTTACATACATACATATGTTGTTGCCATGAAGTAATAGTAGTAGTAATAATACTTTAAAGAAAAAGTATTCAGTAAAACATTTTAGGGAATAAATTTTATCTGGAGCAAATTTTATACCAAAGAGTTAAATCCAGCCAAAACATCAGTTGTCAACCCTTTTTAGAACATAAGTTACAATTTTTAATCTGTTTGATCTTACACTTGCAGAGATTAATACTTCCCTTTTTTTCTCAGCTTAAGAGTTACTTATTGTGATTAACACATTTCGGCGTGATATCAAGTTAATTTTTTCGCTTCTAAATGGTAAAAATGTCACTAGTCAGAGTAAATTAATTAATTGTCTTCGCCAAGGCAAAAAATAACACTCTTTTTGGTAGATACAACGTTTTTGATATATAAACTCGGTGAATATTAAGATGCAATTCTTTTCCATGTATGCAAGTGTTCACTCCTTTCGAAGTTAGAATAAAAGGAGGTACTGTTCGCGTTGTGCAAGGCTTCAATGTTTTATTTTGTTCAGTTTGATTGAGTTTCGTTACATGAATGAAGGAACATACATAGGTATTTGGTATATTTGGATCAGCTTTCGTTCTTTCTGATAAAAATGGGTGAAAATGAATACACCAGAATTGCAACTAATTTGGCAGGTAAGTAAATATATTTATTTGTTCTTATAACCGTAATTTTGCACATATTTGGATAAAATAATACATATCATTATGTTGTTCAGTAAATCGGTTTTCGATACTTATAAGTAGCTATATAACGGTAATATCATTTTGACTGCTTAAAAAACTCCCGTTAAAACGGAGTTATGTACTAATACCATCTCTGTAATGTCCTTAGTTATAGGCACGAATACGATGAGTTAAGAAACTCATCGTATTCGTGCCTATAACTATGAATGCCTTCACTCATATGCTTTTCAATCTTGAATAACGTAAGAATTGTTATGAATCGTAATACTTTTCTTAATTAGAAGTTGGTATTTGTTTTAGTGAGTTAGGGAATTTTCATGTCGCAGTGTTTTTACAATAGAATAAGAAGAAGAATGAAGAAGAAGTGTAAATATGATGTAGTGAGTGTACTTCAAGATGCAGCACGTTGCTTTGTTGCAGTTTGTTTCGTGTTCGTTATGTTTAAATAAATCATTGTATATAATGTCGTGTATTCTTCACAATTAACAAGAAAACAACAAGAATTAAAGAAACTAATTAAGAATTTATGTAAATAATATCAAATACCATACATATTTTTCTTTTTACCTTGGTATACGTTTGGTGTAGCATTTCGTATATTATGAGGCGACTAACTAATTTAACTTGAACAAGCCGAAAAAAATTAACCAACTTAATGACTTAATGACAGAAAAATTGATAACTATCCAAAAACAGAAATTAAATTAAATTACGTGAAGTCAATCATTAAAGTTTTTAAATGTTTCAAGGACATCAAGGATGGGGGAAGCGATATAAGTTATTGTGTTTAGTTCATTCCTAATTCCCTTAATTAAAAGCCATTACATATTCTTATGCACATTAATTTCAGTAGTAATAAACTGCACCACTTATATTATTTTCTGAACCTGAAGGTTGAACCGGTTTTTTGGAGAACCGCGATAAATAAGGACGATAAATAGAAGAAGTAAAGAATTGTCAAGTAAACCTATTACAAACTATTCCAGATGAATTATCATGTGACAATTCTTCAAACTCTTTTCCTAGATAAAATTTAGATACAATACTGATTTAAAAATACAGTACTTGTAAGTAATATTAATGGAATTATATACTGTTTGATCAATCTTGTTATGTATTTAGATTTCCCAAGATTTCGCGCTGTTATCCAGAATATATTGAGAAAAGCTTTGCGGTATATGGACACGAATATAATATAACGAACCAATTACAGGTATGTATACTGGAATTTTAAATATTTAGCGATTTTAAAATATTTTTTTACAGAATGGTGTAATAATGTTAACAGTATATGTTTTTGTATTTATTACTAACTTAATAAAAGGCTTTATTAAGAAAGGAAGTACCCACGACGCCGTTAATAAATTAATCGTTTTTTACCACGTAGATATTCATGTTTTTAAGTAAAAGCAACAAAAAAGTATTTTTATTTTTTAGGTTCCATTGCAATTACAAGATATTTTGGCGGCAAGAAAAACAATACAACTCTATTCAGCTGTAGTTAGACAAACAGAAAAAACATTTCACATTTTTATATAGTACTGGATGGCAAGTTTCTTCCATGTGCATCATGAAGTCCCTTAATAGCTAACAAAGCTGCTTTTTATTTCTGTTAATCTGCATCACAAGTAAAATTCAACTTAGAAGTAATAAATTACTTTGTGTTATATTTAATGTTTTGTTTATGCAAATCGTCTGTTAAATTGTTTGTTTTAATAAAATATTCTGTACACACAAATGTTTATATATTTTAATGTTATCCTGCACCTGCATTTTGGTAATTTCATACAGAAATTAATTACACATTTGAGTATATTCCTAACAAGTGTTACAAACTTAAACTTCACTTTATTGGAGTTAAGTTTTATAAAGATTTGTAAGGTTAACAACAAAGAGGGATATACTTTCAAATTAACAGGATTATTTTTCTCGCATCCGAATACAAATAACTCCTACGATACTGTACAACTTCACTTTAATGGTGTACCTTAAGTATATACGAGGGTGAATCAAACATAAACCGGAATGCTTTTCGTACTGATAGTGAGGTGAACAAAGCGGAACGTGGCTTCTGAGGTTTATCGATGGGGATGTTTCGAGGACATTTCGCCGCTAGGGAACGTCACATTACTACCTAGTTAGTTACTATCGCGATGTCGGAGCGAGAAGTGCCGTCGTCCGTTGCGCAACGGATTATAGTTAAATTTCCTACAAAAGAGGGCGTAAAACCATCAGAAATTTTGAGAAAGCTTGAGGCACAGTTCGGGGATAAGACACTTAAAAAGACACAAGTGTATTCATGGCACAAACAATTTGTAGAAGGGCGAGAAGCCGTAGAAAATGAAGGTCACCAACGACGACCAAGAACCAGCGTGACAGCGGAGAACATTCATACTGTTGGCCGACTTCTCGAGGACGACCGACGATTAACAGTAGCCGAAATTGCTTCTGAGGGGGAATCAGCTTTGGCAGTGCTCACGCGATCATTACTGATGATCTTGGGTTTCGGAAAGTATCCGCAAGGTGGGTTCCTCGTCTTCCCACTGAACATCAAAAACGGAATCGTATGGAAGTGCACCAACGGCATTTGAACCGCTATGCGGCTGAAGGGGAAGCTTTTTTGCACCGGATAATGACTTGCGACGAAACTTGAGTGCACCATTACATCCCGGAATCGAAACAAGCAGGTATGGAATGGCGAAAGAAGAATGAATCTGCACCTGTCAAAGCCAAAACTCGGCTCTCGGCTGGAAAGGTTTTGGCGACCGTATTTTTCGACTTTAAAGGAGTCTTAGATATTGATTTTCTCCACGACCGTTGAACTGTAGATGCCACGTACTACTGCCAACTTTTAGACGAGACAAAAAATGCATATCGTCGGAAAAGACGCAGCTTTCCCATAAGAGACGTTATCCTGCAGCAAGACAATGCCCGGCCCTATGCAGCTGCCCTAACGCGGCAAAAATTTGAAGAATTGTCATGGATTACACTAGAACACTCTCCCTACAGTCCGGACTTATCGCCCTGCGACCTGTTTGAACCGCTGAAAGAAGCTCTTGGAGGACAACGTTTTGATGACGGTGTTGCAGTTGAAGTTTTCGTGCGCAATTGGCTTATGGCACAACCATCTTCGTTTTACGATAACGCCAGGGAACGACCAAAGGTGTTAAAAAAGTGTTGATTTTAACTCCGTTTTTTTTTTCTGTATATACATAAATATATTTGACGATCGGTACAACTAGTGCTAATTCATTCAGAATACATGGTTGTAGCAAATAATCTCTTCTTCGGGGTCAACACAACTCTGTTGTGCGTTATATAAAAGACATGAAACAAAATCGGGAAAATAATAATAATATAATAATAATAATAATATATATATATTTTCCAACAGGTTTACACCTAATTACAGGAAAAATACAAAAATACATGACAGCGTAGTAACATACATACATAAATGCATAAAAATTAACAATTCATTGAATATACAAATAAAAAATTATAAACAAAACATATGAATCTAGGAAAAATGAGAAATTAATTGTTATTTTCTGCGAAGCAGATTAGGGCCGCATTCATAATAATCATAATAAAGTTGAATATGTCAGCGTTAATATCGCACAGATCTGAGATCACATTTGAAATTAGAGCACATTAAAGAAATTGGGGATCTCCTTAATACATTTGTCCTCATGAGGTCACAATAGAAAGTAAATGATCTGGAATTAGCTTGGGGAACAAGAAAATTGCACTTGTTTAGTAGCCACGCGCAATCAATTCTATTATGTAACAAAGAAAATAGAAATTTGAGGAAAGAGATGATCCTTCTTATATACAGAGATGTACTTATTCGACAGGGTATTGTAATCATAACCCCTTTCAGGATAAAGTCCCGCAAGCTGGAAATGTATGAATTTTAAAAATCTTCTTTGTACTGATTCTATTGAGTTGATATATGTCGCATAAATAGGAGATTAAGGTTGCATACTTCAGGTGAGATCGGATAAATGAGAAAAATAACGTGGATAGAACGTTTAAGCTGTGAAAATCTCCGCAATTGCGATAGATAAAGCCGTACAGTAGGTAAAGTACGTAAAGCCGAATGGTACACCCAGATCATTAATTGATGTAGTCGCTTCTAGTATATTATCGTCAATATTGTATTGATACGTGGTAGGCTGTAGGCGTTTTGTGAAGATTACGGTAGTACATTTAGATATATTCAGCGACAATCTATTCATTCTGGACCACAAGGAACTCCAATCAATATCCCTCTGAAGCAAAACAATACATGGTAGTATGAATGTTGGAGAAAAGTTTAACATCGTCAGCGTACATAAGAATTCCACAGTTAACAGAGTTAGCTATGTCATTAATAAAAATACATAAACGTTCGTAGGGGTAATATATTATTTGCTAACAATTGTGTTTCTTTTAAATGTTTTTTAACGCATTAATTTGTTGTATAATGCCTTTCGAGTTCTGCAGTGTATTCATAATTTGATTTCGGTGTTCATATACTCTTAGTTTCTTCAGGGGTCTCCTATAGACAATCTACAGCGAGTTAATGAAAAGCTATATCAACTACACGCAGAGAGCCTGTACAGCCTGCAAGATGATACTGATAAACAAACGTTGAAAGGGGGGAAATCAGTTTTTGTTTGTTTATTACATTACTATTTGAAATTATTATTATTTTTTAATAAGGCTTGCATTAAGGCCTACTTTTATACCGGTCATTCACAACAATATTTTTCTAAATATTTCCTATTTCACGCACTCTGGATTAGATCGATATATAGCGTGTCCCAGGATTGATGTTACAAGAGGTATGCGGAATTTAACATCTTTGAAACTCAATCTGAGCATTCGAAGCTAAGCACTGCTCAATTTGAAATTTATTTTTAGTTTATTTTCGATTTTTTAAAATCAAGTAGGCCTTGACAGTTGAGCAAAAACTATTTTCGTTTCAGGTAAAGTACTTTTCTTTTGTCCACAGCTTGCTGAAATGTTACTACGAAAATTTGTTCAGGATGAAAAGTTCTGGCGTTAAGGCGTAATTTTCTGTATGATCGGCTTACTTTGATAAAATTCATTATTTGTCAATTTCGTTTCAGGTAAAATGTCTTTTCCATTCACAATACACCAAAGTTTTACTAAGAAAAATTCTTTAGAATAACAAATTATTGCCCTGTACAACATTTCAGGAAGATCTACCTACTTTGATTAAACCATAATTTTTTAGCACGCGTAGCTGAAAGGATAAATTTGGTGTATAGAGCAAAGGTTCGATCGCGTGGTATCTTAGATTTTTGTTTATGGGGTCGCCTCAAAAGTCTGGTTTATTCTTAAGCAATACCCAGCAGTAGGAAAATACAAAAAGAAAGGATACGAAACGCTGTACACCAAATCCAGACCAAATTCAGACATGGCATAGAACGATTTACAGAAAATGGTGGCAGTTATGTTGAATAAATAATTGATTGTAGAACAATGTTATTATCATGTTTTGCAAACTTAATTTGTGATTGATTTTGTTTAATCTAAAAAATTACGATTTAATCAAAGTAGATAGATCTTCCCGAAATTTTGTATAGGGCAATAATTTGTTATTTTGAATAACTTTTCTTATTGAAACTTTGGCGTATTGTGAACGGAAAAAGCACTTTACCTAAAACGAGATTAACAAATAATGGATTTTATCAAAGTAGGCCGACCGACCATTCAGAAAATTTGTGCAACTCCATAACTTTTCATTCTGAACAACTTTTCTAGGTAACCTTTTAGTGTACTGTGAATGAAAAAAATGCTTTACCTGAAACGAAAATAGTTTTTGCTCAACTGCACAGGCCTACTTGATTTTCAAAAATCGAAGGTAAATTAAACGGGTACTCTAAAACTGTGGCACTGGAACACTGAAACAGTTCACTAAAACCCTTACCACAACACTTAATTCGTACTGGACACACGTTTCGATAGCCAAGCTATCATCATCAGCAGCAAGACTGAACCAGTTCAGTTTAGTGAACTGTTTCAGCGAAGGTAAATTAAAAATAATTTTCAAACCAAGCAGCGCTTAGTTCCAAAAGGTCAAATTAAGATTCAAAGATTTTTAGTTCTGCACACCTCTTGTAACATCAATCCTGGAACACGCTGTATATCAATTTTATTATTTCAAATAGAACATCCTGTATGTTGTGGATGATTTGCACAGCACTGTATATTATTATGATTTAACTGCAATTTCTCAATGTCAGGCATCCTAGACCCATGATGTGCTATATTATTTAACTTCCAATCCATAATATACAGAGAGTTCTATTTGAAATACAGAAGTTGATATTCCCTTTCGATTTAATCGAGAGTTCCTGGAAATTGAAATATTTTTTAAAAATAAATCTTTATCCATAATATCGTCCAACAAAATTTCAAAAAGTTGTTTTTATTACTTTCTGATGTACGTCTAATAGGCAATCGTTGTAAATGATCCTGTATACATATTTTAATTAGCTATGTTACTGTTGCGATTTAAAATAAGTTACAGTATCACCATAGGGTTACTACTATATACTATGAGAGACAATTGTAACGTATGTTAGATGTTGAACTTACCAGCTACGTAATCACCAAATCCAATGGTCGAGAGTGTAATGTAAGAATAATAAGCTGCCAAACTATAGTCCCATCCTTCGAACATCATTATAATTACAGCGGGTAGAAATATGAAAAAGATAATTCCTGGTACTAAGTATAGAACAACTTGGGTAACTAGACCTAATTTTGTTGTATCGTATGCCATTTCTGTTGTCTTCCACCTTCGGTATAATTTAACAAACTGAAATAAAAGGCAATATGCATGAACATAATTTTATACATATACAGAAAAAACTAAACTTAAAAGTTGGTGAACTAAATGCAATTTTTTGATTACAAATTTCACTTTATTTCAGTGAATTTTCTTTAGTCTTCTATAATTTTTTATTAAAAATTAAGTAATTTTCATTAGCTCTCCACGCGCTGTTATAAAGTTTATAACAATTTTGTTTTTTTTTTCTAAATAAAGCCTTCGAAGGAATTTTTATGAGGCTATTTTCTCTCCTTCATTGCAATTTTTCTCTACCCAAAGACGTGATGCATACGTATATTTGTCGAAAGAACTTTTAGTTATTGAGCAAAAATATTATCAATGTCCCGTTGTTAAAATTTATCACATGCGTATACCCATTTAAGAATATTTTAAAATTTAAAAGATGTTTATTAAATTTCATATATTTCTAACTAAACTACATTTTACATAAATACACTTCGCGGCAAAATTAAAGGATCATACATTTTTTTTATTCAAAATGTCTACATATAAGCAATTTTTTGTAAAAAGCAATGTTATTTTTTATTATAATAACAGAAAGTATACACAAACAAATGAATTAATTTTAATTAAAAATACGAGTTCGAGGTTTTTGTTTTTTTAATAACCAACAAAAAAACTGCAAATGTTAACATAAACTGATGTTATGAATCGCCCTCAGCATCATAATCATTTATCAAAGACCAACGTTGTTAAATTAATGATTCTTGTTGAAGAGGGCCAATTCCAAAAGAGAGGTTGCTGCAAGATTTAATGTGTCACAAAGTGTCGCGAGGAGGGCATGGGCTAGGTACCAGTAGACCTTAGATTATTGTAGAAGACCTGGACAAGACAGAAAAACAAACCTCACCGAAGATCGTTTTATATGCTTCACTGCTAAAACGAAATAATTGTGCACTGCAAGTGAATTAAAATAAGGCCTTCAGTTTGCTACTAGTAACGTCGTCAGCACGAATAAGGTGAAAATGGGATTAAAGAACGCAGGTTTGAAACTACAGAATGCCACTTTGACTGCCGCTCACAAAAAAGCTAGACTCGAATTTGCTAGACAACATGTTAATTGGGGTATTGAGGAATAGAAACATGTGTTATTCACTGACGAGTCAAAGCCTTCACCAATGATTGACGGGAAAGAGTTTGGAGAATGCCAGAGAGAGCGATTCATGAAGTGTGGTGTCAGAGGAATCGACAGATTTGGCGAGGGTCTGTTATGGTATGGGAAGGTAAAGAGGCCGAACGTATGAATCTTGTAGTGGTAAACCGAGACCTTACGACAGCATTAAGGTATGGAGATGAGGTTGTCATCTCTATTGTGGTATCTTTTATAGTTATTTATGGACCAGAGCTCATTTTAATGTACGATAAAGCTCGTCCGCACGCTCGTAACAGGCGAAATTATTGCTGCGAATATTAATATTTTAAACTGGCCAGCTAGAAGTTCAGGCTTAAATCCTATCGAGCATTTATGTTACTATGGTGTCATGTATTTTTGTATTTTTCCTGTAATTGGGTGTAAAACCCGTTGGAAAATATATGTATATATTATTATTATTATTATGCGATAATATGGGTAGGAAGGTTTGAGAACATTTGAATCCTCCAAGGTCGCTAGCAGATTACAAGAAATATAGCACCAAAGAGGTTGCAACCCTAATCCAAAGCATGCCTTGTAGGCTAAGAGCTTGTACCGTAGCAAGAAGTGGTCACACAAGATATTAGTCAACTTTAAAACCATTTTAATTTCCCTGCTTCTTTGCAATTTTCTAAGTTAACGTTTAGATTGTTAAAATATTTTTCGGATTATTATTAATAAATGTTAAAAACATCATCAAAACATTGTTACTTATATATAAATATTGAATGATGCAATTAAAAGTAAAAAAAAATGTTATGGTTTTGATCCCTTAATTTTGCGTGTATATGCATCGATGTATGTGTTGGTGGTATAGAGTGCTTTTGAAATTGTTTGCCTATTTGATCTTTTTTGTAGTAAACATTAAGTTTGTTTAAGTAAATATCCAGCAAACACAAACGTAAATGTTACAATATATTTCCTTTCTCCTTTCTCCTGTACAGAACATTGAAACGTAACAACATTCTTTCCATGATATTATGTTTTTGAAATGTTCAAGGAAGTTACTCGTAACAAATATTGCTACATATTACTGAAAACTTACAAATACGTATCTGTTACATGACAAAATAACTATTTGTAAGTTGATATAATATATGCATTTTACATTAGTAAAAAGTGAATTTATACAGTGTGCTTCACGAAACTTGTTAGGAGTTTGTTATTATGAATGAAACTCTGAAATTTTGGAATAGATAGTTATAGTATCGGACCTATATTTAAAATAGTTTGGCCTACGAAACACTTCTGGTTGAACCGGAAGTGGTTACCAACTTCCTTATTTCAAGTACGATACAATGGTACACTTTTTGTGGTTGTACTTATCGCATGTATTTAATTTGTATCATGGCATCTTACCCTTAAAGTCAACTGTTTTCCAGATATTTACGGTTATGTTAAGATGGTAGCATTTGCACTGCTCTTGCTGAAATTAAATATTTGAGAATGTGATGAAGATTAAGGTATTTACTTTTGTGGAACGAAATGGAAGGTCACGCGTACCACACCTTATCGTTATCGTTACTAAATTTTATACAGGGTGTTCATAGACTATTTCCAAAGAAATATTTTTATTATTCAAACGAAGAAACTCAAACATTTTTTCAAATGGATCATGGTATTTTTAACTTTTGGGTTGGAAAGATTCGTATTAGGGTTTCATATACTTATTTTTAATAGTTTTCAAGATATTAACGATTCTTTCTTTAAACTGCATATAATGGGTTAATATTTTACAATAGTGTGCCATGAAATTAAGTGACATTATAATATCTGAATATCTAGCATCAATAACTGTCAAGTAGTTATCAAGCAGCACAACCTTTCAAATAAAGATTACAGAATGAGTGGTAATAATGAATATGAAAATATCGATATTCTGAATTTGTTTTAATCCATACAAATGTGACAGGATTGCAGAATGAACTTGACCAACTCCTTCAAGAACTTTGTTGGTACTAATTAGACGGTGCACCTATACACTCTCCTTTCAATATTGATCGAGAATTGACGAACATGTTTGATGACCGTTGGATAGGTCCTAACGAACCATGGCGCTGGCCTCCTAGGTCTCCTAATTTTACATCTCTAGATTACTTTTTATAGAGCTACATAAAAGACAAAGTTTATACTCGTTCAATAGCGTCATGTGTGGAACTAGTTGAATAAAAGAGAAACAACATTCGCGCAGTTGAATCGTAATGCCCTCGGAAGTATGACAGCTGATGGACTTGAAAGCTGAGTATTGCTATGCTTAGCTGAAAATGGTCTACATTTTACGTTTATATTTAATTTTTTTATTGTTGTTGTTTTTTATTGTTTTTGTGAATTATTACTACATATGTTTCTTATGAAAATTTATTTTTAATTATGTATTATGATATTAGAGTGTAAGGCGCGTCAGTTTTAAAATTATACATATAACCTTAAAATACAAACTGTCTTGTCACTATGATGTATTATTTAATTAATTAATTAAATTTAAGGCCTGTCAGATTGCTATAGTTATGTTTGTGATAGGCTTGCTTATTGGAACGAAGAAAAAAGGTTTTATCAGGGTAAAATACTTCCTCCTTACATATTCAATCTCCTTGGTAAATGCTATACCATTTATTGAATGGCACACTATTGTACAACACTAACTCATTGTATGCAATTTAAAGAAAGAATCGTAAATACCTTGAAAACTATTAAAAATAGGTATATCAAACCCTAATATGAATCGATGTGGAATTTCCTTTCCAATCTAATAGTGTTGTTAAAAATATCATGATCCATTTGAAAAAAGGAGGCTTTTTCAGTTTGAAAATATCTATATTTGGAAATAGTTTATGAACACTCGGCGCGCACTGTATATCTAAAATATAGGTTAATGGCTAGACCTGAAACAAATCAAAGCTTACGTATCCGGAACATAACATAATGAACATATTTAGTACACACCTAATGTACTAGGGTACGTACGGATTGATTTATAAGCGCGAGTCCCATGTATATCCTGAATAATGTTGTCGCTTGTGCTATGAGCGTTCTTGATTCGCTTCGCGCACCCGCAGAGGCACCGTAAAAGGAGCTGTGTTTACTATGTACATACAAGGAATCGAGTGGATGTTCGGTTATTATCGGTTGATCGGTGTGCGTGTACTATTTATAATGTTCGAGAAACTAGTGGAACCGTCCGGCGCGTACCGCGCACAAGTAGACACAGTATTAATAAAAAAATAATAGATTGTTACCTTTTATTGACGTACCGATGACCTCTGCGGTAATGTGCGACTGCCACGGTACGCCGCGTAGTACTGCAACATAAGCAATGCTTCCATTGTCGATTCGGTCAGACCTCGACGACGGTCTGAAAACGTTCTCGTATACTTTGCAAATGCATCTAATGAAGTAAGATTTGTGAAATTCAAATACTCCTGTATCTCTTCTGTGCAGTCTTGAATTCCAGATATAGATCGAACCTTTTCTAAATCCGGATTTTTATTTAAAACTGCACGCAATTTTTGCGCGACATCTAGTCCTATAGGATCCGTCAAGCTTTCTAGAGCGTCTGCTAAATTGTTGATGTTATTTAACGAGTCTTGTATAGATAAGTGAGTATTTTTTAACTGCGAAATAGTTTGTGTCACTACAGAATGGTTTATGGAAATGTCATCTATTTTAAACGTCCGAATCGGAAAAAGTTGCTGACTCTCGCGAACCGCTTGAGAATTAGAAGAATTAAGTTTGAAAATGACATTTTTCACTTGGGAATAATATTTGCGATAGTAAGGTACTGCCTCGATCCATGTTCCCCATCGCGTCAATACAGGCTGAGGTGGTAGCGGAATTTGCGGATACAATTGCTTGAATACCCGGATATGTTTGGGAGATTTCACAAACACTTTTTTAGTAGATGATATTAAATCATTCACCCCAGATGGCATGCGTGTATGAGGCATGTTATGTGAAGAAGAGTCGGAAAGCATACTTCTAACATCCTACCAGCTTTCAGCATTGTTGCGGCTCCGTCAGAAACTAACATGGTGATTTGGGCTCCTACGATACAAAATTCTCTTAACATATTTTTTACTATGTTTACAACGGTTTCGGCATCAGTTCTTTCAATCCTTTTACTGGCTAACAACAAGGAAGCTGCTGGACCATTACGTTTTAAAGGACGCACCACAATATGAATCACGCTGTGTTTCTGAGCATCAGTAGTTTCGTCCACAGTGAGCCAGATTTTTTGATTTCTCAACTCGTCTTTTACTGTACTTTGCACATGTTGTAAATTCTACCGCAATTGTCTTGTTGGTAGCTTCCATGATGGAACTTATTTATCCCAAAAAAGACGAACGTTTTCATTATCTACTAGGTGTTGTGGGATGTTGCACGTGCTCAACATGAAAATAAAGTAATACAAAAATTGCCAGTACGGAATATTGTTTCTTAAATAGATGACGTTTACTTTCTGAGTTCTACATTCAAATGTCGTGCGACCTAGCAACCCTTTACCGCAAAATTTGCAACAAATGTGCGAACCTGTAAATTCCAAACCAGGGAAACGCCAAATATACTTCTTCACATGTGATGCAAGAGGTATACTAGGCTTACGTGCCATGTTTTCGAAAACACACATTGAGAATCCGATAAATAACCGAACGCCAAACTCCTCAATGTCTACCGCATTACTGAACTCTGCGTCCACATCGATACATACATCCCCCCGTACAGGCGTCTCTGCGGGCGCAACCGTTTGTCACGCTTTAACTATTACATATGCTTTATGTAACTGTGTTTACTGGATATCAGTAGCGGTGGATGATGACGTAAACGGAAGGGCGCGGACTGCGATTCGAGTCCTTCGTGCATATTGTATACATTGTACTATGCAGTACAGAGATACACGAAGAAATCGCCTCGTTTTCCGTGCCCTCCTGTTTACGTCAGTAACCGTCGTTACTGCTGGGTATATTCAAGAATTGTAAAATTGATGTTCGCAATTAATATCTACGTCAAATTTGCCAAAATTTAATTTGTTGGTACATATAGTCAATCAAAAAGATATTTTGATAGAAATTATCACGTGCGCTCGCTGCAGTAAATCTTCTTGGCGCGCTCGCTGGAAAGTTAAATTTTTTGCAATTGTATAACTAAAATAGAGAGGGTTTACTTATAACTTAAACCTATTACGCACATTATACCACAAACATTACAGATTTAGCAGAGTTTTGCTAAACAGTTTATAATTGTAGTTTTGTAAAAATTATAGCTATGTCACAATCTGTTCTAATAGATATATTAACATATACACAGTATGTCCAAATGCAGTTAATATATCTGGAGGATAAGAGCAGCCCTCACTCTAGAGGTAGATACTGCTATTCTAATCTTTGGTTTCGTATTCTCCCAACAATATTAGATTTACTTTGCTTTTTTTAAGAATGTTTAGGGAGAGCTGTTTCTGGATTGAGAATCATTTGATTTAATTTTCAAAATCATAAAATGAATTTTTATATAGTAAACATTTTAGGATGATATTTTTCTTTTTGAATAACAAAAGAATCGAACTATGGTATAAAATAGTTTTATGACAAAAATACATGAAAATTGCTATATAGGTATATGTATGCTGTTTACAACTCATACATAATTAATCCATCCTTTTCTTGAGAGACACAATACAGTTGATAGATGATTGTCCTCGCTGCATTAGATTTTTTTAAATTAAAGACACACCTACTATTCATTACATTCACACAGATTATAAATTTCAAAAATTCTGGTATCACATATACTATAAGTAATTTAAGTATGTTTGTGTTCTTGAAGTAAATATATTCGGCTATATTTTTGATTAAGAGTGACCTAAAATATGTATTTAGACACCTTAGACAGTCTTTTATTACATACATACTGCAATCATTAGCATAATTGACAAAGACAAAAACACCGACGTTGTCTGTAAGGCTATACAATTCATTTATTCTTGAATTCTTCTATACATATACGAATTTTGCATACAGATAATTATGACTGGCATTCTACATATTAAGTGGTTAGAAAATGTCCTTAAATGTAAAATAAGTGTGTTATTACAAAAGGTTTTTAAGTATAGTTTCGAGAAGGATTTCGAATTAACTTTTGCGGCAACGGGAATTTACATATAAGCTACTTATAGATTTCTAATGTTTTATCGGTCAAAAATCACCTTTAATTTTATAGGAAAACTCAGGGACTTTACCAAATCTCACGTGGCGAAGCAGTATATACCATTACATGCGTACGCATATGCACTTATATATACACGGTGTTCACTTAAAGCAATTCACCTTGAATATCTCGATAGTAAAAAGGAAAATGTAAATTCAGCCAAACACATGGAAGAATTTTTTTGACATACCTACGTTTATTGCGTAAAAATATTCCACAAGGAATTTAGGTTGCTCTATCACTATAAGCACCTTTAAAATATCATTTTTTTCACTTAACGTACATTTCTAAAAAAAAAGTAATGCACATGCTTACTAAACGTGAATAACATTAATAACCTTAAGACCACTAGAATTAGGTTCATTTAGATTAACAGGCAACATAAATAAAATATGAATAGGACGTCAATGTACTATTACCTATATGAATATGAAAATAATGCAAATGGCAGTTCTAGCAGTTTCCTAGTTTTTTCATAGTTGCTTATTTTGCACGTATAACTTATTATTATAAATATTGAGCTATCGCCAAAATCAGTATTTTTTAAATATAATTGAGTATCTTTTCATGCGCAACATTTTTAAGCGGCTCACAAAATTCCCGTGTATTTGCATTATGAAGGAGTGTTGAAATTTCAGTGTGACGAAGAATTGTATCTCTTGGTAGTATGTGCTGCACAGGATATTGGTGAAATCATCTTCGTAATGTTTAATAACTGATCACATTATCAGATAAGAAAATAAATACAAAACAAAGGTAAAGTTGATGCTAATCCTACCCATGGAGAGCCATTGTCTTATAGAAGGTCCACATTCTTATTCTAGGCCTCCATGCAGCGGCTCACATTCCACTACCAGAAAGTATGTATACGTGACCTCCTGTGGATTTCGCTGGTTCTGATTGTTACCAGGTAGTTGTTATTGGGCCTGGACCTTGGGTGGTGGGCGGTTCTGTGGCTCTACCACATCCTTTATCAAGGAGTTTTCACTGGCTTTTGTTTTCCTCCCAGATGTTGTTGGAGAGGGTCCGGAGGTACTCACGTAACGATGAAATCTGCAAGTCTCTTGTGAGGTTTTTATTGCGAACGAACCATGGCGCGCCGACCAGGCGTCGCAACATTTTATTCTGAAGTATCTCCAGGTTCTTCAGTTGGTATTCCGCTATTGTGGATCAACCCAGTGCCCCGTAGGTAAGTCTCAGGGTGGCAGAATAGAGCGTCCTTTTGCCACAGAAGTCAAGTATGCTGTTTGCCCCTATAAGTGGCATTAGTTCTTCTTGACTTCCGTAACGTGGTGCAACCAGGTTAGCCTCTTGCCCAGCACCAGTCTCAAGTACTTAACCGAAATACTCGATGGCAACCGAACCCCGCATTCAGTTCAAGTCCTCTCATCTTAGAAAGGAGTGCCAAATAGTATCTAAGGCTCCGCTCACACCCAAAAAAATTACCTGGATCGGCTTTTCCTGCTTTTTACATCGCGGATTGCTTCCGTGAGTCCAAGTAGTTGAAAATCCGTTGACAATCCTTCACGGAAGCCAATCTGTTCGCCCGGGACTGCCTTCACGCCTACTAATTCAGCGGTAGCTTTGGAAGTATACGACCGTTTATAATGCACACGAATGCCTCGACGATGATAGTAAGAAAATGGGTGAGAATTTCATTTGTCAAAGCCCGGTGCGTTGCCATTCTTCGTGCGTTTTATTATTACCTGCACTAGATCTTCGAGCTCAACAATCTGAAGTTGCTGCATGGCTTCCTGGATGTGTTGTCGCAATTCCTCGTCCTCCCGGTACTCAATCGACCCATCGTGCATCGTTCGAATGTGCTCTGCGTGGACTTCCGCTTTCTGCTGGCTGGTATAAGTAGTGTCCATGGGACCCCTAAGAGCCTTGCCCCTGAGGCCACTGAGCGCTCTGCTATCCCTCCATAGGGAGTCGTCTTCAGTTGTTAGAGATCTGATATTATCTTCCCACTGGATGATGTGATGACCTTCCTTTCCTGAACGCCTTAGCTGCCTTCATTTTTCGGCATATCAGTTCCTGAATTTCAGAGGGAAGCCACTTTTGATGTTTAGATTGTATTATCCTTGTGGACAGGATATACATGTCAATAATATTATCAGTAAGATCATTGTCTTCACCACACTGACCTGATGCGCTGACTATCTCTTTTAGTGATGAAAGTGATTTCTATCAATTCATAAACGATGCCAAGCATTATCAGATAACGACAGTAGTTTTGGTTAAAAAGGTTATAGAAATTGTTTGTAATTAAATTGAATAGAATTTTTAAATAACCCTTTTTAAAGCTTTATACCATTCTTTTCACTTTCTTCAATAGATTTTTAAATTGTAAATTATATAGCCTATCCTAAAGTTAGTATGCTATTATTTTTTGTGCAGTTTTCTATGGAATGTATTTATCGTATAAAAAGAGACTCGAATGTAATCGGTTTAGTTCGGCAAAAGACTCGATCATATCCCCACTTGTACGGATTTCTCGGTTGGGGGCAGTTTGCGATTTGAAAAACATCTGATGGCAATATGACGACATTCCAATCTGGAAACCTTGCTCGCAGTCTGTATTCTTGAATTGCATTGCCCCATATACCTTCCTAAGTCAAATTGTACGATTTTTTCTTTTGGAATCCTGTATCTCCGGTACATTATCAATATAATTATTTTCATAAAAGCAATCTACAAATTAACGTAGGTATAACAAGTAAATGACAGCAATTTCAGATATAAAATTGTAGTGGAATTCATTTATACCGTATCTGGTAAATTCACCGAAAACAATTCATCTAAAACAGTTCACCTAAAAAGAATTCACCTACGTAACAATTCACACAAAGTGCAAATCTCGGGTTGTAACCGCAGGTGGTGAAATACTTAAACATTCCGAGAACCACAACCAAGCAAGAGATTCTCCGCAAATTGAAGTTGCCCTTTTTTCCAAAAATGTGCGAGATGCCGCTCTGTAACCGCGGGATTATATAATATCACAGCAATGCAGTGGTATTATTGATGCAGCTAAAGCAAATCTTCCTAGTGTGCCCGTCATGAAGCGAACAATCAAAAATATTCGTCAAAGACAACATGCAGGACCAATTTTGCCTTCAAAAAGAGAAGATATAATTTTTCCGGAGAACTATAAGGTGACATCAACAGGGGAAGATTTCTTATTGTTTGATTCAGGTGCAGAAGTGAATCGCATTCTAGTGTTTTCGACCAAAAAAAATCTTCAACTATTGGGCAATCTAATCATTGGTATGCTGACGGAACATTCAAGACTGTCCCATCTATATTCTGTCCGTTATATATCATTCATGGAGTGATATTTAATACCGTTGTGCCGCTAGTATATGCGCTGCTACCAAGTAAATCAGAGGACACGTACATTAGAATGTTGAAAGCTTTAAAAGAGCCGCTTTTCGCATATGTAATGCCACAAAGAATCATGACTGATTTTGAAATGGGGTTTATAAATGCGATGAAAACTGAATTTCCTAACACGCGACATCAAGGGCGCTTCTTCCATTTTTGCCAAGCTATATATCGCCATATTCAGCAACACGGATTAAAGCAGAGATACGACAGTGATGCCGATTTTTCACTGCGACTTATAATGTTAGCTGCTCTAGCGTTTGTTCCTGAGGCTCATGTACAAGAAGCATTTAAAACGTTGTGACAGCCAAGAATTACCACAAGACACTCAGGAAATTGTCGACTACTTTGAGGACACATGGATTGGGCGTCCACAACGGCGAAATAGAAGAAGAGAACCACGACATTCCTTAAGTGTATGGAACTGTTACACCAAAGTTGATGATACCTTGCCGAAAACCAATAATTCCGTAGAAGGATGGCATCGCGCCTTTGAACAACAACTATGTGCTGACCATCCAAGCATTTGGAAATTTGTGGATGCATTAAAGAGAGAGCAGTCAATAAATGATCTTAACATATCGCAATACTTAAGTGGTCAAGACCCCCCTGCCAAAAGGAGAAAATGTAAAGACTCCGCACGAGGATAAAAACAGTAGTGCATTCATACGATCCACAAGACACGGTATCATACTTAAGAGGGATTGCTCACAATTTAAGGTACTAAAAAATTAACAAGATGTAGTATTAAAATAAAGAAAATTATAAAAAATCAAAAAAAGAATAGAAAAATTAAAAAAAAAAGACAACTACTTCAAAAAGAAGTACGCCTATGGAAAACTACAAGGCCGACCCCCTCTTGGTGTCTTCTGGGTAACGCTAACAGGCTTTATTATGTAATTAATAAATTTTCGGTGAATTACATCTGCGGTGAATTGCTACGTAGGTGAACTGTCTTTAGGTGAAGTGTTTTAGGTGAATTGTTTTCGGTGAATTGTTTTAGGTGAATTTTCCTAAAATCCATTTATACATCTCAGATATTGAATTGAAACGGATATGTCAAAACCTGTAATTAGTAATGTAGGTACATATTTGGCCTATTAGGTTCCTTTTATATCGATTGTTCACGAAGATAAAAATGCGATACTGATAGGCAATTGATATTTTTTGTCACAAAAAATCATAATGTATTAAAAATATACGGTTATAAGCAGAATGAAAAATCCTACAAATTGATGCATCACAAATGCAGGTAGTGTTGTTTTACTTAAGAATTCAAGGCAGGGAAGGAGTTAGTGTAGAAGGCTAAGAGGACATGTACCATTGCTTTCATAAAAATCTGGGACAAGCGAAACTATTATGACGTTATCCATTTAAAACATGTCTTTTGTATAACATGACAATTTAATGTGAAATTGTCTGTCAGAGTTAATCGTAAATGGTCAAGTCATTCTCACAAGATTCAAAAAACGTCAAAATGAGCTCCTAAGAGTTGTCCCGGATTTTTATGGAAGTGATAGTGCATTAATTCATACGTCAAAAATTCTCACCTATAAACAAACATTCACGTATTTTAGAGAATTTGATTTTTTTTCTATTTATTATCGGGATATCTATCCAAGGTGGATCGTTTTAAAACGAACTTGGCGTATATGGTATGTAGCGAGGTCTT
Source organism: Dynastes maya (assembly GCA_029619315.2). NCBI lineage: Eukaryota > Metazoa > Arthropoda > Insecta > Coleoptera > Scarabaeidae > Dynastes > Dynastes maya. Next base: position 47,780,397 of record JAROYE020000002.1, read on the forward strand.
AAAGTATCCCGCTTCCCATACCAATATTTGAAAAATGGGTCGATTTTTATTTTTGGTAAACTGACTTTTGGCAATTTCGGCAATTCAATTACATTTCAGGTGTCACCGGAAGTGACGTCAGCTTTCTTATTTTAAACAAAACATCCTACGTATTTTTACGTTTCTGGAAAGGTAATTGAGAGGCGAATCTAGTGGTACTCCATATGTTATACCTTGCCTTAAGAAATATTATGACATACAGCAATAAAGGTGTTGGTAATATTTATATTGTTATGTAAAGTTGGTTAGGAAAGGTCGCCAAATCTCTTGTGACACCAGGTTGGTTCAACGAACTCGGTGCTAAACAACGTAATTGCAAAAGTATCAAATCTCAATTCTAAAAGCGCAAATTATGTCCTGCATTTTTCATATTTTTGTTCTTGTTTGTCGTTATTATTTTCCCTTATTTTTACTTATTTTGCTAATGTCAAAATACGAGGGACGTTCAGTAATTAACGAGACCAACTGTATTAGCGGGAAAACTACTGAACATTATTAGATGCAACCTTCTGTGGGTCAAGTTGGCAACCTTGGGGACGAATTAAGTCAGCTGTTTGAAAGAAATAAAAGCAAACATAACCTCTTTTGTTCATTTCAAAATGTCGGCTCCTCTCGAAACGTTCAGTGATAAGATATTTATTATCCGAAGGTGTGAAGCCAGCCGAAATTTACTCGAGAATGTTGAAGCAGTATGGTGAAAAGTGCCACGGAAACGTGTATAAGTGGATTGAACAGCTTAAATCGGACAGAACCATGTGTTACCGATATTCATCGCTCCGGACGACCGGTTGAAGTGTCGACCTACGCGCTACAAAATCGCATAAATAACTTTATTCTCGATGACAATGCCGTATAAACATCGTGATAATAGCTGGTTTGTGTAATGTTAGTGTTGGAACTGTGTATTCAATCATTCATGACAAGCTGAATTATCACAAAACATGTTCGAGATGTACGCATTGGATTGGGAGGTGTTGCCACATCCTCCTTACAGTCCCGACCTCGCACCGTCCGAATTTCATCTGTTCGGCCTGCTCAAAGAGTTTTTACGCGGCACCAAGTTCGAAGATAACGAAGCGGTCAAACAAGCTGTACACAAGTGGCGACACCATCGTCAAGAATTCTTCAGCACTGGAACTAGAAATCTCACAAAGCGATGGGAGAAGTGCCTAAATGTTGGTGAAGACTACATTGAAAAGTAGTGTCAATTTCATTGTCATTGAATAGATAGATTGTTTTTTTTTTCAGCCATTTGTCTCGTTAATTACTGAACGTCCCTCGTATATCAGTTTTTGATAGACGATGTACTTATTTGGCAGTTTTTTATAATGTTAATTTTACATGAACCGTATTTTGAATACATTTATAGATTGTACACACAAAAAAATTATTGCTTCAACTAAGATTATTAGGATCATTTTGAGCATACCGTGAGCGGTAGCGTATTCTTAAATATAGAAGTTTTAAAAGAATTTGAGAATCTAGTACGATATTCCTAAATCAAGTGAAAATATGAATTTAAACTTATCAAATCAAATACAGTATTCATGTTATTATATAAACTTCAATTATTTTAATATTGGGTGAATTTGGCAACAATTACCACGGTTTGTAACTGTTCTTGTACAGCAGGAAATATTTTTCCGTTAAGTAAGACAGGACAGATAAGATTTAAGTTATTGGTCAATTTGTTTGGTAACCACGGCAAATAAGGTGAGAAGTATCGTCAGATTTGCATAAAATTAAAGTTGACCTAGCAATTTTGCATGGTTCGCGCCAAAGCCATCCTAAAAGTAACAACATAAAAAGCCTTAAAGACAGATGCATTTTCTACCAAAACCCGATAAATTTAAAAGAACTTGCCACAAATAATTAATTCGAGCAAAGTGAAAAAGTAATACTGAGAACAAAGAAGAAAAATAGGAAACGTGCAAGATATAATAATAGTAAATAAGAATAATTTGCACTTTTACAATTGGGATTTGACAGTTTAATAACTGTTATGATTATGTTGCCAAACAATGAGCTCAATGGATTAACCTGGGGGGACGGAAAGCAATTTGGCGCCTTTAAAACGCCTTAGGATGTTTAAGATAAGAAAGTTAGTGATCCGGTGATACCGGAAACGTAATTGAACGGCTGATAACACCAAAAGTTAGATCACAAAAAATAGAAATCGACCTATTTCTTCTTAAAACGCTAGCTTTTGTAATTTAAAAGTTAGTGTGTATGGGGGGGGGGGGGATACTTTTGGACCTTATTGATAATTAAATGGCAAACACTAAAGTATCGGTACACTCCGCACCCCACAAAATCTTTGATTAATTCGGAACAATTGTTTTGGGAATTCGTGGATTGTCAACTGTACTATCAAGTGATTCATTCATACTTTAGTGTTTGCCATATTATTCCACAGTCTTTGCTATCATTATTTAATATATAATTGAATTTCATATTTCTTTACTAAGCGTAGTCTACAACAAGAACACATAACATTTAAATATTTTATAAAGCTAATGATTTGGAAATAAGGACGCTAAAAAGATGATAGCTTTGTAAATTTTTGAGATAAATAGATTTAATAATTTATGAATGTAATAAATTACTATGTATGTATTAATTAGATAATATTCTAAATAGAATTAATTACCGATTTTCCAAAGAAGTCACCTAGCGTAACCATAACTATACCATTGACTGGTACTCCAATTAAAGAGTAAAAGCACGTAAAAATTCGACTCATAGTGGTTGTTGGCGCCAAATTACCATATCCTAAAATAAAACAATTAGAATTATATTGTTGCTTATATTTTAGAATAAATGTGATAAATGCATCTTTGCGAATTAAAATTTTGAAAATTGGAAAGGGTATTTTTAGTAAAACAATGATTTTAGTTAGAGTGCTGTACAACAGTGCACCCATTTTGCAATTTTTTGAACGAACGAGTAGATATTTGTGAAGAAACTGTGTTGTGAAGCCTTACGGCACGGAGTATACAAAATAACTGCGTACAACTTTAGAAAGCCATTTGTCTATGTTTTGTGATCGTGTAAAACATTACAATATTTTTCCTATATATCAGTTTTAAAGGAATTATGAAAATATTTTCCTAAAATTTTCATATTTGATACTAAACCAAGAAAGGAATAGAATTTCAAATTTTGACTTAAGTAATGTTCTTCCAAATGGAAAACTGTGTATGATTTTAGTTTAACATAGAACCATTTTTGTCACAAAGCTGTATTACCTTCAATAGTTCTCGAGATGCTCTGGATTTCTAATGCCTATGTACAGGGTGTACATAAATAGGACCAGGTCCATGTTTTTGAAATTTTTGCAGATCGAGGTGCAACCATTTCACTATTATTGTGAGTAAAAAGTACACAGCATTGTGTAATATCGTTTAGCGTTTTGTAACAAATGATGGAAGCATTACGTACGTTTAATACTGTAGCGGCTGGTGGTGACGTAAATGGGCGGTCAAGGATAACGCTTCGATCTCATCGTGTATTTTTTGCAGGAGTAGGAATTAGCTTTTCTCTGCTTTTAAACTGCTACTATTAACTATTTATTATTAATCTTTTCTGTAATGTAGTGTTCCATACAACGCACATACATTATTTATTCATCATTTCGTACAAATCTGCCTAAAAGTAAGCTGTTACAATACTAATACAAAATTATGTATCTGTATCTAACTGTGACATGTTCACAATGTCTCTTTTTTTTATGCGTCACAGGTGCGTTGCGCTTGGTTACATGAATACATTCAAATTTAGGCGATAGACACTTAACGTAATGTACACGATATGCAACGGGAATACACGAACGAATCGAGGCTTTGTTCTCTACTTCCCATTTACGTCACCACCAGCGGCTACTAGTAAACACACAACAGTAACAGGGTGTGTATTGCTATGAATGGCCTATGTGCGACCCATTGGAACCAAACATGCCACAGTGAACTCACGAAAGATCCAGCTATACTCCGGTACCGATCGCGAAATCGTAAGATCTATCCTCTAATAGAAGATAGGTACGCAAGCTTTCCCGACAGAGATGGAAAGTACAGTCATTGTAGCCATTGTAACCAAAAGCGAGGTGAATCAAAGGTTTTGCGTTACGAATGCGATGTTCAAAATGTAGGAAAATTTATAGCTTTTATGAAGAACCAAGTTGTATCCAGAAACGGGCGTACAAAATTTGTTATAACTAGAGTTGCTTACTAGCGCTAACGGACAATGGCGGAGATTCGATATAACCCTCAGTATAACTGCGAGTCTCAACCAGATCTGTTGTGTATACATGTACGCTGTCGTAAATACTATTTCGTAGTTCAACGTTTGTTTTAAAAATGTTGCCTACGTCGCGAAAACGAACAATGTTGGACAAAGTTACAGAATTTATAGCAGAAATGCCTGACCTAAATTATGATGGCGTTAAAATTCAATGTGTAGTTTGTAATATCCCTTTAATGTGTTGCTCCAAAAGGGATTGTCTACGTCACGTAAATAGTAAACAGCATTCTTCAAAAAAAAATTGCACACGACACTATGACAAATTTAAATTTAATTTATGTGTTACCTTTATTGCATGTAATCTACCGTTTAATTTACTAGACAGGGAAGCATATGTCTTCTTTTGGAATAAATGTTCGGACTGCAAATTACCAAGTCGAGCATTGTTACAAAGAATTGTGCTATCTGCTCGTGAACATGTTGAAAAAAGAATTAAATCGGAGTTGAAAGATACAAAACTGGTTATGTGTGGACGAAACAAGAGATCGTAAAAAATATTCTGTGGTTAACGTAATGGTACGTACAATGGAACCACATCAATCGTCATCTTCAATTCTATTAGCTTTCAGACGAGTACAACAATGTACTGTCGAAGTAATTTCAAAGTTAGTGTTAAATACATTGGGAAAGTTGGAACTTTCAACAAACCAACTGTTGATGTTTGTGAGTGATGGTGCCGCAAACATGCTTTCTGTAGGCCGGTCTCTTAAAAAACATTGTGCTAACTTGTTGCATATTACGTGTAAAATTCATGCTTTCGGTCATGTGGCAGATAGTATTAGAAAATGTTATCCTGAGGTACACGCTTTAATAGCGCATACAAAAGCAGTATCCCAGTATGCCTGAGCCATCAGAACCTATTCTTACACGGTGGGGAACATGGTTTTTTCGATCCAAAGGAAGCTGCGGCTATCAAGGAAAGCCAGTCGAAATTTCAAGATAGTCAGGTTAAAATGGATTTATAAACTATTCAGAACAATTACTTCGGACTAGTAGAGGCAATAGAAAAATTACAAAATCCCTCGGTGTCGTTAGTGGAATCTCTGCAAATAATGCAACATGTTCACGCACTGCTATGCGCGGTAGAAGACGCAAAAAATGTTTGTGTTCTAGAAAGGTTTGAAAGTGTTTTAGAGAAAGATTCTGATTTTGGCACATTAAGACAAATTTGTGAAGGTGTGTCAACATAACCGTTAAGTTGTTCCAAAGATTATTTTAATTTCGCAAATATAATATCACTAGATGTAGAACGATCGTTTTCTGCATATAAACACACTTTTTCCTCACGCCGCGCTCGGTTTGCCGAAACAACTGTGGAAACATATCTAATGTTGCAGATATTTAACAGACATTATTCACTTTGTGATTTCATGGAAGACTCCCAAGACGGTAAGTGTTTGAGCACGTATTATATTTTATTTCTGACCATTTATTTTGTGTAAACTTTTATGCGTCCGCCACTGGCTGTTGGCGCAAATTGAGCAACTCGAGTTATAACGGATGGAGAATGTAGGGCGATATTACATGAAGCGTTAAATTTAGCCTAAAGAGCTTTGAAAACAGTACGTAATGTTGGCAGTAAGGCTAGGAAGCACTGAGTAGTCTTTAACAGTAAAACGTCTGAAAATCAAAAGATGCCTGGCTTTGAAGGTGTGTCGTAAGGCTGTTCGTTGGCCATTTCTACACCCAAAAAATAAATAATACACATAGATAATAAAAGTGAGTTTAATAAGCTTTATTGCAATGATGTTACCTTTTAATACCTGGTACGTAAATTTTAACACACAATGTGATTCTCCGCGCGTATGCTTTTATAGCCAGCAAATTTTGCAATAGTGCCAATGTATTTTAGCGGTTCACATTATTACGGAGCTTTCTAAGGCCTTATGAGTGAGCGATTCAATGCGCTACTGTTTGTGCCTGAAGTTGTTGTTTTGTTCGTTGTGATGGATTTTTCACTCTAATTTGGCATTGGCTTACCGACAACGCCGCAGCACTGATGTCGGCAGGTTTCTAACTTGATTTCGTATGTAACACCTTATCGGCATAAGTATGAGTCTACCCTTCATCAATTTGTTCTTTTTTCAGTAATAAAAGAATTTTAAGAATTAATTCAAATTATTCGACTGTAATACCGTACTAAACAAGTATTTGGTATGTTAAGAATGCATTTATTACCCAGTTATTAAGGTACCTACCTACAGTGGTGACCACTGTAATAACGAAAAATACGGAGTGATAGAAATCCCATTTAGCGGGATCATCTTCGTCCATAGTGAGGGACTTCATAGGTTTTCCGCAATAGTCCCCTAGTTTGTCAAAGATCTCCTCCATTGTATCCTCTGGAGTTGGATTATAATGCTTATGCAATAGCTCTGAAAATACGATATATTTATAGATTGTACACACAAAAGAAATGGTTACTTCGACTAAGATTATTAGGATCATTTTGAGTATACGGTAAATTCACATATGAGCAAGGATATCGTAATATTATCTCAAGAAACGCTATTCTTGGAACTTGAATGGTAGATAGTGTTGGCAGAACTATAACGTATTATTAAATATAAAAGTTTCATGAAAATTAAAGAATCCAGTATGATACTCTTAAATCGAGAGAAAATATAAATTTAAATTAATTCTTATTAAATCAATTACACGATTTATATTGACGACGTCACATATTTAAGGCAAGTTTATAAAAAAAATTGATATATCAATCGATGAACATTGATTACTAGCTATTGCTGGTAAAATAGGTAGGTAAACGTCAATCTCCACAAACGATGCACTGCCAAACCCGGAAAAAGATTCCATCTTCATTACGCAGCCGATTTGAAGAATATCTGTATAAAGATCTAATATTTAAACGTAAGTCTTACAAAGAATATATTACATTGAAAAGAAAGAACGTTGTATCAGAAACAAGAAGTGTCAAGAATCTTCATATTGAACCTCTACACTTTTAATTCTAAGAACAAAAGTAACCTATTTAATAGTTTACCCTCTTAACCAAAATGGTTGGTTATAGACTTACGTAGAGGGCGTGATTGGGATTTACTTGAAATTGGAATATAACTTTCAAATACATATTTGAAATAAGTAAATAATAGTCTTGCATTCATTTTATTTATTTTAAGAATGCGCGTAGTTGTAATAACATTACCGTAACTTTAAGTTGTGCGTGGACGGAAGATAATTCCTTTCTTAAGCAATTTAAAGAAAAAGCTTTCAAAAAAAAATATTCGCATAACATAAAATTATATTCAAGTATACAGGGTGTTCAGTTTCTGCTGCGTTTGATTTTTTAAATGGAATACCCTGAATATTATTACGTTTTTGGAAGTCCCTCTTCAATTCACGTCAACTTTCTTCAATATTCCCTATACCCATCTATCTTAGTTTTTCAAATAGCAGACATAATTTGAGATTTTTGCAAAATGCTGCTGTTTCTTTAACGACCGATGTCTTAAACGCTTTACATCCTAGAGTGGCGATTCAAATTTTATTCGATTCGAAGATTCTTATACATCAATCAGATTCTACAGCAAGGTCATCGATATCGTTGCCAACTTTGATTCGTGTTATTTCAATTTTTTTAAAAGCAACACCATGTACATTTTTACAAAATCTAATAGACCAGCTCTTCTAGAATCTTTTTTTTAAACATTTCCCTATACTTAAAATGCGGCCTTCTTTAGTAAATTAAATATGAAGCTTCGCAAATAAGTTTTTCGTTTAAAAACATAGAGGGCCGTGACGAAATACTATACGATTTTGTTTCGCTATCTTTCCTGATACAATTCCATCATCTACTCGAAGTAATAATTATTTTCCTACATACATTGTCCAGTATGTTAACCAGTACGTATAAGTAGTAAATAACGAAAATAAGTAGACAAATGTTGATTATTGTTCAACATAAAACAATAGATTTATTTAAAACATCACACACTAAGTATTTTCAGAAGTAAAAATTTCGCAAGAATATTACTCCCGAGATGTTAGTAAATGTTGAAGGGATATGGTATTCCCTTCGAATATATGTTAAAATTGTATGCATACATTAAATTTTACAGTTTATTTTTAATTAATGTCTTTAGAAAAACAAAAGATTATAGTATTTAGCAAAAACCTATCTGCATAGCTTCATACATAATTTACTAAAGAACGATACATTTGATGTATAGTAAATTATACCGCAATTGTAGTGTATCCTACCGGAATCCTATTATTGTAGTTTTTTGAAGTGGCTGCCTGTACTCCTTATTTATAGTAAAAATAGTACTCCAAAACTGTAAACAGCTCTAAAATTATGGTAAAAAAAGTACTACTAAATTGTCGGTTAATTACCGTATACTTATTAATAAAATTGTCGTTAAAACGTATTACTTACACACGAATTATTAATTGCACTATCCTTCTTCAAAATAGTACGACACATTTGTACATATGCAGTAAATTATTCTTCTCTTGCTTGTAACAGAATAATGTTCAAACAAAAGGGAACTTAATGTACAAGTACACATCGAAAACTACATAGAGACAATAATCACGGATAATGCGAATAAAATAATTAGCTCACGCTAATAAAATCAATGATGTAAAGACAAAAAAGGACTGTCACTGTTTGTTTCTCGCCACATTGCGCTTATATCTCTCAGCTTATGCCACTAATCTTCAAATAGAGCAACTGCAATATTTCCAGCGCCACCTACTTCCAGCTAGTAATAGTCATGTCCCGCCCTAGTTAGAAGAAACCGGAATACAGATGCCACTTACCCATATAATAACACAACGTTTCATAAACATTTTCAAAAGATACCGGTCAGTCTACTAGTAGTTTTTTTGTAATATATAATAAATACAATAAAAAAGGGATGAATAAACTTAAATATTAACTCATTAATTATTAAATTACATAAAAATAATCTCTATTTAATTACATTATTAAAGAAATAATTTAATTATACTGTAACATATAAAAAAAACCTTTTCATTAGTTCACTCACTTGCTCTTAATTTTAATTTTTTCTTGAAAGTTTATTTCTTAAATAAATATTTTCTTAGGGGTAGAAAATCAAGAAAATCCAAGAGAGAAAAATGTTTTTCCCAAGTAAATCATTTAGTTTTAAATTAAGAAAATGTTTATATTAAAGGTAGGAATGAAAAAAAAGATTTTGATTTCACAAAATTTTATTGAGAAATTAGGCGACCGGTTTTATGTTCAAAAAACACACCAGGCCAGTTACAAGGATATCAAATAAAAAAAAATTACAATAATGAAAAAAAAACCTAAAGTTAATAATTAAAAGCAGAAGCAAATGAATGAACTAATGAAAATGTTTTTTTTATATGTTGCAGTATAATTAAATTATTTCTTTAATAATGTAATTAATAGGGATTATTTTTATGTAGTTTAATAACTAATGAATTAGTATTTAAGTTTATTCATTCCTTTTTTTATTATTAATTATTATATATTAAAAAAAAACTATAGTTACCTATAACTATAGATATCTTCTGAAAATGTTTATGAAACGTTGTGTTATTGTATGGGTAAGCGGCATCTGTATTCCAGTTTCTTCTAACCAGGAAGGTATTACTATAACAATCTGAAAGTAGGTGGCGCCAGAAATATTTCAGTTGCTCTATTTGAAGATTAGTGGCATAAGCTAAGAGATGTAAGAGTAAAGTGGATGGGAACAAACAGTGATAATGTTCTCGCTCCTTTTATCATTGATATTATTAGCGTAAGATATTTATTATTCGCATTATCCCTGATTATTGTTCTATGCAGTTTTTTGATGTGTACTTTTACAGTAAGTTTTGTTCGAACATTATTCTGTTACAAGCAAGAGAATAATGTATTGTATTATGTACGGATATGTCGTACTGTTTTAAACAAGGTAAATGCAATTAATAATGTGGACATAAGATACGATTATTTACTTTACAAGTATATACTCTTAAGCAGAAAAAAAAAGCTGAGATAATATTCCTTTTGATTTAAAACAGTTATTGTATTGTGGATAAATTGAAACAGTAATTGACTTGAATTTAAGGGGAACAGCTTTGATACAAGTAAACGTTTCTCTGCCTATAACACTAATGTTTGTTCAACAACAATATTGTAGTGTACGCAACCACAGTAACTACAAATATCTTGTTTGCTTCGCTACAATATGTCACTCATTGCCATATTGCGTGTTATAGTTAATAGTTTATGTCATGTTTATTGTAGTAAGATCTACGTATATGTCTATTGCGAGAACCATAAATGGAGTGGATACTACCACAACACGTTAACTTAAAATATATTGTATGACCTACCACTACATTTCTCTCACAATCAGTGTAGTCTGAGTCAAACATGGCAACGATTTTGTTGGTCATCTTGTAGACGCTAGTTGGTATAAAAAACTTTTCGATATATTGGCGAAAATTCCAAGAAATACTCGATTGAATAAAATTTGAACCACTGTTTTAGTGCGTAAAGCGTTTAAGATATCGGCCATTAAAGAAAAAATCTAAAATTGTGTCAATTATCTCAAAAACTATCATAAATTTAGGGAATATTGATGAAAGTTGACATGGATTGAAGAGAGGTATCTAAAATGGTAATAATATACATAACATACATTCCATTTAAAAAACCAAACTTGTACCTTGATCTGCGGAAACCGAACACTCTGTATGCTTGGTTGTTGTCCGTTGTGCATTTGTTTCCAATTATTTTTTATTTGATAACTTTTCCTCTAAATTGCGTAGGAAGGACTAGGTGGACGCGCTGTTCTTAATTCAAATAGCATTGTTTCCCTTTAAAGATATATTTTGGGTATAAGCTAGATTTAAGTGAAATACATGTATATCTGCTATCTGAATATAAAAGTTTCAAAACAGTAGTATGTAACTTGAATTGAGTATCTATTTGGAATTGAGCATATTATTTTTCAATTAAGAATACATATACAAAAATACGCATATCACATATAGGAGAAGTTATGATTAGGAAGTAGCTTAGATTAGGATTAATTTCTCACATTTAAAGTAGTCATACGTTTTTTATATCGTCAGAGTATAACGCGATTAAAACAAAATAAGTAGTGAGTGATATATGAAGCCTTCAAGTTTATCTAGTCTACACATGATTCTGTGCTACTAGATTTAATAAAAACTACAATTTTAAATCAGTAAAAAATAGTGTACCGTAAGTGCTCTAATCAGCAAGGTAAATTTGTTACATCGTCAACCACTTGTTTTTTATATATGGAATTTGTTTTTGGAATAAAAGTATTAACTAAATTGTTGACAATATATGCAACAAAGATCGTGTGATGATAATAAGATAAATGTATGTTCTCTGCACTTGCTCTACGATACTGTCGCTTCATCAAAATCAGGAAATAACATTTGTTGGGGTTCCCTTGTTAGTAATTTCATACCCAAACCTATACACAAACCTTCGCTTAGCACCCAATAATACAGGTTTCAGGCGAGAGAAATGGGTGTATGAGAACATGCTCAATAAAGATCTGAAGTTATTAAGCAGATTATACGTTGGTCCTCAGATATCTGCTTACTATTGCCAACTTTATTATTGGGAATCCACCAAAATTTTATTCTCGGTGTTAAAGTGATAAAGACAGAAATAATTGATTGGTTTATTTTCAAGATACTTATAAAAATAACAACTTTCAACGAAACGCCTTTATAAACAAAACCTTATTTAAATCAACGAAGTATTAAAAGTAAGCGCCCAAAATGTGCATCTGACAAGTTCAAGTAGATGTTGGAAATCACCGAATTGAGGTAAGACAAAATACTTTTACAATAATAAGCTAATTTTATTTGCTTCAACGAATATTTAAGGGCATTGTCTTCTTGTTTAATATACAGTGTGTCCCAGCATTCTGTAATTGCAAAATTGCGTTTATTGTGGAAGCCGTAGGATTTTCTCATTACATAATAATCTTAAAAAACATTTGCGCGTATATAGGGTGATCGATAAGTAGCGAACCAGGTACCTATTTTATTATTTTAAATGGAACGTCCTGTATATTATATCGTTTTTGGTTTTTCTATCTAGATATAAACCAGTATAGTATAGGTTTCATATGTCCATTTCTAACAGATTTCGAGATATTTATAATGTTGTCTTGAGCATATATTTTCTCTAAATCCAGCGTACACGCAGAGAACTGGTTTCTTGCATCAAGAAAATAGATTTTCACCCAAAAGTCATTCTCTATTCAAGAAAATATTTTTATTTCAAGACTATAAAAATATATAATGTAAGAAATTAATTTTCTTGAAATTTTATTTGGATTAAATAAGTATTTTCTTGTGGTTAGAAAATCAAGAAAATCCAAGACAGAAAATGATTCTTCCAAGTAAATCATTTAGTTTTAAGTTAAGAAACTATTCGTATTAAAGGTAGGAATGAAAAAATGGTCCAGATCTCACAAAACACATCATCAGGCCAGCTACAAGGATATCCAATAAAAGAAAAATTGCAATAACGGAAGAAAACCTAAAGTTAATAATTAAAATTAGGAGCGAGTAAATGAACCAATGAAAAAGTTTTTTTTATAGCTTACAGTATAATTAAATGTGTAGTTTAATAATTAATGAGTTAATATTTAAGTTTATTTATCCCTTTTTTATTATATATTTTAAAAAAGCTATAGTTAAATTTATACACGTGGTAAATAGTAATAAAAAGAAAAAAAATATGACATCAACTGGTATCTTTTGAAAATGCTTATGAAACGTTGTACGTTAAAGGTTATGTCATTGAAGATGACGCACGCCCGAATCGCCCTTCCACGTCAAAAACGGAGAAAAATATTGAAAAAATCGGTAATCTCATCCGATCTGACCGTCGGTTAACTAACTACTCGTGCGATTGCTGAAACTGTAGAAATTGAGAAAGAATGCGTAAGGCAAATTTTACATAACAATTTTAACATGCAAAAAGTATGTGTGAAATTGGTGCCTAAAGTTCTCACAATCGAACAAAAAGAAGCTAATGAAAATGTTTGTACTGACACTTTAAGCAATGATGATTGTTGTTTTCGATATTCATGGGATTTTGTATCTTTACTGGGGTCCTGAAGGTCAAACCATTAATCATAATTACTGCCTTGAGGTTCTTGCTCAACTTCGTGAAAAAATAAGAAAAAAAACCCGAACTGTGGAAGAAAAGGTCAAGGGTTCCATATCAGGACAACGCACCACATTGTGTCAAAACGTTTCTAGCCAGGTGTAACATCCTAGTGTCAGGCCATCCGCCTTATTCGCCTGACCTGGCACCATGTGACTTTTAAGGTAAAATCTGCATTAAAAGGAACAAGATTTCAGACCGTTGAAGGTGCAAAAGAAAAAGCGGCACGCGACAGAAGAAGACTTTCGGCACTGTTTCGAACAATGGAAAATTCGCATGGAGCGGTGTAGGGATAGAGGAGGGGTGTATATTGAAGAGGATAATAATTAAATATGTATACATTTAAAATAAAATGTTTTACAGCATCAGTGTCGTTATTTTATAGCCACATCTCGTACGGATTTGCAGTTCAGATTTTTTAAGCAAATAGGTCTATCTAAATTCAGCCGGTTGAGGGTGAAATTATAAATATCTCGAAATGTGTTTGAAGTAGACATATGACATCCATATTATGTTGGTTTATTTCTGGACGGAGAAACCAAACACGTAATAATACACAATGTGTTCCATTTAAAATACAAAGTAAGTCTCTGGTTCGCTGGTTATCGATCGTCCTGTATAGAAAAATATTTTTGAAGTATATCTTATGGTGTCTATTAGATTAGGTATCTAAGAAGTTTGGCCTCTTATCCGTTTACACAATAGGCGCAATTCTATAATTCCAGAAGATTGGTACATTCTGCATATTTCTGAGGTCTCAGTAATACTTCACATTATATTACAAATGCTTTACCGGCGATAGTGCATACTTAGAGGGCTTAAACTAATTTTTGAGGTCCATTTTTCGATATTGTTGTTTGTAGATCTCGTTTCTCAAAAGAAACCATAGATATAACTATAATAGCGTTAAATGGACTGGCCTTACGGGCCAACAAATTGGCACATTAGCTCCTCTCCTTTCATTATCAATGATTTTAGTCAGTCGACATTTCAAAATAATTATTAGCAAGTACTACGTCCTCTGGAAGTTGATAGGGGTAGTAAACTGTCAAATGAGGATGGCCTATATAAATTTAACAAGAACAATTACTACTAATTCAAAACATTTGGTGGAACTGTGAAATAATATAAAGTATTTTAAGTATTAATAGTTATTTAGAACAGTTCGAGAGTGTTTCTATTGCCCGTTTGAATTTCATTTAAATCTTTATCCCATAATGTAAAAGCTTTTTATATAATTTATTTTATTACTAGATTAGTTGTACATCAAGAAGTTCGTCAAAGGTAAAACAATGCTGCTTATTTATTGGTGTACGAGATATAAGAATAAAAGGAAATAAACGATACCTGTGTTTTTCTATAAAAAAAAATAGATTGGCATTCAAATCACCTTGAAAACGTTCCCGAATAACACATACACAATTACACTCGTTTTTCCCTTTTAAACGACTTAATTTTTATTCGAAACATTTTCTTCTAAAACGTGTTCGTTAAAAATGTCGCATTATCAACTCAGATGGTGCACATGGCACATAATACAATATGATCATAAGAAACCGTAATCGAGAGCCACGTTCTTTTTTAATTATTTCTTAAAATTACTTAAAATTACGTTTGATATTTAGTGATCAAATTACATTTGATGTTTACTGACGTATCTTATACATTTTAAAGCAGGTCTACTACAGAACACTAACCATTTATCATTCATCTATTATCATAATGGACAAAAGCAACAGAATGGGGAATGCTCTTTTCTAAACAATTGCGTATGGATGAATTTTCTCTTCAGTTTCCAGATTTTGCAGTATCATATCAGATATTATATCAACAAATTGTTCGCTGCGTTGCTAAATTTCGTGAGACTGGTGCAGTAAATCGCAAACCCGGTAGTGGTAGACTCAAGAAAAGAACTGCTGAAACTATTGGGAATGTGAGGAGGTGTACAGATCATTCACCTAAAAAGTCAATTAGAAAGTTTTCACAAGCTTCCTGTGAAAGCTTTCTAATTGAAGCTCTCAAAATTCTGTGTTTCTGACAAGTTGTTAAGATCATATTGAATTTGCTGCTTTCATTGTGATTGCACCTACAGGTGTAGGTCTCAACATTTTTTTGTTTAAACAAAATCATGTTTTCTTTTATGCTGTCAACGCAATTAGTAAAAAAAAAACTAAAGATTTCCCATTTAACTGATATGTTATTAATGATTTAGAAAAACTTATGGAACATTTAAGATATTTTCTTAACCTTATTTATTTTAATTTAAGATGCCATGGTGCTACGTCCAATGAGCATGACGGTGTAAATGAAAGTTTACAGCTAATGTGAAAGGAATTGTGTGATAAGATAAAATATTTTTGTGAAAAGAAAAATTTTTCCAATAAATATTATGTTTGTTTGCTAAAGGTAGATTGCAACCATATTATCGATAATATCTTCATTTCATGTATTCAACTGTAGGCATCAGAAAGTTCATTACACTTACGGATGCATTCAGTCCAAGTGTAAATATTTATGTCTGCATATACATACCTACACGTAGAGCGTGTCCTGGGAGAAACGAAAGACCCCGAATATCCTTGAATAGAAACATTTTTCATACATTTTCTGAAACGGACCAACTTTTATTTGGAGAAGAACAAATTCTGATGAAAAAACAATCTGCATTTCTACAACCTCCTAGCCGTGGGTGTGGCAAATTTTTCAATTACATTAGGGGTTGACCTCATCTTAACGTTCACGTCATTTACATAATACAACGGTGTATTATGTTTTGAAATCTATCGATTCCTTGTTGAGAAATTTGTTTTCTTAAAAAGTTACGGTACAGAATAGATACTACAGCCAGTATAAATTTGAATTGTATTGCAAGTGCCGCTCTGCACTGATTACACTGTGCTAGTTGCAAAATGCAACAAGCTGGGCATCCGGGGGGTAAACCTAATTCGAGTGCGCTGAATCTAATGGTGCCAACCGTTTTTAATAGTTAGCTCACGTTTTATACCAAAAATATGTGCTACATATGAATGTGGAATACCCGTTTTGCCGGCGACCAATATAACGAACGGAACTTGTCATTATGTGAGGAATTTAGATTGCTGCAAAACAACATTATTGGGATTCCACATCTGCCGATCGAAAAGGTTTTGTTACCACCGCTCCACATCAAACTAAGAATTATTAAAAATTTCATACAAGCATTGAACCCAGGAAGGAAGTGCATTCAACGAATTGCGTCGTATTTTTCAACGGTTAAGTGGGATGAAAATAAAAGAAGGTATATGTCTAAATCTGAATGTTGATCTATTGAAATATCATTTTGTATTATATTTATTTTACAGGAATACTTAATGGACCGGTCATTCGTCGTTTGATGAGGGACAAACGATTTGAAAATGCACTCATTGACATGGAACCTGTGGCATGGGATTGTGTGAAAACGGTTATTAATAATGTTTTCGGAATTCATCGATCCGAAAATTGGCGCATACAAATTGAAGACATGCTCACTGCTTTTCACCATTTAAGTGTTCGAATGTCATTAAAAATTCATTTTTTGCATTCCCATGTAGAAAAATTCGAACAATCACCAAACGAATCCGATGAGCATGAAGATCGTTTTCATCAAGCGACGGCGAGGCTCGAACATTGGTACAGCGGCAAAAAGTTACCTGCTCTTTTGGGTGACATTTGTTGGAATTTATAAGAAGATGACGATCAGAAGAATCAGGGCAATCAGAGAATGAAAAATGACAAAAATCAAGAAAAACGCTTTTTTTTGCAAAAAAATTATGAAAAATCGACTGAATCGATTCAATTTTTTTCAAATAGTTTCTATTCGATGTGTATTCGTCGATACGATATCTATTCGATCGATTTCCATTGGTTTAAATTCAATAAATGGTCAAAAAATGATAAAAATGACTTTGTTTTGGGGGGTCTTTGGGCATAAAATTTTTAGATTGAAATTACTCCAAAATGCGAGCTAACTTTTAAAAACGATCAGCACCATTGGATTAAGCATACTCGAATTAGCTTCACACACAGAGTTAATTAGTAATGGAACTCCTTTGTTTGTCATTTACCTTTACTATGGTATGACACTTTGCTTTTTTTTTGTTATTTCTGCGTTGTCGTATTTATTTAATATAAGTTTTTATAAATGTCTCTTTGACAATATCGAGATGGTATATTCAATTGAAGAGCGACTTCAGATAATGACTTTATTTTTAGAATAATGATTTGTTACAATTCTAGCCCGTGAGATTTATGAAAATAATACCCACAAAAAATTGTCTGCGAAATATATGTCAGATTTAATTAGAAAATTTAGATTGAATAAAAAAACCAAGGAGCCAAAATGGCAGAGGACGAAGGATTGCAATTGAGTGGTATACATGAATCATACGCAGAGTGTGACAGTTAAGTTTAAGTTAGAAACTTTCGGTATATCTAAGAGTACTACACGGTATTTTAAAGAGAACACGGTTTCATCCCCATACAACTGCTTCATTAGTTAAATGAAGAAGACAACGACCGCCGGTTACAATTCTCTGAATGTGTATCTGAACGAACATTTGTTTCTCAGATGAGCGTAAATTTTCCTTAACCCTCCGTTTGACGGGCTGAGTCTATAAAGTTTCGCAAAATCGTTTTCTTGCTGTAACTTCTATAAATATTTTTTTAAATTCCTGAGTCTTTATATAGCTTCCTATCTTTAATGACAACAACTTGTGTTGTATTTTTTTAAATTGCGAGCCCTGCCATTTGCGTGTTGCAAGGGTATTGGGCCTGACAGACCCAACCCGTGCATTGTTGTTGTCATTAAAGATAGGAAGCTATATAAAGACTCAGGAATTAAAAAAATATATTTATAGAAGATACAGCAAGAAAATGACGGCTCAACGCAGATTTATGTTTCTGGTCAAATGTTTACGTTTCGACAACATTGATATAAGAGAGGAGCGAAAGAAACTGGATAAACTTGCCGCTGTAAGAATAGTGTTTGAAAAATTCAACGAACAAATTAAAAAACACTATTCCGTGGGGGAGTACGTGACCCTAGATGAAATGTTGCTAGGATTTCGTGGAAGATGCAGCTTCAGAATCTAGATTCCCAACAAACCGAACAAATACGGTATACAAATGTTTTCCATAGTGGATGCAAGAACATTTTATACGTCACATATGGAAATATATGCAGGGCCTCAACATGAAGGCTCGTTTCAGCAAGATAATTCTGCTGCAGCTGTCATTAGAAGAATGACATATCATATTTCAGGAACTGGGAGAAATGTAACAATGGACCGATGGTTTACTTGTGTGGAAGTTGTAAGTGAATTGTTACGTCGGCATCGATTAACAGTGGTTGGTACAATACAAGCCAATCGAAAATCATTGCCGAAAGAAATTACCAACATCAAAGAGAGGCCTGTAAACTCTTCGTTTTTTGCATATCATAATGATATGACAGTGACTTCTTACGTTCCAAAAAAAATCAAAAAACGTTTTGGTTATTTCATCGATGCATTACGGCGACTAAATGGATGAAACTAATGGTGAAGATAAAAAACCGGTTATAATCACCTTTTATAACAGCACGAAAAGTGGGGTTGATGTAGTTGACAGGATGAGTACATCTTACAATCGTGCTCGTAACACAAGACGGTGGCCGCTTGTTGCTTTCTTCGGCATGTTAAATGTGGGGGAAATTAATGCATTTATAATTAATAAAACAAATAATCCAGATGGCGAATCCTCAAAAAGTAGACGTGTGTTTTTAGAAAACTTGGGAAGAGAGTTAGTGCTCGAAACTATGAAAATATGCGCGAATACGCCTAGCTTACCACGGAAAACATGATTACTGGCAGGAGAACTGGCAGGGATTACAACAGAACTACTCCAGACATCGTCCTCCACGCGAAAAAGGTGCAAATACTGTAAGAACCGAAAATCACGTAATTTTTGCAAGTTTTGTGGTGTTTGCGTTTGCGTAGAGCATACACAACCATCCTGTATTGACTGTGCAGAAAAACTGCAGTGACTATTTTATTGAGCCAATATTTTGTGTACTGTTAGAATTACTAACACATTTTTGTTTTAGTAGGATTTCTGTATCATTATACATTACATTTAAACACTATTTACTATTTCTTAAATAACCATTTCTTGTACACGTTGTTAAAAATATAACGTTTTGTATAATAAACAATAACATCAAAACCAATTTGTTTCTACTGAGCACTTTCCGTCTCATAAGCGTAAAACTATCGAAAGTAACAAGTGAACACTAAATCAGAAACATTTAGTCGGGATTAAGAACCAAACGCGACGTAAAAGTTAGGGATTCTGGCATCCTGCCCGTCAAACAGTGAGAAATTCAAACCACTCGTCAACTGGAGGATTAAACGGTGCGGTTAATCGGCATAATTGCACTAATGATGTATATTTCTTCAAATTCTTTAACCTAATATATGAGTATGTAATTTACACAGTTTAAAAGTTGTGTTCAAATTAAATAAGATTCCATGCTTTACAAAAATAGTTAATATTTATAATTATAATAGTAAATCATGTGTAAATAACAATGACTCTGCGGATACCCAGTTTACGAGTTAATTTTAGTTAATTTTTGTTTTTTTGTTATAATCAAAACCAACATGATTAAGATCCATGTATTGTAATGGCATGTGTGAAATTAAAGAATTAAATGAATTATCTCAGGGTTAACGTTTTTTGATAAAAAATGATTGCGTCTTGTGGGTGTTAATTGAAAAAGACAAGGAAATAAAACAATTTTTATCATTCGAAAAAGACAGTAAATTCTATTGTTTAGAATTTAGAATGATTATATTTCTTTCAAAACAGAGTGTGGAATTTCAAACAAAAACCTTTCGTAATTAATTTATTATGGAGTTACAGGCTTGACAAAAATAATCAAGCGTAGTGTAATTGAATCTCTAATAAAGAACCATTAAATATAGGTAAAACTTTCTGAAAACCTGTAAATCAACAATTCAAATTTATCTTAGAAAACTACAGATCAGGGGTCTTCAAACTTTTCGCTGCGAGGGCCACATTTGCAATGAGCACTTTTCAATGGGTCAAATAGATGTAGGTACTTACATGAATTTTATTGAAAATGTGGATACCTGAATAGGCTAAAGCAAAATATGGAAGTTAAAAAGATGTAGAGTGCAATGAAAATAGGAAAAAGAAAAAGAGGAAAACCTAGGTTAACTCATACAATGAAATTGAAAAATATTAATTGAGGAGGTTTGACGTTGAAGTAAGCAGATGCACTAATGTGAGAAAGGAAAACTGGAGGAAAATACTAAACAAGTTTTGAACAAGAAAATAAACAAGCAACGACGTCTTTTACATCTCACAGTGAAAGAGCAATAGATAGATGTCAAGCCATCATGACCAATAAATGTGTTTCCAAAGTTTCTAATGAACTTTTGCAAAAGATGGTGTAGAGTGCATTTTCTCAGCACCGCCACCTCTGGATCTTGAAATTTCCCATACGCTATCATTTGGTGTTCATTTTGTACCGTTTTGTACCGCAAAAAGTAAATATTGTGTTCAATATTAAGCGAGTTACAACGCCTTCCTTTTAGCGAGGCTCAAGGTATAGATTATTGCTTTAGGTACTCTACTCTACCTTTGTGTGCGAAGATCGCTTTTCCAAAATATCGTATTTTACCAACCAACTGCCCGTTTGCAAAAAGCGCTAAAATATCCCACTGTGTGCGCAGCGGTGCTAATATATATAAAATTACACGTCGAAGAAGGTATATTTGACTATTGACGCGCAATATCTCAGGCAACAGACTTAATACCGTTTCTAATATCGTTTGAATTTCATAGATGAATCTATCCAAAGATTCGCTTGCAACAAAAATGCAACATTATCCGGCTGAACAATATGTAATAGTGATAAAGACGCACCATATCTCATCCGTGAAATGCAGACGATAGTGGAAGTGAAATTAAGTCAATTTCCTGAGATATTGCGCGTCAACCGTAGAATATATCATCTTCGTGGTGTAATTTCATATTATGGTAGTACCACCGCGCAAACAGTGACATATCGCCTATTGCAAGCGAGTGGTTAGTTGGTAAAATATGGAGATTGAGTCCTTCGTACTGCACACAAGCACACTTTGAAATGTGTTGTGTATAGCTATAGATGCATGTGCCAAACCTCTCCAAAGAGAAAGCGTTAAAACTCGCTTAATATTGAAGCACGACATTTTCTTTTTCCGGCACAAAACGGCACAAACGAACGTAAAATGATAGCGGGTACGAAGTTTCAAAATCCAGTTATGGCTGGGCCGTGGACATGCTGCTCCCGGAGTTCAAAGTGTTATATTTCGCTTAATATTGAAGCACAAAATTTTCTTTGACAAGACGACACAAAACGAACATCAAATGATAGCGTATATGAAATTTCAAAATTTCTAGATCGCGTGATTGGCATGTTCCCATCCCCGCCAAAAAGAAGCCGTTGTAGCTCTCTTAATATTAAAGAAATATTTTCTTTTTGCGGCACAGAGCGGTACAGAAGGAGAAATTTGAAAATCCCCGGGTGGCGGGGTTGGGGACATGCATCCGATTGTGTAGTATCAGACATATTTCTCCAGAAATCACAAATCAGTAAGGGCCAATGGGATGCCGTGAGATTAGTTTCACAAAGGTATGTGATTTTATTCGACCAATCGGATACGCTCTGACTGGTTTGTAATTTCTGTAAAAACACGCTTACAGTTTCTACATTTGCATAATATTTTAAAATTTCTCATTATGAATTAAAAAATCTAAGATTCTTATGGAAAAAAATACATAACATTTAGAATTTCAACCATAATAATGCTTTTAATCTCACTTATTTTTAATATTTCACTTCGAGTAGTTTTTAAATTTCAATTTGTTTCAGAGTGGTATTCTTTAAAAAAGTTTTTCGTAATCCTTGTTTAAAATCAATAAGGCAAATAAAAGTGTGTAAAATACATATCAAAATATTTAACATCCAACATAGTACATATTAATCAGGCTACATCAAACATGCCAAACATTTACCCAACAAAAAATGTGTGTTTAATCCATGCGTACCGGATTAAGAGAAGAGCAATAATGTTAAAACGTAGAAAGTAAAATTCATGGTTGTAGTTATTGAGTTCCTATTTGGCATTTTTTAAATTTCGTGGGTGATTTAAGTTGTCAGCCCCGTCAATAAAAGACATGTTCACCAATTTCTTACTTAGCGTAATACCTATAGATAAAACTACCAATTTAAATCATCCTCGAAATTGTAAAAATGCCAAGTGAGTTAATTGTCATCACAGAAAATGAAGTAAGCTATATTTTGTTTTTGTTAGAAACCTAATTTTCAAATTTTGTAAATTGTAAATTGTTTAAAAATCGATTAAATTTTTCAATTAATTATAATTGACTAGAATCGATGACCTTCTGATAATATGTGATATATATTAGGAAATTATAATGTGTATTTTCTAATCCGTGCATATATGCCCATAGTTAATTTAATCTATAGCCTCTTTAATTTTTTTAAATTAAATTTCAATTAATTACTTCTCAAAATTATTATTAAGATTTTATCAAAACTGCGATTTACAAAGTGCATGTTATAGATTACGTACACGTAGGTTACATAAACGTTGTATCGAAAAACTTTATTTTATTCAAACAAGGGAAAAAAAACGAGTTTTATATATACTTAAAAAATGTGAATGAAGTAGTTAAGTATCTCACAGTCAATAATGCTAAGTGTAACCGAACACTAAGAAATATTCCGGTATTTACATTTTAATGACGACTTTACGTAAACATCGGCAATTCTATTAATTTGAGAGCTAAATAGTGATTAAGTGATTTTATTATGTAGCGCAAAACTTCAAGTACTAGCAAAAGTAGTGCATTCAAAATGTTAAAAAAATCACATGATAATGAAAAAATAATGTAAAATACAGAAAGTCTATTCTATAAAATTAAGAAAATAATTTGTAATCGGAGAGGTAAATGAAAAATTTATGGACATATTCGCATATAGTTATTTCGGCAAAAGCATCTTCGTAGGATAATAATTTTCTAATTCCTTTTACGTAAACTATACTTTTTCATAATTTTAAAGATTACCAATTGATTATTGATCTACATTGGATAAATTTGTTTGCAACTGTTATTCTTATTAACCTTTACATTAGCTGTCCAAAATTAATGAATAAGTACCTTCAATGTATTGTAGATCTTCTCGCGCAATTTCTCTCTTCCTAGCTTCTTCTTTAGTCTCAACAATATAGAAAAAGCATGCACCCAGTAATATATAAATAATTAATAGAGTTAACAAAACAAACCATTGCTTTTTTGACATCATTTTTGATATATTTCTAAAATTTAAAAAATGAGCTATTATTTTATGTTACACAAATTTTCCTTATTCTTACCTTATGAAGTGGCAGCTCAGTAAGTTTTAAATCACAGTTTGGTTACAAATACGACGACTTAATAAAATAGTATAAGATTACCATGCAAGGAAGGTCGCGTTTTAATAAAATTAACATTAACAATACTTTATACACAATTGATACAGATCTTTTGTAACAAATTTCCAAGGTGTGGTATAAATTGTCACCGACAGTCGAATTGCAGACCCTTTTGTGTATTATACATGGATGAATGAAACGCACACACTTAACAGAAAATTATTCTAGTTACGTATTCCATATCACAGATGCACTTCTTTTCGATTACTAAATTGCAACCTCTAAACACTTGGCGAAATACTAAGCCCAATGAAAATTGAATAGAGGATACTATATAGTGATCTAGTATTTGAACCGATCACACTCACTCTGCACTGATGGTGCAGGAATGATACGTATACACTTAAGGTGGTTAATATGTGAATAAACAATCCAGCTTAAGTAAGAGTGTTAACAAGACATTTAGCACTATTTAACGATTGGTTCGCATACATACTGATGTACTTGTGTACATTACGAGATTCGTTATCAGAATTGGAAATATCGTAGAATCGTACATATACAAGGGAATTGTTTTGATTTTTTTGTAATTTATATATCAGCTAATCACAGCAAATACACTTAAGTGCAACTCATGTGCACAATAGTTTCCTTTAAAACCAAGTATTGGTAGTATTGTAAGATTGTCTACGTAATTGAAAAAGATAAAGATTTTTCCTTTAGCTTTTAAAAATATATATGTATAATTTAAACTCATTCATACTTTAACAAGTTGAATGTTTGTTTGACAAATTGGAAAAGCTGAAATTATTGGCAGTAGATATTATTTCAGTAGTATATTATTATAATGTGATTTATCGTCGATTTTTGTTTAGTTTCATGTAAAAATGTGAAAAGATCGTAGAATCACTAATTGTCAGATATTCTAAAGAAAAAGTAAACACAAAAACAAAGAATAATGACAAATTTCAACAAATTTTGAAAAAAGCTATACTTCTTAACTGACGCAAATTTCGAGAATCTTCCGGAAAGGCATTGGGTGATGGATATTTGGAAGGTTATATTAACACATTTTCAACTGTTAATCATAAATTACATACAATGGATCAATTACGACGAAATACAGGTCTGAATATAGTAGAAAAATGCTGTATCAGAGGAGAAAAGATATTTTCTTAAATTTAAAGATTACTACGGTAAGTTTGTAGATAACTTCTAGTGTAATATTGGTTGTACAATGTACATACATAAATGTTAGGATAATACTCTTTTAACATTTTAATTACATTTTGATATGATAGTTTTAAGCTCACGCAGTATTTTGCTTGTTTAAAAAATCAGATAAATTGCATTGAATAGTAATTGACTAAAAACGGAAATTTGATAAAGTACAGATATTTGAGTGTTTTCTATTGGAGTTTTTAAATCTAGAACAATGTTGGACAGACCATTCAAGAGATATTTATTTCAAGTTACTGGATATTTGGCGACAATTGAGAAAAACTAAGATAATTGGGGCAAAGTAAATAACAACCAATCGGAAAAAATTGCATAATAGAGATTGCAAAGACTGGCAGAGATATATTAAGCTAAAATTTGGTTATTACTTTATTGTTCGAATTCGAAATAAGGAAAGCATATATTAATTAAACGGATACTCTAAAACTGTGGCACTGGAACACTGAAACAGTTCACTAAAACCCTTACCACAACACTTGTGTTGTGGTAAGGGTTTTAGTGAACTGTTTCATATATTAATTATTCGTACAACGATCATTTAAAAGAAACATTTTAAAGTGTATAGTCACGACTTCATTGCTACTACAGCGGAATTAAGCTGTTCATGTAGGTTGTTTAGCTAATAATGAAACTTTTGCCAAAAATATTTACTGTTTGCGTCTTTCTCTTGTCATTTTTTTCAATTGTATTTACTTATACGTTAAGTTTTGACTTACAACACTACACTCTATTATTTTTTTTATATGTATGTTGCCCTGTTATTGGATTTTGTTTGTAATCTGTTGGGTAATAAAGTAATTATTATTATTATTATTATTTTTAAGCGTTATGACCAACAAGGAAACCATTCGTGGTGTCAAACTTAAATTTTGATGAAACTTGGTACGGATATAGAGTATCTTCAGATATGTAAGGGAAAAATGTTTTTTCGGCGAACTTCATTTTGAAGGGGCGGAAATTGATTAATTTTCAGTTTTTTCTATATAATTTTCAAACAGTAAGATGTAGAGGTAATATTTAAATGTAGAAGGTGCTTCATATCGGAGATGGCAAAGTCAAAAAAAATAATTGAATATCATGTTTTCGAAATATTCAATAAGGTAGTATTTTTTTAAATTGAACACCCTGTATATTTTTACGTATTTGGAAAGAACGTAAGATTTTGAATAAAAAATGCCAAATACATAACTATAATTTAAAAATAAACAAATGAGAAAATTAAACCTAAGGGATTAAATTTCTCTTACATTTAGTAACAATAATAATGATCAATCAAATCAATGATCAATGTTCACTTAATACTCAAATAGTAAAAAAGAATTGCTGTTTCCTTGGTAGCATAAAATAAATTAGATACCTGTCATTTTAAACAAGTTATTGCTACAAAGTTACAAAGCCTAATAATCATTTATTCTTCCTTATTAAAAAAAAAATGCAATTTTCGCATTCGGAAAAGAGTGAATTCCTTTGTAAAAAAATGCAAGAGATGCACTTCCTTAGTATCAAAACACATATCCGAATCGTCAAGCACCAAATCAGTTTTTCAAGAAGAAGGAAGAATGATGAAGATGAAGAAACGGAAGTAAACGTATTAGCTTTTTTTGAAACCTATCCAGAAAAATCCAGACGAAGTTGTATCAGAGAATCAAGTTTGAAAAAGAGTACAGTTCATGCTGATTTAAAAAAATGCAAATTGCGTCAGTACAAAAACCACAGAGTTCAGACTTTAGTTCCCAGCGATGCAGAAAGAAGATTATTTTTCTGCAATTACGTGATAAATTTTTGTAATGAAAGTCTAGATCATTTCAAATATATTGCATGGTTTGATGAATCTGCCTTTTCTAATTCAGGTATGTGTAAAAAACATGTTATGGTCATATTATTCCAATTTTTACAATTCATGTGCAACAAAAAAAAAATGCATTATTGGAGTAGGGAAAATCCTCTAAGAGTAGATCCGCGCAATTCCCAACATCGGTTTAGTTTACGTGTATGGTGCGGATTAATGGGCAACAGAATTGTTGATCCAGTTTTCTATTACGGTACTTTAACGCTATGTTGGGTTATTAACAGAAATTCTGGATAATCTCTTAGATAATATGCCAGTGTCTGATAGGCTCCGTATTTATTTTCAGCAGGATGGGGCACCTCCTCATTGACATTACCAATTTGCTAAATAAAACATTTCATCAAAAATGCATAGGACACAACACGCCCATTCGTTGGCCTGCACGCCCTCCTGACTTGACACCTCTAGATTTTCATCAATAGGGTTTTGTAAAACATGAGGTTTACAAGCAGCAATATCAAAATGTGATAGAACTCGAAACCAGTATTAGGCAAACGTTAAATAATATTTCTAGTCGAACTATTAGAAAAACCACACAAAGTGTTATTCGAGCCGAGAAGTGCGTTGAACAGCAAAGCAATCTCTTTGAACACTTATTAAGTTAGGCAAAGTGTTGAATGTGTAATATGAAATTAAAATTACTTGATATTGTTGTCTTTATTGTACCATAAACACGTTATTTTGTTAATATTTCCATGACCTAATTAGAATTAAATGTTAACAAATTTCTTAAGTTTTAAAGACGCCTCATTTGTTTATTTTTAAATTAATGATAGTGATGTATTTGACATTTCTTGTTCAAAATCTTATGTTCTTTCCAAATGTGTAAAAACATATAGGGTGTTCAATTTAAAAAAATACTATCCTATTGAATATTTCGAAAACGTAACATTCAATTGTTTCTTTGACTTTACCATCATAGTCAGGAGAAAAAATACTACAACTTTGTTCCTTTAACTAAACTCGTAGCTAGTGTATATGTACATATGCAGTATTTTCCAAAATTTGTACTCTTATGTAAATAAATATCGTTTGAATGATGTAGTTATCGTTATTTTTTTAATTTGTCCAATGTATTTCATCCGTTTTGTTTATTACAAACTTCGCATATAACGAACTGAATTTCTCGGTCCCTTGCGGTTCGTTATATCCGGACATTGCTGTATTTCAAATATGGTTAGAAATACCAACATAGTTGTTTTATCAGACATACCTCAGCTTTGAACTAGGAATTCAAAATGTAATAATATATAGGTGTTCCTTTTAGAATAACAAACATATCTTAGTTCAATAGTACATGACGATTTCAGTATACTCCCTCGTGAGACATCCTGTACATATATACCTAGAACAACTGTATTTTGAAAGGAGTGGTTTAAAGGAACCGGTGTTACTTACCTTTGCAACATCCTGCTAAAATGTCTAATTTTTAGCAGATCTAAAGAATAAACAATCTTTATTTAAACATGTTTTCACATTATTACAAATACGCCCTTAATTAAAAAAATTGCGCTTAAGTACAACACCTGTATATCTCTCAGTTGTCTCTTATATTAAGTACCATTAGGTTATTGGAGTCAGTACTGCAAGAAAGGTGCTTTTTGAGTGCATTTTGTATCTTGTTTGGTGTTACTTCTGGAACTCTGTTCAACAGAAAATGTGGTTTCCAATTTAGGTAGACTCAAACAGCAAATCATTTTTACTTAAAATTTTTTTCTATATTATTACAAATATGTCCATCATACAAAAGTTGTGTTTAAGTGCAACATCCTGTATATCCCGCAGGTGTCGTATGAAGAAGGAACTTCCGATATGAAGCACCTTCTACATTTAAATATTACCTCTACATCTTACTGTTTGAAAATTATATAGAAAAAACTGAAAATTAATCAATTTCCGCCCATTCAAAATGAAGTTCGCCCGCCTTTTCGAAGACACGTGGGTCCTCATCATCAAGCCAAGTACCGATTGGTACCAGTGATGATGATGACCCACGTGTCTTCGAAAAGGCCTTCCCGAGTTAATTAATAATTTGTGTGGTGCGGAATGTGCCGTGAATATTGCGTTTGCTTTTGAAGATATTTAGAAATATGTATTGTAGCACAGTTTTCTTATAAAAAGAAAATACCCACACAGTATACTTCATAGTAAAAACATAAGACATCTTGTTTATTATTATTATTACAGTTGGATCATGGCACAGAAGCATTTAATCACTCCGACCTTAATAGATCTATTGTAACAAAGCGCCCTTGTGTGTTAGAATAGTTGGAGGCTTTTAATAAACCGTAGTACTATTCTAGGGTCTTCTTCCTTCTATTCAGTAGATGCAAGAAATGGCCTACTGAAATGTTGGTATCGTGTGCAACTAATGGCAACACATTTACATAGAATGCGTTCTGCCGTCTGCAGATCTTCTTGGCATAGGCGACAGATTTGATCTTCAGCTTTTCTTAGTTTAAATAAGCGATATATTAGGGCTGCATGACCTGTCAAAAATCCTGCCAGTAATCTAAAATCACCTTTGCTGAACGATAGCGCTATTTTTGCTGTCTTTAGCGAGTCTGATATGAGTGCTTTCGCCTGTGTTTGTACTGGAACACTTTCTCAGTACGAGGCATTTTGATTGTCCTCTCATGTCTTTATTGCTCGCTTTATGTCTTTATTGCTTGTTTTAGAGACCACAAAAGGGGTTAGGACCAATGAAAGGCATGTTCGCTGCTTCTTTGCCAGCTTATCTGCCTTTTCATTTCCTTCGATCGCTTGGTGGCTTGGAACCCACCGTAAAGCAACGTGATTGTTGCATCCCAATTGCATTAGATTGTGTACACATTTGGTTATCAAACCAAATTCGTATGTGTTGGCATTTAGAAATGCTTCACTGTCGTTGAATATAGTTATAGTTGCGCTTCGTATCCCTTTCTCGGGGGTCTTTATGGTGCACGGGTTTAAGGCAGAAATCTCTGCTTGAAATATGTTGGTGTGGAGTCCTTTAGGCATATTTTAGGTGTATCTGTTCCGACCTCTTCTATTCTCGAGTCGTCCGTGTACCATGCCAGGGTACCCTTTTGCATTGGAGTTCACCGGGTACCCACTCAGTTCGGCTTTCAATGCTCACCTTATAAGGCTGATCAAAATTGTATTGCATAGGGATCGTGTTCTTTGCAATGTGCATCAGAAAATTTATGTTGAGGATTCTGAGATGCCGTCTAAGATCCCCAGGGTGTAATCCCTTCGTTCTACTGAGAGTTAGAGCACTCAATATAGCGTGCTTCTGAATGTGGATGTGAAGCGGCGTTATTCTCAGCGCTGGTATGGGACAGGTACGCGTCACACTTGTGATGTTGAGACATGTAAGTATCTGAATCTGTTGAAGCTGCTGTTACGCAATCTGCTGAGTTGTTTTTGACCACCAAACCAAAGAGGCGTAGGCGATCATGGGTCTGATTTTTGCTATATATGGCCTGAAGGTCGTTTGAGGCATATTAGTGATGCCGCAATGGCTTTTTTCTGTAAGTTGGA
Organism: Dynastes maya; assembly: GCA_029619315.2. Classification (NCBI taxonomy): domain Eukaryota; kingdom Metazoa; phylum Arthropoda; class Insecta; order Coleoptera; family Scarabaeidae; genus Dynastes; species Dynastes maya. The sequence continues at coordinate 47,811,016 of JAROYE020000002.1, forward strand.
GATGTGGGAGTTCCATGTAAGTTTTTTATCGAACGTAACTTTCAAGGATTTATCTTCCTCGTTGAAGCTAATGGTTTTCCCCTGGATGGAAGGTGATTTTAGACAGACTTTTCTTCTCCTTGTAAAAAGGGGCGATTGTAATCTCTTGCGGGTTTATGTGTAGCTATGATTTCGACACCATTTATAGGTGTCGTCAAAAACTCTTTGCATAGGTTACACGGATCATGATTACCAGGTCGTCTTGCACCTTATATTTGTTAGAAGTTAAATTCTGTAGATCATCTATAACAACTCACCAGAGTAGAGGAGGTAGGACGCCTTCATAGGGACAGCCTCTGTTGGCTTTAATTGTTGTCGTTTCGGATCCCAGCGTAGCGCTTATTCGTCGACTTTTGAGCATGGGTTTAATCCATTTTGTAGACGACGGATGAAAACCTTTGGCAAAAGTCGCTCTCTCAATACCGTTGAGGTGTTGTCAAAAGCACTCTCTGTGTTCAAGAATGCACGGAGAGCTATTTCATTTGCCATGAGTGACGCTTTCAATTTGCTTGTAATAAATTGGAGGTCCGTTATTGTATATTTTGCCTTCTGATAAGCATGTTGGTTAGGATGAAGCGGGTTTGTTGCAAGGACTTCATTCCTTAGGTACTGGTCTACTACCTTTTCCATTCCTTCGAACAAGAATGAGGAGAGACTGATGGGTCTATACGCTTTAGACTCTGCGGATGATCGCCTTCCTCCTTTAAGTATACGATAAATACCATATTTACGTCTCCCCAAAATATTGGTATACAGCCGAAGCTATTGGAAGGAGAGCATCTATACATTTCTGCAATGGCATAGGGAAGACACCCATCTTATTCTTGCTGTTGTAAAGATTTTACTTGCTAGACTTCCTACCTTCTTTGATGGACGACTTGAGTCCATTTCGAGGTGGTAGTCTGTGTTAGTAGATGCAATACAGGCTGAAAAATAAGTATTTAACATTACCTCTAATGCCTCTTTAGAATATTCTGTAAAGCTGCCATCAGCTTTCTGAAGATGCCGAATTCATTTACATGTTCTCTGGCGAGGGCTCTTTGTAAACGGGCTGTTGTTGGCATGTTATCTATGCCTTCGTAGAAGCTCCGCCAAGTTCTTCTCGTGGCTTTATTTCGGAATTATACTGAGTTAGGGCTTATCTATATAACTCCCATTGATGTCCAAGCTTGGAGTTTTTGGCTTCAGTAACCAGCTTTCTAGTCAATGCAAACAAATTCTTCAAGAATCTAATTTAGTAAGTCAATTAAAATACAAAGAAAGTAATTTTAGTGAATTAAGACAAATTAAATATTTTGAAAATCAAAATTTTAAATTAGTAGAATCCAGAAACACTTGAATAATAAGATAGTATTCGGCAAATTTTTCGTTAGGTTGACGAGAAAAATTGACTGCATTGAAAACAAGCCCAGGCATACATATATTGAAACATTTCTGCGAAAAGGATTTCGATTTAAATTTACAAATAAAATATTACGATTATTTACAACACATTATTTTTTGCACCTATCACAAGTTGTGATAGGTTGAGAGATCATTTTCAAAGTTTAATGGTTTTCAATTTAATAAATTGATTTTAGATACTAAAATTAATCGAAATGATTAATGAATTGCTTAATCGAAGACATGAACATTTTGATTTGAAAATGGGGCATATTATAGTAAAACTAATTTCCTTGGAACAGGCAAATATTTCACATGCAAATAATACAAATTCATTCTATTATGCCGTTCTTGGCGGCAGTGAAAACGTTAGTACTATTAGCTTTTCTCATTTGGATTTTGTATGAAGTATATTTCCTTTTGTGGAAATCCGTGATTTCCTTGGTATTTCCAACGTAACTAAATTTTTGAAAAATGTCAATTCCCGTAAGGACTCGAACCTAACATCTCTTGTTCGCCGGACAGGCCTGCTAACCACTACGTCTTACCAAGATCGAGTCGTTTTTTAATACCTTGATCTTATTCGTGATTCGATCCTACAGATGATTTATATGATAAATAAATACAACTTAAAAACCCAAAATGGAAAATAATCCAAAAGCTTATCTGATAGGATAGGTTGCCAGCGCTTTCTACAGAAAACTGTTTAATTAAAATTAATATTAATCGGAGTGAGAAAGTAATTGAGATGTTTGCTAATATGAAACAATAGCGAGCGTAGTGAACTCACTTATAAAAGTAATACAAATACAATAAAATCTTGGCATAAGAAATTTCGAGAGACTGTATCAATTTCTAGGAAGAAGAGAACCCTCGATCTCAACTTATTTTTAAACCAGATTATAGTTGTATACGAACTGATTCAAAGAAACCGCAAATGTCATTTCGAAAAGATTTTCAGCATACTGGTACTAAAATTTAAACCATGTAAATTTCAACGTTTTCAAAAACTTAAGGACTACTTAAACAGAATGTTTATGTGTGAAACACTGATAGATTTGTTTAGAAACAATCGATATGTGGCGGTGGTTGTGTTAGATGAGGCTCTATTTCATTTGAACTGTAGAGTAAATCGTTATAATTAGTCTGGGCAAACAGCGGTAACAGTCGGTGTAGTAGGTATGTGGTGCGGAGTCGGCGATTATTTATTTCACGCGTTCACAGCGTCAGTACTAAATCGATGCTGTATGCAAGTAGTTCGGTGTATATGTAGAGTGTCGTAACTTATTCCGTAATTGTACGCTTATGTTTGCTTTAAAAATGTCGCAGTTAAGTGCGTCGCAAAAACGACCAATGGCAGACACAGTTAAAAACTTTATAGTGGACATGCCGGACATAATTTTTGATGGCGCTAAAATTCAATGTCTAGTTTGTAAAATCCCGTTAATGTGTTGGTCCAGAAGCCATTGTCAACGTTACATCGAAAGCAAACAGCATTCTTCTGCAAAACGTGGCATACGAGACCAAGAAAAATTTACATTTGATTTATGTGTTACTCTTATTTTATGTAATCTATCGTTTCGTTTACTAGACAAAGACACATTTGTCTCCTTCTGGAATAAATATGTGGATTGTAAATTACCTAGTCGGACATCGATACGAAATGTAGTGCCATTTGCTCGTGAACATATAGAAAAAAGAATGAAAACGGAATTGCAAGATAAAAAACTGTGGTTGTGTGTGGACGAAACAACAGATCGTCAAAAACATTCTGTGGTTAATGTAATGGTACGTACAATGAAACCACATCGACCGTCATCCTCCTTATTACTTGCTTCCAAAAGAGTTATAAATTGTGGTGTTGAACTCATTGAACAAATTTGAAGTTTCAACTAAGCAACTTTTAATGTTTATGAGTGATGGTGCCGCAAACATGCATTCTTTGGGCTGATCTCTTAAAGAACACATTGGTAACTTCTTACATGTAACGTGTAAAATCCATACTCTAAATCTTGCGGCACAAACGATTCCTACATGTTTTCCACTAGTAAATGCATTGATTTCACAAACTGTGTCCTGATTTACGTGAACCACCACAGCCGATTGTTACACGTTGGGGAACATGTTTGCAGGCTGCGTTTTACTACAACAAATATTTTGATCAAGTAAAGAAGGTAGTTTCAAAATTTAATCCGACAGAAGCTGCAGCAATCAAGAAAAGCCAGGAAATATTTCAAGATAGTCAGGTTAAAAGAGATGTACAAACTATTCACAACAATTACTTCGGACTAGCGGAGGGAATAGAAAAATTACAAAATGTTTCGATGTCGCTAGTGGATTCTGTTCAAATTGTGAATGATGCTCACGCACAGTTATGCGCTGTAGAAGGCGAAACAAATTGGTGTGTAATGTGAAAATTTGAAAGTGTTTTAGAGAAAGACTTCGATTTTCTTATATTAAGACAAATTTATGAAGGCGCGTGTGAAGATGCATTAAGTTGTTTCAAAGATTATTTTAAATATGCAAATATAACATCGCTAGATGCCGAACGGTCGTTTTCGGCATTAAAAAACGTTTATTCCGCACGTCGTACTCACTTGACTGAAACAGCTGTGGAAACATATCTAATGATTCAAATATTTAACAGATGTTACCCAGTTTGTGATTTCACGGAAGACTTTTAAAACGGTAAGTGTTTCAGCACGTTTTATAATTTATTTCTTACCTTCTATTTTATGTGTAATCTTTTATGCGCTCGCCACGCCTCTGGCTGTTACCGCATATTTGCCCAGGTTAGTCATAATTGCAGGATTTGGAGTAAAGAAAACCCGAAATCCTCCCAAAGTTAATGTTTAGTGCAGTATTTCCCGCGAAAAAATTTACGTGCCTTTCTTTTTTACCGAAAAAACAGTTTTCGACAATAATTACACGGACATGTTAGAAAACTTCCTTTATCCATAATTAGAACAAGATGGTGCTTTAGAAAATCCCTGTTCTATATGTTTGCAATTTTGAACATTAATTACGTTTCTTTGTTATTATTATAAGGTTTTATTTATTGTGATCATTATTACGTATGCTTATTTTTTTCAAACATATAATAAATTCCCATGTGCCGCCACTGGTAGCTTAGGTTTTTTTTAATATTTTATTTGTTGGACGACGGTCACGTCCTTAATACATACCGAAGTTTACAAGTTGTTCAAATAATTTCGAATACGGACTATACAACAAGATACTTAAAATTTAGTTTAAAGCATGTATGCGTATGTATTATCAAAAGAGCATGAAAAAATGCGTTAGTTACGAATTTTTTATTGCACTTATTAGAAGATATGGCAAACTTACAGCGCAATTACCAGCAGGTAGCTCTTATTTCAGAGCGAGTATTTGTTTAATTTATTAACTTACTCATATGAATATGTGTAATTAATTTTTTAGTATCTCATAATTTCTTTTATATCTATGTTTGGATTCTACTATGATAAATTCAAATAAATAGAGCATTGAACACTGAGACGTATGACGTGCCTTGCATTCATTCTAATTATTAACACAAATCTACATCGATTTCTTCGTGCTGTTAGAAAGATGCTAAGTAGTAATTCAAAGTAAACGAGCATGCGTCTGGCCGTTTTATAAGTGAACGTATTTCACACTTAGCAGCTAATTAATTGAAGAACGGTCACGTGTTCATAAGGCTGTATGGATACATTTTTTTGATAACGGATCGTCTTAAGCAAATACTGCCAATGCTCTATAATACACAGAATAATATAAAAATTTCCGAAGAATGTCCAAGAAAATATTTGCAATAAATCGAAAAAGATTGCAGAAATGTCAAACAAGTATTGATTGTAGCCTTACGTCTTTGATATGTAATTAAAGGAATTGTCGAATACTGACAGAACATAGTAATATGTTGTACCTACAGTTTAATCCTGATTGTATACATACGTACGTCAGTAATGCCCTATCGGTTTACTAACAATATTTACCTTTATTTCTATGACAGTTGGGTTACTAACGTCAGATACATTTCAAGTGCTTTTAGACAATTATATTAACAATACATTTTACTTGTAATGAAGTATATATAATTCAGTTTAACTGTAACGCAAATAATAGGACTCCAAACGCAGTGCATGAAAAAAAAAATAATTGAAAAAATAAATTTATTATCAAGTAAAAGAACAAAACCAAAAATAATGCTAATATAGCTCATGGTATTGGCTCGATAGGTGGCGGGCATCTGTACTCCGGTGTGTGTCGCCACGGTCTAAGACTGTGTTTCTTGGCGCTAGAGGGCGCCGGGAGATATTTGCAGTACTGTTGTGGATATTAAGGACATAAATGGTTTATATAATTGCTTCCGTTAGTTTACCTATTAACCTTATTAATGGATAATATTATGGACAAAGGCTTATTTTTAAATACCTTCAATTGAATGGCACTCTTGATTAAATTGGAAGCGGATATCAACTTTTTAAAATAGAACACCGTGGATTCTTTGCGTAGCCCCTTCTTAAATGCAAGTAAAATGATATAGCATACTATGAATCGTAGGATGTACGAACTGTGAGGAAGTGTTTTTTTTTAATTTTTTCTATACAAGTTGAGTCATTTCCATGAACTGAGAAGATTGTGCGTTTGTGAATGGAGATTTTTCACAACGATTTTTTTCTTATTATGAGGTCTTATTGTGGGCATATAAGGTCGTAGGTACGCAATGTTGTTTTTTTTTAGTGGAACATGTTATATATTATTGCATTTTTTGAATTTTTCTTTAATTCTGAGATTCACATTTGTTAATGCGCGTAATTCTGCCTTAAGGTATTACGACGTATTTTTTTTTAAGTAATTTTTTTAAATGTAACATTCTGTATATTATTTTGCCTAGAATCTGTTGCAAAATTCTACATAAAAAATTATTAACATATTAGTGGTCTAAAATCGACCATTTTGTCATTATAGCGATTTCTGAAACGGAACTACTATCAATATGTATTTTATCACGACAGAAACAAGATAGCGCGATTAGCTAGTTTATTATTGGCTTAATTAAATGCCTTATGGCAAATAATCTGCAAGGTGTCTATCAATCCTTTTTATAGCTAGTATGATGTAAACTGAAACACACATCATCTTATTCTATACTATTTTACGTAATAGATACTTCGTTTAGTGGTGCAGTAAATACATGGAGAAATAAGCAATAAAGTGCTAAACAAAAAAAAATTGTTTTAAGAAATGTCACTTCTGATTTTGAAGAAAATCGTTCATACTTTTGTTGTGAATACACCTATTATTAAGTGTCATATTTAATAATTGTTCCTATGTTTCTGACATGGCTCATGATACATGGATAAAATAAGTATTGACAGTATGTAGATCAGTTTCAAAAATTCCTATAACGAGAAAATTTGCTGATTTAGGCTACTAACATACTAGTAATTTCTTGTTTAGAATATTGCCAAAAATACAAAACTAAAACAATATACGGGCTGTAAAAAGCCTTTTTAACAAAAATATGTCATACCAACTTACTTACACAGTATTACGTGCATCTCATTAGCAATTCACCATCACATAAGCACGTGTGTATTAGGGACAAAGGTTTTGCGTTTACGACTTTTTAAACTTTAAATAATAAACCATGTGTTTTGTCGTACAAGTTCCCCTAGTCTCGTTGACTAAGCATTTTAATTTTTCTTGGTGCGTAAATAACAAAGTGGGAGCTAAGCAGAAGAGTTAATAATTTGAAGTAATTCCCATACAAGAGAAGGGTATTTTAGTTTAGTTGCAGTTTAAGCGTTAGTACTCAAAAATTTTAACATGCAACCAATTAAGAAAAACTATTTATAGAGTGGGCAAAATTAGATAAAAGTGGATAATGATTTTCTATTTTCTAAAGTTTGATTGAAAACTGTAAGTAAAGAATAATACACTGTGCATATTAATTAATTTATACTTCGTAGTTATCCTGTTAAATAATGTATATCTCTTACAGCTTAATGTAACAGAGAAGTCACTCAATATTTGATGTGTGGCATCCTTTTGAAAGGTGTTAGAAATAAATTCGCCCAACAACTTTTATTAAAAGATGTGATCGCTGGTTGTCCTTCAAACAGCGCATCTTCGAGATCATTTTGCTTCAAACTCTATGAAGCACTGGTTTCTGCAAATATTCCATTCCATAATTCCATTATTTATCACTAGAGTTGGCCACGCGCGCCAACAGGCAGCTGCGGTTACATACAAGCCCCAGTGTAGCTTCGACCTTCCATTAGCGCGGTACCTGTTGTTTAGAAATGTTGAGTACGTCGCGCAAACGACCCAAGGCGGACCAAGTTGGAGAATTTTTAGCCGAAATTCCTGACTTAACGTATGATGGCGCTAAAATTGAATGTGTAGCATGTAATGTCCCGTTAATGAGTTGGTCCAAAAGGGACTGTCTACGGCACGTAAACAGTGAACGGCATGCTTCAAAAAAACTTGCACACGAGTCTGACAAATTTATATTTAATTTATGTGTTACTTTTATTGTATGTAATATACCGTTTAATTTACTAGACAAGAAAGCGTTTGTCTTGTTTTGGAATAACTATTCGGAGTACAAATTACCAAGCCTGACATCGTTACGAAGGATAGTGCCATCTGCTCGTGAATATGTTGAATTAAATCGGAGTTGAAAGAAAAAAAAATGTGGTTATGTGTGGACGAAACGACAGATCGTAAAAAACATTCGGTCGTTAATATAATGACACGTAAAAAGGAACCGCATCAATCGTCACCTTCAATTATATTAGCTTCCAGACGAATACAACAATGTACTGCCGAAGTAATTGTAAAGTTAGTGTTAAATACATTGGAAAAGTTTGAACTTTCAACAAACCAACTGTTGATGTTTATGAGTGATGGTGCCGCAAACATGGTTTCTGTAGGCCGGTCTCTTAAAAAGCATTCTGTTAACTTGTTACACATTACGTGTAAAATTCATGCTCTCAATCTTGTGGCAGATGGTATCAGAAAATGTTATCCTGAGGTAGACGCTTTAATACCGCATACAAAAGCAGTGTTTGTCAAATCCCCGAAACGTATTCGCGAATTTCACAGACAGTGCCCTCGTATACCTGAGCCACCAGAACCTATTCTTACACGTTGGGGAACTTGGTTAAATGCTGCGTTTTATTATCATAAATATTATGAGGATATTAAGAACGTGGTTTTACAATTCGATCCAAAGGAAGCTGCCGCTATCAAGAAAAGCCAGTCGAAATTTCAAGATAGTCGGGTTAAAACGGATTAACAAATTATTCACAACAATTACTTCGGACTAGCGGTGGCAATAGAAAAGTTACAAGATCCTTCGGTGTCGTTAGTGGAATCTGTGCAAAAAGTGCAACATGTTCACGCACAGCTATGCGCGATAGAAGACGCAAAACATGTTTGTGTTCTAGAAAAATTTGAAAGTGTTTTAGAGAAAGATTCTGATTTTAGCACATTAAGACACATTTGTGAAGGTGCGTCAACAGAACCGTTAAGTTGTTTCAAAGAATATTTTAATTACGCAAATATAACGTCACTAGATGTAGAACGTTCGTTCTCTGCATATAAACACATTTTTTCCTCGCGCCGCACCTGGTCTGTCGAAACAACTGTTGAAACATATCTAATGTTGTAGATATTTAACAGACATTATTCACTTTGCGATTTCACGGAGGACTCTTAAAATGGTAAGTGTTTGAGCACGCATTATTTTATTTTTATTTAACAAGTACGCGAAAGTAACATCTATACACACTAGCTCTAGTGGAACCCGAGGTATAATCGAAACAACGCCGGTGCCCTTTGGCGCGCGTGCCCAACTCTATTTATTACATATATGAAATTGAAATAAGTTGTCCAATGATATATTAAAAATAATATGCTGTAATTTGTTTTTCTGTAAAGCCTCCTTACGCGTAGCTGTTTATAAAGAGAAGCTCCTAAATTTACCTTTGCCTCCAGAGCTTGTCACAACAACGTGGGGAACATGGATATCAGCTTGTAGTTTTTATGCAAAAATTTCGATGCGCTAACAGAAGTACAAACTCCTTGTTTCTTTATACTTAACAATACCTGCTTATGCTTGTAAGTATCTTTTAGGTTGTTAACAGTTTCGGAGCACATGATTCTATGTGCATTCAGAAATCTCAAAATGGTTTTAGTGACAAAGAAGTTGAAAACGGTTTACCTTTTATCCACTCAAATTTTGGTGACATACCGGATGAAACAAAAAAAAATTAAAAAAGTGTACCAGCCTTGGTGAACATTTAGAAATTTTCAGCAGAGTAAATTTCAAAGTGTTATTATTAGCAAAAAACTTGCTCTAAATATCCTCATAGAAGTCGGAAAAATCCATCCGGGCGATTCAGCTAACACTAATCTAACTGTCAGTCGAACATGCGCTTTAAAATATGCTTCATTCACATCATGTAACATCGAGCGAATGTTTACTGTGTACAGAAATATTTTATCTGATAGAAGATAGCAACTCTTGCCTTCTATTCTAGAAAAACTAATAATATGCAACTAGAAAGCCAATGTAAAAAAAGTTTCTTTAGTAGTATAATGCATAGTGTCTAATGCAGTAGTGCATTTATTACCATAAATTATTACAAATTATTATTATTATTGCTCTATATGCTCTATATTATATTAAAATAATATCTAAGAAATCAAAAACTTTTGCCTTCTTTTCGCCGTTCGTTGTCTTTTTGAAATTGTTTCTTTCTGATATTTGTTGTGCCTTATTTTCATATTTTTGGTCCCTAAAGATCCGGACCCTAGTTATTATATGTGTATATGTGAAAAAAAGATGTATACATTCACTTTTGCATTAGTGCTTTCAATGAATTTTATAATAATTGAGGGTGCCTAAATACTTGTGAACGGTAGTGTATGTTAGGGCTACAAGAGAGCATATCGGCTGCGTTTGATTTCCCTGAATGTAATACTACCGCTGTAGCACTAACTGGTGGTAGCTTTAATTATTAGCCTACATCCTTCGAAGAAGCAAAATGTTTTACCTTTTCTTTGGAGTAGAATATGTAGAAACAACCAAAAAGAGGTTGATAAACCAAAAGAAACACACCTGTATAATATTCCTGATATTTATCTGTGATTATAAATAGTTATTTATCTCGGAGAGGACGTAAGTGCAGTTTTGCGGTCGAGGATCTTGTTTCTGAGACTATAAAAGCACGGCCCAAGTGTAATTTTTTCTACTATCGGCCTAAAATTTCGAAAGAACCGGCGTTTTACGAAAATGTTTGCATTTGCTTATATACTTACATAATTGTGAATGTTGTAATTTTCTGTTATGTGTTGATACCTATTGCTATATTAATGTATTATTACTTTGTCCCTAGGGACGTAAAATTTCATTGCATCCCGCTTTCAAAGACAACCAAGATAAACAACCCGTAAATCGCACTTACAAGGGAACATCCCGAACCTGAAAATTCAACAAAATTTGAAACATTCTGAAGAAGTAGTCCGCACCTAGGGATGTTCAAAAGTATTTTTCTTATCGCCCAATCTCGTTTTAAGAGGGTAAAACTACCCTTGAAAGTTTAGTAGATTTTCGGTTTTTCTTAAAATAACTCGGCAATGGCTGGAACAAATACATCACAACTATATATCAATCCCTTCGATAAAGAGCATATTCAAATCCCACGTTATGTGTGTTACGGAGCTCTTCGAATAGTATAAAAATTATATTTTATTTTATGTAATATAGGTATAAAAAAAGAAATAGAGAGAATTATGTTTTATACGTTAATATATAAGACTGAATGACATAAAATACGTGTTACATGGCATACTTCCTAAAATATAACTTATGTAGTATAGATATATGTATGTATGTGCGTATATACAAATATTTACTTAATCTGTATGGTAATGTCCCTCTTCGTAAAAATGCTTAAAACATAAAAAACGGTTGCACCAGGAACACCGTATTATAGCACGGGAACCACATATCGCGATGGAACTTGAAAACCTTCTGCAAAATGTACAGGATGATCTAGGTGGTTCTCAATATAACCGCTTTTGTACCAGGCATAAGCAAATAAATCATGATATTTTGTAGAAGATAATTAGTTATGTACCTACCAAATATTGTAATTTAATAATGTTGTTACGTGAATGCAAATTAATATCGTAATTGTGTAAGAGGACCATGTCGGAAAATTTCCTAACAAAATTTTTCCAAACACGAAATCCATAGGCGTCCAATGGTTATATCATGCCATTAGTTTTCTTTGGTATTGTAAGGATGTTTACGTTCTTGTCGGCCGATATATGATTTCTTAAGATAAATGGGCAATGGCCAGTCCATGTTTGAGGTCCAGTATTTGGAAGATATACTTTTGTGAATTATTCCGTAAATAATGCTGTTGTTAGTTTACCGGATGCTGAAGCAGTTACATAGATATTTGCTGTTCCGTATATTGTGGAAAGTATGGTGTAGCTGTGGGTTTTCGCGAATATAGACTGTACAATACTTTCAACTGCTTTCGATCCTTGTGAAGCTAATGTGCGACTAGAGTGTAATTCTAGATTGAATCCATTTTCATCAGCGTTGAATGTATTACTAAGACCTACTTTCGCGATATAGGGTTTTACTTCCTGTATGATATCCGATAAAATGCGATTTAACTCTGTCGTGTCTGTACCATATGAACGGGTAACAAATTTTAAAATTTGTTAACCCTATTTTTTCATTGGCTTCCAAAGCCCATTTACAGAGATCTAGGTCGTGAATTATGGCGCCCGCTTCGCTGTTAATAACAAATTTATTAAAAACGTATTCAGAAATGTTTAACAAGTGCTCTCTTCTTGTTCCTCCTTTTTGTAATGATGCCTCCCATCTAAAAAGGAAACAAGTGTATGAAAACAAAAATATAGTTAAGTTGGCCTGCGATTTCTTACCTGTATAACTGTTGTGAAGACATTACTCTCTTAAATCTATGTTTCGCAACTTCATCTGAACGTCGTAGTTTTCCATTTTTCCAGAAGGCAACGGCTTTTCTTTATATTCTAAAGAGACAATATCTTCTTCCTCATGTACACATTCTTCTCCTTCTTCAAATTGTAAAACTTCTAATATTTCTTCCCGTGAAAATGGATATTTGTCATCGACAAATTCTGCAGAATATGGTCTAAATTCTTACAAGAATTCTAGTCTTACGTTATTATTTACCACAAATGTTGTGTCGTCTCGAGATCTAATTAATATATCCCTTAATAGGTCGTGAACTTCACTTTCCAAAGCTCATATGTAGTGCTAACTAATTGTAAAAGTGACTTTTCATTACATACATTTTCTTATCTAAATAAATCAATAAATTGAAACTATTATACGTAAATTATTACTCACATTAGAGATTATTATGTCATACTACATCACTGTTATCGTATGTAACTTTCAATGCATTGTATCTGTCTTGCAATTATCCTTGAAATGATTTACTAATTTATATATCAAATTGTAACGAAATATGAACCTTATTAGATAAATTATACTATCACAATGCGTCAGAAAATCGAGCATATTACTTGTTCAATATATGTGAATGTCACCCTAAAGCATGTATCGTCGCTATTCTTATAACTGTTACTGCTAGTGTAGTACAAGTAAATAATTGTAGTTATTATAATTGATAAAGAATGCACTTGTTTTTCTGATTGAGATAAAAAAATAAAAAAAGTCTATATAAACATAACATGTCTATTTTGCATATGGATTCGCACTTATTTAAGGCAACGTATTGCCGGGCAAGTTTTATCTTGTGCTGATAACTACATTACATAAATAAAATATGATTTTTATACTGTTCGAAGAGCTCTGTTACATACATAACGTAGGATTTGAATACGCTCCTTATCGAAGTGGTGGGAGAGGGCACCATCAATTTTTTTAAACGGAACTAGGGTGCTATTTTCATATATGTGATAGAACTCGATGATACGTTCATTTTGATGTATAGTTGAGATGTATTTGTTTTAGCCATTGCCGAGCTATTCTAAGAATACCTAAAATATACTAAAGTTTCAGGGGTAGTTTCACCCTCTTAAAACGAGATTGGGCCGATAAGGAAGATACTTTCGAACATCCATTGGTGTGGACTACTTGTTCACAGAGTTTCAAATTTGTTTGAATTTTCGGGTTTGAGATGTTCCCTTGCTAGTACGAAATAGCTAGTTATACCATACATAGGAATTTTAAAACGCGGCTCTAAGTCAAGGGAGTCTTGCACTTGAAAACTGGATCCAAATGATTTCTGGTGTTAATATAGTTTGGTTACCATCATAACAGTACATAAAACATACTGACATTGACGACTTTAGATTATTGATTCAAGAGACATTATTTATGTATTAGGAAAAAGTGAAAGAAATACGCAAGAGTATGACGGAAACAATATGTATTTTAATAAAAGTTCTTACAGGCTAACAATAAATTACACATTAATTTAAAATTTAAAATCAAAACAAAAAATTTGAAAAAGTAACATGTAACATAATTAAAATACATTATGAACAAACTTAATAATCCTAAAGGTAATTTTTATTGCAATAATTAATAGTTATCTACTTATTTATCTACCTACAGTGAACGCTCGAAATTTCTTCCTTCCGCTTCGATATATTTGCGCAATCCTTTGTACAAGCTATTATATGTATCAAGTCTTTTTTAAGTACTTCATTTCGTAAGTAGGGCTACTTAGGCTTAACACTTTGAATTGAATCAAGACTTAAGAACAGCAATGTCAGTATGTTTTGTTTACTGTTGTCATGGTAACTAAACAATACTAACACCAGAAACCATTTAGATGCAATATCCAAATGCAAGATTCGCATTTAATTGTAAATATTTCGTTTACTTTCAGTGTTGGACATAATAATATAAATTTCCTATATGGTGGTATTTAGAAAAGCACGTTTCTTTAACACCCCGAATATTTCGAAGGCGTTCCAATGCCATAGTTAGATAGAACCAAGTATGTAATTTAATGTAAAAATGTACGCAAAAATGTATTTGCATTTCGGATCTTTGGGAGGAATTAAATGTATCTAAACTTAGGTGATTGAGGACAAAATTATATATACTGTGTGGAAATCGTCGGTTCGATCGGGTACGTACAATATTTATATGGGCATTTGCTTTGTAGTTAACCCGTCGCACTCGAAAGAATAAAAAAATCAACCCTGGCGCTAATAAGCTACGATTCCCAGTTTCAATGAACAAGCAACTCTATTCATTTGAAATAAATAATTTATAAATACAGAAATTAACAATGCATTTTAGAATTTAAGAAAAACTCTAATTCAATGAATCATTTGTTTGTATAATCCTTCTTTTTGATGACACTCTCACATTTAGATAAGAAAAATGCTGCGTGTCGCAGACTCTCAGTGCAACATTCAACTATAGCGTTCGGGTCGTTTCCGACTGGCCGGTATATATATATAATAGCTATATGAAGTATGTTGATTTATTTCTAGATGGAGAAACCAAATACCTAACAATACGCAGGTGTTCAATTTAAAATAACAAAGTAAGTGTCTGGTTCCCTATTAGTTAAGTACGAAAATATTTTAGAAAGATACTCTGTGATGTCTATTCAGAAGAAAATTTATCTTCCTACAGTTTACGCAACATGCACAACTTTACAATTCTAGAAGTTTGAAGCACCTGCACGGATCTGTCTCTTAGTTTTGACATCGTTAATTTCAACAGCAGATCACGTTGCTCTTGTGTGAGGTCTCAGTATACCTGACGTGTATGTTAAATCTTAAAATACTCGTTAAATGATTGGTAATTATTAATTATCAGTGACTAACAACCGTATAACTTAATTCATATACAAATGTTACAGCATCCCGCTAGAAGACTTTGGTCTATCAACATTAGACAGTTAGATAATTGTAAATATAATGCAAACGTGTTTCCAGTTTGTTCTATTCACTAATTATCTAGATTAATTTAAAGAGATGTGCAAAAGTGAACAATTGACGTGTTCCCTGATCATATCTTAAGTGCGTAATGCTACTTTATATACTAATGAAGCCTTGGTCAATGTATTTAGTTCAAGTATTTTATGTATGTATGTATACATACTTGTACTTACATACTAAGCACGCGCGTCTGTATTTGTATTTTAACAATTATTAGGTATTACGTGTAAAGTTCAAAAAATACTCAACTATATCTACTAAAAATTGCCACATCTTGTATTCGCATTAATCTTGTACGTAAATATTATAAGCAAGGCAATCCCTATGTAAGTAAAATCGCTGCTAATTACGTTGGTATTGTGTTAATCCCACAAGGTATAATCTTTATAACTAAAGTAAAATTGTGCTAACAAGATGAGTACGACACTGTTCTACAATATTCCGGAATCTAGTTAGTAGGTGATCCTGGAATATTCTAAAATCTAAAAATTAAATAGAAGATACCACCAGGTTTTTGCAGCTTGTACTGTCATTGTACTAGCCTACCCCTATGGATATCGAAACGTATATTTCAAAATTAAAAACTACCAACTTTTCCGGGAACAATAATATCCCAAATAATTTGCTCAAAAAAGTATAATTGTTTCAACACGTCTCGCCCATATTATAAAACTTTCTTTCCAATGGGGAGTAATAGAACAATTTTCGCTTATTCTAATTAATCTGAAAATGTCTATATTTTTAGACGTTGTTCTTTGCAATCATATTTAACAGTTAATGGTTTTGAAACCAGTAAGTCATCTGAACCTATTTGATATACAATGGACAAGAGAAATCAACTTTAATTTTATTAGAGTTGCGATATTCTCGTGACGTTAAGTATATACATACGTACCGACAAACAGAGAGCCGACTCCGACTATGCGAAGAAAATATTAACATCGACCGCCGATCGGAGATGCATACGGCACGAGGTAAGCGCCATAAATCCTCGGCCTGGTATAGAAAAAATAAACTTGGTAAAATATAACAATTTTTATTTTTCAATATAATCTCTCCTAACTTCATACATTTATTACAATGACCAATTAATAATTCTATACCTTTGTAAAAATAATCTAAAGTTTTGTGTATTATAGCTGCTTGCAACTCACTATCGTCCTTAAAACGACATCCCCTAAGGTATTTCTTTAAACACAGAACCATTGTTTTATGTCCTGTGACAATGGACTACAAAATCGGTTTTGGATTGTCTCCACACATGTTTATAAATGATCGCGCTTTGACCCGACGTTCACGTTGGAGAGCAGAAAGAAGATCCGGTACCCATTTTACACTAATCTTATTTATACCCAAATGGTTATGAAGAATTCGGCGAATACTTGTTTCAGAGATATTAGACATCACTGCCAATTCCTTCACTTTCAAAAGGCGATCTGCTAAAACCATTGAAAATAAAAGTAATTGAAATGTTTTGAGGCGTTATCAATTCAATTGCTAACCGGGGCTCTCCTCACCATCAAGGGATTCTTATCCCAAACGGGAACGTTTTGCCCACTTTTTTACGGTGAAATATGAAGGAGACAAATGATCGTAAACGCCGTCTAAACGTTGAGATCTAATATGATTAGGAGTATGTCGTTCTTTTGTTAAAAATTTAATAACCGCGTGGTACTCAATTTTCGTTACCTGAGACATTTTCATGCCCTAGTCACGTTGTTTGGCTGGTTACCAAAAACTACTACTCTTCGAGCAGTAATATATATAGTGTAGGCCTCGCACATGTGCAAGTATGACACAATGGATTGAATGGATTGAAGACGCTCAAACGTGTATAAGCCTGTGAGGTCGAGCTTTGACGTCGGCGGGCTGTGACGTATTTTGATTTAGGCTATATAAACGCGTTTACACACTGAGACCATCTCTGCGTTTTAAATTGGTTTATCCAAATTATATTGGTTTTATTTAAAAAATACTGTGTAGTGATATTTCCGTACTTTGTTGGTGATACCTGTGTTGTATAAGCGATAAAACCTTTTCGGAAGCGATAAAAATGAAATAACCTAACCTAAGATGGCGTCGGTCGTTTTCATACGTTAGGATCGATTATTGCACTTTGAATTAGTATAACCAAATTATATTGGTTTTATATAAAAAAAATACTGTGTAGTGATATTTCCGTACTTTATTGGTGATATCTATAGTGTTTTTCTAGTGTTGTATAGGCGATAAAAACGAGATAACCTAACCTAAGATGGTGTCGGTTGTTTTGTTTGTTACATTTTGTAAATAAAAGAAGATGTTATTTATTCTTCAACAGCTACAGATTCAAGGACCAGTGAAACTATAACTGTAAGTTTAAAACATCCTAGGCTTAAAAAATATGCTTTTCCAACTCAGTTCCCTAACTGTCCGTTGTATTTGACAAAAAACGTGAAGATGTTATTGTTCAAATAGTTTTATATTCTTACGTTATATTTAACAACATTATTTTTGAACACGAGATGTTTTTAAATGTTTGTAATAAACGTTCTGTTTTAATACAACATATTTTAAATTATGTACATCACCGAACGTAGCCATTTTGGATACTGATATATGTAAATGTCATATTCACAGCAGTGAACGTATTGCAACAATTATAATAACTTGTTCTACAAATAAAAAAAAAAATGATTGTGGGAAAAGTAATGGTAGATTAGGTAAAACACCAGATAATAGGAAATTTAAGACCCTGATTAAAAAGCATGTCTTTAAATGTTCTGGTGAAATTGAACAAAATTTCGAATGAAATTGCAATTACTGTATTATTTCAACCTTAATTACGTCTAAATACATGTATGTACAATTACAAATAATAATAATTGGTCGACTAAATATCCACCACAAATACATCTTTTACGAAAACGGTGTTCGGTTACGCGTTTGGTTTTTGTTTGAAACTTCGTTTTTCTTATCGGGATAACGGCCAAAGTTTTAGAAAAAATGTAACTCTTAAATTTCACCAATATTTTACTATTACTTTTATAGCTTCATGATGGTCTTAAATGAGGTAAAGTAGATAGCTAAGCTCGTGAACCTAAAGATTCAACGAGGCACATATTAGGAGCTCTGACTGACTGAATGAATAAACTGAATAAAGCTTTGGTTGTCATCCCGACAGTTTTAATCACGTGTAAATTGTTAAAGGTTTAATATTTTAATATAGCCAACACTGTTGGGTAAAGCAAATGGTTAGACTTGGAACATTCTGTTTCGTTTGTTGCGTCTTTAAAAGAACATACTGAATTGTATCCAGTTAATAAGAAATGTACCTGAAATATAACTCCAGTCAAGAGGCAATTTAAATATTTACTGAATTGAAATATATTATCTAAAAGAACTCTGTAATGGACTTCTAACTTTGAAATGTTACATATCAAATCTTAAACATTGGAAATTTTCTAAGTTTTGTGTTTGATACAGTTTTTGTTGAAACAGTTCACTAAAACCCTTACTACAATACTTAACTCGTATTAGACACACGTTTCGATAGCCAAGTTATCAACATCAGCAGTAAAACTGAATTAACAAACTAAGTGAAAAACTAACCTTATATAGCAAATAAATTAGGCAATATGTATGTAAGTCTAAAATAAGCATAGTAATCCTTAATTATATCTTAATTATATATTTACTCTTCTACTTTAAGAGTTTTTCAATGAAGCGCTTCATTGCACATGGTTATAATTACAACCGTAATTATACTATACATGATGTAATAAAGGATGAAGGCTGGAATTTAGTACTCCTAAATCTGAATTCATTAAGTGATTTTTGTTTTTGTAAATGCCTTCATAACAATTTAATTGAACGATGCTCTAGGTTTTTAATTAACTTTATGTTATCAACATTATGGTTATTTTCAAGCATATGTAGGGCAGCACTAGATTTATCAAATCTGTTATATTTCAATTTAATTTGCGTATCAAAATGAATACACAGAATAACTTTATGGCTTTCCCCAAGTTCTTGCTTTAATGAATTTTTATCTCAAACCTCAATGTATTTCTGTTTCATTCTTAAAGAGGACGCATTTTAGGAGTATAGTACTGCAGTTGCCCAGTGGAAGCCTATTCATAACGACATTGGGAATATACGTCAGTAAAGACGACGGTGCAAGAAGGGTGAGTCAGAACATTTGGAACGCATGGTACATCACTCAATCCTTATAGAATCTTTCCTGCCTTGCTACAACAAGATGAAGAGGCAATAGCAGCGCTTTGTGAAATTTACAAAGTCAGTCTGGCTCTGGGTTATGTGAGATCGGTTTGGATTTGGGCCAAGGTTGCTTTTGTTCCAAAACCTAAGCGTTATTCATACGCTGAAGCAAAGGTATCTTTTATTTTTGAAAGGTATGGGGAACTGCTTGATAAGCAGTTCGAGGAAATCTCTCTAATAGAAAGGCCACTGCATCTCAATCAAAAAACTTATCAAGCAGGCAAATCATGTGAAAGTGCCTTGTGCCAAGTTGTGTTACAGATGGAGGCCTTTTCAAACAATCAAGGAATTGCACTGGCTGCATTCCTTAACCTACAGGGCGGTTCTGATAACATTCCTTTTGAATCGTTACTACAAACTACCAGCAGCCATGGAGTAGAAAACACTGATTATAGATGGATGGGAGACATGCTCCGTGGTAGAAAACTAGAAGCAACATTGGCAGGTGGGACAATGTAAATGATTTCAGCGGTGAAAGGTTGCCCACAGGGAGAAGCACTATCCCCCTTGTTGTGGGACATTATAATAGATGAACTGCTGATCTTGCTAAACAATGCCGACTACTATATCGAGGAATATGATGATGACATCGTGACTACTCACTGTCGGAAGGAATACTAGCATAATCTCAAAATTCATGCAAAAAGCATTAAAGATGGTTAAGTATGGTAGAGCATAGCTGGTGCAAGAAGGGCAACATCAGAATAAACCCGGCCAAAATCGAACTTGTACAAAAACAAGAAAGTTAGATTGCCTAAGAGCTCCGACTTTGTGTAATGAAATAATATAGATCAGTCAAGAGACTAAGTTCCTAGGAGTAACCTTGGACTCCAAATTGGTTTGGAATTCAGATGTATAAAAAAATGACCGACAAATGTAAGAGGGCATTAATGATCACCACATGAGAATAATTGGAAAAAAATGACTGATTGTACACTACAGTTATAGTGTTAAGGTCCATGGTAATGGCTGCTTGGTTTGGTGGACTAAGATCACAAAGAAGCATGCGATAACTAAACTTTCGAGAATTCAGATACTGGCATGCTTATGTATAAGTGGAATTCTTAAAAGCTCTCCAGTGGCTGCTATGGAAGTCATATTAAATTTACCTTCTTTTTGACATCCATAGCAAGAATGAAAGCATTCGGATTGTAAAATTCGGGTAACTGGGGAACCCACAACAGTTTGAAAGAAAAAACATTAGACAATGTAATAATGGCAAATATATTCATTTAATAATTTTGAAATATTAGCACGAGCTTCATATACTGTACTGTATTCTACAATTTCGACACTGAATTGAGTTCTCACCGTGCTTCTCGGCGATTCTATCCATAACGTTACCTAGGTAGTAACCAACTTCCTGTGATATACTTTGGTTTTCTTTCTCAAATTTCTTGTATTTTCTGTTTCACTTTTTTTCTGGGCATAAATTTTGCTGGCTCCTATTATATCTTTCGGAAATTCCTTCTGGAAGACAACATTGTGGCCAATGCTGTAAGACCCGCGTGCACAAGTATGTCTGATCAAAGCAAAAACATACTTACAATTCTTTAACAATATTTTAATTATAGTAATTAGGTAAATGATGAATATATACCAAGGTTATCTACTTTCTCAAAATTCCTTTAATTTCAGTAACTGCACCAAATATACCAGGGCGTATTGATAACTAATGCCTCCATGATCATAATTTTTATAATGATGGGCTAGACAGTGTCAAAAGTGGTTTGCCATTTACCTTAACTCTTGGTACATAAGTCTCCCTAGTAGAGATTCTCAGCAACATCGCGTTTGCGCACGACAGTTCTAAAAATGGCGACTGGCATGGACGTGCGGTTAAAGCAACGAGCTGTCATCGAATTTCTTACTGCGGAGGGTGTAGCGCCCATTGACATCCATCGAAGGTTGAGTGCCGTGTACCGTGATGCGTGCGTTGATGTGAATGCTGTTAGGAGTTGGGTAAGGACTGTCAAAGACGAAAATCTTGCTAAGACGGATCTCCAAGATCAGGCACGCAGTAGCCGACCAGTGTCTGGGTGTGGTGAAATGCAGGTGGCTCTCGTGGATGAACTGGTTCGTGAGAATCGACGGTGTCATTGCCAATAGGGTGGGTATTTCACAAGAAAGAGTACATCACATTATCACATAAGTCAGAGAACGCGTATAGCACTGGAGAAGCGTGGGTTTCATGACATTTTACCTTATAGCCCAGATCTTGCGCTTTGTAACTTTTTCCTCTTTCCGAAGCTTAAGGGACATCTCAAGGGCAAGCGTTTCTCTTCGGATGCAGAGGTGATAACGGAGGTGCGGAAATGGTGCCGTGCGAAGACTTCAGACCCTTTCCGTGACGGATTTGCGCAACTCGCAGTACGTTGGCGTAAATGTATTGCTGTCAATGACGATTATGCGGAAAAGTGATTATATCATTGGGTAGAGGACAGTTTATACTATCATTTCACACTTATATGTGAACAATATATCTATTACTAATAAATTTATAGCCATGGAGGCATTAGTTTTCAATACGTTCTCGTATATACTCTACGGATATCACAGATCGTCGCACTGGACGTGAACATGTTTCGATACGTTGGCGCTGATGGAAACGAATGATGATTGTATTGCAATATGAATTTTGTATGTGGGCTCTATGTCTTACCACATACCCAAAACATTAGTGTGGACTTGTTTTCTCAGGTACTTTATCCAATACGTAGCCTATCTCTAAAACTCATAAATTAACCATGTATAATTAGTTTATGATTATCCAAACCTTATAAAAATTGGTTACCTGTGCCTTGTACTTATAATCGTATGCAGCTGAAGGTCCTTTATATACATGTACGAACGCTATAAGGGTGCTCGATGTCTTCAATACATTACATTATTTGGAACATTATTCAGTAAGTTATCTAGAATAATTATTGCATAAGTACACTTACTTTGCTTGTTATACTCTTCATAACTAACTATAACATAACCCATTACATTGTTATATCATAAATATGTATAGTATATTTTCGGTAATTGGAAAAGTACATTATATGCAGGTAAGCCGCCTCTTCAGGCACGGAAGATTGTGTGCTTTTTTCTGTTGTCAGGTTGATTGCGGACATGGTTTAAAATTATTTTGAAATCTACAGGTGTTTCATAAGTTCGTAGCTACCCAAAGTTGTATTTTTTTAATTGAGCATGCTACATACTGGTATATATAATCGCCGTCAAATTCCGAGGCAAAATGTAATAAAGTATTATGGACCCAAAATTAAAGGTTTCAGAGTTGTTAGTAGAATCCGAATTTTTAAGCACCAAAAATATGAAAAAGAGGCACAACAAATGTCAGAAAAAGGCACTTTAAACAATTTGAAAAAGGCAATGCACAGCGAAGAAAAGTCAATAAAAAAAGGCCAAATAAGTTTTTGATTTCTTAGATATTACTTTAATAATATAATAATAATAATAATAACTTTATTTCAATAATATACAAGGTAAGTACAATCTACATTATTGAAAAACGTCAAGAGAAAAGGTGACAAAAAAAACAAAAAAAAATAGAAGCAACTATAACAGAAGTACAGGTAGATCTAGGTACACACTTATAAAATTAAATTAAAGGGACAGGTAAGTCCGCTGCAAGCGGAAGGTATAAAAAGAACTAGAAGTTAAGAAATTCATCGATAGAGTAAAATTTATGCGTCAAGAGAAAAGCTTTTAAACGAAATCTAAAGTTTCTGAAAGTTCCTCTGCTTTTAATCAGCAGGAATTTTGTTGTAGATATTAATACCTAAGCTATTGACTCCCAGGCGCGTAACGGTCAAGGTGTTAGTTGAAGCATGCAAACCACCGCAGGTTCATGTTTGGTAAGTATGAAAGGTAGCATTAGTTTCAAAGTTTTTTTTATTTGTGTACACATAACAGCATGTCTCCAGAATATAAACACAGGCCAGGGGTAATAGATTCAGCACAGTGAATATAGGCCTACAAGGCTGTGTGAAATGTGCACCAGCAATACAACGCACAACAGCTTTTTGGGCGAGGAACACTTTTTTTGCTGCTGGTGATGGCCCCAAAGGAGAATTCCATACTGCAGTCTAGACTGTACCTCGCTGTAGTAAAGTGTTCTAAGAGCAGAAATGTCAACTTGAGATTTTAAACATCTGAAAAGGTAACATTTGCGAGAGATTTTACTAGCCAGCTCAACACAATGTTCATTCCAAAGAAGCCTAGACTCCATCGTCACACCCAAAAATTTAGTAGAAGAAGTCTCCCCCAGAGCGGTGGCATTGAATGATAAACCCGCCGCAGCGGTTTGTCTTTGCCTAGTATGAAACACCATATACTTAGTTTCTTCCCTAAGCGACAACTTATTGTTAGCGAACCAATCACATAAAACACCCAAGAGGTTATCAATAGTGTTAAAAACATCATTACCAGCTAGAATAGATATATCATCAGCATACATGGTTAAATAGAACTCGGATAAAAACAAAACAATGTCATTAATGTAGAGGCTGAACAAAACTGGGCCCAAGATAGAACCTTGGGGGACTCCCATGCGTACTGGTAATAAGTGGGACCGAACCTTTACTATATCACCCCTAGAGTTAAGACTCCTTATAGCAACATATTGAAATCGGTCATATAAATAAAATGCAAACCAGCTAGCGGCTGTCCCTCTAATACCATACAGTTGTAACTTGTCCATTAATTTGTTATATTGGACACAGTAAAAAGCTTTTTTGAGATCACAAAAGATAGCGACAGGGGTAATCCTCTCCTCAATGTGCTGAAGAATATGGTTATAAAAATTAACAAGAGCTGTAGAAGCAGATTTAACTTTACGGAAACCATGTTGATACTGCGTAAAGATATCAAATTTGTTTAAAAAGGAATTTAACCCATCGGACATACAATACTCTAGCACTTTGGAAATGGTTGATGTCAAGGCAATCGGTCTGTAGTTCGACATATTTCTAGAAACACCCTTCTTAAGGATCGGAGTCACAATCGCAGTTTTTAAAACATCCGGAATATATAATATAGGCATCGGATACTATGCATCATAGTACTAAAGAAACTTCTGTTATGTTGGCCTCCCAGTTGCATATTAATAGCTTTTCTAGATTAGAAAGCAAGAGTTGCTATCTTCTGTCAGATAAAATATTTCTGTATACGATAAACGTTCGCTCGATGTCACATGACGTGAGTGGAGCATATTTTAAAGTGCATGTTTGACTGACAGTTAGATTAGTGTTAGCTGAACCACCCGAATGAATTTCTCCGACTTCAATGAGGATATTTAGAATATTTTCTAATATCATTTTGAAATTTAGTCGCCACTTTTTGTCCGAAAACATTCCGGATAGTTGTTTTTACTCTGTTGAACACTACTAAAAGTTCACCAATGCTGATACTACTTTTATCCAATTTTTTTATTTGATCCAGTATGTCACCAAAATGTGAGTGGATAAAAGGTAAACTGTTTTCAACTTCTTTGTCATTAAAACCATTTTAAGATTTCTGAATGCACATAAAATCATTTGCTTCAAAGCTGTTAACAACCTGGAAGATATTTACGGTATTGTTAAGTATAAAGAAACAAGGTGTTTGTACTTCTGTCAGCGCGTCTAAATTTTTGAATAAAAACTACAAACTGATATACTCATTTTGTTGTGAGAAGCTCTGGAGGCAAAGGTAAATTAGGAAGCTTCTCTTTATAAACAGCTACGCGTAAGAGGACTTTACGGAAAATATCATTAGCCAAATTATTGAATGGAATATTTGCAGAAATGAGTGCTTCATAAAGTTTTAAGCAAAATTATGTCGAAGATGCGCTGTTTGAAGGACAACCAGCGACCACATTTTTTAATAAAAATTGTCGCATGAACTTATTTCTAACATTTTTAAAAAATATGCCACACGTCAAATGTTGAGTGACGTGGTACTTTTCTGTTGCATTAGTCTGTAAGAGATATACACTATTTAATAGAATAACGAAGTATAAATTAATTAATATGTATGATTATTCTTTACTTACAGTTTTTAATTAAACTTTACAAAATAGAAAATCATTATCTACTTTTGTCTAATTTTACTATACAAATTGTTCTTCTTAATTGGTGACATGTTAAAATTTCTTAATACTAACACTTAAGCTGCAACTACACTAAAATACCCTCCTTTTGTATGGAAGTCACTTCAAATTTTTTACTCCTCTGCTTAGCTCTCACTTTGCTCTATTCTATTTACGCACCAAGAAAAATTAAAATGCTTAGTCAACAAGACTAAAACGACAGTGTTTAATCCTATTGGTTGAATATGAATCAACGCAATGATTTTAAAACTATAACCCTAGATTTTCAAATGTTACAAGATTACTAGGTTCAATCATAAATAGTATGAGATCAGCAACCAAATGCAGAGTTCAAGAAAAACTGCAATAAAAATATTAGGGAAACGTGATAAGCCCTGGGAAATAAGTATTAAGAGACACAAAATTTCTACTTGTAATAAAGAAATAATGCGTTTACAAAAGGTCATAAACAGATAATCCTAGTATATCTTTTTAAATACTAAGTATACTAAGTATAGGGCAGCGTTGCTAGGAGTAACACTAGAGCACTATTTGTAGTATTTTTTTAGTGCTGCAGTATCAGAGTGCTACTTTTAGGAAACGAGTTCGTTCGATCGTTCAACTAAAACTTTTGGGTACAAAAAAAATTGAATAGAACTAAATCAATCCATTGTCAAGCCAATTTCTTTTAGTTTTTAGTGTCTCCTTGTCTTTGGTGTGTAATACCTATGAAATGATGGTAGTTACATTATATAAATAGACTGTGAAAACAGCAGGTGGAATTAGTACAATTTAGGGATTTTCTGCACTTTTTGTCTTGCTAAAATAGTTTTGTGTTGGTATCCCTGGCAACATGGTTACTTGACAAACAAAATATTCACCGCACACTCCGCACCACACAAATTATTAATTAACTCTGGAAGGCCTTTTCAAAGACACGTGGGTCAACATCATCAGCCAAGCCTTCCCGAGTTAATTAATAATTTGTGTGGTGCGGAGTGTGCCGTAAATATTTTTTTTCCCATACTACCCCTACAGTCCTTGCTATCACTATTTATGGTTACTTCAATTTTAAATTAAAATAACATTGTAAACGCAAAACCTTTGTCCCTTTAATATGTCAATATCATCTACTGTCTGAAATTTATCTATATTATATAAACTTTACATAATAACCGGACAAAGAAAGGTATGGAAAATTGCGAAATCTAAGCTAAAAGGCCGTTTATTTTCTAAAAAGACATTTTCAGGCAAAAAAAGCAAAAATCTAGGATATTTAGAAAAGCAAAAAAGGCAGGCAATAGGCATTTGCTTAAATATCCAGACTAGTAACGTATAAATCGGAAAGCAAATAAGGAATTTAGGGCCTGTGGCTACCTTTTAGGAAACATTCGATATCGGAGGAAGATAGGCCACTAACTTATTTTAAGAGAAAAATTTTGAAAACTTTTTTATTTTGTATATTAGAAGCAAATTTTGTTGTTAGAAAAAACTTATTTCATCCAAGGGGCCTAGGAACAGATATTTCCTGGTAAGAGTAAAGTTCGGAGTTTCTCGGCTTATTCAGATTTACCTTCCCTAAAAAATTTACAGTTAAATCATTGTTACAACCTTTGAAGCGGACGTAAAAATTAAGTTAAGTTGTTTAAATCAATTTCTCCTATTTTAAATTGCTCTTTGAGATGCAAATGCGATTTTATTACCAGTTAATTTCTATTAACGAATAGTTAAGTACAGAGTCATCTACAGTAGAGAGGTACAAACTATGGCGGCACTAGCATTTAGTTCCTGACGAAACCACACCATCGCTCTCGTTAAAAACCGATTGCCTATTTTCAATGTATGCCCTCTATTCCATGGTTCAAGTTATTCTATTAACCTTCAACAAACGTAATTAAAGCAGAATAATTTATATAGTGTATCCATTTTCAATAATTGATTATTTTAATCTGCAATTATTGCTCTATTTCATATATTCATTCACATAATTCGGGCTTAGCAGCCATCTAGTTTGCATTATCCGAACATGTACTACCTTCACTCAATCCTGGATTTTATTTTCAGGCCCTCTATACAATAAATTCAAACAAAAACTAAAGTCGGATATGGCGCCATGATGGTAACGGCGAAGCATAACCTATGAAATTATATTTTCTGACAGGTGGTTTCGTATCAGTACCAGATTAGATCTTGTTCTCTTTTAATTGTGAAATTTGTAGCAATAGCAATTTCAAAATGAATAGTGAAGAAGCTGAAACGAAATCCGACTTTTTCCTCAGAGAAATACCAAACGTAAAAATTAGGTTGGTTGATCTAACATTTGTGGATGGTATGTTTAACGTTTTTTATTCTTTAATCGTAGTTCTTCCGTGCAGAATGATAAGAAACCACCTGTCAAAGAAGAACTAAAAGTGTTGAATCTAACCAATCACTCCCAAGAGCTCATTATGGAAACTCTTATAGAAATTCACGGTCCTGTAAGTATACCTTTACCCTTGACTATAAACTATATCTAAATGTATTTTTTTTTAGAATTTTTGTTTAACTAATGCATCTTCATATGAGGATAAAGGAGATGTATTGTCTAAGAAATATTGGATGGATCGGGGGAACTTGGTCATTAAAGGCATTATGCACCACTCTAATAATGAAAATGATAATGTATGTGATATAGATAAGTTTAAAATGTTTGCAATAATGAGGCTTGAAAGGTCAGTATAATTAATCTGTAAAATAACTAACTATATTTTATTTTTTTAAATTTTTTCCTTATAAGTTGAATTTGATACAGATGTAAATAAGGTAATTCATTAATACTGGTTCATTCAGCAACTGGAGTAGTTCTGAGCTAGCCAAGTAACACAGAATACTTGGGTACTTCTGAACTACTCTAATTATTGAATGGAAAACCACTACTGAATACTTGTTACTTAGTAATTTTCAAGATCAGCTACCACTACTAAAATCAAGTAATCTTTTTATATCCAATTTGTATTACAACTATATTGATAAAAAACCAATGAAATAAATATATCGACAGCTTCAAGGCCATAGTTCAATCTTGCACTGGCCATGAGAGAATCATCAAGAAAGATTATTTGAACTAAAAACGATTGATTGATTACATTAGAATCCTTCTTAATTTGTAAAAAGTGTTGCCAATTCTTATATTTATAAAACAAACATGAGACCTGTAGTACTTTTCTTCATTGATAAGTCGAAGTAAAAATGTTTACTTAAATTTCATAATGTACTTATTTAAATTCTACAAAACAGCAATTTGTTGCTCTTGTTTTCTTGTCTAATGCAAGGGAATATTCTTTTTTAATATGACAAAGGTGTAGAGGTCAGTCACAGAGAAATATTTAGTAGTGCATGTACTGCATACCAACACAAGTAAATCGCATTAAATAGGCCTAAGTATAAATAAAGTCGTTTCGTTTATGTAATTTTTTATATACAAAAATCACAGCACTATACAGCGACATAAGATAATTTCTTCCCTGAATAATCCAGAGAAAAATTGTGGCGGCGTGTCAACATAAAATTATATTCAGTTTCGATAGTCCGCGATCCAAGTTAGGCTTTTTAAATGGGACACATATGTTATTACGTTTTTGGATGCCTCTCTTCAATTTATGTTAATTTTCATCAATGTTTCCTATACCGCTGTTTCTTTAACAGCTGATATCTCGCCATATCCAGCCGGTGATTCAAATTATATCCGATTGAGTATTTTCTTGAGTTAACTAATACACTGCGTAAACAGAGGTATTGCCAGTCCGCCATTTTGGAGTTATAAAATAATACTATACAATTTTTTTAAATTACCAATTGAAATGTTAATAGTGTGTTCCGTTATATACCGTAAGTATTGGGCAGCGCTGTAATTACGTTTTGTAAACCACTTCTGTATACTGGCCGTGTGACTGCCGGTCGTCTATGTGACGTCATAATTATCCGCCATTTTTGTACTGTAAATGCGTTACCTATCGAGAATGTGTGGTTTTAGTATTTTTGCAGTTATAGGTAATGTACGAATACGTTCCGTTATTCAAATATTACCAGTGCTATCATTAATATCAGAACAGTTTTGAAAACCTACTGTAATTACGTCATACGTTCTATTATAATATATCGGTACTTCTGAGGGGCTTACTTTCTTTCCGATAACTTTCAATAAAACACACGACTTAAAATGTTTAATATAAAAGTTTACTTCGATACTTTACGACCGTTACATCCGACTACATCTGACATACAACTTTTTTCTATCAACTCTACTAATAATTCACATGATCTAATAGTTATTATATTCATATACTAACTGAACTAATAAATAAATCTTCTAACAGTTCAGTATTCTCAGTATACCGGTTGTGTCAAAAATATCTGGGTATAGAATCCAGTAGAACGTATGCATGTGCGGTACATATCTGGCAGCAGCGCATTGTCCGCTTGATCACACGATCACACACGTATATCATTCCAGTTCGTTGCCGTTGAATAATAAACCCATGAAATAATAGTTTACATGTCACGTAATAATTTTGATTTGAATTGTCAAAAAAAGTGCAAAAAAGCATGGTTGTGTGCGTTATGCGGTATGTTTATTCACCAACGATTCGATACACGGAAATTATGACAGAAAAAAGTGATTTTAGAGAAGCAGAATTTATTATTAGTGCTTTCCATAATATTTTACATGAAACGTTCACACATTTGCATACTTGTACATAATATGAACAGAAATTCATTCTTTTATAAACCTGATTAATACTACTGTAATGTTATCAGATTACAGTATCTCTCGCAAGTTCCAGATATGATTGGAAGGTCTGAAAATGTAAATGTTTGAGCTGGTTTTTGGTAACCGTGACAATCGACATGCTTCGAAATGTGCGAGAGTTTTTATAACAGACTCGGACAATGTTTTATGGAAGGAGGGATTTCTGAGCTTCTTGTAAAGAATTCTATTAATTTTTTTGAAAGAATAAACTATTTATTTAATTTGGTAGAGTTTATTTTTTGGTTTCATTAGAACTAGACTTTTATTTTCGTCTTACGCAGTACACACGGCTTAATACAGCTCTTACATTCGTTGCTCCAGTATTTTGAAACATTTTCGTCTTGAAAATATTTCCTTTATCGAGCGCGTCATGCACAGATTGATCAACACTAGTCGGACACTGATCGACCGCACAACCCATATCAATTTGACGTTTTTTGAATATCGTGACAATGACAATGCTAGTATACATTGAAGTGGGGATCGACGCCGTTGTCACAGTTAATTTCTATCCCTAGAAGTTTCTGATACAAGCACATGGGAATACACTATAAACTATAAGTGTTCAGACATACTGTAATGGATACATTTGCTACTTAAAAATTGTGAACATTTGAAAAACATTTTCATTCATGCATATAATTTCAACATCTATTCGAAGTGAACACATTTTCCTTTGTGCAAGCTGTAATGCCATTCCTTGTATTTTGTGGAATATTTCGGGAGTAATATTTTTCTGTAGTGTCCACGTGACGCATTGCTTTATGATATTAATCCAGAAACTTTAAATATTTCATTACCGAACTGCGAAATTTTGCTTCCTTAAAAACCCGTAAGTTGATGATGATTTGTAGAATAATCCCAAAGCGAATTCTTTTTGCGTTTTTGTCCGCGCATTTTTCTTTCTTGGTAAAAACTGCATTTCAGCTAGTGCCTTGGATTGCGAGGAAACTTACTGAATTGACTGAAGCATATCATATTGATTACTACGATACGTATTTGGTTTCGCCTTTACGTATCGTAGGCACCGTTGATAAGATCTTAGTTTGATTTTGTGTGTACTAATGTAAGTTGATCTTGTAAACGCTTTTTTCTCAGAATCAGTTGTATTTTCGACGACTCCAAGGGCATCTGAATAATATCCTTTAAAACATCAGTTGGTGAAGCGATTGGTGTTTTCCATGATGACGTGCTGGGTTGTAAATAGAGAGACGGGAAATCTTGGTGATTATATTTAGTTGTGTCCGGCGTACTTTCTTGATATTTTATTGGAACAGAGCTGCTGTCGTAAGAGATCTTCTAGTTGAAGGTTTCCCAAAATCTTCCGCACGCAAATGTCCTTTGCGGATATGTCTCATTAGTAGTTCGTTTGCTGGAATATCTATTAATGCGACATTTTTTGAATGAATAATCATTTTCTGGTATATTTCATAATTTTTAGGAAATGAGTAAAAGTTTCAAATCTTACTTTCATTGCAGCCAAAGTATTTGCGCTTATTTCTTGTTTTCAGAGACATTTTGTCATAGAAAACTGTTATATATAAAACTTATGCTTATCTTTAATTACTAGTTGCATATTCTAATATTTTCAACTTACTTATTTCTGGATAAAAATAATATCCCGTTGGTTGTCGTTTAACGTATTTAAAAATAATAAATTTAATAATTTAAAACAAAGGAAAACAACAGGTATAAAAGATAATACTGTGCTCATTCGTTCAATTATGAAAGTGAGTCTATGACGTACCTCGCTATGCAGGCAGAAAATAAAAATTTGGAATGACGTTATGTAAATGATTATGATTATATAGTACACTGTCGTTAACGCAGATGGTAAACGATAATAACAGATGAATACAAAAGAAAGTGCAGGATATATTTTTACTCTTGCTAATTTGAACAACTGCGAATACATATTACGACATTTTTCAATTAAATTGATTTAATAAATAATGATAGCAAGGACTTGTACTGTATTTATTTTATTGTGCTCTAATAAAAGAATAAAAATATTTAGATCTTTAAAAAGTAGATGGGATATTAAAAACAAAACAGGTTCATTAAAAGAACAAAGTAGATTATATAAAAGCAGCTATAGAGTTGGCATTTTTTTTGCGGATGATTTAAGTTGGTTCCGGCAATAAAGGACACATTCGTATTGCGTTAAGAAATTGGCGAATATGTCCTTTATTGCCGGAACTACCAACTTCAATCATCTGCAAAATTAAAAAAATGCCAACTCTAGCCATAACGTAAAGAAATTAAAAATGTTTTTCTTGCAATTTAAAAATAATAATCGTTTTACCTTAGCTGAACTTAATCTGCTTCTCCTATCTGATAAAATTTGACCAGTTTTTAATAATGAGACGCTTGTTATAAGTAGCAAATGTATTATCCCTTGACGGAGCAGCAGAAAACCCTAATGTTAACAATATATGTGTAACTGCAGGTAAAAATAATTTATATGTTAGTAACACCTATCAGGCAGATTAATTGGTGGAAGTGAATTCCTTGTCAGATGGTTCACATTTTGACATTCATTTATAAAATGTGATGAACAAACGTAATTTGAATTAAACTATATTTACTTATTAACAATCCTCAAAGCACCACTCCATCCAGCTAACAAATGTTTGTTTTTAACAGGAAATCTATGCCCATGTATCCAAAAACCAAATATTAATTTCATTTGTGATAATTAGAGTTTGTTAAAAAGGTGGTACCGGCAGTGGCGCACCGCATAAAAGTAGGTACGTAATATACAATATTAGTGAAAAATAATATTGCAACGCTTCTATTGTCGATTCATTCAGCCGTCGACGGTGTTGTGAATACGTTGTCGTATACTTCGAAAATCATCGTTCGACATCCAGTGAAGTAAGATTTGCAAATGTCAGATATTCTTTTTCCTCATCTGGGCATTCTTGATTTTCAGTTATAGATCGAACCTTTTGTAAATCGGGATTTTTCGTTAAAATTGCACCAAATTTTTGAGCAACATCGACTCCTATAGTGTTCGTCAAGTTTTTTAGAGCGCCTTGTAAATTGTTTATGCAATTTAATGCGTCTCGTGCAGATAAGTGACTGTTTTCTAATTGCTCAATAGCTTGTGCAACTTCAGAATAGTTCATGGAAATTTCATCTATTTGTTGTTGAACGTCCGAATTGGAAAAAAGTTGCTGACTACCTCGAACTGCTGCAGAATCATTTGAATCAAGTTTCAAGATGACATTTTTCACTTGTCAAAAATATTTCTGATAGTAAGATACTCCCCCATCGCGTTATAACAGGCTGAGGTGGTGGTGGTAATTTCGGATACAATTGTTTGAATACACGGATGTGTTTGGGAGATTTGATGAACACTTTTTTGGTATTAACTTATCCACCATCGGATACTTTTTTCGAATGGTTTCTGCTACGAGGTGACATGCGTGTATGAGGCATGTTATGTGAAGAAGAGTCAGAAACCATACTTTCAACATCCTACCAATTCTTAGCATTGTTGCGGCTCCGTCAGTAACGAATATTCTGACTTGGGTTCCTGTGATATAAAATTCTCTGAACGAATCTTTTATTATCTTGACAATGGTTTCTGCATTAGTTTTCTGAATCCCTTTACTGGATAACAACAATGAAGCTGGTGGACCATCACGTTTTAAAGGACGCGCTACAACATGAATGACGCTGTGTTTCTGAGCATCAGTTGTTTCATCCACACATAGGCAGATTTTCTTATTTCTCAACTCGTCTTTCATACATTCCTTTACTGTACCTTGCACACGTGGCAAATTGTATCGTAATTGCATAGATGTTGGCAGCTTCCATGAGGGAACGTACTTAGTCCAAAAAAGACGAAAGTGTTCATTAGATACTAGATGTTGTGGGATGTTGCACACACTTAACATAAAAATAAAATCATACAAAAATTGCCAGTATGGAATACTGTTTCTTAAATTCAATACATGACGTTTACTTTTACAATGTTTTCTACATTCAAACCTATCGCGACTTGGCAATCCGCAATTGCATATTGTGCAATAAATATGCAGACTTCTATATTCTAATCCAGGGAAATGCCTGAGATATTTATTGACATTCGAAGGGAACGTTACACCCTTTGGGCGTCCCATCTCCGCGTACTTATTTGGCGTGCAGCGTGCAACGTACCGTCGCTTTGAACTCTCTCACGGTGCTGTCGAGATCGACTACGAGTTGAAAATTACCCCTACCCACGCCGCTACCGCTACGCTACTGCCATCCGGTATCACCTTTTTAACAAACTAGTGATAATCTTCGGAAGATAGTGTCCTGGCATCCCTCTATATAACACTTGCAAATGCGGGGATCCTGGTCTAACTCAACGTGCAGGCACCTGATTTCCTGTAGTCAAGAAGTCTTCAAAGATTTTTTTTCAATTCCTTTAATTGAAATACTTTTTTGCGTTAACCAATCGATCATTTCGCCTTTCCTACTATTACTCGTTGGAGCGCGATCTTTTTGTAGATTGTGATACGGCGCATTATCTATCACGATAACGGAGTTCGTAGGCAAGTTTGGCATAAGTTTTTCTTCCAGCCATCTGCCATAATTTTCTCCATTCATGTCTGAATGGTACTCACCCGTTTTTGAGCTGGACTTGAATATCAGACAGACAGACAGACAGTTAGGAATAAAACCCATGCTTCCATCGGCGTGCATCAGCCTAGGTCCTTAGCACTTTCATCACTCCACATTTTGGAAGATGTATGGCTACTATGGATATATGTCTCATCTATATAAACAATGGGTCGATTCTGGTTGCGATAATCTTTGATTTTTTGTAAATAATCAATTCGTAAGGCTCGTATATACATTCGTTCTATTAACACTCTCCTATTGTTTTGTGTACATCTAAACCTAAATCCCAAATCTGTTAATATTCTTCTTAAGGATTTGTCCGATCCGTTCCATTCTAATTCCCGTTGGATCTTCTGCCGTAAAGCCGATACCGTAACACGTCGTTCTTCTGTTCGATGAAAGTCATAGATCATATCTCGCACTAGCCTTAATTGATATTCTGGTAGGCTACTGACATTCTTTTGTCTCGCCCTCTTCTTACTAGAAGTTTTCCATTTACTTTTATCTGGATTTGCAACCACATTTCCTTCATGAACAATTCTTTCTATTGTTCGCACTGACATACCGGTTGCTTCAGACACTAACTGTTTTATTTCACTTACCGATGTACTTTCCCTTTTACAAAAATAATTGTACACATTAAAAACTACTTCGCGCGTTTAAGCATGAATCACTTTATGCGCCGCTAGCAGAGGCATTTTCAGACGCATCTGGTAACTACTGAGAACGTATTATTGCAACTAAGTGGGCGTACACGATTTTAAAAGCGTTTACGACGCATCCCTACCCTTCGCCAACATTCCCGGCGAGTATAATACACGATTATTACGGTTACAACTAACAGACATTAACGAAGAATACCTATTAATTGTTATGAAAATAATAGGTCCTAAATGAAAAATAACTGCAACTTGCAACAAGACGATCAACGAAAATACATAACTAACTCAAATATAAAATTGTATAAAATAAATCAATAATGTCGGCAATTTTATGATTGAAATTATGAACCGTGGTCTTTAGTTGTGGCGCATTTTGTAAGAAGACAAAATTATTCTGTCGGGAAACGGAAGGTCCCCAACCCCCTGGAACTGAATCATCACATGCATGTGTGTTAGTAGATCTCCCTCTACCACGGTGCGAATAACTCACATACATATAGGCAACAGCGCTTGCAAAAATGCATACAATTAGATAAACCCCGAAAGGCTGAGCCTTCCATTGCGGTATGTAAGTCTGAATTATTTTACACAATTCTTGAATCACATACGATTTATTGTAAATTGTTGGCTACTTCTTACTATTTTTTTATGATTTCTTCCGTTTGAATATTTTTAAACATTGAACATCTTCATCGTGTGATATCAATTAGAAAATCGTAAATTGTTGCAAGTTAAAATTATTCATTAAATGTATATTTCTTTATTGTTTTAATTATAAATGTACGCACTTACAGTAATAATCTATAATGTAAACTTTGTTACAGTTACGGTTTCCATAAAGAACATTGTGAAGAAGCTTTGGATTACTGTATAGAAATAGAAGATGCGTTGGAATTATTATACTCCAAATATTTTAACGTTAAGAAAAAAGAGAAAAATGATGATTTTTGTGAAAAGGAACTAATAGAACAACGAATAGACGAAAAAAACGCATTAGAATCGATCTACGAGACTGCTTTTACTGAAAAAATCAAAAATCAAGTGTGGATATTGACGTTTAAATTAAATTATTTGGTAGATTTGTTTTATACGCGGAAAAAGCACGAGAAGAATATAACTTCACATAGGGATAAAGTAAAGAAGGACAAATGTAAGAATTTCATTAGAGGTAATTGTAAGTTTGGCAATAAGTGTAGATTTTCACACGAAGAAGAAGTTGTGAAAGAAAATAATACTCCCGACAAACATTTATTTGATTATAATTTCGAATTGGAAATTAGATTTCCTAACAATTCTAAATATCCCTATGAAGCACCACTAATATTTCTAAAAACAAATTTATTAATGCCAAAACAAATGAATTTGCATATATGTAAGAGACTGTATCAAGAAGCCGAGGTTTTAGCACGGGATGGAATGGCTAGTATTTATTCTATTGCAGAGTTATTAAAAAATGACGCGGAGATAAAAAACTTTATTGCTAATACTCCTTTAAGATTTTTGAGTCCCAATGAGAAGTTATTTCCAAAAGTGAAGGACAATAACATCGCTGTAGTCAGAGAAACTCATTACCTTAAAGGTACTACTAGTAAACAGAAACTTACTGTAACACAGGAGCAGGTAAATGAAGATAATCAAAAATTAGTAAAACTACATAAAAGTAAACTGAATGATGAAAAATATAAAACAATGATTGGTTACCGAAAAAAATTACCGGCTTGGCACATGAAGGACGACATATTAACCGCAATTCGTGGTTCAAAAGTTGTTGTAATCAGTGGTGAAACGGGTTGTGGGAAGAGTACTCAAGTGCCTCAATTTATACTTGACGAATGGTTAAACAATTACAGTAAGGTAGACAAGGAACATGTGGAAATAATTTGTACTCAGCCAAGGAGGATATCTGCTATTGGCGTTGCTGAAAGAGTTGCAGATGAGAGAACTGAACGTATTGGACAAACTGTTGGGTATCAAATAAGATTGGAAAACAAGATATCAAGTTTAACTCGACTTACATTTTGTACAACTGGTATTCTTCTCAGAAGATTAGAAGTGGATAATCTGTTATCTAACGTCACCCATATTATTGTTGATGAAGTTCATGAAAGAAGTGTCGAAAGGTATTTTGACTTCTTTAGTTTTTGTTTAGAAAAATGAATGTTTTGATGGTCTAAAATTGCATTCCTAAATTTTGTATATGTTTATAGTAAACACTCGTATGAACACCATTCTAACGAAATGGTCTGATCCATTTAGTGGCGTCTAGTAGCCTATGTTTATAATACCTTAATAATATCATGTCAGCCGAAAAGAAATTCGTTTTTTTTAATAATTTTGTTTTCAATGGTTGAAACTATAAATAAGTTAGACATTCAGTTGTAATTGGTATTTACTTCAGAAAGGAGCAGATGAATTGTACGTTAATCTTATAAAAGCGGTCTCTAGAACTAACCACATAAGTAAAAGGAAAGCGTTTGCTACGCTCAAAAAAATGGATAACAGAACCTAGATATTAAAAGTAAGAATAACTTTTATCATCATGTTACTAAGCTTCGTTATAATGTTAATAATATTATGTCGCCTTTTAACACCTGGTGCGTGTTTTTTAATTAAAATCTGGCTGTCTCTAGAAAATGAAAGGTATAAATTATATAAAAGATTATATTTCTCAAACCATGCATTATCTATTTTTCTGAGTGTATCCTTTTTTGCCAATAATAATTATTACTATATTGCCATAACACTGCGCTTCTCTATATTTACATTTCATGGATTTTTAATCTGACTATTGTTTTCCATGGCAATTTGATTGAAGCAATAATAAACTAGAAGACAATGAAAACAATATATCTCAAAAAGAACTGAAGATAGGTATAGGACATATTCAACAAAAATTAGAGGGTTATTGATCCTTTATAAGATAAAATAAAAATATACAGGCTGTGCCATTTGAAAAAAGTGATTTTTTTAAATTTAATTTTTTTCATGTTTGGACAATTATATTCAACATCCTGTAGCCGATATCTCAAATGTTTTATAGAGTACCTATTAACTTAACATTTGTCTTTCCACCTATCAAATATAAACGTTTTTCTTACAGAAACGACGGTAAAATTTTCAATTAAATAGATGCTTGCAAATGTGAGTTTTTACCTTTAAAGCTGAGTATCTCGAAAACTGTAAGGTTTCAACATAACAGATACATAACAAAAAAGTATAATGTGATGTACTGTTACTTTACATTTTTCTGTAAAGGCATTAATTTCATTTATCAAGCAGATTACTACGTTGAGGTACCGTGGAAAATTGTCGTGTACCCCGTGCCCCACTGAAGCTGTACCACTCCTATAATAATAGTTTGCATCCTAACACTGAAACAAGTATTTTTTTGTTAAATTCAGTTTCATTTCTCAATATAGTCTCCTTCTAAGTCTATACACTTTTCCCAGCGATGCTCCCATCTCTAATCCGTTCAACTAGTACTTGGCATCTTGTTCTGCAAAATAGGCATTTACGAATGTGATGGTCTCCCCATTTGATGAAAATCTTTCTTCTTCGAGCGAAATTTTGAGCTTAGGAAACAGAAAAACGTCGCTGGGGGTCAGATCTGGTAAATAGGGTGGGTGGTCTATCAATTCGAGTTCCAATTCGTAAATTTTTGCTATGGCGACTACTTTGCGTTTTCCCGCAATTTCTGCCTTCAGCTTGTCAAGTAATGATGCGTAGTTTGTCCCCGTTATTGGTTTTCCCTTTCCAAGATAGTCGATTAACAAAACTATAATTATGCAAAAATATAGTCGCCATCATTTTTCCGGCTGATGGAACAGTTTTCGTCTTTCTCGGTGTGATTCACCTTTCGTAGTCCACTGTTTCGACTGTACCTTGTTAATCGACGCCGAAATTTCGATTTATTTCGTCTAAACTGCTACAGCATGGCTTTGGAAATAGCAATTCGAATGCGTTTTTGGTCTTGAGTGAGCAACCGCGGAACCCAACGCGCGGTTAACTTTTTCATGCTTAAATCAGTATATGACAAACACGTTCTTTCGAGATGCCCACAGCGTCTACCATCTCCCTAACCTTAATTCGACTCTCGTCTAGCACCGTTTGGTGAACTTTTCCGATGTTATCGGTAGTAGCTGCAGTTCTTGGCCGTCCCGAACGTTTATCTCAATCAAGTTGGTACGACCACGTTTAAATTCAGCTGCCCAAAATTTCACTGTGGCAATTGATGGTGCAGAGTCCCCGTAAACAGCGTCCATCTCGGCTTTAATTTGTGTAGCCGTATTGCCTTTTAAATTCAAGAAGTTAAGTTAAAGTTAACTCGATATTAGATTTTTTCAATTTTCACAAAAACAGTATCATCCACTGATACAAACGACTGTTAAACTACAACTGAGCGCTCAATTTTGTTGAAATTTTCAAAAGTAGCTTTTAACGCATGCGCAATTATATTATCGGAATATTTTTGAGTGACACCATCTTCATGTTGAGACTTGAAACTTTTCGAACTATCCTCGTAGTGCAAATTTATCTACTGCAATGGATTATTAGCAGGAATTTTTATAATCCCTTGAGGGAGACGTTCTCGGATATCAATCATAAATCTGGATTTTTCGTTTTGTGTCAGAAAGTAAATTATAAATGTAAAAATTAAATATATACAAAATTTTATTGCATGGGCAATGGTCCTTTATGTTTTGTTGCTTGGTATTCTATTGCCGATAATTTCTTATATGCTATTGGTTGGAATTCTATAATTCTTCGAACTGAATATGATTATAGAAATTCAAATGTAATTAAAAATAAGAGATTGTTTTTAAAAAGTTTATAACAATTGCATAAGTTTCTAAAATCTTATCGGATTCTTTTTGCTTTAAAACCCTATATAATCAAATAAACAGGGTGTCATTCGTTACAATCAACCAGCTTTGCACTGAAGGTAATGAGTTCTGAGTGAGTGAAAATTTACGAGAGTAGTTAAAACCAGAGATGAATGCGAGTGTAACACATTATTATTCAATGTAACTACTTTCTCTGGGATTCAATATCCCTTATTGTTTGTTGAGAAACATTCAATGTACACAACTAAGTATCGTACTATAAAGAGATTGTTTTGTTTAGTTATGCTGTTCTCTTTATAACTTTACTAATTTTCACTTTGCCATCATTATCGAAAAAGAAGTCATTTGAAACAGGGATTATATGTTTTTTTTTGTTTCAGTGATTTTTTATTGTTAATCTTAAAGGATTTGTTAATGAAACGACTAGATCTAAGAATAATTTTAATGAGCGCGACGTTAAACGCAAATCTCTTTTCTGATTATTTTGGAAATATACCTATTTTGGAGATTCCGGGTCGGACATTTCCAGTTGAACAACTTTTTTTAGAAGATATTTTGGATTTGTCAGACTTCGTGCTAGAGGAAAATACTCAGTATACCAGGAAAGTTAAGGGAAATGAATGCGATTTAGATGCAGAAATAGCTTCGTGTGATGTTACAAGTCCGAATGCTAGACCCAAAGATATAATAAAAGATGAAAATTTAACAATAGCGCAAATGTTAGCGCGATATCAAGGTAAGTTTTTTTTTTCAATCACGAACCTAAGTTTGTTTTGTTACTTACCACTTGGTAATTCTTTTGCTTTTCAGGCCGC
Source organism: Dynastes maya (assembly GCA_029619315.2). Classification (NCBI taxonomy): domain Eukaryota; kingdom Metazoa; phylum Arthropoda; class Insecta; order Coleoptera; family Scarabaeidae; genus Dynastes; species Dynastes maya. The sequence goes on from JAROYE020000002.1 coordinate 47,852,511, forward strand.
AAAATCAAAACCTGTAAAAACATGTATCTAATGGATACCGACAAAGTGAATTTAGATTTAATAGAATCGATATTATCCTGGATTGTGTTTGGTAATCATACGTACCCAAGGACAGGAACCATTTTAATATTTTTGCCAGGAATTTCGGAAATTACTGCATTATATCAGCAATTACAAGATAATCCCGAGTTTAATAATCGCACTGGAAATTACCTGTTAGTACCACTCCATTCTAGTTTAAGTAGCGAAGAACAAGCATTGGTTTTCAAGTAAGTTATTCTAGTACGTATATCTATCTATTCCAATACAAGCACGAACGTTACAATAATTAAAGAGGTCTGTATAACCTAATATCACTTGACACTTGTGTTTCACTACTACGCCTGCGCAATGCACTCGAACCTTTGTGGGTACGTTACAATAATTAACAATAATTATTCATTTTCGTATACTTTTATATTAGGTGTATAAGAAATTTTGTTTATAATCCAAAATGGAGCGGAAATATAAATATTAGAGTAAAAATTTTAATCTATAAATTGAGTTATTTATTTTTGATGACATTGAGAAAATATTTTCAAATATTTTGTATTAAAAAAAATAAATACACTGGCGAACAAACAATTTAGGTCACTTTGAAATTGTGATGTTTTTTTGTTATTGTCTGTTGTATGTTTATATTTGAAAATTTTAATTCATTGTACTGTCTCTTGAAAGCTAAATTTAATAGTCAATATTGAATCGGAAAGCATTCTTTTGATTTTAACGATTTATTCTGAAGAAGCAACAAATTTACGTTTACAAATGTAAAAAAAGAACAAACATTAATGAGAAAACTTATTTTTTAATAACGTGTATTCCCTCCTCTTGCGTTACTGACTGCTTGAAGCCGACGAGGCATACTCTCAATTAAATGATGGATCACATTCTGGTCAATGTTATTCCACTCCTGCAATAAAAGTTCTCTTAGTTCCTGGGCAGCTCTTGGAGCTGGTATATGGCTTCGGATACGTCGTCCCAACTCATCCCAGATATGTTCAATGAGATTCATGCCGGGACTGAGCGCTGGCCAATCAAATCTTCTAATGCCCACCTCATCCAGATATTCTCTAACAACTCTCGCAGGTCTTGCATTATCTTGCATTAAAATGCCATGGTGAGCATGAAAAGCATGACATGATCTTCTAGAACTTCCGCAATGCACCTGTGAGTTGTCAGGGAACCATTCTATATGAAGACTAACTCTGTGCGTGCATGTGAAGAGATTCCTGCCCAAACTATAAACGACCCACCGCCAAATGGAAGTCGCTTGTCAATACAAACTGCAGCATTACTTTCTCCTGATCTTCTCCATACTCGCCGACGTCCGTCTGACCCATTGAGGCAAAAACGCGACTCATCTGAAAACAGTACTTTGCTCCAGTCCTCATTATTCCATGCCAAGTGATTTCGGACAAAAGCCAATATTGAAATTCGATGTCGACGTTGCAATGGCGGACCTGTAGCCATCTTTCTGCAAGACAATCCAGCAGCACGAAGTCTTCTTCTAACGGTCTATTCACTAAGCTTCCCATTTCTAACTTCTTGGAGTTGATTTCGCAGCAAAACCCCAGAAGCTGTTCTATTCCGCAAACTTGCAGACACCAAAAGACGGTCATCTCTTGGGGTGGTGACTCTTTTTTGCCCAGATCCTGGTTTTCTGGTTATTAGGCCAGTTTCCTCAAAGCGCTGGTACACATTTTGTACAGCACATAAGCTTTTACCAACAATTCTTGCAGTTTCACGTTGTCCTCGACCATCTTGTATCAACATTACAATTCTTGCTATAACAATGGGATCTAAAGGCATTATGACCTGTTAAATAAACACTACAAACACTAAACCATGCAACGGATAGGTTTTATAGAGAGAAATCAACGCTAAACTGAAAAATAGACAACGCAATGTGAATTTTTAGTTAGAGCTAATGCGCGCTATTCCATAAAAAGTCGTAAATACCGTGGCAATACATGGCAGATAATAGATATGACATAACATTTCTCCGAAAACAAATGACTCAGCACCTACCAGTACAATGATTTACAATTTGCAAACTACAAACTTAGAAGCGATGGTACATATCTAGGTAAGCGAACTGATCTGCATATTGAATTGAGGATTATCGCCGTTGCCACAGTTAATTCCTATCCTCAAAAGTTTATAACACAACCGGTATATCCCTATCTGAATGAACTATAGCGAGTTATTCACTTCAATCAAAAAGTATGTACAAATGATCAGTATGCCTAACTATTAAGGGCCCTTTCACAATAACGTTGAGGCAGTTCACAATATTGTTAATGTCGACGTTTAGAGCTTTGTATTTTGAAAATTCGCGGTTATAAGTGGGAGGAGCGTAAACCAACGTTTCAAAATAGTAAACATAAACAAAGAACATAACCTTTACTGATTTGTGATTCTTTTTTCATTATTTACGCTGTTTGTGTTCATAATGTAAACAAGAGAGGAATTAAATTGAAAATTCTTCTATTATTAAGATTAAACAAAAAATTTACGAAAATAATCCTAAAAGTCTGACGTATTTAGGAGCTATTAAACGAAATCTTAACAATAAGAATGAAACAGGGCAAAACAAGACAATTGTCGATATTCCAGAGGATGAATCGGAATTTACTACGGTAATCAGGAAACAAAAAAGAAAATCCAGCTACAGATAACACATGGTACAGCTACCAATGTGAAATTAAAAGGGATTATTAGATACGCGCATCTACATGCTTGGATTTGAACCCAGTACAACGAACAATAATATTAGTACATACTTAGCCAACAAAGGTATTAACAAGATCAAAACTGAAAAGCTAAAATTTAAACATCCGGATGAATACTCGTCGTACAAAATATCTGTTCCCTTCGATATGCTCGAGGAAGTACAGAAACCATCACTATGGCCAACTGGTGTTAAAATAAATCATTTTTTAGAGAGAATTTGGCTCAAGTCCCTTCAAAAAACCTAAAAAAAATCAAGAATTGACACACGCAAATTTTCTTTATTCCATCAAAACATACAATGTATTACAAACAAAATAGATTACATTGAAGCCTTTTTGTTTAGTAGTAATCGACCGTATTCAGTATTAGCTTTTACTGAGCACTGGCTCAAACCGGCGCATATTGGGCATATTACCATCAAGAACTATAAGTTGATTTCTAGCTTCATACGATCAGTAAACATACATGGCGGTTCTTGTATCTTTGTACGAGACGATATCGAAGCACATGAACTTGAGCTCATAAAACAGAAAAGTGTAGAAAATATAATAGAATGCTCTGCAGTAATTGTACCTACACTCAAATTTATAATTTTAAACATATATAGACCGCCATATGCTGATTTAGATAGTTTTTTTTATACTCTTGAAGATATTCTACTGAATTTAAAACACAATACGGGTAGATACACCATAGTATTGTGTGGAGATTTCAATATAAATCTTATGAAGGAGAATGATAAGAAAGTCAAAACGACAAATACAATCCCGAGTTGCGGTTGCCAACGGAGAAAACGGCACGTAAGCATGTTGCATTTGTACGCGATGACGTAGAAAAGAAAAAACAGTTTCTTTGGTTATGTGTTGGCGACAGACTGTAAAAAAAATTCAATTGTAAATATTATGGTACGCATACTAGACCCTAGTAAACCTACATTACCACTGTTACTAGCTAGCCGAAGACTACAAGAGTGTACTGCCGCAGCAATTACGAAGGTTGTAAAAATTGATGTGTTGATGTTTATGAGCGATCGCGCAGCGATAATGCGTTCGGTAGGCCGTTCTCTTCTTGAACATGGTTGCAAGTGTTTACATGTTACGTGTAAAGTGCATGTTTTACATCTTGTAGCAGAAACCATTCGACAATGCTCTCCCGAGGTAGATGTATTAATAGCAAGCGCAAAAAAGTATTTTTGAAATCTCCCAAACGCCTACGATCACTTTACACAGAGTGTCCTGGTATTCGTCAACCACCGGAGCCAATTCTTACACATTGGGGGAACATGGTTGCAGGCAGCTTTTTATTATGCTGAACATTTCAAAATAGTAAAAGCTGTTGTTGCACAATTCAATCCTGCCGAAACTGCAGCTATTAAGGAGAGCCAGTCGAAATTTTAAGATATTTCCGTTGAAACATTTAAAAAATATTCGTAGCTACTATAAAGGATTAGCTGACGCAATAGACCAATTACAAAATAGATCGTTATCATTATTGGAGTCACTGCAAATTATGGACGGAGTGCATATACAGCTACTGACTATACATGACGCAAAATATAATCGCGTTGTAGAAAAGTTCGAGAGTGTGCTACAGAAAGATCCCAATTTTAGCACACTAAAACAAATTTGTGATGGTGTATCGAATAATCCACTGACAGTACAAAGAATATTTTAATCATGCATGTATAACATCGGTAGATGTTGAACGCTCTTTTTCAAAATATAAACTCGTTTTCTCACCACGGCAAACATATGATGTTAATACTGATAATGGTGCTTTTAGTTTTACTGTTCCGTAGCCAAGGCTGCTTAAAAGGGTGAGTGTTTCACTACTTTTCACATATTATAATTATGTATTAGTTCTGTTATTTTGTTTCTATTTTCTTACTATTGTTTTTGTATACTAGGCAGGTACGGCTATGGCATGGCTCCCTGTTACCAGGCTCTAGTAATTACTATCGATGCCTCATAATCATATTTTCCTATTTTTTTTCTCTGGATTTCGATACTTTTACTTACCTCATTATTGCCGGAACCACGAATAAATAATAATGCCTTGTATAATAATTTTTTCAAGAAAATTATACATTTACTGGGAAAAATAAAATTTAATTCTTCGCTGTTTTCTATTTAAAAGAATGTATCTCCATCCCCAAGTTTCTGGGTTAAGGTTATGTGAAAATCCTCATTGTACTCGAGAAGTTCGCAGAATGAGTTGAAAAACAGCTCGATTTTTGCAGCTCAAATTTATTAGGGTATTTTTGAATGCCGTGTTTGTTTTAGAAAACCAAAAGATGGAGTTCGTAAGATTGTTATATCTACGAATATTGCCGAGACTTCCATAACTATTGATGATTGCGTCTATGTGATAGATTCTGGTAAAATGAAGGAAAAGGGCTTCGATTCAAATCGTAATATGGAAAGTTTAGATACAGTTTGGGTCACGAAAGCAAACGCTCTGCAGAGGAAAGGTCGTGCTGGTAGAGTTATGTCTGGCGTGTGTATACATTTGTTTACAAGTCATCGATACGGGCATCACATGTTGGGTCAACCAGTACCTGAAATAAAGAGAGTGCCCTTAGAACAACTGATTTTACATATTAAAATTTTACCCAATTTTAAGAATAAAACTCCAGCAGAAGTTTTAGGTTTGTATAATTTATATAGTAGTAAAATGGCAATTACATTTTAAAAATTATTTGTAATATATTAAAATAATATAGAGGCTGAGTACTATTCGATAGCGCCCTTATTATTAATAATTCAAAAATCATAGATATTCGTTGGTAATATAAACTAAAATTATTTAGGCAGGTACAGGCTGGACGAAAAAAGGCATGGCTGCTACTAAAAATGTATCGTCATTTAGTATAAAATTAGCTAGACCTAATTTGGTCTGTAGGCTTCCGCGGTCGTCAATAATACTATACTCTTGGTTATTTTGTGGTATACAGGTTACTAAATAAAAGCTTACATATCAAAGATTTTTCTTTTAAATGGACACTATAAAAATATAAATTATAATTGGTGTTAAAACGCTTCCCCTTAAATAAATGCTCACTTCATTGTTTTCTTGCAGGTTTTGACCATTTATTTAACTCAAATCCAATGATATTTGCCATTAAAACAACGATAATAGTCTTCTGCAAATATTCTCGATATTATAAAAATGTTCTGAACGAAAATATCTATCGTACTATTAGTTACATTGCAAATAATATTAAATTTGTATAGGCTACAGACTATCGAAAGCAGTTCAATTTAGGTCTAGCTAATACTATACTCTTGGTTTCCGGGTTGGAACCACGTCGTTGTCGTAGCTTTGGCCGAGGTGTCGTTCACACTCTTATGGGACGTCTTCTGGGCTGTTACTGCACACTGATTGTGGATTTATTCATTACGGAGGGGTTTATATTAATGTTGGGCATAATCGATATATTTTAATAATCGAATGAATCGAAATAATCGTTTAAAGTAATCGAATGATCATTCGAAATTTGCTGATGATTTCGATTATTTTCCACGATTATTTGACAGAATCCGAGTGACGAGTGAATTATTTCGAAACTCGAAACCTCGAAGTTTCGAATACAGATCTCGAATCGTAATCCGTTTGTGTGTGAAGTGTCACTCGTCGATGAAGCGGAAATGTTATGCGTCGATGAAGCGAAAATGTTGCATTGATGCGGCGCGGCGGTTGCTAGGAGGTTTAATCAGTTGGAATTTCCACGTGTGATGAAAGGGGTAGCCATCTTCACGATTTAAATTGCTGGTATGTTTAAAAATCTCTCTTGATTCACGGATTTTTCTACTATAATAGTGAGGATTGCGAGATAAGATGCGGGTAGAGTTATATTGGATTTGGTGCCCAGTTGCCAGTCTATGCTCAGCCAGGCGTACTCGGCTACACGCAACAACCGCGTACAAAGCTCGAGCTCAGTAACACGAGTGCTGACTGACCGCTTTGTTTCCACGATGTACACACTACCGCACGAACATGGAATCTGGTAGACATCAGCGGTTTCCAGATGGTTGCGGTCTTTGATGGGAAAGTAGCATGAGAACTTAAAATTGGATTTGAAGATGGTTTTTTTGTTGTTCGTGAAGAGAATCGTGCTGATGCAATCGGGGACACCATGAATGTAGGGTAGATACGCTTGCTTACAGAAATTAGGGTTAGATGAGTTGGTGTAACGGTTAAACGGTAGTTTGAATATCTTTCTTGGAACAGTGATTGCGGATCAAAGTTTCAGTGATGTGGTTCAGTTCTTGAGGAAAGCGAATTGGGTTCAGATATGGAAATGGCCCTTTGGATAAGGGAATTGATGGCACTGCGTTTTTGGGCTGGGCAATGGTGTGACAGGCCATTGAGATCTATCCGTGTGCGTGGGTTTTCGGCAAACGGAATGTCTTAGTGCACCGTCAGGACGTCGGTGTACGAGAACATCTAGGAAAGGAAGACAACCGTCCGATTCGATCACCATGGTGAAGCGTATGGAATCATGTTGAGTATTCAAAAACAATAGAAAATTGTTTAAAGATTCGTGTCCATGAGGCCAGATAACAAACGTGTCATCAACGTACTGGTTCCAATACTTAGGCTGAAGGTAGTAAGATAATAGGGCTTGTTCGAACGCATCCATAAAGATGTTGGCGACGACAGGAGAGGAGATCCCATAGCTGCGCCTGAGACTTGCTCGTAGGATTTACCCCGAAACTGGAAATAGGTAGAAGAAAGACAAGCTTCAACCAAGCCAGCTAGATCATCCGGTTGGTCATTGGAAATGAGGAACTCTCTAATAATGGATATTGTACCCGGTATGGGAACCTTGGTGAATAAGGATTCGACATCAAAGTTGACGAGTTAATCGTCAAGATTTACCGTCAACTTTTTCAGTCGTTGGACGAAATGTTGGGAATTTTGCATGAAAAAGTCGCTGTGTCTGGCGTGATGTTTTAGAAGGTTAGAAAGGTGCTTCAATAATTTGTAGGTAGGGGCCATTGACAGTGCTGACAATAGGACATAAGGGGATATTGGGTTTGTGAATTTTAGGGAGACCGTGTAACTTAGGATCTGAAGAATAGTGAGTAATAGTCTGTAGCCTATATAATTTGCAATGTGACGGTAATAGTACGATAGAGATTTTAGTTCAGAACATTTTTATAATATCGAGAATATTTGCAGAAGACTATTATCGTTGTTTTAATGGCAAATATCATTGGATTTATGTTAAGAAACATCTTTGATATGTAGGTTTTTATTTGGTGCAACCTGTATACCTCAAAATAATTTTTTGGTATAGCACCAACGGGTATCTATGATTTTCCTAGACGTTTATATCACTAATAATAAGGGCGTTATCAAAGAATCTTGCACTATTACCCTAACCTGCACATATTTAAACATGATCAAAGAATCAATTACTTTAGTTGACTGTTTTATAACGTGATATCTTGTATAATTGGTAATTGAATAACATGTAGATTGATCACTCTAAATTGATACAGTGAATTTAAAATTCAATTTACCAAATTTGAGATACAGTTTATGACATTTTTAATGTAGTGCAAAATCGTGATGGAGCAATTACCTTTACAAGATAATCTTTTTTTTTAATGTCGTGCTAAATTTTTGTATATTCTCTATCTCATGTCCGACTTGGGCATATATTTTTGTTTATTGACTTTAGATGGTATATACAGCGACGACTACTTCATAATTTTAAGGCGGAATGAAAATACATTTTGTTAACTATATTCTATCTAGCGGAGCTGTCTTTCTGAGAATGAACGGAAAGCAATTCCTTCACTGAGCAATTTAAAGAAGTTTTCAAATACAAAATATTCGGAGACAAATCTCGCACAACATAAAACTATATTCAAGTATACAGGCTGTACAGTTTTTTCAGTGATTTAGATTTTATTCGATTGAGTAATCCTTTTGAGTTTTTAGTAGTTTGTCGAATTTTTCTATTTATATCAACCAGATCAGTGATTCCCAACCTTTAAGAAATGGCGGACCACTAAAATAAAACTTGGACTTTTCAGGAACCACTTGTTATATAATTATAAAAACACAATTTTGTGTAAAACTTTTATTGCGAAACAAGACACAAACATTCTTAAAAATATTAGGTTCTAAAAACGATTTCAAATGAGATTTCTGAGTCTGCATTTGCTTCACTAGCAGAGAAATTCTGGGGTTGATGTTGCTGCTTAATACTACGCGCATAACGTAAAGAATCCTTGTTTGCAAAGAAAAGTTGTGGAAAGCATCATCAGATATCTGAAAGCACTTTCACGTAGCTTTTGATACCAAAGAGCTTTTAGTGCACCAAAATTCCTCGAAGCTTATACCTGAACTAAAGGTGTCTTTGCAAGTGTCATCTCCGGATAACATCAGATACGGAATTCACGAAAATAGCGAGTTTTTAAGTGATAGGCAACACTTTGATAGACTTCCGTCGTTATATTCACACTGCCTTGATCTTGATCATAAACAAATTTCTTTAGCGCGGGGAAGGCCGAATATGTTTGTATCTTATCAATCCACAAGTCAATTTTATCAATAAAGGCGCGGAGTTTATCTTCAAACACAACAATATTTGCGACGCCCTCTCAGTTGATATAATTTAACTTATTCAAATGTGAAACAATGTCTGCCACATAAGCCAGACTCATTTGGCATCCCGGATCGCAAAACTATTTTAACATGCCAGTAATTTTTTTCCCATCCAAAAACAATTTAATTTCCTCTCTTGGCTCGTACAATCGTTCCAACAAATTTCCCTTCAAGAGCCAACGTGCCAAGTGGATGTCGCTGTATATTTGATGTATATGTATATCTACTAATGTCAGTTCTTCAAATACAGGTTCAGTGTTAGAAACGCCAACATTGGAAAGTATTACTGCAGCCATTACAAGGCTTCAGTATGTGGGAGCTCTGGAAAAAAATATCAACCTCACTGCTCTTGGTCATCACTTGGCAACGTTGCCTGTAGATGTCAAGATAGGAAAATTGATGCTGTATGGGGCCATATTTGGTTGTGTTGATTCAGCGTTAACTATAGCTGCTTGCTTAAGCCACAAGAGCCCCTTCACATCGCCTTTTGGGAAAAAGGAGAAAGTGGATGCGAAAAAGAAAGAGTTCTCACATGGTTATAGTGATCAAATAACAACATTAAATGCTTATAAGGTATGTTATATTAGATAACTATTCTTTGTTGTATTTTACGTTTAAATTTATATTTATGTTGTTTACATACCGCTCGATGTAATTCTTACAGATTTTGAAACTGACATGTATCATCTTGCTGTAAAATTAATTCATTCTCCCTAATACTCGCACGTCCTCTTTCTCTATGAGTAGCAAGAATTTTTGTAATTGTGGCAAACCGATATGGAATCGTATAATGCTTTGTACCACACTAACTAGACATTTCTCTATTCACATACCCATATTAATTAAACATGTAATAGTTTTTACGATAAGATCCACGAACTTTTAGATACATTTGTTCCTTTAAAACCGATTCGCTTATACAACCATCCTGCGTGGTTCATGTGCGCACATATAGAGAATATTAAACTAAATCGTAAACATCGTGGAAAATACAAAGTGTTTAAACGTATAGAGTACCTTAACCGTTTCAATCAACTGAGGTCATTTTTGGTCATTTGTATCCTCAAAGAAACGTGGTCTCGGAATTCCCAGTAATATGAGAAATGAAAATGGTGATATTTTCCACGCCGTTACTTATAGTCAACAGCTTCCAACGATTCTTCCAATCAGTATATTCACTTTCATCGACTAAACCATCTACGCCTATAATATTTACGGGCGATTTTATTGATTGACGTCGTCTCGTTTGACGAGTGTGATGTCTTCGAAGTTCTCAAGAAGTTAAAAAATAAACAAACCATGGATTGTTCTTTTCTCAGTATTGACTTGGAAAAATAAGAACCCACTTGTTCGACCAATTATTATTAATGTTGTTTAATGTATGAACGTTGTCAAGAAGCATAAAAATTTTATTATTTTCAAGAAAAGGATTACAAATATAACTTTCAATAGTTGCACCACACAGATCTTTTAACATTTTTCGATTCACTCTGCTATTGTCGGATATAATACAAATAGGGTGGTATTTTGCAAATTAAACTAAGTGAATAATTTTCTTTGTACGTTGTAAAAGAAAAGATGTTGCTGTAGCGGTAAATTTGTTTCCTACAAGTTTTTCCCATTCTAATTTTAAAAGGGGGTCTTTGGGAAAGCGAAACACAGGCACATAATTTCTACTACGTGATGAATTTACAATAAACCACACAACTATTGGGCATCTTGAAAGGAAACCAATTGATATCGTAACGATAAACGGAACGATAAACAGAATTTTTTACAAAAAGAAGATGGTCTAGAACTTCAGACAAAACAAGATACGTTCAAGAATTATGAAAAAAAAAAACAAACTAAAAAATAAATAGGCAGATTAGCCACCAAAGTAATATTGCATCAACAAAACTTAAGGCACCATACACTAAACAAAAGAAAAGTATATAAACGGCAACCAACTATCTAACAAAACCACCCGAAATAAATCATCAATTTCAACAAATAAAAATTAACGACAACAGTACCTAAATAACGAGCTTCAGAATTTTGAAGACAGCAAAGCGCACAACGATGACTGTCCTACGAGAAACCAACCAGTACTGAAGGTTACTTCGGTATCGCGTGTGTTGCCCCGGCACACTTCCTATCGCCGCTCCGCGCAGTTGGTCTGGGATATTTAATTGGCATTGGCCTAACTAATTTGTACGCAAGCGGAAGAGAGCACCGAAAATTTAACATATGCGCTAAAATAACGTTGCCCGAAAACTTCCTAATATCTTTATCGGGAACGATATAAAAAGATATGCTATTTAGAAAAAGGGAGTATGTTGCTTAAGTATTGCTCATTGCTTAAGTTACATATCTACTTGTAATATGTGGGTATTTGCATTTCTATTTTCACTACGTAAATTATTTTTTATGGTGTAGTTTTCTAAATGTATTCTATATCTGTTGCAGAAATGGCTGGCTGCACATAAGAAAAGTTACTTTGCTGGTCAAAATTTCGCAAATGAAAATTATCTTTCCCATAAAACACTTCTAACATTAGCTGATATCAAACATCAATACTTAGAACTTTTGGTGAGTATTGATTTTGTCCCTATAAATTTAAGACCAAAGCGGAAATCTGGTGACGATCAAGTATCATCCTTAACTGGTGTAGATGTAAGTGTAAGGTGACATCTTTGTAGTAAGATTTTACACGTTTATTTATTTCTTTTAGTTCAACAAAAATGGTGACAATGTACGGCTACTGTCCGCAATACTTTGCGCAGCTCTTTACCCAAACATAGTCATAATATCAACGCCTGAAAAATCATTCTCATATAGTGCGGCGGGTGCAGTACCAAAACAACCAGAAGCTAAAGAATTGAAGTTTAAAACAAAATATGAACAAGTCTTTCTTCATCCCAGTTCAGTTTTGTACACCATTCGTCAATTTCCTAGTCCATATTTAGTGTATCAAGAAAAGGTAAAAACTAGTAAAATATACGTGAGGGATTGTTCCATGATACCTGTGATATCCATGATATTATTTTCTGGTTTTGATGTACATATAAATGTTCATAATGGTATAACGTTTATTGTCTTGGACGACGGTTGGATTGTATTCAAGGTTGAAGAGCATAAGGTAAATATTTTGATGTTATACGTAGGTTTTCTATAACACAGTGAAAAATATTATATTGTATTAGAAATTTAACGCCAATTTATGTACTCAATCGATCGTTACATGCATATTACATTACAATCTCTAGCACTCGTACCAACCTCATAATAATAATTCCGTATTGACATCCCCCTTTTTCAACAAAAAGAATTGAGCTTCATTGTAAAAATCTGAAACATAATCTATTAAGTATTGGTTTCTTAATAGGTTCGACTGCTTTTAGATACAACTTACCTGTCGGATCGGAACAATATTGGTAAACCGACTCATTTAACGATTTCAAAATTGAATTCGATACAATATTTTTGTTGTTCCGAACTCCATCAGGTATTACACTTAGATTCGAAATGTTCCTTAGGAGAGGCTTTCTAGATATTAAATCTATTTCGACTTAGATTTTCGGTCAGTAACGTGACATTATAAGCTCTTGAGCTTTGACCAGCATCAGTTACTTTAGCAGGTTTCATTTCCCGTTGCGTTCATTACCTCGGCACAAGGCCCGCCTGTTAGGACATTCAGGCCCGTTTGACCCGTCTAAATTATTTTAGCCTGTTTAAGTAATCATATCTGCACCGTCTATTTCTAAACATTTTTTAATTACTACATTATGTACAGTATATATTTATTTTTAATAAATTATATTGTCTAAATTTCGTCACATATATAACCTGTAGCATGAAGCTCATGAGTAAACATTATCTGGAAATAACATTGCATACATTAAAATTGTTAATACAAACGATAGCGTAAAAACTAAACAGCATTTACTGCATACGTTATATTCATTCGATGAATTTAATAATACATTCTCGGCCCGTCAGGCTCGTACAATTTTAGGCTCGGCCCGGCCCGGCTCGCAATGAAAGGAGACGAGGCCCGCCCGCTTTTCCTAGCCCGTGCAGTGCTGTAATTCTCGCTGTCTTTAATATACACTATAGAGAGTGCGAGAAACAACACGGCTCCCAAGCCCTGATTACTACTGTGGACTGACCATATTATATCTTTCTTTGGACTATAATGTTGTAAATATAGGAGTATCCACGCACTATGGCTTTATTTAAATATTGTGGGCCCAAACATAGCTTCAATCCCTCGAATTTTTTTACTGTAACTAATGAACCTCACCACTCTGTAGGTTCTGCCACTTTCCGTACAACCTTTTGTGTTTCTATTATATTCAGTTCCATTTCTCGAAAATTTACGTCATATCTGACATTTAACATGGTGGTGTTAGTGTCGTAGACCTATTGTAACTTTTTAGTTTTATTTTTGATGCTCTAACCAGCCCTAATCTTTGCATTCAAGTTTTGACTGTTTTCATATCTGGAATATCCACTTCAGCTTCCATATCTACTTTATATATATATCTCATTCCCATTGGTTTTTATCTTTTGAACTCATTTTTCATTAACCTGCTTCATATCAGTTTCAATTTTACCTACAAATATATCGGTTTATTCTTCCACTTTATCACACTCTTCTACCAGATTCATTACCTTATATTTACACATTTACTCAAAGTGATTATATTTTTTAAAATGTCGACACATTTTCCCATATGCCGGTCATTTCAAACCTTGTGCTCGACATTTTCTTCGTTTATTTTCTTGCTTATTGGTATCTGCTTCTAATTTTTGTGCTTCAGTGTTATTTTGTGGATTCCAGTTTAAATTACCCACATTTTCCTTAACATATCTATATTTGATTCTTCTTAGACCGTGCTTCTGCTAATTCAGCTGCTTTACATATGTTTATGTACTGTGTTATGTTTAATTTTGCTTCTCTAAGTAATCTACCACGAACTTTCTTATCTAAAATTCCACAAACTGCACCATTTCTTATTAAGCTGTCTCGCAAACCAACAAAGTTGCGATTTTGACTCAGTTTCTTCAAATGTGTTATAAACATATCAAGTGATTCACTCTCTTTTTGTTTCCTTGTACGAAATTGATGTCTATTAATTGTTTCATTTTCTTTCGGCTTGAAATCATAATAAGTGAGCCATTTGCGTTTTCTTTTAAACTTATTGACACTTAAGTATTTTTTAAATTTTATTTTTTATATTCTTAATATACACCAAATTCTTAATCACATGTGCCATAGCCTTTAAAATATCTGACAGTTTAAGTTGTCACAAGCAGCAATTAAAAGTCGAATATTTAACTAAACGGATACTCTAAAACTGTGGCACTGGAACACTGAAACAGTTCACTAAAATCCTTACCACAACACTTAATTAAGTTATTTAATTAGTTCAGTCTTGCTGCTGATGATGATAGCTTGGCTATCGAAACGTGCGTCCAGTACGAATTAAGTGTTGTGGTAAGGGTTTTAGTGAACTGTTTCGAATATTTAAGTTAAACCGAAAATGTTAAAACGATGAGAAAACCGAATTTAACAAACGAAAAGTGAACGGCTATAGTTCACTTTTTATTGAAAAATCAAACAAATGGACGGCTGAAGAAGATAGCGGTAATTGTCTTACTTGAAAAATTCAGAACATCAAGAGCCACTATAAACAGAATATGGAAACAAGGTAAGGATTCTGTTTGTGGTTTTGATGAGGATAAGTCGATTAATGTTAATTCTAAAAAAACAAGAAAAGTGTGGCCTACTTTGTAACTTATTTAAGATTTAGTTTTAGGTCCAACTTATAAGTTAAAAAAATACTATACGAGAAATGTCGGAATAAATGTTTTTTTTTCTAAATGATTCACTTATTTTTGAAAATTTTGAAAACAGAAAAATTGAAAATGACTCACTTATTTTTGAAAAAATAAAAATCGGAAATGGCGCACTTATTTTGGAAGAAAACGATAATGGCTCGCTTATTTTGAAAAAAAAAAAATCTGTGATGGCTCACTTATTATGGAACAGAGGAAGTAGCTTTTTTTAGCCTTCTCATCTTTTGTATTTTCTGAAGTGTTATAAATGTCCTGTACTTCAGGTCCTATAGTATGCATAGTATCGCAGCTTTTCTTTCGGCCGACATTTCGTATTGTCAGCAGCTCCTGATGCTTCCATAAAGATTGTAAACTGTTGTTTCCACCGGCTAATGTTACCTACTACAACCTTTTCATGAAACATATCCCTTGCCAAGTTCTCCATTTTTCTTTCGGATTCTATTCACACGGGTGTTTTTCCCACCAACGTAGGTTAGAATTCACTTGGGCGCTAACCTGTTTTTTCCTTTTTTTCAGCTGTAATTCAGATGTAGTCTTAGACAAATTATTTATTTTACAACACAGACACATTACATTACAATTTCTATCACTAGTATCAACCTCATAAGTAAAGCATGACAAATGGTTGCACCCGCTGTGTTTACTATGTACACACAAGGAATCGAGTGGACGGTTACACGCACACCGATCAACCGATAATAACCGAGCGTCCACTCGATTCCTTGTATGTACAGCGGGTGCAACCGTTTGTTACGCTTTACTCACGAGAGTAATTCCCTATTGACACATATAATCAAAATCATTCTAAATGCAACCTGGGAATAAATGCACCAGCTGCCTATTATTGTCTTACTATGTCAAATCCAGTGTCATGTAATTAAATGAATTGTTTCTGTACAGTATTACATAATGTATGCAATATCTGGTGTTAACATTACTTGGTTACTAGGACAACAGTAACCAAGAGATACTGACGCAAACTTTTTAAAATTGTTGATTCAAAATTTCAAACCCAAATATCTACTAATCAAAGGGGAGTTAATATTACTTGGTTATCATAACAACAGTAAACATAACGTACAGAAGTTGACGTTGTTAACCTCTTAATTCGAGATTTCGAGCCTAAGTTGAACTAGGTAATACAGTGTAGTGATATCGTTCGAAAACATGTCACATTTACATGTTTATATTGTAGTTGCATATGGTTGCAAGTTTGCGAGGCGAAGCAGTGCAACTGGCCCTATCCCTCGATTTTCCCCTATTTTCTTTTTACGTCTCTGTCTTGCTTTAATCAAAAAACAAACTTATCAATGTGTATGTGCTTCTTTTAAAACGTACAAGTAATTGTTATATTTTCAGATTGCTGAAATGGTTAAGATCCTACGTTTAGAATTGGTGGCATTGTTAGAAGAAAAGATTAGAGATCCATTACTGAATTTAATGCATAGTACTAAAGGAGAAAGAATTATTTCGACAATATTACATTTAGTTTCAAATGAATGAGTTTAATTATTTTTCTATGTAAATATAGATCTTTTATTTATTTGAAGACCGTTCATCAAACAAATAAATTTAAGAAATGATCGATACTTATTTTGTGATATACATACTAGTATTTTATTTTACTTTTTTGTTTTGAAAATGTATGTTGTATATATTTTTCTCTTGACACTTACATCAATTCTTTTTTACTTTTTGTAACATAGGTAGGGTATCGAAGGAATGCATGTAAGTATGGAATCGTAAATAGGTAATATCGCCGAAAATATCCTTTTTATTTGCTTTTTCAATTAGTACTGCTCCACTTAGCATTTTCTAGATTTCACGGATGCTGAAGTTGGTAATAAAGTGTATAATTTATTGCCGGAACTTACCAATTTAAATTAAGAAACGTCAAGTAGGAATCTCGGTAAATGGAAGAATATTTTTTTGTCAAATTATATTAAATTCTCGTAATTTGAAGCGCCCATGTATACTTCATTTGCATTAAGAATGGAGCCAAACATTCTTCTTTTTCACTACGAGGAAGAGTCTATAATTTCGTATTATTAATTTGTTTTTTTATTTTTTTAAATTGATAATGATGACATTTAATAGTTGTTGTATTGTGATTGTAGGTTTTTAGCAGTTTTTAGTTTTTGTTTCGTATGGTGGAGATTTTTAAAATGATTTTTAAAATGATCAGATTTTCACAATTTTTCACAACCCATAGCCATTAGTTAAATGGTATAATTTATTTGGTCCTATCTCTGTTTCATTAAATATTTTTTTTAATAAAAGAAGTAGCTAATATCTAAGTTATTTTTTCGAATTAGTCTAATTCAAGAGCTGCTTTCTTATTATCTTTAACTTAGGAAATGGCAGATTACTAAAAATGTATTGCTTTGTATTTTATAAAGGAATTATGCAGTTTCTAATGTGATTAGTTACATCTATTCGTTAAGGTTTTTCACCTAATAGTTGCGTTGGGAGTTATTTGAAATACACACATTAAAATATTTATAATGCTCTAGATTTTTATTTTCAAAATGTTGGCTATCTGTAGTCTTGCTAATGCATTCGAACACTAGGAAATAACCTACTTTATTAAAACTGCAATCTTGAAAAAAATGTCATATGTACCTTTTACATGTGTACGTATTATCTGTCTTAGCAGCATCATTTGCAAATTAAATTTTACCTATTCATAAAATCTAGATGTTCAACACATTGTAAAAAAACTTGTGTGAATTTTTTGTCTTTTGTTTGTCTTAGCTTTCCCACTTTTAAGAGGCCTAAAATACAGCGTTTCTACACAGTTAACATTTTCTGCAGATTCCACTCATCTTATAGTAGTTTCCACAATTGCTACTGCATTTGGAAGATATATACCTTTTATCTTGCATCATTAGACATAGAAGGGACAACATCTGGGCGAGACGGGCAATTATTCAGAAGAAGCATTTAAATCTCTTAAATTTCTGAACGATGGCAAGAAAAGAATTATCGAAGCAGTTGTAAAATGTGTGACTGTGAGTTTTAACTCAGCAATAAGTCTTCTTTTTGTCAGTGAAGGCCATGGATAGCGTCTTTATATGATTTATCGATGCATAAACTCAATTTAGTCCACTCCAATAACATGCTGCTCTTTTTCTTTCACGCTCTCATCCTCTGTACTCAATAAAAATTCAAATACATGTATAAGCATCAGTTGCACACAACAATGCATAGTACCAGACTAGGAATTGAGAAATTTATGAGCTTGAAAATGTAAGATATCCTAAAAAATTATCTTTTACATGTAAATAGTTTATACAATACCAAAATTAAGGAGGAGTATAAAAGCAACAATTTCGGGTATCAAAACATTAAATTAATAACTCTACCAGTGCCTTCTAGATATACTTCGAAAATTTATTTTATTCTGATTTGGTTTTCCTATCGACGCCATTTTTTGACACTATTGCCTATTACAGTCTGTGGCAGTTGGTGATAATTCCCCACTACTTTAGCGTAAAAGTAATGCAGAAAACTAGTTTATCAATTGTGGATGATGTTGAAATGTATTTGTATTAAAGGTGGCAATGTTAAAATTATAGCAAACCCTCCGCTTTCTAACTTCATCTACGTTCACAAAAAATATTTGTCTTAAAACTGTGAGATCCTGAGATTCTTATGAAATCGTGAAGTATCACGATTTATCGGTACAATGGTATATCGATATAGCAGACAAGCTATCAACGATTGACGCAATAACTAATGACAGGGCGGTAACGTCTGCGCCCCACATTAATCTAATCTGCGGTATATTGAGCGATAGCATAACAATCAACCAATTTACTGGTGTCATTAAAATTTCATTTATTAGAAGATATAAATTTCTTAAAATATTGGTTTATTACAGAAGAGATTAGGTTGATTTAAGACCGCAATATAGAGAAGTGGGATTTTGTTTAAACTTACTATTGAAAAAATAATTTCGACAAACATTATTCCTAAGTTCTTAAATTTATATAAAATGTTCTCGTATATTGTGCGAAGCTGTCGAAAAAGATTCAATTCAAATTTACACATATATGTATCGTTTTTAAAACATTGTATTCTTCATTGTATATAACTTGCTGTATTTTGGTTGACATTCATCTGTCTTTTATGTGTTTTAACCGGGAGCACTGGTAACACCAGGTCGTATAATGTGAGATAGGGTTCCTTCCCTGTCCTTTCCGTGGGCCTCCTCCTAGGAAAGTCTCTGTTGAAAGCCCCCTACAGAGTGAAGATTATACGTGTTTAAATATGAACCTTTCGGCTCACCCCATCCCTCTAGCTTTGCTGCTGTTGCATCGTGAAATCAAAAACAAAATTAAAGTTTGAAATGTATTTATTTTACTATAATAAATAGAGTTGCTCGCTAGCGCCAACGGGCAGTGGCGGAGGTTCGATATAACCCTCAGTATAACTGCGAGTCTCAACCAGATCTGTTGTGTATACATGTACGCTGCCGTAAATACTACTTCGTAATTCTACGTTTGTTTTGAAAATGTTGCCTATGTTGCGAAAACGACCAACATTGGACAAAGTTACAGAATTTATAGCAGAAATGCCTGACCTAAATTATGATGGCGTTAAAATTCAGTGTGTAGTTTGTAATATCCCTTTAATGTGTTGGTCCAAAAGGGATTGTCTACGTCACGTAAATAGTAAACAGCATTCTTAAAAAAAAAAATTGCACACGACACTGACAAATTTAAATTTAATTTATGTGTTACCTTTATTGCATGTAATCTACTGTTTAATTTACTAGACAAGGAAGCATATGCCTTCTTTTGGAATAAATATTCGGACTGCAAATTACCAAGTCGGGCATCGTTACAAAGAATTGTGCCATCTGCTCGTGAACATGTTGAAAAAAGAATTAAATCAGAGTTGAAAGATAAAAAACTGTGGTTATGTGTGGACGAAACAACAGATCGTAAAAAACATTCTGTGGTTAATGTAATGGTACTTACAATGGAACCACATCAATCGTCACCTACAATTCTATTAACTTCCAGATGAGTACAACAATGTACTGCCGAAGTAATTTCAAAGCTAGTGTTAAATACATTGGAAAAGTTTGAACTTTTAACAAACCAACTGTTGATGTTTATGAGTGATGGTGCCGCAAACATGCTTTCTGTAGGCTGGTCTCTTAAAAAAGAATGTGCTAATTTGTTACATATTACGTGTAAAATTCATGCTTTCAGTCGTGTGGCAGATAGTATTAGAAAATGTTATTCTGAGGTAGACGTTTAATAGCGCATACAAAAGCAGTGTTTGTCAAATCCCCAAAACGTATTCGCAAATTTCACAGACTGTGCCCCGGTATGCCTGAGCCACCAGAACCTATTCTTACACGTTGGGGAACGTGGCTGCAGGCCGCGTTTTATTATCACAAATATTTTGGGAATATTAAGAACGTGGTTTTATAATGCGATCCAAAGGAAGCTGCGGCTATCAAGGAAAGCCAGTTGAAATTTCAAGATAGTCAGGTTAAAACGGATTTAAAAACTATTCAGAACAATTACTTCGGACTAGTGGAGGCAATAGAAAAACTATAAAATCCTTCGGAATCTGTGCAAATAGTGCAACATGTTCACGCACAGCTATGCGCGGTAGAAGACGCAAAAAATGTTTGTGTTCTAGAAAGGTTTGAAAGTGTTTTAGAGAAAGATTTTGATTTTGGCACATTAAGACAAATTTGTGAAGGTGCGTGAATAGAATCGTTAAGTTCTTCCAAAGATTATTTTAATTACGCAAATATAACGTCACTAGATGTAGAACGTTCGTTTTCTGCATATAAACACTTTCCTCACGCCGCACTCGGTTTGCCCAAACAACCGTGGAAACATATCTAATCCGTTAGGCGCACCTCAAAGTACTTAATTAATGGACGCTTTAGATTTGGGTTTTTTGGTGTCGATAAAGCTCAGAATAATGGATTTGGTACGTTTCGCTTGATAGCCTATAACGTATAAGCCTGGTCAATTAAAGTAAGAGCTCTCTTCGTCACTTTTGTTGTGTTTTTTACCTTGAGGGTCTGGTTTGGAGGCGCGGGGCATGGAAAGCAATGGAAAGAAAACAGTCATTTTGAATGTAAGTTGAAACAATCCAAACAAAAATGTGGCTGGCCCTCACATGAGGCACAGTAAGTTACAACCTTTTCCCCGGTTTTTTATTTCGCCTTGCATTTTCTTTCCATAGCAGCTTTTACAATGTTTCCTCACTTTATCAAATGAGCCTTCTTTTCTATGCAAAGTGTGAATTTGCACCAATCGCTTTACTGTCCGTATTTCTTGTCCAAAACCATTTGGTATATTCGTTATTGTTGTTGTGTATTGGGCGAAGCGTCGGGTTACGGAATATACCTCGCACTTCTAGGCATCGATTACTATGATCATTAGCCAACCCCACTAGAATTTTGCCGAATCCAGAGGTGTTCCAACCTTTGGTAGGGATTTTTAACGTGCCAAACATCGTATTGACACGGGGCCTACGGTTTCACTTCCTTATCCGAGAAGAAGGCATACCTTGGTTTTTATCCGTAACTAAAAAACAACCGTCTCAACCGGGATATGAACCGTATTATCCGCATTATTTAGAAGCGATTTTATTACTTGCTCTCGGAATTCTGTTATTTGCATTTTTTTATCGGCCAGTTGGTTGAATATTATGTGGGAATTTACAAGTGCCGTACCCAGAATAAATTTTATAGTGAGCTTTCTGTACCATTTGAGTGATTTTCGCAAAGGTGAATTATAACTTGGCATCTGGTCTGACTGGTCAATTGACGACTTTGCTTCATTGTAGTCAATGTAGTTTTTGGACATTACCACGACGTCGTTGAATTTCCACCGTTTCGGTGTTGTTTGGTAGATAATAAAACATCCCTTTTATCCTTCCACTTCATAATGTAAATGCCCCTTCGTTTTATAGCCCAAAAACCTCCCCCTCTTTTAGTTTTCTTTGAATTACTTCCTTCCGATTTGCTCTTAGGGTTTCAATGTAGTGGATTTTCTTGTCAAGTAAAATATTAGCCAACTCGAGACTTGTATAGTAGTTATCAGCTACTATAGTTCTACTTCTTTTTGCAAATAATCACGTGTATATGTTTGCAAATAGTATTCTTTAGATTAAAATCTGGGCAGGTGCAGGAAAATGAATGCATACAAATGCAACAATAGTTGCATTTAGGGCACAGCAGGCATTTTCTGATAACTTGGTTACCTCATAATGTTGGGAAGCTTTCTCAGATTTAACATGATACTTGAGATTTAGTGCAATCACGTTTACAGTGTAGTTTTGTGTAATTGCTGTTCGATGTCTTTTATGAATAGCACTAATATGGCAATTATTCTTTCCTTTTGTATTTTTCATTAACCCTTTCAGCCACGCTTTTTTCATAGTGCTTCTAAAATGTTGTGTCTTTGTATTTACGATCTATATATTTTTTTTTACCATTTTTCAGATATTTGATTTTTCAAAATGTTTGAAAATTTTGGAAAATGAGAATGTCCATTATAATGGACAGTCTGACTTTGGTAGAGAAAAATATCACATTTAGTTTTATTAATTTTTATTCATAAAAATTCAAAGAATACACGTTAAACTCTAATTCTGATGCTGATGAAAATTGAAAAAACAATTTTTGTCTTTAGTTAGACATAAATGAACATTACATTTAATACATACAGTGTGGGATTTTCCTTTGCAATTTTCCATTTTGCATCTTGTGCTCTCTTTTTTACCATCAATACTTGGAAAATGGTTATAATTATCATACCTTACTTCGTTCACTGGTTTGTTTTCTGTTTTCAATCTTTTGATGTAAGAATGTTCTTCATCTTCTAAGTTACACGGTCGGCCTTTCTTTGGAGGATCTTTATGTAATACTAAGTATTCGCTTATTTTCTGCCCGAATTCCTACAAGTCTAAATGTTTGGTATTTGGTATGCCCAACTCTTCCGCCTGCTTTTTGTATTCTAGCCAAGAATTAGCAGCGGCCAAGTCAACCGCGTGGGTTAACATTCTAACCGTCCATTTTCTAGAGCGCCTATAAGATCTGTAAATACTTAGAAGAAAGTCTAGCTTATCAACACCCCCCATGTTGTTATTATATAGAGCAATACATTCTGGCCGTGGCACGTTTATATATTGTTTGGTTGTTTTATCCCATCGTTTGCAAGTATTTGTTTCTGCAGCCCCGACGAAGTTCGATGCAACTAGTACGGGCTTGTTATCATACCATTTAGTTATTACAATCTTCGCTAATAGCCGTATCACAAGCGCC
This sequence comes from Dynastes maya, assembly GCA_029619315.2. Classification (NCBI taxonomy): domain Eukaryota; kingdom Metazoa; phylum Arthropoda; class Insecta; order Coleoptera; family Scarabaeidae; genus Dynastes; species Dynastes maya. The sequence continues at coordinate 47,876,053 of JAROYE020000002.1, forward strand.
TCTCCCTTTTTCTTTCAATTGCTTATCATTTAATAATTTTGGTTTCCCAAACCTATTTATACGAATTGTTGCTACAGCCATTATTGCTTTAGCATTTAAGTATTGAAATAACTGATACGAGCTAAAAAAGTTATCAAAATAGAGGGCATGATTTTTTTCTTCGCCGAATCTCTCCACTAATTGCATTACTGTTCCAGCACCTATACCGAACTTAGCATATATTTCATTTATCTCTATTACGTCCTTGGTAAATTATAAAGTCATAAAGCAAGCCGCTTTGCCCAGTCAGCATCCATATTTTTATTCCCCATTTTTTTGGCTTATTTGGTAAATATTGTTTTATATTTAGCTGCCTTTTAAATGGAACTATTTGCTCGTCAATGCATATGTTCGTTTCGATCGGAAGCTCTCTACAACGCTTTCTGATGCAGTTATAAATCTTACGAACCTTCCATAAACGATCCACATTATCTGGTGGTGGGGCAGTCGCATCAACTAAATGAATTGCAGTTCTTAATTTTGAAAAACGATTGAAAGTCATGTTCTCTTTTACAAGAGGTACTCCAGTAACATTGTCCCAATAACATCTTGCTCTTGGAAATTTTAGGTTTCCCATCACTAGGTGAATGCCTATAAACTTTCTTATTTCTTCACTACTTGTGTTGGGAAAACAGGCTATATTCTGTTGTACAGCAAATAGATTTGTCATATCAGACATTTGTTTACATAGAGTCTCCGGTATGTACTGTTTAAAAAAATGTACTGGTGTAGGTAAATCTATAATATCATCTTTTTGTGGAACAAACCATTTTATTGGCCGCATTTCCATTTGGTATTGCCTTTTTCCGTTAGGCCAAATTTTTTGTAAAAGTTTTTTAACATTTCCTTCATAAGTTCTTTTCCTTCTACTATTTCATCTTCAACAATTTCGGTTTCAACGGTTTCATTTGCTTCTGCCCCTTCATTTTCCCCGACATTCTGATATAAATCGCCCTCTTCGTTATTATTGTTGATGTATTCCTCGCCAAATTCCATATCATTTGCGGTAAAATCAAGAACTTTCGATTCTTCATCATATTTCCAATATCAGAATCATCATCTCGCATAAGTAAATCAAATATTTCCCTATCTGAATGTGGCCTTGTTGCCTCATACCTTCCTTTCCAAGTTTTACTGTTCATATATTTGAAGAAACTGTAAAGAAATTTATAACTTCTAAAGCAGCCTGTCCATTATTATGGATATACTTTTTGACAACATATTTCCTCATGTTCCTTCATATTATAGTGCGACAGTTAACTATAGTTGATAAAACTGTATTTGTGCTTACACGTAAAACTAACAGATGACGTAAATTTCCACTTAACTTCGCTTTTTATTTATTATTCTTTCAACCTCTACTAACTGTCACGACCAGGTAAAAATGACAGTGACTTAATAATTTCATACAACTTGAATTTGTAATGCATAGATGGCGCTTTCCATACAAAACTATTCTACATAGTGTCCAAATAAAAGGGCAATATGTTTTAGCGGCCAAATATTAGACCTCTCAACACTAGCTACATATTAAAATAATGTCCATCACAATGGACGCGGTGACTGAAAGGGTTAATCTCTCAACAACTTTGTCACTTATAAACTTAAGAACAGCATGTAATCCTCTGTCTAATCGTGCAACACTTTTGCCTTCTAGATAACAATACTTGATAGCCTGGTGCATTGATTCCAAATGCATATTTGTGTTAACGCCGCAGCCCTTCCTATAACAAGAAGCCCATAATTTGTAATTTACATAATACTGCTCAAAATAATGTCCAAATTTAGGAGTATCTTCATCTTCAGTTAACGTTGTTATTGTATTTAGTAGCACAATGGGAAAATCTTCTTTTTCATATCTTTGCAAAAATTTTAACATTTGGTAAACCAGTTTTCGTTTATTTAAATCCCTAACTTTCTTTAAATGTTCCATGCATTTATGAAAACATTGGTAATATAACTCATGAATGTTAGTTTTAATCTGACATCCAATGACATCTTTAATCTTGGGGAAGAAGATTTCATTTGTATGTGTCCTTTCGATTTGTGAACATTGTTGCTGCTGGGAAGGCTTCCCCAAATTCATCTATTACCATTAACCTTTTCGCTGCGCAATATCATTTTTGGTTCTGTAGTTGCCGTGCGCATTAATTTTAGCAGTTGCGAGTATAATCGTGAAGAGCAGTTAACCAATAACTGAAGTCACATCGTATTCGTGCAGAGCAGCGCATCGTTTCTGAAAAGATGTACTGTATATAATTCAAAATATATTATGCGATCCAAAAAAGTCATCTTTTAAGTTTAGGTAATATGTACCGTCAGATGTGACAAATGTGTGCTGTCACACTTGTCACATCTCCTAGTACACACAACCCAAAATTAAACGCCAACTTCGTGTTGTACAAAGACGTACCTGTTTTCATAGCCAATGCGATGATGTTTTTTTTATATCGCATGTTAGATTTATCCAGATGTTATTGAAACAAAGCAGGTACTATATAAATAACTATCTACTTTTTCATACAATGCTACCAAATAAATGACAAATTCAGTATATTATTGAAAAAACAAAAAAAAAATTTTGATATGAAAAAGTTCAAAGCACGGCACTATACATAAAGTCACTGCACAATCTTCACATTGGTAACGACTTTCTTTCCTTTGGTTTTTGGAGGAACAAACGACACATCGTTTCGTTGGGTTAGGCTTCTTCTCTGTAGCAGGCAAGAACGTTGGAAAATGTCTAGCTGTCAAACGTAGTGGAGAATTGACACTTTCTGCACGTTTTCCTGTGCTTTTACGTTGCTGGGGCTTATGATATTTTTTTAGCAATTGTTTTGCTAAACTTAATTGAAACTCGGAAATTGAATTATTTCTTTTTGTTAAATGTTTATGTAGAACACAAGCATTCAACATTGACAAATCTAATAAATGGAAAAACACTTTTTTGTACCATTTTACACATTTCCTGACCGTTTCTACGGAGCTCAAAATTAAATCAGATTTATCCACTGCACTGATTATATTGTGTAATACAATGAGGTTTCAAAACTGCTTCTCCGGTTTTTCTATTTATTTTTGTTGTAGGGACTATTTTATTAGTGTAGATTGTTGTCAATACTCTTACATCACGCTTGTCATGCCATTTTTTAGCGTGCGTTTTGTCATTGCAGTAACTTTGCAATTCACCTGGCTTTAACTTTTTATCCAATTTTGGCATACCCCTCCTATTAGCTCTTACAGTACCACATGCATTAGGTTTGTTTTCATGTAGGTATGAAAGTAAAGCAGGGCTTGTATACCAATTATCGATATAAAGGGAATGACCCTTATTTATATAGGAATTCATCAATGTCACCAAAATACCCCTGACTTTCCAAGTTTCTCATCAATATTTTTTTGAATTTTTGTAGTGGCACCGGTATAAACAATATAGTCGAATACAAACCCTGTTTTGTAGTCACAGATTAGAAAGAATTTTATTCCAAACCGGTGTCGTTTCGAAGAGATATATTGTTTGAAAAAGACTCTGCCTTTGAAAAGAAGTAAACTCTCGTCAATACAAACATTTTCAAATGGATTAAAATTATCTTTGAAAGCTTTCTTCAAATGATCGATCACAAACCTTTTTACGCGAGGAGTCACCTTGAACTTGCGGTAAATTATTGTCGGTGAAATGAAGCATTCTAAGTAGTAATAAGTATCTATCTCTTGACATGATTTGGGAAAATGAAAGAGTTGATATTAGCCATTCTGATGACCAATAGTCGTTCAGTTTTAATTTTTTAACTTGAGGCATCACGATAATTATCGCAAGGAAACAATAGAGCTTTTCGTAATCAGTATCCTTCCAGCGTTTGAGACGAGATTGATCAAGTGTTTGTTCAGAATTTATGAAAATGAAGTATTTGTTGCATTCCATAGATATTTTTTCCATAATATCTTGTGTAAAAAATACCTCAAAACAGGCCAATTCATTAGAGCTAACGTTGGGATTTGGATTTCTGCAGCTGGAAAATTGATCATCAAATTTGTGAAGATTCACCCGGTATCCAGGAATCACACACTTTTCCTTTTTTATTCAGAGGTTCAAAATTGACTTCACTTTCAGAGTCTGTATCGAAGTCTGCATCGGAATGACTTTTATTTTCATTTTCAGATGAAACTGCTTCCATAAACTCATCCTCGCTGGCACTTCTAGCTAGAATTTCCGCTAGCTCAACATCGGCATAGTATCTTTTAGCCATTGCTAAATTTCAAATTAAACTCTTGTAACGCACTCACGTAAAATACGCAGAAATGGCTACTATACTTAAAGGAATATACAACTTTATAGGTTAAAATGCATTATACTACAGCGTAAAAAGCCCGGCGCATAACTAAAAATTCGTTAAACATGAAATACACAAAATGGATTACGTCAGAATATTCGCATTGAGCAGTTAAACATTTAAAAATGACATGCAAATTAACTCGCTTTGAGTACAAGGAGACCTGAAAATTCTTGCGAGTATATTCGGTTTGCGCAGCGAAAAGGTTAAGGTGGTTAAATCAAAGTCATATTTATTTAGACCGTGTGTTGAATCAATGCCAGTCACCTTATTTCCAAACTGTTTTAGCATATAAATTTGAGATTTGTTCATCAAAATTAAGCAAAAATCTTCGGATTTTAATAGATCATTACTTTCCCCTTGCGATTTATAATATATAACACAATTGTTTTTACTCAACCGTTGTTCTTCTACAAACAGTTCAATGCTGACAGAATAATCTTTGTTCCTTTTTCCTTTGTCAGAATCGATTCCAAAAGAAGTCTTAATATTATTAACATCCTTTCGTGTAAGAATGTTTATTTTTTTAACTTCAGATTCATTGACAAAATCATTTCGAATTTAGTCCAAAATCCTATAAATGTAACGTAATTAAAATGCAATAATGTATCTATACATATAAAACATACTTTCTTGTTGTTATACCACCAAGTAATTTTTGTGCTATATTTCTTCGTTCTTATCTATCAATACGTAAATTCTTTTTTATGCTGATTGTGGGTTTTATGGAAAATAACTTTGACTTCGTTGTCCTTTATGACAGCCTTGATTTGGCTAGTACATAAGTAATTTAATTTACTGCTACCCTGTGATTTTTCTACTCTGTTCTTATCTGCAGATTTTAATGCACTTTTAGTACCTGTCAATAAATATTTACATCTAAAAAACCATCACCATAATGTAGTGAACTACTAACCTGCAATTAAGCAATTAAGTATGTACAACAATTGGGTTTGTTTTTGTTTTGCTTTTTTCTAACTCGTACATATTGAACACTTCATCTGCTGATATTGAGGACAACCAATTTTCAAAACCTAAAAACCATAAAACATTATACCTAATGGAAATACAAAAACAGCAATTAAAAAATTTTACCCCGAAAATCTTCAAAAGTAAATTTTTCAGTTTCAAATTGAAACTTATGAATAGTTGCTAAATGCTGTCGTAAATCGCCCAACTGTTTAAAAGAAGATAAACACTCAAAACATTTGCAATTATGTACGTTGAAGTCATAAGAAACTGCAACGGTATTTGCGTTATGAACAAGTTTTAAGTGTCGATTAATTGAAGACTGGCATGAAAAGCTTTTCTTACAGTGAAAGCAATAGACTGCCTTAATTATTTAATTGGTCACTTCTAGTCGGACTTTGACTTGTAGTTACGTTATAAAACATTAACATTAAGACAGTAACCATAACTTTAGTAAAAACTAAAAACAGACACTTTAACCAGGCTTGAACAATTATCTGCTGAATCCTGATTGCGCATGCGTAGATGTCGGTACGGGGGGTACGGACATTTAGCCGCACCTAATAAGAGACTCATCAATACAGAATGTACGGCCTGGGGTGTAAACGGCCTGAAAATTCTCAACAAGTTTGTCTAATAATGGCTTTACTTTGTGCAAGCGATTACCTTCTGGGCAGCTTGCATTATCAGAGAAGTGCCACATTCTTGAAAGGAGCTGAAATCTGTGTCTAGACATGATTGTAGGAACCATGCAATTTTTGTAGAAATTGTCGGCGCCCCAGTATTTATCGATTGACGGTAGACTCCCATATAAAACACAACACCAACAAACTGCATCATTTCCTTTTTGGTAGTTGGAACCCATCGGTGTAATCTTGACTCTCTGCCGATATCTTCTGTGTCGCACATGATCTGCGTTGCATACCAGTTGGTTTAATTTACCATCTCATCTATAATTTCATCATCGACGAAAGTTCGAAAACGGCTATAGGGAGACAAATAGTTTATAAGTGCCGCAGCGTAGTTTGCATGTAATCCAGCTTCAGCAGAATAGTCAAAAACCTTACGATTGCCAATAGGTTTCTTCCATGTACGTTCTCCATATCGATCAGCAGATTCCTCCTCGCCTCGAGGCTCTTGGCTTTTCTCGGATGATATATTTTGTTGCGTTTCTTCATCCATGGATAACTCGACTTGAAAAAACTCATCTAGATCCTCCTGGGGAATAATATTGTCGGATTCCAAAGGCTGTTGTTCGAGATTGTGGGCTAGATTTTCTTCCAACGAATTTTCTACTCCTGCAGCAACATTATACAGGCTCGGAAGTGACTTAGAACAGCATGGTTCACTTGGGATCTCCTCGATCCTTCTCGGTTTCTTTTAATTTTTTGTGTTAACGTTATTGGTTTTGTACGTTTATTTTTTGTAATTTTTTGCTTTGAATTATAATCTTTTTCTTCTGGTTGTGAGATATTAGAGCTATACGAAATCTCTTCATCACTGGACGGTAAAAACATAGGGTCAAGGTCGGAATCAAACGAACTGAATCTTCGAATTCGCTATCTGAAAAAACATTTTATATAGCCGCGAAATTTCCAAAAAATACTAGCGCTAATAAAAATGTATTTCAAAAGACATCCACTAGATTTTGTAACGTTTTTTCCATATCTTCTAATAGAAAAATTAAGTTAACTGACAATATCCTATCTGAATTGTTACTGGCTTTCAAAACCATATCAACCATCAATTTACCGCGACTACCCATTTTAGAAACTCTAACACGTGAAATGACCATACGAAGATCGTATGACATTAACATTCACTAACTAACCGACTGTTTATCAATGCAGCAATGCAATGCCTAACAAGTTCTAACTCGAAACAAACGACCGCTTGGCAACAATGACATAACTAAGCCGCCTATGCCTCGGCAGTCGTATACGACCGCTAACGCATTTTTTCAAAATTTTTAACTAATATTTAAAATTGGTTATAAATATGTAGACCGTCTGTATTAGCTAGCTGCCAGATCCACTTTTTTCAACTTGGCACCACACGATTCTGTTTTAATTTTTAGAGGGCAGTCAACCTGTTAAAATTAGGTTGCTATATGTGGATTATAATTATATATAGCATTACTCGTCAATTCCGCTGTACTGTAGAATTACCTTTAAATAGGATATTGTTCTGCTATGGCTATGAGAAAATTCCCAAAAATATTTTCCTGGAATCGATTCCTCCAGAGGAGTTCATGGGAAGAGGACGTCCGATGTCGGCGGCGTAGCTTTCGCTTTGCACGCATCCACATATTCCCTACATTCTGGGTGCGGATGTTTGGATCTTCAGGATCAACGAAATTCTCCTCGTGGATAATTACGCGATGCTCATAAATGCCGCCCTTTATCTGATATATGCTGGTGTAGCATCTCTATCCATTTGATATAATGATTGTCTCCGGCTGAATATATCTATATATTTTTGACAAAAAATCAGTTCATTAGAAGAATAATGAAGAAGTAGCATAAAAAAAAAGGATCCAGATCATAAGATTCAAGAACTGCTTTGTGACTCACCTTTGAATAGCACCCGTTAATGTTACAGCTGTCCTATCTGGAATCTCGACCACAAAACATTTTTTGGATTCTCTATACCACCGAACACCCAGTGGCCAGATCGCAATTGACCGTGATGATACTTACGATGAAAAAATTTGCTTTCGTCAATTTTCACCGTCTTCGCCGTCAGATTTTTATCCAAATCGCCAATGACTGTTGGGTGGTCAATGAAATGTTGCTCACAAATATCCTGGCAAATAGAGTACCAGTCTACAAGGGTATACGTACTACATTGCCCAACAATATATTATTATAATGATTGTTTGCACAGCCAAATGACTCCTTGCAAAGAAAGAATAGCTTCTTAGGGTTTTACCTCTCTGGCATATCCTGCATTTCCAATTGCAGCCATTGCCATTTGTCCGTTTTACAAAAGACATTAGAATATTGCACACCTACATATTGGAAAATTATAAAGGAGTTAGAAATTAGTAGGTCAATTTGTTGCGATTCAATACGATAGGAGGGTATACCTGTCATAAGCGAGAATTATGCAAAAGACGACGTTTTGCTAATCATTCGATGCACTGCAAATCGTCGTATATTTGCGCTCCTAATTAATGGTACTTGGTATAAATACAATTAAATAAATTTTGCAATGCAAATTCTTCTCTATTCGTGTTACTATCTTAACAGTTGGAAAGAAATTGGAAGATATAAATTGGTTCACAGGTAAGGTTGTTTATCTACGGTTTATTACAAGTACTCCATGTGTTCGCCAAATGTTTTTAAATGTAACTTCAAAGTCGACCCATTTTCAAACGTCTACTAATAAAGAAACGAAATACAACTTGTCGGTTACAAGACAAGGACAGTGTTGATATTATCTTCTTTGGAAATAATAAACCATGGGAATTATCAGAAATAAAGTGTCCCTGTATTGGTAAAGATGAAAGTGCTACAAAATCCATAGATTCGTATACATTACTGGTCTTCGAAGGAAAAAACGGTGTTGAAGAATTCATATTATGCGCAAATTCAGTTGGGACTGATATTGTTAGATTTAAAAGAGCGTGACTGTTATGTTTGCTTCATATGCTTCCCGTTTTCTAAATATTACAATGCCATTTGATGAATTATATGCATACCAATTAGTAAAATATATTACAAAACAAATAAGTAAAATGGTGCATGTATGTATATGTAACCATAAAGATTGAAAGAAAACTTGTTTTAATTAATCTTAGGAAGACACTACATAATAAAGTAACAATCAGTTGGAAATAACTTAAAACGTGTTCTTCTTTGTGTCGTTATTAAAATATTCGAACAGCGAACATGTTTGGAGTAAAGATCATCATCAGAATTGAATAGACAAATATTGAGAAAGTATGCTGTCAGCAAATTATAAAATATGAGAAAATTTAAACATATATTGCAAACAACATTCGACGACCTACGAAATGCCACAGACAGTTAGCGAGACACAGAACACGATGCAATTTATTTTATATGTACTAGTCTGAATTATTTTAAATTTTTGAGATGTTAAATATGTTGGCTTTTAATAATACATAATAGGTAGGTATTTATCAGAAATCTGTTTATTAGAAAACAAATTTGTCATGTACAAAGTTGTTCACAATACCATGTAGGAAATATATTTTTTAGAGTTGTATCTCTAAAATGACAATGTCAGCAATAGACATTTTCAATAATTGGAACAGTTCACACCGCTATGGATCTACAGCATTCAATAATGGTCTGGTATATGCATCGAGCGTATTCAAATGTGTAAAGGAATGTATCAAGTGAATCTACCGCTCCAATTATCAAAAATGCCCAATAATTAAAATTTGATATTGGAAACAAAAGCAAATATTTTTTATTTTTTTTTTATTTTTTATATTTATTTCGAAGTATACAAAGGTATACAAGAAAAGTCAACAAAACTACATAATTTTAATTAGTCCAATATTCGTTTAACGAATACGGTTCTAAATTAACTAAATATTCAAACAATCTGCTTTTCAATATTCCTTCCGTTAATGTTAACCTATGTATTGGGTACTGATAAAAGTCATCTTTTAAACGAGTATTATGTACGTGATTGTATTTAGAATCATTTTTATTCATTTTATTTTGAAACAAAAAAATTATGCAATTGTAAATACATACTCCATAAAAGGTTAGTAAATTATGCTGTTTAAAAACGGTTTTTAGACTGTCTCTACTTGATAAACCGAAAATAACTAAGGACTTTCTTCTGAGCTAGAAAAACTCTATATACTTCTGGAGATTGACCCCAGAAAATGATACCATAACAACTCATGCGTGAGTAAAATATACCATAATAAACCGCGAACAGATCCGGAGTATTAACTATCTTTTTTAAAGTTTTAAATCCAAAGGTTATCGAATTAAGTTGTTTACTAATGTTATCCGTATGCACTGACCACTTCAAAAATTCGTCAATATATAGACCTAAGAATTTGGTTGAACTGGTTATAGCAATTTGCCTACCGCCCAGTTCAATACAAGAAGGCCTTGGTATTGCTGCAGAAGTTCGAAAAACCATGCAAGATGTTTTGGTTAGATTCAAAGCTAAGTTGTTGTTAAGAAACCAGTTATCAAGTGCACAAAAGTAACCATTACATTATTATTGATATGTATGTAGTAATACATCAACATTGTAAGCTTTGAGAAAAGAAAGGAAAAGTACACAAATTTGTCATCTCTTCATATTGGGCTAGATATACTTACATTAGCAGATACCTATAATACTGAAAATGCCTTCTATTGGGAGTAACAACAGTAGTCCTCTCTATGAGTACTCATCCTCTTGCAATGCTCACGTTTAATGACGCAGCCTCTTCTGTCACCTGCATGTTGGTTTTCGAAAAGGGTGGTCTAACGCGTTTTATTTTGCAACTGTTACGAAAATGCAACAAAACATCCCATCCAACGGTATAAATATTTTGCTATGACCAAAAATTAAGTCTGTCCAACGCTCTTCCGCTATATGCATCACTAACAAAGGCTGAGTTTATAGCCTATGTTCCTTTTAATGTGAATAATATTAATAACTCATTAATAAGTGATCACTAGTCTGGGCAAACAGTGGTAACAATCAGTGTAGTAGATATGTGGTGCGAAGTCGGCGATTATTTATTTCACGTGTTCACAGCGCCAGTACTAAAGCGATGCTGTATGGGAGTAGTTCTGTGTACATGTAGGCTGTCGCAACTTATTTCGTAATTGTACGCTTGTTTGCTTTAAAAATGTCGCAGTTGGGTACGTCGCGAAAACGACCAATGGCAGACACAGTTAAAAACTTTATAGTGGACATGCCGGACTTAATTTTTGATGGCGCTAAAATTCAATGTCTAGTTTGTAAAATCCCTTTAATGTGTTGGTCCAGAAGCCATTGTCAACGTCATATCGAAAGCAAACCGCATTCTTCTGCAAAAAGTGGCATACGAGACCAAGAAAAATTTACATTTGATTTATGTGTTACTCTTCTTTTATGTAATTTATCGTTTCGTTTGCTAGACAAAGAAGCATTTGTCTCCTTCTGGAATAAATATGCGGACTGTAAATTACCTAGTCGGGCATCGATACGAAATGTAGCGCCATTTGCTCGTGAACATATAGAAAAAAGAATGAAAACGGAATTGAAAGGTAAAAAACTGGTTGTGGGTGGACGGGAATTGAAAGATAAAAAACTGTTGTTGTGTGTGGACGAAACAACGGATCGTCAAAAACATTATGTGGTTAATGTAATGGTACGTACAATGGAACCACATCTACCGTCATCCTCCTTACTTGCTTCCAAAAGAGTTATAAGTTGTATTGCCGACGAGAAAAAAAAGGCGGTGTTGAACTCATTGAACAAATTTGAAGTTTCAACTAAGCAACTTTTAACGTTTATGAGTGATGGTGTCGCAAACATACGTTCTTTGGGCCGATCTCTTAAAGAACACGGTGGTAGCTTCTTATATATAACGTGTAAAATCCATACTCTAAATCTTGCGGCACAAACGATTCCTACATGTTTTCCACTAGTAGATGCATTGATTGCTAGTACAAAGGCAGTGCTTCTAAAGTCCCCGAAACGTACCCGACTATTTCACAAACTGTGTCCTGATATACCTGAACCTCCACAGTCGATTGTTACACGTTGGGGAACATGGTTGCAGGCTGCGTTTCACTACAACAAATATTTTGATCAAGTAAAGAAGGTAGTTTTAAAATTCAATCCGACAGAAGCTGCAGCAATCAAGAAAAGCTAGGAAATATTTAAAGATAGTCAGGTTAAAGGAGATTTACACAACAATTACTTCGAACTGGCGGAGGGAATAGAAAAACTACAAAATGTTTCGATGTCGCTAGTGGAATCTGTTCAAATTGTGAATGATGTTCACGCACAGTTATGCGCTGTAGAAGGCGAAAGAAATTGGTGTGTAATACGAAAATTTGAAAGTGTTTTAGAGAAAGACTCCGATTTTCTTATATTAAGACAAATTTGTGAAGGTACGTATGAAGATGCATTAAGTTGTTTCAAACATTATTTTAAATATGCAAATATAACATCGCTAGATGTCGAACGGTCGTTTTCGGTATTAAAAAACATTTATTCCGCACGTCGTACTCACTTGACTGAAACAGCTGTGGAAACTCATCTAATGATTCAAATATTTAACAGATGTTACCCAGTTCGTGATTTGACGGAAGACTTTTAAAACGGTAAGTGTTTCAGCACGTTTTATAAGTTATTTCTTACCTTCTATTTTATGTGTTAACTTTTATGCGCTCGCCACACCTCTGGCTGTTACCGCATATTTCCCCAGGTTAGTGATCAGTCTTCGTAAAATGTAGGGAGTAAACACGTATATATGGGGTTTTTAGTTTCCCCATCAATAACTTCAATTCCCATGCTTTCTTCAAGTTTACTTTCTCCTGGATTCCTATTTTATTTGCAACATTTACAAAAATACTTTCAAAAGCAATGGAAACAGCGAATTATCTCGGCCTTTTTTCAAATGGCAACCATAGATTCTGCCGTTTATATTGCATTTTACTTTTCACTTATTCATCTCCACTCAACAATAAAGAACACAAGTAAATAGTCAAGATATCATTCTCAATATATCAGCATCGCATACACCTCCATTCGATGTCATGTTATGTTAATTCATAATAATTATTCCTAATAGCGATAGCATAGTAAATATTCATGAAACAAAATACAGTGAGCCCTCGCTTAACGTACATTCGCTAATACGTACATCATTTTTTACAGTACTTTATCACGCTTTACGTACTAATGTTCGCACGAACGTACATTACATTGGCTACACAAGAGATGATTCCAAATAATAATTTCAAAAATTACAAAATTTATTTCAAATACAGAATATGTTATAAAGCCATTATATATATCTAATGATAGTTTCGAAACAAATATAAATATAATTTGCCAACATTATGGATAATATAACAAAGGCAGTAGTACCTAGTAGGTACGTATATAAAACTTAAATAAGAATTACTATTTTTAGTCAGAAACTTGTCTATAGTTAGTTGAACTGATGGCGTCTGCTTTTCCTGATATAATATCTTGTAACAAGCAATACTACTACGAAGATTACGGATTACATTGTTGCTTCTTTCCAAATCAGGATCCGAATTATCTACCAACTCCACAATTTCTTCAACCTTGCTCAAAATTTCAGCCATTGTTTGAAGTTTCAGCGATTCCGATGGTTCCTTGCTCCCGTTTTCATCATTTAATTCCTTCATACTTTGTTGCTGTAGTTCAATTAAATCGTCTGTATTTATCTCTTCTCCGTGGGATTCTACCAATTCAATTATATTTTCTGTATTCATATCTAAACCAAGTTTTCCACCCATTTCGACAACTTCTTCTAAAATAGCTTCTTTGTCATTAATCACTTCTATAATATCTTCACCTGAAACAAAATGTAGACATAACTTTCTCCAGGCGTTTTTCATTGTCGTTGGTTTAATTTCCAACCAACTTGTATTAATATTTCTTATTGCATGAAGTATATTATAGGTTTTTGTTTTCCAGAATGCGACATTTTCTTCGTTGATTGCTCATATCATCCCTGCCATAATTGCTTTTAAATACTTTTTGAAAGTTGCAATTACGGTTTGATCCATTGGCTGGAGTAATGACGTTGTGTTCGGCGGCAAGAAAACCACTTTTACGAGGGATGACCGTGAAATAAGGTTCCCCATAAGACGTGTTAGGCGAAATCCGACAACATTGACGTGTGCAGCAGCTCTCCCACTCTATATACGTACCACTTCCGTCTCGCTACGAGGCTACCGCCAGTTGCGAAATTCGCGCTGTGATACGTTTTTTAAAAGCTAAAGGGGTTTCACCTACAGACATTCATCGTCAATTAACCGAGGTTTATGGAGAAAAGTGTATAGCTGTTCAACACGTCCGCAAATGGTGTAGGGAATTCACTGAAGTTCGGACGGAAATTTACGATGAAGAGCGGAGCGAAAGACCATCAGTTTCAGAGTAAATCGTTGAAAAGCTTCAAGCGATTACCACTTGTTTCCAAAATTAAAGGAACACTTGGGTGGCGTACGCTTCGGGACCGACGATGAAGTCAAAGAAGAGGTTATTCGATTCTTGAAAGGACTGGCGGCAGAATTTTGCGTCATGGGGATACAGAAGTTGGAGCACCGTCTGCAAAAATGCTTTGGATAGAAATGGCGATTATGTCGAAAAATAGTTTATGTTTTTACTTTTAAAACGATCTGTAATGTTAAGGAAATAAAGAATGCTGTCTATTTTTAAAAAATATGGGAACCTTATTTTACGATCATCCCTCGTATGTTTGGGTTCAATTCGTTTAAAGTTATTGGATGACCCGGGGCATTGTCCAAAATTAATAATGCTTTAAAGTTAAGGTTCATCTTCAAACAAAAGCTTCGAACTGGTGGTATAAAATGGTTCTTAAACCAATCTTCAAATAATGTAACTGTTACCCATGCTCTACGATTGGACTTCCATATAACGGGTAATGATGATTTTATAATTCTTTTAAGTGCCCTTGGATTTTCGCTGTGGTAAACAAGCATGGGTTTCAACTTAAAATCTCATGCTGGATTACTCCCTAATAATAACGTAAGACCATCTTTTGTAGCTTTGTATCCGGCCGTATGAGTTTCTTCTTTTAAGATGTAAGTGTTCGTTGGCACTTTTTTCCAAAAAAGTCCCGCCTCGTCGACGTTAAATACTTGTTACTGTCTTGGGAATTCTTTGGCTGCATTAATATTAGCACTAGCAGCCTCTCCTGATATTTTAATATTATGTAGATTAGCTTGTTTTTTAAATCTTCGAAACCATTCCCAACTTGCGTTGAAAGCCTTAACGATTGAACTTTCTCCCATATTTTCTTTTAAGTGTGCATGAAACTGCTTATCTTTTTCTTGAATAATGGAAAGGCTTAATGGCACATTGCGCTGATATTGGTCATCTATCCAAAGTTTTAAAAGTCGTTTCATTTCTTCCATTACACTAGACCGAACGCGAGTTGAGGAATTGTGTTGCTTAAAGTCACCGCCTTTAATGTGGGCCTTTATTTTTTCTTTATCTTTCTCTATTGTATTTACTGTAGAACGACTAAAATTAAATTTACGTCCTATTGCTGCTATTTTTTTACCATTCTCAGCGTCTCTAATAATTTCGAGTTTTTGCTCAAAAGTAATTGTTTTCCTTTTTTTCGGAATTCTTTGTGTCTCATTCATGTCAATCACTTTATTTAAACTTAATAAACGATATATTCTCCGCAAATACTAAAATATTTTTACTAGAACCCACGACTAAATAAGTAAATAAAAGTGCATCAAACGAATCGTATACGATAACCTAAGGAGTGCGATGAATTTTATACTATGGTGAATCCCCGGTGCACAAATATTGTATAAAAAAGGGGGAGTGAATCTACTGTACGTTAACATACAAGAAATTGGGAACGCATCGTGTACGTTAAGCGAGCGTTCACTGTATAGGCAAAGTATAACAGGAAAATCTGACAACAGTGTTGAGCTTTTATATAGTAAACGCATTTCTAGTCTATGGATTCTATCCAGAGTATATGTCTATTATGTGTTCAGGTGCCTGAACTACAAGGTCACCCAGGTTTGTTCTCAAAAACAGATACTGCTCTTCTGAAAGATTAGTTTTTATACCTATGTATCAACATTATAGTTATTGTTTAATTTCACAGCGCAAGCACAATTATACAAATCTTACCGATCTTTCAATTCATTATAATTAAGCTTCTGATTCGTCACTTGAAGTTTTTAAAAACAATTTTTAAAACACAAACAAGACAGATTCAGACTTAGTTTATTTAGAACGAATATTACAAGTACAAAAGTCTCGGAAAGACAACCGTCATACTTCGATACTTCGGTAATAATGCCCCTTTGTTTGCAGGGGGAAGTATTTAAAGGTTGCGCTGGTCGTTTACAAGTGTTTAGCTGATAAGATTCTACGAAGGAATGTGAAAGTATTGATTTTATAATTACATTATAATTCCTCCATTCCTAAGTTGAGTAAACGAGGGGTCTGATGTTTGCGGAATTTCTCGGAGTTCGAGGCGTTCGGTCCTGCTTTTCTTTACGATGTTGAACGTGGACCAGGCGTAGTATATAAGGATGCCGAGTATTGTGATGAAGGCGACCATGAGGAATGCACTAGTAGTCCATGCATGAGGCGTTTCTTTCAGGGGGCGTAACTCGTTCAGTCGCCAGGTTGTTTGCTAGCACCTGAATATGTTTGATTTCTTTTTCGTTGGAGGGTTTTCATTTGGAGGAAATTTCTCGCCTTTGATTTCTAACTCGCAGCTTCCCAGGTTGATGACGGTTGGTTCGCATAGCACTAGCAGTCCGTCATCTGGACATGTCGATTGGACGGCGGTGGGTTTCTTCGGGTGAACCAGAATTTTTGTTGTGTTTATTTTTTGTATTAGCGTTCGTATTAGAACTAGCGATGTGACCGAGCATTTGTTAACTGTATGCAGGAGAACGTCCTTCAGGCAAGGGTCTCCTTTCGTCAAGTGTTGTTGTCTGCAGAAGTAGGCGTCGTCGATCCGGTCGCACTTCTTTTCCGAGCTCCAGTATTTGTCATCGTCAAACAGTAAAGTATGGGGTTTCAGGTATTATTGTATAGTTGTTTGGGTATACGGGGAAGAATTGGAAGTAATTATATGGTTTGGAGACTATCGGTACATGTTTATTGTCAATTACGGTGAAGCTAGTCGAAAAGAATGAATAATAATTAATGAGGTGATTGAATCTAGGTAAGCGTTCTTGACCGTACTCGTTTTCTACTAAGTCGAGTATCTTTTCAATTTCGTGTGTCTGTATAATCGAAGTGTATATAAATTGGCGAATGTTAGGGCCGTTTGTAGATTGTTCATTACATCCAACAGCATTTGTAGTTCTAGTATGAGTCTGTCTATAGTTAAATCCAGGGATATTATTTTCTCGTGTTCCCGTAGTCTATTTTCGTTTTTAATAAGGTAGTTTAATTGGGTTATGATTTTGTTTTGATTGCCCTGAATGTCTTCAATCGTTTTGGTATATTTATCAACGATCTCCGTTTGTTGCTTTGATAATGAGTTGTTGTATGCTGAATAAAAACACTTCTGACCGTTTTATATATTTATTACAACTATTACAACTATATAATTATAAGAGTTACTACTGATGAATTATTGCTGGTACTGTCTGAGGTTCCTATTTCTCGTGGGTTTATATTATCTTCATTATCAAAAATTAAACTTCCATATATGAACCCTGATCTGCGATAGAAAATTACGAATTGAAATATACAAACAAGACAAGTTCTGTAAATATGTGTCTTGATATGTATCTAGTTTCCGGGAACGATGTATACATATTTACGGAACTTGGAACCGAATGTAGACAATATATGTATCTCTAGTTGAACAAATACAAATATTACAATAAGATTGATGTACAAAATAAATGAATAACGTGAATAAATAATATGATGAGTAATATGGTGAAAATAATATAATATGATGAAAAACAATGACGTTGGTAGTAAGAGGTATATGACACCTCCCCCATTGGATTGAAGACGGTGATTTTAATGGTCAACGTATTCAAATTGGTGTTGTACTTCTTCTTGCTTTCAATGGGTAGATATTTAGGCTTTAGGCTTAAGAGATATGGAATCTTTCGGCATAAATTCTTTCAGATAGTTTTCGATATCAGTTATTTCGTACGATCCAACAGGGACTCTTATCACCTTATCATCGTAGTAAAACTTGTGGTTTTTTTCAGTCACATTCGGAATCGTATTATACGTGTGTAACCCTATGAGTCCGAGGGCATAATCATATTTGGAATCCAATTCAATGGGTGGATAGTAGTTAGCGCTGAGCACATAGCCTGTGCCTTTTAACGTGAAGGTGTGCGACATGACTAAGCAACAGCACATGCTAACGTACTATTTATGAGAAATTCTAGACACAAGTGTCCACAATTAACTTGATTGAAATCTTGAAATTTGTCGTGATTGTAGTTAATTGTTACTCTTTTCTTCATATTGAAATAGTTTATTAATTCCGATGGCGGCTTGAGGTTGCCGAACGAATCGAAATAGTTCACAGAAGAACCATTCTTATAATACGCGACCCAATGCGTTCCAGGACCATCAAGGGAATCTAAATTGACTACCGCACATTCAACTTTAAGAGGAAACTTTGGTAAATCGTTTCTCATGAACACTCCTCGAAAATGAGGTATATCTCTAGCAAACTTTAAAATGTCGAAGTTTGTTAAAGCTCTTCACGGTAGTCGCTTTAATAGTTTTTTGACGGCTTTATATACAAACCCAATCCTTTCTTATATGGCTTCATATAGAGACCTTTGCCTTTTAGAACGATATCTTCCATTGCTTTGTTATGTCTTTGAGCTTCATCCAACTGTCGTTTGGCAGTTTTAGCCTTATTAACCGCCTGCGCTATACCCGCCGCCCCGCCAGCTAAGCTACCCAGCGCGCTTAGGCCGGCGAATATGGGTATTAGCGGTAATACACCGCCTTCTTTCGGAATTGGTATGATGCGAGGCGTGCGAATTCGCTTCTTACCACCTGCCTCCTTTACTGCTAACTTCGCCGCCGTCAATGACAATTTCGCGCTCTCTTTTAAATCACCTTTAAATTTCTTAATGACACCTTTAGCCTTGCTGACTATATTTTTTCTGAACGCCTTCTTCTTCAAACCCATCCCTAATTTTCTTTTAACTTTCATAGCGTTAGTTACTGCCCACGCGGCCGCTTTTTCACCAATGCTAGAATCTTTAGCTTTAACGCGGGACCAGGCCCGTTCCTGAAGAATGTGATCTGCTTCGTGTCTAGGCCCCAAATCTTTGCTTTGTGAGTACGCGATTTATACCGGAATCTCCGCGTGCTAGCCGTTTCTCTAACTTTGTACCGGGACCGCAATACTGATACCCAGGCAGATGTATCTCAATAGGCAGCTTGTTTATAAGGTTGTTAACAAAACCTCCGCCCTCTTTGACGTTCATCATTAGAATAAACCTGATGGATAAGCTAACTTATATTTATCGTTAAATACTATATTAGGGTGGAAAGATATTTATACAGTTGCGTTTTTATTCTACACTCATTTACCATGCGGCTGGTTAAGCAAAAGGAAGGCATGAAAGTGCTAAATTTGGATATTCAAGATGAGCGTAAGCAAAGACATGGAAATATACTACCTGATACCGTACGTTGCATTAGCTGCGGCCCTTCGAACTGCGGGAAGACGAATGTTATGCTCACGTTATTGATTGACGAAAATGGACTCAGATTCGACAACTTGTATGTGTATTCTAAGTCCTTATATCAACCAAAGTATCAGTTTCTCGAGAAAGTTATGAAGTCATCGGGTGTAAAATACTATGCGTATAATGAAAATGAAGATGTCGTAGACCCTATGGAGACGAGAGGAAATTCAGTTTTTGTATTTGATGACGTAGTGTCTGATAAACAGGATAAAATTAGACTCTATTTCTGCATGGGCAGACATAAAACCGTAGATAGCTTTTATTTGTGTCAGACCTACTCACGCATTCCAAAGCAACTAGTTCGCGATAACAGCAACTTATTGATCCTTTTTAAACAAGATGATATGAATTTGAGGCATATCTTCGATGATCATGTCGGTACAGATATGACCTTCCATCAGTTTAAGTCTATGTGCGCGGAAGGATAAATATGGGTTCTTGGTGGTAGACAAGGACAGAGATGTTAATAAGGGTCGATATAAGAAGAACTTTCATTACCATATATACCTCTAGTCAAGGCCTGGTCGCTCATTTACACTATTAACTATGTGGGAGAAGGTTAAGAAGTTCAAGCGTTATATCAAGCGTAAACTTCTGTTGATCATTTCATGTAAGAGTAAATGCTTTGTTAGCCAATAAATAGTCCAACATCAGTTGGAATCGCTTCATGACAACAGGTAACCGTTCAGAAACCTATTCAAAACGGCAGTTACAAACAGATACCTGTTCAAAAGCTGTTTAGAAGCTGTTCAAAAGCTGTTTAAGGTATTTAGAAGCTGTTCAAGGATGGATTAAATGTTTGAGAAACGGAAGCATGAGCTGAAGTTGAAAATTTTAAAAGCTAGTAGAGCGATACGGAACAAACATATGCAACTAAAGCTAAATCGAGCAGATACTGATGAGTTGTTACAGAAAACCTTCAAACCTACCTCCGAACCGTTAAAAGAGCTGGACACAACAATTAAACAAGAAGTTAGATCCTTCAAAGAACCACTGATGAATATTAAAGAACCTTTACTGGAAATGGCTGCGAAACTCAAACCATCTGCGCAAGCTGTTAGCCCGCAACAAATGCCAACTTCTCCAGTGCAACGTATAAGTCCATTTCATGAGTATCTTTATACATTAGACAGCCTACCTAGAAGCTACATACACGATCTCATCCACGACGCGAGTAGTAAAGCATTGGATACCACTTTCGGCCCAGCTTTGCATGCTCGGTCATTTAAAATGGGTAAGAGCGCCATGAGTTTTTCTGGACGTGATATTGTAATCGATGATAAAGTGTACAAGGGCACCAAAAGTTTGTATGAATTGCTGTTTAAGATGCGTCCTGATACTTACACGCCGGAAGATGAAGACATGTATCGTGACATATTACAACGCACACATGTAGTTCATCGCGATTGCAACCCAAAGCAACAGCTGAAAAGAAACAGAAGCTACAAGTACGGTAACGTAATTAAACCATTACTGGAACGAGTCTCTGGCGAGCGTCACATGACCGTATCGGAGGCGCCCTATCAGTATGTATACTGGGATGACATCAACGAGTTAGTAGATCGTCTTCGACTTCTAATGGCGTCCCAGACAGCTGGCAACAATAGCCATAATAACGAAATTGTCTCTATACTAGAGGAATTGAAAGAAGCAGGTGTCGTGCAATAAATATGATGCGAGCAATAAATACGTACCATTCTCACAATGAGCATCGACAAGTTTGGGCGTTTCCTTGGCCCTAATAAAGTCATTTCAAATCGTAATCATACACGTCTGGAATTCCCATTAACACCCAATGGAAACATTGACGCCAATGGAAAGCGTATTAGATATGTGACAGATCCCGTTAATGAACAGGACTGTGTGACTAAACATTATTTATCGCAATTTATGCAACACGTTAACAAAAGATTAATTGATACTCGCGAGCAATTAGATTCTGAATTACAAGATACAACTAAAAGGCTAGAAGCTAAAATATTGAATTTAGAGTCTCATATAAGCCGTTTATCAGAGGAAGTCGATACACAAAAGCTGTCGATTGAAAAAATTCACCGTATTTTTGACGAGACCATTAGAAAAGTAGACGTCATCGTATAACATGAGCAAGAAAGATGTTGTCAATGAAATACATCGGCCAACTAGGCGAAACTTTGTGAGACGGCGAGTAATTATCAAAGGTTTAGACGATTTGTGGCAAGGCGATTTAATGGAATTCTTACCTTACAAACGGGAGAATAACGATTATAAATACGTTTTAATCGTAATAGACTGTTTTTCCAAGTATCAATGGGTTATATCTTGAGACAGGGACGTATTCCAATAAATTTACAAACAGATGCCGGCAAGGAATTTTACAATCGAGAGTTTAGAGAGCTGATGAGCAAACATCACATAAATCACTATTCCACGTATAGTACTAAGAAGGCTTCGATAGTTGAAGGAGTTATTCGCACCATCAAGGGACAGCTCTACAAGGCATTCAGTTTAAGAGGCTCTTATAAATGTATAGATATTTTGTCTGAAGTAACTGCCAAGTACAACGAGACGAAACATAGGACTATTAAAATGAAACCGCGAGATGTCACAGTGAAAAATGAACAATATCTTCTATCTAGTGTTTACAATAATATTAAAGTTAAAGGAAAAAATAAATTTAGCGTTGGTGAAGTTGTTCGAATCAGCAAGCATAAAGGTGTATTCCAGAAGGGGTATATACCTAACTGGAGCACGGAGCTTTTTAAAATACGTAAAGTGCAAATAACAAATCCTGCTACCTATCTGCTGGAAGATGTGAACGGGAGACCGATTTTAGGAAGTTTTTATGAACCTGAACTGCAAAGAACAAAACATGCAAACACTTACCTCGTTGAGAAAGTGTTGCGAAGAAAAGGAAATAAGTTGTATGTTAAGTGGCTGGGATTCGATAATTCTCTTAACAGTTGGATTGATAAAGATAATTTACTATAATCATACTTACCTGTACACTTATAATTCTTATGTGTTAAAACTAGGTTATAAATAAAAATCATTATTTAGCAATATACAGGGTTTTATTCTCCTAAATTCATTACCTCGTAGTCAAAGAATACAGTGTTATAACTTAAATTTATAGCTTCCAACATACAATGCATTTAAAGAACTAAAGTGTCTACATAATAAATTTTGAATATTAGCATACAAATCGCCTGACAGGCTTAAACAGGATCTTAGTATACATTTATAAAATGTGATAAATTCGCCGCTTTGCAACAGGCCAAGTTTATGATGAATTACTGTTTGGAGATTATATAAATTATTATAAGTCTCCGTTGACAATACAATCTGTTGATTTCGGCTCTTCAATCTTATAATGGAGATTTCTTTGTAAGAGCTGATCTCGATTTGGTGATTCGGGCTGTAGCCTTCCGACTTCACGAACTCGGACCAGTCGTCCTCTGTGAAGAATATGCAAGCGTTGGAGGATCGTATTTGGATTATCGGTATGTAGCCGGCTGCTGGACTAAGGCCCACGTTGAGCTATTTGGAACCGCTCTTATTCAAAATGTATGTGGATTGGCCTATGAGTTGCCTTTCTTTAACGATGGATTCTTCCCGCATTTTTAAGGCGGTGTCGATAAATTCGTTGTACGTATCTGAGAACAATTAATAACAATTACAATGTGTACTTGGAAATTTTTTAATAAAACTTACTTGATTGGACGTTTACCGCTTCTTCAATAAATTCGTTGTTGGTATTTGTCTCTTCGTTTTTGATATCTGAAAACAGAATTCATAATTACAATATATACTTAACAATTTTATATTTAACTTACTTGATTCATTAGTCGATTCCATTTTAGCGCGTCTGGTCGGGTTGTGCTGCAAGTTGAAACTGATTTAAATTTTACTTATTGTTCTATTATGTGCAAGTTAGTGGTGGTGGGGGTACTTAAGTGGTGGGGGTACTGACCTATACGGGTACCGATGAATATCCCCAGGGTAAGGTGTCGGTGAAGCCGGGCACTCGGAAGCGTTTGTCGTCAAAAGGACTAAGGGAAATCTTGTCCTGCACCGTGGTGTAAAGCTGGTGTTTGAGGGAACGTATACCTCGCTGCTGGTGCACCATCTCCTTCTCCTCACGTAGACAGCTTACGTAGTCCGCGAAAGAGATCTGCTGCTTCACCACGTAGGACTTGACCCCCTTCGCCTTCTTCACGAAGCTATCCTCGAATTTGCAGGCATACATTTTTGCTCGTAGGCCTACAAATTCTAGCAACAGCTTCCCGGCTCCTTCATCTTTCATGAGCCCCGGCACCTTCTTGTTTACCCGCGGCATGTCGTACGCGTTATTCACTGGATAATCTGAAGTATCGAACCGTCCAATGTTCGCTTTCATGTCGGCGTACACATCTTCCGTCTCTATCACGTAAATTAAAGAGTCCGTGTCCGTATAGCACAACTTGCACTTATCACTATAAAAGTCCTGCATGAATTTATAGTGAAATTCATATAGTATAGTCTTTGAAATGTCGAGGACGCACATCCCCACGTAGATGGGTTTATCGAACATTATATCTGTTCTCAGCAATTCAACCGCCACTAAATTCTCATTAAATATTGTAGAACTCTTGAAATTTGGTCGGCTGATTAACGCTTCTGCTCCGTATCGCCCGTCCCACTTGCACACAATATTAATGTCCCTCCGCAACCTCACGTTCTCCATGGTCTTCCCAAACACAGCGTTATTCATGAGTTTGAAAAGATTCTTTTCAAACTCATTCTTTGCTTGTTGCCGCAGCGTTGTGTTTAGGTCGATGTAGGTCTTGAGCCATGGCGACCGCTTAAACCTTAAAGCTCGATACACCTTGGTCACTAGTATCCCCTCCGCTAGATACTGTTTAAGGTTGCGGTAGTGGACGATGTACCTCTCTTTCTTGTACACGGTGGCCAACATTTTCTCATAGGCGGATCCCGGCGGTCTCTGCTTGGTAGGTGCCATGGGAAGGTCCCTTTGTCGATCGTGAATGCTCTGTGGGTATTTTAGATCGACTTCTAACATGTATCCTTCCAGGTTGTCGTCGGGAACGTCGAAATTCAAACTTCCCGCGCCTTCAACCCATTCAAGACTTCCGGTCGGCAGAGACTGCGACATCGCCCAAGAGTACATCGCGTTGATGTCATAGTACATTAAGTATGTACTGGGCATCATGGGATCATAGTCCGGCATATGCCTGTTGTTGGCCTTTGCGTATCTGTAAACAAAATATGAATTACCATTTTAAAAACAACAATATTATGCTTTATACCTTGAGGAGCATTGCGTCATGCCTCCTCGAATCCCTTTCTCCAGGAACATCAAAATGTCCACATCTTGGAGAGTGTCCAATTCCACGTCTGTGTGCTTTAACATGGCGTCCCACGAAAGTCCGGGTGCGGTGTAATAATGTGCTGCATCAAGACCGTAATTCTTGATACAGCTCTCGCGGAAGTTCTCAAAGACGTCCGTGAGCAGTAAAACGTCCGTCTTCATATATAGATCAGAATACTTCCCCAAGTCATGGCATTTAAACTCGCGCCAAACGCTCTGCGCGTGTCCATACTCAGACTTGGTAATAGGAGTATTGGATAGATCGTTGTGGGACGCCTCCATTGACGGTAGCTGTCTTTCACCAAGCCTTTCCCAACTCGACATGTAGCTATACGGAAAAACCCCCTTTCTCCTTAGAAGCGTGGCGTCGTCAAATTGACTCTCGAGTATGGGGTATTCTTGTAAATATGAAGCCAGCTTCTCGAGGGAAGACGCCATAAAACGAAATGAGTCAATGAATTTTAACTTCACCTCACTGTCGTCTATGCTCTGTATCATAGCTACATACTGCTCCGTGTTGTTGGGAATGACTTTCAAGTGACCCGATTGCGTTAATTCTTCAACCAGCAAGTGACTATCATATCCCGAGAGGTTGTGAAATATAACGGGTATCGTTTTCGTGTCCCGATATTCCAGATTGCACTGTGCGTGTGCAGCACCTCTATAAATACATAAAAATATTAGTAAATAAAGTAATAATAGTTTATTTACGACTTACCTGTATTTGCCGGTTAAGTGGCAATGATCCCTTACTCTATCGGGGCCTAGAGGTTTTTCGCAAATATGGCAAGTGGGAGCTGTGGCGTATTCTCTATACTGGGCAGGATTTAACTTGTCCATAGGGATGGGACACTGATATGCCGTTTCTGCGTCCTCTGCAAGACTTTGTAGTTCGCGTACCAGCCACCCCGCGCTGTAGGGCACATGTTTTTGGGGCTTCTTAGGGTCGTTGGTCGGTTGGAGTAGACATTCAAAGTCCGCGTACACGGCGAATGGGACCTTTATCTTATTTTTGAAGTTTTTGAATTTAATTATTTTTTCTTCGGGGAACGAGACCTTATACTCGTTCACCTTCCCGCATTCTTCGATGTGAGCCTTCAACCTCGCCTCCGAATGAAAATAGTGCAGACACCTATCGCAGAAAAACGTCTTGCTTTTGTGACCGCTTAACTGCTTGGAGACGAGGCGGCTGAGATCTTTTATCCACATGTAATGCTTTTGGGCGTCATCTTTGCTTTGAATCAATAATAAATTAACGTGGCGATCCCACTTATCTTTTGTAAGACGATTGGGGGAGACGTTTAGCTTCCTGTCCAGTACATAAACGTTCACGCTCACGTTGTTGAGCTTCTCGAATTTCGAGATATCGCCTCTTTGTATTGGGAAGGTGATATCCCCAGGTTAAGAACTTCGCTATAATATGGGTAGCTGGAGGTCCGTTCGGAATGTGCGCCATGTTCTACGGGGTATACGCCGACACAACGACCCATGTAAAGCATGCATCGTCGGTGTTACGTACGTTAACACACGCATGCTTCCGCTGGATGGGTGGCGGAAGAGGCAGATATGATCCGACTCGCTGTGGATTGTAGTGGTTAATGTTGATTGCCAGGTCCACGATCGCGACGAGCGCCCAGCCAGAATCCCTTTCCTACAAATTACATATATACAGCGGTGTTCAAAAGTATAATATTTTAAAACTTACTTGAAATTCCTCAAGTTCGCGCAGAATTGGGCCCTGTACGTACTCCACATACCAAGCCTCGACATTAGTGTCCATGCTAATTACCCGGTTCTTGGTGGATATATATTTTAGCTCTTCCTCCAAGTCGGGCTTCGCGAACTTCTCGCAAAACATGGTGTTCACTTTTAAGAACGACTGCTTGCGCAGCTCGTTCCTGATACGACGCACAAACATGGACTTGGCGTCCTCCAGGAAAGTACGGGGGTCCTGGTGCATCAGGTTTGTGATACAGCCCGTAAGAATACGGCTCCGGAAAGCCTCCTTCAAATCGCTCCACCTAAGCCGGTCGCTCTGCACAACTCGGTCGCCACCTCTGCCGCGTATCTCTAACGACTTGAGCCACGTACGATGTGAAGTGGCGTGGCACAACGCCGCTTGAATTTGGGTCTACAAACATAAAAATAATTCGAGTTTAAATAACTTGATTTTAAATATCTTACCTTTTCGCCAACGCTCCTGGCATTCTTCATTAGGATATTTAACAATCGGATATTCTCCGAAGTCGCCTTGATAAAGGCGGTTACGTCATTATCCGGACGAAGGAGGACCTTGGTCTGCTCCATGACCTTGTACATGGCCTTAATGGTTTCGGATGCCATTTCTCTGTAATATAGACAAAATATATAAAATTTAAACAGAAAATATTAATTAAAATAGAAAAATGTGTAGGATCGCAAAATAATTTAAAGTTATTAAAAAGAAATATATACAACTACAAAAATTTAAATTTGGAAAAATTCAGACATTAAAAAATATTATTTACTTACATGAAAAGTTGTATAAACCACTAAAGTTGCACTCTTAGAAGAACTCTGAAATGTACGAAGCTAGAAACTGGAAGAAACACTGTGATGGATAGAAAGAAAATACCCCTTTTATATGGTCAAGAATGCAATAATTAAGATTGAAAGAGCAATTTCAAGAATGTAGTAATTTTTATGCCTGCCTGACTAATTGTTGTTCTGGAAGGAGGGTACATCATGTTGAGACCTGTTTGTAAGACACAATATAGGTATTTTTCTAGAAAAATTCCTAGAAGTACCTGCCTGACTTGTTTACACGCGTCAACGGCGTTAGAAAAATTCCTAGAAGTACCTGCCTGACTTGTTTACATACGTCAACGGCGTTAGAAAAATTCCTAGAAGTACCTGCCTGACTTGTTTACATGCGTCAATGGTCATGCAAAATTCCGAGAATCGCGAAAAGGTTCTTTCTATCTTTGTGACATAAATTCTATTTGCGTCTATTCGAAATGAGAGAAAGTTCCAGTCATGTTGGGACGTGTTTAAAATTCCTGAAAGGTTCTATTTTCATTAAGCACAATATAAAAACTGCGAAATTAATTAACGATCCACGATGGAGAAAGGTTCTAAGTCATGTATTTCGTTCTATTCCAAGAATACTATAATTAAGTACATTACGACTACTGCGTCATCGGTCGCGATTTAAATGCTAATTGTAGTAATTAATGCTAATGGGTCGCGGATTTTATTTCGCGGAATCCGCGATATCAAATCTCGAATTCGCCGTGAACTTAGCCGCGGATTAAAAGCACGATCTTGAAATAGCCGCGAACGATACCGCTAATTACCATGGTCGCGGACGCCATCTTTCCACGACTGCCATCTTTACCGCGGATTAAATAGCGCAAACTTGAAATTGGCTGCCTAATAAAGCGCGGACGCCATATTTTCCGCGAATCGATCTGCTAATTAAAGCGACAATTAAGCTTCGGGACGCTAATCAAAGTGCCTTGGCTTCGATTCCGCGAAATTAGCCTTCGATTCCGAGAATTCACCCGCCGATTAAAAGCGTGAGCCGCTAATCAAACTTCGATTCCAGGAAATTGCCCGCGGATTAAAAGCGTGAGCCGCTAATCAAACTTCGATTCCAGGAAATTGCTCGCGGAAAAAAGGCGTGGTCGCTAATCAAATTTCGATTCCTCGAAATTACCCGCGGATTAAAAACTCGATTCCGCGAAATTAGCCTTCAATTCCACGAAATTGCCCGCGGATTAAAGGCGTGGCCGCTAATTAAACTTCGATTAAAAGTTCGATTAAACTTCGATTAAATCCGCGGCCGCGAATGGCATTGAAGTGGCCCAGAAAACGCATAGTACATCTACTCACCAACACATTTACAGGTACATGAACTGCAATATTACGACTGATGTTTGTACATCACACGCTATACCATAACTCTTCTTGAATTGTTTTGCATAAAGCTTTTATGTTATTTAAATTGCTGACAGCTAGTTTCCCATGCAAAACACTTCAAGGAACTGTTTACTTTATCATTCTCATACATGTAACCTTAGACTCTACTGAATATGTGGTTCACATACCATAACTCCTCCCGCCAAAGATGCTGATTTACCGTGTACATTGTTACGAGGCTAAATCTTGCATTTCTAGGTCTCTATTTATTAATGTTTTTCTCTATTTAATTTTCTTTAATAAAATTACGGCAATTACAATGATAACAGCTATTACTATTAGTAATTATTAATGCAAAAATACAATAAACAAGATAGTTATTTACCTGATGAATTTCTTGCGTAAAAGTTAATGAATTTAGAATATTCTTTTGGTTATTAATCTTTTTAGAAATTGAATGTACTGGCGGATGAGCTAGGTTTTTCAGTTTTAATATTTTTGTGACTTTGCGTCATATCTAATGGTTTGACTTCTAATTTTAACATGGTTTTGTAATTTTTGATAATTTGCTTTCTCTTTGATTATTACATATTTTTATCTTACTTTCCTCCGGACTATTAGTTTTTCAATTTAATTTACTAAATGGTCTATACAATTTACGATTGACATAAAATTTGACTTACAGTATTAGTACTGCTAGTTTCATGCGGCTGGTGCTGCTACTGGTAGATCGACGTCGTGTTCTACTACTTCAATATCCACGTTGATGTATTCCTCGTCTTCGACGTTGACGTTGACGATGATGTCTCCGTTGAAATCTGTCCCTTCGACGATGTCCACGTTGATGTTGATGTTCAGTTCGACGTTGTTCTCGTTGACTACGTTGAATTCGACGTGGGGTGCTATGATGATGTCTGGATCAATGGTGATTGTTGATTGATGAATTGATGAAGTTAATAATAGGAAATTTTTGTTTGGAAATGCTTGTTTCCTTCTTCAGAATTGGAAGTTGTTTGTTTCTTGCTTCGTTTCCTTCTTGTTTCTTGTTTCTTCTTGTTTCTTATCTATGGCGGCCGGTGGGGTTCTCAACGAGAATTGGATCGTTGTAGACCTGGTTCCCATTCGATCGTCGCGTTGCCAAGAGAGTTTTATCTTCGCAACCGCGTACCTGGTTGGTGTTAGATTTGGTCCCAAAGAATCGGAATTCACTCACCCACCTCGGAGATTTTGATCGCCGATGGATGATGGCCAAATCCTACTGACTGCGCCAGTTAAGTTTTTCAGTCGTGGAAAAAGCTTAATAATTTGTTTTGTTCTACAAAGACTTTATTTGTAGGTTCATCAACACATTTACAGGTACATGAATTACAATATTACCACTTATGTTTGTACATCACAAGCTATACTATAACACTTCTTGAATTGTTTTGCATAAAGCTTTTATATTATTTAAATTGCTGACAGCTAGTTTCTCATGCAAAACACTTCAAGGAACTGTTTACTTCTTTATTATTCTCATACATGTAACCTTAGACTTTAAGATAACATTCTACTGAATATGTGGTTCACATACCATAACTTATATCTATTTGCTCTCTTGCTTTACCATTGATTTTATTCTTGATAAATAACATTAAAGGGGTTTTCTGGTGAGGTTGTGCTAATTCGAATACCCCATCTACTTGTTCAATAAAGCTACGTATTTTATACCTGTCTCCGTCAAAATTGTCCGGAATTAGTTTGATTAGGAACTCTAAAGAATATTCTCTTTGAACTGTTTCGTTAGAAGAGGAAGATGGTATATTTGTTGTATTGTTTGGCATTTTGATATGTGTTTTCAATTTTAATATAAAAGGAGATAGTAAATCAGGGATTAATAGTTGCAAGATTTAGAGATTAAAAATGAAAAACAATATTGAAGCAGCATGTACTCACGGTGTTGCTATATGGTTGTTCTTGCTTCAGCTTCTTGACTTTGAATTGTAATTGAAATTGCCATCAGGACCTGTGCTGAAGATGACTTTTGTAGAAGATCTTCAGTTCCACCAACAACATATGTTGTATGCTGAATAAAAACACTTCTGACCGTTTTATATATTTATTACAAATATGTAATTATAACAGTGGACTGGTTAGTAACAGGATTTTTTGAAATGCAAGAGTTACTACTGATGAATTATTACTGGTACTGTCTGAGGTTCCTATTCGTCGTGAGTTGTCTTCATTATCAAAAATTAAACTTCATTATATGAACCTTGATCTGCGATAGAAAATTACGAATTGAAATATACAAACAAGACAACAAGTTCTATAAATATGTCTTAATATGTATCTAGATTCAGAGAGCGATGTGTACATATTTACGGAACTTGGAACCGAATGTAGACAATATATGTATCTCTAGTTAAACAAACACAAATAATTGCAAATACAAATATTACAATAAGATTGATGTACAAAATAAATGGATAACGTGAATAAATAATATGGTGAGTAATACGGTGAAAATAATATATGATGAAAAACAATGACGTTGGTAATAAGAGGTATATGACAGAGTTTTGTAATTTGATTTCATTTTTATTCACGGTTTCGAGATATTTATCGATTTGATTACGCGAGCTTTGACCAGTTGTATAAGGAGGATCAGGTTGTTTAGGGTTTCGGTTTGCATTGCGTTTGTAAGATAAAGGGAGATTATCGTCAGAGTCGCTGCTACAGGTAGCATGTCTGTTTCCTGCAGTATTGCGTTACGGTTTTGAGCTGCCTTTGGTGTGTAATTTGATAATATTATCTGTGATTTGTTCGGGATTATTTAATTTAGTGAACCGTTGTTGGTCTTTCTGCGTTTTCGAATTATTTTTAGAGTACAGGGGTTGGTCTAAGTCTGTGGTTAGGGATCTTTTACGATGACGATTCTCGCGTTTCAATATTAGTTCTTGTTTTTTCCTCAAATTTTGTGTTAATTGACTGGACAGTAGTTCCAACATTTGCGTGTGTTCTGTGATGTAATTAGATATCCGCTCGTTTTTGGTTAGTTCGAATAAATTTCTAAAATTTAGCTGTCCTTTGGCAATTTGGAATGGTGTGTATTCTATGGCTGAATGTATGCTATTATTGTAAGAGAGTATGGCGTAATGCATTTGGTCGATTATGTTTTGGTCGGGTTTGAAAATGAGTTTGTTCGGGTGCCTCCCATATTTCGATCTTTGACATATTTCGCACGAGTTCACGTAATCGCGAACGTAATTTTCTAGGTTCGGCCAATAAAAATGCCTTTTTATAGCTGCAATGTTCTCGCTAATTCCGCGATGAGTGGCTTTTGTTTCGCGGTACAATCTGATTTTTTCTATTTGATTGTCTCGTGTGTTTACGTCTTTTGGCATAGTTCGATTAATAGATATTGAAAGCGTTTTGTTTTGGAAATATTTTTCTAAAAATCCGATTAGGAGTTTTTCGAGTGCGGGAAATTTGAAAAACATGCAATAGTTCTGGTTTGGACGTATGTACTCTTTTATTAGTTCAGTGGTTCTCAAAGTGTGGGTCGCGTTAAAGAACTGAAGTGGTCGCGAGAGGATTTCCAAAATAAAAGAAAACGCCTAAGACATTTATTTCCATATTTCGAAACGTAAATGAAAACATATAAAAAATAATGCTTTAACACTTAACCAACCTAAGTTTTATCGTATATTCAGGAACATAAACTTGACTACTCGTGCACCTTGTGGAACATAAACGAAAACATTAACACTTTTATACATAAATAAATTACGAAGTAAAAGAATCTTAATGCGACGTATGTGCCTGTTTTTCAAAAACTAGCATCTCAAATCTGGGCTCTGTATTTGATACACACAAAATGATATTATTTTCAAGTTCGAGATGATATCTCACTTTTGTTTTGATGACAGTCATAGACGAGAAACTCAACTCGCGTAAATATGATGTTGCAAATGGAACCAAACACTTCGTTTGCGAGCTGGGGATATTCTTGCATTCTTTTGGTACAAAACTGATCTGGGTTCTGCGAAAAAAATTCTAGTTTAACACTCCATCACTTGATATTTCAATAAGTTGTTCCTTCATGTTTGTTGTAATCTCAGCTTGCTGAAAAGAATTGTCTAAAAACGGATTCAGTATCCATCTGTAATTATCATAACTGTTTTGAATTTCTTTGAGGAAACAGTTGCAGAGCTGTTGCTGAAATTAGATCTCGTGCCCGCATGCATATTATAACTGAGACAATCGCGTTTTGAGTAAGAGACCGTGGAGCTACAAAAATCACGTCCGTATTCTGCGAGTACCTAATAATAAAGGACAAATTATACTAAAACTATAAAATAGTATTTTAAGCAGTTCGCGTTGTTAAAATTGCTTGTAGTTCAAAATGTAGTGAATTAGCAGGTTGCAAAACTGCTATTTAAGCAATTCTACATTTTTTAAAATGAAGGTTCTTGGAAAATGCTGCAATTAAGAAGGAGTGCCAACTATGTCACTTCACAGCTGTGGCCATGATGAATTGCCTTATAGGTACGATATTCGGTGTCTAAAAATATGCGAAAACAAGTATGTAATTTTTCACGATTATCGCAAAAATCGTAATTGGAAATAACATTATTCACATTAAATATAAATACATTCTTGCATTAAACGCCAAGCGTTGCCTGGAGCAGTATTCATAAACCAGTCTATTGGTTGAAATTAAAGTAGGAATCTTTTTTATTTAACCCCGCGGTAGTGGCGCCTTCTAGTAGAACACGAATGGTGGGGTCAAGTCTGACAGACCCACAAGTTTCAAAGCTTATTTTCACTTATTTTCAGTTTTTGAACTACATATATTTCCAGATCTTTCAAGAAGGTATTT
Organism: Dynastes maya; assembly: GCA_029619315.2. NCBI lineage: Eukaryota > Metazoa > Arthropoda > Insecta > Coleoptera > Scarabaeidae > Dynastes > Dynastes maya. Next base: position 47,909,935 of record JAROYE020000002.1, read on the forward strand.
TGGAACAATTTATCCGATGCTACCACTTTCTTTTTGTTTGAAACATATTTTTTTAATTTTCAAAATGTTTATAAAAGTACGGAATAAATATCATGGTCGCAATAAAAGTTAATATAAATATATGTATATCTTTTATTAACATTTAAAAAGTATTATACAGTCAAAAGTACATATATTGAAATGATTATGCCTGATTTTCTTGCCAGACTATACAACTAGGGCGCGAAAATTCAGCTTGGGACAAGCATATAACTTTTTCACAAATTTTGCAAAAATACCGCGACTTGTTCTTCTTGCATAAATGGCATCGTTTTCTCAGTTGTGGTTGTTCTGGATTGGCTCTAGGCACTTCTACATCTTGACGCCTTTGCCGGATTTCAGGTGCTATATTGCTTACTAAAGAACGCCGTTTTAAGTGTTCATCAGGAAGCCTAATAGCAAGTTCCTTCTAGTATACTCTCACAATTTTAGTTTCTACCGCTTCCGAACTATTATTGGCTACGAAAATAATTTGAGAATTGATTCCCATGATGTTGAAGAATAAAAAATAACCATTGGCCACCTACCAGTGTTTCGAGCAACATTATATAAGGCGCAAAGTTGATCGACGGTATCTGTACTACTTTTCATTGAATTGTAAAAAGTTATAATTTTAGGTTTATTTTTAACTGTCGATTATAACGATAAATAACGATCAATGTTATCATTATGGTGCATTGACGTTGCCAAAATCACATTTCTCCCTTTCTTAAGAATGTATGACACAATTGTGATGTCTTCATGAAGTGAAAACATACTGGAACTTACAGGGGGAATTTTTGTGTTCACAAATTCTACCGGCAATTCCCGTTTATTTTTCTTTACTGTACCTATATAAGTCAAATTGTGGTTTACAAGGAGATTTCTAATAAGTGGAAAGCTGATAAACCAGTTATCGCACCCGATATTTCTACCAGTGCCGGAGATGGGTTCAATGAGTCTGCTGACGATGCTAGCAGTATCATTTCGGACGAGGGAAGGTCTCTCGGGCTGTTGGCCCACATAAACTTCTAGATTCTGAGTGTATCTTGTTTTCGCGTCCACTAAAGCACCATTCTTACTGGGTTTAGAGGGAATATACTGCTTGAACTCGCAACGACCGCGAAGTCCATCAAGTTTCTCATCAATCGTACCTACTTAATTATTGTGTATGCCTTTTTGCAATTACTGACAACACTGTCAAAGCATTCGGAAAAATTTCGGAATATCCAAACCGACGGAATTTTTTTTTTAATGGAAAGGTGTAAAAAGCCTAGACGAAGCCTTTTCTAAAAAAAATAATGTGCAGAAAGGCCCAAAAGACCCTTTTATAGAGGTTTTTCTGAAGAGGTCAACGACCCCGAAAATAGCGCATTCTCTAAAATCCACGAATTTGCGAAAGTGAGATGGAGGTACGTGTAAAGCGAGATGTATCGTGAGCAGGAACTCGATGCGAGGCCAACGACCGCTACAATTGTGTGTTTGGGTGAATCCGTATGTTTGGAAATCCAAAGATGGGCGTCATACCCAACACATACACACCTGTGCAGCAAAACACACACAAAATAAAAATAAACACTCTACGCCGATAAGAAACTATAATAAAAAAAAAAAATTGAAAACCAAAGCACAGCAACAGATCTCACTACACAGGAACACAGCCTACTAGGAAACGAACGAAAATGGCTACCGGATCAATGAAGAGTTACCTGTAGCCCTACCAACGGCTAAAGCTGACCAATATTGTAACAAGAAAAATTACCAAACTCGGTAAATTCGTCGGTTTGCAAACGCTAAGAACGGCGACATTTTGTGAATTCCATTTTATGTATTAGAGTGTTATTTATTGTTTGTTTTTAAATAAATTACTGTATTGAAATTTCATGATGTACTTTCTAATTCTCTAAATGAAACCCAGTATATATATATATATATATATATATATATATATATATATATATATATATATATATATATATATATATATATATATATAGACATATAAACAGTCATTGATGAGCCCGTTGAATGTATAATTCGGTCGCTGTGGAGCCCAAAATTACGTTGTTGAGCCCGGGGTCGGGCTCAACAACGTATCGAGGTGTATCTCAGCTTTAAATGGCTGGAAATGGTCAGTAGACCCTAAAACTTCAAATTTCGCGGGGGGCTCCATAGCGTACTATCCCTATAATTAAATAGACAAAATAGTTCCAGGAAGGACCATGTAGGGGGCGCCCTGATCAAATTTTATATACGGTATATACAAATAGATCAACATGACGTTGTTGAGCCCGAAATTTGGCAACTGCGTTGGGTTCCATAACATACCATTGATACATAACTGTATGTTAGTAGCGGATTTATATATCGCGGTGGACTTTCTACTCTATAAGTATCATTAACCTGAATGTTATTGTTCTCGATATTTTACTATCTGTATTAATATAACTAATCGTTAGCTTACCTCCTAATAAAATTATAACACAGTTTTCTGGTAAATTCAGCAAATGATTGTTTCATATAGACGCTGTAATCATAAATTAAAATACTTGTTAGGCCGAAATAGTTGATTTCTATTACCCTGGTAAGTGGAATCAGATACTGTAAACTGTTTATTTTGTCAGTTTCTTTGACCGTACAAATTTCAACAATTTAACTTCCTCAGTGATTTATATTTGAATAGTTGTGTGTTATATCAAAGTTATACCTTTTTCTGCAAGGTCTATAAGATTTGCATAATTCTTGTGTTATTTCAATTTAGATAACCTACACACCAACATATTTTTTTCCATAAGCTCTTAGTTTTATACATGTTATCTCTCTATATCGAATATAAGTGGGAACGGTAGAAAATAAATAAAACAACATGATAACTAAAGAATTACATGTGGAAGGAATGAATAATTTTTTTAAACGAGTGACGATGTGTTAGAACAAAATTATTATTGACGGTACCAAATGGGTATGTAATGTGAAAGTGGATGGAGTTTGATATCTGAAAGAATTAATATTCATGTTTCTGGTGATTTGAATTGTAGGGTGAGAAATGAAAAGGCAGATGAATGGTTGGTCAACAGAAGGAGGAAAAGATAAATAGTAACTGTATAAAATTAATGGAATATTACCTTCTGAACAACCTAGAGATAAACACCTATTTCCATCATAAAGAAATCTATACGATTACTCGACAAACATCAATTACAGAAGAAGCATAGTAAGTCACAGTTTAATAAAAAAAAAAGGCAAGTGTGTGACGTGAAGATTAAGAGAGGACCAGAGACATTTCCCGATCACTACATGCTCATGGCAAAAATTAAAAAGCGCAAAGATAAAGAGGAATCTAAAAGAGCGAGTGAAAGTGATGAACATATAGATTGGGGAAGGAGAAAAAAGTATATAGATTCATAGAAGTACGGAGACCAACGTAGAAATGCTAGAAAAGGAAAATATAAGTATAGAGAATCTTCTGAAAGCTGCCAGAGAAACATGTGAGTTCCTAAAAACAAATTCTATAAAGCAACAAACATTATAGTTAAAGAAGTTAACAAACAAACAAAAATAAACAAAATAAGAAGCAATACTTGAGTGAAAGAATGATATCTAAATATGAAAGGAAATATAAAAGGAATAAAAAACGAAATTGAAAAATATGGTTAGAAAAATCAAGGAAGCAATTTGATACGAAAGTAAAAAAAGGATAGTAGAAAACGGCCTAAAAACACTGGAAAGCATAAACAAGCCGGAATATGTATACGAAGAGTAAGATAAGATAAATTATTACGAATGATGCGCAAACGCATGATAAAACAATGCAGAGCGGAAAACAATGCCAACAAAAATAACTACACTGCAAAAAACAGACCAGAGTATGACAGGTTGTCAGGAAGTAAGGATAACAACATGAAAGAGGGGGAAGTAAAGAAGGCGGCGAACAAAAATGGGAAAATATCAGGCTATAATCGAGTGACAGCAGAAAGTTATTTGCAGCATCTAAATTAACATGGAAAGGGAGCCAATTGCCAAGGGTTAGACGAGAGTCGAGCGGCCCCAAAAAGGGTTAGAATATTTGACGACACATTTGAACTTAGGGAAATGCAAAAGACCTTACTGAGCATATTTTGCCTTTATCAATTTGTGTCAAGGTGTCTGAATGTGCCTGTTCAGATGATATCATGATTATGACAGGAAGTCAAAATTTTAATACATATGATAAGGTACCACATGAAATGAGAGTTAATACCCGAAAGATAAACGTAACGTTAACCACTGAAAAATGAAAATTCAAAAAATAGTTGGGAATACTGTGAAAACTTATCATGCGATGGAATAGAACGTTGATAAGCAAATAAAAATTTCCGCGACAACTAAAATGATACTGTTTGATACTATTTCTAGAGCAATACTAACTTATAGTAGCCACAGGGATACCAATAAAAACCATGAAGAGTAAACTAGAATCTTTGGAAACAACTCTTTGGAATTACAAGAAAAGACAAAACGAAATACGGATGTAGAAGGACTAGATATAAATTTAACATTAAGCTAAATTGTTATGGCGTATAACTTAATACCATACCATACATCAAACATATACCATATATTGAGGTGATAAAAATGAAATGTGTCGCTTGCTCTTTTTGTATAGGTTATGTAACGTCTTCCTCTGGAGAAAGGCGTGAAAAAAATTTCAGCTTTTTAATGAATGCAGTTTTTTAATATTTATTTTCTGTGTCTTTTCCCTAAAAAATATGGACTACAAATGTAACATTAGTCAATTGCTCGTATTGACTTGTTTGTGTAAGAATGGAATATCAAAGTGGTTAGCGATGAATGCAATATATTCTATAATCATTAATTGTAGATTGGTGGGATCATCTCTTACAAATAGACAAACAGAAAAAAAATATGGGAGGCCAATGAAAACAAAAACAGGAAAATCCAGAAAAACATGGGAGAATGTTACAACTATTACAAGACTGTTCGGAATCGAGGAGTAACAGTGACGGAGACGAAATGTGCGGCACGAAATAGCGATAGGAAACAATGTGTGCTGAAGGGACTAATCATTCGTTTTGCACTGTGCAAAATTGTTTAACACATGATAAATTCAAGGAAAAACAGCAGCCAAGAAAAATAACAGCTATTAGACATTTTACAAAAAGCAAGGTAGTCTGTTAATAGGTACTGTATCACATTAGCTGGCGCAAAATTATTCAAAGGCATTATGTGAAAATGTACGGCGGGAAATTTGGGAAAAGTCGACTTCATAAATTACAACTATCAAATCTGGCTTTGTTTCAACCCATACATTTCCCATGTCCTTTCTTCAAATGATTTCTAATTGAAATTTTAAAGTACTCCCGGTTTTTCCTCTTTTTAAGGTAACAAACTGTAACAGTAATTCACTATCTTAGTTCATTCCGTATAGAAGCAAGGCATTGGCCTTGCTTCTTTCTGGTTTTCCTGTATTTCCTTCTGGTTTTCCTTATTTCACCTTTCTATATCACATAACAACAATGATACATATAAATATTCAATAATAAACGCATTGCAAGTAAATCACATTTACAGCGCAAGTCAGTTGCGCATTCCACTTGCGGACGCTGCATAAGATAGATCGTAGCTTAAAAGAAAAAAAGAAACACAGATTGGAGGTTTGGCAACGTTGCGGGGCTCCATAACGTACCTAAGATATAAACAAATATACAGTCGGGTTCCAAATAATACCGTTGTTATATCTGGGTCCCATAAGGACATGTTCATACCTAACTTTTTAATTTATAGGAATTTTTTTCCCCTCTCTTGGTGCGGTGGCTTATATCAAATATAATTAAAGAGGGAGCTGAGGTATACTCTTCTATCTCATCGTTTAAGGCCGGGATCATCAGCGACCCGACAATATATCGGGCTCATTAACGTACTGTTTACAAGTATATATATATATACATATATACTCGTCGTATACTAGTATATATATATATATATACTAGTATATATATATATATATACTCCTAAATGTGGAATCCGAGATCCATATAGACACGTACCATACGATATCCATTCAAAAAATTCAAACTGCTTACATGTCAATTTAAAAAATCGTTAAACGGCTTAGATAACCAACTCAAAGTTATAAAACAAATGTAAACATGCTATCACAAGCAAAATTCTTTGATAAAATATGTATAGACCTTACGAGATCCATGCAGAAAGACGCATTTCGAGATCTCTTTCTATATATACATATATACTTTGAATGTTATGTAGAAAGTGAGATCCGTGCGATGTTGCCACATCATGGATCTCACATGACTTAGGTGACAATAATGTTTTACTGGTAGTGTAATTGTATATAAAAGTATAATTGGGCGGTATATTACGTAAATACGTTTTAGATACTTAAAGGGAAGAATACTTTTATTGTGAATAATAGGCAGACATGAGAACGATTGTTGCACCACTTGCGTTTCTGTTATTTTCTTGTTTTGACATGCGAGAGGAAGCAATTAACAACATACGCACGTGGTTCTTAAATGATTTTTTTTGTCTAATTAGATTGTATCTGAGCTAATTGTTTCAAATTTTTATTTTTGCTTTACTAATAGGATTTTGTTTTAAAGGAGAAGATAACAACGTAATTACTATTATCGTTAATATATTAAAACTTCTAAAAATTAGAATAATTATTTACTCAAATAAGAAAATATTAAAAATAAATACAATAAAACAATGTAAATAAGAAAATCTATGGTCCTTAATATTATTTTAATGATCATAAAGAAAACTGTTACTTTTTGCGGTATTGATTGAAAACAAATGCCTTCATCTTCTTCCAGTCTTTGTTTTCCATGCATGCGTACTGTTCTTTAAATTCTTCTATTTCGCATTCAGTTGGTGGCTTTTTATTTTCTATGTTATGTTTGAAATATACTTTAGTTACCCTTTTTTGATTTTCCGTCCATCTAACTTTAGAATATTTCACTTTCTCTTCTTTGGTGTTAGTTTCTAGTAGTTGTTTCTTCTTATGAGCACTCACATCTTCAAAATATATTATTAGTAATCTTAAATGTTATATCAAGTAGTATGTAATACCTTCTTCTTCATTACTCTTATCAGAATCAGGTAGCACTTCTTCAGATTTATTTTTCTTGCTACACCTTCTTTTTCCTTTTACATCATTTTGTTTGGCCACATTTTCTACAAACATTATCAGATATCGGCAGTTCTAAAACTTACACTTTTACCTACCACAACTTATTAGTTCGGGAGCATGAATTGTATTAACATCATTTATGTCATTTTCATCATTCTCGTCTTCTTCATCGGTAACTAAGTCTTCGTTCATGTTTTCATCTTCAAAAGTTTCATCTTGTGATTTTAATAGTAGCTTTGCTAATTTGGCCGTTTGGTATATTTCTTGGGGTAATCTAGAAATTAGCTCAGTAAAGAAGAGGCTATTAAAAAAAAAGTACCAACCTATAAAAATTCTGATGGGTAGTTATTGTGTGTCCTAAAAAGGTGCACAGTTGTTCCAATTCTGAAGAATCTAAATTATCAATTTGTGAAATAGTGGCAATGTGCTTTCGTAATTTTCCTGATGTCAAGGCTTGAGGATATTCGGCCCCAGATTCTTTGGCTAACGTTCTTAATGTAGAGTAACCATCTAAACATGTATCTTTATTTACGGTAGCAAACAAAAAAGGGTTTTTTGGTGGTATAAATTTTTTTCTAAGTACTAGTAAGCGTGTAATGTACTCTTGTACTTCTTCTGAAAATAAGACAGGCACGGGCTTATGACGTTTACCTCTGATTCGGATTCGTTTGTATTTTCTAAGAAGAATGCTTTCGCTTTCTGTCAAATTTTTCTTGAACTCTTCAGATATAATATCATTTCGTTCTTCTAAATAGCTCTCCAGTTGCAATCTTTCAAGTTCCCCCATTCGTCGTCTGTTTAAAGTGATTAATAGTGTGTAGCAACATTTTTGCAAATCATTAAAAGATTTACGATCTTCATTTTCTTTTAATTTTTCAAAGCAATCTTTCGCTTTCTCTTTAACAAAGTTATTCAGTTTTTTAATATCAGATGTTAATGGTATTATCGTGGGTTTCTTCCACTGATTTTCAACTAAATCTTGATTAGCCACACTGCTGACTTCGGCGTTCCAGTTTGTACTCACAAGTTGCCTCAAAGTTTTAATTTCCTTAGCCTTTTGATAACTATCGATACCTTTTATAAAAATCATATTTTTTTGTTGAATTTCAGAAAAAGCGTGATCACATAATTTTTGGCGTTGTGCCCATATGAAGAGCCCATGAATGCCCATATGAAGAGCCAGTGATGGTGCTTTTTCATATTTCTGCGTTTTCTCGTTAAAACCGGTGATATTTTGTGTGCATAAAATGAAATATTTAAAGTTTTCTGGTTTCAATGCCTCGAACAGGTTATTGTCATTAACATACGATTTCATATTCAACCATAGTCGAGAGAGTTCCCTTAATTTATTTTTGGTAACTTTGTTTAAGTGGTTATGACGATGCCGTTTTGCATAGAATGATCCAAATGATAAAATAAGAGGGTCACTTTTGGCTATTAGTGATATGCTATCACAACGCATGTTAAGTATACCTTCCTTTATTCGTAGATTACTAACAAATTTTGCATCCACACAACGAAAGGCTAAATAAGTTTGGGCCTCGGATACTGTATTTAATTTTTTATTGACCTCATTTTGTTGCCGTTGAGGACATTTATTGGCATGACGTTTCAAATAACGTTTCATATAATATCCATGACAATATAAGCATGGAAGAATATCTTCTGGAGATACAGTTTTTGTTGGTCTTTTTACAAGTTTGATTTCTTTTTGCGCAGGGGATAAGAAATTACCTTTTTTCTTAACAGGTCTATAAAGTTTTTTCTTTCAATACTTCCTACTTTCATATTCATGAACTGCTGTACAGCTATTTCGGAATTATGCTTTCTTATTAAATGTCGACTGAAATTTGTTACATTTTCAAAGCAATAAAGGCAAAAATCTCTTTTGTCCCAGATTCTTTTATTTCTATTTGAACTAGCAACCTTTGAACTCAAATACTAAAAAATATAATGAAGTATAGTATAAATTAAACCAATGTGCAAAAAAGTTGGTTAACAAGATTGTTTTAAGATATATATACATGGTTTTAATAATTTCATAATTTATTTAATTTGTGTTCAAAAACCATAACAAATTACTACTATTTTATTGCAACATTTTTTAAAACTCAAGTGAATTCAAAAATTTCTGTTTTAATTCCAGTTATAGAAAATTACATATTGAGAATATTCATTGTATCTAATAAAAACATGTGAATAATCTTGTACCAGCTTTTTAACACCGAGCGAAAAAATCACCTACATCAGGCATATTAAAAGGTAGTTTTCCAGAATCTGACATATGGAATGTATCTACTGTTTCAACATTTTCAGTGGTTATATTTTCTTCAAGATTTGTTGCTGAGATCTTTTCTACAATTTTGTCAGTATTATTATAGCTTTTCTGTTTTTCTTCTGGGTTATTATTTTGAAACACCTGAAAGTTCTCTATCTAAATTCACGGTTATGTATATATTTTTGAAAAAAGTAACTTATTTTTAGTATAGATTATAAATAAAGTCATTATACACTTTTTACAAAACTAGAATTTTGATGAAAAACGAAATAAACAATTTTGCTGTAATAATATGAGTTTTCTAAAAGTTAGTGTAGTATTATTGATGTTCCAATAAGCTAAAAACACAACAATTATGAAAAGAAAAATTTGTTGACATTTGCTTCCGTACTTAAAACGGACAGCCTCCACATGAATATCGCATCCAGAATAACGACCACATGGGTTTTGAAGTAGTAACGTACCTATTTAAGAAATTATCGTAGTCGCCAATGTGTATTATGCCAGAAAAACTGACAGTAGATGCTTCATTGAAACGAATATTAAAAACAAAAAATATCCGGATTCTATATTTTCAAAACTAGAAAAGAAACATCCGGAAATCTTTGTTCTCAAATCCCGGAAAATGTTATCTGCTTAGCACTATCGCAGTCACCATCTACATAATTTGTTCTTTTTTTTTATTTTAAGAATACGGAATCTCAGTAGTTTTGCTTTTTTAATTTTGGCATAATCCAAATTTCTATTGTTGACTTTGGTGCTCACAATGCACAGAAGTGGTGAGTGCTACAGTGTTAAGCAGTCAACACTTTTCGGGATTTGACATCAGACAAAATTTTCGGATAGTTTGCTTCTTTTGCATTCATTTTATTTATTAGATAGAGAATCCAGGTGTTTTCAATTTTTAATTTTTGTTTCATTGAAGTGTTGTCATTATCATTACAGAAAAGGCAACTACGATAATTTTACATAACCGACTTTTTTTGGAATTTGACTTGGAAGATAAAACGTCCGAATTTGAATCTAGCAGAAATTTTACTTCATATTCTTAAATAGGCAGTTGGTACTTCCAAAGCCATATGGTCGTTATTGGATGCAAACTTCATGTGGTGTAATAAGTTATAGATTTTAACATTTAATAAATAAATACCTCGGGCAAATTATTATATTTTGAGATGTCAGAATCAGTAAAAACAATTTGGTCTTGAATGGAAATATTAGAAGACGAACTATTTCGGCGTGTTTCCGTAGGTTTTGAAGTCTGTGACACACTTTGTAGTGATGTTGATACAGATGGTAAGTCCTACGGTTGTAGTGATTTATGAAATCTTATAAAGAATACATAAGACAGAAATATTGTATACCTCAACGTCATTGAGGAATCTACTCAGATGTGAATAGTTATCATCATTATTGAACGGTGTAGAAAACTTTCCACAATTTAATTCCTGCTGCAATAGTCAAACAAAAAACAATCTATAAATGCACCGAACAAATTTTTAATCATATTATGCTTACCAAATACTCATTTTTAGCAAATTTGGGACTTAACACTTCTAGATATCCCTATAAATATAGAATATTAACTTCAATATACGTATTAAATGTTTAAACAATAATTCACCGGTGTACTTCCTACAGAAGATGGTACATACTCCGGATCCTTATCAGAGTCATATGACTCAGAAGTATCGCTAGTTGCTAAAAAAATGAAATAAAAACGTAACACGAGACATAATTTAATTTTGTTTTTTAAGCAAGAAATTGTTTAGACATGATTTTGGTTGTTATTGCGATTTATTTTATGATCTTTGAAAGCAATCAACGAAGTCGGCGTATTGGAATAGTGACTCTGTTGAATATTTGTTGTTCTCTGTTAATTACTATTAATTGAAAGGAAATCAAACATCCCGTATATTGATGTAAAATTTTAACTTTTAGTGTTGAAATTAAAAAAGTTAATAGCAAATACATTTTGAAAACCTTCATATTGCTCTAGCCAAAACTTGCAAATTTGAAATTACTTGATTCTAACTTTGCACTGCAGAATTATGTTAAATCTATCATACTTACTCCTGCGTTGTGCCATGGATACAAGTTTTGCAGTTCTGCAAGATATATTTACATTTTTATGCATTTTTATATTGTTCATTTTCACTTGATACGATTAAAATTCATAAGAGAGGTGACGCTAAAAAGACGTTACGAATCAAAATGCCAAGTATCTACTACATTTAATACACTAGTTGTAGCTCGGTATGTATTTACGAAAAAAAGTAACTAAGTAATCATCACACGGAACGAGATCCATGCGCTGTTGCCTTTTTCGGATTTCGTATTCATTCTTATTACTTCCTAGGCGATATACAAAAACGAATTGAGCGCCACCTGAGACGAGTACATGCGAACTAATTATATATATACATCACGAAATAATGCGGAATTTGAGTACCGCCTAAAACTTCGGTTTTGAGATCTGCGCATCGTGTATATAGCGAAAAACATTATCTTACGTTTGGAGATCCGGCCGTTGGATCTCATGATCTCGGATTCCGCAAGTATATAATAAAATGGACCTCGAATTCCTCAGGCAGGAATATATATATATATATATATATATTGAATTTTTATTTTGATGTTAAATACAAATATTAGTTACAGTTCGATCGCTGAAAATTATTCGAAGGGATCCTCCTCAATCCCTTCCTTTCTATCCACCGCTTCATCCTCCGCTTCCGTCTCGTCACAAGGTTCCTCCTCTACGTTGCACGGGTTGTACAGCGTACCGGCGAGCTTGAAGAACTCTATGGAGGGGTCCAATGAAAGTTCCCGGCATCGCTTCAGAAACATATGCCTAGCTAGATTTCCAGGTGTATGAGCCTTCACTCTGCCAGAAGAACCCATTGACGCTTTGGCAGCCCTCCAAGAGCTCTCAATGGCATTGGTATGAGCACCTGTTTCCGGATCTTTGAAATGTAGTGAGTGGTTTACCTGTAACCGCAAACAGCATTTCAATTAGAAAAAATATTCACTTTGCAAAAGTCAATGCAGTTCGAAATTGATTGAAACAATACCAATCATAGCACGCACACACACCGGCAGGCCAACCCAGGGGCACATGTTGATCAACACGCAGACCAACACAACAACATGCAAACCAACACAACGACAGGCAAACCAACACAGCAACGCGCAGGCCACCGCACAGACACCGGTAGGCCAACCCAGGGGCACATGTGGATCAACACGCAGACCAACACAACAACAGGCAAACCAACACAGGAACGCGCAGGCCATCGCACACACACCGGTAGGCCAATCCAGGGGCACATACGGATCAACACGCAGACCAACACAACAACACGCAGACCAACACAACAACACGCAAACCATCACAACAACACGCCATCCAACACAACAACATGCAAACCATCACGACAACACGCAAACCATCACAACAACACGCAATCCAACACAACAACACGCAAACCATCACAACAACATGCAAACCATCACAACAACACGCAATCCAACACAACAACATGCAAACCAACACAACAACATGCAAACCAACACAACGACAGGAAAACCAACACAGCAACGCGCAAGCCACCGCACACACACCGGTAGGCCAACCCAGGGGCACAAGTGGATCAACACGCAGACCAACACAACAACATGCAAACCAACACAACGACAGGCAAACCAACACAGCAACGCGCAGGCCACCGCACATACACCGCTAGGCCAACCCAGGGACACGTGTGGATCAACACGCAGACCAACACAACAAGATGCAAACCAACAGAACAACAGGCAAACCAACACAGCAACGCGCAGGCCACCGCACAGACACCGGTAGGCCAACCCAGGGGCACTTGTGGATCAACACGCAGACCAACACAACAACAGGCAAACCAACACAGGAACGCGCAGGCCATCGCACACACACCGGTAGGCCAATCCAGGGGCACATACGAATCAACACGCAGACCAACACAACAACACGCAGACCAACACAACAACACGCAAACCATCACAACAACACGCCATCCAACACAACAACATGCAAACCATCGCGACAACACGCAATCCAACACAACAACACGCAAACCATCACAACAACACGCAATCCAACACAACAACACGCAAACCATCACAACAACATGCAAACCATCACAACAACACGCAATCCAACACAACAACATGCAAACCAACACAACAACATGCAAACCAACACAACGACAGGAAAACCAACACAGCAACGCGCAGGCCACCGCACACACACCGGTAGGCCAACCCAGGGGCACATGTGGATCAACACGCAGACCAACACAACAACATGCAAACCAACACAACGACAGGCAAACCAACACAGCAACGCGCAGGCCACCACACATACACCGCTAGGCCAACCCAGGGGCACGTGTGGATCAACACGCAGACCAACACAACAAGATGCAAACCAACAGAACAACAGGCAAACCAACACAGCAACGCGCAGGCCACCGCACAGACACTGGTAGGCTAACCCAGGGGCACTTGTGGATCAACACGCAGACCAACACAACAACAGGCAAATCAACACAGGAACGCGCAGGCCATCGCACACACACCGGTAGGCCAATCCAGGGGCACATACGGATCAACACGCAGACCAACAACAACACGCAGACCAACACAACAACACGCAATCCAACACACCAACACGCAAACCATCACAACAACATGCAAACCATCACAACAACACGCAATCCAACACAACAACATGCAAACCAACACAACAACATGCAAACCAACACAACGACAGGCAAACCAACACAGCAACGCGCAGGCCACCGCACAGACACCGGTAGGCCAACCCAGTGGCACATGTGGATCAACACGCAGACCAACACAACAACAGGCAAACCAACACAGGAACGCGCAGGCCACCGCACACACATCGGTAGGCCAATCCAGGGGCACATACGGATCAACACGCAGACCAACACAACAACACGCAGACCAACACAACAACACGCAGACCAACACAACAACACGCAGACCAACACAACAACACGCAAACCATCACAGCAACACGCAATCCAACACAACAACATGCAAACCAACACAACAACATGCAAACCAACACAACGACAGGCAAACCAACACAGCAACGCGCAGGCCACCGCACAGACACCGGTAGGCCAACCCAGTGGCACATGTGGATCAACACGCAGACCAACACAACAACAGGCAAACCAACACAGGAACGCGCAGGCCATCGCACACACACCGGTAGGCCAATCCAGGGGCACATACGGATCAACACGCAGACCAACAACAACACGCAGACCAACACAACAACACGCAATCCAACACACCAACACGCAAACCATCACAACAACATGCAAACCATCACAACAACACGCAATCCAACACAACAACATGCAAACCAACACAACAACATGCAAACCAACACAACGACAGGCAAACCAACACAGCAACGCGCAGGCCACCGCACAGACACCGGTAGGCCAACCCAGTGGCACATGTGGATCAACACGCAGACCAACACAACAACAGGCAAACCAACACAGGAACGCGCAGGCCACCGCACACACATCGGTAGGCCAATCCAGGGGCACATACGGATCAACACGCAGACCAACACAACAACACGCAGACCAACACAACAACACGCAAACCATCACAGCAACATGCAATCCAACACAACAACATGCAAACCATCACAACAACACGCAATCCAACACAACAACACGCAATCCAACACAACAACATGCAAACCAACACAGCAACATGCAAACCAATACAGTAACGCACAGGCCCACGCACACACACATCTCGGCACATTCCATGCTTACCTTCAGGTGCTCATAGCCTTCTCCTCCAAGGCAGTCATAAGCTCGCCAGTAATCGCTTATTACTGTTGTGCCTAGCAGAATCCACTTCCTTATAATTGGCAACAATGTGCCTGCGCCACGCTCCTCGGCGGATATCATAAATATTTTGCCAGAGCCTCTCTCATATCCTTCGAATACCCACTGTCCTTCAACGGCATGACCTCGGTGGTATTTCCTTTTTCCAAACTTGGATTCATCTATTTCGACGATCACCCCTTCTCCCCCTAACTGTTGGGGTGATTTTACATATGCATCTAATACCACCTCTTGGCAAAATGATGCCCAATCAACGGCGGTTGTTGGTGCAATTTCCGCTTGCATGACAATAGTATTTACCTTGGCGCAATGTACCCATAAATTGACAAATCCTAGTATCTGCCAGGCTTCCAGTTTTGACTTTGCGAAGAAGGTGCCTGTGCGAAACTCCAATTGTTTTGCACACTTCCTCGCCTTCTGCTTACGCATCGACATCTTCGCCGTACAAATCCAAAGGTAACCGTCAAGTCTGAAACATTAAAAACAAGGTTGCAAAAGTTGATAGAAACTAAACATAAATTTTACCTATTGCGGGATTTTGAAAGAACAAGGTAGTTCTGGCAGGAAGGGCACTTGTACTCACCTTCCTGGGGAACCAGTCCCCAGTCCTGCAACTGCCCCACCAAAGTTGCAGGACCCCGGCATATTTCAAAAGTTCTTAAATTGAGAAACTCCATCACTACAACAAAGTACATAACATTGTATACACTTGTAAATAGAAAATAGTATTCATAACTCACCAATTTCTTGACGATGCAAAACACACTTTGCAAAGAAAGAAGGGAAAGGTTCAGAAAAAGCAGACAAAAGAAAAGTGGAAAGAAAATAAGAAAAAGCAGAAAAAACAGTTGAAATAGATAAGTCAAAAATAAAACAGAAAACCGGTAAGAACCTAAAAATAAAATGCAAAAAAAAAATACTCTAAAAGCAAACCTAAACTAAAACTATAATACCTAAACTAAAACTACAAAAGTAAACCCAGCACCGAACTAAAACTGCAATAAAACCACAAAGCAATAATTGCGGAAATCAAAATATATGCAAATATCAAAATAAAAATAAACGCTCTACGCCGATAAAAAAACTATAAAATAAAAACGCAAAATAAAAAGAAACTACAAAATATCGAAAATCAAAGCACGCGAAGAGATCTCACTAGACAGAACCAAAGCCTACTAGGAAATGAACGAAAATGGCTACCGGATCGATGAACGGCTACCTGTTGTCCTACCAACGGCTAAGTGCGACCAACGTTGTAACAAGAAAAATTACCAAACCCAGTAGATTCTTTCCAAACATGGCGGCAATTTTGCATATTTTTTAACGCTAATATCCACACTCCGGAAAGTCGGCGCGCTAAAATTTTTACGTATTTGTGATTGTTCCCTAATGAGCTACACATGACACAAATTTAAACAAAATCGGTGCGGTTTGGATATTCCTAAATATAGCCCTTATAGGTGCTAATTTGTCAGTCGATCTTCTTATTTCTCTGGTGTCCAAATCGTCGAAGCGTAGGCATCGTAAAAGAAAACGAAATCGCATTTGAGACATTGTCAACCAGAATGTTTCTGTTCCACAGCCTTTTCTATCTCAAAGCTCACTAGTACTGACATTCGCACTTTTTATTGTGCTCGCTAAATATAATAATCCCAAGAGAGCTTTAATTTCGAGCATATCTGCTGGTTTTGCACTACGTTCTCTAGTGTACTTTTCTGATATTTTAGATATGTATTTATTCGTACTGTCAACTATATTTTGTAAAATGTCTTCTGTAAAACATAAATTCCAACAACAATTACAAATCTCGCGTATTTTTCATGTGGTCTAACATATGGAAGGTGAGTTACTAAGTCACACCTCCGTGTTCTGCGATTCTGCAGAGGAATGTGCTTTTGCCGTAACGATCCATCTTTCCTCCTCAAGGCAGGCACTCGAGGAATTTTTGCTTGACTAGGACCGGCTTCGCTCGCACCTACACCTTCATATGCTCTTCATTAGGATTATCTGGATCACTTCCTTCTTGTTCAGATTCGGAGTCTGATTCACGTTCTTCAATAACCTCTTTATCGGCCTTTATCGGTTCATCATCAAAGGGTTCTTCATCGGATTGTATTACCTCTAACAAGTGTAATAAATGTTGTTCTTCTTGTTCGTAACTCTCCTTCCTATATACATTACCGGCCATAAGTATTTAGCCACCTTATTTTTTCTTAGAATTCTGAAATAAAATCGCATTTGAATAGTGGATAAATGGTTTAATGATATTTACTGACTATTTACATCTTTATACATCTATAGAAACATTTATAGAAATATATATATATATAACAAATTACGTCAAATATTGGTTTCGTCAATATAGCCTCCTTTCGTTCTCATAACTGCAGCGCATAGTCGAGGCCCTCTAGAAATTAATTTTGCCAGAATCTCGGGCGATAAGTTGTTCCATTCTTCCCAGAGAAGGGTCCATAGTGCCGCGGAAGATGTTGGAGCGCTTTGTTTTACTTTTCTATCCAATTCATCCCATAATAATTCTATTGGATTCAAGTCGGATGATTGAGGGGGCAATTCCATTACTGTAAGGCTGCCCTCCTGTTATCTTGAAAAAATGTGAAGTTTTCTCCGATTAAGCGCAACCCCGATGACACCACATTACTTTCTAAAATAGCTCTATAGCTCTCCTTTCTAAGAATGCCATCTATTTTTACTAGGTCCCCGACAGAAGTACCTGCAAAGCACCCCCAAATCATTACCGAACCTCCTAAGGGCCGGTTGTATAAACACTTTGAACTACAGTTCACTGTTGAATTGCAGTTCAAAGTTAAAAAGTTGTTGCATCAACAATATTTCAAACTGATCTTAGTTCAAATCCGGAGTTCAAGTGAACGCCCACTTTCGGCCGTTCAGAAGTTGAACTGTCGATCAAAACGATTTTCTAACCTCACACTTTTCCTTTTGTGCTGTATTGTATATCCTTATCAAGTTTATAAAAATGTATGAATATAACAAAGTTTTAACCGATGATGAAGATTTTTTGGGTCTTGTGGATGCTGCAATGAATACTAGGATGCCACGGACATTTAGGGAACGTCCGAATCATTTCACTAAATGGACAAACACTGAATTTTTGCAAAGATTTCGCTTAACAAAAAACACAATTGCTTATATTATTGAAAGTGTTTCTCCAGCAATCTCTACCACAAGCAGAAGGTAAAATTAGTCGGTGTTTCTTCATTATAACATAATATATATACATTTTAAGGAATCAAGCTCTGTCAGCTTCAGAAATGGTACTCCTAACCTTAAGGTTTCTTGCAACAGGGTGTATTTTGCAAGTAGTTGGAGATTTTTCCGGTGTGGACAAATCTACAGCAAGCAGAGTCATTAATAAAGTGACCCGGGCAATTGCAGATATGCATGAAACTTATATATCATTATCCAATGACGAAATAAATATTGCTCGCCAGGGATTTTTCAACATAAGCAGATTTCCGAGATGCATTGGAGCTCTTGATTGTACCCATGTAAAGATTCAATCTCCTGGTGGAGAAGAACCAGAAATTTTTAGGAATCGGAAAGGCTATTTTTCTTTCAATGTGCAAGCAATATGCGATTCCCAATTAAAAATTTGGGATATTGTCTGTAGATGGCCGGGATCTGCCCATGATGCAAATATATTCCGGAATTCCAGAGTGCGTGCTCGGTTTGAAAATGGAGAATTTGGTGAAAATTTATTGGTCGGTGATAGTGGATATGGTAACAAACCATACCTGATTACGCCTCTTTCTAATCCAAGAACTCCAGTAGAACATTTATTTAACGAAGCACAAATGAGAACAAGAAATCCGATAGAGAGATGTTTTGGTGTATTAAAACGTCGATTCCCAATATTAGCATTAGGAATTAAATTAAACGTGCAAAAAGTGGAAGCAATTGCTATATCATGCGTAGTGCTTCATAATATAGCATGCATGTTGAGAGATGATGTTCCTGTCGTAAATGAAGAAGTTGAGATGGCTATTGAATTGGGAAATATTGCTATACCTGTAGTACAACCAGGCGTTGAGAATATAGCCTTAAATAATATTGTATGGCAAGCTTTGATAACTGAGTACTTTCAGCCTTTGTTAGATAATGTAGCACATGGATAGAATGTAAAATTTCAATAAAAAGTATTTCATCAACTTATTATTTCGATGTCCATAAAAGCATTCTCACATGTAAAATTGATTTAATCTTAAAAATCGAGATCAAATAAAAGTGAATATATCAAAATATTTATTTTAAATAAAACAAAATCTCTTGCTAACAAAACAATACATATGCAATATAACAGTATATAATAATAATAATAAATGACTTTATTGTGTTAAATAATATACACAATCCTAGGGCGAGACCCAATAAGGAAAGCAAATGCCTACATCTATACTTCTAAATTAATAAGAATGCATTGTGACTGTGTACGTTATCAAAAAACTACAAAGAAAAGAACACACGAGTAATGCAAACGCTTAAGTAAGAGACTACAGTTATTAAGTTGAAATTACAAAAATAGCAGAAAAAGAAAATAATTTAGCTATTAAAACAAATTTAAAAATATTGCAATCCTTGTATGTAATATATGAATTTACTAGGAGCTATACTGTAATTGCTAGATTCAAGTTTTGTTTAGCAGCTGCTCCTTCTGCAGTTGCAGGATCTCCAGCTCTAGTTCGGCTTTTTTAGCTTGGAGAAGTAATCTTTGATCACTCTCCTTTGTGTCGAGTGCCATTTGATGTTTATGGCGTTCCTTCATCAATTCAATTCTCAAAAGGTGCTCTTTTTCGAGAAAATCTCTCTGTTGAGAGGCGCATTCGGCTTTACTTGCAGCCCACAAATTAATTTTGTTCGATAGAACATTTGTATTCTCTAAAAAAAAAAAACAGTAATACATTAGAGATATTATAATAAGTACAAAATTTACCTTTACCAGAGGCCTTCCTTAAAATGGTTTTCAATGGCTTGGATGTTGGGGTTCGAAGCTTGTCTGGAGTCATTTTTGTCCAATCAGTCGGTAAAGCAGCTAAAAAAGAAAACTGATCAATCAAATGTATATTTGCTACAACCAAACAACTTTTGTTTTTAGTTTTGTTTTCTATCTATAATCGAAAGTAAGATAAGATTAAGTTTACCACTCTTTAGTACGGAACCCTAAAAAGCACTTAGGTACCTTTACCAATTTATGTTAGAATACTTACTCGAACAACTAGGTACTGATTTGCATATAACCTGCGAAACCTCTATCTTTCTTCGCTTAGAAGTCACTTCTAAAAAACATGTTATTTGTTAAATTAATATAAGTAGAAATATTGTTTACTTATACCTGGCAATGAAATTTCTTCCTCGTCAGAATCTTTGACTTCTTCCTCCAGTGGTTCTACATTTAAAAAATTGATTAGAGCTATAATTAATAAAAATCCATGATATGAACTTACCTGAATCGGATATATTGGTATGACTACCTTCCATCTGCGTGTTTTTATATTCTGAAACAAATGCTGCTTTTATTACAATTTGATTTTCATTAATTTTGCTAAAAACTTACTAACGTCTCCACCAAATTCGGAATTAAAGCCTGTCATCTGAGTGCCCAGGATATCTTTGATTTTTTCATCGATATCGTCAAATGTCTTGGGTTTTTCAGGTCTTCCTCCAGTTCCTTGCAAGTAAGCTTTCCCATCTGCAAACTTTTGTTTCGACCTCTTTTTTTGGTTTTCATATTTGCCACGAAGAACTTTTGCATCTCTATATGGTTCTCCACAAATACTGTTGAATTCATCGGACAGCTGCTCCCAAGCCTTCTGCTTTAGTTCATTGTTCGTTTTGTCAGTCTTTTTGCACTCGACTGTACTTTTGTATTTCAGTACAAGGCTCATTAATATGCCAATCTCTTTTGCACTGAAATTAACAGTTCTTTTCTTAGAAGAAACCAAAGAAGAATCTAGAAAAAGTTTAAGACCTTAATAATTTCAGCTATTTATAAATGCAGAGGTAATGTTCATAGTGCAACTAGCAAAAATATTAATTTATACCTACCTACTTGTATGCTATTAGTATGTGTAGAAAACACACTTTAACAGATAATAACGATTTATTTTTAACCTAGCCCACCAAATCAAACAAAACTCTTAGGTTATGTTATATGTCAAAAATCGTAAAAGAGTGAAAGCAACTAAATATTAACAGTGCCAACATAAACGAATCACAGTTCAGCTGAACTAAAGTTCACTTCACATTGAACAACGTAATAACGAATGAACGCAGTTCGCAGGCTGATCGACGTTCCGTTGAACCTAAGATCAGAATTGCTTTATACAACCGGCCCTAAGTGTTTGACGGTCGGTATAATGCATTGATCCGACACTCTTTCTCCCCGCGACCTCCGAACAAAAACACGTCTGCGTGAGCCATAAATTTCGAACTTGGACTCGTCACTCCATAGCACTTTATTCCAATCTTCGATGGTCAAATTCTGGTGTGTTTGTGCCCACTGATAGTGCTTCTATTTGTTTTGTTGCCGTAATAAGGGCTTTCTTACCGCTATTCGTCCGTGGAGTCCGGCTTTGCGTAAGCGCCGCTTCACTGTAGTCACACTAATCGGTTCCCCGCGTCCCGTGTTCACTTCAGCCGCGATTTCCGGTGCTGTCTTTCATCGATTTCGTTTGCTTGTTATTATGATTCGACGATCCTCTGCTGGCATCGTTATTCTTGGTCGTCCACTTCTCTTTTTGTTTATTAAACTGCCGCTACTTGCAAATTTGTTGAAATTGTAGTCCACTGTTTGCCTAGTAACGTTCAATTCGCGTGCAATTTCTCGGTTGCTTTTTCCAGTTTTGTGATAGTCAACAATTAAAGCACAAATAACACTAAGAAGAAAACGCACAGATAACAATTCGATTTCGATGTGTCTTCACGACAACAGTAAATTTCGAACTAACAATTTACACTGGTATAAAGAACTCTTTATTACAAAGTATAATTTCAAACTAAACTATATTGCAACCAAAATTCCAAGAAAAACGCATTAACAACGCTGATACTGTTGTCACTCAGGTATAGCCAAACCGAATATATATTTCTAAGAACTCACTAATGTAGCGTATACGAATGAAACTTGGTACCAATGCATCTACATACGAGGGTCTTTGTATCTAGTTTCATTGTTTGTAATAGATAATTTATAACGAAGAATCAAGAAAAAACATAGGTGGCTATAAAACTATGTAAAAATATTAAATTTTGCAATTGAGGGGGTGGTGTCGCTGAGAAAAGAAAATTGAACTATACACGAAAAAGAAAAAAAATCGTATAGCTATATTATGTAAAGTGCATGTTGCAACAATAATAGCCAAGGTTGTTTGAACTTTTGTTCGCAAACCTACTGCCAAACATGGGAACCTCCGTTTTAAGACTCCAAATGTTCGCTCAACTACATTCCTCGTTGCTTTATGTGCATTGTTGTATCTTTGCTCAGCTTGTGTAGCAGGGTTTGTTATTGGAGTTAGTAAATAGTTGCCGCAAAGATATCCATTATCTCCCAATAAATAACTATTAGGATATTCCTGATTTTCGAATTGTGCACGTACTTGAGAGTTATCGAATATTGTTGCATCATGCACTGAACCTCTTCAGGCAGGTGTTTCAGGGCACGATACGTGATTCCGTCATGGCCAGGGGCTTTGTTGGCGGGGAAACTCTTGACGGTCGCACTCACCTCGTCCGGCGACGTCGGCCTTATCGAATCCTCGAACACGATCTCATCTAAGCGGCGCCTTAGCGCGCGATGAACGCGGCCGATATGGTCAACGTCCGCGTTCTCGTATCTGGGGCTGAACTGCTGTTCCAGAGAATCGGAAAAGGCTTCCGCCTTATCCTCCTTGATAAAGGCCATACCTCGGGCGCCGTGTATGGGCGGCATTGGGACGTTTGTCTTGCGTATAACCTTCACCGATCTCCAGAACGAGGACGCCGATCCTGAGGCCGCTTCCAAGCATTCATCCCACCGCTGATCGCGAAGCTCTTCGAGTCTGGCTTTAACTACATTCCTCGTTGCTTTATGTGCATTGTTGTATCTTTGCTCAGCTTGTGTAGCAGGGTTTGTTATTGGAGTTAGTAAATAGTTGCTGCAAAGATATCCATTATCTCCCAATAAATAACTATTAGGATATTCCTGATTTTCGAATTGTGCACGTACTTGAGAGTTATTGAATATTGTTGCATCATGCACTGAACCTCTTCATCTCGCAACAACATTTAAAATTTTGAATTTAGAATTTGCAACCACTTGCACATTTATTGAAAAGTAACCTTTTCTATTCCTATACAGCTCTGCATTCTGACCTCCAGGTGATTGAATAGGTATATGTGTACAGTCAATTGCACCAATGACACCGGGAAATCCAGCTATATTGAAAAAGTCTTGTTTATAACTGTTTGCCTCAATTTGGTGAGGCATTTCAATAAATGTATCTTTTAGTAATGCCACATAATGTGTGACTCTTCTAATAATGCGGCAAATTGAGCTTTTACTTATATTTACTTGATCACCAAGTAAATTTTGGAAAGATCCAGTGGCATAGAATCGCATTGCAACGGCAACTTACAATTCTGGTGAAATAGGATTATTTCTGTTGGTATGTGCCTTTAAATTCTCAGTTTGGAAGCACGATACCTCATTTTAAAATCTATCTCATCAAACAGATCTAAAGGGTCATTTCTGTTGCGAAATATCCTTGGCCTCGGAAGAATTACTTCCACATTTGAATCTGAGGAGGATGACGATGATGATGACATTTTTGTTCTAAAAAATACATTACAAATGTACATTATAACCTAATCTCTTTTAATATTATTTAACTGAAATGAGAAGTATACAACATGTTAATCAAAGATAATTTACCTACCTGTAATTATTTAGGTGACAAAAGTGTCCAGTATTTTATAAATGTATAAATAAATTTATTTTCCAATTTCTACGATCAGCTGTTCGTATGGTTAAACAGGCTGTTAGAAGTTAATCAGACCTGCTTGTGCGGTTAACACTTGACGGCGCGGTTTGCTCTAACCGAGGTTGGTGAAACGAATGCGTAACCTTAACGGCGCAGTCAAGAGATAATCGCGCGGTTAAACTTTTGTGAAACCGGGCATACGTTTGCTAATTTCCTATTTAGTGTGCTACTTTCGCTAAAAGATGTATCAATTTGTGTTTCGTCAAGGTTAGGAATTTTAAGATCAATGTGTTCTAAGCTTTTACCTCGATATTCGCCCATTAATTTCTTTTCTAAGAGAAGCAGAAGTTTCGACAGCAATTTTCTTCAACACTTTGTAAAACCTGTATTTGGATTGGCAAAAAGGTAAGGGTTTGATCCAAGTCGCAAATTTCCTGGATTTCAACAAAATGTCGGTATGCTTCTGCGTGTCTTTGGTAAAGATTACGGGTACTGCTCTACCTTCCTTTCATGATAAGTAGTTTAATATTTTTAACTAACACTTTCTCTGTTGCTGTCAATGATTGATAAATATCTTTAATTCCCGACTCATCTTCTTCTCTTAAATAGTCCTCTATTGTAATTCTTTGCACTTCTTTTAGCGTTTCCAAAAATTGGTATAAACGTTTAAATAAAGTTACTGCAAATTAATTTACATATCTTGAAAGTAAATTCTAACATCCGTGAAGTGAAATGAACATGGTAAGACTTCATAGAACAGACTTACCGCAAAAAAAGGATTTCAATTTATTTCTATCAGCATCTGTTAAGTTCGAACCTTCAGTAGTATCCTATATTGGTTGTTGTATTTCCAGCTGTTCTAGCCTCACCTTGTCTTTATGACAAACCATAGCTACCATATACTTTTCTCTTGTTGGCATGTTGTAGTACTCTATTTACAAAAATCAAATTGTATTCAGTAAAAATAAATTAACTACCATAAAGCTACAAGCGCTGTTGCCAAT
Organism: Dynastes maya; assembly: GCA_029619315.2. Classification (NCBI taxonomy): domain Eukaryota; kingdom Metazoa; phylum Arthropoda; class Insecta; order Coleoptera; family Scarabaeidae; genus Dynastes; species Dynastes maya. Next base: position 47,935,323 of record JAROYE020000002.1, read on the forward strand.
TCTGGGATGTCAGAAATAATGGTAAACAAAAAACAATATACTCTGTGACCACTTGGATGTCACGTAATTCACCGAGAATATTTCTGCTATACACAGCGGAAGCAAATATACAAAATCGTTTTTGAATGACTGTGCACAATTCAATCCTGCCGAAGCTGCAGCTATTAAGGAGAGTCAGTCGAAATTGCAAGATATTTCCGTTGAAACAGATTAAAAAAATATTCGTAGCTACTATAAAGGATTAGCTGACGCAATAGACCAATTACAAAATAGATCGTTATCATTATTGGAGTCTCTGCAAATTATGGACGGAGTGCATACATAGCTACTGACTATACATGACGCAAAATATAATCGCGTTTTAGAAAAGTTCGAGAGCGTGCTACAGAAAGATCCCGATTTTAGCACACTAAAACAAATTTGTGATGGTGTATCGAATAATCCACTGACTAAGTACAAAGAGTATTTTAATCATGCATGTATAACATCGGTAGATGTTGAACGCTCTTTTTCAAAATATAAACTCATTTTCTCACCACGGCGAACATCGCTCACCGAGACAACTGTGGAAACACATCTAATGGTGTCAACTTTTTGCCACTCTTATCCATATGATGTTAATACTGATAATGGTGCTTCTAGTTTTACTGTTCCGTAGCCAAGGCTGCTTAAAAGGGTGAGTTTCACTACTTTTCACATATTATAATTATGTATTAGTTCTGTTATTTTGTTTCTATTTTCTTACTATTGTTTTTGTATACTAGGCAGGTACGGCTATGGAACGGCTCCCTGTTACCGGGCTCCACTTATAACATATTAACTTCTTCTAATTCATAAACATACAACAAAAAAATACATTTAATTCTTTTGTAACATTCTTTTACGCTTATAAAAATAATTAATCTGAATCATTGAGTCGATTTGAGTTTCTTTCGAAGCAATTTCTGCGTCATTACAGCGTGTTCTAAACAAAAAAAATTCGTTGCAATTTTTACAGGAGTATTTTGTAACTCTCTTATTATTACATGCACAGGCCACGCAACGTTTTCGTTTATTACTGTTTGTTGACGTTGACGCTTCCTCAACTTCAGTTGTTGCAGATTTAAATGTTTGCAACTTTTGTTGGAGAGATCTTGGGATACCCGTTGAATCTTCTGTACGGCGACGATTTCGTAAAGACATCACTTTGATGTACTAATCTTGCTGTTTACACGTTATTCGTGGCCTTCCACTACGCGCTCGATCAATTGTTCAGTTTCTTGCATTCTTTTAATTGTTTGACGCACGCAATGCTTCGATACTCCCACTTGTCGCGCGATTCTTCTATTTGATATTGGTATGTCGTGTAAAGCTATAATCCTTGCCCTTTGTTCGATGCTTAATTGTTTTCTTGCCATATTTTCGCTATTATACACCAAATACATGGTTTTCATCACCAGAATCATCAGTATCTTCTTCGTCGTCGGGAGGAAAATATGTATATATTATCAGGGATATGACTTTCATTCATAACTTTTTCCGCTTCTTCCATCAACTCATGAAGCGTCAATGGTCGCTTCATATCTCTAAAAAATATAAAAAAATGAATAGTTTATTTGACCACTGTCCTTTATACAGGGAAACTTTTTTGGTCATAAAAGATGGCACATACAAAATTCAAACTAAACCTTAGAATGAATCAAAAGATGCGTATTTTAAAATGACAATAACACAAAAAATCCCAAATTATATTTATATAATATAATTTGACTTTTCCTTTGTTTTATTTTAATGGTAAAATTTAATAGAAAAAGCGTACTACAAAAAAACAAAATTAAAATATATTAGAATTTATTGTATATGTAGGGGCTATGTACACTGCCAACAACATATATCAGGACAAAGTAAGTTCTGCGCTGGCTACCTTTCTCTGTTTGAATCTATCGCATACCCTTTCCCGTATTTGTATTTACTTCGCAGCGAGAGACGGTCTCGAACACTCGAATAAACAATCCGTATCGATGATGGATACAGTGATACCTACCCTTTTACAACCTACTTGTGAAAGAGAATATGCCGTTGCCTCTTTTTACCGATCTCTTACGGGATGTTGCGCTATCTACGCACGTCACATACTTGTAGATATAGCGATTCTCGCATTTTGATGTGGAGCGAGTAATGAAATTTTAAAACACATATTCAGATTGATTCTTCCATATTAATATACATAAGATGTAGAGCCTATGATGTGTGTATTGTAAATCAGATTAGACCTAAGTTCCACTAAATACTTTAATTTGAAAACTTATACAAAAACAATGATTTTAAAGTATTTTTAGAATTATAGCGAATTAGTAAAAAATCGCCGCAAATGTGATAAAGACAGAAAGAAGTAGTGCTAATAAATTTGAAAACAAAAAAATTTAGCGTCTTCTACGTTATTACAAAAACCAGCAAACTATGAACGAAATGAAGAAAACTTGAAGGCAATAATAACTTTTAATAAACAGCATACTGAAATGTGCGATGGCTTTATAACGAACGAAATTTATTATGAGCAAGAAAAGAAAAATGGAAGGTAATATGTGATCACGCATGGCTTGACTAGCTTTCTCGTATTGGGTTCTCCTATAAACTTAATACAATTACTTATCTAAGCGCATTCTTTTGCAAAGTATACGTGAAATTTTCTTCCGCATTCGTTTTCAAAATAAGTATTATTGGCATGAACATATGATTTTTAAAAAAGCAAGTTCTGTAATTCTTTGGAAACTGAAAATTTGATTTCTACAATAAACTGTTGAAATACTTTTCTGTAGAAAATAAGTGCAAGTAAATCGTGTGCGCAGTGAATTATTTGCATTTTGTTAAAATGCAAGAGGCAACTAATAATAAGAGAAGTAACATTAATGTCTTTATTGTACAATAGGGGGCAATAAATTTAAGTGACAAATATCCATAACCGAAATGAAAATTGACGTATAATAACATCAAAAACCTTTTAGGATGTTCCAAAGGCCCAGTACATAACATGGATAAATCAGGAATTTACAAAATTTCATGTAAAGATTGTGATCAAGTGTATATTGGGTAGACAAAAAGATCAATCAGAGTTAGGTACAAAGAACATTTGGCTCATCTCGAATTCAGAAGGTTTGATAAATCTAGTGTTGTCCTACATATGTTTGAAAATAACCACAATATTGATAATAGAAAATTAATTTAAAACGTTAAGAGCATGATTCAATATAATTGTTATGAAGACATGGAAATATACAAAAAAAAATCACTTTAAATTCAGATTAAGGACCACTAAATTCCAGCCTTTATCCTTTGTTACATCATATATAGTTAATTACAGCGGCAGATATTAGAAGTATATGTGGAATGAAACGCTTTATTGAAAAACATGGATTTTAATAACTTACGTCATCCTGACTATTTATATTTTAATTTAGGGATTACTTATCTTTAGTTTTGCATTGTAGGCATTATTTATAGTCACGTGCAATGAAACGGCTCATCAAGAAACACTTAAAGTAGCAGGGTATTATATATTGATAATTAAGAAATAAATAAGCATTAGGATGTTTATTTTACATATTGCGTAATTTATTTGCTATATAAGGTTAATTTTACACTTAGTTTCTTAATTCAGTTTCACTGCTGATGATGGTAGCTTTGCTATCGAAACGTGTGTCCAGTACGGGTTAAGTATTGCGGTAAGAGTTTTAGTGAACTGTTTCAGTGTTCTAGTGCCACAGATTTAGAGTATCCGATTAAAGCGGAAATACTGACAAATAAGGCCAAATCTTAAAGGACAGTTTAAGTAGGTACTGCCATTAGCTCTTCGTCCAGCGAATCCTTATATATAAGCTAAGAAACCATGAACACACACAAAAGGCCTAATAAGTAACTGAACTCACCATTCTACAATGAGAAAACAAATAGATAAGGAAAGTGCGAGGACAACTTATCGTACGCAATTGCACGCTCCGTATTCCCCGGACCCTGCTCCCTATGACTTTTCATGAAATAGTAGGGGATGTATTGCAAATAATTTTTCGATATAAATTTCATATACAAAAATTTGGAGATATTTATTTGGACCTCCAATAAAATTGCGGTCCCAAACTTTTATACCACTTGTTTTTTAATAGAACCAATATTATTTGGATACACTAATTCAAAACGCAAGAAACGATCTGAACGTATGAACGATCGACGATCTATTTCAAAATACGTCGCAGCCTGCTGACGTCTAAGCGCTCAGACCTTATGTATCGGAGGCGCATAATCAAGGCTCGGCAATCCGTACGGGAACACGTCACTGCTAGCATAGCCGTTCGTTCGCGCCTATCGGTAGGAATTGACAGTGTACAGTAATATAACACATTATCCTGATACCTAGTTTTATGTCTAGACATTTGAAGCATCCTTGTTTTATTTATTGCTGCTTGTCTTTCAAATAATTCATAGATTTAGATATTTTTTATATACATAGTAGATACACGGTTTCAAACATATCTGCATTTAGTTTTTTCGTCCCAGAGTTGTTTACTTCTATTCTCCCGACGAAGACAGAAATATTGTTGAATGTAAATTTTAGAAAATAACCTACTAAGCGAATTACAATTTATAAATAACAATAGCACATTTTGAGAAGAGCAACATAACATTAGTGGAAGCTCCAAATATATTAGATGGTGCAATAAATCAATTAAAAGTTGTTCCCAGAGAATTTAGATACAAGTTTAATCAGAATATTATGTCCGTGTTCAACAGAAACACAGATTTACGGAAATACTAAATGAATTCCCTATTAATGCAAATCTAAATACCGATGTACTCACAAGATACCGTACTATTATATACGATATTATAAATTTGCTCCACTAATTGGTTGCGATATTGAAAGAACATTTCCTGCATTTTAAGAAGTACTGACATCAAGAAGAACCAGCTTTACATTTGAAAACATCTTGTAAAGGTTAATTCAGCCCTGTTTTACGTAGTTCATCCATGTTTGTAAAGTGTAATACCGTGTAATCATAGATAATGACTATTTAAAGATGTTTCTAATTAATATTGTAAATAAGTACCCACAGATTCTAACACCAGAACGATAAAACCGATCGCATGGCACGTCTATGGAAGTGATAAAAATAACGTATTCCATTCATATTTGCCAGCTGCGTGTAATTCATCCCGTACGTTTTGCAGAAACTTGCTCATAATACATTTCATTTGTTATTCAGGCAACGCATATTACAGTATACGGTCTATAGAATCGTATTTATTACCTTTAAATCTTTTTTGATTTGGTTCATAGTTTGTCACTTTTTATAACAACGTGAAATAATTTTTCCATAACTTTATTTCTTTATCACACGTCCCGCGAATGTTTACTAATTTGCAATCATTCAAAAATAACTTTAAAAGCTTTATTTTTATATTAGCTTTCAAATTAAAGTAATTATTGGAATCCAGTTCTAATCTGATTTACGATATACAGATCATAGGCTCTACATGTTATGTGTATTAATATGGAAGAATCAATCTGATTATGTATTTTAAAATTTCATTACTCGGTCCATTTCAAAATTCGAGAATCGCCGCTTTGTTATGCTTATCTGCATGTATACAACGTGCGTAGATACCGCTATATGTAATAAGCGCTCGGTAAGAAATAGCAACGGTATATTTTACAAGCAGGTAAAAGAGGGTGTTATTATATGCATCCCCGGTCTGAAGTGTTTATTTGAGCGCACGAGACCATCGTCGACTCTAAACTAAATACAAGCACGGGACGGGGTATGCGATAGATTCAGAGAGAGAAAAGTAGATGCGCCGTGACCTTATGCAGTCCGGATATATAATGAGGATTCTGTACATGATGGTAAAGAAAGAAACACATACACTACTAGCAAAAATTGAAATTTTCTTAACGTAGGATTCTTATTTATCTACGGGGTTTCAAAATTTTACAAGGTTCGTTTTGTTTTGTGCCAAGTACATTTTCAGTGTCCCATTTGATATATTGTTTATGAATTGCACATGCAGGGTTTTCATTTAAGAGCATCCAATCAGAACTCCTTTCGAGAGATTTCATAATACATATGTGCTTTAATATGTTTAGCTACATTTATGTTTATTGAAACTTTCGTTAAATGCTATCAACATATGTGATACAACTTTAGCAAATTGTTTGGATGGCCTTTTTAAAAATTTAATATTTTTTTTCGAAGAATAGTCTTTATATATCACAAATAATTCGTGTTCATTTGTCAGGTCATCAGTGGATGTCAATTTTTCTTTGCAAGTTTCGCACTGCATACTTTTCAACGCACTATGCCTCAAATACCCGGCAACGTATAAATTTCTGCATGTTTCCAAAGTAGATGTGCTTCTTTTTTTTTCCGTTTGTTGTAATCCCTCTTGTTGCTCCTCTTCAACATCTTCCTTTCCAGTAACTTTATTTTGAGGTGGGTCATGTTGGTTTGCAGAATCTCCATGATGTAAAGATCGAGCATTTCACTGTGTTCAAGTTCACAATATCCTGTTTCCACAGCCATTTGAAGTCTGATATTCAAATTGTGTTGCATTGCTGTCCGAAATTGACGAATACTTGCATGGGGTTATACCCTCTTCTGTTCCTTACTACAGAAAAAAATTCTCTAGTGGATCTTGATTCAAAAACCCCGTTAATAAATAGTGTATTCCAGTTTCTTTTAACTCATTCCATAGCAAAAGAATGGAACGTATAGTCCATACAAACCCATTTAAGCAATAAATATTACGGCGTTTATTTGTTTTCTTAGAAAACTCATCTTTACCAAAAACTTTTTGGAAATATTCTACGCCTTTCAAAAGGATATTCGGAGTTCTGATTAAATTTGGAAAGTGGACACTTTTTGGGATAAGAATCACGTAAAACACGACTATTTAAAACATCAAATATGCTATTAGTATGGACTATAAAATCTGCAGTGGCTAATGCTGTAGAACTTTGTAGTTGGTTTGTTGCTGACAATGTTCTTATTGTTGCTGCCACGGTATTAGAAAATAATTGCGCAGCAAACCTCGCTCTCATTGTTTGAAAACTAGTTGGTGAAATGCGTGCAGATATTTTCAACATATCTCTCGTTGTTGTACTTTTACGGTCAATATTGTAGCTTTTCGTTATATCAGCTCAGGTTACATCTTTATCATTAACGACAAATTGAACTTTAGAATTGATAAAGTTATTTCTTATGCTTTTCAGTAAGTGGGGAACATCAAAGCAAGTAAATATAGTTTCATCCTCTATATGAATGACCGGAGTTTCTTCCGTTGCATTGAGCAAGGCAAGTAATTTTCTCTATAGTTTTCATGGTGATTTCAACAGTGATATTTCTTTTCTAATTGAGTATTACCGTATTACCGTAATTAACATTACATTCTAATAGTTATTTTTTGCTATAAATTTTCCATTGCAAGGTAATTCTCCCCAGGATTTGTTATCTTCAATGTATTTTTATAAATGCTATTTAAACCTTGGGTGTTATATTATGGGGTAATTTTGCCGAGAAATTTTAACCTTACATGTATTTTTATGCGGGATTCTTACATATTAGGATAATCTGCACGGGAACTTGTACCTTGGGCATTACCAGTGTTGGAGATTTACTACCCCTTTGTCCCCACCCCAATAGGTCACAAGTGAATAGGTTTATCGGATAAGAGCGCCTTAAATCTAATCTATTATGCAACTCTTTGGGCGTCACTCATTGGAACGTCGTAGTACACATTCTGCATTTATAAAATATTGTTTTCTTTTGAGTATTAGGTGGTGCTGGATTTAGTTCTGGCCAACGAGCAGCTAAATTTGGAGGTTCTGCAGGTTGCACTTTTTTTCTAGACGAGTGAATCTTTGTTGTAGGCAATATATCTTCGCATGTTGTCTCGGGTTTTAAGTGTATCAAGCTTCTAATCAAACATTTACGAAATATCACATTTGTAGCTCTTCCTGTTTTGTTCATAATACTTTCTATATATGTAAAACGAATTCCAAGTACAGTGAGATAAAAAATGTGTGATTGTGTTGGCGCACCTGAAAAATTGGTTGTAACATGAAACAAATTCACAGCTTGTTACGGTTAAAAAAAACAAAAAAATTAATTAAAGTGATATAGTGCTCAGTTTTGCTATTTAAACGTAATGTTAAAAGGAGAGGATTCAAGGAGTTTAATAACACAACAGCGTTTAAAATTTATTTTTGCTGCTGAAATCGTGAACGTTCTTTGTGTTTCTTCGCCGAGACGACGACCCGGTATTTGAACTCTTGGGTAAGAATTCCGATGTTTATAGGATGCCACTGAATGTTTTGTTTAATTTAGTCGCCTCGCTGGTGGTTAATAATTCCGTCGGAAACCATTCAGAGTTTTCGAGGGAAAGGAAGAAAGGAGTGTACAACAGAAATTCACAACATGTAGCAAAAATAAATTAGCAAATATTTGATCAAACTGTATATTGAATGAAAAAGCAATATTCAAAATATCATTGACAAAATGTTACAAAATGACTTGATATCTCAGGGCCAAAATAATAACTAACTATTTACAAAGTTTACAAAGAAATGAATAAAAGCGCCAAAGAAATATTCAAAGATTAATATTAAATAAACAATAAAGTTATTAAAGTGATTTACCAAGTTTCAAAATAGGCAGCAACATTTGCGTGAAGCGCAGCTCTTAAATCTTAAATACGAATTATAATTAACCAATAAGAATGACCGTTAAATACGCCAAATGGCTTAAACCAAGATAGGTTAATTATGATTCGTCGGGTTACATTAATATCTTAGATTAACTTACATAAAAAAGGGGTTTATGACGACACGCTGAGGGAGTAAATCAGCTAGTTCCGGTGGTGACGACTTTCTTGATGGCGTTGATTCAGAAAGGACGCCGCGCTGATAAACCGGGGAAATGAGTGATGAACATTGGGCAGCAGACAACGGAACGCTACTCGACAGAAGAAATCAATTTCCCACATCCCGCAACTCTACGGAAGAAACGAATTTCCAAAATCGGAACGCGATGGAGGAAACAAATGTCCAGATCCGCTTCTTAGAGCGTTATTCCCGACGATTTACTCAAAGGCGACTAAATCCCAAAACCATATAATCGCCGGGAACATAAACCATGGATACCAAGAAAGATCACCCAGCAGGGGTTATGTCCGACGACAATATATTGGTACTCTAGGATAACATTGTTTCACTCACATTGGGCCACTTACGGCCTTACTAGTTGATGCGCTAACTTCTACCAAACGACTCATGACTTTTGAACGAACGATGAACTCAAGTGTTTACAGAGTACCAGGAATATCTCCTTTACCTCTTCCATCCTGATAGGGGTTTTTTTCTTTTTTTATTTAGCGAGACAAACTCTTTTTTTTTAACGCACAGGAATTTTGTAGTTCTGCCATGTTGGGCAGGGGATATTCCTAAAATATGCCTCGTTGCTAATTTAAAATCATGCGCGGCCGTTTGTACCGCCACGGGATAATCGGATCATAGTGTTGCGTCTCGGCGATTAACGGGTTCTGATGGCTTGCAGCTCTTCGAAGAGACGGCTCGGCTGTTCGCCGAATAAATGCAGCGATGGTCTCGATGTCTGCGTCGTTATGCAACGTGGTCGTCCTCACGTATCTCGAAGCGTCGAAGATCCTCCGTAGCGCCTTATTCTGCGTCGACTGTAGCCTGCTCAGATTGCTCCTCGCCGTCGTCGCCCAAACCGCGGACGCGTAAGTCATGACTGGCCTTATTACAGTACAGTAGAGCTTGAGCTTGCCCTCGGCACTCAGCTTACTCTTGGGATTCGTCATGGCGTAGAAAGCGCCCCACGACTACCACGCTCGATCGCCCGCGTGCCGAACGTGCGCTCTCCAGCACAGTCCTTCGTCCATTACCACACTCAAATACTTCACCTGCAATTGCCAGGGGATCGCGATGCCTTGGACGCTCAATACGGCGGGAAGGCCGTGTTGTCGCCTTCTCCGGCCGCTCCTCGAGAAGAGGATCGCCGTACTCTTATCCGGGTTGATGGCAATGCGCCACTGACGATACCACGCGGCAACGACGTCAAGAGACTCCTGCAGCCTCCTCTCGATGATCATCGGGCTTTTGGATCTTGCGAAGATGCAAACATCATCCGCATACAGCGCAAGTTGGCATTCTCCAAGCTGCGGGACGTCGCTAACGTAGACATTGAAAAGGGTAGATGACAGCACGGACCCTTGGGGCACTCCGGCGCTCATCGTCCTGGTCGACGAACGATGGCCCAGCAGCTTGACGCGAAACGTCCGACGGCGGAGGAAAGAACGGAGAAGCTGCACAAGCCGCGTCGATAAACCCGCGTGCAGCATCTTGAGCAGCAGGCCCTGATGCCACACCTTATCGAAGGCCTTCGCCACGTTTAAGAAAACGGCTCCGGTATACTCTCGCAGGTTGAAGCCTTCGCGAATGCGCTCCGTCAGTCTTAGAACTTGCAGCGTCGTATCGCGATCCTTTCGGAAGCCGAACTGGGCGTCGGGTATGACGCGCCTCTCTTCGGTTTCCTCCTGGAGACGTGCAAGTATTACGCGCTTGGCCGCTTTCCCTAGAACCGGCAGTAAAGCTTCGGCCTATAATTTTGGGGCCACGTACCGGGCTGGCCCCGCTTTTGAACGACAGTAACGTCTGCACACTTCCACCGCGAAGGGAAGTGGCGCAGCCGGAGTATTGCATTGAAGACATTCGTCAATGAAGACATTCGTCAATCACTCCTCTTCGCGGCAGGTGTTTCAGGGCACAATACGTGATTCCGTCATGGCCAGGGGCTTTGTTGGCGGGGAAATTCTTGACGATCGCGCTCACCTCGTCCGGCGATGTCGGCCTTATCGGATCCTCGAACACGATCACATCTAAGCGGTGCCTTAGCGCGCGATGAACGTGGCCGATATGGTCGACGTCCGCGTTCTCGTATCTGGGGGTGAACTGCTGTTCCAGAGAATCGGAAAAGGCTTCCGCCTTATCCTCCTTGATAAAGGCCATACCTCGGGCGCCGTGTATGGGCGGCATTGGGACGCTTGTCTTGCGTATAACTTTCACCGTTCTCCAGAACGAGGACGCCGATCCTGAGGCCGCTTCCAAGCATTCATCCCACCGCTGATCGCGAAGCTCTTCGAGTCTGGCTTTAACCACCTGGGCCATGCGGTTGAACTCTAACTTGTGCGCCGGGTCGAGCGTGCGCTGCCAGCGCCCATGCAGGTTTTTCTCACGTATCGTGGCCCTAACGTCGCGCGGCATGAAAGGTCCGCCATTTCGCATACGGATCTCGTTTGCGTAACGAAGTCCGTCCTGAATCGCGCCGGTTAGCGTATCCGCCGCCGTTTCCAAATCCTCTGCGTCATCTATCGCCTGAATGGGTCCCATGTTATGCGCCACGTGGCTTGTGAAAGCCGGCCATGAGACGACGTTTCGGATTCTTGCATCCTCTGCTTCTTCGCCTGCCGCATTTTCGCCGCCGACGATCGTCAGCAGCACCGGGTTATGATCCGAGCTCAGCTCGTTTAAGGTGGCAAGCTGATGGTCGACAGTGATATTTTTCATTACCACGACGTCGATTACGTCCGGAGCTCCGTTCGGCGGGTAGAGGGTGGGTTCGACGGGCGCGTCGACAAGCAGGTCGTGTAAGTCGACGTAACGGCGCAAGGAATTGCCGTTGGCGTTTCGCACTCTCGAATGCCACGTGGTGTGCTTGGCGTTCAAGTCGCCCGCCACTACGACCGCTGCCGCCTCGTCGACGACGAAGAGCGCAGCAAGATCATCGTCCAATACTATCCTCGTTGGCGGATTGTACGTCGAGACTAGCTTGACGAGCGACGGTCTTGCACCATAGGAGGGCGGGCAGCAGTTTGGTGGCGGTCTCGAAGAGCTTTCACCAATTAACTTTCAACAGGAGAGGTATCACCTGACTGGTCAGACTCCCAAGGCCCGTACTCGCTGCGTCGGAGCCTGCATCCAGCGCTGGAAGCGGGGGATCCTCAATCGCCATCTTCTCCACGACCTTTACCGACTTGGCGCTTGGCGGCGCGCTCGTCCGCGGTTTTTTATTTTTTTTTTAATTTGAAATAGATTTCATTTTTTGAAATATATGTCTACATAATATACGTATTTTTACATATGTATACTTTTTTACATATAATATTGCTGTGCCCTCTGTCTTCGCTTCGAGAGTGGGTTGTTGTCCGTCTCGGATTATTGGTATCGAGGGCTCTTCTTTTTCTTGTTCATCTTTTGCGTCGTCGCAGTTGTCGCCGCCACCTGCGCATAACTGCGGCTCGTGGAAGCGACGGGCTCCACGACCTCCATCCGTTCAACTACGGCGGCTTGCTGTTGTACAACAACTGTCTGGGACCGTTTGGCTTCGTTCCTCTTCGCCGATACGCTCGCAGTCGGCCCGGGATTCCTCGTCGACGCAACCTGCGGCTGCCCGGCATTCGCCTTAAGGACATAGGCAGACCTCGGGCATTGTCTATAATTGGCGGGATGGTCTCCGCTGCATAGCGCGCATATCGCCGGTGTTTCACGCGGTTTCTCGCAATCTTTGGACGGATGCGGCCCCGCGCACTTGATGCACTTGGCCGCCGCGTGGCAATTACGCCATGCCTGTAGAGTTGGCACCGATGACATTGGGTAATATAGTTGCGCTTACGTTCTTTTGACTCCACCTTTACCTTTAGTCCGCAGACGAAGGTGACGGCAAAGATCTTTTTCGCCTCCACACTTTTCGACAGCTGGACGAACAAGAGGGGAATAGGTCTTCGTTCCCTACCTTTGTACAACCGCTTGCAGGAGAGCAGATCCGACTCCGCCTCTTCAGTAATCTCCTCCGGAACACCTCGGATTACGATCTTTAGGGGTTTCGCCTCCGTCAACATGTAGGAGTAATACGGCAGCTGCATGTTACCTACTGCCTCGATTAAAGCACGATAATCTTCGGACGATGACGGCTGGATGCGTACTCCGGCGTTCGTATTCACCGCCTTCGTCGTACGTATCCCGCGGCGCAAGATCTCGGTACATAGAGCCGTCCATTTTGCTTTCTCCCTAAGCACTACGGGCGGCACGCGGCTGCACCTCGGCTGACTTGTTGCCGACTGGTTGGCGTTATCGTTTGGCGTACTCGGCTCTGCTGAGCCCGTCGGCGTCGGTGATTTTGTTAAATTTTGAAGTAATGAATATTAATGGTTTTATTAAATAATAAAAATCAAATCTTAGGACAAATTAGGGGAATGAATTTAGCTAAAACATACACGAATACTACGCATTATAGACGCGATGAAGTCATCCTTCGCAGATGTTCAGTTTCGTAATATACTGAAATAGAAGAATTAGCGCGAAATGGAACAATGAAGTGTTTTAAATATGAATTTAACTGAATTCGCAAATTAGGGTGTAACAAAATATCTAACTGTTTTTTTTCCGTTTATGATCGCTAGAATAAGTATTTTGATACTCAAAACATCGCTGTACGGTTAAAGTACGTTTCTTTTCTTCGGCGAGGTTTCGTTATTTGTGGATTCAGATTTTGAAGAGTCCGAGGTATCTGTACAATCAGATTTGTCAAGTGACGAGCCTTTTCAAATGATCAATTAAATTGGAAGTGTTACTGAAAGTTTTATATATTTTTCGGCATTTGGTGCATGTTGCTATTGATCTTCCGAGGTCGTCTTTTTCGAAATGCCGCCAGATCCAAGATTTTCCTTTCCCCATGTTCATAATGACCACATCACCAAACTCAAAGTTAACAATAACATTAACACTTATGAAAAACAAATAACAATTTGTTAGGTTAGTTATTTTCAGCGGAACGAAGTGAAGTGAGTATGAAAGTTGTTGGTTGTTGCGAATATGGAGGGGAAGGCTGAGGGTAGTAGTTGCGCATGCGAACCCGTAACTCGTATGACAGGTGAATCATTGCATTAGACCGAAAAATTATTACATCAAAAAAATTTGTTATTGACCTTATTGGTTGTGTGTGTTAAACAATTTTTTTTATTACCGAAAGTATGGAAATCGATAGTTTCAAATCTATCGATAGTTTCGATAGGCAAGATATTCTCTAACTGTCGATAATATCGATATCGCAATCGATAGTTGCGCCACCTCTAACAAAAACCATTCGTTTTCACACATAGTTCTGACAATGGCACATCATCTTCGGAGTCGTAGTCTATATCTTCCTCATTAAATTCACCGAATCCAGCTTTACAGAAATATTTACCGGTAAACATATTAAATTTACATTCCACAATTCAAGTTTCGGATAAGATGCAGCATTGCCTAAAAACAAAAGAATGTTTCTCTTTTGTTTTTACATTTTTCTATCGAATTTGACTAACCAATCTGTCATTATTAGCCTTGCCATCCAAGACTTCTTATTGTGATACCATTCAATTGGCAATTTATCCAGGTCTGCACCCTTAAAACAACGAGGCTTCTTGCTTTTTCCAATTACTACCGGTTTTTCTTTTTTGCCATTCCCAGCCGAGCAGAAGAGAATGGTGAGTCGGTCTGTCTATGCTAATTTGGCGCTCACGTGTGCAACATGTGCGAAAAGTATCGGGCGAAATGATGATTACATATTCTGTAGAAAACAATGCCGCCATAAATATTTTTTCGAATATAAACTTTTGTAATGACATGGATAATATTCTCTGTCGATATTATTTATAGCGCAATATTTTGGTTTGACATTCTCTGACAGAAATTCTGTAAAGTGGCTGGAATTTCTCAGTAAGTATATTATTTCCTTTCTCTTTGTACTTTTTTTTTTTAAAGATAACATTTTGCTTACTTCTTTACAGCCACTGTGGCTTCAGTATCATTTTGCTGAAAGTTTGAAAACAACGTAAGTACAAGATTTGTCGATAGTCTATTAAATATCAAAAAAGTTTTCCTATGAAAAAAATTACACTGGTAAATCATCCAACGCAAGTTATTCCCCTTGTGTTGGATGATTTACCAGTGTAATGTAGGAACCGCATCCGAATCATCGTTTGAAAATATAGAAATGTCTATCGAAGGAACGGAACTACTGTCGTCGATAAAATCTATAAAACAATATAGTAAACATGTTTAGCATGGCAAGTGAATTATGATTAAGTACCACAGATTTAATTTTTTACTTTGCAGTAAAGGTATTGAACTTCTCAATACAAATATCTGTATTGTTATTTAGCATAAATAGAAGCCCTAATAAATAAAAATGTATTTAACGCGATAGAATCCTTTAAAAGATACTGTACGTACTTTAAATCACGTTAAAATTCGAACTATATGCATAAGTATATTACGTAGATAAGATTACTTATTATTTATATGAACAATTGAGGATAGAAATAAAGCTAGAAGTTACTGAGAAACAGAAGTTACAAAAGAAATTTATACTAATAATATATTACCAAGTCAATTACAGTACGTTAAATCGATCTTCACACTTACGTTACAGAAAAATTTCGTATGGGTTAAATCGGTACGCCTAGATCATACACTTCCCGATTCAAATAGATATGTATCAATAAATAAATTCTATGGTTTAACTAATTGAGTGAATGAATTTTCATTATGTTACGTATTAAACACCTTTAAAATGTATAATAGAGTGATATTTTTTCTACACCACGTTCTTTATATCAAAAAATATACACACAAACATACATGACATAATAAATATAACATATTTACAATACTCAATTAATTATTCACGTTTATTTCTCATGTAATTCATATATATCACAACAGTTTTATAATTTGCAAGTTTACTTATCGTAACAATTATTGGTCTAGAATATACGTATTATTCAGCACTATTTACTTTATTTTAATCTTCAAGGTCACTATCAGATTCCGAGCTTGACTCACCTGTATTAATTATTACGGGATGTTCATTTGATCAAGGTGAGTTTCTCTGTTATACCACTCTTTTATTAAATTTTCTGTGTGTCTACTCCATACCTTTTTACTACATTGCTGTAAAGCTTCCTTCCACATTTCGATAACCTTATCGTCACTGTTACCACTCTTACCGATGTTGGAAGTGTAATAACGTTTAACTTTTGCCCATATAAATTCTATAGCATTAAAGTGGCAGTGGTAAGGTGGTAACCGTAAAACATCATGTCCTTCTTTTCTTAGTAGTTCATCAATCACATACTGTTTCTCTGTTTTATTTTCCTTAACTAATTGCAACAATTCATTTTTTGTCATACCTTGAGAAAACTCTATACTATTATTCTGGAGCCATTCGATCACTTCTACTTCTTGTGCAGAGTAGTTCGGTATTTTATTTTTAACAACGCTGTGGTACGGCGCATTGTCCATGGTAATTAAAGATGGCTCTTCTAAATTAAGTATTACTTTTTCCGTTATCCATTTTTCAAATAATTCACTATTCATATCGCCATGCACCTGTACTTGATTTCGAGGCAAAAATAAGACCTGTTCCATCAATAAAGCCATTACTGGTACCAGCGTGCACGACAATAAATCTTTTACCATCGTATCCCTCAGGTTTTCTTACACTTCTAACATCTAAATTTTGCCAAGACCTTATTTTACTTCCCTTTGAGAATATCCAGGTTTCATCGATAAAAACAACTTGCCGGCAGAAATGGGAGTTTAAATTTTCTATATACTTTCTTACAAATACACTTTTCATGCAGGTTATATTTAATCTTTCTGTCAAAGCTCGTCTGTTGTCATCTTTCTTATATTTAAAGCCAATATCTTTAAGTTTTTATACTTTATTGATTAAAAGTATCCGAAAGGATAATAAAATCAATGGTCGAATACAAAATAATAAAGGAAAAACAAAAATTCTAACCAAAAAACAAGAAAAGATTAATTAATCAAACAAAAGGAAAGGAAACAAAAACAAAATAAAAAATAATGCTAAACTAAACTAAATTAAAAATGGAAGCAATTGTTGTTTCATGCGCAGTGCTTTATAATATAGCATGCATCTTGAGAGATTATGTTCCTGTCGTAAATGAAGAAGTTGAGATGGCAATTGAATTGGGAAATATTGCTATACTTGTAGCACAACCAGGTGCTGAGAATATAGCCTTAAATAATATTGTACGGCAAGCTTTGATAACTGAGTACTTTCAGCCTTTGGTAGATAATGTAGCACATGGGTAGAATGTAAAATTTCAGTAAAAAGTATTTTGTCGACTTATTTTATTATTTCGATGTCCATAGCAAGCATTCTCACATGTAAAATTTATTTAAAAATCTTAAAAATTGAGATCAAATAAAAGTGAATATATCAAAATATTTATTTTAAATAAAACAAAATCTCTTCCTAATAAAACAACACATATGCAATATAGCAATATATAATAATAATAAATGACTTTATTGTGTTAAATAATACACACAATCCTAGGGCGAGACCCAGTAAAATACTGTTTTCGTCTAACCCCAGATATCCTATAACTAAAATGGAAAGGAAAAGAAATGCCTACATCTATACTTCTAAATTAATAAGAATGCATCGTGACAGTGCGCGTTATCAAAAAACTACAGAGAAAAGAACACAAGAGTAATGCAAATGCTAGGTAAGAGACTGCAGTTATTAAGTTGAAATTACAAAAATAGCGGAAAAACAAAATAATTTAGCTGTTAAAATAAATTTAAAAATATTGCAATCCTTGTATGTAATATATTGATCTAGTGTAATTGCTAGATTAAAGTTTTGTTTAGCAGCTGCTCCTTCTGCAGTTGCAGGATCTCCAGCTCTAGTTCTGCTTTCTTTGCTTGGAAAAGTAACCTTTGATCACTCTTCTTTGTGTCGAGTGCCATTTGATGTTTGTGGCGTTCCTTCATCAATTCAACTCTCAAAAGGTGCTCTTTTTAAAGAAAATTTCTCTGTTAAGAGGCGCATTCAGCTTTATTTGCAGCCCACAAATTAATTTTGTTCGATAGAACATTTTTATTCTCTAAAAATAAACAGTAATATATTAGAGATATTATAATAAATACAAAATTTACCTTTACCAGAGGCCTTCCTCAAAATGGTTTTCAATGGCTTGGATGTTGGAGTTCAAAGCTTGTCTGGAGCCATTTTCGTCCAATCAGTCGGTAAAGCAGCTAAAAAAGAAAATTGACCAATCAAATGTATATTTGTTACAACCAAACAACTTTTGTTTTTAGTTTTGTTTTCTATCTGTAATCGAAAGTAAGATAAGATTAAGTTTGCCGCTCTTTAGTACGGAACCCTAAAAAGCACTTAGGTACCTTTACCAATTTATGTTCACAATACTTACTCGAACAACTAGGTGTTGATTTGCATATAACCTGCGAAACCTCTACCTTTCTTCGCTTAAAAGTCATTTCTAAAAAACATGTTATTTGTTAAATTAATATAAGTAGAAACATTGTTTACTTATACCTGGCAATGAAATTTCTTCCTCGTCAGAATCTTTGACTTCTTCCTCCAGTGGCTCTACATTTAAAAAGTTCATTAGAGCTATAATTAATAAAAATCGATGATATGAACTTACCTGAATCAGATATATTGGTACGACCAACTTCCATCTGCGTGTTTTCATATTCTGAAACAAATGCTGCTTTTATTACAATTTGATTTTCATTAATTTTGCTAAAAACTTACTAACGTCTCCACCAAATTCGGAATCAAAGCTTGTCATTTCAGTGCCCAGGATATTGTGAAATATCTTGGGTTTTTCAGGTCCTTCTCCAGTTCCTTGTAAGTAAGCTTTCCCATCTGCAAACTTTTGTTTCAACCTCTTTTTTTGGTTTTCATATTTGCCACGAAGAACTTTTGCATCTCTATATGGTTCTCCATAAATACTATTGAATTCATCTGACAGCTGCTCCCAAGCCTTCTGCTTTAATTCGTTGTTCGTTTTGTCAGTCTTTTTACACTCGATTGTACTTTTGTATTTCAGTAAAAGGCTCATTAATATGCCAACCTCTTTTGCACTGAAATTAACAGTTTTTTTCTTAGAGGAATCCATGTCGATATAAATTATAAGTCCACCACCAAAGAAGAATCTACAGAAAGTTTTAAGACCTTATTTAATAATTTAAGCTAAGTATTTATAAATGCAGAGGTAATGTGCATTGTGCAACTAGCAAAAATATTAATTTATACCAACCTACTTGTTTGCTATTAGTATGTGTAGAAAACACAAGCGCCAACATAAACGGATCACGGTTCACCTGAATTAAAATGCAATTCACGTTGAACAACGTAATAACGAATGAACGTAGTTCGCAGGCTGATCAATGTTCCGTTGTACCTAAGATCAGAATTGCTTTATACAACTGGCCCTAATAGACTTATGCTAAGGCCATAGATTATTTATAATAGATCCGCAAGTCCGTTAAATTTGTGAAAACGAGATTCAGGTTGCGTATGTTGGCAATAACGTTAACAAGCAATTCTTATATGACGTATACTTTGTGAACACGCTCGCTAAAAGATGTTTCTGGAACGCGCTATTCAAGGGCACTTTTCAAAAATGATGAGCACGGAACGCGGTAGAAAGTATCGATCAGTTTTTAGGTAGGTAACTTAACCGAAAGTTTAGGTCGCAAGTTGTCAAAAGAAAAGTTAAAACAGTTAATAAAATATGGAATATTTTACATCATTTCTGTTACAAAAGATAAGGAATAGTAATCAGTCAGAATTAGATTTGACAAATAATTCCGACTCTAGTAGTGAAGAGGAAATCATATTAAAACTTTAACGTGAACAACATGTACGAATATGTACTGAAATATCTTTCTCAGGGAATTTTTGGGAAAATTGTTAAATTTTCTAATTTTAAATTAAATTAACTTTTCTTGTAGGTTCGGGGGTATCCCTGGATACCCTTTCGGCAATTTTACGACTACCCAAACTAGTAAAATTAAATTAACGAATTTTAAGATTTTAAAAGTAACTAACCTTAAACTTTTGAACGCTGCCAATGTTATATAAACCCTCTGTTTATATAATCACTACAGGAAACTGCCTGCTCTGGATATTTAACCCTTTTCTCGTCGAAGAAATCTCTTACGGGCAAGTTTGTGTATTTCGTTTACCACATCCCTCTTAACTGATGACATTTCCTTCGACTACCATTTCTACATATACTGGCTCTGCGTGTTTTGGTACAGGCTTTGGTCCAATGTACTTTAATATAAATTTTGCACCTTTCTTTAAGATACGCGGTTTTGTCGAGTCGAATTCTTCACCATTAATGAGAAGCGATGTTAAGGACTTGTGGGAATGCTGGACATTAACTATTTTTCCTTCGTATAGTTTATTTACTTATATAACAGCATTTTTTGATTTCGATTGCATATAAGTACCCAACGCACTACTAATGGTACCATCACTGAATATTTTAATAAAATATTTCGCAGGAATCTTCTCTGTGCGCACTTCTAACACCTTTTTTATTTTAGGATGTTTGAGGAAATCCGTAAGAACATACTCATCCATCAAATGTCTTTTTATGATATGTTTATGTATATGTCTACCAAATTAATCTATTGTCATCGTTAGCTACGATCGGCACAGCTACACTAACTAATTAACAACCAAGACTCTTAAGACTCTTATAACACAATAAACTGAACTTACTACTTAATAACTTTGGATTCCTTCAGTTCCTCAATTATCGCCAAGATCTCATTACCATGTCCAGTATGACCAGCATTTTCCGATGCAATAAGCAGTTTCAACCTATCGCACAATTCGTTTGCATCGTCCCAGTATTTATATTCAATATTGCTCCTTGGTACAACCGTCTTTCTCATAGGAACTTTATTTCGTAGTCCCAGACCCATCTTCCAAGTTCAAGTCCTCCAAACTTCAGGTCTTTTTCCTTGTATAATAGGTTTAATAATTGTCGCGTATTTAGCACCTTTACTGGCCGCATACCTCCTGTCTGGATTGTAATCGACTCGATGAGCATTCGTATCATTAAGGATGAATTTGTAATTCTTGGCATCCGCATATAAAAACTTTCCCGGTTTCTTTTTAAAAAGTAATTCCAATAAACCCTTAGTAATTTTGTAAGTAAATTGCCCAATTATAATGTTCGCTCCATAAAATCTAACATCTGCGTTTCCTATTTTCAACGTTCCATCAACCTCGCGTACACCATATTTTTCATCGAATTCATCTTTTTCATCTGTCATCAAACCTATAAGATAGGGACGTACAGTAGGATCATGGTCTCGTAATGCTTCTTTCACTACATCTGTTTCTAATAAAGTTTTATTTAGGGATTTATTTGCTATTATTGACTTGTTTGGTTGCGTTTGCAAAAGCGATACAGCGTGAGCCATTGATTTATCCAAATTTAAACTTTCACTTGTGTCCATTTCATCTTCATCACGATCTTTTATCCTACTTCCACTTTTTTCTTCATCTTTGGGAGTATCTGGTAAGAGTTCCCCTATGTATTCATCTTCTAAGAATGTAGGTTGGGTGAATGATGTTGACAATCGAGGTTTCGGCTCAGACGATTCCGGTATTGGTTTAACTTTGATTTTTCGCTGAGGTGTCTCTGTTTCAAATAAAATTTGTTGCTTGGTGGGAGAAGAGTGAGTACCTGGACTAAACCATAGTATAAGGAAACAAGGTATACCCACGCGCATCCCTGATGACGCGCGATGTCAAGCCTAGCGTAACCATTTCGATAAACAAGTGCTCTAGCGTATCCAGATCTAAAGCGACCAGTTCATTAAAGACGCAACCTTTCACAGTGAAATGATAACGGCGGTAAAAATTGGATGTAACCCCTTTAAAATTCGATTTAAAATTGTCATTATCAATATGGGTTAATGTGATCCCCGTGTCGTTGAAAATGTGCGTCAAAACAAAAATGTTCTCAATTGTTGCGCTCGTAAATATTTTTGACGCAACGCGTCGTGGCATTTTTGTTTAATTTTTTTGTAAATCGATGATTTATGTATGGTAGCATTTGTAGCAGTATTATTAGATTGGAAATAGAAGATATTTACTTTTCGTTCGTAACTATTCTTTGCAGAACACATATAATTAATTTATTGTTTATAATAACTGTTATCTTAAAAGAAAATAACATCAGACATGATTGTCACTGTATTATATTAATATACACACAATTACATTTAACAGTGACTGTTAAGGTTTGTGCTTAACGAAAATTTCAAGTGTACGTCTCAATATTAGACATTTTTAATTTGTTTTAATATACGATACCAGTACATTACACAGGAACAGAAAAATACGAAATCAATTGCTTGTACATTTATTTAAAGTTATTTTACAATAGTAAGAAGATTGTAAAAACGACAATACATAATATGACTACTAAAACTAAATGTATACTAAATAGTAATATTTTAGAAAAGTACTAGGTACTGTGATATTTTTTTTTTAATTTATAAATTTTACTGTTTAACTCTCGAAGTCGTATGTATGTCAATGTTCTGACAAAAGCAGTAACGACTTCATTAGGCAAATCACTATCAATCTTCTCGCACACTTTTGTAATTATATTCATTTCTTTCGATAATGAATTACCATGAAACCGATCAAAAACTTCAACAATGCGTTGACCTGTTTCTACGAGTTTATCTTCTGGGTGAAGCAATCCTCCTTTTGAAATGCAGCTTATCCAGTCAGTTTGGTCGCCGGAAGTAGTGAGTGTTTCATTTTCTTTATATAATTTAAATTTGTTTTTAAATTTATGTGCTACATATCCTGCGATGTACTTTAACCCTTCACTCTCAATTTTATTTCCAATTTCCAAATTTTCTTCTTGGTTTTCAAAATCTTCTAACAAACTTATCGATTCAGCATCAATATTTTGCAAGTCTTCAATTTGTAAAAGAACCTCTTCCTCTTCCTTTTCAGGTACCTCACTTTCCTCGATAGGGAAATTTTGCAATGCTTCGGAAGAAATATTTTTGTGAACATCATCTAAGTTGCTCTGCTCACTTTCTGTTACATCAACTTCAGTATTTGTATTTAGAGTAAATGCACTTGCAGAATGCTTCCCCAGGATGTACCACCGTAATCGGTGTTTAAACTCCAGTGGGCTAGGATGGTCATTACTTCCACCCATACCTCTGATATAGGAAAAAAAGCTTTCCAGAATATCTTGGTTCAATCGGTAAGTTAATATATACTCAAATTGGAACTGTTCCTTTAAATAGTTGTACAATCCCACTAATGATTTGTTGTTAAGGAGAATTCCTCGTTGGAATGGTAGCAATGTCCTGTGTTTCCCAACCTTGATTTTCTTTGCTAAACTGTCCATATCATTTAATACTTCCAATTGTTTCTGCAAGTCAATGCCGAATGCATGACCCTTTTTGTCATACTTATTTCTGACATTAAATATATCAAACCAATCATTAAATTGTTTAATAATCTTGGATGTACATTCCCATTCTAATTCTTCCATGTGTCCCATTTCACCACACCATTTCATAGCCATAGCAACAGAATGGGAAAGACACTGGACAGCTGGTTTCACCTTTTGTCGCTGCGTCCCCACTACTTGCAGATAAGAAATAGTTAGTTTAGGAGCTAACTTAAACTCTCCACTTTGCAGTTGCAATAATTTATTGTAGCAGCTTTTATCAATGACTTTATTGTCTACATTAAACCCATTATCAAATAAGTGATTTCTGACTAATTTTATCAAGTGGGGCGCATCTGCAAAGAAGTATATATTTGAATGACTTCTTGTGGGATGTTCAATATAATTCACATTAGCATGATCCATCCCGATATTCAATTGCTTCCATAGATTACGATTTGATGGGCCTAAATCAGAGCAAACTGCTGCTACAGTGTAATTGACTGACTCTAATTTGGCTATAATTTCTAATAGAATGTCTTTGTTCATTGCCGTGTCGAATTTGTAATACACAACTTGCTTCCACTGGCCACATAAGCTACGTACCATTACGGTTTGTACAGTTTTGTGCGGTCCAGTTACTTGTTGCCGCTTCTTATCAAAAGTCATTATGTTGGATATATGGACCTCATCAAACAAGATAACGCATACGCGTTGAATCGGTGTAAACTCCTGTGATTTATGTTTCATTATTTGAAACACATCCTCTAGCATACCCGGTTCCACATTGAAATTGGACACCCATCTGCATAATGTGGAGACTGCTGGGAGAGGGTATTCTTTAATATTTCGTAAATATCGATATGCCTTCGGGCTTACGCAACGTAAAGATATAGCTGCACAAATGTCGTCTGTGTTCCAGCGAATTCTCTTTTTGGTTTTTTGTTTCATAACTGCTATTTGTCCAGTAGTGAAATATTTTCTTAAAATAGCATTTAAATCTTCATTCTCTTGTGTCAATTCCTCATTTCTCTTAAGTAAAGAAAAATTTTCTCCTCTTAATTGTAATACTTCATCTGTATTACTGATGTAACCAGATAGTGCGCTAAAAGAGAAACACAATATATTTATTTATAGCCATTACGGTATAATATATAATTTCTTGCTAATGTAGGAGTAGATTATAACACAAATCATTACCTATACTGTTGTGAAGATGTAGATATTAAAGTTGTCTCACGACTGGATTCCATATCGCTTGCTGATGTACACTGGGTGTCATCCTTCTTATGTGGATTACATGCTGCAGTTTCACTGATAACAAACATAATATTCATAGCCATGTTACGAATGTAATACCATAACAATTCAATATATTCATAGTGTCTATGTAGCAACCAAATCTATAATACCAAAAATACATCCAAATAATAATTAATGCATTACCTTGTTGTTGGCATATTTGTCTCACACACTGGCAGATATTCGGTTGGTATAGCATCTGGTTTTAGATACCGGTTTTTTGGACATGGATATCCATATGTCTTTCTAATAAAATAAGATGGATCATAGCAACCATCTACGAAATGTACAGAACATACCCGACCTGAAATTATTCATTCGTAAGCTAAGTATGTATATTTCAACGTGAAAATATTTAAATACCATTCTTTATGTTAATTCTCTCTTGCTTACATGCCTCGAGCCATCGATTACTTGTATAGCTATCTTTAGGAAAGCTGAAGTAACAGATATCTTCATCACATTTCTTCTCGCTGTAATTTTGACACCCATACACACTGCAGCGCACCATGACTACCTACAACAAGTGTAACATGTAATGCTGGTAATACAATACATACAAATGCTCACCTTATATTACGTACACAAAATTGTCCTTATTCTTGTACACTACAAGTGGCTTGCAACAATACCTAATCTGGAAAAAGTATATTAAATTTATGCTTTCATCATCACATTGAATTATATTACCTAATTAACACACTATAACACACACTAAATTGTTTATGAATAAATTAACACTGAAAATGGAAAATAAAAGCAGCAAATCTGACGAAATAAATTTGCGGACTTTTGTAAACAGAGAAACACGATGTTCAAATGGTTACAATGGCGCCCGTCTTGATGACGCGCTATGTCAAAACACGTGACCTGCGCCAAAAATACCTGTTTTCAAACTCTAATCGGTATACCTTGTTTCCTTATACTATGGACTAAACCATGACACATGTTTGCTTCGCTTAGGAGTAGCACCTCGTCGTATAATTGACGTTCCTGGAATCGCATAACTTTTCTCCGGAAAAATATCTGACCAGGATTCTTCTATTTCTGAACTAATGTCTTTTGGTCTGGTTTTACTTTTCGTTGTAGTATCAGTAACTTCTAATTTCTTAGCAATTTCCTGCAAAGGTTGTGTTATGGACGCGTAATGTACATCGATCATTCTCTGAGACCGTGCTACATCAGTTTTCAAAGTTCTAATTTTTTGTTTTAAAGCTTCGTGAGCTTTCACTAGATCGTTCACTAATTTTTCTTCCATGAGTGTATCTTCACTCCTTCACGGATAATAATATACTAAGGCAGAAATAAAAAATGTGATGGACTATAAAGAATTTATGTAGTGTTTACAAGTGTATGTAAGTGTCAAAGCCTAATCGATATCTACTTTCATTGAATTTACAATCGGTATCGATAAGCAGCATACCGAAACATTTCTTCCAGCACATTCTGCACATGCTTAGAAACTGTTCGTAGTTTATATCGTGAACATGATCGCTATGTACGTGTTTCAAATTAGTCGCATCTTGTTGAAATAAAATTAGAAGATTAGCATTATCCCTTAATAATTGTTGAGGGATTGCGCTATATGTTTGAATTAAATATATGCAATCTAAATTGCGATGTCTACCGAAAGAGAAAAATTGTTTTACTATATTCAGATCAGTTGGAGGTATGTCGTCAAAAATTACTACAGAATAATCAGAAACTTGATCAGGAGTAAGCATGCAGTTTACGTCGGTATATTCGTGATAACCTATTTCCGGAACAGTTTTTAGTATACATCATATTTCTCTTGTTGAAGAGATCTACAACAAATGTACATATTTTTAAAGCGAAATCCGTTCGGGTGTACTAATAGAGTAACAGGAGTATTTGTTTTACCACACCCTGAGGGTCCAACAATTAAAACTCTCTTACATGTTCCAGCGAAAAGATTACTATGCCTGATAAAAGTTTTCGCATTCAACAGCACATCATAGTTATCGATAGGTAACAATAATTTTTGCGTTTCTAGCCGCATTCTGCACCCTTCCAATACCAAATACACTCTAATACAAAATTCTAAAAGACATATGTTTAATATTTTTTTCTTATTTTCAGGCATATATTAGGATATAGGAAAATCATAAATAACAACACAAAAATATTTTTTTATAAACATTTTAATTTTTTTGTTTATATATTTATGTTAGGTCTGGGACTAGTCCCAGACCTCATCCACCTCAGCCAGAGGAGGAGGATTCGCCGCCCTAAACCTAGATAGTAAATCTTTTAAATTAATAAACAAAATATGTTGAATATATAGATATATTTAATTAATATAATAATAAAATACTGTATAATGTACTGTATAATGTATATTATAGTAGACCTGGGACTAGTCCCAGACTTCATCGAAGTCCAGAAGAGGAGGAGGAGGGTTAGCTGCCCTATACCTCTCCACCAGCTCCCTCCTCGTTAACCGTCGAGGAGCCGGCGGTGTTTCCCGCGATGGATCTGGTGGTGGGGTCATGGGAGAATACGTCGGCGGTGGTGGGCTCGCCGGTCTCTCAGCCGGGGTCGCCGGTCCCTGGGCTGTCGTCGGCTCCTGGCTTGTCGTCGGTCCCTGGCTTGTCGTCGGCCCCTGGCCTGTCGTCGCTCCCTCGGCTGGCGTCGGCGGTCTCCTCCTCTCCGGGAAGGAGATTGTAATGGACACTTTTTCCAAAACAATTGTAATTTCCTTCAAAAAATACTATCAGCGATAAGTATTGAAAAATATGTGAAAACAGCTATCTTCTCGCAGATAATTGTAATTTCCTTCGAAAATAATATCAGCGATAAGTATTGAAAAATATGTGAAAACAGCTGATAATTTTAAGAGTCAGTCTGGAAATAATAAACTAGTATACTGTAAATGTTTCCTAAAATGGTCTCGCAAGTTAGTCCTGAGGTCAGTCCAGTCTTAAAGCTTGATCACATGAAGAAAGTTCATCAATCAAGCTTCTCTGTTTATCCAATAGGTCCCTCACCTTTTGGAGGATTCGAATTCTCTCATTAAGAGGTACATTTGTTGGAATGTTACTTTTAATGGCACTGTTAAAAAAGTTAAGAACCATGTCGTGGCCGGCGATGACATTATCAATGGACTCTTTCATCGAAATTAATTGCTGCACAATATTATTTAACGAGTTTCCCTCAAGGTGCGATATTAAATCGTCAGATAATTCTTTAAAGCTCCTGATCGTGGGGAAAGTGGATTGAAATGGGACTTGATTTGGGTGGGCTACGTTGACCTGCAGTAATTACTGAATTTTGGGAAGATGGGAAAAATTGAACAGGATCGGTTGTGAAATGCTGATTGCTTTCAAGATCAAATACTGCAGGTGGTTCGGGTTGTGGAGTAGAAGACGTAGAGGGTACTGCAGATGGTGCGGGTTGTGGAGTAGAAGACATAGAGGGACCTGCTGCTTGTCCCAATAAAGCTAAAAGAATAGGACTACGCAAAGAAATAGATAAAAGAGCTGATTTAACAACAACCTGTGGTTGTGATGTTATAATCATCAAAGATGATGTATCAACCGGCTGTTTACGTATTGGAGTTGTCATTACTCCACTAGAACTCTCTATCTCGTTACCTAGAAGTAAGTTTCTAACTTTACCACCGGTCCTACGACAAATTGGTGTACCCATTGTCCTAGTACGTCGTCTGTAAAGTCTTCGTTGAGCAGTCAGTTTATTTTTTTCTGCTCTACTCAATTTGTTGTACTCCCCAGCAGGTAAATACGGAGGATATATTTCGGTAGGTAAATAGGTAGAGCGTAATGGTGAAATAGTATTGATTTGTGAAAGCACTGCCGGAGATTCTACTGCAGTTGGAACAATAGCATTGAGAGAAGTTGCCGCTGATGATGCGGTTGCTACTCTTTCAACTACAGCAGACGGTTCATCAATCTCCACTCCGCTAATAATATATCTTATATTACTAAACATAAAAGCTTTCGTCACTAGCTAAACGTATCCTTCCTTCGATAAGCAATTCCGACTCTGATGGTAGTGTATATTTATCTATTTCAGGTATTACGATTCTGATCTCATCATTATTTCCTCAACATGTTAGTATTTACGGGCATATAAATTTTTTCATCCGGAACTTCTATTATCTTGAAGCCGGGTGCGACGTTTGGGTAAAAATGATATAAAACATGCGAAGACACAAAGACGTTCCGGCTTAGGCACTGTAAGGATTGGGTTTCGACGCAGAAAGCTATGTAGCCAATCGAATCCGGCGATCTCCTTTTCTTTGTTAAAATTATGTTTGATTTTTAAGGCTTCGGCAAATTTGTATGCAATTTTCCGAACGTCGAACCTGGTTGGAGAGAACCTCCTTGACTGTAATTTCTGAATGTGTTGCGACTAGTTTTGTCTCATTTGCTTTTCCAAATAATGATGATGGTTCCATCTGTACCTTTTCTGCATTATCTTGTTGCCGCCTTCTTCGCAGTGTTCTTGAAGGAACCCCGTATGTACGACTGGCTTCGTTTACGCCCATTAAACCCTCATTAACTGCAGCCAGTGCTCGCTGTAGTTGATCTGAGGTCTATTTACCCCTTTCTGGGCATTTGCGCTTATAATGCGTGGGCATACTGCCTACAAAAAAAAAACTAAAAGGGCATCTTACCGTAGATGTACTAGGGCATCTCTCCTTATGTTAAGGTAGAGATACCTCAGCTGATATTTGAACGTACCGCGTGTTTTCCAGTCGCTTTTTTAGGTTAGAACGAAAGAAAGTATCTTTATTTACCATATCAAGTAAGCAGAAGTTATTAGCTTTGTAACTAGGTACAGTCGCAAAATTTTCGTGTACTTACCTGCAATTTGTAGCCGTATAAGATTAACTAAACAGCCTACTTCCTAAAACAAAACTGCCTGCGAAGTGTCACGTCAGCCACACACTTCTAGTATCGTTTAGAGTTTACGTAATGAATAACAGTGACATCTAACTATTAGTAAACGAATTGTGAGCTGTGGCCATCTCTCCCGGTAGGGCATCTCTGTCACAATTATCCTACAGGAACTATAGCAGATCTCTTTAGTATATCAGGAAATATTCCGTCAATGAAAGAAGCAGCATTTATCGGATGAGTTAAAACATCTATCAAGTACAATTTAAACTCCTTAATTATAGTTGCAGAGAAATCGTCAGGACCAGTGGAATTCTTATTTTTTAATTTATTCATGATCGACACCTCATTGGATTCAACAGTAAATAAAAACATCGATTTTTGATTGATCTTTATTTTATTCTCTAGAATTGCCGATGAGGCGGCAGATATCAGTCCAGAAGACATAGTCTGAAAGGTGGAATTAAACGCACTGGCTACAGTTTGTTTATCACCATTAGCATCAGAAACAGAAATAGGGATGTCTTGATAAGGTTTATTACGGTTTGTTTTCTCTGCTAGATACCACACAGCAGAAACTTGTACTTGCAGATTGACTAATAAATCATGCATTATATCTAATTTTCGTGTTTGCGATTAACGTTCGGTGAAATTTTTGGCTTCTTTGTAAGTGTCTTTTAGTTGCGGAAAACGTTTAGTTAATATAAAAAGATCTTTCAAGTAGATACTGGAGATTTTCACATCTTCATTAATCCACCGCTTATCATTTTTATAATTGATGCAGACACGATGCAGAGAGAACGCGCTGTTATAATAATGTTATAAAATATTAATAAAGGAAGCAAATTTTGCATTACAATCATTAGCGTCATAAATCTCAAACCAAGGTTCTCGAGATAAAAAATACTCAAATTGTAATTTATTTTGTTCATTAAAAAATCGTTTTAATATGAAGTTCTTATTGGAAATTGGTTCTATATATTTTGGATATTGCAGCATTAACATATCTGTGATCCGAGAGATGTGTATCACCCACAGTGCAGTTTAAATCACTCGACACATTGGAGAAAACGTTATCTATGGACGACTTCGAGGTAGCAGTAACTCTGGTATGGTCATACACTGACTTAATTAGTCCATGTTCTGCCATAAGATTGGTAAAAACTCGTGTTTTACAAGAATTTTCATCTTCATATCAATATTGAAATCGCCACACAGAAAGAGTAAACAATTCCGAGTAGAATGATCTTCCAATAGCGTTGTTAATTTCACGATAGAACTATTAAAATCAGAGTTTGGTTGTCGATACACGATGAAGGCTTTAAAAGTTGTAGAGTTCAATTTAAAAGTGATGCCACAGATTTCAAATTCCCTTTTCTGATGAAATATTAGATAAATCTACACCTCCAGCCTTTAAATAATTCTGTCTCCACTATTACTATTCATTCTTGAAAAATTACTAATAGGAATATAGTTTCTCAGACAAAGATATTTAATATTGCCTTTATATAACCATGTTTCAGTAAGACATAAAATAATCGGATTATATTCAGATACCAAGACATCCAAATCACTTGTGCATATAAGAAATTAACAAATTCTAGAGAGTTAGCTGCAGAGTTCAATGATTGCTATTCAGTTCCATATGTGGTTATCGATTTGACACTGTTTAGTAATTTGTTGTAATACGAGCAAATATTCCCAAAAACAGAGTGATTAGTATCAAAGTTGGTTTTGTATTTAGAATTACTGTTGATACAATTAATGTATTTGTTAGATTGCGACTGACATTCATTAGAACTATGATTCCCAGCACACTTAGGACACGTAACCAAGTCAGTGCAGTTTTTAGCAAAATGGCCATATTTACAACAATTATAACAGCGAATTATGTGAAACCTCTCACGCAGCTGATACTTACTCCATCCTACGAATAAAGAACCCCTTCCTATAACTAGCTTGAATGTATTGGGATCCATTTCGAGAACAACACTTATATTAGTACCTTTACCTACTATACGCACAATATTGCATAGAGTTGAATTGTTAATTAAAATTTTATTTTGCCTAAGTAAATTGTCACGGAAAATTTCTCTATCAGCAAGTTCGTCAGCACAAACGTTATACACTATAACTTTCGGATTCGCCTTCTTTGGAACCACCGCACTGTAATCTTCTCCCATTTTCTGTTATATTTGATTTTAACAATTCTATATTATTTGAATCACTACAATTTATTAAGACACTTCCATCTTTCCTCTTTCTCAACTCTGTTTACTTCGATAGATAAACTTGGATTCACAGTTGACTTTATCTTATTGTAGATGTGATCAGCTGATTGTTGTTTATCTGCCGATTTTACAGTTAACAGATTCCTTGACGTATGCGCCCCGGCTACGTCACATTATGTTGGCGCCCCCTTCAGGCTAGTAGCAACATCCACCCGTACAGGTGTAGAAGATGCAGAGACCTACAATGATTCTATTTTTTGCTTTTGCAGATGATTAACATTCTCTAATTCTTTAACTAGTTTAATACATTAATTTGACTGTTTATCCTTGCATTTTATTTTTTAAGGACGTAATTATCATCATTTATAATAATTGCAGGCTAATCATTACTAGACTCAGAATCACTTGTCGTTGCACATACGTTGCATACCCAACCTTTCTTCTTTAACGTCCTATCTAACTTACCAGCTGCTTCTAAACATTTCATGTGAGTAAGTATAGATTTACACAAAGTACATTTTTGATATTTTTGACCTCTTTTGATTACAGCATCACAATAATCACATAGATTAGTAATAATAATAATATCTTTATTTCCAGAGAACATATATAACATGAGGGAAACAAGTCAACAAACTATAACAAAATTAACAAATATTAGTACTTGCGAAATAATCATTCAACGAATAACAATTGATATTTAACAATAATTTTTTCACATTTCCTTGAAAAGTCTTAAAATTGGAAATATTCCTGTAGTTTATAGGCAATGAATTAAATAGTCTACATCCCATGAAACTTAAATATTTTTGGAAGCCTGCAGTACGATGACAGGCTGGTAGCAAGTAAAGTTAATTTCTTGTAAAATAAGAATGTGAGACATTAAATTTAAATAGATGTCGATACCTATACATAAAATGTCAGTATTCTACAAGATTTGAACGTGCTCTTACAAGAACTGCGCCAACTCAAATTAGTCATCAATCTCACCGCGTGCTTTTGCAACAAGAACACCCGCTTGGATGAAGAACTCACACCCCAGTGCACCACACCATACGCCATTCTGGAGTAAAAGTTGGAATAGTAAAAGCTTTTTAAAATTGCATAGCTGCAAGACTTTCTGATATTAGAGATAGCATAGCAGACCCGAGCTAACTCCCCGCAAAGTTCCCCAACATGAGCCGACCATCTCAAATTTTCATCACCATGAACTCCCAGGATCTTGGCTGATTTAATAAAGATAGTGAAAGTAGTATCAAGAAGATATCCTTGTACGTTAAATTTGACTTCGTTATGAAAGAGCATGAATTTACTTTTTGTAAAATTAAAAATTAATTTATTAGTATTCATCCAGCTGAAAATTTGCATATAAACATTATTAATTTCAATAAAAAGGTCAGTTAAGGAATTGGAACTTATGAGAGCATTTGTATCGTCAGCATAGAGAGTAAGATAGCTCTGAGATTTTAAGGAGGTTGGCAAATCATTAATATCTATATATTAAAAAAAGGGTTGGTCCTAAGACAGATCCTTGTGGAACACCAACATCAAGTGTTGATGCGGTAGATCTACCATCCTTGCAAACAACCTTTTGTTGGTGATCCGACAGGAAAGATTTAAACCATTTTAATGCTCGGCCATTAATACCATACCTATCTAATTTATACAGTAGAATTGAATGGTTAACGCAATCAAAAGCTTTGGGAGGAATCCGTGTTGGTTGTCACAAAATAAATTGAACTTTTTGAAGTAATTTATTATATTTTTGTTCATGATTATTTCATAAATCTTAGAAAAAGTAGATAGAATGCTAATTGGTCGATAATTTTCAACACTACTAGCATCGTCTTTTTTAAAGACAGGTGTTATACAGGCAATTTTGAGGTGTGATGGAAAGATGCCTTTGTTAAAGGATAAATTAATCAAATAAGTTAGAGGGTGTACCAAAGACCTAGAACAATTCTTAATAACGCGAGAAGAGACTCCATCATCACCAGCACTATGAGATGAGTTTAGTTTAGTAATAGTATCAGATTCATCTGATTCATCAACGGGTGAACTGAAGAAAGAATGTAAATTATGCGGTACATTATTGTCAATAGAGCAAAAATCAATTGGAGTATTATCATAGTTTGAGATGACGAGGTTTTGTGCCAAATTAGTAAAATGATCGTTAAAAGCATTACATAATGCTAAAGTATTGGAATATTTATCTGGTAATTTATGATCTGCGGAGTAATTCAATCTATTTTTATTAATTATTGACCAAATAGCTTTTGTTTTATTTTTTGCTTGTAGAATGTAATTATCGTTATTCTGAATTTGTTTTAAAGCAATAATTTCTTTGTAATATTTTTCATACCTTCTATAAGCGCTTCTTAATGTTGGATATTTATTACTGTTGTTCTTCAAAAGATGTAAATTATTTTTCAATTCAATAACATCAGCTGTAATCCAAGAGCAGTTATTGTTACCACTGCTACATTTTACTATAGCATATATCCAGATAGTATTTAAATATTTGAATGAATTTATTAAAGGCAATATCAGGACAAGGGGATTCATATACTGTAAGCCAGGTTTCATTATCAAGGTAGTTGTTAAATCGATGCAGACTATTTAAGTCATATTTCCTTTTATAACAATAGTTACGAGTTTTGGACTTAAGACTAGAAGCGAATTGTAATGCAAAAAGAAATAAACTTCTCGCTGAATGTTCACTAAAAAGTTATCTAGACAGGTGCCGGATGTTTTGCCTAATCGTGTAGGTGTTTCAATTGTGGCATACATGTTATAACTACTAAAGAGATTGCGCACTTTCCTAAGTATAGCAGAAGGTGAACTAAAATCTACATTGAAATCACCGCCTATTATAACAAATTTATTTTCAGTTGAAACTTTATCCAATAGACTAGACATAACATCGCAAAAACATTGAAAATCAGAGTCCAGTGGACGATAAAGAGCGAAAATAACAACATCTATATCCGAAGAAATTTCAATACTACATAGTTCAATTTGATTACACACAGATAATTTATTAAAATCATTACGAGCTTTGGCAGAGATTGCTTTCTTGCAGTAAATTGCAACGCCACCATGTTTCTTGTTTGAACGACAATAAGACGATATTAGGATATGATTACTTAGAGAAAGTTCTTTCAGCTGCGTATCACTCTGCCAGTGTTCACTAACAAGCAAAATATCAACATTTTGTGTGTTTAAGATAATATTAATGTCAGATATCTTATTGTTTAGGCACCTAACATTCTGATGCATAACTTTCACCCACTTTAAGTCTGTCGGTTTTTCATCATCAAATGGGGTAAAAAACGATATAAGCAGACATCTTCAGGCCATATTTCAGGTTTGCTACTTTCTTCTAATTGTAAGTATTTTTCAGGAACGGATATTTTAAAAGATGAATAGGTATCCGGGTATTTACTATTGAGCTGTTCACAAACTACATTAGGGATGTCTTTTGATTTTACGTGTCTAATCAGTTTGTCAGAAGTAGTATCCGGATGCAAACGATAAATGTGGAAATGTGCAAACTTAGTTACTCCTTCTATTTCTGAATTTTTGTCGCTCCCGGTAATGACTTCCAATTTAGAAGGCCTTCAACGCTTTTCCTTCTTCGTCCAATCAGTGTCCTTCGATATACCTAACAGGTTAGGCGTAATATGAGGTGTTTGGATTTTATTATTATTATTGGACTGTAATGCATTGTTGTTTTTAAATTTTAAATCATCGACAGTATCTTGTTGGGAATTTCACCTTTTTACTGCATCAGCAAAAGAAACTGTCGTTGTTTTGCTTATACTTTTTTCCACCGCTGGAATATTAGACGAAGATCGCAACACAGATGCATGAAATAAAGGTTCTGGTTGAAATTTTCTTTGTTTACTTGAATTTGTTAGACTCCTAGCGCCATCCGACGATTTAGTAGAAACCAGCTCCGCGATAGTAGAACGAAGTTTGTAGATTTCTGTTGTTAATGTTTTGTTTTGATGTTGTAAAACTTCAATTTCTTTTTTTAAAGATTTAATGAGGGTATTTTCAAATGCATTGATGATATCAGTAACTTTGTTAGCAATTACAGATATTATTGATTCATTATCTTCTATGATTGAATATATAGGTGGTTCATCACTTACAGAATCTAGCCTACTTGCCGAGGTTAAATTATCACCACACCGACCACAATCCCAAACTTTTACTTCACCACTTTCTCTTAGTTTGCAAAAGTCACTTTCAGTTAAGTTTATACAGTGTAAACGATAACTAGACTCACACTGATTCCTACAACTTAAATAATCAATGTTTCTTGAGATATATTTCACACAAACTGCGCACTTGACAGGCATGTCTGCACTGTAAGACGGTCAACACTATATTATCCTTATTACTTATGAATTATGAATTCTATGTAATAAAATACTTTATTCTACATTATTGTTGTTTCATTTTATAAACACATAAAAATATATAACACAACTCAAACATAAACTATATAACAAATGTATAATATAATGCGCAATTATCATTTTACTGATTCTTTTTTAAAGCCCGCAAAGCTTTACTTTCTGCCGATCTCTTTTCTTCGTGTTGCTCTTTTCTATTTGCCCTTTCTTCAGTTTGTTTTAGTTTTTCCTACAAATAGTTACTCAACGTTTTCTTTTTTTTTTGGTTGTGATATATCCTTATCTTTATGTTTCTTCTACGAGAAGGTCAATATTTTCAGTTTATTCTTCTTCCTCTTCGGGCATCAAATATTGTGGATTTTGGTGGTACTATACAAGCTTCGGTACCTAAGGCCTGATTAAAATCTTTGAAAAATTCGCCATTTGTATTCATAATTTCCTCTTTTTAAAAGATGGACGATTGAATTCCAATCTTAAACGTATGTTTAGTAAGAGTTTTATATCTGACTACAACCACTTTACTGCCCCATCATCAGATGGATGGATTGTGGCTAGTTGAAGCTTCATTATTATTTTGTTACAAACTAACCGCTCTTTGGCAATAATCTTGCAATTTATCGTTATCTGGCAATTAAAAAATTATAACATGTATGAAAAAGTAACGTTCATAAACTTACCACTGATTACTTCTTTGTATGCATCATTGTCTATGTTCAACTGTACTATTGTTCCTTCGTATTAATAATGTATTATTAATAATTCACCTTCGTTAGCCATAATATGCGTTTTAACGTCCAACTCAACATAACCCAACATAACCTCTAACACAGTTACCTAAATTTCACCAGCTTCTATCGGTAAAAACGGTAAATGATCGATTTTTTCTACCACGAATATAAAAACAAGATACTTTCGACTAGTGAATTTTGAAACTTTTCTGTGGCAGGTGATCTAAACGTATCAATCCATCTGCCGGCGAATTTCGAAAAGTACCCATACTGTAGCAATACGGTGTTGACATAAAACAGTAGTACGAAGTTAAAGTCTGTAATGTAAGTTTGTGTTGTACGGTTTGAATTAAATCATTAACAACGTAGTAGTTATTTACTTGTACTATAATTTTCCACTGTAAAACTCCATAGGTTATGGGCCCAGGAATGCAGTAGTGGTTTTAGCTTGCTCGTTGGAATTGTGAAGAATTTAAAACAGTTGTGTTGAAATTGTGTTCGTTGGCATTCATCACGAATATTGCGGGGAACCAGCAGCCATTTAATACAAAGACTTGATGGTAATAATTATTCAAATTGGGAATTTCGAGTTAATTTATTGCTAGAAAAGGCTGAAGTTTTAAATGTAATTTCACAAAATCCACCAGAAAATCCGGACGAAACCTTTAAAAAGAGTGATGTAAAAGCTCGAAACATTATTGTTCAGTGTCTAGCAGACAACATTCTAAAGATGATTAAAACAAAAAGTACAACTAAAGAAATAATGGAAACACTCAAATCAATTTACACCAGGAAAGGAATTTCAACTCAAGTGCAGTTGCAAAGGAAATTGAGAAGCTTAAAGTTTACTGAAGATGCATCTCTAAATGTGTTTTTAACAGAGTTCGAACACACCGTTTGTGAGCTTAGAGGAGCAGGTGGTAGAATACAAGAAGATGAAGTAGTGTCAGAACTACTATCAGCCATGCCAGAATTTTACGAAGCGATAACTACCGCAATAGATGTTATGTTTTGCCAGGACGAATCAAAGGTTTGACTTTGTTAAAAGTAGATTGTTAATGAAAGAATCAAGAGAAAACAAGAGTAATGCAGAAGGAGATGCAAGTAATGTGTGGCAAGTAGAAGAGTTATTAGGAAACTATCGTGAAGTTCATCATAACATTAGTGTTGCCAAGCATAGAGAATGTATTATAGCATAAAAAGGAGATTTATGTATACAAACTGACAGTGGGCTATACGTGACAATAAAAAATGTGTGCGTACGTGACAATTTGCTCTGTAACTTATTGTCCGTAAAGAAATTAGAAGAAAGTGTAGAAAGTATTAGAAATTTATACGTTATTACGTTTAATACTAGATAAATTACATGTGCAAATGTTGCCTCAGAGGACAGAATGCTTCTTCATACGCAAATGGGTCATTCATTCAAGTATCCGGCACCTAGCCTGTGTGAGATTTGTCTGCAAGGCAAACAAACAAGATTACCTTATTGTGGCATTTCAGAAGAAAGAAAAGCTAAACGTATATTAGAGGTTATTTCAACGGATATGTGTGGACCAATAAATCCTCCAACATATGATGGTAAACATTACTTTCCCACATTTACAGACCATTTCTCACATTTTTGTGTGTTATTTTGTTAGTAAAAAAAGTGAAGTAACAGAAAAGTTTCATTAGTATATCAACTTGCTTCAAGCCAAATTTAATTGCTAAATTGAACGTACTCGATGTGACAACGGTGGTGAATACTCATCTAAAGTGTTTAAGGATCTCTGTGTTAAGAATAGTGTCAATACATTATAGCAAGAAATCGTGAACAGAACGGAGCCGCTGAATGTTTTGACAGAACTGTATTGGAGAAGGCCAGATGTCTCGGATTTGATTCACAATTAGGAAAAGAATTTGGGGGAGAAGCAGTTCGAGTGGCAGTATATCTGACAAATACAATAGAAACACGAGTTTTAGAAAACAAAAAAACACTGGCAGAAATCTGGTATAATCAAAAACAGAATTTAGAGAAAATAAAACTTTTTGGTTGTATGACATAATAATCACATTTCAAAAGAAAATAGGCAATCGAATCTTGATCCATGTAGTAAAAAGATGATCATGGTAGGGTACACTAATAATGGTTACCGGTTGTGGGACCCAAGTGAAAATGTCGTGCATGGGAGAAACATTATCTTTAATGAAGGTAGTACTGAAAGGAACACAGTAATGGTTGAAAATAAGGAACAATCACACCAAGAAGATTCGCCTGTAGAAATTAAAGAAGAAAATGGAATTCAAGAAAATAATGATTATGGAAAACAAGAAAACCCAACAAAGAACAATCAAAGACCACGAAGGCAAGTAAATATTCCGTTAAGATTCAAAGACTATGAAATGCTTAATGGTAGCATTATTTGCGGGTAGTCTCGAGTCTGAGACACCACAAGCATATTCTGAGGCAGTTTCATGTGGAAATGTTTGGAAAGAAGCTATTCAAAGTGAGCTGGATGCTTTGAGCAGAAATGAAACCTGGGAAGTAGTCGAAAGGCCATAAAATGTCAAAGTGATAGATTCCAGGTGGGTATTTCGTGAAAAAGACCTGAATGGTGAAATCACGCAAAAGGCAAGACTTGTGGCTTGTGGTTATCAGCAAGACGAGTGCAATAGTTACGATATGTACTCACGAGTGGCGCGCATGCTTTCAATCCGAATGCTCTTGTCATTGTGCATTGAGGAAGACATGTTTATTAACCAATTGGACGTTAAGTGCGCATTTTTGAATGGCGACTTACCTGAACCTGTCTACATGGAGATTCCAGAGGGAGTTAAAGTGAATCGTACATATAAACTAGATTGTTTGTAAACTTGAGAAAGCTTTATATGGTTTACGTTAAGCACCCAAGCTGATATTAGAAGCGCCATAGACACCTACTA
This sequence comes from Dynastes maya, assembly GCA_029619315.2. NCBI lineage: Eukaryota > Metazoa > Arthropoda > Insecta > Coleoptera > Scarabaeidae > Dynastes > Dynastes maya. The sequence continues at coordinate 47,975,198 of JAROYE020000002.1, forward strand.
AATTCCGATTTTAAGCGATCTCAATCAGATCCATGTTTGTATTTTAATACTAATACATTTTTAATTGTACATGTAGATATAATTCTGTTTTCTAAATGTCAAGAAAAATTAGATGTATTTAAGCAAAAATTAATGTCAACATTTGAAATTCCAGATTATCTCCTAAAACACAAAGTAGTTTTTCATTAAACTTTTTGGGTTTAACAGTTGAAAAATTTGGCAACAATTTATTTTTAAGTCAAAAAGGTTTTGTTTGTCATTCAAACGCGCAGCTGCAATTTTGTAAGATTGATCATGCGCAGATATAACAAACATATTATGTTAGAATTGTATTAAAGTAGTATGGAAGTATTGAAGTAAACAGTTTAGTAGTGTGTTAGAGTTTTCATTTATTTAGCAACACATTTATTTACATATCATATTCACAACATTTATGGTCCTTCGAGTCACGGATGGAGTTGACAGTGCCTAGCATCCAGAAAAGTGAATCGCATTCCTAATTATTTTACATATATTCATTTCCTTTGTCCGCCTTATGTTCCCTATTTTGCACGCAAATAACATTTAAAATGTCTGTCGATCAGAAAGTACACGATTTAAAGAGGAAATTAGCCACACTGAAAGGGAAAGCAACTGGATTTAAGAATCATTTGGATGGGTTGTCAAACACACCTGTTGATGGAAACGAACTAAAATTAAGGTTAACTAAATTCGATCCATGTTTAAGTGAACTTGAAGATATTTACTATGAGTTACAAGGTGAGACAAAGGATGAAAATACAACAGATCTAGATGAGTTTGAAGATAGTACTACAAGTTAATAACAATAGCACGTAGTCATATTTCAGAACCGCATGTATCAAAGGTCAATGACTGTCAAATTACCCACGTTAAACTTGCCAGCGTTTGACGGAAACTACGAAAATTGGTTACTTTTTTATGATACATTTTCGTCTGTAATAGATAAAAATACAAGTCTCAGCTATACAGAACTTTCAGTATTTACGATCGTCGTTGTCGAATGAGACACTGGAAGTAGTACAATCATTGGATCTTTCAGCAGCCAATTACGACTTTGCATGAGATTTACTTAAACAACGTTTCCAAAATACAAACTTAATTACAAATACACATATGAAAGCATTATTTAATATCACTCCAGTACAAAAAGAGAATTTTATATCACTGAGACAATTATTAGATAACTTCTTAAAACATTTGTGAGCATTAAAAACATTAGAACATCCTACGGACACATGGGATGCATCTTGGGACTACAAAATTAAATAATTTAATTGAACCCTTGACCTCCGAATAAAGATAATTTTCCTGCAATTTCACACAAATTCATCGTAATCGGTGGCACTGAATCGGTACATGTGGCTTTCTAGGAAGCCAATCATTTATGATGTCAACAGAAGTACCAATTTGAAATAAGTTTTTTTAATATTGAATACAATCCCTGTAGTGTTGTTTGCATCTAATAGACCTCCATCTACCTCAGGTACATCAATCAAAACGGTGAAACCTAATAACGCGTCTTTAAATTTCTTCGAAGAAGTATCTTTCATTTTTTCAGCAGATCTTTTTAGGTTTTGTGTCGCATGTTCCCTTGGCATATTGGCAATAAACCATGCCTAATATACATGGTTTATTGCCTAAATCATGCATCCTCGGAGTCATACTACTATTATTGAAATGCTTCAATAAATTTTCTAACCGACGTTTACCGCAATCGTAAATAAATAGAAATAGCTGAATGAATAGCACATAGGTGCTCTGTAGTAGATGTACAGTATTTTACTTTATGAAACGTAGGGATCTTTCCTACTTCCACACTTCTTTTGCTTAGATAATTCAGAATACGTTTTTCTAACTTCTTACTTGATTTCCCTGATTCAATTTTACGGAGAATGACTAAGTATTGTTCTGTTTTGGTTAGTGTAACATCAGTTGGCATCAGTGATACGACACAACACGGTAGACAGATGTACTAATAACACGACATAACCTTTTTCTGTAAATATACGAGTTTTCTGTTAAACTGGTGTTTGTATGAAGCAACAACGACAGTAAACGTTACATGGTGGCAGCGGTAAAACATGAATTTTCATCCTCCAAAAACTTGGAATTCGGTAATGAGCCGGCGGTCGCATGGAAGAAATGGCGGCAAAGTGTTGAAATTTACTGGAAAGCACCACAGCTCCACGAAAAATCACAGGATATGTCAGGGCGATTTTCTTACATATATTAGGTGAAAAATGTATAGATACCTACAACACATTCACTTTTGAGGTAGAGGAAGATGCAGTGCACGCTCCAGATGATATTAAATAAATTTACAGAGTATTTTTCACCGTACAAAAACGAAACATATGTGAAGTACTTATTTTTCTCGTGCAATCAATTAGAAAGCCAAAGCTTCGATGAGTTTGTTACAATTCTCAAGCAAAAGGCAAATGAGTGCAGCTTTGGTACTCTAACAGATTCTTTAATAAAAGATAAAATTGTCTGCGGTATCCGTGGCAGTGAGTTACGAGAAGAATTACTTAATCAGAGGAATCTAACTCTGACTGAGTGCATTGTAGGGCAGAGGAGCAATTGAAATCGCAAACACGACAGATGTCGGTTTTAGAAAAACATAACCTCTCTATTAATCAGATGGTCTCAATTAATCAGTGGTTTGAAAAAATAAAAGTACAAAATGTAGAAATAGAAATAAAATTAGATACAGGCAGCCAAGAAAACGACCTAAACCTACGATTAAAGATGCGTCAAATACAATATTATTAGCGTATACAAATGACAAATTAAACATAAAGGATTATTGCATAGTTGAATGTAAGTTTTCTAATAAATAGTGCACAGCTGTGAACTAATATAATCCTTATTGATCCTATCTCAATTACAACTCACTTGACAGCTCCAAAACATCGAGTCCACTGCTATGACGTCGGCCGACTGTGTATATACTCACAGACAAAAATATTGCATATCTTATTTTAGGTCTCTATTATTTTTTTCTTTAAAACTTTTGTGATTTCTATTGCTAAATCTTTTACATTGGAGTGTTCTACGTATTATGCAATTTGTTACAGAAGAAAAGAATAATTTAATATAGCCTTTTATGAGTGAATAAGAGGAAACGATAAAACGTTATAAATTAGCGTACTGTGCCTTGGAGACCAAAACACTGATTGATCTCAATTTGATGTCGTCAGAATGACATTTCCAGAGCTTTATGCCCGGTTTCACAAAAGTTTAACCGCGCGATTATCCCTTGACTGCGCCGTTAAAGTTACGCATTCGTTTCACCAACCTCGGTTAGAGCAAACCGCGCCGTCAAATGTTAACCACACGAGCAGGTCTGATTAACTTCTAACAGCCCGTTTAACCATACGAACAGCTGATCGTAGAAATTGGAACTTAAATTTATTTATACATTTATAAAATACTAGACACTTTTGTCACCTAAATAATTACAGGTAGGTAAATTATCTTTGATTAACATGTTGTATACTTCTCATTTCAGTTAAATAATATTAAAAGAGGTTAGGTTATAATGTACGGCGAAACTCACAAGTAACCGGACACCCAACAGGTCATAGCGCATCAACTCTTCTCTATCGCACCGACTCTGCCTTTCCTAGCTGTATTTTGTATTTAGTCGCTTGCCGGGCCTCGTCCGGTAAGGAACATTTAAGGAAGTTGCATATAAGATGCATGCTTCTCAGGACAAAGAACGATACAGCTGTCTCAACGCGCTATGCGAATCGGCTACCTGCATTGAGTGGGTCGTAGAGTATAACGGAAAATATACAATTGTATACATTTTACTACCTGCTAATAATGAGAAATTCATACACGTAATTTGTAATAAGCGATTGTCGCATTTTGAAATGTAAAGCGTGAAATAGAAATCTATACAGGTGAAATTGTAAAAATACATATGCAAATTGATTATATTATTAGTTACTCCATATAAACAAACAAAATCCATAATCTATTATGCATTATTTATTGGGTATCATGATTACTTTTATTTTAGAATTGAAGCAAAACAGTAAACGTTCGCGATATACGATTTTTTATTAAAATATGAAAAGTTGTGCCGATAAATGTCTACCGTTAGATGATTTTACGTAGTTCTAACAAGTGACAAATGACGAACCAAGTAAAAAAATTGTAAAGCTATTACATACGAATTTAGACCCTAATTCTGTGGCTTGGGTCTAAAAGGGCCAATGTTAAATACGAAATAAATTGACATTGGCCCTTTTAGACCCAGCCCCAGAATTGCAAGATGTAATATGCCATCTTGAAGAATTAATGATATCGTGTGATCACGAAGCGAATGGTTTTATTATCATTCTTCTTATTTTAGACATTACATTTAAAAAATATTAGTCAATTTTATTAGGTATTAATCGCCAAAATAATCATTGTTGTGCATTTATATACGAATTTAAAAAGGCATCATTGTCATTCTTTCAAAACTGAATATTTTTTCTTTTTTATATGCATATGTAGATAATTGTTGTTTTATATGCATTGAAATATGAGTGAAAGAGAGAATAAAAATAATCTGAAAAGGAATTACTATAACATTAAAATGTTCATGTTATTTCAATAAACATAATCGTAGACATCAAAAAGCTTTTCGATACGAAGCAATACAGTAACTGCAAACAACTGAAGTGATAAGTATGTGGAGTGTATATGTAGGTATTTTCGTTTCGCTGACATGAAAGAGGAAAAATAATAACAGAAGCAAGCGTATCATTAATAACTTTATTGCACGTTAGAATTCTACAGTCACAAAATTAAAATAAAAACGTCAATTGAAGTTACAGAAAACAAAAAACAAAATATCAATAATACAGAATTATAAACAAAACATGGTTAGCGGGTATTTATAACCCGCAGTAATACAACAATAAACCAGAGTAAAATTAAAATGGTGACAAATCATAGACAGGTTGGCTAGGCGATACCATTGAGTATTTTCCCACTCAATGCATATACTATACATATAGCAAAGGAACTGAAAAGATATAATATGCCAAACGTGTCACTATCATTTTCAATGAGAAAAGCATAGGATAAGAAAAACTGCAAGGCTTACTTACAACAAAGATAAAAAAAAGTATTATAGATCGGAAATAATAAAAACAAACATGTGGATGACAAGACATACTAGGTATACATTATAAAACAATGCAAACATTTCTAAACTGAGAAGTTATATAAGCATTTGTGTGCATGTCAATGGCAGCGTATAAATAGACAAAAAAATGATATATAAATAAAAATAAGATTTCATTCTAACATTAACATTACAAAATATATTAATATTTGTAGATACATATAAGATACTTATGTTTTTGCAATAACGGCATAGTAAAATGAAAAGCCAACGTAACAAATATATATAAAAAACTGAAATAACATTCTGGTAATACAAATACAATATCAAGGGCATAGTAAAATTAAAAAACGAACGTAACAAAATATATAAAAAACTGAAATAATATTCTGGTAATACTGAACACATTAATACCTAAACAAACGTAACAAAAATATATAAAAAACTGAAATAATATTCTGGTAATACAAATACACTATCAAGGGCATAGTAAAATTAAAAAAGCAAACGTAACAAAAATATATACAAAACTGAAATAATATTCTGGTAATATTGAACACATTAATACCTGGTCCAAAAACCATTGTTTTCTATCGTAGCCTGCATTCTGCTACGCATGGAAGCAACAAGATTCGGGCACGACGGTTTACCACGTAATCCTTCCCAAATACTTGTTACATGGTCGCGCAGATTTTGCTTCGTACGAATTACTATATCTAAATTGTCCTCCCAGTTGGTCGTCATAATCCCCCATAGATTCTCAATTGGATTGAGATCGGGGGATTTGGCAGGCCATGGGAGTAATTCTATATCGGGATGGTTTTCAAACCAATCCCTTACAACTCGCGAAGTATGTACCGCGGAATTGTCCTGAACGAGAGTTATGCGAGTAGGTGGGGGATATAATGCCCGAACACTCGGCAACATAATATCCTCCAGTACATCGACATATTCCTCTGCATCCATCCGCGGACTCACTTCTACGAGTTCGCCAGGTCCCGCCGCCGACATCCATCCCCAAAAGGCAACACTGATGCGACCACTTTGCCGCCTCGGCAGTACATGTTGTGGATCATATCTGGTGTTATTTGGACGCCAAAGGTATTTTCTGCCATCCTGGGATGACCTGAATACCTTCTCGTCCGTAAAAATAACACCAGTCCAATCACGTTCTAAATTTTGCTGAGCAAAACGTAAACGTGATTGGGCATGATCCGCCGTCATGTCTACCTTTTTCGCTGGGCTGCGGCAATGAAGACCGATGTTGTGGATGTTCCTACGAATTGTCATCCCTGAGCATTGCAGCTGAAGGGTCTCCTTCACTTTGGTGGAAGTCGTGAAGGGATGCTGCGCTAGATGTTGTCGTAGCCGATGGATGTCGTTGTCGGTTAACTTCCTTGGCGGTCCCGGCTTAGGCCTTGATTTTAAGGCGACATCTTCATTTTCTGTCTGCCATCGCCGAATCCACATATGGCATTGTGATTTCTAAAAAGATGCAGGGATATACGATAAATTTTAAGAAAGGAGTGCAAAAAGTTATTTCTTATCCCAACAGTAGTTATAATTTCGAAGTAAACGGGAGTGTTTCAATACTATAGCTATGCTAATTCTAGACACGCTAATTTTATTATACATATCTTCAAAATAAAGGAAATTTTTTTGAAGGAAATATAATCATGGTTAGGATACGTTATTTGGAGCCAAACAAGTGAAAGTCAATAAAAAGTGGAAATTTTTAATTTTTTTGACTAGTAATCAATGCACGATTGATAACGCATGATAAGGTGCCAAGTTTATCCAGGTGGTCACATTTACAGGTTCTACTGTATTTGTTATGATTAACATTGTCATGATAATGAAATGATAATTTCAAATTTATAGAAACATTTAAAACGTATAATGTAACATATTAGTAGTTCCTTCGAAAAAGATTATGAAAATAAAATCAAAACGTCAGGAAAGATTTTAAATAATAAAAGTACCCAGAAAAAATAGTATATTATTCAATGAGCATATAATAGGGCTTATTATTAACGAGCGAGACGTTTATGTCACGAGCCGTATGCGAGTGACAGAATTCACACGAGCTAATACATAATAGCCGATTATATGCGAGTAGAATACTATACATTATCCCCGATTCATAGCTAGAGTTTAGAAAATAAACTTTAAATATTCGCTAATACATATACTTCAAAATATTCAAATGGCTACGTCACATAATCGTACCGATAGTAACCATACGCGTAACCATGTTAGAATATTAGAAATAAAGTGAAACTCACACGTATTTAATAAAACGGTATTACTATAAGGTTCGAATAGAGACATTTTTCGCACATTATACAGCAATCGTGGATAAATATATTATTATATAATAAATAGCAGTAAAGAAAAATCCTATTACATTCTTAATAATTTGGATAAGGGTTGGGATTAATTAATTCAAGTGATTTAATTCAAGAATTAAATATTTTCTTCTTTCAAAGTCATGACTTTTTTAAAAAGTGAATGGGTCCTGATTTATGGCAAAAAAGTAAAAACATACATAGTCTCGAAAAACATTAGCATTCTTTTGTGCAGTCGGGTAGAAAGAACAGACTGGAAGTTGTTTTTTTTGTTATTTCTTATTGCACATTTTAATTTGACGACATAACGACATTTAGAATGTATATGTAATTATCAGAAAATGAATACAAAATGAAGTATGGAAAAAAACCTATATGGTTTTCCTTCCCAAATAAACAATCACTTAGTTTTTATCTGTATGTAACATAATAGTAAGAAAGATAGTAAAGAATCAATTACTATTTACCAGTTTGATTAACATTTTCATTGTACGGGTCCTCCTTAGCAATTTTTTCTACGCTTTGTCTGTCTCGAAAATCGGAGTGCTATCATTATAACTGTTCAATTATTTAGTTAACTTGCTATATTATCTCTACGATACAGAACGTTGCGAAATTTTTAATGGGATTTCGCCGTTCAAGTAGCTGTTTAGTATGTTCTATTTTACGAAATTTCCATTTAACGAACTTTTTTTCGCCAATTTATCTATTTCGCTAAATAGAAGTTCCACTGCATTTTTCAGTGTTATACTCTACTCTATATATTGTTCTGATTTCAAATTAAAATGCGCAATAAAAAAATAGCAAACTAGCAAGTAATTTTTTTAAAAATCACATAAGTCAGGACATTACGACTTTTTTTAAAGTCACGACTTTTTCATACTTTCATTTGGATACACATGTCACTTGCTTACCTATCTCAACAGTTGAAATATTGTTAACGTGGCTAGATGTTAACTAGGTATAAAAACAATACGATAATATATATTGAACGGATTGAGATTGATAATTTTTGAAATTAATAATTTTTATTCTTACCGATAAATTTACTTCCTCTGCAATCTGGCGACAACTTAAGCCTTGCTGCCATAAAGTTACAACTTTCGAACGTGTCTCTATGCTCGATTGGCGTGGCATTTTTCTTGATAATTAGAATATGTGTAGTTAACAAAATCGCAACTAATTGTAATTTTAATGTCTGATGTAAACTCGTTGAACGTGTAGTGTGCACCGTCGGAAAGAAGACAACACCTCAGTTGTAATTAACTAGTTTAATTAAAATATAGAATACAACAGACAACTTTCTCGATGCTTAAAGATAGACTGGTTACAAGCGATCTGATCTTCGGTATACTATGCCCTCTTATACATTTCTACTTCTTATATTTATAATAATTTCTAATCATTAGTAAACGAACGATATATCTAAATGACATTTACAATAATAATGGCAGTGCGTGACGCAGAGGGTTGTTTGTTTTGTCTATATGTAATCACCCTGTGCGTCGCTAGTTTATATTGTGATATATGAGTTTATATTAACATAATTGTTTATATTGTGATATACGAGTTTATATTGACATAACTCCTTCATCAAAAATGAACAATTGGGAAATAAGTAATTCGGACAATATTTAACGTAGATAATAACAATTCTTAATTATGTTTGATACAAGAATGAATGACAATGGTTGGTATGACTAATATAATCTCAGGCGATGGATGATGGTAAATACAATAGATTGATTACGTACGTTGTGATACATTACACATTACAATACATTACAATACATTACAATACATTACAAACGGAAAATGAGTACTGAAGTATATCTGCGTATTTTACCCTCCTAAATATTATTTACTATTATTGGTAATAATTATTGGCATCTGGGTATTATTCATACGGTTATTCCTTTAATCCAGCGGTTCCCAAAGTGCGGCCCGCGGGCCAAATACGGCCCGCAAACCTTGTGAATGCGGCCCGCGATATCGATACGATATTATTATTTTTATTTAAAAATAAATAAGTAAATAGTAAAATAAATAAATAAACAAATAAAATAACATAAAATATTTTAAATAAATTCTTACAGAACTTTAATCATAAGCTATTGTATTCATAAAATATTGTTTAGTTTATATAAAAATTGTAGTATATATACATTCTATTTATTACACACTGTATAGAAATATAATATAGTAATCTCAAATAGATACAGAACTGTTAATCATTTCTGGCGCATTTAACACAAGAGAAACGAAAATTTCAAGAAAAATGGAGTATTTTATATCTTGCAATTGAACAAAAAAATCAAATTACTTGTCTTATATGCCAACAAAATGTGTCTGTTTTCAAAGAACACAATATAAAACGACACTACGATACGCATCACAGTAATTATAATGATATTAATGGTAATGAAAGACAAATAGAATATGAATCTCTACAAAAGTCCTTTAGTGGTTAGAAATTAGTGTTTCAAACAAAATGAATCTTCCGTTTCGGTTAGCTATGATATGACGCAAGAAATTGCCAAACATAGTAAATCAATTTTAGAAGAATTTTAAAAGAATTTTATGTTGAAAGTTGTTGACATAGTGTGCCCAGATAAATAGACGTTATTGAATGATATTACGCTGGTCCAATATTACAAGGTTGTATGTTACAATTTAAATAAATATTGGCTTAGTACTATTACAAGGAACTGTGTTGTCTGGGCTACACATACATACATTGTTTTCTTTTTATCTGAACCCAACAGAATTAGTAAGAATGTTAATATATTGAAAAAACATTACCATATTTCTAATCCTAAAGTAAACATTTTAAAACTCGTTATTCTCACTTTGAAACATGTGGAAAATTGGTAAAAAGAAATATTTAAATATAAGTATTTAAAACAAAAAAAAAATCGTGGATATTGTTTTGATGTTATCCCGTTTTTTTTGGCCCGCCAAAAATGTCGGTAATATCAAATTGGCCCGCCTAAGAAAAACTTTGGGAGCCCCTGCTTTAATCGCTATATGAAGAAAAGGTTTAAGCATCATTAATAATATATACAATTTCATTTGTAGATTAGGAAGATCTTATACCTACTTTCCTTGGAAATTTCCGATGTAATTAATAAGTATTTCATCTGCAGATTTACCAAACTATTCGCACAGCACATTGTCCGAAATTTTTCTCACTATTATTTACTATACACACGCATTGCAGAAAATGGTAATTATATCGCCTTAGTTATATATTTTACTAAAAGGTAAAAAAGAAAAACGCGTCTGTTCTTTTCCACTGGTCCTTGTATAATTTCCCTTTAAATTCCGCCATTCCGTTCTTTCCACCTTTCGTTCGTTTATGAATAATAGTTACAAGAAATTCAAAGCATACTGTATTTTTTGACGTGCCTTATATGTAGCTCCTGGTAGCTCTACTGCCATATACATTATTATATTGTTATTGTTACTATACTGTCAAGAAAACTAAATAACCGTTATTTTTTCGTTGCGACTTCGGTTTCAAGCAGAAAAGAAGTTTTTTGCTTTTCTCATTTTTATACCACTATTTTCCATACTCTTAAACCTTTTGGGTAAATATTTTTCTCGAAATACATACATTTTTACACAGAAAACAATAGTTGGTAAAATATGCAGGTTTCTCCTAATTATTCTAGCATCTGCATTTATTTTCCTAAAGGATAAACGCAATTAGGACTATTAAATATTAATGACACTAATCCAATTTCAAAACAAAACTGGGAAAGCCTGCACTTAATACTTAATACCATCTTGTCTTAATGTTCATCCTCGAACACCTGATTATTACGTGATAATTTGAAAATTATTGGTTTCTATGAAATGCCCATTAGTGTCTATTAGTAAAATGCATTTATAAATAATGGATATGCTTGAAAATTTGCATAACGATATTACAAATAGTTCGCTACATACATAAAAGTAAACAGTACTTAAATAGATTTTAATGATCCATCCAAGAAATATATATTTCTACATTTTTCTAAGAAATTGCGACTTGCCTCCAAACTTTCCGTCGGTAGTGTAAATACGGCAAAAAAGTTAAATCGTTCAATAAAACAGTTGCCCCGAGATTAATTCAACAAAAAGAATTCCGAAAAAGAAAGAACAATTTTTAAAGCAGTGAAATGCAAAAAACAAATACATAAGTTAGCAATTTCTATTCGACCTTTTGATTTTTAAAAAGAAACAAATATAATTGCCACAAACTTCTTTATTAATAAATTTTCATTCTGACCGTTCTACAGTTAACTACCGAATCATCTCGCATTGAGAATAAAAGCATATTATACATATCGTATTATAACACTCAAGGATTTCCTGGAGCTCGACCACGAACGCCCACGGGCTATATTCCGCGAACGCATTTCCGACTTCGTAACTCCTGGGGGCTTAGACGGAAACATCTCCGTGGAGTGGTAGCGACAAGGGATGTTTTCTCTTCTTGTCCACAGGGTGGCTGGCTTCTGCCTCGGCTGCTGGTTGGTTGTCGGTTGACTGCTTGGTTACCTCTCTTCTTTTATATAGGTACTTTCCTAAAGCGACTATAAACCATATAGCAATGATTACAGTTATTATTATTGCCCAAATTGATATCGGTTTTTCGTGAAATTCCACATCATTTATTTTTCTTACTTCGTGTTGAAGAGTTTCTAAATTCGCGTATATTGCCGACAGGTTTTGTAAATTTAGTTCTCTAATTTCTCCCGCACTTTTAATGTGATTGTTTTGAACTATGCTTTTATGATTGATACTTAAATCTGGTAACTTCGGAACTTTTAATTCGCGTAGTGATTCTTGCGAACGTAAAGTTATATGACCGATTTTTATCACACATTGTTCTGTCATAGCAATAATAAATGTACCACTCAATTTTTCTATTTCCTGATCTTTATCGCAAATCTTTTTTACTAATGTGGCGTTTGGTGATGACATCAGCCATTGATTACTTAATAACTTGGTAATTTTGATATTTTCCAATTTTTCCGAGACATGTACGCAGTTATCGTACTTATTGGAATACATGAGCAGTTGGACTTCACACGGCGAGGATGTTACTACTTGGTGGGTTTCACCATGATCACAAATGTATTCCGTCGCTTTTAGTTCATTGCATTGAAACTTGGTAAACACAAATTTTTGCTCGTTTATTGCCAGAAAATTAGAGGTTGGTTTGATTGATCGGAAAAAGGTTTCATTTATAGATATGGGTAAAGGATATAAGTGGTAATAGGTAAAAGATTCAGGTTCAACTAAAGGAACAAAAATTATATAAACAATTGTTTGATCTTTAATATAAGCTTTAACTTTAAATAGTTTATTTAAATAATGAAAATCGCCTCTAATAGGTTCTAACGATAAATCGCGAGAAGTGAAATAATTTTGAAGCTCTACTATCTCACGCAATAGTTCATTCGGTTCGACAATCGAAGGATGATAAATCTGTAATTTGGAAAACGTTAAGGCAGTGATCAATGTATCTAGAATATTATTAACGGTTTCTGTCAAAAATGTTAGTTGATTAAAAATAGCGTATATATGGATTCGTAATTCATTTCCAATTAATCGATATTTTGAGTCATTAATTTCCTTTCCTATCTCTTCTATTCTGCTTTGTAATATTAGTTGATTATCCTGTATCGTCTTGACTGTTTTATTGAATGTATCTATAGTATTTAATGTAGGAGTTAGTTGTTTATCCAGAATAGTTTTAATTTTCTTTCCGGAATCAATCATTTTAGTGATGGCTTCGTCATATCTTTTCGCATCTTCGTTGTCTAGATTGCCAGTTATTGCCTTAATAATGCTTCCTGCTATATTAATAGCTCCCCTTTTAGATCTATGTTTAGGAATTAAGTGTCTGATTTTCTTATTTACTAAATCTAAGTTGTAATTCAAAATCTTATTGTAATTTTCTACTTCTAAAGCATAGCTATCGGTGTGTGCTCCCGTATTGCGAGTAATACTCATCCAGTTTCTACATCTACCTTCCAAATCCCTAGCTTGTTCTAATATGTGATCTAATTTATGTGTATTGTGTTATTATAAGCGATTATTGCTAATTTCATCAACTTTCCAATATCTTCGTTCGGCTCCTTTTCTCGTAACAATCGGATATGCTCCGATAGAGTCGAATGTACTCGTTCTACATTACTGTTCGAATTTGGATTATATGGGGTTGTAATGTGTGTACTTACTTTGTGTTTGTCTAGAAGTTCGGTCACTAATTCGTTCGTAAATTCAGTGCCTCCATCCATAATAATTTGTTCTGGTACACCGTACATAGAAAAGTATGTTATAATTGCTTCAGCCAATTCTACTGCATTTTTGCTTCGTACGGGTATTGCTTGTGCGAACTTCGTGAAAGCATCTACACAGGTTAGATATATTTTTCCACCTGCGACAAAGGTGTCCATGTTGATCTTCTGGAAGGGTTGATCGACCTTTTCGGTTACATTAAGCTCTGGGTGTGGTGCTTGTCTATCGTATTTACTTCGGTTGCACATCTCGCATTTTTTAATGTACGCTGTCACCGTGTTCTTCATGTTCATCCAATAGTATCGCCGTTGTAAATGCTTGACCGTCTCATTGATACCTCTATGATTGGTCTTGCCTTCGTGGTAGTTTTTGATAATTTCCAGCTGTTGCTCTTCGTTCTCGATGATCTGTAATTTTCGTAAACACCTATATAGTTTCGGTCCATTGTTGTTGAAATGCGTTATATACACATTGCAGAGATCTTTGTAAAGTTGTTCCTTTTCAAAGTATAAATAGTGTTTTCCTCGGTCCATATATTCTCTAATAAAATTAAAGAGTTGTTCTGCGTTATTTTCTTTTGGTACTTGTACTAAATAAATCTTTTTGCCTTGATCTTGATTAAATTCCACTTTTAGTTGGTTCAAATGAGTATATCTAAAATGATATTGAGGACTTCTACTATTTATTGCTTCATCCATCGATGGAATTGATTGCGCTGGTTCTTCATTTTCATTCGAATGAGCCGTTTCTCTCAATTCTTCGAGTTCAGCCTCCGGTGCTGTATCTGTGTCTTCGTTCGCGACGACGATTTCGTCGATCGTTTCTTGCGGTATTTGTGGTAGATCTCCCGTTTCTTCATTTAGGAATTCTCGAATATCTTCAAGAAGTTCTTCGGTATTATCTCCGGCGTTATTGGCCATAGATTCGGTCTCCATCGCATTTATTTTTATACGAGATAACGCATCAGCATTCGTATTGTATTTGCCCTTCTTATAGACGATATCGAAATTAAATTCGTCCAATCTGATTTTCCATCTGGCTAATCTTGAATTCGGTTCTTTTAATGAACTAAGCCAAACTAACGGCCTATGATCTGTATATATGGTAAAACGGCGGCCATATAAATACGGTCTAAAATACTTTGTGGCCCACACAATTGCCAGTAGTTCCTTTTCGGTGGTCGAATATTTTTGCTCAGTTTCACTAAGTGTTCTAGAAGCGTAACTTACAGGTTTGTCACTTCCCAGTTTTCCTTGTGAAAGGACAGCTCCTACAGCGATATTCGACGCATCTGTTGTTAAAATGAAAGGTTTCTGGAAGTCTGGATATTGTAATATTGGTGCATCCATTAGTATATTTCTACATGTTTCAAATGCTTTCTTATAATCTTCTCCTATTACGATTTTAGCTCCTTTTTTCAAACATTTGGTTAGTGGTTTCGTTAACTTCGCGAAATCTTTTATAAATTTTCTGTAATAGCCAATTAATCCAAGAAAAGATTTAATTTCGGTGGTTGTTTTCGGAATGGGATATCTTTTAATTGCCTCTATTTTGTCTGGATTTGGTAGTACTCCATCCTTCGTGATTACATGCCCCAGATATGCAACTTCCTTGTTCAGGAATTCACATTTATCTAACTGTATTTTTAAATTAACCTCTCTTAGTCGTTCGAATACTTTAACTAGTTTCATTAGATGTTCCTGTAAACTTGTAGAGTAGATTATTATATCATCCAAGTAAACGTGACAGACATCCTCCTGCAATCCACGTAGAACGTTATCCATCATCCTCTGAAATGTCGCTGGCGCGTTTTTCAGGCCAAATGGCATTCTTTTATATTCGTAGTGTCCTTGCTCTGTAGAGAATGCAGTCTTCTCAATGTCCTTCCGGTCCATTTCGATCTGGTGATACCCAGATGCCAGGTCTAACGTAGTAAAGTATTGTGATCTTCCGAGTTTATCCAATATGTCCGTGATGTTAGGAATAGGATACTTATCGTCGATCGTCTGCTCATTTAACCTTCGGTAATCGATGACCATCCTATATTTTACTTCTCCGGAAGCGTCCATCTTCTTTGGCACGATGCTCACCGGTGCTGACCATGGACTACTGCTTTCCTGAATGACATCCTGTTCTAAAAGTTTCTTGACCTGTTTTTTAATTTCTTGCTTTTGCTGAGGACTCTTTCTATATGGTCTTAAATAAATTGGTGTGTCGTCATTCATATTTAATCGATGTTTTACACTATTAGTAAAAGTCAAAGGCAATCGATCATCATAACATATGTCCTTATACTTAAGACATATCCCTTCTATAGCGTCCGCTTCTTCCGCGTTAAGATGTTGTAAGCGAAGCTTATTAAGAACATTTTCAATTTGCATCTGTTCTATTTGTCTAGCGTTATATGGTATTTGCCCATTGATTGACTCATTTTTTGCGTGATATATTTCGGCGGTAATCGGTTTTTCTATTTCGATTTCTACTGGGTAATTGTTAAAATTTGCTACCTCCGTTATCGCGTAAAAATCTTTTGTATTGGTTATAGAAGTTGGAATTTCGACACCGGGTGCTATTACCTGATGATTTATTATAATATTTGCGTAATTTTTCGTAACCGGTATTCTAACTATTTTTCGTTCGCGTGGCCCTATATTTATTTTACTATTTTCCCAATGAATTTTGATTTCTCCAAATTTCGTGCGCATTACTCCGTTAGGAACGTCAATTACAGCGCCTAATTGCTTCATTAAATTTACTCCTATTAATCCGTCATAATTTTCCGAAAAATCAAAAACGTGAAACTTTAATATCTCTTTTGGTGCTTTAAAAGTTTTTAGACATGGTATATTTATAACGTAATCATGGTTTGTGGTTGCATGTGCGGTTTGAATTGTAAATGGCTCATGCACTACATAGTCATAAAAAATTCAGTAACCTTTCCTGTACTTACCATGGATCTTGACGAACCTGTATCTACTAAAAATTTTGCGTTAATTTCCGGTAATAATATGTGTGGTAATTTAGAAGATGTGTTTGTGTTTAGTTTGATGCATTCGTCGGGTTCCTCCTCAGTCATCTCTGATTGTTGTTCGAGGCCTGTGTAGTAAAATTTGCCTCTTCTTCATCGTAACTTCCCTGTCCTAGGTCTTGTAAGCCTTCTTCGTAATACTGGACCTCCTCGGTAGAGTATTGGTGTTCTTCATGCTGTTCTCCCTCATAGCATAAATTGTCTTCATCAGTCTGATGGTATAATTCTTCTGACACCCAATTTGGTTTGCTACTTGACCTAAATTGGAAAGATGTAGGTTTTTGTGTGCGTGCTGTTATAGTTTCGAGTTCCATTGGCGTCGACCTGGGCTGTCGACGTTGCTCCAGTTGTCCAGGTGATTTTGCAAAATTAAACGGCGGTGGCTTGCTCGCTTGTGGTACGTAAAGTCTTCCTTGTTGTACCTGTTGAGGCCATTGGGGTCGAATTTGAGGTGAATACCTGAATGATGATGATGGTGTTTGAAGCATCATTGGTTGCCGAAACGATTGTTGCATTGGCTGGTATTGACGCTGATTTGTTTGCGGTATAATTCGATTTGGATTTGTGACATTTTGCACATTCGGTTTGGTTATACTAAATGAATTTTGACGCAAAGGTGCTTGTTGTTTCATCGGCTTAAATTCTATGTTATGTATGTTATTTGGTTGTTTGACAAAATAACTGAAATTTTCTTCCTCGAGTACGTATGACATCGCGGCTTCAATATTCGCGGGATTTCTAAATCTAACCCTATGTCCAATATCTCCAAATTGTGCGATTCCCCTTAGATATGCTTGGAGAACGGTATCGTTATGGAGTTCCATTTTTATTCGTCGTCTGCTAACATCATTTTCTGCTAATTTGACTTTTGTAAGAATTAAATTTAAGAGATTTTTGCATCTGATACCGAAATTATAAGCCGTCTCTCCCCTCTCTGGTCGTATTTGCATCAAATCTTGGACTAGGCACCGTTCTGATCTCTGATCACAGAAATTTTGTTGCAATAAATTTTTTAATTCGTACCATGATTCAATAACTTCCCTGCTACCAACTAGTTGTAACGCTCTCCCTGCTAATTTCGCTTGAAATATTCTTAAAAGAAAACCGTTAACAACATCCGCAGAATCATTCGCGTTTCCAAAAGTTTGCGCTAGATATTCGCACGCCCCTACGTACATAGACAAAGTATTCGGATCCCCCTCGTATACAGGTATTAAGTCAATGTGATTCTTTGTGATTTCCGGACGAGCCATTGCGTTATTTGCGTTATTCAAGTTGATAGAATTTAACCTACCTACTAATTCGTCTAAATCGCTATCTGTTCGTCTAGCCGCGTTATCAGAGTTCACTTCCGATTGATCAGTAGCAAAATCCGATAAGTCGTCTTCCGAAAAGCTCATTCAAATCGACGCAATATAATTAAACTAATCGATTAGGATCGGTAAAATGGAAATTCTTGCGATAAATGCATGCAAAAAATGTTCAAATGACTTACAGCAAAATTGCGGTACAATACATTTGAGTTTCTTCGTTCGATCTTCACTTTTCTTGTTTGCTCCTCGTTTCTCCTGTTGTTGCTCCTGGTTCCACCAATTTTAGATGGGTTGATTCGATGTTTAGAACCACGATACGGTGTGCTGCACTTCCTGGTGTTTTCTTCACACGTTGTTGGAAAAGTTTATCCACTCGCGTGAAACTTCACTTGCGTAGGTGTCCGTGTAAATCGTTGAAACGAACCGAAACACGAAAATTTTGATTCGATTTTCGTCACAGTTCAATCCTACTGACTGCGCCAGTTAGCAATTTCTATTCGACCTTTTGATTTTTAAAAAGAAACAAATATAATTGCCACAAACTTCTTTATTAATAAATTTTCATTCTGACCGTTCTACAGTTAACTACCGAATCATCTCGCATTGAGAATAAAAGCATATTATACATATCGTATTATAACACTCAAGGATTTCCTGGAGCTCGACCACGAACGCCCACGGGCTATATTCCGCGAACGCATTTCCGACTTCGTAACTCATATATAAATATACTTATAAATAACAATAACTTTCATAAGAAATAATTCCCGCGACCGATGCTGTAACACTCGCATATAATACATATTTAGTCGGTTTAGAAATAATGATCCTTCCTTAAACTCTAACATCGATTCGCTGACTATTATTCGGTACGGCGCGGCGCGGCGGCATATTCTATACAGATTGTAAAAGAGGGTTTTTATGACATGCATTTCATACCAACGCCAACGTTGGTTACTCGAGGAAAGCCGGTGATGAAGTAAGCTAAGGCGATGCGGGTAGTTGGAGCGGGGCGACTCGCCTAAAAGTGCGATAGAGACGCACAACTTGCGCACAACTCGTATTGTCCGGTTACATTTGTTTATTGCCGTACATGTGTAATGTATTTTTTAGAACAAAAATGTCATCATCATCATCGTCATCCTCCTCAGATTCAAATGTGGAAGTAATTCTTCCGAGGCCAAGGATATTTCGCAACAGAAATGACCCTTTAGATCTGTTTGATGAGATAGATTTTAAAATGAGATATCGTGTTTTCAAACTGGCTTTCCGAGCAATTACAGACACGCTTGCTGAGAATTTAAGGGCATATACCAACAGAAATAATCCTATTTCACCAGAATTGCAAGTTGCCGTTGCAATGCGATTCTATGCCACTGGATCTTTCCAAAATTTACTTGGTGATCAAGTAAATATAAGTAAAAGCTCAGTTTGCCGCATTATTAGAAGAGTCACACATTATGTGGCATTACTAAAAGATACATTTATTGAAATGCCTCACCAAATTGAGGCAAGCAGTTATAAACAAGACTTTTTCAATATAGCTGGATTTCCCGGTGTCATTGGTGCAATTGACTGTACACATATACCTATTCAGTCACCTGGAGGTCAGAATGCAGAGCTGTATAGGAATAGAAAAGGTTACTTTTCAATAAATGTGCAAGTGGTTGCAAATTCTAAATTGAAAATGTTAAATGTTGTTGCGAGATGGAAAGGTTCAGTGCATGATGCAACAATATTCAATAATTCTCAAGTACGTGCACAATTCGAAAATCAGGAATATCCTAATAGTTATTTATTGGGAGATAATGCATATCCTCGCAGCAACTATTTACTAACTCCAATAACAAACCCTGCTACACAAGCTGAGCAAAGATACAACAATGCACATAAAGCAACGAGGAATGTAGTTGAGCGAACATTTGGAGTCTTAAGACGGAGGTTCCCATGTTTGGCAGTAAGTTTGCGAACAAAAGTTTAAACAACCTTGGCTATTATTGTTGCAACATGAACTTTACATAATATACTTTATCATTAAATGATAACATTCCAGAAGTTGACCCTATGATAAACATTCCTCTATACCAAGATGCAATACCTATTGAAAATAATATTGTAGGGAATAATGCTGCAAAAACAGCCTTAATTAATAGGATATTTCAATAAAGAGTAAGTAAAACCAGTAATTTTATTTATTTTGTCTTTGAATTAATTGCATGTTTAAAATAATTATTTCTAAATTATGCTTTTCTGTTGCCATTTTAAGTTCTTCCGTTGCTTTTTGGATTTCCTTATTCTTTAAATCTATTTTCTTTTTATAATATTCTTTCTTCAGCTCTATTAATTCCTCACTGTCACTATTTATTTTCCTTTTTTTTTTCAAATGTAGATTTTATTTGAAAGTTGGTTGTTTATGGGGTGCGCTGCTGCTAGATGCAACTCGTGAGGAACATGGTTCTGGATCAATAATTGCTCCGTTAGATACCACCTCAGGATCATCATCAATTATATAAATTGAACTTGCGTCTACATAAATAAAAATCAAAAATTTACTTCCTTTTTTGTAAATTTTTAATTACTTGCTATGATAATTTTTGTCATCGTCATATGGTGTATCCAGTGGTTCAAACTGTTCATCAGACACCATCGCAAGTACGAGAGCTCCACTCTCATTTAACTGTGGTATGTAGGAACCACCTCCTGTTTTTGATAACTCTTTTTTATCGATATTTTTTAGCTTTTTTAAATTATCTATTTCATCTTTTACAGTTGCACCACTTGTGTTTGTGGTATTTATATATCTCTGCAACTAGTATTTTCTTTTGTTAATAAAAAAGTCAATATGTAACAATTAATTATATACACTAATATTCTTTATTTTCAAATTAATAAAGTGAATAGAAATTCATAATATGTAATATTATTTTACTTACATTTTCTTTTGCCTTTGCTTTTCTGATTCTTCTTTTAATATTTTCACAGCATTGCTTTAAATGTATTTTATTTCTTTGCTCGTATCCTAACGCGTTATAATTCGTTAGAATTAAAGACCACGTGTCTTGTTTTTCTTTTATTGTAACACTATCAGTTTTTTTATTCTCTATTATATGTTCATATTTTGAAATGATATTCGTTAGTTGATTTTTTTCTTCTTCGCTATAATTTTTACCGCGTTTGCTGTTATTTTCCATGTTTATTTATCTGTGTTCACAAATTAGTTTCTATTTTCCACTACTACTTAACAGATACAAGTGAAATCTATATTTGCGCAGTTGAAAAGTTCGGTATATCCGAATTCGACCCGAACGTAGTCAAATGTTCTAAAATCGTTTTGACTAAGGCGAAAACAATTATAAAATTCATACCAACCTAAAGAAATATTTCATTTGTCAAGTTAACCGCGTGGTTTGTTAACCAGGCTTCCTACTGCTTTTGTGAAACCCAAAGCAATTTTGAACGGGCCGTTAATTTTAGTACGTGATTAGTTGATCACGCGGTTAACTCCACTTTTGTGAAACCGGCCCTTAGTGTATAAGCGTGTAGTTTCGGTTAGCGAGATACCTGATTTAAGTGTCATAAATTGTCTTAAAATTGTTTGTTTGGCTAATGGAGGATACACACAAGATATTGCACCAAGATTAAATATCCGTCAATCGACTATCTCTCGTATAGCAAAACGACACAATGAGACTGGAGAAAACAAAAGGCGGCGTGGTCAATGTTGTTATAATATAACCCTGTACTGTTACTCAAATATTTAATATTGAAGTTGTCATAAGCGTTATTAGAGTTTATACTCATGACCAGAATAATGGTTACGATGCAAAGGAATGGATGTGCCATTTCTTAAGACACGTCTGTATCTAAAACAAAAGGTTTCAATAAGTTGATGTGGTACGTTGTAGTTTTGTTGCCTTTTTTTATTTGAACGTTGTTGGAAAAACTTTAACAATTTTAAACGGACCAGAATATTTTGGACTAAGTTTACTGTTTTGTTCATTACATAAACGAGATCGTTAACCTTATAGATGTGAACGTTGATTTTTTTATCATAATGGACTTTCGATTTTTCCTTTGAGGTTATGAGATTTTCCTGGCGACCTTCTGTGTATAATTTAACTTTTGTTTTAAATAGATGTAATCATCGTAGTTATAATTTAGGCAAAGTTCCTGAGTGATGCTATTTGGTAAAAATGGTTTATAACAAAATAGGAGTTCATGGGGTGAGAAGTTTGTTGATTTATGTACATGTGAATTATAGGCAAATATGGCAAATGGTATGAACTCATCCCAGTTTGATTGCTTATCATTTATATAATGTTTTAAGTAATCCTTCAGTGTGAGATGGGATCGTTCTAAACTTCCATTACTTTGTGGATGATAGGGAGATGACAGAATGTGTTTGGTCTGAAATAACCCTGTGAAGTCTTTGATTAATTTGGATGTAAAGTCAGTTCCTTGATCAGATAGTTTTTGGAATGCCAAAAAGAGTGATGAATTTTGCTAACTCGGTTGTTATGGTTTGGGATTCATGATTCGGAATTACTGCGACTGCATAAGCAAATTTTGTTAAATCATCTTGCATACTGAAAATGAATCTATTGCTCATCAGTGTTGTCGGTAGTGGACCTACAATATCTATTGCTAACCTCTCGAATGGTTTATTAGATGTGGTAGTAATTTCCATAGGAGTCTTGATGGGTTTGACATTTGTTTTGTTAATTTGACATGACGGACATTTACGTATGTAAGTTGGATGGCCAGTTATACAATTTCTTTATTCTCTTATATGTCCTAATAAAACCCGAGTGACCAGTTAATTTAGAATCATTATTGTCTTGCAGTATTTCTGTTTATTATAATGAATATTTAATGTACGTTCTGTCGAAACCGCGGCTTTATAGGCTGAGTTTGTCAGTGAAATCTTTCTAGCGTAACATTTGTGATATTTCAGGGGCAGAATGAAAGATGAACCGGTTTTGAGTGATTTCATGTTCTGCGTACTAAGTTTGACAGCGGATATTGCGCGTGAAGTTAGTGTTTCTAGTCTATGACAAAAATCGTTTACACTCACATACAACAATTTGTTCGAATTATATACTTGGTCCAGAATACATAGCAACAATGTGGTATATTTCTGAAAAAAAAAATAATTACATTTATCGTACGAACATTAAAAGGTTATTGTGAACTTTGACTCTTTTCTTGCCAATCAAAATAGCGGTGTTTACATCTGAATTTAATTCTACAGCAGTGTATGGACCTTTATACAATGCGTCTAATTTGTTTTTCTTATTGTTGTTGCGTAACATGACTTTATCATTAATGTTGAGTTTTATAGGTCTTACTGATTTATCATAGTATCAACGATTTATTATCTTTTGACTTTTCTTTGTTACTAACCAAATTTTGTCTAGCTAATTCGTGAGAATGTTGTAACCTAGCTTTTAATTCATTTTTGTACATATGTACCATAATTATAACATTTCGAGAGATCTTGTTAGAGCTGAGGGAAGTGTTGCTTCACTTCCAAACATTGAGGAATGTAATTAGTCTCAGTTATTTGCTAATAAAACTATTTTGTGATATTGTGTGCAAATTTTATGAATACTAGCGGCCTGACGAGCTTCCGTATGTTCTGTTTTGATAGAATTTTCTAAAAGTTTAATCCTTTGCAAACTAACAGTACTATTTTCGAAATTTAAAATACCGTATTGCCACAAATCTTCTAATTCTACTTCAGGATTTGTTAATTTTATCTCGTTTTCTGTGGAATTTATAACAGTAATGTTAAAATAGTTATTGTTTGGTTTAACTAGGCAACTGCCTACAAAGACACCTTCCTTGATCTTTTGAGCTAAACAAAGTGATTCAAATTTACAATCCGTTTTAACTGGAACTGGATCTCAGATCGTGGAGGTAATTTGATGATATTTGGACCTCCCATTTCATGCATTCTTAAAGGAATAATTTCACCACTTAATGAGAAATTGATAGTTTTGGTACTTTAGTCCATATTCGCTTTATACTTTGAGAGAAAATCTTTTCCAAGAATGCTATCACAATTGATAGGAAAATCATTAGGTAGCAATTGAATATCGTGCTTAAAGTCTTGATCTCCACTGTGAAAACAAGCGTGACATATACCGTGTGAATAAAGCGTTGATTCGCCTAAATCTTTCAGTTCTGCTTTATAGTCCAAATAAATTATATCTCCGTTTACACAAGAAGACCCGTTTATATAGAAACTACGTGTTTGGGGGCGTACGCGACTCGAGCTGCCCGCAGCCTCGGTCGCGGCTTGCGTTTCCCGATTCCGGTTGAGTCGCTAAAGAATTCATTTGAGGTTGGTTTCCTAAAAGATTATTCGCTTCTTTTTAAAACAATCCCGTATGTGATGACCCCTCGTTTGCAATAAGCGCACTGTATAGTTAACGCTTGTGGTTCTAGTTTAAGTTGGCGCTTTGGAAATTAAGGTAATTGTGGGGATGATCGATTACCCCTCTTGACAAAAACACTCTTTTTCAGATGACTTAACTTGTTGCAATAATTACATTTTGGTTTATTAAAGTTCTTAACTTGTTGCCTCGGTTTACTTAACACATTATTGATACGCTCATCTTCTATCGCAGCGGCTACAGCCTCATTGCCAACTTTGTATTGATAACTTAACCCTAGCACAAATGCTTCGAAACTTTTCATTCAAACTGTGTACCATTTCGGCTGAATCGATCCCTTGGCTATACACGCATCACCTAAATCACGCAAAAGTTGTTCGATTTTATTCTCGTTTGGCATTTGCAGACAGTTTAGCAATTCTAACTGAAATTGCGTTATTGACCTAGTATTAAGAAATCGATAATTTTTAAATCTAACCATTTAGTGAAATTTTTATGTTTTACTAGGTAATAGGCTGTCCCTGATAATTTTGTGGTAATTATTCTTAGTAAACTTAATTGATCCACATCAGAAGTTGCAGTAGCAATTACAGTGTCACAACAGGCAATGAATTGACGCAGTTCTGCACGATTACCGTTGAACTCGGGAACAATCTTTGAAGCTGTGTTTGTGTTAAAGCTATGTTCGTCTGCCATGTTCATAGAGAATGAATTTGTTTCGTTAAATAAAGAATCAGAAAATGCAAAGGACTTTCCTCGAGTAACTCTTTCCTTTGTAACCGTGTAAAAATGTATTTAATTTGTTTAATGTGCTTACATTAAACAAATTCGCAAAGAATTAAAATTTGAAATTACCTTTATCACCTAAGAATAGAAAGCAGCAAAAGAAAATGTGGAGAACAGTGATATCCCGGCGACGTTGACCTGTTACCCGTTTCCTGATGGTCCAAGTTTCAGGTCCTTGAAACGTAGACGATAGCAGCTTTACATGACTTCGATCGAATACGCTTCGGCTACGCCGGCCTGACTATCGACGCCTTTGTCGTCACACTTTTGCTTGCACACTTTCAAAAACCCGATGAACACCCTTTAAACACCTCAAACCTGACACCAACATGTGTTGAGAATCTATGCTTTCAACACTTAAATTTGGGTATTCGTTTGGTTTAGGGTAAAAGAAGAGAATGTGGCTTTGCTAACACTTATTTATTCCTGAATTATACTCTATTCATTGTAAGACTGCAGCGATAGGATAGGCGAAAAATTCCTGGCTTGTGATTGGCTAATAGACGAGGCAAATTCACATACAAAAAAAATATTGTATTCAGTAAATGAAATTAAGTTGGATAAAACGAAATATCACCGATATCTAATGTCATTTGTCAAACATCTTTGTTGGCTTTGGTTTCGTATTTATTGCTTTTTATTGTCATTCGGTGTGTTTAAGTATATTTGTTACAACAGTTTTGGTATGGCTGATAAAGAGCTATTTAACCCACCAGCAAGGCCATCAAAAAATCTTCCGGGAAAGCATGTTAGCAATAAGCAAAAGTTTATGGCTTATAATTTGTATCTGGACTTTAAGCAGGACAATTCTAAATCGGCAGCTGTTAAACTGACTGCAAAGCAGCTTGGGCTAGGTGAAAGAATGATGTAGGATATTGTAAAAGAAATGGATATCACGGAACTTGTTAGTTAACCCCGTAAAAAACGTCTTTGTCATACAATATATGATTCTTTGAACGAAACGCAAAAGTTAATAATTAGAAGACACGTGTATTCCTTTTTCTTGAAGAACGAATTACCAACATGCACAAAAAATTGAGTGTAAGTAAAATATGTATATGCATTTGTCTTACACTTATATCACCTTGCTAAATGTTGGATTCAGTTTCTTATTCAATTTAAAATGGACACAGTTTTGTTTCACTCCGGATTTTGCACACCCTCTACAAAAAAAGTGTGTTACCCCGCAAGTCGCCATATCGACACACATGTAGATCGGCTTCGCAATAGAAAACCGCTTTGTGTGACCGTGTGTAATAAACCGCAAGATTGTATTGTGTCACTGCTTGAAGAGTTCCCCGGTCTTCGCCGTTACAAGGTCGGTAACTGTTTCACTGCCTCTCATATTAGTTTGCATTACATACATTTATTGTATTCTTAACGGGTATCAATCAGACAACTCTAAAAAGAGAACTGAAATACCACACAATAATTGGTCCTTCAAACCACATAGAACTGAATCCAGCATATTTCAATTAGCAAATCATCTTAATCATACTTTCTGTGGTAATTGAAATATCTACGAAATCATTGATTGTTAGGTATAGTGACGCGGCTACGCTTCCACGCTTCTACTTACGGCAACCATTGATGCACTCCTGCGCACGTACACCGCGTTGCTTAAAATAGACTTCTCCCATTGCCTATCCGTAATAGTTTCCTACATTACCAGTAGGTAACAGATTTCTTCTTTGACAATTTGTCTAGTAGTTGCGTGTCGAATTACCTACTCAATTCCAACACAAGATGGCCAACTTAATCTCAAAAGGAAACTGAACGCGTACAAATTCAGTTGCTTGATTCACGAGAACGGATTAAAGATTTTTCAGAATTTGAAACCATTCACGATCTAGCCACGTTAGCGTTTTCTGATAGTTTAAAAACACCGCTTTTTTCTGTTCGAATTTCAAAGTTGGATAATTATTTTCAAGAGTTTGAAGATGTTCAATCTCAAATCCGTACCGCTTGCGTAAAATTGGGCAAATTGGATGAGTACGAAGCAGATAAAAAATTAGCTAAAGAGTTAAAGGATCTGTATTATTCTATAGTCTCAACAAATACACAGCTAATTCCAAATGTCTCATCACAATTGGCTGAACGGCGCGCTTTAATCGATGCAGCATCATTTGGGTCTGCTAACATAAAACACTCCAATCTCCCAAAATTTCTAACGGTAATTCGTCAGAATGGCCTTAGTTTTGCGACGCTTTCAAATCTTTAGTGCATCAAAATAAATGCGTCATTGTCTGCAATCGAGAAGTTTCATTATTTACGTAACTCTCTTTCGGGTTCACCGCTCAATATAATTAGGACAATTCCGTTAATTTCCGCGAATTACGAAATTGCATGGAATGCTCTCCTTGATAGGTACGAAAATAAACGCATTTTGGCTAATAATTATTTAAGCAAAATCTTGAAATTCATTTTAAATATAAAAATATACTTAATATCACTTTATATATAAAACATTCTCAAAAACATTTTAATTTTTGCCCTAATCACCTGCCTCTAGAATGCATGTTTACAAGTGTTGTGTTTATTACATCATAAGTAAATTCAACTTTTTCAGGTCTAACAATTCATGGAGTGACTTTTGATGGGTCCTCAACAAACTTTGCAACAGCATGGGGGCAAAAATGTTTGGATCCTTAGAAGAAATTGACCGTTTCGTTAGAATTGATACAATAAATTGCACTGTCATCCCGGATGCATGCCATGTGCTAAAATTAGCGAGGAATTGCTTGGCAGATTTAGCTCTGTTGCGCCGAGGAAGCAGTATTATTAGTTGAGACTTCACTAAAGAATTGTATGACGTGCAATGTGTTGAAGGTCTTAAAATGGGCAACATGTTATCTAAGCAGCATATACATTACAAAGATAATGTAATGAAAGTTCGTTTGGCTGCTCAGACACTAAGTAGCTCGGTGGCTGATGCCTTAATCTTTTTAAAAGAGATAAATGTCAAGGAATTTGAAGGATGTGAGGAAACAGTATCCTTTATTAGAGTAGTCGATAGAGTTTTCGATTTTTGAATTTTAAAAATCCATTTCAAAAAGGATATAAAAAAAAAACGATATTTAAAGAAAATATTGAGTTCCTGGAGAGAGAAATGTTGAAGTGTTTAGAATATCTCTTTTCAATACAAACTAGCAGTGGAGTACCAGTGTACTTAAGTCAACGGAAGACATTTATTATTGGCCTCGCACTTGCTGTGAAGCCAGTATTTAATATATCCAGGAAGCTGTTGGTTGATGACTTGGGTAATTTTAGATTTATTTTGACATACAAATTTTCCCAGGATGCCATCAAGCTGTTTTTTTTCAAAAATACGAAAAAGAGATGGGTTGAACAATAATCCTAACGCACTTCAGTTTAGGACAGCTATGAAGACCTTACTACTGAGGAATGCTGTAACGGCATCCCCTACAGCCAACTGCGCAGTTACTGATGGAAGTGCTTCTGGCAGTTTATTTGAAATTTCCTGGAAAAGACAAAATCGAAAAGAAGAGAGTGTATATGGGGATGAAATAAGCGATACTTGAGAGGAAGAGAAGACAATTAAACTACTCACAAAAAGTTGCAGCTTGATAAAAGCAAATATTTTATGTTATATTGTTGGCTATATCGTAAAAAAAATATTTTTCAAAGTAAATTGCTATCTCTGTATGCGTGAACTTGTGTGACTCCCTATGGAACATAGTTACTGCCACGATGACGAAGAGGCAGTATTAATTGACATTAAGAATCAAGGAGGCCTTGTAAAGCCGTCTCTGGATGTTGTGAAGGTAGCGAAGTTTATTGAATTACAGAGTATTGCTGCAAAGAGCCTAAAACAAATTAATAAAGAGAAGATAATTATTAAGGCAATAAATAACCTCTCTTTTGAAGATATTTTTCCTTCTTGTGATGACTTGTTCCTTGCTAATTTAAAAAATCACAAGGTCGAATTAATTAAATTAATTAGCGAGGAGTATTGTAACTGCCGTTGCTTTTCCTTGGCCGGGGACGAAACAGAAGCCCATTCAGGTCCCAGCAAACGCCAAAAATATTTAAAGCTAACACTCTTTCGACACCAGTAAATTCATAATAAAAGTGTATAGCGATTTATCGATATTTTATTTTTGTTAATAATTTATTAATTGAATGTGTACTGAATCGATTTTTAATATAAGAATTGTATTTTGTTTTTAGGTTTAAAAAGGTTTTTATATTTTATTACCAATAAATAAGTACCATGTTTCAGAATTAATTGACTATTTTTACTTCCCTCTCAATAAGCATAATAAAAGTATTAATTGTAAACGAAAAAAATGGACCACAATAAAGAGCTATTGTTCCAGTAAATCTTTTTCTTGTAAAAACTTCATATAAATTCAGTATTTATCTTTAATTACTTGAATAAAAAATATTACCATTGAATTAAAGCGTGTAATAAAAAATAAACGTATTTGTAAGAAATTTCAGAAAAGTAATAGGGAAAATGGAATGTTTTGTCAACAATGCAAATGGCGGACATAGATGTGAGGTCACTCTTGCGGGCTTCACTTCCTTAACCACTTGGCAGTTTTGCCTGAACTGTAGGGGCAGCACGTCAATTGCGAATACGACAAACGAAACGCAAGTTAAAAATATCGAGTTGGTAGCACGCCAGAGCGAATTCGCAATGCGAGAATTAGTTCGGGAGATTTCGGAATTTACGAAAACTGAGTAGTGTTCTTTCAAAAAACATTTTCTAAAGGTAAGGATTTTTCGTGAGCTTATTGGGAATTACGTGTGTGGATGTTGGCGTTCGATATAAACAGATAATTAAAACCTTTCATTGATGTTTTTCAATTTGTAGTTATAGATAGAGTAGTACTCGAATTTTGTTGAGAAAATCTATAGAACTAATAATAATGTTTCCTTATTACAACTATATTCCTGCTCAATATATACCTGTCGATATTGTTACACCTACATTAATATTTGTATTAATCTATGTACCTGTATAACTTACAAAATAAACATCATTTATTCATTTATTTATTTATTTGTTATATCAATAATATATAAACATATATATGTACATATATAAAGAAATTACTTATTTATTACAAGTATTGTATATAGCTACATAAATACTGCCAACTATTTCTTGCCTACAGAATGTGCTAGGCTTTTTAGAGAATCATTTATGCCTGACATGTTTTCATTTATTTGTTTTAACACAGTTAGCAATTCTTTATTCATTTCTTCCATGCACTCTTCAAATTTGCTTTTTTTGAAAAACCGTTTAGAAGTAGACTGATAGTAGGTATGCTACAAGGCTTCTGGACCACTTTTCGGTCACTGCGCATGCGCGAGCGCGGATCTATTCGCGCTTTTGATCCGCGGATTTATTCGCGCTTAATCCGCGGCTAATTTCACCGACATCCGCGGATAATTTCGCGGAATTTTATTTAATTAACGCGTAACCTCGCGGTTTTTTATTTAATTAGCGAGTAACCTCGCGGATTTTTTTTTAATTAACGCCCAATCTCGCGCACTTTCAAGGTCATTCGCGGCCGCGAATTTATTCGCGCTTAATCCCCGGCTAATTTCACCGACATCCGCGGATAATTTCGCGGAATTTTATTTAATTAACGCGTAACCTCGCGGATTTTTATTTAATTAGAGTGTAACCTCGCGGATTTTTTTAATTAACGCCTAATTTCGCGGATTTTTTTTATCGCGGCTAATTTCACGGTCATTCGCGTAATCGATGCCAAAGACACTTTGATTAACGGCTCGCGGATTTATATTGTGCTTAATGAGTAATTCCAGGAATTTTTAACACGTACCAACCTGAGTCTCTTCCATTTCGAATAGACGTAAATAGAATTTACGTCACACAGTCCTTCTCGGAATTATTAACACGTCCTATCATGATAATGCAATATTGTGAAATATTACCATTAAAAACTTTATTATACGTAAATAGAAATTACGTCACACAGGTAGAAAGTACCCTTTAGCGATTCTCGGAATTTTTAACATGTCGTACCATGAACCGACGCATAACACGGGCTCTGTCCACCTCCCTTATCATATAGTGAAAGTGGTCAGTACTGCAGTTTACATCGTAACAATTTACCTGCATTGTATTCATTCTTATAGCAATAGGATGGCAGAAGGTCTACGTGATAAAACATACACACACTTTATATTGCAAATCGGTAATATTCCAAATACACTACATCGCTTTATTTGGCTATCCAAATTGACAAGAATTGAATGTACATTAATGGCTGCGTTCGCCTATCAAAACCAAAGATATTTCGACATTGATGAGATCATGGACGTTTTAAGATATTGCAATTCACATTTTAACGCCGAGAAGAAAGCAATAATCTACTTTGACTACGAAGCTTTTAGCGAACCCGATGCTGCTGACTATCGAGCCGAGTACTATGCATTCGATATTGACGCCTTGCGTGTTTTAGATTTAAATGGACAAATTCCCAGACCAACTGCTCGAACAGTTTGATATATACGCAAATAGAACATAAAACGCATCTAATAAAAGACTGCTTCAGACTCAAAGCGCTTTCAGTATGTATCGCAACGTGCTCCAAGACAGTCTTAAACGGCATATCGAAAAACTACAAAATTTAAAAACCGATATTAAATTGTATTCCCTTACAAGGAGATTTGAAAACATAAATATAGAAGACAGTATGGAAAAACAAATCGGGGCCGCCTTGAAGAATATCGACGAAAATTGCGGAAGATTGGACGCGATAGACGATAATCTTATATCTCTGCTACCTTTATATGTTCTGCAAAATAAAGTGCATCGCCTCTCCCTGAAACAGAAATGGCATCTCATTCCGCAAGACAAGAAAGCGGAACTTCAAGCCTATTTGCCATGCTACCTTCATATTCCTATGGTCGATGATCAATTAGATGGTCCACCACCAGCTATAAGAAACTGTATGGGATGTAACAAATTCATGTAAATTTGTGTATTACATAGATGTATTATCTAAGGTCACAATAAATAAAATGCATTAGGTATAATATAATGGTTTTTATTTCTTATCTAGTAATATAATTAGTTAGTTTCAAATAATCAGATAACATACGAACGTTTGCTATAGAACAAATTTTAAGTTCATCACTATGGTACATGCAACATTCACCCAGAGTTTTTGTTATAGTAGGAATGTCCTTTATATATTCTAAATTCACTATTGGTACACTGACAAATTTTTGTAATACATCTGCTTTCTGATGTCCTTTAACGTAGATAATTTCAATGTTCTTCGTGAAGCGTTGTAGAATGCTAGGTAGTTCGCATATATCAACGTGACCATCGCTATAGCGTAACGAATGATGGTTTCTTTCCAACCAAGAAACAATCCGTTTTTCACTCCAGTCAAGTTTACAGTATGGGATGTTAGGTTTAAACACGAAGTGATTTAACATTTTACCGTCACTTAACGCTAACTCCTTTACTAGAAAACCACTGTTTAACAAGAAACCTTGCACATCGATTACTAATGCCATTTCTAGATTATTTTTTTAACTGTTCCCCTGAGCGGTTCGTATTCCACGGCGCTATCGTGGAGAATAAGACAATACACCGCCGTGTTAGCATTAAATGGTTCTTTGGATTCCATTTCCAATTTTACATCCACAGCGCTCGATTTTATCGACTCGTTCTGTTTCGAACAATCAATTACATATAGGGGAAGGTGGGGTAAAGTGGCCACCTTAAGGAAAATTGTATTTTCACAAAAACATGATTAATTATAGAAGTTTTTCGCATATACATTTTGAATCTACATATCATAAGGTACTAAATCATATATCTATAATTAAGTAAAATGAATAATATATAGATCCTAGATGCATTTTTCTGAGGGATTACATAGTGGCCACGTTTCCCTACATAGTGGGGTAAAGTGGCCACTTTTCCTGATTAGGGTATTTTTTATTAAAAACAAATTTTAGAGATAACAGTGTTTATTTTACAACATTTTAAATAATAATACACACGAAAACCACAAAACAGTTCTTGTTTCAATTTAAAAATATCTTAGTTTTTAAAACTCAACTAGTGACAAATATTTTTTTTAATTGCATAATATTATAGAAAGTAAACAGCTTAACCAAGGGTAAATTTCAGTTTAATTTAGTCAGAAAAAATTGACTGATAGAATTATTTGGTCACTAACAAAATTCACAAATGAACTCATCGTCCTCCTCTTCACAACCAGCACACTGTTCATGAGCCTAACGTTTACAGCTACTACATCTAATCCAACCTACGTTGTTTTTGGAGTTTGAAAACGCTTCATTGCAATAAAAACATTCTGTGTCATCGTCGGAATCTTCTTCTCCGTCTTCTTCTTCAAAAAGTTTCTTTTTAGCAGAAACCCTCTTCGTTTTTGGCTCAGTTTTTATTTTTTTTGTTTTAGTTCGTTTTTCTTTAAATTCTGTGGTGGCCTTTTTGCTTGTATTTCTTCAAACTTTCTCTTTCTTATTAAAAGCTCTTCTTCTTTTTTCTTTTTTTCTTCAGCCAACTCCGATTTATACGGGTTTGAAGTAATTATGGCAGCCCTTCCTTTCTTACGGGTTGTCTGCCGTTGTTTCAAAGTCTGGGCCTTAGGGAGAGGTTTTATATCCTTTGGGCTGAACTGAAATCCTCCAGTTGGATTCTGAGAGGGTCTAACAGTTGAAGAAGGCACAGCAGGTGGATTTTGAGAAGTTCCAGCAGTTGAAATAGGAACAGAAGTTGGATTCTGAGAGGAGCTTACAATTGAAGAAGGTACAGCAGGTGGATTTTGAGAGGATCCAGCAGCTGAAGAAGACTCATCAGGTGGACTCTGAGAAGAGCTACCAATTGAAGGAAGCACAGCAGGTACATTTTGAGAGGATCCAGCAGTTGAAGAAGGCACAGCAGTTGGGTTCTCATCTAATTCCAAAGGAATGTCAGTCACCTCAGCAGCAGCGTAGTCATCATCAGTGAATACATTAGGATCTAGGGGGAAGATTCCACACTTTCTAAATCCATTGATTGCTGTCACTGGAACCGCTGCACGAAGAAACGCCTCATTCAAGAGAGAACTTATTTGAAACTGTGTAATGGTTCTCCCTGGATTGTTACGAAGAAGCTTTTCACAAGCTTGTGTGTAGAAGGTCTTAAAAGGTGCCATGAATGCCACATCCAAAGGTTGTAGCTTGTGGCTACAGTGTGGGGGCAAACAAACCACTGTTGTATGGTTTTCCTTGGCTTTATCAATGAAATTTATATTCTTAGTATGAGTGGAATGACCATCTAATATTAGTAAAACTGGGTCTTGAGCGGTTGGTTTTGCATATTTTAAAAAGTGATTAAAACATTCCAAAAAATATCACTTTGCATCCAGCCGCTAGGATGGCATGCAAAATCAGTTCCGGGAGGAGCACCATCTTTAAGTTCATTCTTCATTCTTTGCCTAGGAAATATTACAAAAGGCGGAATAAAATTTCCTCCTGCTGACATGCATACTTCGAAAGTGGACAGCAAACCTCTTTCGGCTGAAGTAAGAGCACCGACTTGGCGTCTTCCTTTGAGCGCAAATACTTTGCTGTTCTTGGACTGAACCGTCAAAAGACCAGTTTCATCCACATTATAAATGCGATGAGCAGGGTAAAAGTGTTTGTCTTGCACTGCTTTAAGAATATCAAAAAACTTTTGAACGTTGACCTTGTTAAAAGCTTGAGCTCGAGCCATTGATGTAGATTCTGGCTTCCGAAGACTAATATTAGGGTGCCTTTCTCTGAAGCATGCCATCCAGTCTTTGCCTGCCATTTCGGACTCTTTGTTAAAACGATGCGGTAGTTTGTTACGTTCTGCCAACTGGAATGCTAATCTCCGAAGGTCATTCACTGTAATTCCATAAAATCGCTTTTCCATTTCAAATATATAATCAACGATTTCTTGTTCTTGTTCTTCATTAAACACACTCCTTAGGCTTCCCATAACCTTTTTACCATCAACTGCATCTCTATTTTTCCCTAAAACCCTTCTTTTCAGGGTATTACGTAGGACATTAAATTGCTTTGCTACTGTTGAAAAAGGCATCTTATCATTCTTTACCGCCTCTATTGCATTTTCCATTGCAACAGGGTCCCATGATTGTTGGTCAGATTTCCGGACGTAGATTCGAGGCATCTTGGTACTCTGGTATCTGAAACAATACCTAGTGGTTGCAGCTGACAGCCTCAATCAAACAATTATAGCCTATTAGGCTAAATGTAACAACGGAATAAATGAAATGTGTTACAAAGGGACAGAACATAGGATTTTAACTTTTTATACAAGGATTTATTATATCTTGAAGTATAATTATTATAGGTTAAGCATAAAACATAGAATTAACTAACTCTAATTTAGGTAAAAGGATTAAAAATGACATGTCGGGAAAAGTGGTCACCTTGGCCACTTTTCCCATCTAGTACGATGGCCACTTTTCCCGATCGGACGCCATTCCAGTGTTAGTGGTTTACAGAGAAGTGATCGAACCAAAATAGATGACAAGAACCTATATTGTAGTTCTCTATACGTTGATTAAAATGTGACATTGCAACAGGTGATAACTCTATGTATAAACGAGGGAAGAAGAATAACATAAGTGACTTACCTTACATCAAACGACTGAAAATCAGAAAATATTTCACTGCAAAATATCGGAACCAGCTGTCTTTGTCAAACTCACCGACAACACTAACGGCGTCTATTAGAACTAGTTCGACCGCTTTCCGGCAGGAAGCAGCACTGTTCAGGACAAACAATATGCAATGGCCACTTTTCCCGCCCTGGCCACTTTACCCCCCCCCCCCCCCCCCCCCTTCCCCTACAGTACTGTCGCGGAATTTAGCATAATTCATTAGCGGCTCCGTTGACCGACCATAGTAACTAGGACGGAAGGAACTGTACATATAATACGCAACGGCATAACGTTTATCTTCCATATCAATGTTCATATTGTTGTAGGGATAATTGTCTGAATTCAGATAAAGTTTGAGATTTGTTATTTTAGAGTGGTCGAAGAGCGAAGCATCCGCCTTAAAATTATCTTTCTTGCCTTGTTGGAACGCGATGAGTACGTAGCGGGGCTTCTCCATGCCAGTGCTTGATCGGCCAAATATCTGTTTTTGTTTGGCGTAGCGATGGTAATTCGTTCAGCTGCCACCTCCGAAACGGAACGTATATCGTTTTGTTTTGTTGAATAGCATCTAATAACTTGAATCTAACCTCATCGTTAACGCTTACGTGGGGGACATGCCACTCGATCTTGTTAATTTCAATCGATGCCTTGTTCGTACCTGCTGCCGTAGTGTTTCTATAGCAGTTGTCGTCTGTTCTGCTTCTAACGAGTATTAATTCTTGGCTAACGTTTATTAATATCCGTCTATAGTCTTCAAACACACCCATTAAGAATTTTAATGGGATGCATGCATTAAATTTATTATCTGATAATGTAGGTTGATTATTTTCGAACGGATTCCATCCTGCCATTTGCAATAATTTACTTTCGTTGTCACTATACGAAACCAATGATTTCATCGTAGCAGTGATACCTGGTTTAGTACAATGGTCAATTTCTATTCGGTTGATTTCATAGCGTATGTGTTCGAACATGAATGCATACGCGTTATTTGTTAAAATACAAGCGCCGGTTCCTTCATCATCGCCATTAAATTCTCCCTCCAAGTATATATAGCTTTCACTAGGTAAGGTATAGATATCTTGATGTTGAATACTAATGCGTACTTCGTCGTTTAAGTTGAAGCTATTTGTTCTGGGATAATAAGTGTGGTACTCCTGTTTGGTTATCGTTTCGTCGAAACTTAGACCTTCGAATATTTCCAATTTTTCCATCGTTCACTACTTTGAGTCCGATCGACTGAAGAAACGCAATATTAGTATGTGTTAAACGTTGAATGTCCGACATGCGAATGGTGGAAGATGAAAGCTTTCCTCCTATTTTATAATTTCGCTCCGCAAATGATAGGCCCATTACAATTTCTTCAACTCTAATCTAATAACGATCTGTTCACCTTGAAAATCCACGGGATCCCCGTCTTGGTCTAGCAAAATTAAGGTAATATTTTCGATATTGCTTTTGCTCACAGGTAAGTAAATCACGTGCTGTGGCTCGATATAAATGCTATATCCAGGTTCTAGTTGTAGCGAGAATTCATACAACGTATGCGACGGACGTGCGCCGTGGTAGGAGGACGTTACTATATTGCACTCGATGCGTATTGTTACGACTTTTAAAATCTGCACGGGCAGATCCGATTCATGCTTATGATTAGGTTCCAAAATTCTTTTGCTGAATCCAAGCAGTCGACCCAAAGCGTCCTCCCGTTCAAAGTTTATCGTATGTTTACACTTGATTTCTACTTTCAACGTATTATTAGGCTTGAGCGATATGGAATCTTTTGGCATAAATTCTTTCAAATAGTTCTCGATATCAGTTATTTCGTACGATCCAACAGGAACTCTTATCACTTTATTATCGAAATAAAACTTGTTGTTTTTTTCGGTTACATTCGGAATCGTATTATACGTGTGCAGGCCAACGAGGCCGAGCGCATAATTGTATTTGGAGTCCAATTCAATGGGTGGATAGTAGTCAGCACTGAGCACATAACTCGTGCCTTTTAGCGTGAAGGTGTGCGACATGACTAAGCAGCAACTCGTGCTCACGTGTTATTTATGAGAAATTCCAGACACAAGTGTCCGCAATTAACTTGATTGAAATCTTGAAATCTGTCGTGATTATAATTAATTGCTACTCTTTTCCTCATATTGAAATAATTTATTAATTCCTGGGGAGGCTTCAGGTTGCCGAACGAATCGAAATAGTTCACAGAAGAATCATTCTTATAATACGCAACCCAATGCGTTCCAGGGCCTTCAAGTGAATCCAAATTGACTACCGCACATTCAACTTTAAGAGGAAACTCAGGCAAATAGTTTCTCATGAACACTCCTCGAAAATGTGGTATGTCTCTAGCAAACTTTAAAATGTCGAAGTTTGTTAAAGCTCTTCGCGGTAGTCGCCTTAATAGTTTTTTGACGGTTTTATATATAAACCCAATCCTCTTTTATATGGTTTCATATAGAGACCCCTGCCTTTTAGAGCGATATCTTCCATTGTTCTGTTATGGCTTTGAGCTTCTTCCAACTGTCGCTTAGCAGCCTTGGCCTTATTGACTGCCTGCGTTATCCCCGCCGCCCCGCCCGCCAAGCTTCCCAGCGCACTTAGACCGGCGAATATAGGTATTAGCGGTAATACACCACCCTCTTTCGGAATAGGTATGATGCGAGGCGTGCGAATTCGTTTCTTGCCGCCGGCTTCCTTTACTGCTAACTTCGCCGCTGTCAACGATAATTTTGCGCTCTCTTTTAAATCACCTTTAAATTTCTTAATAACACCTTTAGCCTTGTTGACTATATTCTTTCGAAACGCTTTCTTCTTTAGACCCATACCCAATTTTCTTTTTGCCTTCATAGTGTTAGTTACTACCCACGCGGCCGCCTTTTCACCAATACTAGAGTCTTTAGCTTTAACGCGAGACCAAGCTCGTTCCTGAAGAATGCGATCGGCTTCGTGTCTAGGTCCCAAATCTTTGCTTTGTGAATATGCAATATCGTGCTCCTTGCATGCAGCGTCTAGCGGATTTATACCGGGGTCTCCGAGTGCCAGTCGTTTCTCTAATTTTGTACCGGGACCGCAGTACTGGTACCCAGGCAGATGCGCCTCTATAGGCAGCTTGTTTATAAGGTTATTAACAAAACCTCCACCTTCTTTGACGTACAACATTATAATAAACTTGATGTATAAGCGAACTTATATTTATACTTAAATACTGTATTTATATAACTGCTTCTTTATTCTAAACTCATTTACCATGCGGCTGGTTAAGCAAAAGGAACGCCTGCAAGTGCTAAATTTGGATATCGAGGATGAACGTCAGCAGAGACATGGGGATTTACTACCAGATACGGTACGTTGTATTATCTGCGGCCCTTCGAACTGTGGGAAGACGAATGTTATGCTCACGTTATTAATTGATGAAAATGGGCTCAGATTCAACAACTTATATGTGTATTCTAAGTCCTTGTACCAACCAAAGTATCAGTTCCTTGAGAAAGTTATGAAGTCGTCGGGTGTAAAGTACTATGCATATAATGAAAACGAAGAAGTCGTAGATCCTACAGAGACAAGCGGAAATTCAGTTTTTGTATTTGACGACGTAGTGTGCGATAAACAAGATAAAATTAGACTCTATTTTTGTATGGGCAGGCATAAAACCGTCGATAGCTTTTATTTATGTCAAACCTACTCGCGCATTCCAAAGCAGCTAGTTCGCGATAATACCAACTTCTTGATCCTTTTTAAACAAGACGATATGAATTTGAAGCATATCTTTGATGATCATGTCGGTACAGATATGACCTTTCATCAGTTTAAGTCTATGTGCGCCGAGTGCTGGAGTGATAAATACGGGTTCTTGGTGATAGACAAGGACAGAGATGTCGATTTAAGAAGAACTTTGATTTCCATATATACCTCTAGTCAAGACCTCACCGATCATTTACACTATTAACTATGTTGGAGAAGGTTAAGAAGATCAAGCGTTTCATCAAACATGCACTCATGGTGTTAATTTCATGTAAGAGTAAATGCTGTGTTAACAACCAATAAATGGTCAGTTAGAATCGTTTAGTAAGCAACAAACAGGTATCTAGTCAGCTAGCAGTTTCGTGAAAACAGCTAGCCGTTAAATTTATAACAGATACCAGTTCCTTTGCAACAAGTTGCCGTTCAGAACCTGTTCAAGACCCGTTCAATAGCCGTTCTTTGCAACGGATACTCGTTCAAGACCTGTTCAATAGCCGTTCTTTGCAACGGATACCCGTTCAAGACCTGTTCAAGAGCCGTTCAATAGCCGTTCTTTGCAACGGATACCAGTTCAAGACCTGTTCAATAGCCGTTCTTTGCAACGGATACCCGTTCAAGACCTGTTCGAGAGCCGTTCAATAGCCGTTCTTTGCAACGGATACCCGTTCAAGACCTGTTCAAGAGCCGTTCAATAGCCGTTCTTTGCAACGGATACCCGTTCAAGATCTGTTCAGGCCTGTTCAGAAGCAGACCTAAGATGGAGGAAAAGTTGGAGAAACGGAAGCGTGAGCTGAAATTGAAAATTTTAAAAGCTAGTAGAGCGATACGGAAGAAACATATGCAACTTAAGTTAAATCGGGCGGATACTGATGAGCTGCTACGGAAAGCGTTCAAACCTATTTCCGAGCCGTTAAAGGAGCTGGACTCAACGATTAAACAAGAAGTTAGATCTTTCAAGGAACCTCTAATAAATATTAAAGAGCCGTTAGAAGAAATGGCAACGAAACTCAAACCATCTGCGCAACCTCCGCTGTCAGCTTCTCCAATACATCATGCAAGTCCATTTCATGAGTATCTTCATACATTAAACATCCTACCCAGAAGCTATATACGCGATCTCATCCACGCCGCAAGCAGCAAAGCGTTGGACACCACCTTCGGTCCAACTTTGGATGCTCAATCTTTTAAAATGGGTAGGAGCACCATTGATTTTTCTGGAAGTGATATTGTAATCGACGATAAAGTGTACAAAGGCACAAAGGGCTTGTATGAATTGATCTTTAAGACGCATCCTGGTGCTTACACACCGGAAGATGAAGATGCGTATCGTGCCATATTGCAACACACCCACGTAGCTTACCGCGATTTCAACCCAAACCAACAGCTAAGAGGAAACAAAAGCTTCAAGTACGGTAATGTAATTAAGCCGTTACTGGAACGAGTCTCTGGCGAAGGTCACATGGTCGTCTCGGAGGCACCTTACCAGTACGTATACTGGAATGACATCAATGAATTAGTAGATCGCCTTCGACTTCTAATGGCATCTCAGCAAGCTGGAAACAATAGCCACAATAATGAAATTATGTGTATAATAGAAGAATTGAAAGAAGCAGGCGTCGTGCAATAAATATGATGCGAACAATAAATACATATCATTCGCACAATGAGCATCGACAAGTTTGGGCGTTTCCTTAGCCCTAATAAAGTAAAATCAAATCGTCGTTATACCCGCCTAGAATTCCCATTGACAGCCGATGGAAACATTAACGCCAATGGAAAGCGCATTAGATATGTGGCTGATCCCGTCGACGAACAGGACTGTGTAACTCAACACTATATATCAAAATACATGCGACACGTTGACAAAAGATTAACTGATGGTCGAAAGCAGTTAGATTCTGAATTGCAAGATACAACTAAAAGGCTAGAAACTAAGATATTGAATTTAGAATCTCGTATAAATCGTTTATCAGAGGAGGTGGATACGCAGAAGCTAACGATTGAAAAGATTCACAGTGTTTTTGACAAGGCGATTAGAAAAGTAGACGTTATAGCATAACATGAGCAAGGAAGACGTTGTTAATGAACTACACCGTCCAACTAGGCGGAACTTTGTGAGACGGCGAGTAATTATCAAAGGTTTAGATGATTTGTGGCAGGGAGATTTGGCGGAATTCTTACCTTATAAACGGGAAAATAGCGACCACAAATACGTTCTATTCGTAATAGACTGCCTTTCCAAGTATCTATGGACGCATGCGTTGAAAAACAAAAGCGCCAACGAGGTCAGAGACGCAATGTCCTTTATCTTGCGCCAGGGACGTATTCCAAAAAATTTACAAACAGATGCTGGTACGGAATTTTACAATCGAGAGTTTAGAGGATTGATGGACAAACACCACATAAATCATTATTCCACGTATAGTACTAAGAAAGCTTCAATAGTTGAAAGAGTTATTCGTACCATCAAGGGTCAGCTCTACAAGGCATTCAGTTTAAGAGGCTCTTATAAATGGATAGATATTTTACCCGAAGTAACTGACAAGTATAACGAGACGAAACATAGGACTATTAAAATGAGACCTCGTGATGTCACAGTGAAACACGAACAATATCTTCTATCTAGCGTTTACAACAATATTAAGGTGAAAGGAAAAAATAAATTCAGTGTTGGTGACGTTGTTCGAATTAGCAAGCATAAAGGCGTATTCCAAAAGGGATATATGCCTAACTGGGGTACAGAATTTTTTAAATTACGTATAGTGCAAATAACTAATCCTGCCACGTATCTGCTAGAAGACATGAACGGGAGGCCGATATTAGGAAGTTTTTACGAATCGGAACTACGGAAAACCAAGCACCAAAACGCTTACCTCGTTGAGAAAGTGTTGCGAAAAAAGGGAAATAAGTTATATGTTAAGTGGCTGGGATTCGATACTTCTCATAACAGCTGGATTGATAAAAGTAATTTATTGTAAGCTATATCTTTGATATTATTTTTGATATAGATAAGCACTTATATTAATGTATAAAAATTTCGTTATAAATAAAAATCAGTATTTAACAACACACAGTATTTTATTCTTCCAATTTCATCACTTCATAATCGAAATATACAGTGCTGTAACTTAAATTTATAACTTCTAGCATATATAATACATTTAATGATTTAAAGTGACTACACAGCAAATTTTTAATATTAGTGTACAAATCGCCTGACAGGCTTAAACAGGATCTTAAGATACATTTATAAAAGACAAT
Organism: Dynastes maya; assembly: GCA_029619315.2. Classification (NCBI taxonomy): domain Eukaryota; kingdom Metazoa; phylum Arthropoda; class Insecta; order Coleoptera; family Scarabaeidae; genus Dynastes; species Dynastes maya. The sequence continues at coordinate 48,018,198 of JAROYE020000002.1, forward strand.
AAATTCACCGCTTTGCAGCAGGCTAAGTTTGTGATTAATAAGCGTTTGAAGATTATACAAATTATTATAAGTCTCTGTTGACAATACAATCTGTTGATTTCGACTCTTCAATCTTATGATGGAGATGTCTTTGTAAGAGCTGGTCTCGATCTGATGATTCGGGCTGTAGCCTTCCGATTTCACGAATTCGGACCACTCGTCTTCCGTAAAGAATATGCATGCGTTGGCCGATTTTATCTGGATTATCGGTATGTAGCCAGCTGCTGGACTGAGGCCCACGTTAAGCCATTTGGTCCCGCTTTTGTTCAGAATGTAGGTCGATTGGCCTATGAGCTGCCTTTCTTTAACGATGGACTCTTCCCGCATTTTTAACGCGGTGTCGATAAATTCGTTGTAGGTATCTGAGAACAATTAATAATAATTAGAATATGTACTCGGAGATTTTTTAAATACAACTTACTTGATTGGGTGTTTGTTGTTTCATCAAGGAATTCACCAGTGTTTGTTACTTCATCACTGTTTGTGGCTTCGTTAAGAAATTTGTTGCATGTATCTGAGAACAATTAATAATTAAAATATATACTTGGAGATTTTTTTTCCTAAAACTTACTTGATTTATTAATCGATTCCATGGCGCGTCTGATCTGGTCTGTGCGTCTGGTCGGGTTGTGCTGCAAGTTGAAACTGATTTAAATTTTACTTATTGTTCTATTATGTGCAAGTTAGTGGTGGTGGGGGTACTTAAGTGGTGGGGATACTTACTTATACGGGTACTGATGAATATCCCCAGGGCAAGGTGTCGGTGAAACCGGGCACTCGGAACCGCTTGTCATCGTAGGGGCTCAGGGATATTTTGGTTTGTACTGTGGTGTGGAGCTGGTGCTTTATGGAGCGTATCCCACGTTGTTGGTGAGTCATCTCCTTCTCCTCGCGCAGACAGCTGACATAGTCCGCGAAGGAGATCTCCTGCTTCACCACATAGCTCTTAACCCCTTTCGCCTTCTTAACTAAACTGTCCTGGAATCTGCAGGCATACATTTTTGCTCGTAGGCCCACAAATTCCAGCAATAGCTTTCCGGCTCCTTCGTCCTTCATGAGTCCCGGCACCTTTTTGTTCACGCGTGGCATTTCGTATGGATTCCCTTCTGCATAGTCCGATGTGTCGAATCGCGAAATGTTCATCTTCATATCGGAGTACACATCTTCCGTCTCTATTGCGTATATGAGGGAATCCGTGTCCGTATAACACAACTTGCACTTATTATTATAAAAGTCCTGCATAAATTTATAGTGAAATTCATACAGGACTGTTTTTGAAACGTCCAACACGCACATCCCGACATAAATAGGTTTGTCAAACATTATGTCCGTTCTTAACAATTCCACCGCCACTAAATTGTCTCGCAGTAATTTTTATACATATTTATACGTATTTTCAACGTTTTGCCATTTTAAATGCGCAATGAAAATAATAATTAGCAATTATACATTCTATTTAAAATGCTCAAATAAAATTAAAATGTGATTTTACAGATGCATGGAAAAGAACGATTTCCTCCAGTATATGAAGATGCACGTACTACGAAGTCGTTGAAATGGAGAGGAAGTGAGACTTCGGAAAAAATTTTCTTCGGAATAATTTTTATATGTTAAAATCGATAAATTCAATATGATCTAGATAGAAAAATTTTCATTGATAAATTTTTGTTGAAAATAAATATTCATATAGCAAACGCAAGTCTGAATAATAATAAAAGACGCAATCAAATTTTCACAATGTATTTACATTCAAATTCTTACAATAGATATATATATAATCTGAAAGAAATAAAAAAATTAAATTAAAAAGAAGAGAAAAAAAATAATTGCATCTTACTTTTCCATTTTCTATGGAATTCTGAAATTAAAAAAAAATAATAATGAGAAATACTTTAACGTGTTTCATATATAAATGGTAGCATAATAGTACGTAAAGATGATTTATATTTGATTATTAATATGTATTACATATTAAACAATATAATAAATTTAGAAGAAAAAAGAAACTTTTGTAAACATACAAACTAATAATGAAGAACATAATGTTAAATCTTTTAAAATATGTAAAATGATTTACTATGATTGGATAAAAAAAAAGACATCCATATTTTAAACACAAATTATACTTTGTCACAATCTTTAAATTTTATGCAATAAAAAAAATAAATATATTTCGACATGGAAACACGCATCTGACTTAACACTATTATATTAAATTGTATAATAATACATATAAATCATTTTTAGTAAGAGATCAATCTAACATAGTTTGCCTCTGAAATACAGATGTAAGTATTTTTAATTTGATAGTAGTTCTATTAGCATATTTGCGATAACATAGAAGTTGTTGCAAAAGTACAAACATGAAACTTACATTTGCACCTTCATCACGTCGATGACCCCGGCGAGGTTGATATCGCCCCCGCCCGCCTCGGCGCCTCCCCCGAAAGCCCTGCCTCCTTTGGCGCCGTCGTTCACGCATCTCTGCCTCTTGCCGTTCCTGTTATTGTAATTGTTTATATTTATTGATTTGAATCAAATTTAGCACTAACAAATGTTTACAATTTCATTGAAATTTGTAAAATATATAATCCAAAAATAACTAATATATTAAATTAACAATGACAATACATGGCAAAATCGTGCAGCGTATACTATTCTCGATTAATATTTTATTATTATCAATAATAATATAGAATATATTTAAAATGCATATGAAATTTTTAAAATGAATATATCAATTTGTAACAAGCTTGCTACGAAACAACGAATATAAAAGCTGAATGTACAAACACACGAACCGACATGCTAAAAAACGAAAGATCATTGCTTAGTTATCGGTGCATATGACATCTTCATTCACATGGTCATGATTATGAATTTCTAATAAAATGGCATCCTATGAAATATACAGATAAAACTTACTAAACCTTCTCGGAATTCTTGGGCAACTCTTGGCCCACTTGCCCTTTCTACGTTTTCTAGCACGTCCTCCTAAACAACAAAAAAAAGAAAAATGCAGTAAAATATGACATTATACATAAATAACTAATGTTCGGAGAATGTAATCGTTTTGGTTTTTAAAGCTTATAGATATGTATATATATAAAGAAATACATAACTATTATTTTATTTGTGAAATATAAATAAAATAATAAGAATACTTACATAAGGTCCCCTTTTTTTTTTCGAAAAATAAAAAAAAAATTTACATAAATCATAACATGAATAAAAATTAAATTTTTTAATAGAATATAGATAAGATGTAAAATTTACGTAACAAATTAATTTATCTATTGAAAATAATTTATACTAAATATATAAGCTTCTTCAATTTTTATTTGTATTACATTATATATTATTATTAATAGTTCCAGCAGAAATTATATGCAACGAAAACTTGAATAATAATATAATACAAATTAGATCTGTAGAATCAAAAACATCTCCTTCGCATTTTTCGTTAAAAAAATACATAAAACAATTCACCAATATATCCAAATAAAAATGCGAATATACAAAAAGGATCTTAGAGAAAATGTATCCGAATAGTTGATATTTGCGTATTTTGTAAATTTGAAAAACGCAGATTAAATTTATATGTAAAAGATCATTTACAACGCTCTTTTCTCTTGGCTTTTAAATATGAAACAAAAAAATAGTATACTAAAGTAAAGATGAAAATTTAGTAAAAGATTATACAGCAAATATAATTTTTCGTTAATATTTTATTAGTAGTAATAAGCAAAAATTTTTAAATGAATATATATATATGTATTTGTAAAAAATTTGCCACAAAAAGGGAACTGCGAAACTTTTATAAATACAAAAAAAAAAAGGAGAAATTACAAAACAAAACAACACTATTTAGCCATCGATGCAACATGATATTTTCGTAATCATTATTGCGAATTTTCAATAGAAATGCGTTCCCTAAAAATTACAATTAAAAATTAACTCTTACCGATTGTGCCGCAACAGTTTGCGGCGGCGGCAACGGCCGTAAAGAAGACGACGACGACGCCTGGGGTTGGGCAGGCGACGCCTGGACTTGGGCAGGCGACGCCTGGACTTGAGCAGGCGACGCCTGGGCTTGGGCAGGCGACGCTTGGGCTGGGGGAAGCGATGGCTGTGGCGGGGGAAGCGACCCCTCCGTCGGGGGAATTAACAGCGACAGTTCGTCTACGTGCTAAACAGAAAATAAAAGAAACAATTTATATAAAAAAATATGTGTATTATACAATAAACAAATAGTATAGGAGTTAATATGCAGCGTGTCCTCGAATTAACGCATGAATAGGTAGGACAGACGAGAAATTATTGAGTTGAAGCTTCATCTTTTTGGAATTGAGTCGTACTTATAACGCTAAGTGATGAGTGTAATAATTTAATACCCCGAACATTGTTTTTTAATAACCCTTTTATCGTATCTCCTACAGAAAGTACGTTTTACTAATTGAAAAAATTCATTTTTTCGTAAATTTTCAAGATATATTCGATTTATCGGCAATAAAATTATTTTACAAGTTACTTACTATTCAAACATGGCTAAACCTCAAAAGATGAAATTTCTACTCGATAATTTCCCGTCTGCTTTACCTATCCGTACGTTAAACCGGGTATACGACGATAACACCCTTTTGAAACTTGCAAACGCAGGCGAAGAACACAAATATTATTAGTAAGTTTGAAATAAAAATGAACATTGTTAGTGAATTTGAGATAAAAGGAATTAATAAAAATACTTACAATTTCCATATGTTCGGATTCGGGATTCTAAAAATAAATAAAATCAAATTTAACACGATGAAAATTAATGTCTGCAAATACCTACCATTTTACGTTTTAAAAGTCGTCTTTTTTTTCCGTTGCTACTAGCAACCTTATATCAGAATTGCTATTAAATTCGTATGCAACATAAAAAAAGAAAATAATATTCCGAAATCTAATGTATTATCGTTTAATTTATTAAATATATATATTTTTATTATTGCGAAATATAATATTTTAAAACGCATATAAAATTATCGAGTTTTTTATTATTGTATTCGCATTTTTACACATTTCAAATTTTATACTATTGCCAACTGAAATATTTTATTAAAAAATCCAAATAACCATCTTCGTTTATAAGGATAAATTTCGATAATTTTAGCCATTTACATAAATAAAATTACATAATATATATACAAATAGTTATAAAAAGATAGCAGTTATATATTGATGATTATGGGGTACATATAATATCATACATCTTGCAGTCACAAATATACAAACGCGATGTAATAGATACAATAGTAAACAGTGAAAATAGTTTTATTACCATATTGTTTACGTCGCCTTATATAATTACATTATCATTTACGAATGGAATGAGAAAAAATGTGAATTTATTTGAACTCTTTTTTATTATCTTAAACATAAGCCCTTTCGTTCAAAACTAATGTAACCTTAATTGACATTTCATTTCTAACCTTTTGAAATGCATACGTACATTCGTGTAAATGTTAAATATAAAAAAAAGGAAAAAAAAACCATTGAAGATTGAATGAAAATAGGATAGTAATATTGAAAAATACAGGTTAGTACATATTACTTATTATTTTATTATATTAAATTAATTATTTATTGTAAATTTACTATTTAATGTTAATTTGTTATTTGCATATTTCATTTTACTGAATAAGATGCTTAAATCAGTTTACAAACGAAGGTAATCCGTTTATCTCATCGTAAATGGAAACTATGTAGCTATTGACATTTTTATATTAATAAATAAGTACACATCGATTAAGTTTAATCGCATTTATTACTACTTATTATTGAAAAAACGGAAAACTGTCATTTTTCTAAAGCTACGTTACATGACACAGAAATCTGTACGGAATTATGCACGTAAAATTATGTGTTGACTAAATGAGGAATATTATTGAAATTAACACCGGACAAGGTTATACAGAAACCATATATGAATTTAGAATTTATATAATCTGGCAACAGGTAAGGAATTCAAAATTCCAAAATATGGAAACGTTTTGTACAATTACGTACGCAATCACGCATCATGTAACGCAGCTTTTAAAGCTAGGATCAAACGGATCAAGATTATTTGTATGGATAAATAGTAGGCATTGTTAGTTTGTTGAAAAAAAAGTTCAACGTGTAAAATTTTCACTTTGCTTTGCAAACGTCTTTTGAAATTTAGATTTTTGATTTTGAATTAATAGCGCTTTGTATTTAGTTTTCTTTTAATAGTTTCGTTTTTCTTTATTAATTAATTTGAAGCTTTGTGGATAAAAGATTTTATATATCTAACGAGGTAAGAAGCATCGTATTTTAAAATTACAATGTTTTCGACGATAACAGCTTTTCAATATTTCCCGAATAGAATTTTACGATTACACGCACTTTTTATGGGAAAAAGCTGTTTGCGTCATAATACTTTTATACGTGCAAATACGTATGTAAATTGTTTGTATAGTGCGTACTTAATTTTGTAAAGTTGTTAAATATTAATTGCATCTAAAAGAATTTTTTGAATGTTTTAGTTATGCCTAAAAAAACGAAGCCACGATTAACCCGCAAGAAGGGTAAGGCGCACTCAAACAAAACGGTTGACGTTGATGGTGCTTCGTCGGCAAATAGTACTGCGATAGAAGACGGTGCAGTATCGTCTATATCATTGACAGGTATATGAACAATATTATTTTTAAAGTAAATTTATTAGAGCAACTGATTGTCAATAAAGATGTTGAATTAGTACATCATTGTTTACTATTTAACAACAATCACATTTGATTTACTTTTAGAAAATCATAATCACCCGCATAATTTAAAATTATGTTTTAGTTTTACACAAATATCATTACATTTTTTAAATATTGTTATTTTCTTATTAAAGTAGATATGAAGAAAAATAAACATTCTCATACTGTATTTTTCATTTCAATTAATATTGACTGCGTATATTTAGCTACTTTTATATTTCTTATGAATTAGCTAAAAACAAAATTCATTATTTTTACTCTTAATATATTTCATAATATCGATTGAAATTTACCAATTAATAATAATAGTATAACGTGATTGTAAAAATAAAGAAAAAACATCTTGCGTTTTACAGAACTTATTTGTTTGAGAAAACTATTTATAAATATAATGTATTAGATTCAAAAAAAAAATTGTCAATATCTGCAAAAACATGAATTATGACACTTCTAAAAGCGTCACTGATAAATGTTCGCAAGTTTCTTAGCATAGTGTATGCGAATATGATCTTTGTTGTCGAAACTACCGACAATTATCTGCGAAATTAAAAAAAAGAACGCCAAATAAAATGGAAAATTAACGATTCGCCTAAAATATGCAGATCTAACTGCTCTGTCCGATTGTACTTAGATCGAAAGTCAATAACTTTATTTTAAACGAAATTATATATATATATATATATATATATATATATTATATTTTTGAATGTCTATATAACACTCACAGAATGATTATACTTATACATAATTTATTTTGGTTCACTAATACTTTAGTAAAAATAGAATATATATTATTCAAATAAAACATGTTTCTTACAACCATTTTTATAATCCACTTCCAGATATGATGAAAACTGATAACAGTTTGATTATTTCAAAAAGAACTAACATGCATCTTATTTCGAATTTTACAGACAATTTTAAAATAACCAATCAGCAAGCGCGCCTTGATGAAATTTGCCAAAATTTTATTTGTACGCAAATAAAAACTAAAACATTTGTAGCAATTTTTTTACCTAAACACGTGATAAATGAAAAAATAAATATTTATTATTCAAGAACTACTGAAGTGACAGATCGTTAAAGTTTATCGCTTACGTCCGCTCGCGTAAGAACATTTTTAAACACAAGAAAACAATTATTAAATGGCATGTATTTATTATTATTTTTTTTTTTATAAAAATATATACATTAATATGTTGGCGAAATAATTTTAAATATAATTGTTTGTTTATTTGTAATTAATAATGGGTAATAAGTTTAAACATAAAATATTGATATGGGTATTTCTTTTATAATTAATCTGCCGCATTTCAAATTAAAAGAAAAAATAAAGTTATTAGTATTAATAAACTTCGATTCTCAAATTCAATAAACAATTAGGTTTTATTCATTCGAAATGAATAATTTCATAACTACCTTTTAGCATTTAATAAAAATTCTAATTCAATCAATCATTAGTTTAAATATTTTTTCTTTTACTGATTCATTTACATTTATATGAAAAAAAATATTGTCTGCAGTAGTTTCGCAATCCAATTTATAGTGTTGAAATTGTTTCCAATCGACCGATATGTATACCGTACTGCTCAAATCGATACGCAAATATATAAAGCAGAGAATGCGAATGGAAGCATAAATAATGTATACCGAGCTTATATTCTTCTTTTTCATATACGTAAAGGTTTTTGTAGTTTAAATTTCTCGAAATAAATATATTTAATAATAAAAAAATAAAAACTACAACTTATACTCATGTCAGATTTGTGACAACAATTTTAACGTATGTCCGCTGAAATGGGTTTTCTTAAGGCATCTATCAGAAAATTAAACTTACATATATAAAAATCTCCATATTTACATGTAATTTCTTTTGTGTTAAAATTTTAGAAAAAAAATGACAAGTACAATTCGAATAAAACACATTTCTCTCATAAACATTCGCATATTTTGCTGTACATTTTTTGGAATTTAGTACTATAAACTTGACTATATCATTATGAAAACTATTTTATACAACAGATAAATCAATTTCAAAATATTTATCAAAGTCGAAAACTATAAATGTTATTAATTGTCATGTATTTAATCGTAAGAATTTTCCAATTATATTGAAAATATGTTTTCTTCTATTAATTTAATATAAATTGACTAAGATTATGAATTAAAACAAATCTAAATATCAGTTGATAATAAAACACATTTCATAATAATATTGTGAGCATACTACAAATACATATTTGAAATTTTTAAATTGCAATATATATTACATTCAATATTACATGACAATAGTTCTAAAATAATGTTAATATTAATGTTGGCAATATCCTTATTATTATTTTCATATCTACAGACCGAAATGAGAGATTACTGTAAATAATACATAAAAATATAAGCCAAATTTCCGTAGTTCCACAAAGTTAAACAAATATAGTACGAAGTCAGGCAGCGCCTTCCAGTACAAGAAAACCTTATACATCTTAAACAATTCATAATTGTTATATAAATTTAAAAAATTAATAATTGTATAAATTCGAAATTTCTATTACAAACAATATATTATTTAGGAAATGCACCGTCTCAACGCACGGAACCATCTCAACCATCATCTCCAAAAAAACGCAGAACCGAAGACTCCTCTCCTCATGAAGGAGCAGCGGGATGCGTCTGCTTCATCGCAGGACCAGCGAATAGGCGCTGTCCGGTGCATGAAGCTGTTGAAGGGAACGATGAGAGTGAGTTGCGCCAACCTCTATATAATATTCCAGACGACGACGAGCTGGATACCCTGCTGGCAAATTTCGTAATAGACGTTACGAATCCGCCAGAGGGAGAGGTAGACGATTACGCAGACGTCGTTGTAAACGATATTCCTGCACGAGACGAAAACGAGCGTATCATTCGAGATAACGCTCGCGTCGAAGATGAGGAAATTTTGAGAATTTTACAAAATGACCCATTAATAAATCAACCACCTCGAATGCCGAATTATCTTCGAGCGATTATTCGAGAGAATATTGAAATACATTATTGTGGTAGATTAGAAGAGACTTGCCGATTTTGTCAAGCTAAATATTTTAGTTTAGAAGCAACTGCCAGAAATGTTTACAGCAAATGTTGTTCGAATGGCAAAGTTACCTTGCCTCCGTATCAACAACACACGGACGAGTTGCGACGTCTGTTTCAAGGACAACATTTACTGTCGAGGCAATTTAAAACGAAAGTGATTGCGTATAATAATTGCTTCCAGTTTGCTAGCGTCCAAGCGAACCTGCGCGATATACCAGGACGCGGCCCTTACGTTTATGCGATACAAGGCCAGGTGTACCACCACTACACCGACATAAACGTTAATAGAGACCAGCAACGATACGGCCCCGTTTACTTCCTAGATCCCGAAGAAGCGGCTCGACGTAGAGTTCGAAACGCGGCCGGTCTCAACATCGATCCAAATTTGACCGTCCTGATCGAAAACGAGTTGCGAATGGTGAATCCGTACGCGCAACAATATCGCCACCTTGGACGCATATACGCAGAACAAAGAAGGAGAGAGATCGATGGTGAAATTCAGATACCGCGCGTCTGTTTAGAGTTTGTTGCTCATCGCCCTCGAGCTAATAGACGCGAATACGATCCTCCGGAGGTTCAAGAGGTAGCCGCAATCGTAGAGTACAACGAAAACCAGCCGCCTAATCCTCAAATGAGAGTATTTCTCACTGACAGGGACGGTGGTTTCAGAATAATAGATCATCAAAGTCCACACTCTGACCCGTTAACATTTCCTCTATTGTTTCCCCATGGCGACCAGGGATGGAACATGGAGATTCCGTTGAGAAACGTTCGTGGAGAGAACGGACGACAGCGGGTCACACTATGTCAATATTACGGCTATCGATTAGCTTTCAGAAATTGGGAAAACGACGAACAGCATTTTAATGTGTTTAGATATGCAGGACGTTTAAACCAAAAGTTCGTCGTGTCGGCATTTTTAAAAATAGAGGCCAACAGAATAAATTACATTCGTCTAAATCAAGACCGCTTGCGTGCCACCGAATATGACGGTTTAGTGGATTATATCCATCGCAGAGGCGAGCGCGAGAATTTACCTGTTGGTCGAATGGTAATTTTACCATCATCGTATATAATGTCTCCGCGACATCAGATGCAACGATTTCAAGACGCGATGGCGGTCGTGTCGAAAATAGGATATCCATCGTTATTTATCACGATGACGTGTAATCCTAAGTGGCCAGAGATTGTTGAAAATCTGCCACCAGGTGACGAAGCATCTAATCACCCACTGTTGGTCTGCCGAATATTTAAAATGAAACTGAACCAATTAATGGCAGACCTTACGGAAAGATATATAATGGGTGTTTGCATCGCTCACCTATACGTCATAGAATTTCAGAAGCGCGGTCTGCCGCACGCTCACATACTTATCACGCTCAGGAACGAGGATAAGTTTAGAGACCCCGTGCGCATCGATCAGCTAATTAGCGCCGAATTGCCCGATGCAGAGGCTGAACCGCAGCTTTTCGAATTGGTCGCGCAGCACATGATACACGGACCGTGCGGAATGTATAATCCAACTTGCGTATGCATGGTTAACGACACGTGCGCCAAAAACTTCCCGAAATATTGGTATAACGCTACCACTATTCGCGACGGAAGAATAAATTACCGTCGACGGCGAAACGGCAGAACCGCCGAGATACGTCGTAATAATGCCCGATACGTAGTGGATAATTCGTTTGTAGTTCCGTACAACCCCTTCCTTCTGTTAAAATACAGAACGCACATTAATGTGGAGGCGTGCGTTAATATCGGGACTGTGAAGTACCTTTATAAGTATTTCTTTAAGAATACAGATCAAATTACGATACAGGTAGTCCAACAGCAACCCGGCGAAGTTCCTCAAGAAGGAAATATCGCCGAACAACGGGTGATTCGCTACGACGAGGTGACGTCGTATTTGACCGGGCGATACCTTACGCCGCCAGAATGTAGTTGGCACATATTACAACTAGACATACATGGAAATTCGCATCATGTAGAGCGTCTCCAGCTTCACCTACCTGGACGTCAGCAGATTGTCTTTCGCGATGGTCAGGAAGAGGCTGCTGTAAACGTAAACGCTCGCACGCAATTGCTGTCGTGGTTCGAAACGAATCGCCTTGACGAAAACGCACGACAATTGCTATATACAGAATTTCCCGTGCACTACGTATGGAGAAACGGCCAATGGAACAGAAGGCAAAGACTTACAAAACCAATCGTGCCGAGACTGGTCAACGTTTCTCTGCGTAACGGTGAGTTATACTTTCTGAGACTACTGCTATTGCACGTACGAGGAGCTACTTCATTCGAAGATCTCAGAACGGTCGACGGTGTCGTCCATGATACTTTCCGAGAAGCGTGCCAACACCGAAACCTTCTTTCGGAAGATAGAGAATGGATTCGCAGTATGACCGAGGCGTGCGCGAGAGACATGCCCAACCAACTGCGTCAAATGTTCGCCTTCATTTTGGTATTTGGCATCGTCGACGATGCGCCAGCGTTATGGAGGCAGTTTCGATACCATCTCATGGAAGATTTCGTTCGCAGACAACGTTTACCTGAAGACGAAGCCGAAATTGCGGCTCTGCAGCGAATACAATTCGTGTTAACGGTGAACGGGCGAAGATTGTCTCACTTCGGTATAGACGATCCGCCAGAGCGAATCGAAGCGATCGAGGATCGCGTGGACGTCGTTGAAGAACGACGAGAAGCCGATGCGATGATTGCTCGACTGAACGACGAACAAAGAGTCGTGTTCGACGTAGTTATGCGAGCCGTCGAAAATAACGACGAAGAGCAACGATTGTTCTTCGTAACAGGTCACGCAGGTACAGGAAAGACGTTTTTGTACAACACGATCTTGACCCGTCTTATCGCCGAAGAAGTAAAAGTTCTACCGGTGTCGTCGACCGGCCTAGCGGCGGCGTTGTTAAGACAAGGTGGAACCGTGCATTCCCGCTTTCAATTTCCGGTGCCGATTGTCGAAAATTCGACATCGTATGTAGGCCGGCAATCGGAAGATGCCCGATTCATAAGAGACGCCAAACTCCTCCTTTGGGACGAAGTTAGCATGGCGACGCGCCTGGCTTTCGATTTAGTAGATCGAACTTTACGTTTTCTATGCGACGTCGACAGACCATTCGGTGGGAAATGCGTGATATTAGGCGGCGATTTCAAACAATGTTTGCCTATCGTGCAACGTGGAGATCGCGCCGCCATCGTCCAAGCATGTGTGAAAAGCAGTGGTTTGTGGCATCTGTTCCGACAGTTTCGCCTACAAACGAACATGCGCGTTCGACCAGAAGAACAGCATTTCATCGCTTGGTTGGATCAATTGGGCAATAATACGTTACCGACGTTGGTAAATCGCATTCGTCCCAATCTGATTCAGATTCCGCAAGAATGCGTCACCGAAACGTTAGAGGACTTAGTTGAAAATATTTTCGCCGATTTACGAGCAGGAGATGTTCCGAATAAGGCAATTTTAACCCCCCTCAATGACGACTGTCACGTGATTAATCAGCGTATACTGGACAGTATGCAAGACGCTGCCGAGAGGGAATACCTCAGCGTCGACAGCGTCGTGAGCGATGATCCAGAAGTTGCGGATATCTATCCGCTTGAATTCTTAAATTCATCGACGCCGAGTGGATTTCCGCGATACAGGCTAAGACTCAAAGAAGGATGCATCGTTATGCTTCTACGAAACCTTAACGTAAGAGTGAATCTGTGTAACGGAACGCGACTGTTGGTCCGGCACCTTGGAGAGCATTATATCGATGCCCAAGTGATTCAGTTTGACGGCCAACTATCAGACCAACGTATCTTTATACCGCGAGTAGATTTCGTTACCAACAATACGTCCAACTTGCCGTTCGTGCTAAAAAGAAGGCAATTTCCGGTAAGCGTGTCCTATTGTTTAACGATCAACAAGGCACAAGGTCAGTCCTTCGATGCGGTCGGCATTTATCTACCGATCCCAGTATTCGATCACGGTCAACTGTACGTTGCATTCTCTAGGGCACGAACAGTTCGACAAGTTTTCGTTTGTGTACTGAACACGAACCAACAAGGCAGAATGTTGCCCGCTCGCCGCCACACCGTGTACACCAAAAACATAGTATACGAAGAAGTATTGTGAGTATACCTGCGAGCGCGAATTCACCATCACATAGTAAGATGCGATGAAGATCCGAAATAATTGTTTCGAGATAGTCGATTGTATTTCGTACAGGTCCGGTATTGTAGTCTGTTCTTAGATTTACAACAGCAGTGAGTCCCATTATTATAATACAGGGTTTTCCAATAAGAGGTGTTATTATGAATAGTCCGCTATTTCGGTAGATGTCACTTTTGAGGTTGTAATTTTTTGACATTTGTCAAGTAGAAACTACGCCATTAATAAAAATGAATCGATACACGCTTCAACAACGCATTCAAATTATTAAAATTCATTATAAAAATGGTGAAAATTTGGCAGAGACGGTTCGTAAAACTCGAACATTTTTTGGTCGTCGTGGAGCACCTTGTCGGACCGCAATACAGAATTTGGTGGAAAAATTCGAGCTCTTGGGACAAGTTAGTGATGTGAAGAATAAAACGCGTGCACGTCGCTCAAGAACAGCCGAGAATATTGCTGTTGTAACCGAAAGTGTTGAAGAAAACCCAGGTTTGTCCATTCCTCGTCGTTCTTTGGCATTAGGCATTCCAAAAACGTCATTACACCGTATTCTGCATAAAGATTTGAGTCTTAAGGCTTATAAAGTTCAGCTAACGCATGAACTCCAGCCGGCCGATCATCAACAACGTCGTGTCTTTGCTGATTGGGTCCTTGAAATGCATGAAAATGATCCGGAATTCCATCGAAAAATCATTTTCAGTGATGAGGCCCATTTCCACCTCGGAGGCTGCGTCAACAAGCAAAATTGTCGCATCTGGGGCTCGGAAAACCCAAAAGCTATTGTTGAAAAGCCCCTCTATCCTCAACGTGTGACTGTTTGGTGCGGTCTATGGTCCGGCGGGGTCATTGGACCATACTTTTTCGAAAATGAGGCTGGAGCAACAGTTACGGTGAATGGATTGCGCTATCGAGAGATGATCAATAATTTTTTATGGCCGGAATTGGATGGTATTGATCTGGACCACGTTTATTTTCAACAAGACGGCGCTACGTGCCACACAAGCAACGAAACCATTGATCTTTTACGGGAAAAGTTTCCGGACCGTGTTATCTCTCGAAGAGGTGATCACAATTGGCCACCGAGATCTTGTGATGTGACACCTTGCGACTTCTTCCTGTGGGGCCACGTGAAAGAGAAGGTCTACGCCAACAGCCCAGCGTCTATTCAAGACCTCAAAGATGGAATTCGTGAGGCTATCGAGGACATAGCGCAGCCACTTTGCAATTTGGTTATGGAAAACTTCATGAAAAGGATATGGTCCTGTAGGCGTGGTCGTGGTGGTCATTTGGCTGATGTTATTTTCCATTACTAATGGCATACCTTCCTCTTTATAATGTAATAAATATCCGATCATTTATCTTGAAAAATGGCATTTTTCTTTGAATATCAAAATAACACCTCTTATTGGAAAACCCTTTATATTCGATTATTATGCATTATCGTATCATAATTTTATTGAAAAAATAGCAGTATAAACTCATCTTATTTTAAAATTTTATTCGTCGTCTTTGATACTTGATTGCCATAAAATTAGACAGTACCATTTGCACATTTATATGCGTGTTTGTGTTTATAAATTTTAAATTTCACATTCACTAGAATTTAATGACCAAGTAAATCGATATACTACTATTGTTACACCTATCATATGTATGATTGCAAAGTTCAGACTAAGTAGTAAATATCGGGAAAGGTAAATTGAATGGGCCTTTCCCGATATAATTTACTCACAACGAATCAACATTGAACATCTAAGTAGTAAACGTTTAAGAAAATCATTTATCTAACTTCATGTTATTTATTAATATTGCCATGACCAGCTGAAAATGGTATGTTACTTAATGTTGAAAAAAAAAAACATTATTATAAACATAAATATAATGTTCTTCTACCTCTTAATACTTTAAAAGTTTAAGTTTTAAATTTGAAATAACTACATCAAGAAAAAAAAGGGCTTTTTAAATCAACAAATATTACGCGAAATTTTAATTAAAGATGAAAATGCCGGGCCTTGAATGAAGTATTAAATCGAAAGTGTGCTGACGATTTACGAATGGAAGCTTAAATAGTACCAAAACAACGGTACAGATTGTACAGTGACTCGCTTGAGCCGGAGATCGTTGAAAGTCGACATATCGATGTTGAACAATATTTCCCTCGCGAGAAAAGCCTATTGGTACGTACAATCTCCCTTTGCAATGACAAAGCGTATCCGTTTCCACTCGAAAGTGAAATTGTCGAATTTTACGCACACAAAAACTATTTTTCATATTGTTACTACAGATATACAGTCTCGGACAAAAGTAAAGTAACAAACTATTTTTAAATTTCTTTTAAAAAGTTTATACTTTCCACTGATTCTGAATAGTTTTCAGAAAATTAATTTCTAATATTCTAATTTTGACACAACCAACCGTTGTATAATGAAAATAACGAAAATATTTTTATTTATGATACAGAAATGTATCAAATCTCATAAATATGTAGACGTAAAAATTCAATCACACTTTACCTTAATTTTTCAATAATAGTTTGTCAAATATGTTTGTTGCTTCGACTTTGTCCGATACGAAAGTTGCGATTTACAGTAATTGAAAAGATGGAGGAGCATAAACAAATACGAAAACATTTCTATTTGTAAATGGAAACGCAATTGAACTGTTCACGCACCAAGCAGGAGAAACGGTTAATAGCATCCGCTTGAGACAAATAGAGCTGATCGACAATCTAGCGCGCGCTGCCACATGCTCTTCTCGCGATGTAAAGCTATAAAAACTTTGACGTCTCCTTGCGATGGTTGAAACGTGAAATCGTTTCCGTCCAACGATTGGATTCATGCTCCCTTTATACTGTATATTAACTGACGAATTGGAACTGTAAATAGAATGTAAGTAAGTAAACTAGAAGAATAATTTTAAAACATAATTTCAAAGTTTCGTCTTTTAGATCTTCTTCCCATTTATTCGAATAACAGAATACACCGACTAATCTGAGAATAGGCATCTGTGTAAAACTTTATTCGAAAATGGAAATATATACACGATCCTCGACGAGAAATTCGAACAAAAATTAACGTGTGCGAGGACTGATATTTCTGTTTGCGATTGGAAACGCGCTTGAACTGTTCACATACCAAGCATGAGTAAACGGTTGATAGGTACCCGCCTAAGGTAGAGAATGTCGAGAAATAATGCAGCGCGCGCGCTGTCTCATGCTCCCTCGCGAAGTGATGCTATCAAAAACCGTAATATCTCTTTGCAATGGTTAAATGTGTTTCCGTTTCCATTCGGCGATGGGATTATCAAGTTTCGAACACATTAATTTATACTAATTGCTACGATTTAAGTAGACGAAACCGTGTAAGAATTCGGTTTAGATTCACCTGTGAAACTTTTCTCAAAGATAGAAATATAAGACCGTAAAAGAAAAATTTCGAACGAAGGTTAACACACAAAAATTTTAATTTATGTTTGCGACTGGAAACACGATTGTATTATTCACGTACGAAGCAAAAGTAAACGATGGATAGCGACCCGCTTAAGGCAAGGAACAATGAAGACAAACACTGCGCGCGTTAACCCAGCTTGGCATGCTGATGATATTAACTACGCCTACGAAAATACCGACAATAAAATGACCCATACAGGGCCCGGTAAGTGAGAAAATAATTTTAAAACACACAATTCTTATATATATAGCATTCACAAAAAAACAAAATCGATAATATAAGAAGAAAAGTGGATATTTTGAAAGGAATACGGAATGGAACAACTCATTCATTGCCAATTGGTATCGAGTGAACAAGTTGGATCATCAAGAGAGAAAATTGTGAAGATGAATCTTGGGTAATTGGGATTGTCGCTTCTTAAACGTACAGTAAGTGTGTAACAAATACAATGAAGTACAACGATGATGATGATTGGATTGGAGGATTATGGTCATAGAGGGGAGATACGATTAAGCCGGAAATGTATAAGGTGAGTTAGAAATAAAATTATTATCAAGCGAAAAAATGATTTGTAGAATAGCGTTCTCGAAAAGAAAATAACACAAAAACCTTTTATTTAAACCGACCACATTTTCTCCTATTAGAATTTAGCACGCCTATATCGTCGATATCATTGCCATTGACAAATATTATTATTCGCTGTTATTCAAATTATAATAATGATTTTGATGAAAATCAACTAAAAAGATGTATTTCAATTACAGATGCTGGAACCAAGATCTTTGTCGACCGCTATTTAAAATATTTATGCAATCGCATTGAATCGCAAAGCCCTCAATAAATGTGCGAACCTTCTGCAGGAATGTCGAAATTGATGTCAGACGGAAAAATGTATGCTTATGATTCAGTGTTCAAAATTACGATTGATATATAAATATAATTACAGGAACAGCCTTAGAATCCATGCGATTACAAGTTACGTTGACTTTCAACCCGTCACTGTAACCTAATACAAATCCAATATTTGATTGCCTCTGCTCTCGAGAGACAAAGATCCAAGAGGTAATGAATATGCAGCGATAATTATAAAAGACAGCACTTAAATTTCTCTTTTAAGGTATTTGCATATATTTTACGGTGTCTAAAAGAAAGTAAATTTCAATCGGGTACCTCAAATCTTACACCCGAACACCCAAAGCACCGATGTAATTAAAAATTTCGAATACGCTGAACCTGTCGAAATCTAATCTTTCTTTCTGGACCTGAACCGACGAATTCTTGGATTGTTAACGTTAGAACGGCAAGGAATGAAATTACAACGATACATACGGTAAATTAGAAGCATATTTTTAGGATTATATTCAAGTTTCTTTTTGTAGACCTTTCGATGTTGACGATGCAGAAAAAGAATTTAAATTTTTTAAAATACACGTACTACGAACTTATTGAATTGAATTTGGCTTTTGAAAGAAAACTTCGAAAATCGAATGATGAAAAACACTTAGGGATGCGGCAAGATCGTCTTTCACCATGTCATCCAGATAGCGGACAAAATACCTATTGAAGACAGAACTTTAAGATGGAGCCGCATTAACCACAATGAAAGACGCCAAATTAGCGATAATAAATGGAAACTGCTAGCCTAACCTCAGAAATATTGATAATTATAAAAATCCAATTTTCATTAAAAAAAATGAATAAAAGTCCTATACTCTTCTTCGGTGACGGAAAACATCCAACCTCATCATCGTCGAATAGAGCAAATTTTTTGAAAAGAAAACAGAAAATTATATCGAATCCACAAATATGCAAAGTGTGTTAGAAAAATATATACAAAAAAAAAACTAGATACTTATTTTCTTCTTTTTGCAGATAAAAAAATAACGCAAACAAAAACAATTTATTAAAAGAAGATGACTACAAAGAACATGGATTGAGGAAAGAAAAAAGAATTATGGACAAGATAAAGAAGAACAAATTGCAGTGCCAGAATCATTTTAATGCAACAAATAATTATCATTATTCTATGTGCGTACATATTGTTAGTACTATCTCTCTGTCCCTTATTATAGTATAAATTTTTCTAAATTATACTTTTATTAATAAATCGAATTTCAATAATATCCGTATCAATGTGTGAAAGATGTAAATACCATAATATGTGACAGAGATAGTATCTAATATATATACATATGTATATCCTATTTTTATTGTTATACAAAGAAAAAGCAATGTAAAAGTGTCATGTTTTTCGCTATTTACAAGCATATCTTATAAATTAGCAAACAAGAAAGAAAGATAACATTTGTAATAATTTAACTAAAGCAAAATCCATTATTTTCTAAAACGATATGTGCTCAGATGTAAATAGGTATTCTGTAACAAGCGACAAAGATGAGAAACATTTAAAGGATGATTAAGATTAAAA
Organism: Dynastes maya; assembly: GCA_029619315.2. Taxonomy (NCBI): domain Eukaryota; kingdom Metazoa; phylum Arthropoda; class Insecta; order Coleoptera; family Scarabaeidae; genus Dynastes; species Dynastes maya. Next base: position 48,038,121 of record JAROYE020000002.1, read on the forward strand.
CATGCTAATATTATTTTAAAACAAAATGTAAAAGCATTTGATATTTTTATTTGTAAATTGAAAAATTAACATGTTTTTGTGATAGAAAAAAATGTAATATATCTTTGTATGCATGTGAAATAATACTATCTCTCTCTTATATTATGTATACACGTTCAGTATCAAATTTTTTCCAAATTACAAAAAATATGTATTTAACTAAATAAAACTGATAATGAATTTTACATATATATGTATATACCATAATACTCGACAGAGATGGTCATGTTATCACATTTTTTCAAAGCTACAATTCCTATACGATATAAATGAATCTATTCTTTTCTATATTATTGTTTCATCCAAATCATTAACAAAAATAATATAATTGATACATGCTAATATTATTTTAAAACAAAATGTAAAAACAACTGATATTTTTATTTGTAAATAGAAAAATTAACATATTTCCATAATACAAATGAATGCAGTATATATTTTTGTATAAATTAAATATAATACTATCTCTCTCTTATATTATGCATACGTGTTCAGTATCATATTTCTTCCAAATGTATCCAACAAAGTTGAATAATGATAAATTATAAATGTATATACCATACATAATGCTCGACAAAGATAGTATCATACTTTTTCAAAACTGCAATGTTTATAGATATTATATTGTTAAAAAGAAAAGTATATTCTTGCCTATACGGTATATATAAATATAAAAAAAAAATTGTAAGGAATTGTTTCTCTCTTCTATATTATTTTTCATCCAAATTTTCTGAAATCTTATTAAAATTCATAAAAAGAAAATGTAGTATAACATAATTAATTCATCTTAAACCCTTACCATAATTTATAATATATACATGTATCTGGATATGTAAACTTTAATACGGAATAGAGATACCAATATTTTAAAGATTACAATGTTTTAAAATTCACCCATCGATGTAAATTAATAAATTTTATTCTAAGTTTAAAATTTCTTTATAAAATACAGGGAAATCGTACCTTATTGTCCTTTTTCTTTTCTTTTCTAATGTATATATTAAATTAATGTAAAATAATAATATTGTTTCTTTGTAAAATATAATATAAACGTTTTTTATTAATTTTATTTCAAATATTTCACAATCAATATATTTGTATATTTATAATCTTATATAAAATAAAAACGCAATTAAAAAAAACGGTTTGTTCTTTTTTTATGCACAAATTACTGCTCTAACTGTTTACAAACAATATATGAAAATAAGCAATCGCTAAATGCATCTAAACAAATTAGTCTCATTTTTATGCAAAAAAAATATTTCTTCTAATTTATCGATTAGGAAAATATAACGACAAAACCATAACTTAGGATTTTCTCGATAAAGCCTATCGGCAAAAATATTCACGCTAGATTCAATAATACAGACCATCTAATTTTTCGTACTTATCTACTTTTGTCCGAGCCCGGTATATACGCGCAATTGCGTAAAATGTCAAACGCTGAAACGTCACTTTAGACGTTTGTATGCCTGTACTTTATTGAAAGATATATGGAAGACGAACTTTTACACGCTACAAGAATAATGTTACTAAACTTTATTCGCGCATCTTAATGAAATTGTCGAGCTTCATTACATTAATACGTATTTAATCAAAAAACGTCCTTTAATTACGCTCAATTCGAACAGCTGTTTAAACGTCATCCTGAAACGTCATCTTGACAAGTGTCATGTTGAAAATGAACATGTGATATACGAGGGTCGCTCAATAAGTAACATAATCGATAGGAAAAAAGTGTTTTGATGTAATTTTTGTTTTTTCTCGCTTTGCAGGGTTGGGTAGCCTATGGGGGAGTTGGAATAATAATTAAAGTCGACGTTATTTAAGTTTCTTCGCATTTTTTAAGTAATATTGCCGGGATGGGAGTGCTATTACTGGAGTGGGGATGCAATTGCCGGATTGGGGGTACCATTGCCCGACTTGGTTTCAACTGCCTTAAACAAACTCCCGAATTTTCAAAATTCGGGGGTCCAGCTAGTAAAAACTTATAATTACCGTTATATACGCAGATAAAACAAAAAACTTAAAGGTTACATATTTAAATGAAGTTCTTCTTCATGTACTATCTCCAGAAGTAGATTTTCTATAACTATCCAGAAATTTTGGGTTGGCAGTTCCCTGTCCAGATATACAATGGAACGTTCAGTGTTGTTCATGTTAATTATATGGATTTTCGGGAACGATGCCAACCGCTCCTTAAGCTTTCGAAAAATGCGGTTAATCGCCGGCGTAAAATAACACTTATAATTATTAGGGATTAAAGGAATATTTTGCCGGTTGATGTATACTTCAAATGGCCCGTTGTTTTCTCTTACCACTATATGGTAAGAGTATTTAGAGTTTTTCGCTATGCCGATATAATACTCGGGCTCTTCATCTTGACGAATTTTATAAGTTATCTGCATTTTCGTTTTTTATTTTTTCGTAGCACTTTTAACGCGAACCGGAGAACTGAAAGTTGTGTGTGAGGTTTCGTACGGCGTTCCCCAGCTTTTATACTACTGCTACGTATTTTAAAGTCTTCGCGTTGGTAAAGAGAGTAGGTAGGTAGGTATATTGGTACTTAAACTCTAAATAGACAAGAAAACGCAATTCATATATGTATATTTCTTTATTACAAAATTTGCTGTTTATTACAACTCATAAGGCATTCTTTTTTGATAATTTTAAGCAATTATATTCGCATGCTGTGTGTGTGTGTAAGTTTCATTATGGTTATTACAATACCAGTGAAGTAATTTATAAACATTATTTTTTGCACATCTTAAATAATTATTTGAATGTTCTTGACAAGAATTAGTACAAGTTACACGTAAACTATTTAATTTGGGGCAACCATAATCTAATAAATCTATAATATCGCAAGACTTGTTGAAAAATTTTTCTAGCCAGAGTTTCTTCTCGCACCCTTTCACTAGAATTACAGATTGAGGCTTAATGTTCATTTGCACAAAACTTTTCAAATCTGTATACGGTATTGTTCCCATTTCCCAATGAATTCCATGATTGTGTTTAGTTAACCAGTTTACCTGTTTTATCATTTCATCGCTAAGGCACTCGTACGGTATTGGAGGTAATATTATCCTATGAATACATGCAGTCGAATTCACTTCCAGTATTGCAATTTCTTTGCAGATAAATTCATCTTGTGTTTAAAGCCTTGAATGTCGATGATATACGTCATTGTTGTTACTTGATGCGAACTGTGTTTGTGAGAGGATTATATAATACTAAACGATCGTGAATAATCAAACAATATAAGGAAGTATTAGCCGGTATATTTGCACTAGTTTCAAAATCTAATCTAACGTCCACGACACCTGTTTTAAGTGTATCGGTCTGATTTGAACAATCGATTACCACCAAAGGTGCTATTGCCTTAAATTTATCGGGAGCCAGTAGTGGTTCCCCCTCTATTTTCCCATAGTATGACACCTGGAAGTGCGCGTACATTTCGTAAAGCATTGCAATATGATTGTTATCAAAGTTTAAATTCAAATTATCATACGGATACATATCAGAATTTAAATACAATTTCATATTCTTTAAATGGCAATGATCGAAATTACTCATGTCAGTACCTTCTTTATTTTTTCGATCTGTTTGAAAACCGACGATTACGTATCTTGGTTTTTCATGCTGATTTGTTGTTTTAATTGTCCATGAATGTTGTTGTGTTTGCGGTAATGTGGGATATTCACATAACTCCCAGCTATGGAACGGCAATTCTAATTCTTTATTACTATCAAGATTTTTAAGTAATTTTAAACGTTCAATATCGGCAACAGCTATATGAGGCACCTTCCATGCAATTTTATCTAAAATTACATTTACCGACTCTCCTGCGGTAGTATTAATTATAGCGTTTAGGTCATTGCTCGATCTTAATAATACTAATTCTTGACGAACGTTTAAAATAACTTTTCTAAAATCCTCTGCAAATCCTAAAAGCATCCGTAAAGGAATGCATACACTAAAATTTCCCTTATCGTCAACCATTTTCGAATTGTCTTCTATATTCCAACCAGCATTTTTTAATCTAACACTTTCATTACTATTGTAAGATAGGTAATTCTTCATTGTTGTAGTTAACCCGCAACCTCGAACTTTATCAATTGTGGAACCGCCGATTTCATAACGAATTTCATCAAATAGAAAAGCAATACCATTATTAATAAACTTCGCAGTTTTCGATACAGTTTTATTATCTGATTGAAGGAGTCTACCTTCTATATAGGTACAACATACTATTCCAAGGGTATGTGCAGATATCTTGGTGTTGTATTCCAATTCTAATTTCACCGTTATTATTAAACGTTGTTGTTGAATACGGTATATACGTATGTTGTTCTGCATATATAATTGAATTATCGTATACCGCCTTTTCAGTAACATTAAGTATATTAACGTTTACCATTTTTCACTTTATTTCTTTTTTACTTTAAAACCCAACGATTTTAGAACGTTAGCACTTTTTTTCAATCTTTTCGGATAACTAACTAGTAAATGATTATTCTTAGAATTTATAGCTTTATTTCTTGTTAATAATAATCCCATTATACTTTCTTTAAATGTAGTCTTACTGTTATGACTTCTTGACGGAAATTGATCACATCACCATCTTGATCTACTATTTTAAGTGTAATATTGTTTATGAATCGGTTATTTACTGGCAAATAGATAACATTATTCGGACGTTCAATTATTTTAAATCCAGGAGGTACTATAGGATAGAAGATATGTAGTATATGTCCCATTTGCCCGTCTTTGTATGATAAAGTTGCTACGTTGCATGTAATAAATATAGAATTTACCTTAGTAATACTTAATGTGTTATCGGAAACATGACGTACATGCGGCTTTAATTTCCTGGGTTTAAAACCTAGAAGCTTTCCAATACTGTTCGTTTTAGTAAAATCGATCATTTCAGTACACTTTATTTCGCATTTTAGCGTATTGTTATTACCCTTAATGTCAATTACTGCGGGGATCTTGGAACCTTTATTTGCAAATTGGAATGCATTTCTTATATATGTAGTTATATCGTTTAATTCATAAGAACCATCAGGCAATTGAATTTGTTTTTTCCCTGCTTCCCCATAATGAAATGTATTATTTTTCGCTTGCTGACTAACATTTGGTATTGAATTGTATGATTCAAAGTTTATTAACCCTATTTCGTATTCAGAATTTTCATCTAATTCAATTGGTGGATAGATATCCGTACTTAATATAGAGCTCCTACCGGACAATATGAACGTGTACGACATCATTAACAAACTGATAAATTTATGCCACAAACGTTTATTTTATAGTTAAACAATTTAATATAAGGTTTACAATCAGATAACTAACTAACTAATGATAATTTTACATATCATTGCGCCGACTCTTCTTCTGCTTCTTCTTCTTTTTCTTCTTCATTACCCAATTTATATTTTTTACGTGGCGGTCCTTCTTCTTCTGCTTCTTCTCTTTCCTCTTCTTCTCTATTGTCTAATTTATATTTTTTAACCACATAATATGGTAAATATTTAATTTCCAAACGATGTATGTAATTTAGTGAAATTAACGTTTCTATAATCTCCTCGATGTTAACCCAATGAGCTAGGTACTTTTCAATCACTAGTTGAACTTTCTGTAATACTTCTTTTCTTTTTTTCAACTCCTCTTCGGTATAGAAACTTTCGATTCGATTGCCCTCCAACGTATATTCTCGATCATCATCAGCCAATTCCTCCGAGAGACTTTCGAAGGTAGATTTAAGATCGTGCGGTTTTGCAATACGCGAATAGCAACGCCACATGTTTATACGAACGCGTAAGACAACAAACTGCCGATTTATACCAGCACGTTTATTTTATATATATCCGTTAGGAATTTTAGACACAAATGGCCGCATCTAAATGAACCATACGTTTGATATTGCATATGATTATATGTTATTTTACAATTAGGCAAATACCGTATCAACTCCTTAAAAGGCTTAAGATTACCAAAACTATCAAAATAAACAACATTTAATTTATTTTTTACATATGCAACCCAATGAGTTCCAGGTCCATTAATACCATCTAGATTAATTATTCCACATTCGTATTTATATGGTTTCTTCGGTAAATTATTTCTCATAAATACACCACGAAAATAAGGTATATCTATCTTTTTCACGCTTTCTTCTATATCTATATTAGTTAGCGGACGCTTTGGCAATTTGATCTTTTTTGGCGCTTCCCTAAAAAAAGACCATACCCTGTTTTATAAGGTTTTAAGTAGATCCCCTTGCCAATAGCAATATCTTCTATCTTCTGATTATGACGTTGGCTTTCTTTTAGGGCCTCTTTGGCAGCTTTTACTTCATTTATAGCCTTTACTATTCCACTTGCACCACCTGCTAAACCTCCTAATGCGCTTAAAGCAGCAAATATTGGAACCAGAGGTAAGGCGCCACCATGCTTTGGAATTGAAATTATTCGTTTACGCTTCAATAAGTCCTTCTTCTTAGAACGTTTAATACCTTTCAATTTTCGTAGTACTGCGTTAACTGTTTCATTTACTGGAGTACTGGATGCACCCGAGCCAATAGCTCCTTTAGCTGCTTTTATAATATTCCCAAACGAAAGACCTTTTCCGCGTTTAACTTTCTTTTTGTTCTTTGTACTCCTTTTAACACCCATTCCCAGTTTTACTTTAGTTTTCATCGCAGCAGCAACACCTAAGGCAGCCGCTCTTTCTCCTAACGAAGCGTTCAATGATCTAACTCTTTTCCAAGCTTTCTGTGCTAATATAGTATCAGCCTGATGGCGTTTTTCAATAGCATTATTTGTCGCGTATTCAATATCGTGTTCGCGACAAGCTTCATCTAAAGGATTTACCCCTTTGTCACCTCTAACAAGGCGTTTTTTCTAACTTCGTACCAGGTCCGCAATAATTGTAACCAGGAATGTGCAGTTCGAATGGCAGTTTATCGATAGCGGTATTTAACAAACCATTACCTTTAAAAGTCAACATTATACTAATCGTAAGAATTAACCCCTTTCAATATATTCTACAACAGAGGTACAATATCACTCATTCAATAAAATGAAGTTGCTTCGGCAACCTCATACTTTACCGGTCTCAAATCATGATAACACCAATGAGGATTTCAACCAACAATATATGAAACATGGGCCTTTATTAGGTTCAACGATTCGCTGTATAATTGTTGGCCCCTCAAATTGTGGAAAAACTAATGTAATGATGAGTTTACTACTTGAACCTAATGGCTTACGTTTTGAAAACGTTTATGTATATTCAAAATCTTTATTTCAAAAAAAGTATGTATTCTTAAAAAGTCTTTTAGATCCAATCGCTGGAATAAAATACTACCCCTTTGACAATTCCAATAATATTGTTCCTCCGTCTAAAGCTCACTTAAATTCAATATTTATATTCGATGACGTTGCATGTGATAAGCAGGATGTTATGAGAGAATATTTTAGCATGGGCCGGCATAAAAATATAGATTGTTTCTATTTAAGCCAAACGTATGCTCGTATTCCTAAACATCTTATTAGAGATAATGTAAATGTTATAATACTATTAAGCAGGATGAAATGAATTTCAAACACGTTTATAATGATCATGTTAACACCGACATGTCATACAATGCATTTAAAGATATGTGCAATGCCACTTGGGGTGATAAATATAGTTTCTTAGTAATACATAAAGATTTTGATATAAATAACGGCCGCTATCGTAAGGGATTCGATAATTTTTTCTGTATAAATGAATAGCTATTCCTCCGTTTATCATCAGTCTGTATTTATTAGCATAGCAGAATGAATGAACAGTTAACTAAAAAAATTATTCAGGCTAGAAAGACAATTAAACACAAATTGGAAGCTCTTCGACATGGCGAACTATCAATGCAGAAAAAATATAAACCGTTAATTGATCCGTTAAGTGAGATAGTAACTAACATTGGCCAACTAAAGCATAAATTGGGTGAAGATGTAGTACATAAGAAAATAAAGCAAGAAGCTAAGATTGTTAAGGAACATGACCCCAAATTTCTACCAGCTCCACAATCGTCGTCTAAAGTTGAGGATGATTATAATGAGGATGATAATGATCTCTCAAAGTCGTCATATGAATTAAGCGAGAGCGAAGTAAATAAGGAAATAGAGCAAGAACCTGCCACGCCAACTGAGCAATCGTTGCCGAAATCGGTTCTGCTATCTACATATATTGACCTATTAAATAAGGATAGCTCTAATTTCGATTTACGTTATGGCATTCGATACGAGCCACATATGAATAAATACTACATTGGTGACTCGGAAGTAAAATTTAGTTCGAAAGGTGATATTACTGTTAAAAATAAAGCATATAAAGGATCCTCCAAGTTATACGAACTTTTATTTAAAAAGAAACCTGCAAATTTAAACTATAACCACGATGATAAAATAACCTACGCAGAAATTTTAGATGCAACGAACGCAGCTAGACTGCATTATGATAAATCGCAAAAAGTAGCTGGAAACAAATCTGAAAAATATTCAACTTACATCAAACCATACATCAAATCTGGTACTGGTTTGATTATGACTTTAAGTAATAATTCCATCGATTACGTGTATTGGGATGACCCAAATGAACTTGTAGAGCGTCTACAATTATTACATACATCCCAATCTGCAGGACATTCTGGTCATAATAATGAAATAAATTCAATTATCGAAGAGTTAAAAGAAGCTGATATAATAGAATAATCGTTAATACTACAATGACCATCGATAAATTCGGACGTCCGCTCCACACTCTTCGGCTTAATACGGATAATGATCATTCGAATATCTACAGTAATTTAGACATGAACTATAATCGCATCATACATGTCAGTGATGCTATCAACACTTCAGACGCTGCTAATTTAAGTATCGTTAATGAAATTAAAGAAAAAGTGCAGTCTTTGTATGGATTTTTATCGTTAAATTTCCAGTGCCATTCTATGAATCGTGAATATGAATATGTTATATTAGGCGATAGTGGAACATCTTACACATTTATTTTACCAAAAGGGGAAATATACCATGTACATATCGAACCTAACGATTGGACAATCTATTTTAAAATTAACAATAAAGAAATCGCGCAAATTGATTTTATTGGAAAAGCATTACAACGTAACGATACTATCGCAGTTAAACAACAAAACGCTCCACTGATACCCACAAGCGATAAAAAAAGTTTTCCATTATTTTAACCATAAAATATCCACTTTTTATTAATGATCAGGAAAATCAAGAAACGCAAGGGGAACAACAAGATATAACTACATAATATTACCACTATATAGATATATGTACATTCAAATATAACTCGTATGACGTACACCGTCTAGTTATTTTTAAATTTTTATAACATAGTAGGGGGGAGGTACGTATAGATATATAAACCGGTCTGCAATCCCTTCGAGTACTTAAACATTCAAGCAGTTTTCTGTGTACGTTAACCTCGTTCTCTCCGTTAACGAAAATGGTCCATGCTATCAAGAAATTGAACAAACTTTCACATTTCAAGAAATTAGTAAAATTACACGAGTTTCCTTTAAATGAGAAAATTCATATTGAACGCATACGACGCTCAAAAACTAAATTTGGCGATGCATTGATATGTGAAACAAAGAAAGATTGTTTCTTTTTACCTAAAAGATTCGCTAACTTGCTGCAAGACGAAGATCTGGAAGAAATGAATAATCAATCCGATTTATGCATCAAATATACGGGAATGACAGGTGACGCAATTAACTGTAAATTTGGTATTTTGGGTGAAAAGGATTCCGATGAAAGCAGTGAGGATGAAGATGACTTGACAAAAACTGCTATTGCCTCTACCGTCCATGTGAAAGAAGAAACCAAAAAGAGAACAAAGAAACCAGCAAAACTACCAAGGGTACAACGATCCTTCGTCCTTACGGACAACGATGCCAACATTGCCAGTATAGAACCTCTAAATGCAAACCAAGAAATTTATAGTCAAGATTTCTTTTAAAGTAATATGTATTGTATACTCACCTTTTAAAAATAGGGTTTAAGTATTTAGCGTGCAGTATATTATAATTTTTGTAATACCCACTTAAAATATTAATAAAAAAGAAAATACGTGTGATATATTGGTTTTTTATTTTTTTAACTAATAATACAATTGCAAATATATATAAAAAATAAAATAAAAACTTACAATAGGTTATCTTTATTAATCCAGGAATTATACATTTTATTTAAACCTAACCATTTAACTAAAACTTTATCATCTTTCTTTTTTAAAACTTTTTCGACAAGATACACGTTAGGATATTTTACACGCTGTAATTCGGCTTCATAAAATCCTCCTTGAATATTATTATCCCTGTCATCACTTAGCAAATACGTAGTTGGGTTAGTCAATTTTACCTCAGCAATCTTAAATATTTCATTTGACCAATTTGGAGTGTATCCCTTAGCAAACGCACTTCGCTGCTTACTTATCCGGACAAAATCGCCAGTTTTAAACTTCGGTTTATGGACAACTTTTATATTGCTATATGCAGTGCTTAATACTTCCTTTTCATTATTTCTCGTTACACTGATAGGTTTCATTTTAATTGTTCTATGCGTAGTATTGTTATATTTTCCAATAATTTTAGGTAACAATGTCAACCACTTGTAAGAACCATTCATACTAAACTCTTTCCACATTAAACTTTTTAAAGTTCTATTCAACCTCTCCACAACCGAGGCCTTTTTAGTGCTAAACGTAGAGAAATGATTTATGTCATATTTATTCATTAATTCCTTAAAATGTTTGTTGTAAAATTCTTTTCCAAGATCTGTTTGCAAGTGCCTTGGTATCCGTTTATCGTTTAACACTCTCTCCATCGCCTTAACAATATTCACCCCAGTTTTTAATTTAACCGGCACCGCCCAAGCGAATTTTGAAAATACGTCGATCACAGTTAATATATAACGAAATCCTTTATTTTCTCGCGAATAAGGTATCATTTCTACTAAATCAGCTTGAAAAAGATCATCTAGACCTTTTACAATCACTTTCCTACGAGGGTAATTTACTCTAGCAGGTCGGTGTAATTCATTTATTACCTGCCTTTTAACATCAGACATTCTTTAAATGATAAATTTATTCTCTTTCCTATACCCCCTAATATTCCCCTCCAAATCTTTATATGCAAATAAAAAAAACGTTTTCTGTTCTACATTCTTATATAAACTATTATGCACGAAACCTTTGATTGTATACTTTTAAACGATGTGTACTATTCAAAATAGGTGCGATTATCTTTTCATAAATCTGTATACGTCTACGGAAATGCACGCGATTACGAGCTGCTAACATATATTCCTTTCCTTGACGCGCTTGTCTTATTTCTTCAGTTTGCTCTAATAAGAAAACTTCATTTTTATCTGAAAATCTTACTTTCTTCATCGCCACGCGTATATTCTCAAGCTGAACCTACGAATCTCGCATCTACGCAAATAAAACACCACACACGCAGATCTTCTTTATACACCTATATTTCGCAATCAACCTCTCCGTGATTTAAAAATAAAATAGCTGCATCTCATACATCTAATTTATTAATGTATATCAATCACTTGTCCTCATCCTGCACGTGCGAGATACATGATACATTCGCAAGCTAATTTTAAAATAGATATGTAACTTTATACTTGAAACAAAGCCTCCTCGTGATTTTAAAAATAAAATGACTGCACAGAGATTCGTACATCTAATTTATGAATGCACATTAATCATCTGTCTTCACCTGCACAACATATTTACAAAACAGGGCTTTATTAAACATATTTGCAATAATAACAATCGTCTTTCGGAGGAACTGGACCTTCAACATGCACTTTCTGACAGAGGGTATTATGATGCTCATAACACGGTAAACGTTTACGAAGCCTTGTCTGCTTATCAACAGGTATATAGGGCCACCATCTTTCCACATCAATACTACTCATCCTCGTTTCCCACAAATACATGGGAATATGCGGAATTAAATCCACGTCTAATTGTGTGGCGTTAGGGAAACCACGTTCATCGAAATATTTTATTATTCTCACAATTTTCTCAACACTAACACTCTCTTCCTCCATTCTCTTCAACAGACAGGGAACATGTAAGGCAGTCAGTATAAATACAATTACTAGCACCTTTTTTACACGCACGGCAACGCAATCCTGCATCCAAACAATTCTGCCGAAGCAGGCGTCCAACTGGCCCTCGCCGAAATGCCCACACCCGCAAACAAAATGGCCGCCGACGCCAAGTCCGCAGTCAAAATGGACGTCCGACGGGGGTGGAACCCTTCCACCGCACCCACACGCAAAATGGACGCCCGCACCTATCACCGCCAATGTCTACGCACCCCACAATCCCCACCTTCCCCTCTAACACCCATGTTCAACGATCACCTGGCCATCACCTACCAATCACAACCGCTTCACCACCTGTTCACACGCCATCATCACCACCTGTTCACACGCCATCACCACCTGATCAACACCTACACACGCCCACCACGATCGACACGCCCACTCCCATCTCATTGGCCCGCTAAACCACGCCCACTTCCACCTCATTGGTCCGCTAAACCACGCCCACCTGTGACGTCACCGGAAAAAAGTGGTGGGGGGGTCCAGCTTCGGCCTTACTATTACTACTCATACTTTCTGTGGTAATTGAAATATCTACGAAATCATTGATTGTTAGGTATAGTGACGCGGTTACGCTTCCACGTTTCTACTTACGGCAACCATTGATGCACTCCTGCGCACGTACACCGCGTTGCTTAAAATAGACTTCTCCCATTGCCTATCCGTAATAGTTTCCTACATTACCAGTAGGTAACAGATTTCTTCTTTGACAATTTGTCTAGTGTAGTTGCGTGTCGAATTACCTACTCAATTCCAACACAAGATGGCCAACTTAATCTCAAAAGGAAACTGAACGCGTACAAATTCAGTTGCTTGATTCACGAGAACGGATTAAAGATTTTTCAGAATTTGAAACCATTCACGATCTAGCCACGTTAGCATTTTCTGATAGTTTAAAAACACCGCTTTTTTCTGTTCGAATTTCAAAGTTGGATAATTATTAGAGTTTGAAGATGTTCAATCTCAAATCCGTACCGCTTGCGTAAAATTGGGCAAATTGGATGAGTACGAAGCAGATAAAAAATTAGCTAAAGAGTTAAAGGATCTGTATTATTCTATAGTCTCAACAAATACACAGCTAATTCCAAATGTCTCATCACAATTGGCTGAACGGCGCGCTTTAATCGATGCAGCATCATTTGGGTCTGCTAACATAAAACACTCCAATCTCCCAAAATTTCTAACGGTAATTTGTCAGAATGGCCTTAGTTTTGCGACGCTTTCAAATCTTTAGTGCATCAAAATGCGTCATTGTCTGCAATCGAGAAGTTTTATTATTTACGTAACTCTCTTTCGGGTTCATCGCTCAATATAATTAGGACAATTCCGTTAATTTCCGCGAATTACGAAATTGCATGGAATGCTCTCCTTGATAGGTAGAGTAGAGTCGCCAAATGTGGAATAGCAGCCTAAAGTGGAATAGCTGCATTTCTCAAACACCACTGGCGTCATCTGTGTTTTGGTAGCATAAGTATAAAGGCTTGTATCTGTAAAGATTCGGTATCCACATGGGGAATCTTCTGGTGAAATCTTAACCTCAAAAAATAGCAAACCATACGTTCGTCAGACCACGACATTTTTAAGGACAGTGAAAAAGAGTTTTGTTCTGGATTTGTCTGAACCTCTTGAATAGTGAGAAATATCAGGTAAGGTAGCATAGATGTTAGGCTTTCATGTTGTACATATAGCGTGCCAGTTATACGTTGTTGTTTTTTTGTTCAATTCATTCGAATATTTTTATGGGATGTGTCCTATTGTGGAATACAAGATAGGATCCAATTGTGGAATATTCCACATTAGGGTACTATATCATGAATACCTACATGACCATTGGTATGTATAGATATCTATTTTAATTTCAGAAAAATGCCCAAAAAAGAAACCAAGGAACATGTCTGGAAGGAGGAGGACATGAATTCAGCAGTAAATGCCGTTCTCGGCAAGAAAATGGGGTATCTAGCTGCGTCGAAACAATTTCAAGTTCCACGTTCGAGTTTATTCCGTTACTGTGCTCAAAAAAAAGAAAGTGGACAAGCAGTTAAGAAAAACAAACTTGGGAAAACCCGTTCTGACAGTAGCTCTTGAGAATGAATTAGTCAGTCATCTTTTAGTTATGGAGCGAACATTCTTTGGATTGACAAGACAAGACGTACGCTACGTAGCATTTCAACTGGCAAAACTCAATAACCTGCCAAATCCGTTTTCTATCTTACAACAAACGGCAGGCAAGAAATGGTTGAGACTATTTTTGAAGCGCCATGAAAAGACAATCAGTGTTAGAAAGCCAACCGGCACATCAGTAGCTAGGGCAGTTGGTTTCAACAAGCGAAAGGTAAATGATTTTTTCAATCTTCTGGAAAACTTGATGGAAGAACACAACTTTGCTCCGGACCGTATATTTAACGTGGACGAGACTGGATTGTGCATCGTACAATCGAAATGTCCATCTGTTCTTGCACTGAGAGGTAAACGTCAGATTGGAACCATAACATCAGCAGAACGGGGATCTTTGCTAACTGCCGTATTATGCATGAGTGCAAGCGGAACTTTTGTTCCGCCGATGTTAATCTTTCCACGGAAGAACGCCAATGTCCAACTTGAGAAAGGTGCACCACCAGGATCTATTTTTCGTTATCATCCTTCAGGATGGATACAGATGGATCTATTTACAGACTGGTTCAGACACTTTATCGAGAAAGTCCACCCAACCAAAGATAGTCCTGTTCTGCTCATTCTAGACGGTCATCACACACACACCAGAAACTTGAATGTCATACTAGCTGCTAAGGAAAACTATGTAACCATATTGTGCCTCCCACCCCACACAACCCACAAAATACAGCCCCTGGATAAGTCTGTTATGGGGCCGTTAAAGCTGTTTTACAATGAAGAAATAAGAATTTTCTTGAGAACACAGCAACGTGCTGTCACACATTTTGATGTGAGTGATTTATTCGGGAAGGCATATCTAAAGGTGCAATCAGGTGAAAGAGCTGTGAAAGGATTTGCAACTACTGGCTTGTATCCTGTTCGGCGAGATATATTTAAAGAAGAAGACTTTTTGGAAGCTGAAGAAGACACACAAAGAAATCGGGAAATTACAGATAATGAAGCAAGAGATCAGAACGTAGACGAAAATATTGACCAACTGAATCTATCCACAATTTCAGTTAAACCAGACGAAGTTATACCAATACCAAAATTGAGAAAGAAAACTGGAAATAGGGGAAGGAAGCCAGGAAAGGCCAAGGTCATAACATCAACACCCAACAAGGATGAGTTGATGCAGTCGTTAGACAAAAAAGTAGTTGATGAGAAAAAGGAACAAGTGAAACGAAAAATATTAGATGAGAGTGAAGCTGGTCCGAGAAAGAATGATGAGAAAAATAGCCAAGTAATACGAAAAATCAGAGATGGAAATAAAGTTGGTTCAAACAAGAAATATGTAGAAAATGACCGAGTGAAACGAGAAGTAAAAAATGAGATTAAGGCTGGTCCATGCAAGAAGAAGAAAAAAGAGGTTCTTCCTCAAGTTCTGAAAGGTCTTCTTTCAGTATCGAGGATTCATCTACTGACGAAGAGAACTTTCCTTTAGACAGTCCGTCAGATGATGCGCAATGCATTTTTTGCGACGCCATGTTCTCAAAGGATAGGCGAGGTGAAATTTGGATAAGGTGTGTTATGTGCCAATGTTGGGCGCACGAAGAGTGTGCAGGACCGGAAGGTGATGTTTACTTGTGCGATTATTGTAAATGAGGCGTTTAAGTTTCATGTTCGTTTCAAATAATAATTTCAAAAATATATTTTCAGTTTTTGAAAATTTTGTTTCTAGATCTATTTATTTGCTATTCCACTTTAGGCCCCTGAGTATTCCACATTGGGATACCAAAAGTCTCATGACGAAAAATGTACTTTTCTCTAAAATATAATCCTAACTTTTTGACGGTAGTTCAAATTGATCCAAATCAAAACGGTATTATCCACAAATAGTTTATTGTTACACCTTTGATTAACAAACTAATCTAAATTGTTTATTATACCAAATATATTCATAAACAAAAATGGTATTCCACATTTGGCGACTCTACTCTACGAAAATAAACGCATTTTGGCTAATAATTATTTAAGCAAAATCTTGAAATTCATTTTAAATATAAAAATATACTTAATATCACTTTATATATAAAATATTCTCAAAAACATTTGAATTTTTGCCCTAATCACCTGCCTCTAGAATGCATGTTTACAAGTGTTGTGTTTATTACATCATAAGTAAATTTCAACTTTTTCAGGTCTAACAATTCATGGAGTGACTTTTGATGGGTCCTCAACAAACTTTGCAACAGCATGGGGGCAAAAATGTTTGGATCCTTAGAAGAAATTGACCGTTTCGTTAGAATTGATACAATAAATTGCACTGTCATCCCGGATGCATGCCATGTGCTAAAATTAGCGAGGAATTGCTTGGCAGATTTAGCTCTGTTGCGCCGAGGAAGCAGTATTATTAGTTGAGACTTCATTAAAGAATTGTATGACGTGCAATGTGTTGAAGGTCTTAAAATGGGCAACATGTTATCTAAGCAGCATATACATTACAAAGATAATGTAATGAAAGTTCGTTTGGCTGCTCAGACACTAAGTAGCTCGGTGGCTGATGCCTTAATCTTTTTAAAAGAGATAAATGTCAAGGAATTTGAAGGATGTGAGGAAACAGTATCCTTTATTAGAGTAGTCGATAGAGTTTTCGATTTTTGAATTTTAAAAATCCATTTCAAAAAGGATATAAAAAAAAAACGATATTTAAAGAAAATATTGAGTTCCTGGAGAGAGAAATGTTGAAGTGTTTAGAATATCTCTTTTCAATACAAACTAGCAGTGGAGTACCAGTGTACTTAAGTCAACGGAAGACATTTATTATTGGCTTCGCACTTGCTGTGAAGCCAGTATTTAATATATCCAGGAAGCTGTTGGTTGATGACTTGGGTAATTTTAGATTTATTTTGACATACAAATTTTCCCAGGATGCCATCAAGCTGTTTTTTTTTCAAAAATACGAAAAAGAGATGGGTTGAACAATAATCCTAACGCACTTCAGTTTAGGACAGCTATGAAGACCTTACTACTGAGGAATGCTGTAACGGCATCCCCTACAGCCAACTGCGCAGTTACTGATGGAAGTGCTTCTGGCAGTTTATTTGAAATTTCCTGGAAAAGACAAAATCGAAAAGAAGAGAGTGTATATGGGGATGAAATAAGCGATACTTGAGAGGAAGAGAGGACAATTAAACTACTCACAAAAAGTTGCAGCTTGATAAAAATAAATATTTTATGTTATATTGCTGGCTATATCGTAAAAAAAATATTTTTCAAAGTAAATTGCTATCTCTGTATGCGTGAACTTGTGTGACTCCCTATGGAACATAGTTACTGCCACGACGACGAAGAGGCAGTATTAATTGACATTAAGAATCAAGGAGGCCTTGTAAAGCCGTCTCTGCATGTTGTGAAGGTAGCGAAGTTTATTGAATTACAGAGTATTGCTGCAAAGAGCCTAAAACAAATTAATAAAGAGAAGATAATTATTAAGGCAATAAATAACCTCTCTTTTGAAGATATTTTTTCTTCTTGTGATGACTTGTTCCTTGCTAATTTAAAAAATCACAAGGTCGAATTAATTAAATTAATTAGCGAGGAGTATTGTAACTGCCGTTGCTTTTCCTTGGCCGGGGACGAAACAGAAGCCCATTCAGGTCCCAGCAAGCGCCAAAAATATTTAAAGCTAACACTCTTTCGACACCAGTAAATTCATAATAAAAGTGTATAGCGATTTATCGATATTTTATTTTTGTTAATAATTTATTAATTGAATGTGTACTGAATCAATTTTTATTATAAGAATTGTATTTTGTTTTTAGGTTTAAAAAGGTTTTTATATTTTATTACCAATAAATAAGTACCATGTTTCAGAATTAATTGACTATTTTTACTTCCCTGTCAATAAGCATAATAAAAGTATTAATTGTAAACGAAAAAAATGGAACACAATAAAGAGCTATTGTTCCAGTAAATCTTTTTCTTGTAAAAACTTCATATAAATTCAGTATTTATCTTTAATTACTTGAATAAAAAATATTACCATTGAATTAAAGCATGTAATAAAAAATAAACGTATTTGTAAGAAATTTCAGAAAAGTAATAGGGAAAATGGAATGTTTTGTCAACAATGCAAATGGCGGACATAGATGTGAGGTCACTCTTGCGGGCTTCACTTTCTTAACCACTTGGCAGTTTTGCCTGAACTGCACTCGGGCGTGACATTTTCCCGTACACTGACGATCCCGAGTCTTGTCCGGGCAAGTTTTGTTTTAACTTGTAGATAGTGATT
Source organism: Dynastes maya (assembly GCA_029619315.2). Lineage (NCBI taxonomy): Eukaryota > Metazoa > Arthropoda > Insecta > Coleoptera > Scarabaeidae > Dynastes > Dynastes maya. The sequence continues at coordinate 48,056,757 of JAROYE020000002.1, forward strand.
TGCCGGAGTATTTAACGTCGCTTGTTTCACAATAGTGAGAATAACCTTGAATGATTCATACAGTAACATAAAGTAGTTTTGCACGGGGGAGGGGGAAAGGTTGGCTTGCTGATACCGGTATGTAATTGTTATAAGGGTATTTAGTCCTTTACAGATCGCCGTTGCGTTTCGTACGTGTTGTCTAACATTTATTTGTACTATAGCTTGTTATAATTTGATTACTTTTTATGCAGTTTTTGTTTACATTTTAGACGCGGGTAATATATGTTGTGTATACATTTATATTTATTTTTATAGTCAGTTTTATTTTACATTACAAGGTTCCCAAAATGTTTGAGTTTGATTATGAAAGTGATGAGGAAATATGGATAAGTGAATCAGACAACGAAAGTGATTTATCAGAATTATCGGAAGATGATTCTGAATTAGAGAATGGACATGTACCTCCATTCAGAGAATTTTGTGAAATAAATATAGAAAATTTACTACCTCCTCCGCCAAGGTTTCCTTTCGATAATACACCTGGTGAAAATTTGCAATTTGATAATGATAGTGAAGGGACAATATTACGTTATTTTGATTTTTTTTTGGAATACAGAGAACTTAGACTTGATTACAACTGAGACTAACCGACATGCAGCTCAATGCAGTAATGGAATTTTGAAAAGATTTTCACGTTTGAAGGAGTGGAAACCGACAGATAATGATGAAATCGTGGTGTTTCTTGCTCTTTAAATTTTGCAAGGTATTATAAATAAGCCTATAATCGAATGGTACTGGTCTAAAAAGGATATGATTGAAACACCATTTTAGGGATTTAAATTTCTTATCTAACTGCCAATGAATTTTTTTGTTTGGATGCATGGTTTCACGTTAAGTGAAGGGAACAGCAATATCAGAAAGATTCGCATCTATCCAATAATTGTCATGCTATTTTGATTTTCCGTTGTCACGTCTTGGCCTAGTATTTGATCCTTCTTCATTATCTTTATCTTCTTCTTCTGTCTCACTATTGTCGCTTTAACGGATCTGTTTCATTATTTATGTTCTCAAACTCATTCCTCGGAATTTCAATGAATTCTTCATTTTTCTCTATCAACTTACAATAATTATCTATTGATCCACTAAAATTCGATATCCCATATCATCATATCCAACTAGCATATCTTTCATTGACTTAGGCGACAACTTACGTTTCCTATTTATTTCTGGTATTGTTACAAATGGTGCGCTCCCATAGATGTGAAACATTTGATTTTCTTCCAAAAAATAGTTCATAAGGTGTTGCTTTAAATTTATTGTTTGCAATTTGTAGATGTCCTAAATATGCCGTAGTTTTAACACATTCAGGCCATAATTGTTTGTCTAAAATATTCAATTCTTTCAACAAACACCATGCTCTGCCCATAATAGTACGGTTCTATTTCTCAGCCATTCTTTTCAATTCATGTGTGTATCCTGTGCTTGGCCTTAGCCAGATATCTTTGTTTTTAGCGAACGTATAAAACTTTATTGAAATATTCTGTACCTCAGACTAGTTTTAGATTCCATTTACATATTTTTCAAAACAATCGAACACTTCATCTTTGCTTTTAATACAATCAACAACAGCTATCCTATTAAAATCAATAAAGCTTACAAAATATTTTTCCCCATTAAAACTCATTCGTTTAATCGGTCCATCTGTGTGAATAATTTTAGCAACCCTGTTCGCTCTGGTTCAATTATTTTCAAATTTCAAGCTACCTGTTTTTTAAATAAAACAGGTTTCACATTTTAAATAAATATTTTCTATGCTCTGTGGGAAGCTCTCTACTAGTTGATCTTTGCACATAGATAGCAGTTAAATTAACGTGCCCTATGTTCAATGCCATTTCCCTTTAAGAGTTAAAAGATTACTTGCAAAACTTTTGATCTGTGATTACATAACCAGTCAATATATAGACATTTTTATTCTTTAAAGCAATAGCAATTTTCCTATTTTCATGATTGAAATTTTTTTTTATTTTATTTTTGAAACAATAAATTTTAGGACATATTTGGTGCATAATAACAATTTCTAATGGTAACGGTATTAAATTCGTTATCTATTACATATTTCACTTCAAGTGCTTTAATTGAATGACCACCTACCTTAATTTTTACTACAGGTGAGACGAATCTTAAATTTTCTGGAATCCGAATCCTAAAGAGTTCTCGAATCTTTCAAATCTCGAATCTCTCGAATCCTTAATATATCGTATGTCCCCGGATTGAGTTACAAAGAAGGAAAAGTTTTTAATTTTCGATTTCCCAAAAAAATTATACTTAATGAATTGCCCTGCTTGTTCTGCACTTTTGACCAATCAGGGACCTGTTTTAGGTTCTTAGTATTGTTTTATAGTTGGCAGTTACCTATAATGGTGTAAAAATTCCGTATTTTTAGTAATTGATCAATATTTTTAATAATTTTTGTGTAGTAATTGTAGTCGCCAAAAAATTTTATAATAGAAGCATATCACAATGAATCGGTAATCAAATACAAGCAAGTTGGAACGCTTTCGGAATCATTTGTATACTGTATGTATACGAATGGCGGGCAAATGCGGTGTGCAGTATGTAAGTTATATGGACCCACCTTGTATTAATTATATAATATATATTTTATTCCCATAATGATGTTTAGATGTATAAAGTATGCAGAAAGGTGATGCAATACAGAGAAGTGGGTTGTAGGATACCACATATGCAGATAGCTTATCTTCTTCTCAGTATTGAAACACAAAGAGATAGTAGATGTGTAGTTAGAAATGCTTTTGTAATTCATTCCGATTTAATAATTCATTAAATAAAGACGTGTATGTAACAAAAAGAATAGTTTTCTTTTAAAAACACTTCGGTCAAGGCAAACAATAAAACTGGCGCAGTCAGTAGGATGATTTCTACTTGAAAGAAAACGATTATATCAGTAAAATTCCGTCGATCGAGTTAATTGAATTAATTAATCGTTCGACTAAAGAGTGAAATTGGTGCAATCGATTCAAGAAAGCCGTGTCACAAGTTCCTGGTCCATCGGAGACTTGGCGTATTTCCATACCCTGGACACACAAGGACCTAGAAGAGCATACAGCGTATTGGAACCACTAATTTACGTAAGTCATTGTTTTGTTCATTATTAAATACGGAGTCCCTTGGTTATTGGAACCATTTTCCTTAAGTTGAACCTTTCTTTAAATAAGAAAACCCTCGTTGGTACTAGATTTAAGAGAGAACGAACTGGACGAATTAATATTAGAGTTAGACAACCTTAGAATAGAAAACGATATAACGAAAATGCAAGCGGAAATAAACTATCAAACTATTTAGAATAGAGCTAGACTCAATTCCATACTTCGGAGGAGAGAGTAGCGGCATAAATTTATTCATTAGAACGTGTGATAGAATTTGTACAAAGTACAGTGGTAGAGTAGAAATAAAAGACGTTATCTTTCAAACAATATTAGGCCGACTCAAAGATCGTGCGAAAACGTTAATATGTTCACGAAACGAGTTAAATACATGGGAGAGTGTGAAAAACGCGATACTTAGTTATTTTGCGGACAAAAGAGATTTCGGACAGTTAGCCCAAGAATTTAATAATACTAAAATACTTCCAAAAGAAAATCCTATAACATTCGGGCACAGATTACAAGACTTGTTATCCCAGCTTATGACGAAATTAGCACAATCACCCGGAATTACGAATAAACAGGAACGGGCAGAAATTTATGCACAAACAGCGTTAGACGTTTACTTATTAAACTTGCCAGAAGACATGCAATTATTTGTTAAACCATTAAAACCCGATACATTAGAAGTAGCAATAGGTCAAGCGCAAGATGCGGAAAATTTTAAAAAACGTTCAAATTATATTAAGGATAACAGATTAAGTTCGAAATCATTGCAACCACCGGATAGAAACATGCAGCAGACAAAACAATTTTATAACACACCTAAATACCAGTATCCACATTTTACATACAAACCCAACAATTATAATCCGTTTCAAAATAATTCGAATCCTTTTAACAGTAATCCCTATCCAAAAGAAATTCGTACCTTACCAAATATACCACCCATGAAATTCCCTGCAGACCGATCAAATGTATTTAAACCACCTTATCGGCAATTTGGGCAAAGTAATGTGTGGAAACCGACAAATCAAGTCCAAAGTAAACCAACACCGATGAGCGGAGTATCGACAACGATCCCGAAAAGGATCATGTATCAAGAGAATAATTCGGAAGAAGATGGTATTCAAATGAATAATCAAACAAATGACATAGAGCCAATATTTAACGAGGAAAACGGTATATGGTACATCCCAATGCTACCAAACGAAGAGCCGATAGTACAAGAACCAGAAGAGGATGAAAATTTTCAGTCCAATGCCTCACAAACCACCTCAAAAGAATAGCCCTAGACACTTTACCCTATATCCAAATAAGCAACCCACCTATTAGACTTTTGATTGATACAGGTAGTACTATATCAATGATCGATCCCGATGTTGTTTACAAATATTTTCAAAATTGCATCTATTATGATAATTTAGAATTAAAAACAGCAAATGGTATTTCAAAATTAAACAAATACGCTTTAATACCTTGTTTTAACGAATTGAAATCTTACGGAAATTTACAAATGGTAATGCACAAATTCCATAACTTTTATAATGGTATTTTAGGATTAGACGATTTAAAAGCGATGCAGTATAATATTGATTTAATTAACGAACAATTAGTTAGAGACGATAGTAGAATTCCTTTGAGATTTAAAAAATATGATGAGAGAAAAATTCCAAGCCAATCAAAATTATTAACAAAACTATCAGTTAATTTTTTAGACGGAGATATTTTAATTCAAGAACAAAAGATAGAAAATATTATGATTCCTAGTTGTATTACACGAGCACACAAAGGCGAAGCTATTGTGGAGATTCAAAATTATAACGGAAAAGATAATAATATAAAAATACAACCCTTAAATGTAATTCCTTTGGAACAATTTTATGTTTATAATTATCAAGTAAATGAAGAGCATGGTGTGAAAAGATTAAATAATATGCTGAGAACAGATCATTTAAATTTTGAAGAAAAGAGTAAAATTATCCACTTATGTAAGAACTATGTAGATATTTTCAAACAACCCGAGTCAAAATTAACTTTTAATAGTAATGTTAAACATGAAATAAAATTGAAAGATGAAACACCGGTATTTATTAGAGCTAGACGATTTCCTTTTAAGCAAAAATTTGAAATAAGAGATCACATTCAAAAATTATTAGATGATGATATAATCAAACCCAGTCAAAGTCCATGGGGTTCACCCGTAAATATTGTAAGTAAAAAATTAGATGCCAGTGGCATACCCAAAACTCGCTTAGTGATCGACTATAGGAAAATTAACGAAAAAAACTATAGATGATAGGTATCCGATACCAAACATTGAAGACATATTAGACAAATTAGGACGATGTCAATACTTTACAACATTAGATTTATGCTCTGGATATCACCAAATTCAGATGCACGAAGATTCAATACCAAAAACAGCTTTTAATGCGGAAAACGGGCATTATGAATTTAAAAGAATGCCTTTTGGTCTTAAAAATGCACCAGCTACATTTCAACGTATTATGGATGATATTTTAAAAGATCTATTAAATAACTTTTGTTTAGTATATTTAGATGACATTATTATATTTTCATCTTCATTGGAAGAACACATCAAACACATAAAAACAGGTATTCGATAAAATAAGAGTCAGTAACTTAAAATTACAGTTAGATAAGTGTGAATTTCTAAGAAAAGAAACAGAATATTTAGGTCATGTCATTACCGCAGATGGAATAAAACCAAATCCAAAAAAGATTGCAGCCATACGAGATTTCCCCATTCCGAAAACCCAAAAGGAAATAAAATCATTCCTAGGTTTATTAGGATATTACAGAAAATTTATAGAAAACTTTGCAAAAATAATCAAACCAATGACGAAATGTCTAAGGAAAAATCAAAGTGTCAAACACACAACAGAATTTATCGAATCATTTGAAAGATGTAAATCACTTCTTTGCAATGATCCCATATTGAAATATCCAGATTTCGATAAACAATTTGAATTAACAACAGATGCTAGTAACTTTGCAATCGGGAGTATATTATCATAAAATGGACATCCAATTGCGTACGCTTCACGTACACTAAATTCTGCCGAAGTCAATTATTCAACAATCGAAAAAGAAATGTTAGCCATTGTTTGGTCATGTAAACATTTTAGACCATATTTGTACGGAAACAAATTTGTAATAAAAACTGATCACAAACCACTTACATGGTTATTTTCAATCAAAGAACCCAATAGTAGATTAATGAGATGGCGATTAAAACTTGAAGAGTATGATTACGAAATACAATATCAAAAAGGAAAAACTAATCAGGCGGATCCTTTATCCAGAATTAAATTAACAGAAATGTACGTAAATTCAATTAATCAGAATGTAGAAGATAACGAGTCACTTATTGTGAATAACGACAACGAATCACTTTTAACAGAACTTGATGATGTATTAAGGGATTTACAAGAAAATGCAGACGCAAACACTATCCACACGAGTATTGGTGAAGTAGAAATTAATTTGCCTTATTCGGAAAAATGTTTAAACATGGCGAATAGACAAATTATTTTAGACTTGAGTAGGAACATTGAACAACACTACGTACAAAAGAAAACGATTTTTAATAAAAATAGATTTATAATTACATTACCTATTTCCTATGATAATGCTAGTATTGTTAAAGTTCTAAGAGAATATGTAACTACTGAACAGAAAAATACTATCTATTTCAAAACTAAAAACATTGAAAGAGATATTATAGTTTTAATTCAAGATAATTTTACAAATGTTAAATGCGAAATCGTAAATAAAATTTTAGACGATGTAACGGAAAAAGATGATCAACAAGAAAAGATTAAGTACTATCATGAAGGTAAAACTTGTCATAGAGGAATTAATGAAGTAACACAATCTTTGAAACAAAAATATTATTGGCCAAATTTAGAAAAGGATATTACAATTTATATAAATAATTGTGAAACTTGTCAATTAGCAAAATACGAAAGAAATCCACAAAAACAACACTATCTCACATACACCAACGCCTAAGAGACCATTCGAACAATTGCATTTAGATTTGTTATACTTAAATCAGAAAGTTATTTTAACAGTAGTAGATCATTTTTCGAAATATGCGCAGGCTTATTTATTATCGGATAAAAATTCACAAACGGTATTAGAAAATGTAATAAAATTTATTAGCCATCACGGAATTCCCTCAATAATAATTACAGATGGAGGCGGTGAGTTTAAGAATCAAATATTCAAAAAATTTTGTAAATTACATAAAATAGATCATCATATAACCACAGTAGAGAACTCTAAATCTAATGGAGTAGTAGAAAAATTTAATAACACTATCCAAGAGTCAATAAGATGTATTATGTTAAATAAAACAAAGTCATTCGAAACGAGCTTGGTAACAGCAGTATTAGGATACAACAATAGTTTACATTCGAGTACTAAATTTACACCCTTCGAAATAATCAATAATAATTCGAATAATTTACCTTTCGATAATAACGAAGAACGTATTATAAATCAATACATTCAAGACAGGGAAGATTTAAGTAAAAAGATTTATAAACAAGTACGTGAAAACATAGAAAAGTCAAAAGATAAGTTTTGCGAAAAAGTAAACAAAAATAGACATGAAAATGAACCTATAGAAGAAAAACAGGAGGTTTTTGTAAAGAGAAACCTACAGAGAAAAAAACTTAAACCTAGATATCAAAAAGAAATCGTAGCAAAAATAAACGAGAAAACATTTATTACAAGTAAATCGACAAAACTATCCAAAGATGCTATTAAAAAGAAACGAAAATTTAATAAATCTTTATTACAGGTACAAGATGAAGAACCTCAAACTGGTACTTCTAGTAATATTAACCGGGATGACGTCGGGACAACTATCGATAAAGCAAATAAATAATTTAATATTACCTTTAAAGTTAGGAAATGCAAAGTGCACTCAACAATTTCATAATTTTGTATTTAAATTAGAAGCCAGAACATTATTCGATTATGTCAGTATTTTAGAATCACAAATAGAAAGTGTTAATAACACAAATTATAAGTATACAATTCGTTCGCCGGTAGTTAACTATAATAGAACCATACCTAGAGTAGAAAGTAATCGATTAATTGATATAACGATAGAACACATGTTTGAGGATACAAAATCACTCAAAGGTAAAATAATTAATATTTTTCCAAATTATAAAAGAACAAAACGATCTCCCTTGGATATCGTCGGTAATGTTGCAAATTGGGCATTTGGCATTATGGACAATAAAGAAAAAGAAAGAATTAATGATGCACTAGAAACCCTAAGTAAGAATCAAGAAGATATACACTTACAACAAAAATTAGGATTATCAATGTTAAAGAAATTAACTGAACACATAACAGAAACATTTAAAGAAATTAGGAAAAATCAAGAGGAAGTAAAAAATAAAATGAATGCACTCTCAACAATTATCGGACAAATAAAATTCTATCAGAATTTAATTCAAGCAACGGCATACGTCGGTAGAGACATAAGACGAATAGCAAAATATGGTAGACCAATTAACAGATGCTATTCTATTTACAAATATTAAGAAAATTCATCCATTTATCATATCAGTTAATCAAATAGAAGAAATAAATAATCAGTTGCAAATAATGTATGGAAAAAATAGAATCTTAGCGTTAAGGAACCATTACCACTATTATAATTATTTTAAGATACAAAGCTTCGTAGACGAAGAAGTAATATTATTTAAAATATTAGTACCAATCCTTTACGAGTCAATACATTCACTCTTTCATATATATCCAATTCCTTATAAAAATCAAATGATCCCTATGACTGATACGTATTTGGTAATGAACGATAATACTTACGCAACGAGGACATCACCATGTGAAAAGATAGAAGAAACTTTTGTGTGCCATGAATATTTACTGTCAAAAGATAATAGTTGTTTAGTAAATCTGATGGAAACAAAAGAAGTATGTGATAAAATAAATGTAAAATTGAACGAAACATTAATTCAGGAAATTGAGATGAATCAATTATTAATATTTACTCCAGTCACTATGAAAATTCAATATAAATGTATAGAAATGGGTTTATTAGAAATCAATGATAATGTATTAATTCAGTTAAAACCTAATTGTACTGTAATGGTCAATAATGAGAAATTCTATTATAAGTCAAATGTTATAAATGGTGAAGTTTATAATTTACCAAATTTAAAATTTATTAATTTGAATTTAGAAAACCAGGACAATCCTAGAGTAACAATCAGTAAATTGTCGTTCAAAGACATAGAGAACATAGGCCATGAAATTAAAAACATGAAGATTAATGACTTACAAATATCAAATATAAAACATAACTATTTTAACTATATTATATTATGCATTATTATTGTATGCGTTTTATTGTACGTTTTATATAAGTTTTATCCAACGTTTGTTAAACTCGAGAAAAAAGAAGACGTCCCAATGGTTACCCAATCTGAAGCTGTGCAACCCTTGGAGCCGTTCTAATCAGGGAGGAGTTATATGGACCCACCTTGTATTAATTATATAATATATATTTTATTCCCATAATGATGTTTAGATGTATAAAGTATGCAGAAAGGTGATGCAATACAGAGAAGTGGGTTGTAGGGTACCACATATGCAGATAGCTTATCTTCTTCTCAGTATTGAAACACAAAGAGATAGTAGATGTGTAGTTAGAAATGCTTTTGTAATTCATTCCGATTTAATAATTCATTAAATAAAGACGTGTATGTAACAAAAAGAATAGTTTTCTTTTAAAAACACTTCGGTCAAGGCAAACAATAAAACTTGTATACTTTGAAACTTATTTTATTACTGATCGGGTATTATATTATTACATTGAAATTAACTTATTTTATTGCGTTGAAATTAACTTAGTTGAGTCGCACTGTTAGAGGTGAATAAGAAGCACGTGTTTAGCTTGGCTCTAATTTTCCTCTGTGTTTTTGTGATTATTTTATAAGTTTTCTTGGTTATTAAGTTGGATATGTCCAAGGGATAAAGCAGATAAGTTTTATTTCATGTGTTGTTTTTCTTTTCATTAGAAATTTCCTTTGCTTTTGAAGTGATTATTAATTTTTCGTTCCTGTTTGAACTTTGATCTTTCTTGTCGTATAGTGCCAACGCCGTACGCATCCACGCACGCAGTGCGTGCGTGCGATCGCGGGCATTGGTAGGGGTCGTCTGTCGACTCGACTGGCGCAGCATGTCTTCGAACACTTCTATGAGTGTTGTGCCGGGCACTTCTATTGCCGGAGGTGACCGGATTGAATCAAATGATCGTACCATTGATGAATTTAATGTCAGTAATAACAATACACAGTCCTTTGCAAATGTACTTAAGAGCGGTTCACCGTCTAGATTTACATTTCCCGAGAGAAACCAGGCCATAGTTTTCGATGCAATTGAAAATACGTTTAAAAATGACTATATAATTGGTGTCGGAGATGTGATCAGCCCGAAAAACATTATTTTTGCATCTCGCGTTTCTAACAACAGAGTATGTATCTATTTGTCTTCGAAAGAAACCGTTGAATCTTTCATGTCTATTCATGGAGGCATACGATTGAATGATACCTTTATCCCAGCTCGTAGACTTGTCTCCCCGGCCAAACGTATTATCCTTTCAAATGTCTCCCCATCTTTACCACACGAAATTTTAGAAAAGGAATTAAAACAGATTGGACTTAAAGTAGTATCTCCAGTGAAATTCATTGGAGCAGGTATTCCTAAAGAGGGTTATAAACATATTTTTAGTTTTCGTCGTCAAGTGTATGTAGTTTTCGAGGATCACGAGAGACTGCCCGATTCACTACTCATCCATTTTCGTGATAATCTATTTAGAGTATTTCTAACGTCGGAGGAAATAAGATGTTTTCAATGCAAGAAAGTAGGACATATTGCTTCTAAATGTCCATCGAGTAATGACGATTTGATAACAACGGGAGCGATGGACGCAGGTGCCGTTCCGTTGCCTGACAGTCCCTGCCCTTCTCTTGCGGTAGTAGGGGAGGAAGCCCAGGAGTCATCTACAGAACAAGGTATCTGTAAATTAGATCTTGGCGAGTCTTCAAAAAAACGTCAAGCGCCGTCTACGCCTACTGATTCAGAGTCCACCTTGTTTTCGGCTGAAGAATCTATTCCTCAGTCAGAATTAACGATAGATGATAAACACAGGTTTATAAAACCAAAAACTAAAAAGAAACGGCAAATCCATGCATCTGACAGTCAGTCTTCCTACTCGGAATTCAAGGATTTTTTCTCGGACAAGGTCGAAGTGATTGATTTTCATAATTTCTGTGAATTCTTGGAAGAAGTCAAGGGTAAGCAGGATGCTCTGTTTGTTGCTAAAACGTATACTGATGATATTGAGTCGCTGGTTGATTTACTTATTCGAATTGTGCGAATAATTACATCTAGTAACCTTAAGTCACGTATAAAGCGGCTTATCAGGAAGATTAAAAAAAGCCTTGATCCTGTAAATTATACATTTGTTACATCGCAGGAGGATTCTGGGAGCACAACATCTCAAGGAGACTGCTCCGACGTCTCAGAGGTTTAAATTTCTCACCAGCTCCTAGTAGTACCTTCAGTAGTTATCTTCATTCATTATTTTTACATATTTTTTTCGCAATGGCTTATCAAATCCTTAATATTGTTCAGTGGAATGCGCAGTCAGCTAAGGCAAAACGAGCTAATCTAGAGAAACTTATTGTTGATTATAACGCAGATGTTGTACTTATTTGCGAAACTTGGTATAAAGAATCGGATAAAATTCACTTCAAATCTTTTGAGGTACATAGAGATGATCGTGAGGACGGATACGGCGGTACAGCCATTTTAATCAACAGGCTAATAACTTCTATACCACTCACATTTACACACGTGCCGGAAAACCTTAATATTTGTGGTGTTTTCCTTCCTCAGATTAACTTATCTGTAGTGTCGGTCTATAGACCTGTGCAAGCACTTGTGAGTTACCAAGACTACATTGGTTTAATATCTCAAATCAAGTCGCCCTTTATTTTGGGTGGTGATTTCAACGCACATCATGCAGCCCTTGGTTCTTCTAAAACAGATAATGACGGTAACATACTTTTTAAGGTAATTGAGAACCATCAACTGATATTCTTGAATGACGGTAGCGCAACTAGATTTACTAGACCAAATCAGTGTGTTTCGGCTATTGACGTATCTTTGGTTTCACCGGAGATAGCTCACAATTTCGATTGGAGAGTTGTCGATGATACCTATTCTTCAGATCACTTCCCTTTACATATCACTATGAATTTAGGTTCATCTGATATTACTACCATTTATCCCACGACAAAGTGGAAGATTGAAAACGAAGGCCTTCTTAAGTTCACAGAATATTGTAAGGTACACTTTCGCCAACATTTGCAAGTTCTCACTGTTAAGGAAAAATTGGCTTTTTTGTATGATTTTCTCACGAAAGCCGCAGAGAAGTGTTTTAAAGAGAAAAGGCCGTTCAAACCCCGTCGGAAGCCGCCGCCGCCTTGGTGGGATGAGGAGTGCTCGAAGGTGGTGGCGGAGCGGAGGGTGTTTTTGAAGCAATATAAGCGGTGCCCTTCTTTTGAGAATTATATTAAATCTCAAGAAGCAATAGCTTACAGCAAACGTTTCCTTAAGAAAAAGAAGAGGAGCAGCTGGGTCAATTTTTGTACTAACCTAAGCAAAGATATTTCATGTAGGCAAATTTGGCGTACTATCAAGAAGTTTCATAGAGTGCCCACACATAATCACCCACTTATTGACGAACAAGTGGCAGTTTCCTTTTTAGATTCTATAGCACCCATTACAGTGGTAAACAAAAAACCTGCAATCAATCGCTTTGTTTCAGAGGATCCCTTTTTAACCCATCCTTTCTCGTTAGATGAATTAAATCTAGCGTTAAGTACATCAAAAAATACTGCTCCCGGTTTCGACAACATTTCCTATATTATGCTCAAATATTTGCCGTTAGAGATCCGTAATTTTATTTTATCAATATTTAATGCGATGTGGTTGGATGGTGCGGAACTAGAAGAATTGAAAAGAGTAGTAGTCGTACCAATTCCAAAAGCTAATTCTGAAAACTTCCGTCCGATCTCGTTGTTATCTTGCATTTTAAAAACTTATGAACGCATAATTAAAGGTCGCCTAGAATGGTGGATGCAGAAGAACAACGTACTTCCTATCCAACAGTACGGTTTTCGTAATCAAATGAGCACAATTGATGCGGTAACAGACTTGATTACTGGAATTCAAGTAGTTTTTTCTCGGAATCTGTATGTAGGGGTAATTTTTCTCGATCTCAAGAACGCGTATAACACGGTTGATTTGGATATTTTGTTTCAAAAACTCTGTGGTTTACGTATGCCTGATTACATTGCAGATAATATAGTAAACATCTTCAGGAATCGGTTAGTATATGTCAGGGCTAATAATCATTCTCTTATTGGTCCAAGAGTGGTTAATGTTGGGCTAGCGCAAGGATCAATTTTGAGTCCAATGTTGTTCAACATCTATACTGCAGATTATCACAGAATTACGGGAGTAGGTGTTAAAACTATTCAATATGCTGACGATATTTGCATTATCGTTTCTGATAAATCTCTTTCCAAACTACAAGACAGACTCTCCTGTGTAATGGCTCAATCAAATAACTGGCTTTTTTCAAACGGTTTCGATCTATCCATTGAAAAAACGAACGTAGTCTTTTTCTCGCGTCATAGAATTCAACCCAGCAACCATATTGACTTAGACAACAGTGCTGTAGCCGTTAAAGAAGTCGTTAGATACCTAGGCTTTATTATTGACAATAAATTAAAGTGGTCCGATCACATAGATCATGTAGTGGCTAAATGCGAACGGTATATCAATGTACTTAGATTTTTCGTTAAAGTCAGATGGGGAGCTGACATTTTTGTGGCACGATTATTCTACAATGCTTGTATTAGGTCACATTTAGATTACGGATGTACTGTTTACGGCGATACAAGTAGTAAAAATTTGGATAGACTGAGGGTAATTCAAAATAAGGCGCTTAGAATCTGCGTGGGTGCAATGCGGTCGACTCCACAGGAGGCTTTATATGTGGAAGCGCAAGAACCTCCCCTTCAACTGCGGAGGCAATTTTTGGCAGCCAAATATATAGTAAAATTGAGGATCAAAGGTCAGAGCACTGTTTTTAATAATATTCATCGACTGTCCACCTTAGATTTGACCAGTCCATACTGGGTAAAGAAAAAATCCGCCTTACTTGCAGAAGCCTATCGATATGTTTCGAACTTGAATTACATCATTGGTCAGCCAAGTCTGCCAGCAATTGATTACAGTGAGTATATCACCCCCATTCCCATTTTCTTTCCCAACTACACAGGCTGCAGTGTGAAAGATAAAGCACTTCACTTTGAGTTAATAAGTAATTTTACTGACCCTGCTATCGTCTATACCGATGCTTCTAAATTAAAGAATGGTTGTGGTTGTGCGATTTTTGATTCTAATAATAATATCAGTAGATCATTTGCATTAAACAACTTGCTGAATATTTTTTCCGCGGAGGCTAGAGCAATTTTAGAGGCACTTAAATATATAGAGGAAATGGGTTTTACTAAAGCAGTGGTTATGTCAGACTCTCAAAGTGTACTCAGTGCACTGAAACGCAGGAAGTGGTTTGCTAAAATTCATCCCGTGGTGCTTGATATAATTGCCAAATGTGCTGAGCTTAAATTACAAGATACCAACGTAAGAATCTTTTGGGTTAAAAGTCATGTGGGCATCTCCCCTAACGAGGTAGTAGACCTTTTAGCTAAGTCGTCAGCAGCTAACGGCGAAGTCGCAGATCATAGTATCTACGAATCGGAAGTTTTATGTAACCTCAAAAGATTCTTTCTAGAAGAAAAATGGGAAAGTAGGTGGCAAGCCTCATATGAATGTCATCCCACGCAGTATGCCATAATCCACCCCTCAATCTTTCATACACGTTGGCATAGTAACTCTAGAGTGTCACGATACGAATATTCTGTTGTTGCTAGATTGAAATTCGGACATGGTTGCTTCCCTTCACATTTACATAAATTAAAGATTTTGGATTCTCCAGCTTGCACATGTGGATGTGAGGTGGGTGATTTAAATCACCTTATTTTAGCATGCCGCGTCTATGAGCATCAAAGACGAAATCTGTTTGAGAATTTAGTAGCACATAAAGTAGCCTTACCCACCTCTATAATACTACTACTAAGGTCTAACAACATTGAAATTTACAGAGTTCTTATTAAGTTTCTCGTTGACTGTCGAATTACAATTTAATAGGTGAAGTTTTTTATAATTTGATACATTGCGATGGTAATGTGGCTGATGGGCTTTGATCCCTTAATGCCAAAAAAAAAAAAAAAAAAAAAAAAAAAAAATTAACTTAGTTTATTGCATTAAAAAAAATTGAAACAACTTATTTTTGTTATAAATATGGAAGAAATTTTATCATAGGAACATTAAAAATAAGAACTCAAAAACATTTGTGGGAAGTCATAGCCGGAAGGCTACAAGTAGAGTATGGCATAAGTGTTATCCCATTGAACTGTTCTAATCGTTGTAGAGTGCTGGAAAGGAACTACAAAAAATTTATAGGAAATAAAAATGCCACTGGCCGAGGAAGAAAATATTTTGAATCTGAAGAGGAATTCAATAACATAATGGGAAAAAGTAAGGCAGTTCACCCGGAGCTGTTGTTATCGACAGAATCCATCCATATCCCAAGTGATGCAGGGCATAGTAGCCACACACTGCAAATCAACAAGAAAACATACCACAAGAGAATAGGTGTACCAGAAAAAAAAATAAAAAAAACAAACCGTCTTAGAAAGAATAAGATTGGACCGCAAGAGTTATTACGAAGAAAAAGTTAAACTAGCAAAAGAGAAATTAGAAATAATGAAAGAAAGGAACAAATTGATAGAGGAGAGAAACAAAATTCTACAAGAAAGAAACTGTAGTTGTGATAATCACGACTCAGGGAAGTTTTAGTCGAATTTGTTTACCAAAGTACATTTTATGTGATAAGTGATAAGTAAATTTAAGTTTTTTTTTCAATTTAGAATTTTTTTAATTTTTGTTTTACATTATATCTGTGATAAAGAATATATATTTATTTTAAATTTTGTTTGTATTCCCAATTAAATGGCGATAAATAAATGTTTATTTTCTTACATCATCTTTTATTCTGTCAGCATAACACTCCTTATGTAAAATTGCTTGTTATTGTGATGGGTTTATAGAAAAAGACAAAACTGAATTACATCTAGATTTATTAAACCGTATAATACTAACTAGAAAAAGGAGATTTCTAAATACAATGTAACACACAATTCTAATCAAAGATAAATTAAATTTTTAAAACAACACACGAAACTAAAAGGAAATATTGTAACATTTATAAAAACATTCTGTAAAATACAATACACAATTCTAATAAAAAAAATTACATTTCTAAAACAAAATATATGAAACCAAAAAAACTAAATTTCCAAAGTATTTGCAATTCGTTCTCTTTGCACGGACATCCACCATCATCATCGTAATCATCTACATTCTCATTGTTTTTATAGACAGGTAGTGCATTTGGTAGCGGCATTTCATTTTCTTGTAGTACAAATTCATAATTGATTGCTATATTATGCAATACACATGCAGCTATGATTAAGTGTGCGATGTAAATTATATTTCTTAACTTAATATGGTACAGCTGTCTGAACTTTTGCTTCAGTATACCGAAGCAGTGTTCTATAACATACCGGTTTCGTGCCAGTTTTATATTATTATTTAATTGCCTATGGGTTAAGTTGCTTTTATCTTTAAATTGCGTCAGAATATTTCTTCGTAATGGGTACCTACTCTCAGCAAGAATATACAGTCGCGACGGAAATTTAGTTGTCAACACTGATAGAATCGGTGAATTACCGATATCTGTGAAACAGTTTGGAAGTGTAGTGTTTTGGTTTTATGAATCGCAGTCTGTGTTTATATTTAGAGTTCACAACAGCTGTCAATACAGGATTTTTATATTTTGTATGTTTTTTCAGTATATTATAGCAATAGTACATCTCAGAAGTGTTCGGAAAGTAAGTTGACATAATACATAATATATTAGTAGAATGATTTTTGTTAATGTTATCCTTTTATTATTTTATGATGAAAAATAAATAAATTTCCTTTGCATGTCTGAATATTTTTTTTATTTTTATTTTAACCTCTTCAAGGACATATACACAAATGTGTACATTTAAAAAAATATCGCGTAATTTTAAAACTATCCCTTTCCTTTAAGGCGCAATGGCCGCAAATGATGCCATTTACCTTGTAGAGCGCCTAGCTACGTTGATAGAAATCTCGCGTTCCCGCGCTTCAGTTGGTTATGAATCTAGAATCGTACCGTTTGAATTGAGGTTAGTTATAACATTTTGCGTTATTTTTGCGTATTCGTTGGGATATTTTGTGTTAAAAAAATGGGTAAGTAATGTTTATAACATGAAGCATTGATATATGTATGAATTGGTGTGTGTGTTTGCCTATACCTTTGAAAAAACTGAGAACACGTGATGTACACATTTGTGTAATATGGGCAGATATGTATGTATACTTTTTTGCTAGTTATAAGAGGATATAAGTTTTTGAGTACAAAGTTTTAACATTTTTTTTATATAATCGCTTCTATCGTTTCTAAAAATAGCCGTAAATAAAGTATGTGTAATAATTTTTCCGGTAAAACGGTATTAGTTTCGCACAGTACGTTTAGTTTTTTTACTAAACACGTACTTTTCTAATTTTTAGATACGCTGTCCGCAATTTCTACAAAATGTTTTTACGGCAAAAAGAAAGATATAAAAGTTTTGGATATGGTTCAAAATCCAAATAGTTCGGACCTCGAGGAAATCGAAGTTGAAGATTCAGATACAGAGCAAGCAGAAGCACCAATAATAGGTGATTCCGAAAGTTCTACTTCCAACGATGAATCTTCAAGTGATAGTGAAGATGATTTGCCCTTGATTCATTTTATTCGACGGCCTAATGGAAATGTCCAGAAAAATACTAGACATTGGGTTTCGGAAAAAGACAATGACTTTTCGGATAATCCACCACCATTTTTATCTCAACATCAAATAAACATTGACGGCGAAACTCCTTATAACTTTTTTATGAAAATTTTTCCTGATGAACTTTTTGATCACATTACAGCTGAGACAATACGATATGCTGTACAATCAGGAAAAGAGTTTTACATTACTTCCGAGGAAATAAAACAATTTTTTGCTATAAATATGGTCATGACTTACATAAAATATCCGTCATATAGAATGTACTGGTCTTCGATTTCTGGGATACGTTGCGATCTTATTGCTGATACAATGGCGCTAAAAAGGTATGAAGATATCAAGCGATATCTACATTTTATAAACAACGAAGACATTACACGAGAAAACAAGGATTCATTTATCAAAGTGCGACCGTTCCTAGATGCCCTTGCAGATACATTTGCCACTTCATGTACTCCGACCGAATATATGGCTATAGACGAAATGATGATTCCATTCAAAGGTAGAAGCAAAAATAAACAATATATAAAGTCAAAACCGAAAAAATGGGGATTCAAAGTTTGGGTGAGAGCGTCTGCGGATGGTTATGTCTCTAAATTTCAAATGTACCAATCGTCAAAGGATAAACCAAAATCGGAACTTGGAATAATTGGAGATACTGTAGCAAGAATGTGTAGTGATATAACTGAAAACAATCACAAAATCTTTTTAGACAACCTTTTTACTTCAATTCCGGTAGTTAATTACCTGAAAAATAACGGTATTTATGTCGTTGGAACAGTTAGATCAAATAGAATGGGTGGAGCTGCAGAAAAACTAGTGAAAGAAAAAGAACTTTTGAAACAAGGACGAGGTGCTGTTTCAGTAGCTACTTCTTCTGATAATATAACAATTACACGATGGGCTGACAATAAAATTGTTCATATGATTTCCAGTTATACTGGCAAGGAACCACAGGACACAGTAAAACGTTGGGATAGAAAAGAACATAAATATGTTGAAGTGAGAAGACCTCAAGCAGTCCAACAATATAATCGCTTTATGGGCGGAGTAGATATGGCTGACCGCATGGTGGCGCACTATCCTCATGGAACTAAAAACAAAAAGTTTTACATGAGGATAGCATTCCATTTTTTAAATGTCGGTATGATCAATTCTTGGATACTATATAAAAAGTCCAAAAATAATAAGATTCCCTTTGTGGAATTCAAGGCGTCAGTAGCTTCCACAATTTTGAAAATGAATGGCAACACGCGAAAAAGAGGCAGACCTTCTGCCGAGTCGCCAATACCGCGAAAAAAGAGGGCTTTTATAAAAACTATACCAGAAATACGCACTGATGGAATAGGACATTTTCCTGTAAAAATTAATTACAAAAATCCACCTCGTTGTCACGATAGGAACTGTAAAAAACGCACGAGGTACGCATGTAAGAAATGTGAAGAAGCTGTTTGCCCAGAATGCATGGAGGATTTTCATAAATAATGTATCTTTTCGTAAATAAATATGTACCTAACTATTCCTCAAATGGCCACTGGCCACATATGTGTACACAACATTTTTTTATTTTTTTTTTATGAAAACTCATTTGTTACCAAAAATAATGTTCATTATACCTTCTAAATGTTAATTAAATACATAATTAATTTTCTTGGGCGTTTTTATTTTTTCTTCGAAAAAATCGTCCCTGAAGAGGTTAATTTAAGATGCCAAAAAATAGAGAATTAACCCTGGGTGAACGCACAGATATTTAAACGAAGGCAAGTAGGACAATCTTTAAGAAATATTGCTAAAGATTATAATATTTCTCATGAAGGTGTTAATAAAATAGTTAAAGATATTTTAAGCAGAGGATCCAGCGAAAATCGACCGCGAACTAGTAGAAAACGAAAGTCGACGAGGAGAGATGATCGACAAATTATTCAAGAAATTCGAAAAAATCATTTGTTAGTGCTAGAGAGCTTATGGATATTTTAAATTTGCTTCTAGGAACAATACAAATAAAATCTAGGATTTATGAAGCCAACATGCACGGTCGTGTCTCCCGGAAAAAAACCGTATATTTCAAATGTAAACGCATAGAAACGGTTGCGGTTTGCAAAAGAACATGGTAGTAAACCAAAACATTTTTGGGAGTCAGTGTTTCGGTCCGACGCGAGTAAGTTCGAGTTAACATCATGCAAGAGAAGAAGGATGGTATGGAGGAAACCAGGAGAGGCTTTTAAACGCAACTTAATACAGCCTACTGTAAAACACGGAAGAGGCTCTATAATGGTATGGGGTTGTTTTAGTAGTGCTGGACTAGGATATTTGAAAGTAATCGAAGGAATTCTTAACGCTCAAGCATACATTGACATCTTGGAAAAAGAAATGTTACACTCTGTTGATAAATTGGGTCTAATGGGGTCCTTTATGTTCCAATATGACAACGACCCCAAGCATACAGCGAAGGTTGTGACCAAATTTTTGGCAGACAATTCTGTTAGCGTTATGAAATGGCTTCCCCAGAGCCCCTACCTCAATCCCATAGAGCATCTGTGGAATGAGCTCGATAGAAGAATTTCAGCAGTAGATAGGAAATCCTAGAACGAATCTATTCAGGCGATCCGCAGGGAGTGGTCGGCTATTCCTCAAAAAACTAAAGAAAATTTAATTGCAAGTATTCCAAATAGACTACGAGCTGTTATTAAAACCAATACCAAACGTCACACTAGTTTTTTCATTATCTTTTTCTTTAAAATTAGATTTGTTGGCTGTCAACATAATTTCCGAACTCCGTTTTATTGTTATTATTTTACCGTAATATAAATAATAAATTCTCTCCGTTATATATGCTACAAAAATTACGTATTTTCCTTAGTATTAAACTTGTATTTTTCTGGGAAGCGTTGTATTATTTAATTAGTCCATAATTTTGAAACTACATAAAATTGGTCACTGTCAACATAATTTCCGTCGCGATTGTAGTACTGACCACATTTTTCTAGTGTGATTTCCTATTGGGGAATTTCGCAACACCCTGCTGTCATGGTCAGACCCAGGATATCCAACAAACACATCTATAATTTTTCTCCTGTGATCGCACACCACTTGAAGCTATATATTTATAGAATTAATTACAATCTCTATCAGATTAAACAAATTTACCTGTATTGAATAATATCCTACATATGTAAGAATCTGGATCTGTTTCTGGTTTATCAATTTTAACATGGCAATCATCTATAACACCAATAATATTGGGAAATCCATGTCTTCTAAAATGCTGCTCTGTGGTCATTTTTTCTTGATAATCAGGCCAATTTATAATTTGTACCGATAGGTTGCTGAGAAAGAGGGATATTCGTTTGATTATTCGATTAATGGTGCTGATGCTTGTATCAAAACGATCATCAACGTCACGAAAACCAATAGTTTGGTGACCAATAAACCATAGGAATATTAATCTGTAAGAACATGATATAGTTATATTTAATACGTAGATATATGGATGTATATAAAGGAAAATCGTTAGGATTGTCCAGCATTCCTTTTATAATTCTCTTGAAACACGGAAATGTTAAAATCGAATTTCGGTCTTACGGTTAACATAACAGTGAATTTCGGACTTGCGATTGAAAATTAAAACTAAAGAATTCTCGGATTAATCAAATAATAACTTGTGTGGTGCGTAGTGTGTCGATATATTAATGTTATTTGCCATGCTACTCGATAGTCTTTGCTATAATCATTATAAGATTTAACATTTATGTAGAAAAAAAAATAATTATGCAGTATTCATAATTTGAAATTTAAATTTGCCGCGTACTTTTTAAGTTGGTAACACTGACTAGGTTGGTAAGGAACTACAAATTGAAGTTGTTGTTAGAGTCGTTATGTTATGTTATGTGTTATGGAAAAATAAACGTCGAGATTAAGTGTGATTTTACTTTTGAAAATAACCGAAATTATATGCCAAACATGTGTATGAGACCGAAATTGCCAAATATGTGTATGAGAGTAAACTGAACAAAATGAAGGTAAAATTGGTCGCACAATTATATATACTTTAGAAATGCAGATGCTCATTTTTACAACACATTCCTATTTCATCCAAATTAATTGACATTGTGCATCATGCTTTTATGCGTTCTTTGTTTCAGGCGTTACAGTTCTCTCATATACTGCTGCAGATACAGCAGATTTTCTATTGTTTGGCGACATGTTGTTCGACAGCGTGAATGGGGACAAACTATTATCAGGAAAGAAACATAGGCGTGCCATTACCCAGACAAGTCCACACTTATCGTTTTATAATGAAGCTACAAAGGTTTTACAAACAATCCACATTATAAATAATGAAAGAAACGCTGCCTCAGTACCAACTATTGTCAACTGGGTGAAGATATTGAAAGGCTTTAAATATTTGTGGAACAAAATATCTGCAGAGTGGGAGGCACTAGAAGAAGAGAAGTACGTCTAAGGAAAAATACCTCGGGTATTTCTTTGCCCGAGAAATTTGAACCAAGATCCACCAGAAAATCTTTTCGGTTGTATATGGAGCCACGCAGTCCGGAATATTAATCCAACATGCACATCATTTAGGCATTCATTTTCATCTCTTGTTGTCAACAATTTTCTTTCAAAGCACTCTGCGGGATCTAATTGCGAAGCAGATAAATGTGAAAGTGCTCTTGATACGCTGGAAAGCCTAATATACCATAATCAAGAAATCCAATATGTTGCAGCTACCAGTATGAATCTACAAACGTTAAATCCACTTAAGGATGTTACACCTGTAAAAGGTTACATAGCTGGCTTTTTAGCCAAAAAGATTGCAGAGAGAACAAGAAATTGTGAAATATGCAAATGTAAATTACTTTAAATACGCCAGCTTACCAACTTATTAATATCAGGCAGTACAATTATAAACGTTTGTTGTATCCAAACACCGTATTTATGGAATTGTTTTGTAAATATATATACAATCTAAGTGTATATACCGATAAGTATGCACACTTTTACTTTTGTTAGTAATATTAATAAATCTTTAAAAGGACTGGATGAAAATCACTAAAAAACAAATTATAAATCGCTTAGAATACTTGCATACCAGAAATATTTGAAATACAGAAAACCAAAAATGTAACGTGCCATTTTCTAATATACTTTTATATCTACTGCGTCTTTCTTTTTCTTTATTGTGCGTGTACTATTCTTTATTTCCATTTTTAAGACATATGCTACTAGTTTCATTATTCACGGCTATATGTATTGAATGCTTCATTTACACTATACTTTTTTATTTTTTTTGCAATAACATGGTTTTGCAAACAAAGAAAAAGTGTATTTGTAATCTTCTAATTATAAGAAGAAAATCAAATAATTCCCGCCATTAAACAAAATGTTTGTAGTTCTGGCCTACGCCTCCAAAGCGCTAGTGTAAGTAAAAAAAAGTTACCATTGGCGTGCCTCATCTTATAGTATTTTATCTATGGTGGTTAGTATTATTCGTTTTGTGAAAGAATGTAGTTTACTTGTGTAATACGAATACGAATTTACGAACATGCCAAAGACGAAATTGAGGCCGTCAAGAATGGCAAAGAAAACTTCGAAATCGAAATTAATGTAAAATTTTAAAAGAGCAAGCGCAAAGTCATTAATTTATCTATTCATATCTATACAGTCGGTGACTGTAGCAATGTTAATGGAAGCCTATATCCGCAGATTGAGACCTGTAGGGGCAGCACGTCAATTGCGAATACGACAAACGAAACGCAAGTTAAAAATATCGAGTTGGTAGCACGCCAGAGCGAATTCGCAATGCGAGAATTAGTTCGGGAGATTTCGGAATTTACGAAAACTGAGTAGTGTTCTTTCAAAAAACATTTTTTAAAGGTAGGGATTTTTCGTGAGCTTATTGGGAATTACGTGTGTGGATGTTGGCGTTCGATATAAACAGATAATTAAAACCCTTCATTGATGTTTTTCAATTTGTAGTTATAGATAGAGTAGTACTCGAATTTTGTTGAAAAAATCTATAGAACTAATAATAATGTTTCCTTATTACAACTATATTGCTGCTCAATATATCGTTGAAGAGGAGCATCAGCAGCAAATTAGACAGCAAAACATAGACAGAAGAGTATTAAGACATGCAAGTGATGCTTTTTCACTGCCAAATGAAGAATTTACTAGCCTTTATAGATTAACCAAAGAAATGGTACAGTACCTTTCACCCAACTTGTGCCACATATGGATTATTCTGGGCATCCCAATGCAATACCACCGCAGTTGAGAATATTGGCTGCTCTGTGCTTTCTTGCCACAGGTTCGTATCAAAGGATTTTAGGACATACTCGACTAAAAGCTATGGGACAAACAACAGTGTCGAAAGCAATAAATGAGGTGGTAAATTTGATTGTTGAGAGATTAAGTGATGAATGGATTGTGTTTCCTCAATCAAATGAATCAAAATTACGGGTAAAGCAAGGGTTCATGGAAAAATTTCATTTTCCTGGTGTAATCGGAGCAATAGATTGCACACATGTAGCAATATTGGCGCCAAGAGAAGATGAACATAATTATGTAAATAGAGAAGGATATCATTCCAAAAATATCCAAATGGTAAGTTACCTAAAATATTTGTAAGAAATGTCAATTAAATGTAGTAAATTACAGATATGTGATAGTGCTTTACGAATATTAAATGTAAATGCTAATTTTGTTGGTGCCGCTCATGACTCTTTTATATGGAATCAGTCAAATGTACTGACCGAATTGCAACAATACTATGCAGTGGGAGACCGAACTTCATGGTTGTTAGGAGATTCAGGATATCCCCAACAAGCATGGCTGATGACACCATTTTTAAATCCACCGGCAGATTCCCCACAAGAGAGGTATAATGGGGCTCATGCATCTGCTAGAAACGTAATTGAAAGATGTTTTGGGCTGTTAAAAGCAAGATTTCGATGCATTAGTGCTGATAACCGGTTGCGATACAGTCCCAACAAAGTTGGCAATATTTTCATATGCTGCTGCATATTGCACAATATATGTTTAGGACCAGTTCCTATACACGATGAAGAACAGAGGGAAGCAGGACTTGAAGGGATACAAAATGCAGAAGATATAGGAAGAAATGCTCGGGAGGAATTGGTAGCACGATATTTTAATTAAATTTGTATAGAATTTCAATTAATTGCTTTGCATTAATAAATACAATAATTTCAACATCAATTCGTAGTTGTGTGTTCGTATTCGTAAAATGGTAGCACGCCAACTTCCAATACGCAAGTCGCAAGTTGTCCCTTTACGTTTCGTTCCCCGTAGTAGTCCTAATCCGAGATCTTCGGAAACGCAAACTGAATACCTTGCGTATTGTTTTCCGTCTTTCTTTATTCCATTAGATGAGTGAGAGAAACATTCTAAAAGAATTATGCATGGAATAGTACAGAGTGCGCCACGATCCAAAATTTAAACTGTTTGTCAGTTATTACCACGTTTCTCTGCGTTACTTACTTGTATTGACTTGTATTAAGTAGACATAAGTGTAGCGACTTATCTAGGCCCTTAAGGTCCTTAGCAATCCTTGATCATTTCTGCTTTACATGTGCAAAAGTCTCGCGTTAAGAGAAAAATAAAGAAAATATTAATTAGAGTGAAGGTAAGTAAATGCATTCTAATCTAATTTAATAAGAATATTACTTTAAAGGTATATAATATGTGAAATACAATAATAATTTCTCTAACCTATTTACAAATAATTTCTATATGTGCATGTGTGTATGTGTGCATATTTAAGTGTATTACTACAATTAATAAATTAGAAATATATTTCAATTAAAAAAATCGTTGACAATATCAATATATGTAAATACATAAAGATGATAAGCAAAATTAAATGCCATAAATTGTAATTTCAGTTTTTCGTTCATATATGCCCAAAATGTTGCTTATATTCCTATATATAATTTATAATTTTCAGCAAAATGGAGAAGCATATGGGTACAGCACGAGCAAATGATGAAGACCGAAAAGTAATACTAGACTCCTGCGACTCCTTACTCACAAGAAAACATATTACTGCCAATGGACGACAAGAATCCAAAAAATTATGGGCCGAATTGACTATAAAATTAAATAGTATGGGATATGGATCCAAGTCAACACCACAATGGCAGAAGGTACTAGCTGATTACAAAATAAAAGTAAAAAGCAAAGGCGCTCAGGCAGTGAAAAATATAGAAAAAACAGGTGGGGGATCAGGCTCTGAAATAGATGGTCTAGACATCGATGAATCTCGTTTTTTGGGGCTTTTAGGTCCTTCGTCATATAGAGGAGACAATGTAGTAGAAGTCGGTATAAAAAGAAAAAGGGTAGGTACTTCTTAATATACTTTACATAAAACCAACTTAATTATTTTATTTCAGATTGAACCATCTGTACATATACCAACTGTTGTTGCTAAACCATCCACTTCTACTATAACAGACCATGACTATTTAATGAACACTAAGACAAATATTTTTGACACAGTTAACAATTTTTTATCTCTTCCAATTTCTGAAGAAATAGAGCTGCCTACGGAAGAGTCTGAGGCTGCACCACCTTTATATTCTAATAATCAGATATTACAGGATACCGTCAATACCCCCAATAGAAATCAGTCTACTTCTAAACGGTTTTTCAAAAAAAGCAAATTTGAAGAGTGCATGGAAGAAATGAATAAAGAATTGCTAACTGTGTTAAAACAAATAAATGAAAACATGGCAGGCATAAATGATTCTCTAAAAAGCCTAGCACATTCTGTAGGCAAGAAATAGTTGGCAGTATTTATGTAGCTATATACAATACTTGTAATAAATAAGTAATTTCTTTATATATGTACATATATATGTTTATATATTATTGATATAACAAATAAATAAATAAATGAATAAATGATGTTTATTTTGTAAGTTATACAGGTACATAGATTAATACAAATATTAATGTAGGTGTAACAATATCGACAGGTATATATTGAGTAGCAATATAGTTGTAATAAGGAAACATTATTATTAGTTCTATAGATTTTTTCAACAAAATTCGAGTACTACTCTATCTATAACTACAAATTGAAAAACATCAATGAAGGGTTTTAATTATCTGTTTATATCGAACGCCAACATCCACACACGTAATTCCCAATAAGCTCACGAAAAATCCCTACCTTTAAAAAATGTTTTTTGAAAGAACACTACTCAGTTTTCGTAAATTCCGAAATCTCCCGAACTAATTCTCGCATTGCGAATTCGCTCTGGCGTGCTACCAACTCGATATTTTTAACTTGCGTTTCGTTTGTCGTATTCGCAATTGACGTGCTGCCCCTACTGTAGCGAAATTATTGACAAATTCAGTAGAGAACACCGAGGAAGCTGCACCTTCTGGAATTTATGAATCCTGCTATAATTCTATTTTCATGAGAAATGAAGCAGACATGGAGTGACTTTTATGTTTGTTTTTAAAACTATTGTGTTTATTAATTATGTTTCAGTGTGCCTGATGAAAAATGTCTACCTCCATTGGGACGGGAAGTAGATACATCGAATAAAAGGTTAGCAGGTCTTGTGAAAGATCGCAGAATTGTAAATTTAGCACATGTGTTGCGAGAATATGAGCGAGTCTGTAATCATCACACATACTGTACTATGGATAAAATGTCGTTTATGAAAGAAGCAAGAAGAGGCCTCGTTTCAAATTTACACTTTTATTGCGACAATTGTGAAAAAGCGTTTATTATTTGTACCGTAATTTAAATAAGGACGCTGCGTGGGGCTGCTTGGCGACAGAAATTGGTCACATCCAATGTGAAGAGCTTTTGAAGCTTTGAATGTTCCATTTTTCACGAGTAAATTATTTACTCGCTTGACATTCCAAATAAAAAATGTACCTCTAATATTTCTTAATATATTGCACTACAATCAATGTCACTATTCATAAATTTGGGAAAACTATATGATTTATCAGATGAAAAAAGCTGGCGAGGAGGAAAAGAACATTGCAGTTGAGAAAGGCGATGTTTTTGCAGATGGAACGCCATTCATAAAAGTGATTGTGGACGGTGGTTGGAGTAAGAGAACATATGGATATGGATATAATGCGGCTTCTGGAGTAGTGAGTTTCATACTTTGCTGTATACAGCATCAGTAATCACTTCTTTGCAGGGTATTATAATTGGTGCTATCACAAAGAAACCGTTGTTCCTTGGTGTTTGGAACAAAATGTGTTCTGTGTTTTTTTTTTACAAAAGCAGGGATATGCCAATCAAAGAACATGAATGTGCACTAAACTATACTGGACCTTCAACAGGCATGGAACAGGACGTTATAGTACAAGGTTTTACAGAAAGTATTGAACAGCATGGACTCGTGTATAAATATATAATAGGTATATTATAAATAAGGATGAAAGCAAGACGTTGTACTGCGACTTGTGTACTTTTATAATTTTACATTTACATCAGGTTTTTACTATATTGTGTCGACATTTCACCAAACTAACTTTATTTGAGGTGATGGAGATTCAAATGTGTATGCCCGTATTGTGGAGAGAGTACCATATGGAAGACATGTAATTAAAATTGAATGTGCTAACCATGACACGGTGTGTCAGCGATAAGCTCCATAAGCTATACCGTATCACAATACACTCATTGGCTATGAGAAAACTGCTCAGCGAAAAACATGGGTCAATATCAAGATTAGAAAGACTTGTGAAGGATGTAAGAACGGCAATAAAAAATAATGTCAATAATTTAACAATGCTACGTAAGGACTTGCTGAATGCACCTTATATATTTGGACATCATACCACTTGCAGGTAAATTCAACGAAATTGTAGTGAACTATAGATTTAGTAATGTTCCATGTTTCAGTGATTTATTTTCTTCAAGAAAACTTGCTGGAGAAGTAGATTTGACAGTAGACATCAACAAAAATTTCTTCGCCGAAGTGCAGAAAATAATAGAACGGATGGTTAATAAAGCCGACAGATTGACATACAATATATAATTTACAAAAAAAAATTTCTTCGTTTATTAAAGTTAGGGACGACTGTTGTACCTTGGATCACTTGCTAGTAAATTTGGCAAAAATCATCATTTTTGTATTTTTGTAGTTCCGACGAGAATGTTACTTAACATATTCCTAGAATTTTTCTAAGGCCATTTTTGAAGTCCTCATTACTAACTACCCCTATGCTGAAAATTTAATTACTGTATTTCTTATAATAATATGCCATACTAAGTGAAATCCACATAAAAATCTTTACTAATACACGAACTAGAATGCTAAAATAATTTTGTCTTCCCGGATTCGTGTTTTTGCCCACTGTATGGCCTTACGTTTTTTTGCCACTGGTAGTTGCCAGATGGATATTGGAGCCAACAATCTGTTGCATATATCTCAACCTTCAGTATCCCGTTGTATATCAAAGGTAACAGATGCTCTAAATATGCAGGTAATTTTTAATAGTCTATTAACATTTCCCCCAAATTTTAGGGGATTAAACGAAAAAGGTATGAGGTATGTTATTCGGTATCTGCAGTTAGTTGAATATGTTTGTGTATTATTGTTTAGAGGTTATTGCAGGTTTTTTCAAAAATATAATGTACCGGGTGTGATAGGATGTATAGACTGCACCCAAATGGCCATATTTTCACCAAAAATTGAAGATCCAGGGTGTCCTGCACATCTTTATGTTAATCGGAAAGGATATTAATTAATGTGCAGCTGGTATGTTTTGATGTATATATTCATCTTGTGCAATATATTATACTATTTTTACTTATAACTACGTTATTGAGTAGATATGCGATGCGGATATGTAAATTATTAATGTCAACACCCGTTATCCAGCTAGCACTCATGATTCACACGTCTGGAACAATTCTCAAGCTCAAACCAAGCTTCGAAATTTAGATCAGCAACGATTTAAGGATTATGTTTTATTAGGTAGTAGAAACTGTACATAGTAACATTCACGTTTGATTTACTTTGTTTTTTAAGGTGACAGTGGTTACCCTTTGCGAACATGGCTTTTGAGTCCATTTGAAAATGAGCCAGCACTAAGCACTCCTGAATACCATTATAATAACATACATAAAAGCACGAGAAGTTTAATTGAGAGATGCAATGGTGTGCTGAAAACCCGATTTCGATGTTGTTTAAAACATCGTGTGGTCCATTGGAGGCCTGCTGTTGTATGCCGTATTATCAATGCATGTGCTATGCTGTATAATATTTGTATCTAGTTTCAAATTCTACAGGATGAATAATTTGAAGAGCCAGAAATTGACTATGGTAAGAACTACAAAAATTAAAGACTGTTTTGACGCACTAGTTTTTAGGTCTTTATAATAATAATGAAGTAAATGAAATAGAAGGACACCTGAGGTAGATAAACCCTGAACTAGCAGAGGGTCGTAGAGCACAAACAGCGTTTGCCAGAAATCTGTTTATGCACATATAAGGTTTAGGTAAACAAATGTAATAAAAAAATATGCATTTATTTAATATAAAATATAAATGCAAAGAACCATAGAACTTTTATTAAATTTAAAATATAACTCCCAAAAAACAGAAGTTTATTAAACATAAAATATGACATTACAAAATAACACATATCGA
The DNA here is from genome assembly GCA_029619315.2 of Dynastes maya. Taxonomy (NCBI): domain Eukaryota; kingdom Metazoa; phylum Arthropoda; class Insecta; order Coleoptera; family Scarabaeidae; genus Dynastes; species Dynastes maya. Next base: position 48,087,693 of record JAROYE020000002.1, read on the forward strand.
TGTGAATAAGAGGAACACAACGCAAATTTATGTCTTCTAAATGTTGGTTTATACTGGCTAAGTGTCCACTACATTCTACCAAAGTACTTGCTTTTTGTTACTCCGCTGCCAACATATGCCTCATAATTTCTGGCTTTTAGGCATAATATTTTTCTTTTATGGCATTCTTTTTATTTAATGCCATTTGATACACTTCAGCAGCTGCTGCTGTGCTTTTACATTTTTCTGGTGCACACTTATGCGTATGCGGCGTCGAAATGATGGTGTCTAGCCTTCCTCTTGTGCATTGCTTGGTTTTGGCGAATGTAGTAATCCTAAAACATCAGATTGTTACTGCTTACAGTAATTAAATTATGTAAACTGGTTTTATGGACCGAAATACACAAGCAGGGTAAACGTTTTGGTTAAGATTTAATCCGAGTTGGTTAACCTGAATTTTAACCCTGCACTGAAAAACCGGCCGTTAGATACGTTATTTAACTAGATTTCTTAACTAACTCAAGTAAAATTCATAGCTTAATCGCCAACATTTACATTCGTTAGAAAGTCTTGGATAAGTGATTCCATTTTTGGGATAGATGGTTATACATTTAGTAACGAAAAAATTAGATGATGCAAGCCTCACTAAATTGGAAGAGTACAAATTACATAGAGAAAACGTTGTTAGAAAATACGTATGACTGTTTGAGAAAACGCGCTGAATTATTAGGACCATTAGAGGTAAACAAAAACCTCCCGATAAATCGAAAGAGCAAGACGGTACTAAATGAAAAAGAAAATATTTGTTTCCAATGCTGAAAGTCGAGAAAATATTGCTACAAAATGTAAAATTTGTAACCTTTCACACCCAATTTGTAATTGTAAACGATTTAGGAAAATGGAAGGAAGAAATAGAATACAAAAGGCAAAGGAATTAAAATTATGTCTCAACTGTCTAAGACCGTCAAAACGTTGCTACTTACGAAGTGTGTGCAAAGAGTGCCATCGAAGACATAATACGTTAGTGCATTCTGGAAACACTAACACTCAAGTTGTTGATAATGTCAATAACAGCATTGCACTGATTGCAGTACAAAGTACAGAAGTGCAAAAATGTGTTTTACTGCCAACGGTTCTAGTAAACGTGCGTGCGCTTTTAGATTCCGCATCATAGTCAAATTTTATTACTGAATCGTTATGTAAACGATTGAAATTGAAAATAGTAAACATCAATTTTCAATTTCTGGTTTAAACAATTCGGTTTATCACCTAAAATCTAAAACTAATGCCAGGATCTGGTCTAGAAACAACGAATTTAAGGTTAATTTGTGTTGCTTAGTATTACCAAAGTGACCGGAGTATTGCCGGCAGCCAAATTAGATTTTACCAAACTAGATCTTCCCTAAAATATCGATTTGGCAGATCCAACGTTTAATAAACCCGTTCCTGTCGATATATTGATTGGCTCAGACTATTTTGAATGAAGACAGAAAGAAACCTATTCTTCAAAGTACTGAGTTTCGATGGGTTGTATCAGGCAAGATACTTAATGTAGTGTCTAGTCAAACAACTTGAGTCAAAATATAGATAGGGACGTAGATCATCAGTCAGAAGTTCTCCTTAAGCTCCCTCCTTAAGCTAGAAGAGGTTCTGTCAAAGAAACCGTGGTCACCAGAAGAATTAACATGCTACGAACATTTTATTAGAAATACAAAACGCCTTCCTAATGGTCGATTTGAAGTATTGGTACCCTTAAAAGACTTAGTAGAAAATTTAGGTTACGATCGAGCAGTTTAATACTCGAATGTAAATTTGAAAGGAACGCAGATTTAAAAGCGCAATTTGCAAATTTCTTTAAAAATACAACGATTTAGGGCATATATGAGCAACCCCCGGCCCCCGGGCCGGATCCGGCCCACCACCAGCTTCAATCCAGCCCGCGTGAGAAATTCAAATAACGCGCCAAAAAATTAAAGATTTAGCACACATAGTTTATTTGTAATTACCGTCAACCAACCTAAAACTGTATTTATTCAAATCACAAAGACTAAAATCGATAAATAATATTAAGCGTACACAATGAAACGCCACAGATCGAGTCAGAAATAGTCGTTAGAAATAGATAAACAGATAAACATTCGGGAAGCCGCCCGATGACCTCGAAGCGCTCCAGAGCCGACTGTTATTCATAACGCGGCTAGCATCGCATATTCGCGTACGATCGAAAGTATTCTAGTTGCTTATTGCGGGTAATATATAAACCGCTCAGCGCGCGTATCAACTCATTACTTCTTAACACGTTCGCTGCCATTGACGGAAATTTCCGTCACACTCGGTCTTCTTTGGGTGCCACCGACGGAACTAGCCGTCACTCGCCTATTACAATATTATGAGCTGTGACTTTTTGTAGCACCGTGTTACCGTTTGGTTGTTTGTGCCGGCACTCTGTGAAGATATTGCGTCGTAGTTTTTCAAGTTTGGTTTTGGTTTTTTGTGCGCGGTTTTTTTTGCGTGGGCAAATTAAAATATGTCAAACCATCTTGATGCACCGGGGCCTTCCAAACGTTCATATTCGCAAAGTTTTAGTAAAAATAGGTCATTGACAGATGAACAATTGTTGCGAGTTTTAGAAGAGAGTGAATCGGAGTTCGATAGTAATGAAGGCGACAATACTGAAGATGAGTATGGTGACTCTGAAGCAGAAGTAGAAAGAGAAGAGCATCACGAAGAACAAGACGTTGAAGTAGAAATTGAAGAGCAAGAAGACGAAGAAGTTTTGAATTGGGATGATGACCCCACAAGCATGGTAAGCCACCCCTTCACTAAAATTGAACGCTTACTAATTCTACCGACTGAGAACACCCCACTAGGTTTCTTTCGTTTGTTAGTTACTGATCAATTTCTGTCGAAAATAGTTGAAGAAACCAATAGAAATGCCGTGGAAATATTATTCTCTGTGGGAACGACAGAACAATCGCGGATAACTTTATGGAAAGATTTGACGATCGATGAATTATTATTGTTCCTCGGTGTATTCCTCCATATGGGGAACGTGAAAATGCGTAGAATTCAGGATTACTGGAAGCAAGACCCTTTTTTCCACCAGGAAGCCATTTCAAAAGCAATCAGTAGGAATAGATTCTTACTAATTCTTCGAGCATTGCACTTTTCTGCCAATGTCCCCCTTGGAAAAGATAGTTTTTCAGACAGATTGAACAAAATTCGGCCAGTTATCGATTTTTTCAATGATAGGTTAGCGGAAGTGTACTATCCAGGACGCGATCTTTCACTGGATGAGTCAATGGTTTTGTGGAGAGGCAGACTCGTATTCAGACAATATATCCAGAATAAGCGCCACAAGTATGGTATCAAACTGTACATATTAGCCACTCCTAGTGGAATAGTACAAAAATTTGCAGTATATACAGGAATGTTGGATCATTTAGGAGGCGCAAAACACACAAAAAAAGTTGTTTTGCACTTGTTACAAGAAAAGCTGAACGTTGGCCACCATATATACATGGATAACTATTATAATAGTTTTGAATTGGCTAGAGCACTTCTAGTCCAAAAAACACATTGCACGGGAACACTTAGGGCATCCAGGAAAAACACTCCAAAAGCAGTACAATTGGCAAAATTAAAAAAGGTGAGACTATTGCAAAGTACGCAAAAGGAATTATGATAGGCAAATGGAAAGATAAAAGAGAAGTGTATTATATCTCATCTGAATTTAAAAACAACATGATTGAGGTTGAAAACAGACGACATGAAAAGAAGTCTAAGCCATTGCCAATTGCTAATTATAACCAACATATGTCGGGAGTAGATAAACAAGATCAGATGCTTTCCTACTACACAGGTGAAAGAAAAACCATCCGGTGGTACAAAAAGCTTTTCTTCCATATATTAGAAATGCTTGTTCTCAATGCCCATGCTCTGCATAACAAATACTCTGGTAACAGAATACCACTACATGAATTCCGTCTACGTATTATAAAACAACTGCTTCCTCCTATCGAGACACCAAAACGTGCTGCAAGGAATCCAGAACACATTGTTACCAAACGCAAAGTACCACCGGGGAAGCAAAAAATACCTAGCAAAAGGTGCAAGTTATGCAGTGCGGAGGGAAAAAGGACGGATACGGTCTATGAATGTCCCGATTGTCCTCAATGCCCAGGATTTTGTTTAAACTGCTGCAAAATTTATCACAAACAATGATTATTGATTTTTGCTTTATTTTTTCTTTTGTTACTTGTGTTTAGTTGTATTCCATATCTAACCTTTATACTTATTTACGATTAGTTACATAAAAATGTTTGTTCTGATGCTTTCTTTTGTGATTAAACCATGAATAACCTTCACTCTGTTGTTTTTTTTTTCAATTGAAACATCGCCCATTCCATAAAAGTCAAACAACCACCGACGGAAAATACCGTCGCTGGCACACAAGTACAAATTTAATGCACTGTGCCACTGACGGAAAGATCCGTCAAAAATTAAAAATACTGAAAAAGAGGTAAATTTTCTTGTATCATGTAAGTAATAATTACTAGTAATATTCAGTTAAAAATAAAATAATGATTTTTCAAAAAAATTAACCGGCTCCGGTAGATGCCGCTAAAAATGCACCTGGCAGCGAATGTGTTAACTGATAAGAAAAGACGCGGGAAATATTCAAGTAAATTCAGCTCAGAAGAAAAAAAATCTATCAAGATGTCTGGTTTAAAAAAGCGGAAAGTGGACACAGAATGTTGTCAATTCCAAAACAAATGGACTGAAGAATACTTTTTTATCATGCACAGTGGTAAACCTATGTGTTTGCTGTGCAATGAAACAATTTCTGTTTTAAAAGAATACAATATGAAGCGGCATTACTCCAGCAAGCATTTCACTCAATATACATAACTTACGGGCCAGTTAAGAAAGGATAAAATTAAAAAAACTCATTACCGATTTAGGGAAACAGCAAGAAATGTTCCATTCACAAAGATCAAATCTAGACAGTTCTGTTAAAGCTAGTTTTATAGTTAGTTCCAAAATAGCGAAAATATTGAAGTCATATTCTGAGGGAGAGTTTGTTAAAGAGTGCCTAGTAGATGTTGCAGAACTTTTATATCCGAAAAAAAAAAAAAAGTTTGAGAAAGTGAGCTTATCGCGACGTATTGTTGTTCGACGTATAGATATGATGGCTAGTGATATCAAAAAAACATGGACTGATAGACTGGCTGGTTTTCAAGCATTTTCGATTGCTTTGGATGAGAGTACAGATTTATCTGACACAGCCCAGTCAGCTATTTTTATACGAGGTGTTGATGAAGAATTTGTAGTGACAGAGGAATTACTGGCTTTACGGCCGCTACAAGGGACCACTACTGGAAAAGATATTTTTGCCGAGGTGCAAAGTACTTTCGAGCAATATGGTTTGCAGTGGTGTAAATTAGTTGGAGTGTGCACAGATGGTGCGCCTTCAATGGTCGGTACACGGAAAGGTTTTATCGGAATTCTGAAGAAAAGAGCAAGCGCTATGAATGTGCAAAAATGTGATTTAATAATTCTGCATTGCATTATTCACCAACAAAACTTGTGCTCTAAGTCCATTCGACTGAAGAACGTTATGGATGTGGTAGTAAATACCATCAATTTTATTAGATCCCGCGATCTTAACCATCGCCAGTTTAAAGCATCTTTGGATGAACTCTCTTCAGAACACGATGATCTGACATACTATTGCGAAGTAAGGTGGGTAAGCAAAGGCAAAATGCTAAAAAGATTTTATGACCTTAGAAAAGAAATAGCTGATTTTATAGAAATAAAAGAGAAAACATTGCCGCAAATTTGTGATCCAACATGGCTTTGTGACTTGGCATTTCTGGTAGACATCACAGGACACTTAAACGACCTGAACTTGAAGCTTCAAAAACAAGGGCAATTGGTAAATCAGCTGTACAGTCATCTTAAAGCTTTTCAAAACAAAATTCGCTTGTGGGAAACACAAATGAGAAGTAAAAACTGTTTTCATTTTGTAACATTATCCAGTCACGAAAACATTGATTACGGTCGCTATGCTGAAGAACTGAAACTACTGTCAGAGCAATTCACTGCTTCAATGCCTTAATTTCAAATATGTATATTTGGATCCACAGATGGACTACCGTTTACGATACTAAACCCAGATTGATTTAACAATTTGTTTTCTTCTACGATGATATCTTGAATATTGGACCTCGATACAGACTCAAATCGCACACGGTTGTGTTTTATATGTATTGTGCTGGTCTCATAGTTTATGATGACCTCATGCTGTGTGAGAAAGTCGTGTCCAAGGATGGCATCGTATTTTAAGCCAGGAACAACGTAGAAATTTGCATGACAAGTATTTATCTAGATGATGTTACAAAAACATTTTTCCACTTTCGCCAGAAGTTTGTTGGTTTCAGAGCGGATTTGTATTCTTGAAGTATTGCATACAGACTTTGTGAAGAGCTCTTTGTTTTGCTATAAGACTTTAGCATTTAACAAGCTCACTTCGGCACCACTATCGACCAATGCACTTAAGGTTACCTCATTAAGAGTGAGTTCTATGAATGGTAAGATATTTGTAATTCGCGGGCTTTCAATTGGGGGTGTTTCAGAGAATAAATCTTTGGGGTGTTGGTAACTTATTGGACTATTGTTGTTAGCTAAGCGACTGCGGACAGTATTTATAAAAAAGACTGATTGGTCTGCAAATTTTCGGTCCTTTTTTCGCATTACAGTTAGACGAGTGGACCGACGTTGTATCCTGTTCCCAGCAGCTTGTCTTTGTTCGATATATAAAAGGCGACGACATAAAAGAAGAATATTTGTTCTCTGAATCACTGAGCACTGATGTGGAGGAAGATGTTTTTCGAACAATGAAAAATTTTGTTGACGAAAAGGAACTGCAGTGGTCGAAGTTGATAGGTGTCTGTACAGACGGGGCACCAGCTATGTCGGGCGTTCGTTCTGGTTTCCAAACATTAGTCTTGTTATTCCACACAGAGGTGCGTTGGTTATCACGGGGAAAGGTGTTGCATCGAGTACTTGAGCTTCGAGAAGAAATTGCTTTGTTTCTGGAAAGACAAAAACCAGGCAAGGTAAAAGAGAAAGTTTCACGCCAAAATTACAGATAATGTATTTATTTCCAAAGCAGCATATCTTGCGGATTTCTTCGGAGAAATAAATACACTTAACCACAGTTTGCATGGGAATATGATGAATATTTTAGCAGCTCAAGATAAGGTTGCTAGTTTTCTTCGCAAATCGCAACTTTACCAACGCGGAGCTGGAGTTGAGGACGCTTCGATGTTCCCAGAATTAACAATGGTGCTCGACGCAAGAAATGAAAAATGCTCATTCACAAATCATATAACTCTCCATTTATTATCAGTGATAGACAATATTGGTAAATATTTTCCTGATTTCGAAAATAGCCAAGTAAATGCTTGGGTGCTAAGACCCTTTTCGGTAGATGAAGGAGTATTTCCAGATATTGAAATTGAAGCTAAAGCACAGTTCCTAGGACTTCGCGAAGACAACACACAGAAAATAGATTTTGAACACACACAACTAACAACATTTTGGCGAAAAATTGGTGACGAGTATCCATTATTGTCGGAAAAAGCCTTGAAAATACTGATCCCTTTTGTCACAACTTACACGTGTGAAAGTGGATCTTCAACAATGGTGACAATGAAAACAAAAGCATATACATTTTTTCCCCTGTAAACACGTTAAATTCGTTAAAATGTGTGAGAATATCCAAAGAAAATGCTAAATCACAAATCCAATTTACGAGGGCGAATCAAATATTAACTGGACTTTTCTTTTTAACGCTCCCTAGGTGAGTAACATGACGTGTTGATATATGTTGGACGGGGATGTAAAGTGGAGGGGAGTAAATCGGTTCGGCTCGCCAGAGCAGATTGGTTGTAGCATCATGTCTGAGCAAGAGGTGCACACGTCTGTTGAGCAACGCATTATTAAATTTTTGTCGCGGGAGGGCGTAAAACCTGCCGAAATTTTGCGTCGACTAACTGCACAGTTCGCTGAAAAAATGGTTTCAAGGACCAAGTCTACGACTGGCACAAAAAAATTTCCGATGGCCGAGAGTCAGTGCAAAATGAGACCCATGCACGCCGACCGCGAACAAACACCAGTGAGACGAATATAGCTGGTTGATTTTCTACATGAACGGCGTACAGTTAATGCTGCGTACTACTGTCAACTGCTTGATGAAGTGAAACTGGCCTATCGACGAAAAAGGCGAGACATGCCTATTCAAAGTGTGATTCTGCTCCATGACAACGCTCGGCCACACACAGCTGCATTAACCCAAGAAAAATTTGACAAAATTCATTGGGAAACACTGGAACATCCGCCCTACAGTCCAGATCTGTCGCCGTGTGACTACCACATGTTTGGGCCACTCAAAGAAGAACTGGGAGGTCATCACTCTGACGACGACGAAGGTGCAGAAACGCTCATGCGCAATTGGTTACAAGCGCGACCACATTAATTCTTTGATGACGGAATTAAAAAACTTCCGATTCGGTGGGAAACGTGTGAATAAAAGAGATTATATAGAAAAATAAGGTGTATTCAAAATTTTATTTACTGTACCAATAAATGTTTTAAAACAAAAGTCCGGTAAATATTTGATTCGCCCTCGTAGTTCTGATAATTCAGGAAAATCCTCATTTTCTTTAAGCGTTAAAAATATTTTTATTTCCTCTTGATCCTACATACGTCTTAAAACTTTTCCCAAGCTTAACCAATGGATTTTATTGTGATATAGTACCCCTAAATAACTGGTATTTAGTTCTACAAGGGGTCCAATAAATTGCCTGTGTTTTAATCCTTTTGATCGAAGGAAATTCATTAATTTCACAACTACGTTTGTAACATGATCGATTTTTAAAATATTTTTGCATAATGCGTGTTGATGAATAATGCAGTGTATGAGTATAATTTTATGATTTGGATCAATTTCAGAACTTTTGTCTTCAATTCGTTTTATGATACCAATATTTTTTCCAATCATATTTGGTGATCCATCTGCTCTTACATTCACCAACTTTTTCCAGTCAATATTGTATTCCTAAAGACATTTTTCAACCTCTCGGAAAAGATCTCCCTTTGTTGTGTCTTTCATAGGAACAATTGACAAAAGCTCTTCCGAAATCTAAAATCTTAAGTGATAGCTCTGATAAAAAGATAAAAATTAATAACTGAACAGTATCCTTTACATCGCAACTTTCGTCAAGAGCTGTTGCATAAAAATGGGCCGATTCTAAATTATTCAGTAACTGATCATTTAAATTAGCATTTATATCTTCTATTCTTTGGGCAATAGTTTGCCGAGACAGGCCTATATTTCCAAATTTATGTTTAGCTTTTGGACACATTACATCACAAACATCCAATATGCACTTTTTTACAAATTCTCCTTCAGAGAACGGTTTTTCACATTGAGCAACTCGTTTTGCTACTAACAAACTTGCTTCAGTAGCAGGTTCTTGTAATCGATTTAGCTGTGTAAATACATTTTGATGCCGAGTCAATTTTACTACCAGATCTACGGCTTGTTTTTTTTCAGCTTTCTTCATTTAAACTTTGCGCGTAACTTGCATGTTTAGTTTCAAAATGTCTTCTCAAGTTGTATTCTTTTAAAATGGTTACACTCGAATTGCAAATAAAACAAACCGTCTTATTATTACAGCAGGGCCTTGATAATCCGAACCCAAGCTAATCCGAACGCCCTGCCTTTGGTTGGCTGGACAATTTCAAGAAAAGACATGGCATACGCCAACTCAAAATTACTGGTGAGAAGTTGTCAAATAATGAAGATGCCGTAAAGCCATTTCAGGATAAGTTTATGGATATTATCAGAGAGAGATTTAACCGCAGAACAAATCTACAACGCTGACGAGTCTGGCTTGTATTGGAAAACTATCCCGGATAAAACGCTGGCTTCTGGATCAGAAGTTAGAGCCCCGGATTCTAAAGTATCAAAAGAGAGAATAACATTTACGCCTTGCGCAAATGCTGCTGGTACACACAAACTGCCTTTGCCGGCCGTTGGCAAAGCACAAAGACCTCGTGCATTTGCATCAGTAGAAAAGTTACCAGTTTATTACACGGGGCAAAGAAATGCATGGGTTACAAGATCAATATTTTTAGAGTGGTTTAGAGGACATTTTATCTCGGAAGTGAAGAAATCTTTGTCAAATAAAAACCTACCGCAGAAAGCAATTTTATTTTTCGATAATGCGCCTGCGCATCCGCTCGATGAAGACTTGCAATCCGTTAATGAAAACTTTTCTATTGTGTACATGCCACCCAATCGCACAGCTTTCATAAAACCAATGGATCAAAGCGTTATCCAAAATATAAAGGTGAATTATAAGAAAAAACTATTACTGCAAATTTTTGCACAGCAAAACCTGGATTCTGAATGTTCTGTAACCGATGTCCTCAGAAAAATCACTATGAAAGACGGAGTATATTCATTGGCTCAAAGTTAGTGTCAATTAAATTCAATTCAGGGTCCAAGGTGGGTGGCCCCATCAGGGCTGCCTCATCGGGAAAGGTTTAAAGCTCGGCCCATGCGGAGTGGAGTTTAGCCCTTTCCAAGGTCCGCATGGTACCTCCTCGTGGTGGCGCTGGACGCTCTCGGAGGTAGCGGTGTAAGGCACCTTCCAGAGTGACGAACACCATGCGGCCCGACCCGTCTCCACCAAAAACTTGGCTCAGTGGAGGAGAAACAGGTCGGTGTTCGAACCAAGATGGCGAGAACGCACTGGTACCGGCGCGTGAAGGGTTACCAGCCCTAAGCGCAACGAGCCGTTCTTTTTGTTGTTGCAGATCACAGGAAGAAAGCCTCGAACGAGGGAAGCTACCGAGGGGCGCGGGCTTCCCGGGAACAGGGCACGCGTGCCCCACCCCCACCCAGCGAGTCCCCGGTACCCAGGCCACGACCATCAACGCCATCTACAGGAGCTACCCTCAAGGCCGTGGTTAAGGATAGCCCCGTCCCGGTATATGCCGGTAGCGCAAAGGGCAAAGCTGAATCTAGAACAGTCCAAAGGGCCAAGGAAATTCCTGATACCCAGCTTTACCCCACAACTAAATCCTTGGAAGCCGCTTCCGCTGCCGTATTCGTATGCGATCTGTGCGGGAAGGCCTACCAGCTTAAGTCTAGTATGGCTAGACACCGGAAGACACGCGGCGACCCTGATAGAACCAAGTGTAAGTTCTGTCCAAGGCACATTGAACCGTTCGCTACCCTTAGGCAGCACGAAAGCCGAGCCCACCCAGGGAGCTATCGGAAAGAATGAGAGGAGAAAGCAGGCACCCCCGAGACAGAAATATTAGCACTAATCGCTTCTATCAAAGCAAAGTGCAAGAGGGGTGTCGTATCTATGCGAGAGTTGACCCAGGCTGTACCCATTATAATGCTGTACCAAATGGATATTCCTGTGCCAGAGAAGATCCTTTTACATAAATTGCGAGACAAAGTCTTTTACATGTCACTTAATACCTCCCGACAAATTGCCATTTTAGATTTCTTTAAACAAGTGTAATAAGTTCAATAGTTACGTTTCTGATTGAATGTCATTGTGTTCTTTTGAAAATACTTTCCTTATTTCGCAAAATCAATGTTTTATTTAAAAAAATTCCTACTCAAGAAGTGATTGCAGATCCTGTAAGAATTCCTCATAAACAAATCAGGGAAGTTATGGTAAGTAATACATTTAGGTACCATGCGAACTTTTAAACTGGTTCCGCAAAAAGTCATCATGATCAGAAAAATCGACGCTAACCACCCCTGATTCCTTAATTATACTCAAATCAGATACAGCAATAATGTCTAACAATGTAGCTGTAGTCACCAAAGTTGGTGTCAATTAAATTCAATTCAGGGTCCAAGGTGGGTGGCCCCATCAGGGCTGCCTCATCGGGGAAAGGTTTAAGGCTCGGCCCATGCGGAGTGGAGCTTAGCCCTTTCCAAGGTCCGCATGGTACCTCCTCGTGGTGGCGCTGGACGCTCTCGGAGGTAGCGGTATAAGGCACCTTCCAAAGTGACGAACACCATGCGGCCCGACCCGTCTCCACCAAAAACTCGGCTCAGTGGAGGGGAAACAGGTCGGCGTTCGAACCAAGATCGCGAGAACGCACTGGTACCGGCGCGTGAAGGGTTACCAGCCCTGAGTGCAACGAGCCGTTCTTGTTGCGGATCACAGGAAGAAAGCCTCGGACGAGGGAAGCTACCGAGGGGCGCGAGCTTTCCGGGAACAGGGCACGCGTGCCCCGCCCCCACCCAGGGAGTCCCCGATACCCAGGCTACGACCATCAAGGCCATCTACAGGAGCTACCCCCAAGGTCGTGGTTAAGGATAGCCCCGTCCCGGTATATGCCGGTACCGCAAAGGGCAAAGCTGAATCTAGAACAGTCCAAGGGGCCAAGGAAATTCCTGGTAGCCAGCTTTGCCCCACAACTAAATCCTTGGAAGGCGCTTCCGCTGCCGTATTCGTATGCGACCTATGCGAGAAGACCTACCAGCTTAAGTCTAGTATGGCTAGACACCGGAAGACACGCGGCGACTCTGATAGAACCAAGTGTCAGTTCTGTTCAAGGCATATTGAACCGTTCGCTGCCCTTAGGCAGCGCGAACGCCGAGCCCACCCAGAGGGCTATCGGAAAGAATCAGAGGAGAAAGCAGACGCCCCCGAGCCAGAAATATTAGCACTAATCGCTTCTGTCGAAGCAAAGTGCAAGAGGGGTGTCGTATCTATGCGAGAGTTGACCCAGGCTGTACCCATTATAATGCTGTACCAAATGGATATTCCTGTGCCAGAGAAGATCCTTTTACGTAAATTGCGAGACAAAGTCTTTTACATGTCACTTAATACCTGCCCACAAACTGCCATTTTAGATTTCTTTAAACAAGTGTAATAAGTTCAATAGTTACGTTTCTGATTGAATGTCATTGTGTTCTTTTGAAAATACTTTCCTTATTTCGCAAAATCAATGTTTTATTTAAAAAAATTCCTACTCAAGAAGTGATTGCAGATCCTGTAAGAATTCCTCATAAACAAATCAGAGAAGTCATGGTAAGTAATACATTTGGGTACCATGCGAACTTTTAAACTGGTTCCGCAAAAAGTCATCATGATCAGAAAAATCGACGCTAACCACCCCTGATTCCTTAATTATACTCAAATCAGATACAGCAATAATGTCTAACAATGTAGCTGAAGTCACCAAAGTTGGTGTCAATTAAATTCAATTCAGGGTCCAAGGTGGGTGGCCCCATCAGGGCTGCCTCATCGGGGAAAGGTTTAAGGCTCGGCCCATGCGGAGTGGAGCTTAGCCCTTTCCAAGGTCCGCATGGTACCTCCTCGTGGTGGCGCTGGACGCTCTCGGAGGTAGCGGTGTAAGGCACCTTCCAGAGTGACGAACACCATGCGGCCCGACCCGTCTCCACCAAAAACTCGGCCCAGTGGAGGGGAAACAGGTCGGCGTTCGAACCAAGATCGCGAGAACGCACTGGTACCGGCGCGTGAAGGGTTACCAGCCCTGAGTGCAACGAGCCGTTCTTGTTGCGGATCACAGGAAGAAAGCCTCGGACGAGGGAATCTACCGAGGGGCGCGAGCTTTCCGGGAACAGGGCACGCGTGCCCCGCCCCCACCCAGGGAGTCCCCGATACCCAGGCTACGACCATCAAGGCCATCTACAGGAGCTACCCCCAAGGTCGTGGTTAAGGATAGCCCCGTCCCGGTATATGCCGGTACCGCAAAGGGCAAAGCTGAATCTAGAACAGTCCAAGGGGCCAAGGAAATTCCTGGTACCCAGCTTTGCCCCACAACTAAATCCTTGGAAGGCGCTTCCGCTGCCGTATTCGTATGCGACCTATGCGGGAAGGCCTACCAGCTTAAGTCTAGTATGGCTAGACACCGGAAGACACGCGGCGACCCTGATAGAACCAAGTGTCAGTTCTGTTCAAGGCATATTGAACCGTTCGCTGCCCTTAGGCAGCATGAACGCCGAGCTCATCCTGAGGGCTATCGGAAAGAGTTGGAGGAGAAAGCAGGCACCCCCGAACCCGAAATTTTAGCACTGATTGCTTCCATTGAAGCAAAGTGCAAGAGGGGTGCCGTTTCTATGCGTGAGTTGACACAGGCTGTACCCATTATAATGCTGTACCAAATGGATATTCCTGTGCCAGAGAAGATCCTTTTACATAAATTGCGAGACAAAGTCTTTTACATGTCACTTAATACCTCCCGACAAATTGCCATTTTAGATTTCTTTAAACAAGTGTAATAAGTTCAATAGTTACGTTTCTGATTGAATGTCATTGTGTTCTTTTGAAAATACTTTCCTTATTTCGCAAAATCAATGTTTTATTTAAAAAAATTCCTACTCAAGAAGTGATTGCAGATCCTGTAAGAATTCCTCATAAACAAATCAGAGAAGTCATGGTAAGTAATACATTTAGGTACCATGCGAACTTTTAAACTGGTTCCGCAAAAAGTCATCATGATCAGAAAAATCGACGTTAACCACCCCTGATTCCTTAATTATACTCAAATCAGATACAGCAATAATGTCTAACAATGTAGCTGTAGTCACCAAAGTTGGTGTCAATTAAATTCAATTCAGGGCCCAAGGTGGGTGGCCACATCAGGGCTGCCTCATCGGGGAAAGGTTTAAGGCTCGGCTCGTGCGGAGTGGAGCTTAGCCCTTTCCAAGGTCCGCATGGTACCTCCTCGTGGTGGCGCTGGACGCTCTCGGAGGTAGCGGTGTAAGGCACCTTCCAAAGTGACGAACACCATGCGGCCCGACCCGTCTCCACCAAAAACTCGGCTCAGTGGAGGGGAAACAGGTCGGCGTTCGAACCAAGATCGCGAGAACGCACTGATACCGGCGCGTGAAGGGTTACCAGCCCTAAGTGCAACGAGCCGTTCTTGTTGCGGATCACAGGAAGAAAGCCTCGGACGAGGGAAGCTACCGAGGGGCGCGAGCTTTCCGGGAACAGGGCACGCGTGCCCCGCCCCCACCCAGGGAGTCCCCGATACCCAGGCTACGACCATCAAGGCCATCTACAGGAGCTACCGCCAAGGTCGTGGTTAAGGATAGCTCCGCTCCGGTACATGCCGGCACCGCAAAGGGCAAAGCTAAATCTAAAACAGCCCATGGGGCCAAGGAAATTCCTGGTTCCCAGCTTTGCCCTACTGCTAAACCCATGGAAGTCGCTTCCGTTGCTGTATTTGTGTGTGACTTGTGTGGGAAGGCTTATCAGCTCAAGTCTAGCATGGCTAGACATCGGAAAACATGCGGCGACTCTGACAGAACTAAATGCCAGTTCTGTACGAGGCATATCGAACCGTTCGCTGCCCTTAGGCAGCATGAACGCCGAGCTCATCCTGAGGGCTATCGGAAAGAGTTGGAGGAGAAAGCAGACGCCCCCGAGCCAGAAATATTAGCACTAATCGCTTCTGTCGAAGCAAAGTGCAAGAGGGGTGTCGTATCTATGCGAGAGTTGACCCAGGCTGTACCCATTATAATGCTGTACCAAATGGATATTCCTGTGCCAGAGAAGATCCTTTTACGTAAATTGCGAGACAAAGTCTTTTACATGTCACTTAATACCTCCCGACAAACTGCCATTTTAGATTTCTTTAAACAAGTGTAATAAGTTCAATAGTTACGTTTCTGATTGAATGTCATTGTGTTCTTTTGAAAATACTTTCCTTATTTCGCGAAATCAATGTTTTATTTAAAAAAGTTCCTACTCAAGTGAGTACTACGTACTCAAGAAGTGATTGCAGATCCTGTAAGAATTCCTCATAAACAAATCAGAGAAGTCATGGTAAGTAATACATTTAAAAAGTCATCATGATCAGAAAAATCGACGCTAACCACCCCTGATTCCTTAATTATACTCAAATCAGATACAGCAATAATGTCTAGCAATGTAGCTGAAGTCAATGTCATACGTGCAGGTTTATAATTTGTTCCATACCTAAGGAATCAAATATATCATTCAGCTTACTAGTTGCCCAACCTGCATTCATCATGTTAATGTTAGCGTCACCCATGCAAAATACCGCATCAGCTGTTGGATTGAAATTAATTAGTTCGGGCTCAAGTTCATTCAAGAAAGAAGCAGAATCAGTATTTGGCGGTCTGTAAATGCAGCCCACGACAGAATCCCTACCATCCAACCGTACAAATATCCAAACTTGTTCCATACAGTTGGAAGTATCCAGCAGCCTATATTTGAGAGAATCGCGAATATAAGTACCCACACCACCACCGCGACCAATCCGATCGGAGCGTACAAAACTCTGATCAACTCTGATAATATCATCCTGTGTATCATGCGTTAACCAAGTTTCAGTTACGCAAAGAATATCAATTCCATTATTATATAATAATTGCTGTACGTCCGATATTTTTGGCAACAACGATCTTAGGTCCAAATGTGCTACAGCAACATCGTGCAAATTAAGAGACACACTAAAAAGTAGTTATTCTAAGGAAAATAAATAAATATATATTTAGTGTAATATATTAAAGTATATAGATATTAAGAAGTAGTAATCTATTCTCATTGACTACAAACAAAAATAAATAAATAAAAAAAAAACTACTAAAAGGAGATAAGCTCACTATGTGTCGCTGGGGCTCCGAAAGGGCAAATGACTTACAGGTATGTGCTCTAGTGAAATTTTTTATTTGTGAATCTCAATATCAGGTTTATTTCTTATCAGACTCTCACTGACGTCGAAGATCAGGATATCGATGCTAACCCTAGCCAGGAGAGCCCAATTTATACCGCAAAGGATGGTTCTACTTGGAATAAATTTCTTCCAGGTCTAAACAGCAAATCGAAATATGTATCTGAAGTGGATGAGTTTTTCAAGATTTTTGCAGACGAAATAATTGATATGGTTGTAAAATTTACGAATCAGAAAGCGAAAAATGTGTATGAGCTGCGGAATGTAGGACAATCACGTCAGAAGCAATGGAAATCCTGTTGTGCGACAGAAATGTATGCAGTAATAGGACTTCTTATTACCATGGGTGCGCTGAAGGCTAATAGAGAACCGTTATACTTTTTATGGGCTAAGGATCCATTATATACACGCTGTATATTTTCTGCAACAATGCAGCATGAAAGGATGCAAGAAATTCTATCCTTTATGAGATTTGATAATGCAAAGACACGAGAAGATCGCCGTAAAAAAAGATAAACTGGCTGCATTCCGAGAGATCTTTGATAAATTTGTGGTCAGCTGCATATCGAGCTTCAATCCTACCTCCCACCTTACTGTCGATGAATAATTGGTACCCTTTCGTGGTAAATGCCCATTTAGCGTATACATGAAGTCAAAACCAGCTAAATGCTGATACTGTTAGAAAGCTTCACCACTATCATTCTGTGACCATTGCCGGAACTCTAAACAAAAATAATCTTGAAATACCACAGTCATTTATTCAGGTTAAAGAAAGAAAAAGGAATTCGGCTATGTTTGCTTTCAGCGATTTTAATACCTTACGTTCTTATTGTTCTCCAAAATCGAAGCAAAAAAAAGTTGCTCTTATGTTGTCTATTATGCACCCCGTGATGAACCAAGATCTACAAATCTTCCAGAATTCGTTAAATTTTAAAATAAAACAAAGGGACGAGTTGATACTTTTGATCAATTGGCCCATCGCTATACCGCTGCACTGTGGTCTCGCCATAGGTCATAAATGTGATGTCATTTGTCAAATACCCATTATTTAATTACACATAACGATACACCGATAAACAAGCTACCTGTGGATATAAATATGTCAACCATTTTACTTGCCATTGCTGTTTTGACTAGTGTTGGGCATAATCAATATATTTCAATAATCGAATGAATCGAAATAATCCTTTAAAATACTCGAATGATCATTCGAGATTATCATTCGAAATTTACGATTTCGATTATTTTCCACGATTATTTGACAGAATCCGAGTGAGGAGTGAATTATTTCGAAACTCGAAATCTCGAAGTTTCGAATACAGATCTCGAATCGTAATCCGTTTGTGTGCTCCTGCGCAGTCGAAACGAATAATGAATGATTTCTGAACCATAATCGAATTATTCGGGTATAATCGATATACAGTGAAGTTTGTATATAACGAGCTGGGGATATAACGAGCGCTTGGTTGTAACAAGCTGGGGATATAACGAGCGCTTGGTTGTAACAAGCTGGGGACATAACGAGCGCTTGGTTGTAACGAGCAAATTAAAAAGTCCCCGTCGGAATCCCACATAAACACATGGTCTGCTGTTGTTATAATGAGGTCTCATATAACGAGAGCTCGCATATAAAAAGGGTAATTTTTGGACCCGGGCAACTTTTCGGTCGGCTATAACGAGGCGGCGACGAAACGACGAGGATGCGTGCGCCGTGCACTTGCACATCGCACATAACTTCCGCACAACTCGTGACACGCGCCTGAGCCAGGGATTACCCCGGAGTTAAAACGGCATTATTCGTGCAGTGTGTGTGGCGGAAAAAATGTCGAATTCAACGAAAAATACACGAAGATCAATTACGTTATCGGTTAAAGTGGAAATAATACGAAAGTTACAAAGTGGATGTTCAAATAGCCAAATATGCCGTGAGTATGGCTTAAATACTTCGACAGTATCTAGCATTTGGACAAAACGAGAAAAACTGGAAGCGCAGACGTGTACAAATCCGACAACAAAAAAACTTCGTCAGCCCGAGAGAAGAGATGTGGATCAAGCTTTGCTGAAGTGGTTTACATTAAAAAGGAGTGAAAATGTACCAATTTCCGGGCAAATTTTGCAGCAAAAAGCAAGCCATTTTGCACAATTATCGGCAAATGAAGAAGCCTCAGAGGATGCTGGAGGCTTTTCTTACACGAAATCATGGATTGACCGCTTCAAAAGGAGGCACGACATACGCAGCGGTAAAATTCACGGAGAGTCTGCTGTAGTATCACCACAAATAATAGAAGAATGTTTAATGTTTTCGAAATTTCAGGTTTGCGACGACGATATGCTGATAAAGATATTTTTAACGGAGACAAAACAGGAATTTTTTATAAAATGACGCCCGACAGAACCCTACACTTTAAAGGGGAGAAATGTTCTGGGGGTAAGCTCTCAAAAGTTCGGATCACTGCTTGCGTCTGCGGGAACATGGATGGCTCTAAAAAAGAGAGGCTCCTTGTAATTGGCAAATCCAAATCACCAAGGTGCTTCAAAAACAAGGGGAACTTGCCACCGATTTATGAAGCGAACAAAAAGGCCTGGATGACAGGTGATATCTTCACAAAATTAATACAAAACTGGGATGCGGAATTAGCTAGAAAGAAAAGAAAAATTTTATTGTTGATTGATAATTGTCCAGCACATCCCACAATCATGAATTTGCAGTGGATTGAGGTGGTTTTTCTTTCTCCCAATACGACGGCGACGTTGCAACCAATGGATCAAGGTATAGAATAATAATCTTAAGCAGCATTTTGATTGTATTCAACGTAATTTTAGAGGTGATTAAGTGTTTAAAAACACATTATTGAAGGAAGCCGTTATTTTTAATTGGTCAAGGCACACGACAACAACACTGAATTTAAAGTTTCGTTGTTGGATGCGATTGCAATGTTAAGTACAGCTTGGAAAAATGTTTCCTCAAAAACTATTTCCAACTGTTTTCGACATGCTGGCCTTAATGTAGATGCCGATTTCACGGAAGACGACATAATTCCTGTCGCCCAATGGCTCTTGATACATAAGAATGAAGAATGGGACGTCAATGATCTGTCCAAATGGGCACAAAGCAACAATTCGGAATTCGATCATATTGATCTGGGGGAATACGACAGGATAGATGAAAACCTTGAAGCATTCAAAGTTCCTGACGATATTCAAATTATCCAATCCATCATTAGTCAACCAGATGAGGACATTGACGAAGAAGATATCGCAACTGCAGAAGACGGGGATGAGGAAACAGAAATCCCTACAACACAAGAAGCTACGGATGCTTTGAACACCATAATGTCGTATGTGCAGTTTGTTCTCCCTGAAGAAGAACAGTTGTTAAATGCCGCAGATAAATTGGAAGGAGTTTTAACTAAAAAAATTCCCGAAGCACGCAGAAAAAAATAACTGATTGTCTTGCGTAAGTTCCACAGTTTAGTTTTCATGTATATATGTATTAGTATCTTTTTGTTTTTACAGAATAAACTTTTCAGTTGGCATGTGTACTTAGTTTTTAATTACATATTCTTAAAAGCGCGCAATTTAACGTATAATATGTACACGAAAATGAAAAAATCTTTTGTAGCGAGCGGTCGTATATAACGCGCAATTTGTATGGTCCCTTGGTCCCTCCTTATAGTCGAACTTACTGTATTTCGATTATATCATTCATAATCGCCCAACACTAGTTTTGACCTCCGAAGTGAGAGCATTAACGCTTGCACTTGCCGTTATTAGTGACATCCACACTTGTTTGTGTAATTGTGATTTCTTAGAATTGTTTTGTTTATGACATGAATTTCCAAGAACAAGGTATGTTTTTATTATTTAGATGTATTTATTATTTTTATTTGACTTATTTGTCTATTGTTAGGTGCTACGCCACACAAGATTTCTAGAATATTTTTACATTATAGTTGACTTTACGTAGACTTACAAAAATTTCCAAACATTTCCAACCATTCCCACCTATTTCAAAATAAACATTGAAATGTCTATTTTGAAAATAATAAAGTTTCACTTGCGCAAGTTTGCGTCCCTGGGTACTAGACACCCTCTACGACTGCGTAGGCTCGCGCGTAGCACGGTCTACGAAACATGCGTTAAATGTATTTTATTTTTTTTTTCAGGTTCTTTGAATAAATGTACTTTTTCAAGATTGCATTTATTTGAGGTTTGGTCGTCTCTGAACGGAAATAGTGCACAGAAATATAAACACGTCTTAGAAACGGATTCTAGCACCTCTGAATGAGAAGAATATAGACACTAAGGGTTTGGATGGTACGATATCAAACTTATGTAAAAGTCTTGATAGATATTGGAAAATTGTGTGTAGAAATAAATCAAAGTTTTTGAATAAATGCTCTGATTTGCTAAATGTAATTGAAAGTGTCGAATTAGTTATTACTGATGAGCAGTGCATTCAGGAAATTGCGGATCAGCCCGGGCCGTCTCGCGGACGTCCCAAGAAAGAATTATCTCAAGTAGACGACTCTGCTGTGAATACATTACTCAATAATTGTGATAACTCGAATACTAGGTTAGAAAGAAATAATAGTGCGGACGACGTCTTATCACTTTTTGTTGAGGATAAGTTGACTAAGCACCAATACATATGTATTAACTAACAACTTTGTTAACAATAAAACTGCATGTAATATTTTACCATCATACCAAAGATTACTAACTGCTAAGAAGAAATCCTACCCCGAAAACTTGTCAATCTCAGAATCTAAAACCGAAGTTGAATTGCAAAGTTAGAGTGTCAATAGATTCCACGGATAATTTAACTTTGATTGGGAAGTGGGGGTTTGATAGTAGTACGGGTCAAAGTGAATACAACAGCGTTTTTCAGATCCTTCCACTAGATACTGCAGACCTATACGCTTTCAATTTTTAAAAGAAAGTTCTGAAGTAGCTAAGGAAGAAGAAGCCTACTTCAGACCAAAAATTAGTAATTTGACTCCAACAACTTTTAGTTTTGATAACCGCGATTTCAAAATTCATCACTCTTTACAGCTAACTATGGTGGGTGGTAAAATATGTACTGCCTTGAGTGAATCATAATCCT
Organism: Dynastes maya; assembly: GCA_029619315.2. Lineage (NCBI taxonomy): Eukaryota > Metazoa > Arthropoda > Insecta > Coleoptera > Scarabaeidae > Dynastes > Dynastes maya. The sequence goes on from JAROYE020000002.1 coordinate 48,109,552, forward strand.
GTAAGTGTTATATTTGTGAAGCAACTCCCAAAGAGATGAACAAAATAGACGTATGTTTACAAAAACAGTCTAGAAAGTCGATATGAGTTTGGCCTATCTCCATTACATTCTTGGATTCGTTTTTTTGAATATTTCGTTCATCTTGCTTACAGGATGGATGTTAAGAAGTGGCAGGTTAGGTTGGATGAAGAGAAGAAGCAGGTAGCAGATAGAAAATTGTATATACAGAATCAGTTTAGACTTAGATTAGGTTTAATAGTAGACAAACCGCGAAGTGGCGGAAGTGGGACATCGAACGATGGAAATACAGCAAGCTTTTTCAATAGTTCTGCAGTCTTAGCTGAAATTACAGGCTTAAATAAAAATATGGTCGAACGTTGTTCTACAATTTTACACCCCATGTCATCGGTATTTACTATTAATTCAGAAAAATTTAATGAATATGCATTAGAAACCGCGCAACTTTTCATTCAGGAATATCCATGGTACAATCTCCCAGCTTCCGTCCACAAAGTCCTCATTCATGGTAGTGAAGTGGCACAGTATGGTCTATTATCTATTGGGGAACTGCCGAAGAGGCAGCCGAATCGAACAATAAAAATTATAAGGCCTTCAGACGAGATCATACTCGAAAAATTACAAGAGAACTTACTAAAATAAGTCATATATATTGTTATGTTATGTTCAACGTTGTATTTACGACGACAGCAACTTCTCATATCGGTACTGACCAAATGTCAGGCTGGCCACTCGTTGGCAACCAAATACCCCTCTTGCGGCGATAATTGGTAATTTTTGCGTTACCATTCCCCCCTCAGCCAACCGTCCTTGAGGCGAGGACGGTAGAATTTAATTATAAGTCCAGATAACGACGAGTGTGGGGTATCATGGACAATTCTACTCATTTATCAATTTTTCAACAACAACGTAAATTTCAAAACACAACAGATAATATTTCATCAATTAAATCTTTATCTGAAAGGTTTCTATAAATTAGCAGTGGATTTTCTATTTTAAAGCTTGTTGGTGACAATTCGTACCACAGAATCATCAACAAACAACCTCCTGGTTAAGTCACTGCATTCGTTCTCGCATACTAATATCATTTGATCATTGAAAAGTTAGTTTCTATTTGGGCAAATTATCAAAATTGGCTGTGAAAGAAAACAATCACCCGTCTTTCGCGATTTAAAATAAATGAAAGAGAAACGACGCCCTCAATTTTCATCAATCTTCATTCTTCTTCTTCTTCTTCTTTCATCAAAGATAAGTGTTTGTGGTGTATTCAAAGTCATTATTAGAAAAGTAAATAGGGTTAAATATCCAGAACAGGCAGTTCCTGTGGTGTGTATATAAACAGAGTGTTTATATGCATTGGCGTCGTTCGAAAGTTTCAAGGTTAGTTAATTTTAAAATCTTAAAAATTCGTTAATTTGAGTTCACTAAGTTACAAATTCATTCAAAATTGCCGCAAGGGTATCTAGGGATACCCCCGAACCTAACAAAAATCATTTATTAGAGTTAAATTAGAAATTTTAACAAAGTTAGAATAAAACCCCTGAGAAAGATATTTCAATATATTATACATATGTATTATTATATACTTACATTATAAACCGCATTATGAAAAGCTTTGATTTTTTAGTCGGAAGCATTTTTTAACGGGGGACTATAACATTTAAATACCTCTGTATTTATTTATTTATATAACAAAATGTAAGTTATTTGCATTAAATTAAGTAAATATAACTTTATTAAGAATTTAAATACATTTTTCATGAAAACAAACCTCTGTTCACAAAGTTACGGATTTATGACCGCCCTTATTCGGGGCTGGGACCACTGTATAGCGTCTTGCAAACGTAAGTTTTATACTATTACTTTTACTATTCTACTATAATTCATATTTCACACCTTATTAACATAAAAAAATAATAAATTTCTATATTATCACTGTACCTCAGAGACAAACTATTGCTAGATTGATTAGATTTATATGTATCACATAATTTAGTATAATACCAAGTCTCATAAAATGTACTATTTATTATTAGTGTTAAGTCACATACGAGTTTCAATTTCAAAATTTCTTTTCCTTGTTATATAAAATTTAACGATTGTGATAAGCCATAATTTGACTCTAAAATATGGATGTATTTTTTATTTTATAGTATTCAATCATTGTAAATTATGTTACATTTTTAAAAGATTTAATATTGTGTTCTCTATTACTAGTTAATATATTTACAAAAAATACATTTCCTTTTGAAAAATTCAATGTGTTTAAATACAGTGGAAATCCGGAAATACTATTCAGCTTTCGCTTCCGTTTAGATAGGAGTATAAATGCTTTACTCTGTTTGGTTAGAGATAAAATGTATGAAAGACTAATAAAATTATCGAAGCATAAATGCACAAAAAAAATATTAACAATAAAAGAGAGTCACAAAAAAAGTTCATCAGTTCTACATAATATATCAACAATTGATGAGAAGACACGGTTAGTAACTTCTGCAAAAGTCAAAGATTATCAATACCTTGTGGAAAGAGTATCAGACAGTTGTGTTTCTAATTGTACATTAAGGTGTATTGATTGCAATAATGTGTGTGTACATACTTTCAAATGTGCATGCAGTGACAATATGGTAAATGTTAACATGTGTAAGCATATTTATGCATGTATTATACTAAATCCAAATGAAATTAATGAAGGAAATAGATCACTTCTTGAAGAAAATGTCTGTGAAATTATAGAGGACAAAATTCTAACACTTTCAATTATGTATGCAAACAGACAAATAATACAATCAAAGTTGGAATTACTGTTAGGGCTAAATCAGCGAGTACAAGTTACTGAAGACAGGGTAAACATTGAAAATAAGTATATTGACGAGGTAATAACGGAACTGAATCAAGAGGAAGTACAATTTACTGGTGTCAGAAACGTAAATCTTAATAAAAATGTGCAACCTCAAATTTGGTTTAAGCCAAAGAGAATTAAAAAAAGAAAAATGAAATGCAGCCATCGCTTCTACATGAAAAAATAATTATAAGAGAAGAGCTAGTTGGTAACAAAGATGAAAGTTCAAATATTAATACCGGGTTTGATCATACATATATCAAATAATATTTACTTATAAATGTATTGTATGTATAAATTGAAAATAAAACTTTGATTTCAATTCTGTTTTTCTCTTTTATTCCAACAATACAATAGATATTTGAAAATTTTAAGAAAAAAGTTTAAACGGGTTAATTACTAACCCTCTATCGCATATGGTTCCCAATCGGGAACACAAAGTTCAAAGCATCAGAATATGACGCCATCTCGCACTTGAACCTCAAGAGTCCAAACATAATTGAGATCTAACTTATAGATTTCTACTTTTCCCAATTTGTTCACTGATAGATGGATTTACGTATGGTTGTGTCCGATTTGCGATTTGCGGCTTCACTTAACGGTTGTGTTTGATGCTCTTAATTTGTTGTCAAAAAAAAAGTGTTTTTGTATCAATTACAGGTAAGAATTATTTTTTCCAGTTTGTTGTTAATATTTAACGTATACACTAACAAAATGTGTCAGTTTTTATTCCATTTTTGATGTGATATGTTAAAGCTAAATGTTCCCAAATGGGAACATTGTGCATACAGAAGTTATAATTACCTACTCTTTTATTTTATGTTATAAATTAGTAACATTGGTACTTTGTTGCAGATCAGCAATGGATTTTTCTGAAATAAAACCGGGTGCATCTTATAGAAGAAAAAAAGTTGAGATTATTTGGGACATTCCTTCAGATAGTGAAGATTCCGAGGTATCAGATGGGGAGGTTCAATGTAAATTGATTAGGAAAATATAAATATTTTATAAATGTATATAAATTTATATTTTTTATTTACAGTGAAATTATTAGTTGGCAAAAATTACGTTGATATGAGGGATGCAGATGAAATGGAAGACTCTATTCCTGACGAGGTTCCCCTCACTCGTTTATTTCATCTTCCACCAAATACCAGGTTCTTTTTTTCACAAAATGAGGAACCCATAAAATGGAGTGAGTCGAAAACTGTAAGAAACCCTCAGCAAGGTATATTTTTGGGGGAGTGCGATCTTGGATACTTTGCAGCTGGATGGAGCATAATTTGTTCAAATTTTCCTTTACGGATCCGTTTATTGCTCACGTAGTGGAACAAACATGCTTATATACTGATGGACAACGCTCCAATAGACAGCAAAGCTTATTGTCAACAAAACGGTTGAATGTGTTCGGAGATTCTTGTACAATGGTTGGAACATTTTGTACGATACACTAAAGCTTCGAATGAAAACAAGGTTCTCCTCTTTTTGGACGGCCACGGTAGCCACAAAAGCCTAGAAGTACTACAATACGCTAAAGAATGGTGTGATACTGTTTATATTGCAACGATGTGTTCTCTAGGTTGAAAACAAGAGAAATGTGGATTTCATGTCAGAAGTGTCGTTCCTGGTGCCACAGTGAGTGCGCAGGTGTCGAAAAAAGAAAAGCAATTCATCTGCAAACTTTGTAAATAACTCTTTTTGTTAAGTTTTGCCTTGATGTTTCGTTCTTTGATGATTTCCATTTTGTTTATTCGTTTATTGATTTGGTTTGCTACAAGTTGTAGTCCTTTATCTTCAATATATTTTATTACTTTCATGATAACCCGCCAATACTTAATCAAAATTAAAATTACTTCAAGAAAACTTTAAAATTTAGGGTGTGCCATCATAAGAGTACTGCCTATGATGGCACACTTCATGGTTTTTGGTTCCAAATTTTGAAAAAAAGAAAGTATTGGATGTATTGAAAATTTGATGAATTACTTTCAGTATCAATATAATTGCTTATTTAAATTGCTCACAAAAAAATCCTTAATGTTATAGATGAGGTTATAGTAACGTGGCAAAGTTGTATGCCATCATAGGCAGGTTTCCCCTACGTGAATGCACCACGATACGCCTAATCTTGATTTAAGATAAATGATAATCTAAATTAAATTTAAGCATAAACGCACTATTAGATTTTATTAATGAAAATATAAAATTGTGGCAGAATAAATTTGGAAGCGTATACGAAAAATTAGGCATATAATTATGTCCTTAAACAAATGCACACTGTGAAAACCACTTAGACCTAAGTACAAACATAATTACGAGTTATCGCAACCATATTTTAGACTAAGTTACTGCTTGTAAAATGAGCCCTTTTAGGAGACAAATATCTAGGACCATCTTGAAGAGAGTATCCAAAGAGTTACCTCTAAGCCGCGGGCTTGTGTAAACTTTTTGCAATCCTTACATTTACTTTATAAAAGTTGCGTAATGAAAAAAGTTTTTAAAAATCATTTCTCGATTTTTTAAACTTAATTGGCGCTGCGAACAGGATACCCAAACGGTCAATTCCTAATATCGTGCCGGTGATTTTCAAATTTTTATTGGGTATGATCACAACGAACCTTCGACGGTACCACTTTGCAAACCCACCATGTCCATGAGAAATCTCGCCCTTGACGATCTCAACTTAAGGACGCCAGGAAGCTCCATCAAGTCCCCGCCGAACCCAATGTTTGTGGACGCTGCACTGCGCGGAAACCTCGACCAAGCGACTTAACTAGTCGGAGATGCCTCTAGTCATCCTCTTGACGGCCCTAGCCAGCTTCAACCGGGCACTTCAGGTGGAGGAAATTAACCCTAACCATAAATTTTATTTTTATATTAATATAGCCAATGTAGAAATAAGTTATAGGACCTTACTGAATAATGTAATAATTTTAGACGTAAAAGACAATAGTGTGCTAACGTGACAGGGCATTCGGAATCTTAAAGAAACATGTCTGGAAATACCAGCGTTCCTATCCAAATTGTGAAAATAAGAGGCAAAAGAGCTTTGATCAACGCACTAGGTACTGCATTAAATACATTACGGGAAATCCTGATAATGAAGAACTAACCGAGATAAATAAAAACATGCAAAACCTTTACAAAAACCAAGGCACCATCATAAAACAAATCGATAAGTATAATTCATTTGCAAATCATATAACGGAGCGATTTAGAAACTTTACAACAAAACATAAATGTCACATTAATGCTAATTCAGAATGTACAGCTCTCAAAGAATGGCAACTAGCACGGGATGAGCAGAAGAAATGATAAAGGCAAGAAATTGCAACGACTCAAGGATGCCTCTAAAGCTTTGAGTAAAAATCGAAATTCTAAATTATAAAGCACAATGAAACCAAATTGCGACCAACAAATACAAGCCAAGTAGGACGAGGTGACCAAGAAAATTCTCAATTATAGATAAAAGGTGCTAATGCAACGGCAAAATCAAGAGGAAATTATAAAATGCTTGTAAGTAAAAACCCTATAAAATCTACTTGGCCGATCAGCACTAGAATTATTGAATGTTATTAAGTGGCTAGAAGTTATTATAGAAACACATATAAAAATAGGCGATGCACAAAAGGGCGAGAAATGACTAAAATTAGTATTATTTCTTTATAGGATGATGGCGTCTATATTTGCCACTTGTCGTAAGACCCACAATTTAACGACTTTATACAGGCAAATCGCTGGAACGGACTTAGGATGGCTTTCTAAATACACGGTGGCTCTTATAGTGACAACTTTTTTAAATCGTGCCTAAAGTTATTGAATTGGTGGTTCCAAGTGGTTCCTATATCGACCACAAAGTCTTTCGGTAAAAATGTGTATACACCTACTTGGTGCAATAAATTTATTCTTGTGTTATTATTTGCGGCTTTAAAAGGTAAGTATCCGGTGATATTTCTACCTACTTTTATAATTGCTTTGTTAATAAAATAAGTCAACTCTTGCATGGCAAAAAGATTTTATTTACATTTATTTGTATACCCTCTATTCTAACCTCACTTTATATTTATATAGACAATGAGTACAAGAAAGTTTTCGTTACGTGGGTTCGAGATTCTTGTCGCCGAGGAATTATATGGTTTTATTGATTATTGTATTTCGGAAGAACAAGCCGAAGATTCCGATATCGGAGGCGATAGTAACGCAACATGCGAAAGTTAATTCAGCTCCATGACAAGAATTTTCTAGAAGAGGAAATTACGACCAGAATGTGGATCAAAATAGTGGAAATCAACCGTCCGCAACCACTGGATAGGACTCAGATGATTCTGTTGATGATTGGACATTGGATGCACCTCCACGGCGTCCAATGCCAAGCACTACTTATTCGTCGGATTCAGAAGAGGACGATATATCACAACAAATCCTGTGTGATACTCTTGTTTATAAATGGACGAAGGAACAAAATATTCCACAAATGTATCACAATTATGTGTTCTTTAAACAATCTGGGTCTACTACTGTAAATACAAATTCTTCGAAAGACGCATTTCTTCATTTTTTCGATGAATGCCGTGAAATACTAGAAAAGAAATCCAACATATATGCTACACAGTGCAACACAGAATCGAGTGTAAATTTAGAGCAATTAGACACATTCCTATGGGTATTAATAATAATGGGATTTCATCGGTCACCTAATATATGAAATTATTGGTTAACCGACGAAAATTTACATATGTATTTCTAGAAAAGCAAATATTGTGTCTCTTAACCGTTTCCTAAAGATTATGAGATACATACACGTCAATAATAACAAATTCATGCCAAAGAAAGGCGAACTTTCGATAAATTGTTCGAAATCACCAAAATATCAAAAAGCGTTTATTCTTTGTAGGCATTTGGCGGTAGACGAAAGTATGGTCGGTTTTAAAGGCAAAACACTCAAGCAATATATGCCTTTAAAACCGACAAAGAGAGGATCTGAGATCTGGGCCTTAGTTTGTCCAAAAACGGGTTTCCTACTAAATTTTTCGGTATATGAAAGGCAAGCAACACTCGAGAAGAAGGAACTTTAGGCGAAAGAACTGTTCTAGAACTTTGGAAACCGTTCAAAGATACAGGCCATAGCTAACATTTTGAGAATTTTTTACGATAATACCACTTGTTACTAATCTTCTGTCTGAAGGATTCTTTTGTTGCGGTACATTTCGCTCAAATAAAAAGCATTAACCACAAAATCTGTTTGCTGATAAAGAACTCAAAACCCTGTGGTCAAATGGAAAGACGGAGGAAATAATTGGTGAACATGTTACTGTTTGGCGCGCGATTAGCAGTGGCGGTATCATTGGTTCCTACTGTTTTGAAGAGGGAGAAGCGACTGTGATCGTAAACTCTAAACGATACATTCAAATGCTTCACACTTGTATGGCACCAAAACTCAATGCGCGCAGATTTCACAGGATGTATGGTTTCAGCAGGACGACGGGGTAACTGGTCACACAGCCAGAAGATCTCTCGAAGGGATGAGACAGCTGTTCCCAGGGCGCTTGATATCTTCGCGTGGTGACATTCCATGGCCAGCACGATTTCCAGACGTTATCCCCTGCAATTTAAGGTTGAAGTTTACAAACATCGACCGGGTACTTACTCCGCCAGCCCTACGACATGCGATACAAGAAATTTTAGAGAGATGGAGAACTTCCGAACTCGCATTCGGCAATGCATTGATAACAAAGGAAAACACGAGCATACTGAAAAGAAAACATTTGAGCATACTGAAAAGAAGTATGCGGAGTTGGTGGATGACTTGGAAAAGCATTATAGTCTAAGAAGGTTAATTATCGATGATAGATGCCGCATGGAACTTGTCCATACGGCATGTCAAGAAGAATATGAAAATACCAGATTAAAGACTGCCAAGTTTCGTAACTTTGGTAATTTTTTGGACGACTCATTACAAGATAAGCTAGTCTGCGAGTATGAAAGGAATATTGCTGACAAAAGATAGCCTTGCATTTGTAGATATTTAATATAGCCATTGGCATGAAACTAGCTGTAAATTAGCTAAACGAAATAAGTCCCGAGTGTGGTCAAGTCAATAAAATGACTCCGAAAAAATTTAGTCCAGCAGCGCAAATTATTTTCTTTTTACGCAAAAGCAACAGTTTAGTACCGAAAATTAAAAAAATAAAAACTTCGGACTTGAAGGGTTAAATTATTGTATAATTTGGTCCGCAACCACAGCAAATAAGGTGATAATTGTTGCCAGATTTACATAATATTAAAATTGACCCAGCAATTTTGCATGGTTCGCGCCGAAATCATCATAAAAGTAACAACACAAAAAACCTAAATAACAGACATTGTTTATCAAAAACTAACAAATTTAAACAAACCTACCATAATTAATTAATTGCAATAAAGTTCTAAAATGTAAGGAAATAACAATTAACAAAACCAGTTAAAATGTGATAAAATAATTTTCGAGCACAAAGAACAAAAGTATGACAAATGCAGGTTATAATAACAATAAATAACAAGAATAATTTATGCTTTTGGAATTGAGATTTGACAGATTGGCAATTGTCATGATTACCTTGCTTAGCAACGAGCTCTTTAGATCAGTCTGGCGTTACAAGAAACAATTTGGCGCCCTTCCCTAGCCAAGTTTGTGTAACAACAAAAACAGATTACCAAAACCCTTACTGCTGCTCCCCCCAGTAGCTTCCTAACTTTTGGTGGTGATCGTAACCCACCTGGTCAGTTTGCCCACCGCTCCTATGGAGAACACATCGACCTTCGCTGGCCCGGACTCGTTTGTTTTTTGAAGGTCAGTGTGATCACTTTTTTTACTAAAATCGTTCAAGTTGCTCATTGTATAATACGTTATTCGAAGTTAGTTTGTAGAAACAAGTGGCATTTTATTAGTTTTCAGCATGTGCCTCTCAGGTTCACCGCGCCCGAACTCGTTTTCAAGTATACTCATGAAACTGTTTCTTCTCTTCTGTTGCAGAATCTCACCCGAAATGGTAAGAAAAATCTTTGATCTGAATAACCCGAAGCACGTTGACGAAATTATGGGTTTGCTGTATAATGATGAATCAGAAAACCCTGCAGAGAATGAGGATTTGTGGGAAGAGAGTGACATCGATGAAGTGGAGCAAGATGAAGGTAATTCATCAACTGAACAAGATGGTGAGGACCTATCTTCTGATGAAGAGGATTCGTCAACTACAGGTATGGAATTTCATTTGAGATGAGATAAAAAAACCAAGTGGAAAAAGAAGCCACCATCAAAAAAACGCCATGCACAGTCTTATAATAATCATTCACCTTCCTGGAGTCAAAGGAAATGCGCGCAATGCTAAAACTGCTCTTGAATCTTGGGAAAACTTATTCGTTAATGAAATTCTTGAAATAATTGTCACGTACACAAACCCATATATGGGCAGCATCAAACACAAATTTGCAAGAGAGGGATATCAGACACACCGATGCGATCGAACTGAAGGCTTTTATTGGTTTGTTGTATTTAGCAGGTGTTTACAAATCAAATCGTCAATGTTTGGAGGAACTTTGGGGGCAGGAAGGTGATGGCATCGAAAAATTCGGCCCCGTTACGAGTATCAAACGTTTCAAGGTCCAATGAAAAGCGTTGGACCGCCTTGCTCTAATTCGTGAAGTTTTTGAAAAATTCGTGAAGAATTGTCAGAACTCCTATACCCCTGGTGAAGACGTCACCATCGACGAGATGCTTCCAGGTTTTAGAGGCAGGTGCGCGTTTCGACAATATATACCATCGAAACCGACCAAATATGGCATCAAACTGTTTGCCCTTGTCGATGTAAAAATGACCTACACGTTTAACATGGAAGTACATGCAGGAAAACAACCAAAAGGTCCTTTCTGTGTGAGCAGTAAACCTCCTGATGTGGCGAAGAGAATGGCAGCACCGTTATTTCTTTACTGATTTCAACCTTATTGATGAATTGAAAACGAAGAAGTTGACATATGTTGGCACGGTTAGAAAAAACGGGACGGTTCTGGCTTCCTATATCCCGCGTAAAGGGAAAAATGTGATTCTTGCATCCTTCCTTCACTTTGATGATGCCATTGATCCTGGATCTGGAGATAAAAAGAAACCAGAGGTGATCACTTTTTACAATTCCACCAAAAGTGGTGTAGATACATTAGATCAAATGTGTGCTACTTACAGTGTGCAGTGCAACATAAAGCGCTGGCCAATGATAATCTTCTTCGCCATGCTGAATGTGGGGGCATCAATTGTCAAGTTATTTACCTTGGCAATCAACTGGAACCAATGCGTCAAAGAAGATTCTGGAAAAGGTTGGCTCACGAGCTGGTGGTTGAAGAGATGCAGTGAAGAAGTTAGAAGACGTCCGGTCTCCACACCAGCATGCACATCCGGTTGAAAAGATTTCTGCTGTGGATAATCCTGAAAAATTACCACCATCCCGCAATAAAAGAAGAAAATGCACCATCTGCAGTTTGGAAACGGATAAGTCGGCAGTTAGTTGCAGATACTTACTTACTGGACACAAAGATCGTGATAAAATTTCAAAACTTTTAACGGGGGATAAAAATATCAAGAATATAAAAAGTTTTCCTCTGACTAAAATACACCCTCCAATTGATATTTTAGTTTTGCTTTAAATAGCAAAATATTTTTTCCTTGCCCGCATGCATCGGATCTTTCTCAAATAGGGCAGTCTTCTGTGGCTGAGTTTGCAAAAAATTTCCATATCTCGTACCATATTAAGGAGCGGTTAAAATGTTTACTACCACGATTTTTTTTTCTTTAATTCAGCACATTTGCATGACGTTTGAATTCAAGATCTGATAGTGGCTTCATTCTTCCATGCGCAAGGACTAACACAATGAGACGAGCGCCGACGTATACTTTGTCCAGGGCGGCTAATAAACGATGTAACTTATTTAAGTAAAAATTTACTCTTTATTTTTTCATGTATTGCATTGTGTTTTTTTTAGTGTATATACTTACCTACATTTCTCCTATTATTGGGCAATATGCCTGTTGGGAAATAAATGTTTATTATTATTATTATTATTATATTTGTTGTTCCTACTTCTGCTATTAATTTCAATTTATAGTTAGTACTTTGAATTAAGATCATTAAATCTTACTGTTTATGCTTAGATTTCTATTTCGGTTCAGTTCAATGCTTTTCTTTTTTGCATTTTGTTTTGACTGATTCTATTGTCATTTGACACCACAATAAACGTTATTATTATCATTATTATTAGTATTATTATTACTGTTAACATAACCGGACATATGAAAATAAGCTTTATCTGACATCAGCAAGCAATTAACGATATTCGAGTTTTCAGCAAATAGCCCTTCGAAACGTTGTTGAAGTAGTGATGAAGGCTTTCACAAATTTATCAAATTAAAAGAATATGATGATGCAACTAGATTACAATATTGTAATAAAAATGTTATGGATATATTCAATGATGTACAAATTGGCGATGTTCCTCTTTGCTTCGAACTTGAATCAAAAAAAAATTGTAGACAATGTTGTTCCGATTATCAAACAAAATATCTGTTTTACATTTAGAGCGTGACCTAGTTGATAGGAATTATTAAATGTTCCATTTAACATTTTTGTAAAACTTCTTTTATTTAACCCGCAACTGCAGACTGTGAGACGGCGTCTGAATTCAATTTTGTGGTTCCTCCCCACCCTTAGCATTCTGATCGCTATGCGGTGGTCTAGCTTTGCTTTGGTCAGTATTGAGTTGACAGCCACGGTATAAGTTCGTTGTGCAAAATTTTGGCCTCGATAGAGAATCCTAAAAGTAACAGGGTGTCTGTGAGACGTCAGGTCTGTAGAAATGTTATTATTATTTTTAAGCAATACATAGTGTTAAACTGCATTTTTAGGCGTTTATTATGGATAATTGGAGTGCTCCTGGTCCCTCAAAAAGGGTAAAATATGGTGCCCCGATTTTGAGGAAATTGTGCTAAAATGGATGGAAGAGGAAGGCCCGGACTGTGAAAGCGAAGATGAAGAATCTGATGAGGGGTACATACAAAGTGAACATGATAGTGATTCTGAAATTGAAGGAGAAGAGAATGAGAATGAGACATTACAAGAAGAAAATGAGTAACATCCGCTAAATAGAGAAAGCAATACGAGAAACATTTATGGAAAAAAATCGGTTCAAGTGGTGTGTGGATCCAGTTGTCAAGAAAAATACAAGGACTTTACAACACAACATTGTTGTGGAATTTCCGACACTCAAGAATATGGTAGAAACATACTGTTTAGTAATGACATTTTGGAAATTGCTTTGCAATGGATCAATGCAAGTATCGCCAAACTGAGAAGACGTTAAAAACGAGAGTAGTAGTGACCTTCGTGATTTAGACCTAATTGAATTGCTAGCATTTATGGGAGTTCTTCTTCTAACATCAATACATAACTCAAACTCTGAGGAAGATCCATATTTGGTACAGATGGTTCGCGAAGAGACATTTATCGATGTATAACGAATTCAAATAGATTTGCAATTATTCTCCTTTGTCTGCGCTTTGATGATCCAGAAACACGAGCAGAAAGAAAAGTCAGATCCCCTCGCACCTGTTTCTCAGATATTTGATAAATTTATTATTTCCATGCAGCGTGCGGAAAGTTCCCATTCTGAGTCGGTCATTGTAGATATGGCAAGCAATAATGCCTTCAAACATTTCTGAAAATGAGCTTTACTAACTACACCACTTTTGAAATTATTATCTGATCAATTCGTATGGCTGAATGCGAAAGAATGGAGATATAAAGATTGTATCGATATCAAGGCTGTGTGCACATACAACGCGATTCATGATCAATTAAACAATTTAGTCGATGTATCACGATTGCAAACCAACTCAACTAAATTATTGCGTCGATGAACAATCGACCGTGTGCTCCCAGTCTTAAGGAAACTATTTTAATAACGTACATTTCAATGTGGCGCTCTTTATTTTGAACTATTTTAGATTAGCATTACTTCTCGCCATTGAAAGGCGAGTTGTTTTTACCACTGAAGGCTTATTTTCAATGTCAAGAAAAGTGTCCCATGCTTATTTTAAAATTCTTTGAAAATCCAGTGACAGAAGCTTGGCTACATTTTATTAACACTCAGGCTTCAATATTTCATAAAGCTATTACAACAATTGAAAATCAAACGGCGTCTTTATTTTATGAAATTGCATCAACGGAAGCTCTGAAAGCTTCAATATCTTGCTTAATATTGAGTAGAGGATAACTTTATTCCAATAAATGTTAAAAAAACTCTAGAAAAACTTGAAGAGAATGGAGACGTGTCACGACACGAAGTTATTGAATTTCGAGAAGCTATTGTTTCATTTTATCGGACTGCTCTTACTTATCTGGAGAAATGGACAAAAAAAGTATTTCAGGAGATGGAAACGTACAGCTGGATCATATTAAATGAAATCCCTTCTTGGAGTCAAGTTGAAACAGCCTTTTTGTTAATTAATAAAATGATACCAAATCATAAATTATTGGAAATTGATATATATGAGGAATATGTTTACCTTAAACAATATATCAAGATGTGTATATATCGTTCGTTGTGCAGACACACATTTATTTCGCAGTCTTTAACTTGTTCTTTTGCCGAGAAGAAAATTGTTATTAATAGTGCGAATTACACCATTGTGTAGTTTAGAGGATTCCCTATGTATTAGTGTTAAAAGCAAGAATATTTGTGTTGTAATTTTGTGTAATTTGTGTGGTAAGTTTACCGATAACTCTTCCACAATTGCATCTCTGTATCTTTTTACAAAAGCTTTTTATGTATTGCTTTTTTTTCCTGGATTCTTTTTCACTAGGAGTGTTGTAGTTTATTCACCTCAGGGCTCTTTGTTTATGTTTATTTTTACTTGATATTGATGTTTCATTTATTTGCATATTACTACTATAGCAACCTTATATACATTTTTTCTTGTCCTACTGTTGCCTCTTTGTTCCCTGTTTGTCTATCTGTAAAGTCGTTGTGAAGGGCACCTCAACGTGAAGCGTGTATCCCCGTCTTTCCCTTACAAATTAATCGCTGCCAAACAAGAAAGAAAAAAAAAACATGTCACTTTGCCATTGTTGCCGAACGGAAATTGAGAAACATAAATCAGTTACATGCTTTGTTGTACGAGAAGTGGAACAATGTCAACTAAGAAAATGCAATATACTCATACATGGTGTACCAGAATCAAACGCACCTCAAAGTACATCGAGGATTGAAAACGACAAGAAATATGCGAGCAACGCTATTAAGCTAATATGTCCAGATGCCGATACCGATGCTATCAAGCCGATGAGATTAGATTAGATTATAATGCAAATCGTTCTTTTCCGAGACCTCTGAAGATCTCCCTGCGGGATGCAGCTACTGCTTTGAAGTTAGTCAGAGGTGCAAAAAAACTAAAAGAAGGTGACTCCTACAGAGGAGTATCTATATCTACGGATAAAACACCAAGGCAGATGGAGGAGTATAGGGGACAGGAATTGCAAAGGCGTTTAAATAGTGGCGAAACCAATTTGAAAATCAAATACATTCAAGGTACACCAAAAATAGTCCTGGAAAACTGATTACCTCCAGGAGATTGCGAACATGTAGATGCTAAACGGATACTCTAAAATGTGTGTTGTCATGTAGATGCTATTACCAAAATGTAAGGAGTATGCGGACTAAGAACGTTAAGTTTTATACACACACCTATGAAAGTAGATTTGAAATTCGTGAATTATTAGTTTAGTATTATCGACCAACGCTTCGGCGCTACCTTCTCCTAAAGAGCTAAATACCATACATCCATTGCAGTTGTACAAGAAGAAATTTATTTGTGATTCTCACTTTTCGTTATTCTGTAAACAGGAGGGCAGTTATCGTTTAAGATATCAAAGCATCCCAACAATCAATCTACCAGGTAATTTTCTTAACACTTACATAAATGAATGTCATTTGAGAGAAATGTTATAGGTTTCACTGGGGAGCCAAATTTAAGAAATTCTTTATACTCGTATTTTTCGGGGCAGAAACCGCTACCACAGACACCGAGTGCACATTCTGGACAAGAGACTGGCACATATACATTATGTATACATTTTGCTCTAATGGAATAGTATTAATTTTCAGAAATCCCAATTCCTGCAGATTTACCTTCAACATCGGCAGACTCACATTCATCAACTAACCTTGCTAAAGAGGATGTAGCAGGCCCTTCATATTTATTAAGGATGGAACAGTCATCTGAAAGTGTCAATATACCATCATCTGTCAAGGATATCAAATCAGGTAAAAACGCACAAAGTAGACATTCCTCTACAATGATTTGGAGCACACATTCACTGCTTTCTCAACTAACAGAATAACTTTTTTTTTATTTCAGTGGAAAACGTTTATGTCCTCATATTCAACACGAAAATAGAATGTTTCTAATGCTTCATGTTTTACAGGTGTACAGAACAATGATGTGGTTGTAGGCCCTGCCACAGAGCCAATAAAACGGGTAATCAAAAGAAAGAAAAGAAGTAGGTGATGTGCGTATAAAGCATTGTAAATAAAAAATATGGGGTTATTGTAAAAATGATGTAAAACGCGGTTTTAGAACACCTATTGCAGCAGCCCTATAAGTACATTATATGAAAATTCTTGAACTAAATATGTAATAGTTTTTGTATGTAAAAAGTAATTACGATAATGTTCTGTTATAATAAGAAATGCTTTTAATTATTTTTGTTTCCAAGGTTTTTTAAAAGCAGCACTGGTTCAGCACGCCAAACATTTGACTCCAGAAAGTATAGGCTTGTATAAAGTTATCAAATCTATAAGGAAACGAGAAGCATATTTGTCAAGAAAATGTAAAACACTTTCTCTTCGAGTAAAGTATTTACAAGACTATCAACAAACGAAAGAACACAAGATCCTTTCTAACATGAACAAATGTGCACGAGATTTTATCGAAGCTCACTTACGTAACTATAAACGTGCAGGAGTTGGGAGAAGATTTAAGCAAGATGAGAAAATATTAGCTCTGGGTATATGGAAGTCAAGTCCAAGAACATATAGAATACTGAGAAGTATATTCAGCCTGCCCTCGAAAAGAGTCTTGCAAGCTATGTTGAAGAAATTCCAGTTTGAAGCTGGAATAAACGAATACATTTTCAAAACATTGGAAATAAAAGTGGAGCAGATGACAACTGAGGATAAATACTGTGCTTTGCTGCTGGATGAAATGCAGCTCGCTACTCATATAGACTACAGTGTAAGCGACGACTGATTTCTGGGATTTGAAGATTTCGGTTCTAGAAACGGCACAAAGATTGCGGACCATGTGCTAGTTTTCATGCTACGTGGACTCTGCAGCAAGTGGAAACAATCAATTGCGTTTTACTTTGTGCATAGATCTATTTCCAGTGCACAATTATCTGTTACTATAAGGGACGTGATAAGGAATTGTAGAAAAATTGGGCTCTGCATTGTAGCAAGTATTTCGGACCAAGGCAGTAGTAATAGGGGTGCAATCAATATGCTGATGAAGGAAGCAGAAGCAGAAGGATTCGCGGAAACAAAAATATTATGGGGTATTTGGTGGACAACGATGAAATTTTTCATATTTATGACCCACCACATTTGTTGAAGTGTTTCCGAAATAACTTTATGGAGCACAATATCTCATTTAGTTAGCAAAACACCAGGAAGATGGCGAAATGGGAAGACATCGTATCATTTTACGAAAGTGACAAGGGACATGATGATATTAGGATGGTCCCTAAACTTACCGATTCTCATATCTACAAGGGAAAAGTTTCCAAGATGAAAGTTTCATTTGCCGCGTAAATTTTTAGCCAACGCTCTCTGCATTAATGAGGAAATTTGCGGGTCATTGTAAGTAATTTTTATGAATTTGTTTTTTATTTTCTTATTATATGTGTGAATGTAGCCATTCCGAACGTGATCACTTTAAACGAAAGTGCTGCTGACACTGCTGACCTCCTGTTGTTTATTGACAAAGTATTCGACAGCCTCAACAGCTCTTCTCTACAGCCCATAGAAGGAAAACTCTTAAGAGGGGCCGTAACTAGAGAGTCGGCACATTTGGATTTTTGGGCTGAGGCTATTCAAATTTTCTCCTCTATTAAGTTTTATAATAAACAAACAAATACTGAAATTAAAACCTCACCGCCAACTCTGGCAAATCGAATTTTCACCCTGAGAAATGTAAGGAGTGTTTGGTTCACCCTGCAAAAAAGGGGATTCCGGTTTTTATGTTTACGAAATTTAAATCAGGATCCTCTCGAAAATCTCTTCGGATGCATTCAACAGAATGGATTTAGGGATGTCAACCCCACATGTACCAATTTCAAGTTTTTATTAAAAACCACGATTTTAAACAACTTTTTGAATGTCTATTCACACCACTTCAACTGCGAAGAAGATGTTAGTCAACATTCACTGGAGACATTTCGAACTATACTACATTCTAACCAAGATAAAAGGAATATGGAAAACCTAACTATTCCTGTTTTTGAAATAAATACTGCAGATGATAACATACTTGCAGTGAGTAGTCAAACGTACGTCGCTGGATACATGGCAAAAAAAATTATGCAAAAGGTGGGTAAATGCGATACATGCAAGGCGGAGTTGTTTGCAGAGGAATACAATCCTGATCATGCTATACAAGTCGGAACCTACGCACCAGGCGCGCTGTGTTTATCTCATACATATTTTAGCCTAATTTTTCGTAAAATTCTGCATGCTATTGTATTAATTTTGCTGGAAATAGTTGATAAAGCCAATATTTCATATATTTTAAAACAAGTTCTACAAAATGTTAAGCATACCCTTTCGTGCCAAAAGCACGACATTTATACATATCTTATAGAGAATACAATGTTATTTATGTGCCGGTTATGGGCTAAGAATATTAATAGAATTCTAAAAGGAAGTAGTTGCGTCAATTTTAATGACACAAGAGATGCCATAAAAATAAAGGCATATGATTATTTTAAAAAACAGAAATGTAAAAAATAGTAAACGTTTTTAAAATTATTGTGTAATAATATACTATAGCATCAAAATCGTTTCATTTGGTATTGTTATAGTTTGCATTATGTATAAATAAGATATCTTACATTAACAGTTTGTATTATTGAGCATATCCCTTTTCAACAGAATATCAACAAAAACATAGTATTAACATGCGCAAAATACATTCATCACGAATATCTGGTAATAAATTCATTGAAAATTTAACGAACACTTATACGTGTAGGGTTTTACAACTAAGATTCGCAATTTTCAATAACTGTAGTTATATATTTACCTTTGCGACTGGCTAATACTACATTTTTGTTTTAAATTTTATCGAGTATTACGTTCTAAAGATTTTATTCATATTTTTATAACAAATAGAACAAAAAATAGTTTTTTACAAGTCACAAAGTGCGCGGAAGTGAAGTATTTATATTGTCTATGTCGCTTAATTATAAATTTGTTTAATTCCGGATATTTCTTTTATAATTGCTATTTTTTGGTGTTATTCACTGATAACAACAAAAATACCTATCTATTATTTTAATACAATTAATTCGACCGACACTACGGCGGCACTTATCTATAAGGTTTGTAACTTATAAATGTCTAAATATTACAGGCCGTAATTTTCCACCCCTGTTTATACATCTATATGCTCGGAAACCCACGAGATAGTCGCCATAACAGAAACTTGGTTGTTGGAAGAGATTTCTAGCTCCGAGTATTTTCCAAGAGCTTTCACAATTTATAGAAGCGACCGAAGACTTGAAGAAACATCAAAACAAACTGGTGGCGGAGTTTTGTTAGCTATTAAGGACTATATCGTCACATATCCTATTGATTTATCAACTCTCAATAATGTGTGTACCTTTATCGATATCGTAGGCTGTAAGTGTATTCTTAATAATTCTTTTGTTGTATATATTTATGTTTTTTACATACCTCCTTATGTATCAACCGAAGCTTTCGAATGTTTTTTGGATGACTTTGAATTAGTTAACGAAAATAATTGCAATATACTTATTCTGGGTGATTTTAACGTAGCAAATTTTAATAAGCCGGAAGTACATGATATTCGTAGTAACATGATCGTACGTATCTTTATTGAATTTACCAACTTGTTTCAACAGCGTAGAAAATTCCAATAATCGTTTACTTGATTTAATCTTAAGCAGCTTTACAGTTAATGTATCTAGGGATGAACAACCACTACTACCTGAGGACTCTCACCATCCTGCTCTGATAGTTAATTTATTACGCTCGGAGACTATGCCTACTTTCGCATCTTGTTCTACAGCAAAAATATATAATTTTAAGAGAGCTAATTTTATAAAGTTATATGATGCTCTGGTACAAACTGATTGGTCCTTCTTATCAGATATCGGGGACGTTAATATAGCATGTGAACCGTTTTATAGTAAACTTTATTCTGTGTTTGATCGTTGCGTTCCTCTACAAAAAGCTAACACTAATAACTATCCTCCATGGTTTAACTGGGAAATAATTAATAATATTAAACTTAAAGCATATCATTTCAAACGCTACAAAAAAACAAACAATACAAACTCCTTAAATCAATTTAAACTCCTTAGAGCTGTAACTAAGAAACAAATTGAAACTGCGTATAAAGCTTATATAACCAATCTCGAAGCCTCTATATTTTGCGATCCTTAGAAATTTTGGAATTTTGTCCGCGATAAACGTGGCAATTCGCGCATATCTGGCTCAATGTTTTGGAACGACGATAAATTTGAAGATCCTCAGAAAATAGTCAATGGTTTTGCCGCTTACTTCTCCAGTGTATATATGCCTGGTATACCTGGTGATTACCAAGTAACTTCTCAACCGTCTATTTCTTTAATTCATATTCCCACTGTAACCGAAACTAAAGTTCCACTTGCTATTAAAAAATTGAAAAACAAAATGACCTCCGGTCCAGACAGTATTCCCAGGTCCTTGGTGAGAGATTGTAGCATCATTCTGGCACAGCCTTTAACGATCATTTTGAACTTATCTCTAACCACCGCCGTTTTTCCTATCTTATGGAAGGTGTCTAGGATATGTCCGATACTTAAATGTGGACCAGCAGCAGATATTACCAACTATAGGCCAATATTTCTTTTAGACAATTTTGCAAAGGTGTTCGAGAGCGTGTTGTACTCACGGATCTATCCTCATCATCAAAAGTTGTATCTCTCCCGATCGACATGGCTTCATGGAGAAAAGGTCAACTGTTATCAACTCGATGTACTTCACTCACGTTGTGTCAAATGTTCTAGATGTTCGTGGTCAAGCGGATACAGTCTACACTGATATTTCAAAGGCATTTAATAGAATAAATCATACCATTTTAATCAAGAAGTTGGACCTCTTTGGTTTCAGCAATCATCTTGCAGCCTTTCTTTCATCTTATCTTCATCAACGAATGCAATACGTCTTCTACAATGGTTTTTCATCTGTTCGATACACTGCAATATCTGGAGTACCACAAGGGTCTAATCTAGGTCCCTTCCTCTTTATTTTATTTATCAATGACTTGCTTGACTGTATTGACTATAAAAGTGTATTTTCGCTGACGATCTAAAAATCTTTTGTGAAATTAGTAGTGTAGACGATTGCTGTTACTTACAGAATCAGATTAATAACATTTCTCGATGATGCATTGATAATAGACTTGAGATGAATGCTTCCAAGTGTAATGTGGTGTCATATTCTAGGAAAACAAACATTCTTCACCATGCTCTTGATAACCCTCTACTCAATCGTTGCTTGTCGATAAAGGATCTAGGAGTTTATTTTGATCCTTCCTTTACCTTCACGCCACATCGAAATCATGTTGCTTCGTCAACTCTAAAAGCACTAGGTTTTGTTATACGAAACTCCCGCTTATTTTAAGTTGACACTGCCAAACTTTTATTCAATACCTACATTAGAAGCAAACTTGAATATGCTAGTGTAGTGTGGTGTCCGCACTATACATCTCACATGGCGCTGCTTGAGAAGGTCCAGCGTAAATTTCATAAATATTTGAATTTATAACTGAAGGGACGTATCCACTTCGAGGCATGGATCATAGTTTTCTCCTGCAAAAGTTTGAAACGGAATCATTACAAAAGCGTCGTCAACTTAATAGTATAAAATTTTTATACAACATCATGAACAACAATATTGATTCTGCTTACTTGTTGTGACAGTTGAATGTACTAGTACCTAGACTTTCTGCCTGTTCAACCCCAACATTTTATATCCCAACAGTTACAACCAATACGACGTATCACTCTCCACTATTAACCATGACCCGAAATTTTAATGCGATATCTCAGTTCTGTGACATAAATTATAATTCAATGAATGAAATTATCGATATTGCTAGGACACACTTGCAGTAGATCTTAGTTAATGTCTAGTTAATATTTAGTTTATGTTTAATTATTGTTATTGTCAATGTTGTAGAGTGTTTTGGAAGTTGTTTGCAACAATGTTTTTCTTTTGTATTTTTATATTAAGGTGTCTGCAATTGAATTTAAACTTTGTCCGTTGTTTGGATCTTGTAATCTGTTGGACAATAAAGTTGTGTTATTATTATTATTATTACTATTATTATATCACGGAAGAAAAAATATTGGAATGGTCAAAAAATAAGACGTGCCCAGTTCAGAGGTGGATGGAAATAACTGCATATTTTAATAAGAACTAGATTCCTTGTCCAAATGTTTTAAAATTGCCAGAGTTTTTCTTTTGTCTTCCTGGCACTAATGCTGCAACTGAGCGATGAAAATTGCACAGATTTTTATGAGATCAAAAAAGAAAAAGATGTTCTAAGAAATATTCATGCTTCAGAGAAATATAAGGCTACTTCATCAAAATAATTTAGAAGTTTTACAAATTTATTATTTTGTTTAAAAATGAATACTGCGTTTTGATTTATTCTTTATTTATTTATTTATCGCGTGATTTCAACCCTACAATCAAGTTGTCCTATTGTGTCATCTTTTCACTCAATGTTAGTGCGTCGTTTACTTTGTTCCGGTCAGTACTTTGGAAATTATTGCGATAATAATGGGATCTCCTTTGTCAAAATGCGTCCCACTGGAAGCTCGTGCAATCATTCGCTACTTTTGTGTGGCAATGAAGGAATTGCCAACCGCAATTCACCGAAGAATTTCCGAAGCTTATGGCGAGGTTATGTCACGCAAGCAAGTGTCGGTTTGGTGTTCAGAGTTTCGAAACGGTCGGACAAACTTAGATGATCTTCCAAGATCTGGAAGACCGAGAACGTCTCTGACGGACCGAAACATCCAGCGGGTTCAAGAACACATCATCACCGACAGACGTTTGACAATTCGAGAAATGGCATCCGAACTGTACATTCCGAAGACGGTAATCCACGACATTGTCCACAACAAGCTTGACTACCGAAAAGTCTCTGCACGGTGGGTGTCTCAGCAACTCACGGATGCGCATAAGGGAGCGAGACTTGCATGCTCTTTGGAAAACCTGCAACGTCACCATAACGGCCCCTCGTTTCTTATGGATATTGTAACCGGAGATAAGACGTGGGTTCATCACACGGCGTCTGAGAGCAAAGTTCAAAATATGGCATGGAAGCATTCCGACAGTCCACCTCCCAAAAAATTTCGCGTTACTCCATAGGCTAAAAAAATCCTTGCTACAGTTTTTTGGGATTGTAAAGGCGTCCTTCTGCTTCAGTTTAACCGTTATGGCGAAACTGTAAATGCGGCAGCATACTGCGAAGCCCTCGATAAATTACGGGAAGCGATCCGACGAAAGAGGCCTGGCCTACTTATTTGTGTAAAAATAATTGTTTTCACATCATGTAAGGTTTCGTTATGTGTACTTTGGTGTTATAAATAAAACTGTCACTGAAATGCTTTTGTGTTTAGTAAAAATGCCAAGGAAGACCCCACTAAGTAGATGCAGAAAGCGTAGTAAGCTGTCTACGGCAACGAAGAACGTCTGGCACAAAAAAAGGAACTTCGATGGTAAGTCCAATAGGATAACGGTACAAACAATCATTTACACAAACTGATTTGTGCTAAGAATTACTTTGAAATAAATTGTAAAGTTGATGTAGAAGTGTTGACCAAGTGGGACAATAAAATTGTTTGTTAGAGTGCTATGCCAGATGAATCGCCAAAAAGGGACGTTGAAAACGTTGCTCATGGATCTACACCAGATGAATGGCACCCAAATGGCGAATATGATAGGTAATCTCCTAGAGTAAAGTAGTAAAAGTTGATTTAGTTACAATTTTATAGGCTCATAATTTGAAAAAAAAATTCTGTTAGATAATTGTCTTTTTAGATTTGTATTCAAACATATAATTTTTATTTTAGCATAACTACACATTAGATACGGAGACAATAAAACCTGTAAATACAGAACCGCTTATAGAGGGTAATAGAATAGTTGATATAAATTATTTCTTACTGGAGGTACTAAGAATCCAGTATGAGCATGCAAAGAAATGCACATTCGGACAGTTGCAACCTACAACTGAAAAACGATATGGTCTACTTTCTGCAATTGAAGTAAAATGTTTGTTTTGTATCAAACTTTTCTCCGTTAGTATTCAACAAAATAATTCTAATATGGAGACTACCTTAAATACAGCTTTTGTCCGGGGTATTTTGACAAGTGCAAGCATATACCAACAAGCGACTGGCATTCTTTCTGTCTTAAATGTGCCCAGTATTACCTACAAACGTTTCCGAAAAATTGAAACTAAAATAGGCGATCATTGGAAAGATGTTTTCTGGAGTTGTTTGGAAGAAGCGGGGACGGAGGAATATAAAATAGCTGTTGAAAAACAACAATTCAGCGCAGATGGAACTACCTGGATTACTTTCCATTGTGATGGGGGATGAAGTAAAAGATCTTAAGGTCATTCATATAATGCATTATCTGGAACAGTAAGTAACGAAAATAAATTCAGTGATAGTTCATCACAGGAGGTTTTAGCTCAAGTCATACACTATCATTGATTAAGCTCATCACCATCACTAAAACTTATTTGTTTTTGTAGGCTGTTGTAATTGGTAAAGAAACAGGAAAAGTGCTTTACGTGGGAGTGAGAAGTAAATATTGTTATATATGTGCACGCGCACTAAATTTACAAAAACAACCTCAATCACACAAATGTTTTAAAAATTGGGGTGGGTCATCAGCAGGTATGGAATCTGATATAATAGTTGATGCATTTAATAAAAGTGTCTCCATGCATGGTGTAAAGTACTTAAAATTTATTGGTGATGGCGATTCCAGTGTATATTTTAAAATCAAAGAATGTGTTTTTTATGGAAATGAAGTTGAAAAAATGGAATGTGTTAACCACCTTGTTAAAAACTATGGAAAGTCATTGTATAAAATTAAATCAAATACTGACACACCTGCTATGGCAAGAAAAAATTTAACACAAGATAAAATTACAAAATTGCAACAATTTATAAAGTATGTAGCTCAAATTAACAACGAAGTGGAAATCTTGACAGCAGATATTTCTACTTCTATTTACCATATTTTTGGCGACCATCGAAATTGTAATGCACGATATTGCAACGTAGTGGGTTTGCTTAATCCCAAGTCAAGTGAACTATCAAGCACATGCCTAATCTATTATTTAAAAGGTAAATGTTAATCTATAATATATTTAATATAAATACAAAGCTTCTTGCAGAAACCTTGGATGCTGTTATATCTAAGGCACATAAACTTGTTCACTATGAGAATAATAACAAAGCAGAAACTTATATGGCTCTTTTAGCTATGTACAATAGCGGAAAACGGCTAAATTTAATTCAGAAAGGTTCGTTTGAAACGCGCAGTTATCTACCAGGACCAAGATATGACACGGGTAGCAATTTGGAATTTGATTTCAAGAGACCAAAATTGATTCTGCCATTTATTACTTACAGGGTTCGCGTGGCAAGAGGATGCTTTCAAAAATATAACTGGTTGTGATCTAGGAGTATTTTCTTTGAAAAGGAAGAAAGAATATGAACAAAAACGGTGAAACAGAAAGGCTACAAAGAGGACTAAACCATTATAGATCAAGAGTGCAAATAGAGATTACGGCCCCAATGCAATGCAACCTTTGCTTAGTGTTATGTGCTAACTTCACTCCATTAGAGATATATAATCTGTATGTGTGGGATACGCACGTTGTTCTTAGGTAACCTGCAATAGCCATTTTTGTGTTCGTTAATTAAAACATATTAAAAGTAATCTCCGTATTTTATTCCAAATACACAACATATAATTGGCGACGAGTGGACCCATAGTGAATTGAGAATATACTGGTTGTGTAAGTTAAGTAAAAGTTGAACATCGCGTGGGTTAAGTTAGTGCAACCTCAACTTGTGGAAATGGCGCGAAATAATTTTAGCGAATATAACGAAGCGGTAGAACCATTTGAATGTTGGGAAGAAAGATTGCAGCAATACCTTATTGTAAATGAAGTGAAAGAGGAATTAAAAGTCGCAAATTTGATATACCTACTAGGTTCTAAGTCGTATGCAGCATTAAAGACAGCACTATATCCAGACACGCCCAAAAGTAAAACCTATAAAGAGTTAGTAGATACATTAAAGTCAAAGTTTAAACCTACAGTAAGTATTATTGTGGAAAGGTATAAATTTCATAATAAAAGGCAACAGGAGGTGAGAAAATAGTTGATTATGTAGCATCGTTAAAGAATTTGGCAAAATCATGTAAATTTGAGGAATTTTTGGACCAAGCTTTAAGGGATAGGCTTGTATGTGGTGTGTACGATTTAAATATACAGAAGAAATTACTCGGAGAACCAGAAACTCTTTCATTTAGTCAAGCATGCACTATCGCATTGAGTCTAGAGACTGCAGACATACAAAGCAAATTAGTGCAGGGTTCAGTTCCAGTGTCATTAAAGCAGTTGTCAGTAAATAAGGGCAGAAGCAGCCAGGAAGCAAGAGAATCTAGCAAGAAAGGAGGTAATGAAAACCGAGCATGTTATAGATGTGGTCGATTTCATAATCCAAAGTCATGTCTGGCGCGGAATTGGGAATGTTATAGTTGTAAAAAGAAGGGTCATATTAGCTCTATGTGCCAGAAGATGAAGAAGAAAGCATTAAACAAGGTTGAAACAGAAGAATTGGCAGACGGGGAAAGTGAAGACTCTATTGATATTGGGTTCTTAGGCAAGCTAAGCACACTTGATAGTGAAAAACCAGCCAGGGTGTTAGTTGAAATCGAAGGGATAAAGATGAATATGGAAGTGGATACTGGTGCATGTAAGACGGTAATTCATGAAATAGATTTTAAGTCTCTGTTTGGCAATAAGCCATTGGAAATTGTGAAATTTAAATTGAAAGTGGTCACAGGCCAAAAAGTGAATGTATTAGGGCAAGTTATGTTAAATGTTAGTTATAAGGAACAAAAGTATAAGTTGCCATTATTAGTTTTAAGCTGTGAAAATAAGTTTGTACCATTATTAGGCAGGAACTGGTTAAATAAGTTATGCCCTTATTGGAAAAATACTATTTGTGCGTTAGACACTAATTTTGTACACGATTCAAATATGTCAGAGTCAGAGGTAAAGCAAAAGTTTTCAAAGGTATTTTCAGTTGATCCAAAAGCTTTTATTAAAAATTTTAAAGTTGAATTTAAATTAAAGCAGAATTTTACTCCTATTTTCCATAGAGCTTATAATTTGGCTTTTGCTTTAAAATCTAAGGTGGAAAATGAATTAAATGAGTTAGTTAAATCAGGGGTTTTAACAAAAGTGAGTCATAGTAATTGGGCAAGTCCCATTGTAGTAGTGCCGAAGAAAAATTCTAACGAAATCAGAATTTGCGTTGATTTTAAGAAAACTATTAACAGAGTAATTGAAACTGACCATTGCGTGTTACCAATACCAAATGACATATTTGCTAACTTGAGCGGAAAAAAATATTTTACCGTAATTGATTTGAAAGGAGCTTATCAACAGTTACAAGTAAGTAATACCGCCAAAGAATTACTTACGATAAATACCCACTTGGGTCTCTTTAGATATAATAGGTTGACGTATGGTGTGAGTTCAGCCCCAGGTATATTTCAATCAATTATGGATGGTATTTTGGCTGGATTACCTGATACTTACTGTTATCTTGATGATATTTTAATAGCAGGTGCATCATTAAATGAATGTCATAGAAATACCTTAAATGTTTTCAAGCGACTAGACGAGTATAATGTCAAAGTGAATGAAAAGAAATGTAAATTTTACAGATCGTCTGTTGAATTTCTAGGTCACATAATTAGTGAAGCAGGAGTAAGTCCAACAGAAGAAAAATTGAATAGTATTATGGATGCCCCAAGACCGCAAAATAGTACACAGTTAAAATCGTATTTAGGGTTGCTAAACTATTATGCAAAATTTTTGCCTATGTTGTCACATAGATTAAAGCCACTATACGATCTTTGTAAGGCAAATGTAAACTTTGATTGGTCTCCAGAGTGTGAGTATTGTTTTAGAGAAAGCAAAGAATTATTATTGAGCAATAAAGTACTGGTCCATTATAACCCAAGCTTACCTATTTTTATCACGTGCGATGCGAGTTCGTACGGAGTAGGGGCAGTACTTAGTCATGTACTTGATGGAGAGGATAGACCAGTGCTATTTGCGTCGAGTACATTGTCGCCAACAGAACGAAAGTATTCCCAAATCGAGAAAGAAGCGTTAGCTATATTGTTTGCAATAAAGAAATTTCATAAGTATATCTACGGTAAGCATTTCACGATAGTAAGTGATCATCAACCTTTGAAGTTTATTTTTGGCCAAAATAAAGGCATACCTATAACAGCTGCTTCTAGAATACAGAGGTGGGCCATAACATTGTCTGGCTATAATTATGACATAGTATATAGGAAAGGAAAGTTAATTAATAATGCGGATGCCTTATCCAGATCACCCGCAAACCGCAAAACAAGCATTTCGGATACACTATATTCATTTAGTTTATATGAAACGATGCCCTTAGACCATACAGACGTTGCTGAATCTACAAAATGCGATACAGTTCTATGTAAAGTAATGGATCTCACGCTAAGAGGATGGCCAAACTCAACCACTGACAGTGATTTGAAACCGTATTATGTAAAACGACACGAATTATCTGTTGAAAGAGGTTGTCTCTTTTGGGGAAGTAAAAGTGATACCCAAATCACTTAGATCAGAAGTATTAAGTCTAGTGCACGAAGAACATATAGGAATAGTACGAACTAAAATGTTATTGCGTTCGTCGTGCTGGTGGCCTAACTGTAATGACGATATCGAAGAAGTTATTTCGAACTGTGACGTCTGTCAGCAAACTCGAAATTTTTCGAACAACGACTTTATATCATGGCCAGTAGCTGCCAATAATTTCCATAGAGTGCATGTAGACTTCTTTCACAAATATGGCAGCACATTTTTGATTTTTGTGGATAGTAAATCTAAATGGATAGACGTTAAATTAATGAAAAACGGAACAACAGCTGAAGAGACAATTCTGAAACTGAAAGAGATATTGTCGGTAACGGGATTGCCATTAGAACTTGTAACTGACAATGGTCCGCCTTTTAATTCAGTTAAGTTCGTTACCTTTTGCCAAGCCCATGGTATCAAGCCTGTAAAAGCACCGCCGTATCATCCGCAGTCGAATGGCAGTGCCGAAAGAAGTGTTCAAACTATTAAAAAAAGTTTGGAAAAAACTTTATTTGGTCAGGGTCAAAATATACCGTTAAATGAATTGGAAAGTAAGATAGTAAACTTTTTATTTACTTATCGTAACACTCCAACTGCGTCGACGGGAACAAGTCCTGCCGAGTCCATATTTAAATTCAAATACAGCATGATAATGTAATTGTATTATAAGCAGGCTTTGGGAAGAATATATTCTCGACCCCACTAATTCATGTGACTCCATGTCTTTCTATGCTCCTCTATGTTGTATCAAGTGGCGGGGCTGCCTTTGTGACGTTTCCCATATTTTTCCCGAAGCCTGATTTATAAGTTGTGATATTTTGCTTGCCTGCATGTTGCATCATTTCTGTACACACTTAGAATTTTACATTTCATGAGGATCTTTGGATATTAGGTTACACCAGAGTAACAGTGGCAACTTTTTATAACTACTCTAGGACAATTCAGCAATCCAATTTTTATTAAAGAACGAAATTGCCGTTAACAGCGTCAAATTTTGGATACGTTGTGAAAAGAAAAAAAAAGTTGAATGTGCATCACTAATGAAGAGAATCATGTACAGTACAAACTTATCTACTGCACCAATACAATTGGAAGAAAATTTGAAGCAACTGCTCGTACAAGATTTGAAAAAGAATGGAATCTTCCAGTAAATGCTGCTGGACCATTTGTTGATATAGAACATGGATTTTCAGGAGCTTCTCCAGATGGTATTTAAAGTTAATACATGCTATCTTGTTCGTCTACGTCAATGCTTATTTACTTTCAGGATTAATTGAAGATGCTATAGCCGAAATTAAATGTGCATATAATATACATAAAAAGCAAGGGACTATAGAAGACGAAGTAAATTGTAACAAACAATTTTATTTAAAACGAAATGATTCTGGAGAGTTCAGATTGAAAACAACCCACAATTATAATTACCAGGTAAGTTTGTACATCTATGAGAAAAAAGGGCTTATACCAAGCTCGTTCAAATTTCTTTAGATTACTATTTTTTACATATACTTTTTGTAATTGTTGCATCGTGCACAAAATGATTAAAATAACTCATCTTTTAATCATCACAACCCCGATATAATTATGGACTTCAGCTATTCATACAAAACTATGTTACTATGATTGTGTTTTTAGGTCTAAGGACTATCAAATATAACCCGAAGAAATACTTGCTACTTTATTGTATATGTAAATCAACAGCAACCAATTTTTGTCGAAAAAGTTATAAGAGACAGAAGTACATGGGAACAAATGCTGCCAAAATTAAAAGATTTCTATATGGGATGTGTCCTTCCAGAGCTGATCCAGAATTTCATGGAAAGAGGAATTCCATGTCATCATCAAATTCCAGATAATCCAGAAGTTTCTTAAATTGGAACACATTTCGCCGTTAGATCCACTCATAGCGCATGTACATTGTGATCAAGAATGATTGATGGTCATGTGATGACTGTATTTTCGTTATGGTATCTAAATTACTTTCTAACGGAACATTTATAGTTCTCTTCTGGCATTGGCACCCTCTTCATAGGCATGCAGATAAAATTATCAGTCGTCATTTTAGCGACCACTCTTTATTGTTAGCATTCAATTTGAATTTTATCATTTTTAAAACCCAATATAAGCGCTTGGCTTATAGGGATTCACCTCTATAAAATTTATTGCTGAAAGCATCAATGTAGTCGAACTCGGTGGCGTAGTGACTTGCATGTCAGCTTCTGAATCCAAAGGTCGCGGGATCAAATCCAGCACGGACGGTGATTTTAAAATGCAGTTAAAATCTTCGACATGACTTCTCGGATAGGAAACATAACCGTAGGTCCCTTGTCAATACGATGTTTGGCATGTTAAAAATTCTTCCTGGAGGTGGAATTAACCCCAAATTTGGCCAGATTCTAGTTGAGTGTACAAAAGATCTCCTAGGTCGAAGTACAATATAAATGCAAACGATTTCTACATGCGACACTTAGCCCATACAAACAAACAAACAAGCATGCAGGCGTTAATCATTCTCGATCGTGTTCTTATATGTATATGTATAAGAATGTTTTATTGAAAAGTTTCTTTGCCCTTTGTGATGCAAAGTAATGTTATATTTTTTGTGCCTAAAAATTAATATACAGCAAGCAAATATCTAAGAGTTTAAATAAATTTTGAAAAAAAAAAAAATTTATTGTAAATTATAACCCAGAAATGTACAATGTAGTCTGGTCTCTAAGAGCAGGTTTATCCACATTACCTAATAAAAAGAATTATCCTACAACTTAATTTTTTATAAACATAAATCCGAACACATTAAGTGCCCTGTAACTCACGATATTTTGTTCCAGTGCCAATAAATTTGTTCATTTGTCAATTAGTGCAATACGGAATAGCTCGGATTTCTAAATTGCGCGTTCGTTTGTAAAAAAAACTGGTAATCCAATGTTCGTTTCTATATGTTGGGCAACTAGTTTGTGCAGTTCAGTGCAGCTGCCATTATGTTATTTGCCTAATCCAACTTTACTTCATATTACAAAATGACATCCCTTGTAATCACTGAAAGTGAAATACAATTAGTAAATAGTAAGGATTTTTTAATGCTATCGTAATTGCCAATTGCCACCATTCTCAATCTTTTAGGTTATGCATACTATATAAATACCAATTTGTACTGTTCGTTTGTACCCATTTAGAGTAGTTCTGAGCAATCAAAACGATCACGTGATCTTAATCCAATCACACTCTAGAACTAACCCGAGCAAGACAAACAAACCTAATATCTTTTCGATAATTTAAACGGTGCCATCTAGTGGAACATGGCAAAAGTTTCTATGAACTCATCTGAAGTTAGTCGAAATAAAATGGCATATTAACACA
This sequence comes from Dynastes maya, assembly GCA_029619315.2. Lineage (NCBI taxonomy): Eukaryota > Metazoa > Arthropoda > Insecta > Coleoptera > Scarabaeidae > Dynastes > Dynastes maya. The sequence goes on from JAROYE020000002.1 coordinate 48,142,083, forward strand.
GTGTAGTATTGTCACTCTTTCCTTCGATAATTCTCCTCCAACACATTTTTTTATTTTTTAAGTGCACGGTTTTATCGGGAAGAGCACGAAAAAGAGTCCTGTCTCATCTGCGTTATAAATATCATTGGGTAAATAATTTCGCATAATACTCGGTAATTTATTTAAAAATATTTCCACATCTTCTTCATATTATGGTGGTTCCGAAATTTTTGTAACCATCCACATGATGCACTAAATCCGCGAACACCTTAACTTTCGGCAATGTCCTTAGCCTTGCCTTGCACTATTGGTCCTGTAAATTTACGAACTCAAAAAGGAAAACATATTTTTCTCTCATTTTCTTACCTGACAGTGGAATATTTTTATTACGCGCCCTTAAAACCCACTCGTAACACATATTATCGATATTTCTTCCTTCTACCTTTAAGAAAGTCTGTTTTTCTTTTACGTTGACGTTTGATCGCCATTTAGCCAACAAATCTTTTTTTTTCTTGACGATATCTGCTGCTTGGGTCTTGCCAATGTTAAAGCGCTTAGTTATATCACGAACGTTTATTTTTTCCTTCTCGTACACGTCCACTATTTCAATTTTTTGTGTGAGCGTTAAAAACTTTCGGTTCGATGGCATTTCGATAATACAATTGCACCTAATACGCTGAATATTCTAAATTAGGTAAACACGCAAGTTATTGTCAGTCAGTTAGATCAGGGAATTACCCGTGCTGTTATCGCTACTATTGCAGATCGAGAGGGCATTGGCCCACGCTGTCCGCACAAGAGAAATCGGTTCATGAAATCGCACCAAAACTTGGTGTCCGTGTCCGTTCAAGGGAGATTAAGTTATATGTAGTTTCCGTAAGGTAAATTCGGGACCGGCAACATATGTCCGTTTAAGGGAGTTGTCCGTTGATGAGAGGTGTCCGTTATGGGACATTTCACTGTATATACACAGTTGGCCGATGTCAAGTCAGCACTATTTATTACAATTCTAGTGAGATTGTATTGAGATTGCCACCATATCATTGCGAATTAAATCCAATTGAATTGATTTGGGCCCAAATTAAAAATGAAGAGGCATCCAAAAATAGAACTTTTAAATTGGGAGATGTAAAACAACTCTTACAAGAGGCAGTATGCAACATTGACAGTGCTAAATGGGAAAGCTGTAATAATCACGTAATCAAAGAAGAGAAAAAGATGTTCGATTTAGACAGATTAATGGATGATGTACAAGAACCTTTTATTATATCAATTTCCGATTGATATGATAGTGATACCACTTCCTATGAGAACAGTGAAATTGAATACTGTTTTATAGACTTTGTATTAAAACAAATTAACATTATATTTGTCTAAACTTTGACAGTTTTTATTGGTTATAACTACAAGAGAAAATATGATATAGCTCTGTATTGATGAAAGGCAAATTATTTACAACTACAATTTATGTAAATGCAGTTCTCTGTATAATACACGCCCATATTCCCATAAATTTGCTTCGTGTAAATGTGCCTTCTGACGTCACTCCTCTTTATTAACCCTTTCAGTACGGACAACGGATATACCCGTCAGATATAAAAGTTACGCTCCCGACGGCTGACGGATAGATCCGTCAAAAGCTTAATATTATACTTATACGAATGCCGTTTATATGCGACATCTTCAACATCTCAACTTGAAGCACAGACGGCTGGGGGCTATATATACCGAAAAATATTTTTTCCACAGACAGCTGTTGGAATAATCCGTCACTAACGGAAAGATTCGACAACTGCCGATTAAGCAGCGCATGTTTTAATTTAGATCATGAGCGTGGATTCGCGGCAGTTTATCTTATAATGTCATTAGAAGAACACGCTGGTCCTTCCCGAGGTTCTAAAAATGCCAAAAGGCTTAAAATATACAGTAATTTAAATAAATTAGACGGTAATTACTGTGGTTTGAGTGGTCATGATGTAAAAAAAAATTAAACAAATGTAGAGGAGGAGGATTTGTATATCTGTGAGGATGAATCTTTTGTGGATAGCGGTAGCGAATATTTGCCGTCTTGTGCGTGAAGGTGAGGATTTTGAAGAACCCCAGAGCTCTGATGAAAATGCTTAAGAGAGTGAACAAGACAATCAGGACCAGGAAAGAGAAAATTATGTAGTGGGTAATGTAATGGGCCAAACAAATTTAGAAATATTATGGACAAAAAAAATGAGTTAATTCCTTATTTGCTTAATTCGATAATAGTTATTCTGGGTTGCAAAATAAAAATGTGACCGCAGAGTCAAAAGAAATAGATTACTTTTTAAATTTATTCTCAGAAGGAACTGCGTATATTATTGTACAAGACACAAATAAGTATGTAATTCAACAAAAAGCAAAAAACTGGAAAAATATTGACCTTCCAGAACTCTATGTTTTTATAACCTTAACTATGCTTATGCCACGTACTAAAAAATTAGACATGAAGGAATACTGGTCACAAGAGAGTTTACATCACACGCCTATGTTTGGTCGACAAATGTCTACGGACAGATATTTTCAAATACGTTATTTGCATTTTTCAAATAATTAAGAAGCACCATCAGACAATCGTTTGCATAAAGTTGAAAATATATTAAATAAGCTGAAAGAGAATTTCCAAACTCAGTTTTATCCATTCCAAAATCTAGTTATAGATGAGAGTATGGTCCTACTCAAAGGGAGATTAAGCTTTAAGCAATATATTAAAACGAAAAAACATCGTTTTGGAATAAAATTGTATGTTCTATGTGACTGTGAAACAGGTATTGTTTTAGATTTCATAGTACACATGGGTAAAGAAACCAATATTAAAACAAAAGACACCCTTGGCCTTGGCTCTTCTGTTTACTGATAACTTTTATACCAGCCCCTCTTTATCAAGTTTTCTTTTTGATAACAAAATCAATTCATGTGGGACAGTTCGACAAAACAGGAAGCATGTGCCAGTATTTGATCAGAAATTAAAAGGAGGTGAAGTTGATTGGAGAAGCAGTAAACACATATTTACATTTAAATGGAAAGATCGTGTGAAGTAGTTATGATAAGTACTATGCATGAAAATGAAATGGTTACTCTTTCCAAAATAGATAGTACTACAAACAAAAACATAAAAAAGCCATTGGCTGTCCTTGAGTACAATAACCAAATGGGGACAGTTGATAGATCAGATATGATGATAAGCAGCATTGATTGTACTCGCAAGAGCCTGAAATCGTATAAAAATTATTTTACCATACCCTAGATATCTGCCTGCTTAATTCCCATGCAATGTATTTAACGCAATGCACCAAGAAAATTTTATTTGCAAAATGTCATCTAGCAGTTATTCGGCAGTTACTATACTTTATAGAAAGTTATTTTTGTATTTGCTTTTTATATTTCATTTCAAGTTTTAATTTGTATATTTTTTTAGATATAAATCAACACAATTAAAACTAACTCATTATGATCTTGGTAATGAAAGGCTAACACAGCGACACTTCCCTGAATTAGTTCCACGAAAAGAAGGTAGTCAAAAAGCCTCTAGATGCTTTGTTAGCTCCCACACCAGTAAAGGTCAAAAGAGAAGAAAGGAATCAAGCTATATGTGTAAGGAATGTGACGTTGGGTTATGTGTAGTTCCATGCTGCAAAATATATCACCAAAATGCCAAGTATTAAAAAGGACATACCTCTGTAAATTTATTTTATTTTTTGAGCCATTATTTTCGTATGTATGTTGATTTACAATAGCCTGTTTATTTGTTCCAAAATATTTTTCAAATATATAAATATATTTAACAGCTTTAAAATGACTAATTTTGCTGTTCAAAAACAAAAGTAAAAAAAAAAGGATGACGCATATATCCATCATCGAGGCCTATGGCTTTACAAAAACTGCCGGCGGTATGGCTATAAGTGACAAAAAAAGTGGCTGTATTGAAAGGGTTAAAAAATCGAGACAGTTTATAACTGTTTATTTTTCTAAAACCATAAAATGTTTTCAGCAATAAATACCAAAATATAACTTACTTTACCAAATATACTGTAATGTAATCATAGTAAACAAGGTGAATGATTTAACAAATGCAGACACTGCTTTACGATGTCAATGCATTAGAGAGTAATGTCCGCATATTGAACTTTAGCATCAACAATCGAAGACGCTTACCTAAGGAAAAGGTAAAACATAATGAAGGAAAGTTTAATTGGATTAGTATAGTTAGTTACAAGTAGATGTAAGACTACACATGTACATACATACTTAGTAAACAAGAACAATTAAAAATAAAATGAAAAAAACCTTTTTTTTATAAGTCATTACCTGCCCTGAAAGTATATCCTTTTAAATACAACAATGAATTTAATATTGACAATTTACTATTATGATCTTAACCTTAATGATAGGATACAAAGGTTTTTAATATGACTACTAACCTGGTGATCGAATCTTTATACTTGTGCAATCTGTGGCATCTATGGAAATCTAACAATCTTATAAAAAGCAACTTTTAAGCTTTGGTATTCATTTCCATTATTGGGAAATCGTAAAAACTATGGTCGTAGTTTAACTATTGCTGTAATTACATTTTTGTTCACACACCTTTAAAGTCTCCTACACTGGTGAGCACTCCTCCAGTTGTATAACACCTTAATGGGATTCATGATTGCAGCAAAGATGATATTGCATGGTTGCTGAAAAAAATATTGTTTTATTATAAACAAAAAAATTAACATTCAAAATTATACTTCTTGACAAAGATGTACAAAATAAGTGATATGTTCTTTTCATTGGGCGCGTTCAGGCGACACAACTGTTTACTTATACCGTTAACATGTTTTTGGTGCAGTGACAGATAACATTTAAAGTGCTGCTGAACGGTTTTGTAAATTTCCGTTTTGATAGAAAGAAATCAGTTCTTATTGAAGTTAGGAAGGTTGTTATATTTGTTATAATTATTTTCTGTTACATAGTTAAACAATGAACATAATTTTACAAGAATTACTCAAAGAGGAAATAAACTTGAATGTAACTAGAATTGCCGTATTTTAAAATGGGGAATATCTGCCTCCCTTTTAAAACTAAGAAATATCAAATTAATTTGAAATACATTCGACAAACTTTCACATATCTTACGTATTATTATTCTCCATTAATAAGTAATCATTTAGGCAAATCACTTTTTTGTTGTCCATTTCCAAAATATACCGTTACACATAGCCCTCTTACAAAAGTAAGGTTATGATATTAATATAAAACTTTCTAATATATAACTAATATAACGTTACTAACCGTTCAATCAAAAAAGTTGGCCGAAGATGTATTAATTCCCATAACTCATGGCTGGTAACTTTGTGTTCTATTCTCTCGACAATCCCTTTGTCATCAGAAAAAGTAAAATCTTCATAATCACTCATGGTTCTACTGGAATTTTAAAATTACAAAGGAACGTTTGATTATTTTGACATATAATGAATAACCAAGTATGGCATTTATATCCTATATTTATATCTTATGGCCAGAGAGAGTCTAGCCCATAGGTCTAGCCATTCAAAAAATTCTAAAAAACTTGCTTTGCCCAGCCATCTATACCACCTTTCACAAACTATACAGGTGATTCCAAGAGAGAAAAAAAAGATTTCTGTAAAAGCAGAACCAAGATAACTGGCAGGTAGAAAATTTAAAATTGGATATTATTTAGTATATAAATAATTGAGAAAGTAGCTCTTTTCGCAATATACATAGTTTTTGAATAAATGTATAAAGTGAATAGAGATGCATTTTCAATTACTTATTATTTTAATTTACAAGTGCTCAATAAACCAGGATATTGTATTGAAATTTTAATGTTTTATCTTCTAAATTAATAGATTGCGTATATATCTACCTAAATTAGTTAAAATGAAACATGAATAAAGTAATAAGTAAATAAAATTGATATTGTTGTAGATATAATCGCATAGCAGGCAGCATTGTAACATTTAAATGGTAGGTAGTTCGTGTTGAGAATATAGAAATACATATTTTTATTGCAGTAATACTATCCTTTATTAATAATTACACAATATAAAACAAAGTTCAAAAGTCGAAAAAGGGTAAATTCTAAGTAAACAAAGTAAAAGTAATGAATTTGAAAGCAAAATGTAAGGAAAACTATAAAAAAAAAGAACAAAGTCATTATCATTTTAATGTGTACATATACTATATACATATCTAAACATACAGCAATGTCGATGAATATGGCGGCGTAGTTTCGAAAGCAGATAAACGGAATTACAATTATTTTTATATTCTTTAAGAATCGTCTTCTGAAAATTATTTATAACTTCATACAATACGGCAGCGAAAGGTTTTCATGTCAGCCAATTTGTTACTAATTTTTAAGCATTAATTATTTTTTGTCTCTATGGTACCTGTTTTCCATTTTAAATTTACAACATATATTAGGTGTTTACCTAGATTGAAGAAATTAACAAATTCTAGTATTTTTTTGTATAAAAATATTTGTTTCAATTCAATAGAGAAAGGTGTTTGTTTATGGCGCTAGTGAATAAAAAAGTTGTTAGTTCTTTTTCTACAATGGTCGATGTCTTTTTTAGCAATATTGAGACATTAAGAGACAAATTCGTAGTCCTAACTTGGTTTTTACCTGTATCACCAATAACCCTCCAAAATTGTATTATTGTATTACCTCAATAAACTAATGCAATTGCATTCGAACCGCTTGCATAAAACCGTAGAGCAATACACAATTTCATAATGTGAAGTATTGGTAACCTACGTTGATTCATCGGTGGATCATCAGGATAAACTAGGGAAAGTATATGTATAGTATTCCTTGAAAATCTATATCTTTGCTGTAGTTCATTATTATTAGGGGAAATGTGCCGAATATCGCACCCATTTTGAAAATCTCTTCTTGCAATGTCAATTTTTACAGAAAATTAAGTTTCTCAGTGCATAAGGATTGACTGTTGAGTTCTCTAAGTGATTATTTAATGGAGCCGTAATTTTCTTAAAAATGTTGGTGTTACAACCAATTAATCCAAACCGTAAAATTTTTACATATTTGAAAACGTGTTCCTAATATCGCCCAGGTGAACAATATTAGAAATAATCGTTTTTATCTTATTAAAAAGGTGAGGATTCAACTAAAAAGAAGATCTATATCAAATGTTTATTGAAACCAAACAGTAATTCATTATAAAAAGAAAATATATAAAACAAAGCATTAAAAAGAAAAATATCATCCATCAGCCTTCTTTACAAAAATCGCAAATAAAAGTTTTGTAATCGTCTGAACCTGAACATAGTTCATGGCACCAGATTCTACATTTAGTGCAGACTATCCATATTTCTCCTGACCGATCGTTTAGATATGTTTCACTACAGTAAGGACATTCACAGTCAATGTCGCTATCTTCTTCATCCGTGGAAATAGTTAAATCTCCAGGAATTTCTTCTTCGCTTGTCTCTGAAGAATAATCAGGTTGTTTTTTTCGTATAATTTTCCTTTTTCCTCTCTTGGTTTTTACTTGTTCTCTCCCAGATTGCCTTTCTTTCTCTGTAAAACACTTTCTAGCGACCTGCTCCTTAGGTGCATTCCCTTTACTCTTTCTGTGGTCTTGCTTGGGATTTGTAGCTTTTTCTAGTTCTTCGGATAAATTGTTTTTATATGGTGAACTAGTCAGTAACGCAGCTGCACTGGCTTTTCGACCTCTTGTGGACACTGAACCTTGCTTGCTTGTTGAAGGCAATGGGCTGATATCAGTTGGCATAACAGAGGAGCTGCTTGAAGTGTTAGATTTACTAGGTGTGCTACTAGAACCAGGTTGTGGCTCATCAGGCTGACTTCTTATTATGTGTGCTCTCTCTTCATTTTCTGGTGGGGAAGTTTCACGATCATATGATGTATTTCCCAGTTCGGAAACAAATTCATGTTGTTCGAAAATGTTGCGATTGCAAGGAAACAATCCACATTTCCTAAAGCCATTGGCAGCTGTTGCAACAGTAGCAGCTCGGCTGTAAGCATCACCTAGGAGCCTTCCTATTTGATAGCAAGTAACAATTCTACCACTGTTTTGTTTTAGCCAAGTTTCTATTGCTTGTATATAAAATGCTTTGAAGGGAAACATAAAAGCCCGATCAAGGGGTTGCATTTTATGGGTGCAGTGTGGCGGCAATGACACTATATGCACTCCATTTTCCCGAGCAATTTCCAACAATTGAAGATTTCTAGTATGGGAATAATGCCCGTCTAAAACTAAGACAACTGGATCATCTTTACTCGATTTTACATGTGCCAGAAATTGCCGCTGGAACCACTGTAAAAAACTTTCCATTTGGATCCAGCCTGATTTGTGACAAACTGCAATTGTTCCATTCGGGGTTCCATCAAGCAGTTCAGCTTTCATGTGTACTCTAGGGAAGACTAAAAGTGGAGGAACGTAATGCCCCGTTGCGCTCATGCACGTTACTACAGTGACCAGTGCACCTCTTTCTGCAGAAGACACAGACCCGACCTGGCGTTTTCCTTTAAAGATAGGACTTTACTTGTTCTGTGTTGTACAACTGTCAGTCCCGTTTCATCACAATTGTACAATTTATTTGGTGAATGCTTTATAATTTCCATCAATGGTTCAAAAATGTCAAAGAAATTATCAACTTTCTCTTTCGTAAATCCTTTTATTCTGCCCATTGACGTGGCTTGTGGTCTGCGAAGACTTAACTGGGAATTTCTTTTCATAAAACCACGGAGCCACTTCCATCCAGCTGCCCGATCTTTCTTAGCGAATGGATGTGGAAGACCATTTTTGTCCGCCAACTCAAATGCCATTTCCTTCAGGTCTCTCGTTCTCAAACCATAAAAACGAGATTCCATGTCTAAACAGTAGGCTACCAAGGCCTTCTCTAATTCATCGCCTAGTGTAGATTTTCGGCCAAGTTTAGTATAAACTAGTTTTTCTATATCTTCCTCTTCACTGTTAACCTTATCTTTAAGGGTTGACTTGGGTACATTGAAATGTTTTGAGGCACGCAGAAGTCCCATTTCTTTAGCTCGCACGCAACGTATTGCTCTGCGCATGTCCTCTGCAGACCACTGTTTCCGTCGTTTTCGTGTTTGTGATGTATTCATCTATAAGAAAGCGAAGTAATGTTGCAATTTTAAATGCTACATCTAAGTGTTCCTAATATCGCACAGTACGGTATTATGACAACATAAGATGGCCGATATTAGGCACACATTGAAATTATGTCATCTTCGCAATTAACTTGAAAATGATAACATGAATATCTGTTTAAACGCTGCTAAACAAACTATGCAAAATATCTAACATTTTAGTGGAAATAAACTTTGATACTACTTACATTTTATGGTGAAATCTTTTGTCAAAATTCTCCTTGCTTAATATTCGCTGGTCCCACCATAACCTATTCTACTACAACAGCTGTAATCTTTAGCCGGCGCTTAAACCTCTTTAGAAGTTGGTTTAGGAGGTGAAGCAACATAAGTTAAATTTGTTACCATTAGATAGCAGCACTTGGTACGGGAAATAATAGAGGGTGCGATATTAGGCGGTGTGCGATATTAGGCACGTTTCCCCTATATTTTTCTAGACGATTCTGGGCATCCCCTATTATGCGTCTGTAATAAACTGTAGGTTATACATCATTATCATTCATTAACCGTATTTGAATTTGTATACCGTGGTACGCGTAAATAGGGAAAATTATCTACGTAGTCAACAAGTTCCCAAAAATCATCCATTATAAAGTTGAAGATATCCATAAATGACTTTTGTTTTATTTTCCAGCTACCGGATGCCTTTACTCTTTCATAAATAATTATGAGTGCTTAGTTAGTGTCCTACCCTGGTACCTTAACAATTACTTACTTCTCACTCACTCACAACTCAAATATGAAGCGCCAGTGAGTACCTAATTGTCTATGAATTCCGATTTGTCGGAAGAGGACGCTATGAGTGACTGGTGAGGGTGAATGTTTCTTAAGAAACATCTATGAATTTGACTCTAAGACAAACCATATTTTTTTTATTTTAAATATTTTAGAAATACACAGGACCCGTAGTTTGTCTTATGATCACTATTAATTTTACTATAATATCTCACCTGTAAATTTTAACTTTGTTTTAAGTTAATTGAAAAATGTATCAAATTTTAGTAAGATGTATATATTGAACTGAGTAAACCTAACCTACTTTATCTGTGGTAAACATGTACACAAGTAAATTTTGAATTTCCTCCCTGAGTTTTCTCCAATTGTGGGGAGAATACACGAACCGATTTTGCTCAGCGCCATCGCAGCAGTGAAACATAGACCCAATACTGATGCAGTTTCTGAAAAGAGGGTTAGATCGCAGCACCGTTTTAATTTTTGGCGTTGTAAGGAGCGGCGGGGGCTATGGTTGAGGTAGGCTTAGAGGTTAAGAATTTTACTGTCTAATTGTTATTGTTGCATTTTTAATTGAATGTAAATCAACTCCTGTTAACCTGTTGTGTAATGTTGAAATTCAAAACAACTTTAATATTTCTTTTTTAGAGGTAAAAAATGACCAGTAGAAATTTCAAATGAAAAATATGATTCTCAGCTATAATTTTTATACTTACTGATGGTAAGATTTGCATCAGGTTTATTTTGTAGAATTTCATTCCAATATTGTTGCAGATATAACCGCTGAAAATCCTTGTAGGAAATGACAAGATTGTTTACAGAAAAGTTGAAAACCATATTATAATTGATGATCCAGACTTTATAGAGATGACATGATTCACATTTTAAATATTTGAAAGTTCAACTTTTTTAGGTGAATGTATCTATTCTACTGTATTTTCTCATAATCTTTCAAATTTTGTTGAACGATTTTAGATTTTAAGGTTATTGCGGTTGAAATTTATGGCAAATTTGATTTGTATTGATCTGTATTGACAACATTTAAGCCCGATTTGTGTGTTCCAGTTGTGATTAGTCAGAATGAGAGTGGCACTGTTTTAAGCCTGTTTTACGTGCTACCATTTATTGGTCAATTAATAGAATAAGTCCTGAACCAAGAAATTGGTAGAAATACGTTACTTTACATGCTATAAGAAATTGGACAATTTTTTAATGATTGTGAATAGTTGTTTGGTCTCATTAATAGTTGAACGGAGTAATTATTAAACATGAAATTTTCATCTGCTTACAAAAATAGATTGGCAATCTGCTTTTGTCTAATGTTTTGGCAGTTTTGGTATATGCACAGATTAGCTTAGGTTACTTCGATTTTGGTTACCTAATTCAAATTATCCATTACATCACAATCGTAAATTTTCGAAATTAATCCTCACTTTAAAAACACTAGTCAAAATTCGTGGGTACTTTACTGTGACTAGGTTGATATTAAAACAGCAAAGTTAGTGAAAAAATGTGGCAAAAATAGAGCATGTTCTATTCAATTCAATTAATCGTACGATAAATTGTTCAAGAAATCGTACCAATTTTTGCTGTTTTAGGCGGCGTTCATACTAAGGCGATATAAGACAAGCGATATATCGTAAACGATACGCGACACGCACAGACAGATATTTGAAATCTAAAGGGGGGCGATAAAAAAGGTTCACAGCCGCGCGATTGCACAACATATCGCAAGTGACATATCTCTCGAAGTACCACTTGCCGGTCGCTCTCGCGATTAGTTTCGTACGATATTTCGAGCTGTGAACATGACGGGCAGAAGAGAAGACAATTCCATTCATTAATTTAGTGAAAGTTCATGAGTGCATCTGGAACTATTCCATTGCCGTGTACAGTAAAACAGATGTGACGAGTGCCGCATGGAGGGAAATTGCATCAGAAATAAAAGACACAGGTAAATGCATTGTTTATTTATTTATTATGTAAGACAAGTAAGTAATCAAATTGTTATTATTAACTCATAATGTAAATATTTCTAAACTCTGACACACGAAATAAGTAATTCAATTATAATTCAGAGATTAATTATAATTGAATTTGACAGAATTAACATTTACAAAAATGTAGCTTCAATTTAAATTTTCATTAACGTGATAAAATTGAGAATTTAACATTGTAAACCGACACATATCCATTGTGTAGGGATTGCATGGGTTGGTTTCAGAAAGTATTCACCTAGTTTATTTCGTAAGCGGTTTGCTGTGTTCAAATTGTTTTCACTGAACGTACTGTTAACTGATAATGCTGGTACCACAGAACACTAAGGTTGTCCTTCTCGTCTGCGTATAAAATTATGAAGCACGCATGCTGTCTTAATAGTCTGCACAGCATTACTTCTGTTGGTATAAATTGGTCGGTCAAATAGACGAAATTTTGACGTTAGCATTCCAAAACTGCATTCCACACTTTTTCTGTCTCTTGAAAGTCGAAAATTGAATATTCTTCTGGCATCATTTAATACTCTTTTTGGAAAGGGCCGCATTATATTATCCTGGAGAGGGAATGCTTCATCTGCCACAAAGTAGAACGGAAAAGGATTGTAATTTGCCTCGCCTGACAAGGGATTTGCTTCTGGTATTTTCAATTTATTATCCTGCAATAATTTGCCGATTGTTGATTTGCGAAACACAGCACCGTCACTATTCCGTCCATAGTCCCCAACATTTATTGCGGTGAACATTCCATCTGCGTCAGACAAAGCCATTGGAACTATTGAAAAGAACCCTTTATAATTATAATCTGTGGACCCTGTATTAGGGGAACACTGAATGCGGACATGTTTACCGCCAAGAGAACCAATACAGTTAGGTAAATTCCATAACTCATAATAACGTTTTGATATTTGCTTCCAAGTTCCCTCCGTTGGTTGTGGCATATACAGCGGTTGTGAGTGGGACCATATGGCTGCACAAGTCGAATTAACAATGTAACTGATAGTTGATTTACCTCTGTAAAATTGCAAGGATAGATCTTGAAAACTGCTTCCAGTAACTAGATACCTGAAAAAAATAAAACATTAAATAAATTGAGGGTTTTAAATCGTAAATAGTTCTGTTAATATATGTGTTTTCATTTTAATAAACAACATTTTTAATTAAATCCTATTGACGTCTACTTTTTTAATTTTTTTTTCAGAAAAAAACTCGAGAGCGATGGAAGAACATCAGAACAGAATTTGTGCGATCGCTGAAACCACCAAAATCTGGGGCTAGCCAGAATTCAAAGAAAAGCTATTATTTGACTGAGCATTTAGCTTTTCTGCAACCATATCTGAAAGGAGGACTATACGTCCGGCAATCTTCACGTTGAAAATACTGCAGTAGAGGAGTCAAACACATACAAAACGAAAGGGAATAGACCAACTCGACGATGCTTTTATAGAATGGATGAAAATGAAAAAATCTGTTAATAAAACGACCAAGATGCTGAACAACATTTCCTTCTTTCTCTTTTACCTGATCTGAAAAACTTTAGCTTGCGTCGTAAGAGGACTTTCCAAATACAAACAATGTCTCTTTTACATAAGTTGTTAGAGGTGGACGAACGAGAGAATGTGGAATCCAGTATTTCAGTTGCTTCCAGCCCTTCTGTATGGAGTTCGTCATCCCATCATGACACCTTACAAACACAATCTCGCATGAGCAAGTTTGCAACGACTTCGGAATTCAATTTGACTACCCAACTGCCGCAAGAAAGTGGAACTGATTGGTACAATTTGTAAACAATTATAAACATTTTAAAAATAAAACTGCTAAATTTCATTAATACTGCTGTTTGTATTCATATCTACTTACCTTATAGTAATCAGAAGTTTTTCATCTGGAGAAATAGCCTTCCTGAAATGTGTATCTTCTTTTTTCAAGGGTTCGTGACACTAGGCTTTTCAGAAAATGAAAGTCTTCAGGATTCATTCGATAAAACTCTTTGAATTTTTATTCATGTTGAGACAGCCCTTGAGAAACAACAGCCGAGCTATGGTACACGTTGTTACCTCGATGAAAGCTTGACCCAATCAGTAAATTTAATTGGCGTCCCACTACTCCTTTATTTTAATCGCGATGGCGATTGTTTTATCCACAGCAAATTTTGATAATTCCTTTCCAAAAACAATTTGACGATGAATTTTCGATGAGTAAACCTATTTATAAAAATAGCATGATGGAACACGTAGTGACGCGACCAGAACTGAATTTATGCTATGACCTAAAATACCACCGACAATTTCTAAGTGATAAGTTTTACTGACGACTACGACAACAACTTTGCGATAATTTAATTTACGAAATTATGCTAGAAATACCTCTGAATTTATGCTGTTACTCGTAGGAACATATTACATTAAATTTAAAGAGTTACGAAAATAAGAAAATGGACTGAAGAGGAATACCTTTACCGTTTCACCACGGTTGTCGTTGGCTGGAGTTAAAATAATTATTTAGTACCCCCGATCCGGAGTTCGCGTGCCAGGTGAAGGACGAGTGACCATACTGAATACACTATATGTGCTGGAATGACAGCTACGTTCGACGATGTAAAATTTGCAATACTTCAGCATATACAGCAAACTCTACATTTCATTGCGCAACATACGTGCTTCTCAACTTGGTTTTTGTTATCCAATATTTAGCATCGTTACTTTTATTTGGGGTTTTATTAACATGTCCAAATTGACTTCCTTTAGTTAATTTTATACTTCTCTCAATCTTTTTGTTTCTTAAAAACTCCACCAAAACATGAACAGTTTTATCAAGATGCTTTATTTTCTTCCCTTGTAAGTAGTAGTTGTGTTTGTTAATTGTAATAAAATTACTTTAATTGAACTAAAATGTGTATTTGAAGGTTAATGACAATGGTGACTAAATTGCGGAGGATATGCTTACATTAGCCAAGCTGGTGACCGTGTGGGGCGAGGTCAGACTAGTACACCCCTCTCTCAAGAATCAGTGTTATAATGTTACTAACCAAACTAACTCACAATACATAACAGTAGTATTTTAATGTCTTATGCATGTTCTCAAGATGTATGTTGTTGTTTGCGGCGCATACTGTTTTAAAACAACAAGCCTATTGTCTAATATATGGCACATAATCGGTACAAAAATATTCCTTGAAATTTACGCATGACTTGTCATTTAGTAATTTTAACAAATCTTCAGGGCCTTTTTCAAACGCTTCCACATTTAGCAGGGTAATATCCTCCCTCTTTTGCAGTAAAACGAATCCATGAAGTGTAAAACAAGTTTACCTCATTACATATATACTAACAATACATGCACATTAACAATATTTCATTTACAATGTTAATTACTACATATAATTAGACGGTATGCAATGTTTCATTAAACTAGTATACACATCATAGTAATATTTAGCAACAATATCTGTTAGGTATTTGAATTTTTTACCTCTGTTAAATTACAAGTTTTTTTATTTTCCAGTGGTGGGACTAAGTAGATTCATCATGCTACACATACCTCCCAACACTTGATCTGCTGACTGCCATATACTGCCGATTACGTCTGTACATTTTACCATCATTACCTCTGATTAAATAATATGTAGGCACTTCTCTATTATTTTCCCTTTTCTTTTTTTCATCGGTTATTGGCAAGTTCTTTTATAATATGTAAATAACGTATGATAACTCATGCTTTTCGCTTACTTTTCCTTTTAAAAAGGCTCTCGATAGTGTACCTAGTACAAACATTTTCTTGCCGGGAACATACTAAACTGCCAAATCGTACTTTAACAATCGCTACAGTATCCTTTGAAGTCTACTGGATACCTTATTCAGATACTTTTTTCTTTACCATGTATATAATAGTGAAATCTTTCCGAAGGCGTTCAGTTCCCTCTCAATATTGGCATTTATCTTTTCTGCATTGTTTAAGTTTCTTGAGGCATATGCTACCACTTTATCTGCTTGCATAAGATGGGCCAGTACTGGCGCTTCTGTTGTTTTTTTAATTGAGTCACTTTATCGAAATGAATTTGTGACCATGTCCATCCAATATTTTCCTTCGTTAGCTCTCTCGAGGGTTTCAAGGGTTAGTTATACCAGACTGGTTTGACAAAAGTCTACCTACATATTTGACCATTCCTAAAAAACGTAACATTTCCTTTCTATCGCGTGGACCTTCCAGCTTATTGATTGCTTCCACCCTTGTCTTGTAATAATAATAATTTATTACCCAACAAGCATGAATGCCCAATAACAGGATAATAGTAAGTATATACACTATAAAAATATAAAAACAAATCACAGCGTCTATTAGCCGCCTTGGATAATGTATACGTTGGGGCTCGCGAATGGAAGTATGAAGCTACTATCACATCTTGAAATCAAACGTGGCAAAAGAAAATTCATTCGTTCTAGTATGTAGGGACAATCTATGATATTCCAAAGCAATTTCTGTAGGAATTTCTCACAGATGCCATCCCTCCTTGTGTTCAAACCCAGCATGCCATGTCCATCTTGTAGTACCTCTCTCAGGCTAACTTCCATCAATCTTAAATGACAGGAATGTTAGGGATTTGCGATGGATACGATCGAGATTTAGAAGGTTACAAGTATATATGGGATACCAAATTAGAGCGGCATATTGCGATTTACTCAGCACAAAGCCAAAGTATAAAGACTTTAATAAGGAAGAACTGTTGACGTACTTAGAGACACGCATAACAAAACCTAGAGATTTCATGGTTTCAAAACAGACATTGTTAATGTAAGAGTGGTATCGAAATGTACACCTAAATCCTTAAATTCATGGTTACGTAACAAATTGGTACCACTGATTTGGTAGGGCAATAAGTAAGGTGAACAAAAACGCGAGTAGCAGCATTTTTCAGCATTTAGCTTAAGCCTGAAAAGTTCACAACATACTACTAACATATCAAGACCATCTTGCAGTTTCCTCGTGTTGTCAATTGAAGATATTTTAGAGATTTTAATATCTGCATAAGCAAGGGTGAGAAGGTCGATTTTCAGATGTAAGTCATTAATGTAAAGCACAAACAGTAACGGTCCTAGATTTGATCCCTGGGGGACGGCAGAGGAGAGAACAAAGTCACGAGAGCAATATCCGTTATAAGTAACATAACACTTTCTCTGCTTTAGGTACCATTCGAGGAGACTAATCGCCGAAGGAACAAAATCGAAGAAGTTCCATTGAATTCCGTGGACGCTAAGTTATCCCGTATAGTGCCATTATATTCCGCCGAATTAAGAAATGTATATAATTCCTTTAAAATTGTTTTAGCACCAACAAAATTAGTTCGCCAATCCGAATAAAGTACACTACAGGGACCACGACGAGATAAAAATCTCTTAAAAGCTTATAGAAAATGATCTGTTGATAGTGAACTCACTAACTCTAAATAAGCCGCCTTCACACTCATACAAATAAATAAACAGACGAGCCTTATGGATCTGTGCACCGCGTTTTCTTCCTAACGTAATATTAATCGGTCCAAAGTAATCTACTCCCGTGTGAGTAAAAGCCTTTGAATGTTGCAAGGTTTTTCGATAAATCTAACCAAGTTTGAAGAATAGTGTAGAGATTTTTTTTTGGCGTTAAGTGTCCCTAAACGTCTTTCTGCCTTTGTAGACATTATTAATAATAATAAACCGGAAGACAAGAGATACTCCCTTAGATTCAAACAGAAAAATATAGCATAATCGTAATTTTCCTCTCCTGACAGTGCCGAATACAAGCTCATCAGTGTAGCAAAAAATATTGCACACTGTATGCCGAGCCGTCCCAACAAAAAACTCGCCTAACAAAAAACGATATGCATGGAAATACGAGCGCCTGTCACAGTTAAATTTACCGTAAGAATAATTCGAAAACAAATATGTTAGTTCCAAAAAAAGAATTCATATAATGAAATATAAAAGTATAACTTACCGAATCCGACTGTGACTGCTGTCAGTGCACTTTTGTTGGGAAGGCATAGGAAGGAAAAAATGAGAATATACACTTACACTAACAACTAGACAATTTACTATATAAATCAACCGATATTACATTCTGGGCTGTCGCAGCGTACCCGTATTCCACGCTGTCCGAAATTCTACTCTTGCTGTCTTAACTACAGACATGCGCACTGGGATCCCCAAAATCTAGTTTCAAATACTGGCGCGAACACTTCTTTTAGCTTACTCAGGATTAGTGCGGTATGTTCAAGTCGTGAATTGAACCACAATTTTGCAATAATTAAAACAAGTACTTCATCGGGTATAGCATAAATTCGTTTGACAGTGTCTATGCGCTGTAACTATTGGGTGACATTTTCCATGGCGGTGCCAGAATAATCCGGAATGAGTGCAGCGATTTCTGACGGAAATTTTCTATTCTTCTGCTCCGACATAGCGTCGATGGTAGCTGCAATAAGTTCCTTCACGCTAACTGATGTTTGTGCAAATTGGCCAGTGTCGTTCGTTACCGTAATTGGTTGATTTAATGATGGTTAAACAATATTCGCCCTCCGCCATAATGAACGGTTAATCGCCTGGCTAGGACAAATCCGAACGAATCTTGCTAACGGAGATATTATTTGATCCTCTAATCTTTGCACTTGTGTATCCCACTTCTGAAGTTGTGGGAGCTGTTATTTAGTTGTTACTTCGTTGTGTGCTAACAATAAACCACACAATATACGTATTATTATTTTATTCAACTTACTACATGACTGTACTCTAACAACTCTTCTTACATATTGCCAACCTTATATCTATTATCCTATTCTAAACTAGTACTACCAACAGGAGCCGGTGTTGTTCTTCATAAGAAACTACATTTTACTGCCTTAACCTTTATTAAACATAAGAGAAAAATGTAACATGCGTTTCATAAGGGAACATAATACATAATACGAGTGTGACATAAACATAAAAATTAGCTGTCGCTCACTGCTTTACCGACATGAGAGCGGGACATTTAAAATTTCTTAACTAATACTGCATTACTAGACTTCTCGCTATTCAACGGCATAGGTCGGGATTTTGTTACAATCGGAGTAACATCACTAACAGCAGTACATCGACCATTTTCAGCTTTAGGTTCATGTTTTTTCCGTAAGTTTAAAAGGGTTTTCAGATGGTCTAATATCAACGCGACTTCGTCTGATAGTGTTGCCTCTGCAATTTTATAAAACATGATCGAGGTTTATCATAAAAGCTCTCCATTTTTGCAGGTTCCCAAGTCTTATTTTTGTGATTTAGAACAGTGACATCACTGCCTTCATTAAGGGGTTTTAGATTTCTAGCAGTTTTGTTAAAATTGCATTTATTCGTTTCCTGCTTGGCTAGCATTTCTTCTTTGACATTTAAACATAATTTGGACTGCGATAAATCACATACAATTGGAAAATTCGTCTTGCAATTTCTGCTATTTAAAAGCTGTGAAGGTGTATAACCGACACCTTTTAATGTTGAATTTCGATAATTTAGCAAAGCAGACGCTAGATCACTACCTTCTCCTTCTTCCAACGATTTTTGAATTAAGTTTTTAGCAGTTGATACGGCTTTTTCGGATAATCCGTTTGATTGTGGATATTCTGGGCTACATGTAACAAGAATAAAATTCCAATTCTTAGCAAATTCCTTTTCACTATAAGGAACATTATCACTAATAAAAAAGCCAAGAGATCCAAATCATGCAAAAACTGGTTAAATTTGAGAAATGAGCCTCAGCACTCTTATCTTTAATGGGCAAAATCTCAGTTCAGTTTGAGTAGGCACCAAACAAAACACAATAACTTTGATTAGCATAAGTAAAAGCATCAGAACCAACACGTTTCCAAGGTCTTTTAGGTTTTGGGTAGGGCAAAATTTTTTGTTTGGGATTTTTTCTGGCAAATTTTTCACAAATTTTACAGCATTTAGTATAGGATTCAATATCTGTTGCGATACCTCGCCAGTAAAATACTTTTCTGGATTGCGATTTTGTCTTTTCAGGCACAATCAACGCATGATCTAAAAATATCAAACTGTCAGATACAAACAATTTTTCACTCAGTTTATAATAATTCTTAATAGTTTCTGTAATGTTGAGTTTTTGAATGGGCTACCCGTTGTTGATAAAATTTACAACTATGCTGAGCTGTGGGTCTCATTTGTAAACTGTTTGATTCTATTTTTAGACATTGGCAATGTTCTGACTACTGAATGCATAGCAAAATTTGTATCATTCTTTGATTTTTCAGTTTTTTGTTTAATAAATGCGCGAGGTAAACCGCCAGACACATACATATATATCTCCTGGTTTGTAAGAGATGTTAAGATTATATTTTAATAATTTTAAACGCATTCTTAAGATTCTTGGAGAGGGGTAAAGTGGTTACCTCAGCTCCGGTGTCTAGTTTGGAAATAACAGGCTTACCATTAACTAAAACCTGTCTAGCCCACACTGTTTCAGTTTCACTATTATCTTTTGGCTGTTATACTGCATTCTCGGAACTAAAATTCGTACTCACTACTGGTTTCACTTCCGGATTCAGAGTTTTCTTCGTTTTCTTTTGATACAAAATGCACATTTTTCTTGTGATCTTTTCTTTTATGCATCTCACTTTTCCCACTTTTACCCGAACAAATCTTGGCAAAATGGTCACGACCTTGACACTTTCCGCATGTTTTCCCTACTGCAGGACACTTATTTGCATATTTTTGCCTATAACCACAGTTTTTACAAGTTTTCTTTTGGTCACTATACATATTTGTTTGGCTACCTGAACTACTCGCTCTTAAAGCATCTACTGTGGACTCATTAGCAGTGTCTTCATTTGGTTCTTACTTGTTTCTGTAGCTCTATAGAAATTTATTACTCTAGCCAATGTTAAACTGGCTTCTCGCTTCGATTTCTCTTTACCAGTTGTCTTAAACCTATGACAATCCTGTCACGTATCATCTCATCTTGGTTAGGATACTATGTCGTTTTTACTGCCTTCCTATGTTCTGCCAAGAAGCTATCAAACGATTGCCCTTCTTTTTGTACTATCGTATTGAACTTTGCACTCTCAAATATAACATTTTTTGTGGGACACAATGGTTTTTAAATTTTTGCAGTATTTCATTTAAAATCTTGTCTTTGCCTGTCTCAAATCTCCAATTAAAGACAAAAAAACATGCCACCTTCTTTCCTACTTCTTTACCTCCCAAATCTGTGGCCTTTGAAAACAAGTCAAACTTTTGGGAGAATCCCTTTCAGTTTTCTGCGATATTTCCACCTGGTACGAGCGGTTCTGGGAGCTTAACATAGTTTTCCATTTTTCAGCACTATAAGCGGCACTTTTCACCCTAGAATGAACAAATACTATAAATATTATTTCTCGCACTCCCAACGTAGGTTCACTAGCGACCTGATACCATGTATTAGTTGTGTTACTTGTGCATTGTAAACTAAGCAATAAAAAGCGCTCTTTACTAATATGTCCTTTATTCAGGATGCCCGACATACAATATTACCACAATAGACGATCTGCCATGTGTGTCGCTTAACCTCACTAGTGATGATAATTGGTTGCACACTCAGCAGTAATTTACTATTATAATACACAAACCACTCCAACTTCATCAATGAATTAGAAAATACTCTCTTTGAAATTATACCAATCTGCAATAAATTGCTTCTTATGGGAGATATTAATACTGATCTCCTTGTAAATTCGACAAGATCGATTATTCTACTTGATATGCCGAGTTCGGTTGGGTTAGTTCAGATCGTTGATTCACTTATGAGAACCTCAAATAACAAGGCAACATTAATTGATATAATATGTACATCTGATCCTGAAATCAACCAAGTTGTGGGTGTTGTCAGCGTAGATAGCATATCTGATCATGAATTGGTATTTTACAATTTGAAATTTAATAGTATACGTACATTTCATAAATATAAAATTTTATGGTGTTTTAAATTCTTTAGTTATGATAATTCTGTGAGAATTGTATCAGATACTATTTTTCGTAATTTTTTATCTATTTGATGTTCATGCTCCTCTTAGACAATTTAGATTCACGAAACCCGTTTCCCACTGGTTGAGGGCCTTCGTGATCGGGCATTGAGAAGGTTTAAAACTCTTAAAACGACGGGTAGCTGGAATGAATACAAGTAAATGCGGAACATTACTGTTGAATTGCACCACCACTTCATTCAGGTCGGTTCTGCCACATTACAGATTGATTATAACCTTTTAAATTTCTATAGCGGTAATTATCTGACTAGCTTGCGTTTCAATTTTCAATCGGTAAATGATGGGGACGTTTTGGTGGCTATAAATTCCATTAAAAGTAATGCAATCGACATAGATATATTAACACCAGACTTATAAAACTTGTTTATGAACATGTCAATGTGGAAAATAGCATTTGTTAGGCCGCTACCTAAAGTTTCTAGCCCCTCTTTATTCTCCGATTTAATACCAATAAGTATTTTTTCGATACTGTCTAAGGTATGTGAAAAAATTTTAGCTGCTCAATTGCGAGATTTTTGATATAATAATATTGTACCTGCACCACAGTCTGGTTTTCGACCAGGATGCAGCTGCGCAACCACATTACTTGCTGTTACTGATGATATTGTTTCGGAGTTGGACAGAGGGAATGCGACAGTCTTGTGTCTGTTGGACTATTCGATGGCCTTTGATACCATCATCTATGCCTTATCGTCAATATTATGTTATATTGGATTGGAAGATGTTACAGTGAAGTTACTATCTAGTTATCTGAATGGTAGATTTCAATCTGTTCTGGTTGGTGGTAGTGTCTCAACTCCTCAGTGCTTAAATTATTGTATTGCACAGGGTTCTGTGCTTCGTCCTCTTTTATAATAATAATATTTTATTGATTATGTGACACTTACAGTGTATATAATAAGTCAAAACAAAATCCACAATTAAATACTAATAAACAAAACAGAAAAGAAACCAATATACATTATAATTACAAATTATATAATTGGTGTACCAATCGTTATGTGAAGCGGATCATATACGTATATAATATGATATAGTAGTTATGCGCCACACAGAGAGCTGAATGCTACGCAAAATTGAAATATTCCTGAATCGAGTAAAACGTATGTTCGACTAAAAAAATTTTCACTTGTCTTTAAAATTTTAATATGGTTGCACTCCTTTTAGTGGCCGAGGTAGATGATTAAATAGCTTTATCCCAAGGTTAAGTATTCCACGGTTAACCAATTCTATGTTCCCGGCTGTCGTATGCAAATTCTCTCGAGTAGGTGTCTCTTAATTGTGATACATACCGTTTGTAGGTATATTTGCTCTGTTTTTGAATATGTAGCATACAGCTTCCAGTATGTAGATAAATGGTAAGATCAGTATTTTAAGCTTAGTAAAGTAAAGTAAAGTGAATTCCCTGAATGCATCTCAAAACCGCCTTTTGAGCTATCAGGACTTGCTGTGCTCCGGCAGAAACACCCCACAGCAAAATGCCATATTGGAGTCTGGAGTAGATATCCGCGTAGTATAGTGGTATCAGACAGGATACTGGAACTTCAGATCTTAATCTTCTGAAAACTGAGCATGTTGGTTACATATCGAGGGTTGGTTACTACAACGTCATCACTAACAAGTGAAATGTTCATGAAAAGATTGGCTAGTAACAATAACCAAAAAATTAATGTTAAATGTAAAAAAAATGGCAAAAAACAAAGCAGGGGAAAAGGGATAGCGTAAACCCGCTAACATGTTTCTGTCTACCCGGCGTCATCAGCGCGGTTCCGTACCTGTCTTTCTCCCTCGCCTATAGGAATCGTTTAAAGGTGTGGACACGCGGCGTCTAAGGCGTCATGCCATCTTGCGTTAAGCAGCTCAG
Organism: Dynastes maya; assembly: GCA_029619315.2. Classification (NCBI taxonomy): domain Eukaryota; kingdom Metazoa; phylum Arthropoda; class Insecta; order Coleoptera; family Scarabaeidae; genus Dynastes; species Dynastes maya. The sequence goes on from JAROYE020000002.1 coordinate 48,165,884, forward strand.
GAGCTGCTCGATAGATGGTAGGAGTCTGCATCCCGAGTTGTCGCTATTCTCTAGACAGCATGTCGACGCTAGGTGGCGTGGGGAGATATATCGTGATTCTGTTCGTGGAGAATGGCAACATATACTCGAGAGGTGAAAAACAATAGCGAGGAAGGACAGGTACGGAACCGCGCTGATGACGCCGGGTAGGCAGAAACATGTTCGCGGGTTTACGCTGTCCCTTTTCCCTCGCTTTGTTTTTTGCCGGAAATGATTCCACCAATACCAATATTAGCATTAATTTTTTGGTTAAGTGAAATGTTACTTTCCATTTTCTTAGAGGTTTTTGTAGTTCGTTTTAAAAGATTCCACGTGGCGACGGTTGTGTTCTTAGATTCGTAAATATAGTCGGTGTTAAATTTGATCTTAGTGGCGTGAATAAGCTGCTTGTGACCTCTTTCCGCTTCTAAGTATGCCTCACTCAGTTGAGGGAACGTCTGTTGCAGTACAAATAAATCACGTAAGAAAGTGCTCGATGCTTCAACTTGGGACGTGATCCATTGCTTCTCCGAGTTACTGTTGATGCAAAATTTCTTATATGGGAATGCGTTATTGTAATAGTAGATAAGAATTTCCATGAAGATTTCAAATTTATCGTCTAAACCGTACCCATCGTAGTATACCTGCTCCCACAATACTTTTTTGAGATAGTTCTCAAAGTGTAATTTGTTATTTACGTTAAAGGAGCGTTTCTCAATGAACCGTTTTATCGTTTTTTGCGCAATATAGTGATTACGTATTTGCAAATTGATAAATTTATGGTCTGCAAGATGTGTAGAGCCTATAGTATAGAATTTATACTTGTAATTTTAAAAATTATATGCATTACTGCAAATCGCACTTTTACGCGCCTGATACTCTAGTTTATTATTCCTACCCACTGAGTCAAGTGCCCGTATTGATTCAGATCTTCATAATATCGTGGATGCATCCACGCGTCATGGTCTTCGAGTGAATTCGTCGAAAACAGATATAATTGTGTGCCCCACCTAAACAAAGGGGGGCATTGCTCTCTAATATCAGTATAAAAATTGATAATACAGAAATTCTCCGGAGAAATATAATAAAAAATTTGAGTTTGCTGTTTGATGAGCATTTGAAGTTTAATGGCTACATTAACAGGTGTACACAAAAAGCTTATACCAATTTAAAATTTTGATTTTCAATAGCAGAACGTTTCTGAACTAAACTAACTAAAAACTGATGACTATGTTATGTGAGTAGATAGAATTGACTGGTTCTGGACATGGGGGGTCAACGGCAATACTATGAAGTTGTACCAAAGTTAGCGCCATCTCTAGTCTGTAAGAGAAGTCATATGTACGTGTGTGCGTGCGAATCTGTACGTGTGTGTGTTTATTTATTTGTACATACACAATTGTTTTTGTTTTTATTTTTATGTGTAATTTATACCGGAAAATACACATAATACATTTCTTAAGTGCTTAATAAGCCTCAAAATTTGGCGTCATAGTAAACTATTAAACTACAGAAATATAATATTTCTATAGTTACATAAATATATTTCTGTTTACACCCTAAAATAAAACGCAATAAATATTTCTACCTAAATTATATTTCAGTATATCACTATATTAATTACACGCAACAAGAGATTAATATTTAAGAGAGAAAGAATTTCAAAACAGGCTAAAATACTACTTTTTTATTCTAAGAAAAATTATCGAATAATATGCAAGCCAACAGATTAATGTTGACTGAAATATCTCAGAAAAAGCTAGAAAACTACATATGCAAATGAATTTGTCATGGCTTACAAAATTAAAATAAACAAAAACTATATATTTTATTATTAATAACCAAATAATAAAATAATAATACTGAGCAAAAAAACATTGCAAGAAACAAACTAACAAACAAAAATATATAAGGTTTATTAATTTTAACTTAGCACACCAAAAATGCAAAGTTGATAACAAATTGTATGAAAAGTTTAAAACAAGTTTTAATGTCATTAATTGTTCCCATAGCCAACAAAGTATGTACATCAAATACAAAGAGTACATAAACATTAATACAATGTTCATAATCAATGTAGAAATTTAGTTAATTCAAGTCATTATTATGAGATTCAAATATGATATGAAATTTCTTTGCGAACAGGTATAATGTAAAACATACTTTTTCTGAATATTTCAGTTACATAAGCTCTACAATGCACTAGTGTTTCTATAGAATATCCGTAATGTATATAGTATTCTACAATATGTACATAATATATATGAATATAAAGAATAAGTTATAAAGTATAAAATAAATAACATCAAATGCTTTGGTTATGTACATATTGATACATTACTAAAACCAAAATGGACAGAAATACAAAATTCTGAAATCAGCTTGTACAAATTATGATACACAGGAACTGTTGACATTATATACATATATATGTTATTTGTGTTTTAACATCTTTTGATGTTTTGTAAACGCTATTTGTTTAATGTCTGTATACCTATTTCCTTTCACTTTTCCTGACAAAATGTTATTTACTCCTGTACATAAGGAATTAACGAAGAGTCTAATGGAACATTTTACAATGTACTCACTATGCTCCCTACGGTGTTGTTCATGGAGCCAATTAAAAGTACAGCGCTGACTGATATCACTGCATATTAATTCAAAAAACTCTTCTTTCTCACAATGAAGATTAAAATTTTGCTGAGACCTAATGTAAATTGTATAAAGAATGTTAATCAAATTGAAAGATAACTGCCTTGTACCTTCCCGAAAACATGCTGAGCGACAAGTATAGCATTTTTTTACAAATATGTATACTTTCTTAGACATAACTTTAATAAGGGGCGACTTTATAAAGCTGTCTGGAACATCAATATGTCCATGTGATAATAATTGATATTTTTCTGTATTTAAACTTTTCAGATCTTGCTTATCTATTAAAACTGTCCTAAAATTTTCTAAAACTCCCACAGAATTATCCTCTTCACAGTTGCAGCCAGGAGAGCGAGGAGACATCATATTGTTCACTAGCAATGATTTAAAGGCACCTACAAAACCTGTACAGCTTGGATTTACATTCCTTATGCCTTGGCTACGAATACTTCCAAAAAAGTTCTCTAGGGAATCTTGATTTAAGTTTCTGCCGATAAGATATTTGAAGCCTTTAGTTTGAAGGTACTTCCATAAGTCTTGAAAACTGTGTATTGTAAATATCCAATTTTGCAGGCTAGGCACAGTACCTACACTCTTGGTGACTGGGTGAACATACTTCATTGTGCTTAATGTCTTCAAGGGCTGTCCCCAATACTCTTCATGTGCAGATGATTGTGAGAGAGCACAACGCAAGGTTTTTCCTTTGTCAACTGTCTTTTTAGTTCCATTGACGCTATCAAACAGTTTGTCAAAGAAATACAGCAAGTCGGCAGTATCTGACGAATTCTTATCATATATTTCAAGAGAACCTGTAACCAAAAGATCAAGTTAGTTAGATTAATTACTATTTACTACATACTAGCTTTATACTGATAGGTTCCATGTCCATATAATAAACTACAAATTTATCACCATCACCATACTGATTGGTGGCACATCAGGCTCTATGGTAATACTGTAACTTATTCGGCTAAATAGGACAGTGAACCTGAGCATCTGGATGAAAACTAAAATACTTACAAGTATTTGAAAGAAGCTTCATTGTCCCTGCTACTCTCTCACTAAATACTTGGCTGGATAATTTCACCTTCATTTTTCTTATTTTGTTTTGAATGATATGCTCATCGGTTAAATGGGGAAGAGCTTTTAAATTTTCAATATTATTCAGTTCATATAATTTGATTAAATGAGTAAAGGATATGTTTTTAACAAGAAAATTGTTGCGTATCCCTTTTAATAAGTGGGGTGGGTCGTAAAAGGGATATACGCGTTCGTCATCTACTTCAAAATAATTGAAACGTAGTGTTTCTTGGCGTCTTAAATACTTTGCTTTTGTCTCGTTCATAAGTGATGTGATCAATTTGACATTATTTGATGATTGGTCACATACTGTCGCTATTGGCTTTAAACCACAGCCTCTCAGATTGCGAATGACTTCTATGAGGAGTTCTTTTAAATCTTCGTATTTTGTACCATGCTCGCAAAAAACATAACATAAGGGCTGTTTAAATGGCACATGCAGGCCTCGTATCATAAAAACTAGGGCATGGTTGCAATTTTTTTGCAAACTTTGCCAAAACCCAAATTCTCAAATCCTTCTATGGAACCTCTGCTTTCATTAAGTTGAATGTGTGGCATTAAAGACATTTCATCGAACATTACTACCACATATCTTTCTATTATACCCATCCTTTCTACTGATTTCTTCAAATGAATGAAAACCTTGGGATTTAATCCACAATGAAATGGAATCTTTTTGAGAAGGGTCTGCAGTGTAGTTTTCGAAGGCAAAACAAATTTTCGGGCCAGGTAACTGTAACACCGTGGTCCTTGTTTATATAATGATAACGCAAATATCTTTTCTTGTAAAGTAAACCTTCTCTGTTTTGGAGTTCTCCTGCTTTCTCTAAGTTGGCACTGTATAAATTGTGCTACAACATCATTACAATTTAAAAATTGCTTTTCTAGTATTTTAGAATTTGACATCTTCTCAGCTTGTAGTAGACGCCTTTTGAAAGATGTACGTGCTCTACTGCTTCGCCACACCTTTCGCTTCAATTCTTTTACGTGCGAAAACAGTTTTCTTGCTTTTGGTGACAATTCTGCTTTATGTGATGTACCAATGGTTGATAATGTCATATGAGAGGCTGTAAATTGTTCACATTAATTTTTTGATTGCATTGATTTTTACATTTACCTTTTCTTTTTAAACCAGGTCGTTTTGGTCAGTCTTGTCTGTGAAGGACTGGACACTGGAATACCTAAAACAAATAAAAAACAAAATTAAACATGAATGCAGCATAAAGAAAATTTGTAGTACTTTAAAAAAATAGATTAAAACATGGAAATTTTAAATAAATACTACTCTTTTGCTTTAAATTAAAAATGGTTAATTAAAACCTACCTTGATTCTTAGAAGCTTCACAGACGATATCCTTTACTTTAAAAGTTGAGCCAAGATCTATAAGTACAAACATATATTACTGTGACATCTCTGTATTTTGTAATATCAAAGAATCTATAATATTCATTTAGTCATCCTATGAGCATGATTTTACCTGATGCTTGACTAGTTGATGGTATCGGTTCATGTATAACTTTTCTTTCTTCGGGTAGAATATTTTCTTTATTTTCCTGAGAGGTTGTCTGGGATTGCAATTCTACATACATATAAATATATAAGATTTTTTCATGTGATAATTAGCAGTTACTCACGAGAAAGATGTAAACTTGGCAATGCATTTTTATGGATTGTATTCGTCCCAATATTAATGTACATTGCATCAAAATGTCTGTGGCAAACTCTTTTATTTTGATACACCTCATATGGATCCAATGATAACAGTTCTAGACATCCTGTTAGGTTTATCCATTGTATCATTGAATCAATGTTTGTTTTTGGATTTGGAAAGCGATGTCTTATGGATACATTGTCTTTACATCCAACAACGCAACATTTAGTTAAACCCATGATATTAACCTTGAAAATACTACAATGAAAATAGTAGCGTGCCTTTATTAATTTGTATAAAGTTCTTACCGTGATTATACACCAATAAAATGTAAAATAAAAAAAGCTTAACAAAGCGAAAACGGCGTTGTTCACTAAATACACTTAACAAAGTTAATAATGGCTGGCAACCAATCAAATCACAATGCATTTGTCGATAATGTTTGGTCTCTTCTTTAACTTCGTTTATATCTCTACGCCCTCTATAGTTTGTAAGACAAATTGATGCGCCTAGGAGGGGCAGGAGGGTGTTGGTACAAGTTGCTTCCATTTGCGTTAATTCCCCATGGTTCTGGATGACCACACTTCACACTTTCCGGCTAGTGTGTTAAGTATAGGAGAGCAGTGGGAAATTACCCCTTCCTCATTGTTAGTTGTGACCGCCGTCACCGAGGGAAAGCAGATGGCGCGCAAGTCGTGAGCGTATTTTAATATACAGCTTGTTACTCTAATGCGCAATCGGTAATTTGAATACACAGGGTGTTATGCGCAATCGATGGTTTTAATATGCAGTGTGTTATTCTAATGCACAATCGATGATTTTAATATATATGGTGTTATTCTAATGCACAATCGATAGTTTTAATATACAGAGTGTTATTATAACGCGCAATTGATAGTTTTAATATACAAGGTGTTATTTTAATATATAGAGTATAATTTTAATTTACAGTCGGTAATTTTAGTACACAGAGTGTGGTTTTAATTCGCAATCAGAAATTTGATATACAAGTTGTGATTTTAATTCGCAATCGTAAATTTTAGTATACAGGGTGTGATTTTAATTGGCAATCAAAAATTTTAGTATACAGGCTGTGATTTTAATTCGCAATCGTAACTTTTAATATACCGGGTGTGATTTTAATTCGCAGTAGAAGATTTTAGTATATAGGGTGTGATGTAGGTGAGAAAACAAAAGAATGCAGTATGACTTTCTTTTTATTGCAAATGCTTCTCAATACAACTAAAAATACATACATTTTGCAAATTTTCTAAATTCACTATGGGAATACTGGTATATTTTGTTAAAAGGTTCTCCTTCTGATAACCTTTCACGTAGATCACTTTAATATTTCTTGTGAAATGTCTCAAAATATGGGGCAATTCATCTAAGTCAGTATGTCTAGCACTATAATACAACGCATGATGATTTCTTTCCAACCATTTCACCTGTGTTCTTTCGGTAGCTTCTAATTTATAAAATGGCATTTTGGGCTTAAATACGAAATGACTTATCTGTTTTCCATCACTCATCGCTAGTTCCTTCACCAAAAAGCCTTCCTTTAATAAATATCCTTGTACATCAACTACTAGCACCATTTTAGATAATCTTTTTCACAGTACCCGACAGTGGTGCGTATTCTACAAGGTTGTCGTAAAATAAGGCAATAGACTACCGTGTTTTTGTCAAACGTGCTAAGAGCGTCCACAGTTTAATATCAACGATGGAAGATTTAACTGCTTCTTTTTGCTTAGCACAGTCGACAACATACAGAGCGCAGTTCTAAATTTTTCATAACTTAGCAACGGTTGGGTATTTCTGTCATAATAGCTTGATTGAAATGCTGTATACATCTCACTCATTTGAAGATTCATGTTATAAGGATAACTGTCAGCATTGAGGTGAGGTTTTATATTTGTGATTGCAACATGATCAAATTTAGAGGCATCCTCCTTTAAGTAGTCTTTTCTGTTTGTTTGAAACGCAATACTGACGTAACGTCGTTTTTCCAGGTTTGTGGTTGTTTTAACGGGCCAAATGTCACTTTTTGCGTAGAGAAGGCAATTCATATAACTTCCATTTTCTAAATGGAATGTAGACCGATTGTTGTGTTCAACGTTTTTATAAGTTTCAACCGAATTTCATCGTTTACGGCTACATAAGGAACGCCATTCTATCTTCTCGAGATTGAATTGGGCAGTTTTTGTACCGTTTGCGTCGGTATTTTTGTAACAATTCACATTGTTTCCACTACGAAGTAAGATAAGTTCCTGGCTTGCATTTATTAATATCTTCGATAGTCTTCTGCAAATCCTAAAGGGATTTCTAAAGGAAGACAGGCATTGAACTTGTTTGTGGCTGCTGATATTGTTGGTTGTGTTGTACTACTTGGACACCAACCAGCGATTTCCAATGACTTGCTTTCATTATCATTGTACGATATGTTTTAAGAGTACTCGTTATATTCGATTTGGTAATGTCGAAGCGTATTTGATCGAACAGAAAGGTGTAGGAGTTATTGGTTAGTTGACAAGATCCGGTGCGAGTTGAACGTTCTTTCGATATAGTTGTAACATTCACTAGGTAGAGTGTAGATATCTTGATGTTGAATCGAAATACGTGTTTCATCGTTAGATTTAAAATTACTCACTCTTGGATAGTAAGCATGGTACTGTTCTTTCGTTATCGCCTCCTCGAACTGGAGACCTTCGAAGATGTTTAACTTTTCCATTATTCTTCACTTTATATCCAAGCGTTTTTAGGAAGCTTCTATTTTCACGTGTTAATTGATTCACAGTATACTTTAGGCTAATCAAGTTTGATGCTGACGCACTATCTTTATAGCTTCGATTAAAACTAAGACCCATACCTTTTCAACTCCAACCTCACGATTCCTTCACCACGGAAATTTATCTGATCACCGTCTTGATCTACCAATTTAACCCATTATTGGCGAGATTTCCAATTTTTGTTTATAATTTTCGCTAAAAATTTAATAATTGTAACACCAACAATATTTTTTTAATAAAAATCGTTGCCATACGGCAACCCTAGCCGTATGTGGATGCAAACTTTTTATTTTGTATAAAAAATAACGTTACTTTCGATACAAAGTCCTATATTACATTTCGAACAAATTGTTCTAACAATCGATGAACACCCTTCACCAGCACAACGTCGTTTCTTCTTTTCGTTATAAGTAAGTAAATGGTTTAAGCCATCATATCTCAAATCATCTGCAACTCTGTTTAGAGTAATACTGCTTTTGGACGTTGCAGGTCTACCTAATGTTTTTGGCATTGTTTTATATTGTGAAATATATCGTCACAATTTCTCTTCGGAAGTTAGGCTGCGATATATTTGACGAGTTTGCCATCCTACACATAGTCCATGCATTTGTAGTGGCCACATCCAATAGCCATGTAAAAATTGGCCACCACCACTTTTTCCACCTAATACTGATTCTATAGGCAGAAACGTTTTCATGCAAGCCATCAGTTACTCTCATAAAACAATTGTACTGGCTTATTACACATGGTCTCGAAATATGAATAATCTGTTTTTCTGTTTGTGAATAACGCTTTACGGTGGAAAGTGGGTGGGCTCCATAAATTGTTGATGAAGCACATACAACATTGTTATCTAACCATCTAACAAATATGATTCCATCGTCGTGGTTGGTAATGGACACAAATTCACCGCGTTTTTCATTTTTCATAAATGTTTTCTTATTAGAGAATGGACAAGATTTTGGAATCCGATTTTCTCTGATGGTCCCTGTTTCGTGATAGCCTCGTTGTTTCAAATGATATAATACGTTGAATCCAGTGAATAGATTATTAAAATAATGAGAGGGGAAATACGCTTGCCAAATTTCTTCTTGTATTAACAAGATATCCAGAGGGTGAATTTAAACACCACATTTTACAAGTTTTCCGTAATATTTTATCATGGATTCGTCGCAGTCCAAATGTTCATCCGGAACCCAATTTTTTAAAAACTTATCTTAGTTTATTCATGAAAGGTCTTAACTCCCGCATTTCGTCATCACGTACCATTTTGCGCCAGCATGTTATTTTTCATATTATCACGAGAGTCCCAGTATAGATCTCTGCCCGGTAATTCGTTGTAACCTGTCAATATAAAAATTGCAATAAAACTTTTCATTTCCCCTCTGTTATTCTAGGATCAGTTTCGTTCAAAAACAACGCATATTTTGTAGCTTCTTTGATAAGAAAATCAATAACGTCTTCGTCAATAAACTATTCAAAAATGTTTAAAATAGTACAGTCATTATAATGATCATAATTTGTTTTCGGAAATTGTCTGGCGGGTGGTACAAAATTTCCTTCTACCCAGGTAATGTTTACCAGTCCTGGCCGATCTTCAATAAAAGTAGACGTTTCCTTTCTTGGCCCATTGTCAAAAACATCATTTTGAGATCCGTCATTCGCTGTAGTTTCGTCATCGTTAGATTTCTCGCTTTCTTGTACAACAACTTGTACTTGAGAACGCAGTTGGTTACGATTGAGATTATCTACCAGACCACCACAGTCTTCTTCCCCAGAATCTTCATCTGTGTAAACATTTGGTACTAGAGGTTCCATAAAAATTTCGGCCGGTTGTATATCATCATCGTAAGCTAGTTGAAAAGCTTCTTCTAAAGTTAAACCAGCACTAAAAATAAAACCAAAAAAAATTATACTTTTCTTTGCATTGAATGTCAACGTGGCTAGCGTTGCCATGCGGCAACGCTATAAAAAACGTATCATACAGCCCTACCGGCACAAAATTTTTTCGTGAACTAAAAGCCACATCACAGTACAATGTTTACAAACATGTGTCTTGTAACAGCAAGCTATTATTTTGTGATTTAGTACAAATAATGTAACTTACATTAGTCGGAAGTCCATGCTTTTTCGGAACCACTCTATACTGTGAATTTAGAGCTGCATAAATGTAACACAGTATAAATTTCAAACTACCTGTTAAGTTCTACACTTGAAACAGAGTGCCTTTTTATCGATGGACTACATTTAAACGAGTTTTAACTATTGTTGGAAAGATGGAGCTACATTTTAATGCAATGGGGTACCGTTGCCATACGGCAACACTAGCCAATAATAGGTTAAGAATAGTACGATCTATTACTGTTATGTTGATAGGTAAGTAAATTATATTTCCGGGTTCAATGTTTATGCTGTATCCTGGTTCTACTGAAAGAGCGAATTCGTACAACGTATGCAAAAGACATGCGTCGTAGAAGGCAGCTGTCGTAATATTACCTTTTATTCTGATGGTTACCACTTTAATAATTCGAATGGGTAGATCGGTCTCATGCTTTATGTTCGATTCCAGCATCTCTCTCCTAAATCCCAACATTCGACCAGTCGAATTCATCTTGGTGAAATCAGTTTGAAATTTGCTAGTGATTTCGCATGTGTTCGCATTTTTATCGCTGACATCATTAGCCAAAGAACATTTTTCAATATCGTTCGCTTCATAAGCTCCCGTCGGAATTGTTTACACTTGATGGTCGTAATAAAATGTATTTTGTCCTTCATAAATGTTGGGGATTGTGTTGTAGGTGTGTAGGCCTATTAGCCCAAGAGCATATTTGTATTTAGGATCGAATTCTATGGTCGGATAATAGGTAGCAGTGAGCGCATCGCTCGTGCCCCTTAACGGAAACGTATGCGACATGACTACCTTTAATACACGCGGAGCTCTTATATAAGAATTCCAAGCACAAATGTCCACAATTTATATCATCACAATTCTGATGCTTGTCATGATTGTAGAGTATTCCACATTTTTTAAGATATCGGAGTAGTTCTTTTGGAGGTTTCAAGTTACCCGGCTTGTAATATGCCATCCGGTGTGTACCAGGTCCTGTTGTAGAGTCCAAATTAAAGACTGCCTTTCGGAGTTGGCGGAAACCCATTTCTCATGAAAACCCCACGAAAATTGAGGAGGCACTTTTTACCAAATTTAAAGATATCAACATTCGTAAGGGCTCTGCGTGGCAGCCGATCTAAAGGTTTCTTCTGTTCTGGTTTAAAAATAATCCCATATCTTTGCGATATGGTTTCAGATGCAAACTATCACCTTTTATACCCAAAGCGATAGCTTCCATGGTTTTATTGTGCCTCTGGGCTTCGTATAACTCCTTTAGCGCAGTTATAGCTTTATTAACCACTTGCGCTATTCCAGCAGCTCCGCCTGCTAAATCGCCTAATGCACTTAATCCAGCAAATAACGGTATCAGTGGAAAAAGCCTCCGGTTTTTGGTAGTGGTATTACATGCGGTTTTCGCACGTGTTTCCTGCCACCAGCATTTTTAATCGCAATTTTGGCGGCGTCAAGAGCTAATTTCGCACCTTCTTTCAAAGTACTAAATCTGCGTCCTTTAGGAATATCCCTGACCTTTGAAAATATAGTTTTTCTAAACGACTTTCGCTTCATACCTATCCCCAATTTTCTTTTTGCTTTCATTGTATTGGCGACGTCCCAAGCTGCAGTTTTCTCTCAAAAACTGGCGTCTGCCGATTTTACACGCTCCCACGCTCGTTCTTGAAGTATACGATCAGCTTCGCGTCTGCGTTTGAGATCTGCACTCTGCTAATATGCGATATCGTGGTCTTTACAGGCACGGTTTAGAGAAATTATACCAGGATCGCCACGTTGAAGTCGCTTGTTTAAGTTCGTACCAGGTCCGCAGTATTGATAACCAGGTAAATGTAACTCGACTGGCTGCTTATTAATCAAGGAGTTAACAAGATCCCGTCCTTCACTGATGACTAGCATTCATGAAATATTATGAAAATCAATTGCAACTGGTTTATGTATCACTCTGTTGGGATGCGTTTCATTAAACAAAAGGATACTGTGCAGGTTACAAACTTCGATAGTATACTAACGACAGTTAACGACTTTATGCGAAGATATGGGCCATTACTATCGAATAGTACACGTTGTATAATATGCAGTCCCTCAAGTTGTGGTAAAACAAATGCAATGATCAGCTTATTGGTCGATATAAACACGCTTCGGTTTGGAAATGTATACGTCTACTCCAAGTCTTTCCTTCAGCTTAAATATCAATTTCTAAAAATTGTGTTAAATGCTGTTCCGCGCATGAAGTATTTTTATTTCAAGGAAAGGAGTAAAATGTTGTACCCGTCAAATGCTCATGAAAACTCAATTTTTATTTTCGATGATGTTGCGTCAGATAAGCAAATAACAAGGTTATTACAGTATGGGGAGACATAAATCAATGGACAGTTTTTATCTGTGCCAAACTTGCTAGAATACCGAAACATTTGATACGGAATAATATTAATTTTTTGATATAAATCTACATGTTATACGCCTAGATGGCCAATTGAATTGTTTAAAATTGTGAAAGTACAACTTACAACACCCGCGACATATTTGTTAGAAGATATGGACGATAGGTCTATACTCGGTCGTTTTTACGAATAAGAACTGCAGAAAGTGAAACACACATATGTCTATCTGGTCGAGACGACAACACGAAGAAAAGGAAATTAAGTGCTAGTGAAATGGCTTGGTTTACCTAACGAACAAAATAGCCGGACAGATAAAAAAAATTTTGTATAATGCTTTCATGCAATATACTTTTTCTAATCTACAAAATAAAACACTTTCAATTTTCTTTTATTAGTTATTTATATTAAAATCTACTTTATCTCCAGTTAATTTTTTTTCTTCAATTCTTGACAAGTACAGCAGTTTCTCTTAGTGGAGAGTGGACCATTTATTTGATCGTCGCCCTTGTTGTAGTGGTCAAAACAGGGCCGATATTCCTCCAGTTGTCGCACATCTGCTGAAAGCGCATACCAAACTTCTTCAAGAGATATATCACCTACTATTGCTTGAAAAACGTACACTGGAACATAAGCAAGTAGCCTCTCGCTAAGTCCTCGCAGTTGTTTGCCATTGTCTACTAAATGTTTCAATGTAGCTGCTTTCTTCTCGTACTCATCCATAATTGAGGACCGAATGCGTGAATTTGGAAAGTATATGATTCCTCACATCAATACTGTGCACAGAGGTAGTGATTGATCATATCAGAGAAAAAGGAGCTACGTTAAATATAGTGTCCCCAGGCTAGGGTTTTAACTCCGTCCGCAAGAACAAACCGTTTATCGTCGCGAGGTGACAGACCAAGCTTACTTTGCGTAACGGTGAATATCGTATGCTTTTCGCTTTTAAACAAGTTTTGTTTTCGACGAATTAACTCGTTTTTTAATAAACAATTTCTATAATCGTCGAAAGTAATTTCATCTCTGACGTTTTTTTTATACTATTAATATTTTTTCGATACCTTCCCTTCCACCTTATTAGCATACATTTTAGATCAAAAACGTACGAAATCCGTTCGTATTTGACCCGCGTTTTCATCCTTAAGTAATACCTAAATAAAACATAAGACAACTTTATTCTGAAGGGGTATGGCGAACCTATTGTCTACAGCAAAGTTCAAATTTAGCTATATTTTCATTATGTCCGTGTAAATATCATCCGTGAAAATCTGAAGAACTGTCGGTATCCATATAGCAGTCTCACCTTCTACTGATATGTTCGTTTTAAAAAGTTATAATAAAACTCGTGCATTAATAATTTCGATAACTCTAAAACTGAATCACAAATAACTTTTAACCTTTGAATCTGAATTGCTAATAAATTCTCGTTGAATATTGCAAAACTATGAAAATTCAGTTTCGCTATTATAGAAGTCCGACATCTACCCAATGAGTTAGCAATTTAACATCTACACATTTGTCGACGTTTTCCATCGTTTCTCCGAATACCGCGTTAAGGAACACATGTTTGGAAGTTGAACGTACTTGGTCGGCTTGCTAGAAGCTTCTTTTAAAGTTGTTGGAAATTGTGATATTTGGTCACTGCTAAGTGCAGGATTTGTGGCTTCGGCTATATTGTAATAGCGTACAGCAGAATTTATCTGGATCTTACCAACCAAACCGCTCGATTTAATTGTATACAGTAGCGTCCACGCTTCTTTTGCCTACTTCCATCTTAGTTATGTAATTTCCTTTTTTTTTATTAAGTTCTTATTTTACTTTTGTTCTTCTCTTTTAGGCAACTAGTACTTCATGTGTATTTACGAGTAGTATTTGATGATTTATATTGAATAACTATTTAGGTCTTTGTGTTGGATCTATTTTACGCTTGAGATAGTACCAGCTGTACAACAGTTACTGGAAAAACCATCTAATTCTCAACCTTGTTCGGAAGCTGCACCAGACCTTAGGATATGAAACTTCATATGAGTTAAGTACCCGACAATCAACTGACTTTCTTTTTAACCTCTTAATTATCAATTCAATTTATAAATTAATTTTGTTCTATTTCATTCACAAATATGTACGTATACATATATATATATATATATATATATATATATATATATATATATATTGTAATGTTCAATATTTACAACAACATCGACTGTCAATCTCAGAACGAATAGGGTGTTCATGATAGCCACCCGTTTGTAATGAAAAGTCCCTGTAGCGGGTAAAAAGGTAATTTTTCGTCACCATTTCCCTCCAGGTAGACTGGCCTTGGTGTGGGGGTACTACGAATTTAATTTAAGTCCAGATAACGACGGTCGTAGTGTAACACGAACAAATCCACTCTTTTGTTTAGTCTCCTAATCTCGTAAATTGTCAAAATTAACGTAAAACTCCTCTAAAACAAACAACAGTGTGTATTCAAAGGCATTTCAAACATCATTTCGTAAACTAAATCTTGGTCCTAATGTTATTAAGTAAATCGTTAGTAAAATTTCACGTTTAAACCTTGTCAGTCAGAATTTAGGTTATAGAGTCCTCTGATTTCTGTCAGCTGGTAGCGTTACCGCATTGCATTCTTCTATTCTATTTTTACAAATAACTTCCTTTCATCGAAAGGCACCAGAAAATATATATTTGGATTTAAATTATTAAAATTAGCTTTGGAAGTAAACAATCGTCAGCGAGAAAAAATATGGGAAGATAGGGACGCCAGAAAATTCATCAATTCTGGTTAGACTTTCGTTAGGTTGACTAGTGTTTGACTACGGTTTCAATTTCAAAGTGTTCGATAGTGAAATTAAAGTATAATTTCAAAGAGGGAAGGTTCGAGGTTGGAGCTGACAGATTCCTGTAAAGGTCAACATAAATAGAGTGTTTATGTGACAGCATCATACGATTTCCAGGTTAGTTTGTATTTTTAATTCTAAAGTTCATTAATTTCAATTTATTTAATTCAAAATTCATAAGAAAATTGCCCAAAGAGTAGCCCAACCCCACGAAGAATTTAGGAATTTAATAAAATTTAGAAAAATCAAATTTTTCTCAAATTCACCATGAGAAACACATTTCAATATATATGAATTAATTTCTGGCTTGATTGATCAAACATTTCGAATTATATTACCATTTTATTTCTTTTAAACCATTTGAAATTGCGTTTATATATTTACTACGATAATATTTTTTATCTAGTTATATATTTCTTATTGTAGAGAACGTTGGGGCCAAACATTTCTACTTAATTTAACGACATTTGAGTTTGTAAGGTTTTTTTACCCTTATTTAGTCAAACTGGATTATTATTTAAATTACATATCAATTCATCCGTTTGTATTTTGAACCAAATTCTTCTTTAATATATATATATTGAAATATCTTTCTCAGGGTTTCTACTCTAAATTTTTGTTAAATTTTCAAATTTAACTCTATTAAATGATTTTCGTAGGTTCGGAGGTATCCCTAGTCCCCTAATTTTGAATGAATTTGTAATTTAGTGAAATCAGATTAACGAAATTTTAAGATTTTTAAAATCAACTAACCTTTAAACTTTCGACCGACGCCAATGTAAATAAACACTCTGTTTAAATACACACCACAGGAACTGCCTGTTCTGGATATTTAACCCAATTTGCTTTTCTAATAATGACTTTGAATACACCACGAACACTTATCTTTGCATTGGATTCACGACAAACTTTGATTCAACCAAGGCCGAATAAAGATTGATGATAATTGAGGGCGTCGTTACTCTTTCATTTATTTTAAATCGCGAAAGACCGGCGATTGTTTTCTTTCACAGCCAATTTTGATAATTTGCCTAAATAGAAACTAACTTTTCGATGACTTTCAATCAATATGATATTAGTACTCGAGAACGAATGCAGTGACTTAACCAGGAGGTTGTTTGTTGATGATTCTGTGGTACGAATTGTCACCAACAAGAGAAAATCCACTACTAATTTATGGAAACCTTTCAGATAAGGATTTAATTGACGAAATATTATCTGTTGTGCTTTGAAATTTACGTTGTTGCTTATTCCAGACGATTTTTACTTTAATTTAGAAGAAGTAATTGAATAGGAAAATTGATAAATGAGTAGAATTGTCCATGATACCCCACACTCGTCGTTATCTGGACTTATAATTAATTTCTACCGTCCTCGCCTCAAGGACGGTTGGCTTAGGGGGGGAATGGTAACGCAAAAATTACCGATTATCCCCGCAAGAGGGGTATTTGGTTGCCAACGAGTGGCCAGCCTGACATTTACTTCAGTATCGAAATGACAACCGAGAGAAATTGTTGTCGTCGTAAACACGACGTTGAACATAACATAACAATATATATAAACATTTGGATTTTGTTGATTGTTTGTGTGCATGGTCGTGTGTACTTCCCCCTACGACCCTTATTTGCCACTCATTTTTCTCGGTTTTCATTTATTGTGTTTGTTTTAAACAAAACCGTGGTGGCGCCTCTCTATTTACGAACTACTTTGAGTTTTCTACTACCCCTTTTTCCCACCCCAATCTCCGCTGGACTATTGGGACGCCCAAACGATCTTTCATAAGGTAGGTGGCAAGCGAATAGGTTTATCGGATAAGAGCGCCATATATCGAATCTATTATGCAACTATTCTGGCTTCACTCATTGGAACTTTGCATAACTTTTAGAAGATTAAACGTTTAGAATAAGAATTATGATAATGTTAGAGCCCAAAAAATGTTATTAAGTTAAAATTACATTAAAACTTTTTTTTTAAGAAATACATTTCTCTGCCGAAAAGAATTCTTTTCAGCAGAAAAGTATAAAAATGAACATGCTGTATTTTGGAAACAAATTCGTATTATGTATGTTTGATAGGGTGCTCATTAAAAATACATCTAGTTACGCTCAGAAATATTCTGAAGGATTTTATTATCATAAAACTGTTGCACACGATAACACATGGACATTTTGTTTATTGTACCTACAAAGTAGCAAGAGAAGAAATCGTATAAAGTTCTACTACCTACTAAATTGAACTAGGGCGATGTCAAAGATTAAATCGGGGGTAAATTTGAAATTGGGACCTTGCAAACTTGACAGGTTTCCTTAATCCCGATGATATTTTATGAAACGGAAATCCTACTACGTTTCTGCACTTACTTTCGCTTTAGAGAGCCGAGCGCTGTGGTAAAGCCGCCCTTTCTCTTATTAGTTTCTTCGCCCTGAATTCGAATCAGTGGCTCCGGCAACGTGAATGAAATATTTTCAATGTGATTTGGAATATTTTTTCGAGGTACAAGATCGATGATATCTAATGAATGCAAATCAAATCTTGGTGTAAAAATTGTAAGCGTTAAGTAATTGAACGATAGGCGGAACTTTGTACGACTGCAATATTCTTGGAAATGAATGTAATTTGATTCGAGTAACATATTTTCATGCAGAAGTTTTTAAATTGTCAAGTAATAACCAAAGTGATAGATTTTGTATCATCCTGTGAAAAAATCATTACTTAAATTTAAAAGACTTCCGTTTGGCAAAAATCGCAATCGTAAATAATTAAAACGAAGCAGAGTTATTGTTATTTAAAACAAAGATTTAATGTGGCTAATTTTATGTTATAACAAATACATTATTGCAGCGAAAGGTATCGACGGATTCGTACGTAGAACGAATTATTTAATTAATTTGGAACCTCTAGGTACAGTGAGTTTTGGTGTAGGTGTGACAGGAGAAGACACTTTTTTATTATGGACTGCTAGATCTTCGAAATGAATTCCTTCATAAACATATTTTTTTCTTATATTTTTTAAAGTCGATTGACAGAAAAGCTTGTCACATCGCGTTAGTTAGAAATATAGAAGGAATGAAAATAATCGTGTTTTGTTAATTTGTTAAATGTTTGTTTTATTTGAGTAGAAACAATAATATAATATTACAGCCACCAACGGGACATGAAAAGAACTGCAAAAACTCATAAAATCCATCTCTGTTCTAAGGAAAAGCAACTAAAATGACAAAATAGGCTTTGTTTTCTATACATAAAAAAAGTTGTAACCCAAAAGTGATATGCTACGTTATGTAAATGCTCCTAAGTATTTATAATAATTAAGATTCTTCACAAAATTATACCTACTAATTAAATCTAATTAAGTTATGAAATAATTTTACTCAAGAGTAGTTTAGAAAGAGAAGTAACCTAGTGTGCAAATAGAAGCAAGCCATAAAATTAGAACAAAATGTATATTGGCGATACTGTTACTTAGTTGCTATGAAACAGTTCACTAAAACCCATACCACAATGCTTTAATCTTGGTAATAATATCTTCAATCCTGTTGAGATAATTAATCCATTCAAAACATTCGAAAATACATAGGTTGTTACATAGTTTTAAGTGCAAACTATATGCTTCTAACTCTAGTTGGCTGATACTTAATTTAACCAACACCTTATGGCCGAAAAAAATGGCTCTCTTTGCCGAACTTGATTTACTTTTGCACTTAATTTGAATGAAATTCGGAAAAATATTAAATTTTCTACAATCTTTCAAGAATTTAATATCAGCATTAACTAGACTAACCTTACTTCCTACCTTAAAGAAACGGTTGAGTAAACTAGACCGGGAAGCCATCACACTAATCGGGTACTCTAAATTTGTGGCACTGGATTTAGTGAACTGTTTCAGTGTTCCAGTGCCACAGATTTGGAGACCTGATTACTTAGTTGCTATATTTTTGCTATTTGCTATTTGGTATTTGCTATTTGGTTATTTAAGCGACAAATCTGAGGTCTAAATAACCTAAAAATCTTTAAATTAGCAGTGTGGCCTCCGTCCATTTTGTTCTAATTTGATTCCATGGCTTACTTATTTTTAATTGAACTCATTGTTTTTCAAAAATCCAACGAGCAGGATGGTAATGTAAAAAGCAAAAATAGTGTATGTACATATTCGAAAATAAGAGGACTTACCTTTATATTGTCTTTTACTATTTCAACGAGAGCCTCACATACATTTACAACTTTTTGAATACATACTGCAGATTGGTGAATGAATCACCAATTGCCAAAAATCTGAGAATCACAATTAATTTTTCTTGGATAGTTATAGCTTTCCTTAAAAATGTGTCGTTTTTAGCAGCTTTTGGTCCAATTAGATTTAGAATTATTCAACGCCTGTGGTGACATTCTTGTACAATTTTTATAAAGACCGCTAATTTTTTGAAATTTTTTTAAGGCTTATAAAGATTTTATTTTTGAAACATATACATAACATCTATATTTGTACATACATACATCATATATATTGAAATATCTTTCTCGGGGGTTTTACTCAAATTTTGTTAAATTTTCTAATTTAACTCTAATAAATGATTTTTGTAGGTTCGGGGGTATCCCTAGATACCCTTACGGCAATTTTGAATGAATTTCCAACTTAGTAAAATCAAAATAACGAATTTTTAAGATTTGAATTAACTAACCTTTAAACTTTCCAACGACGCCAATGTATATAAACCCTCTGTTTATATACCCACCACAGGAACTGCCTGCTCTGGATATTTAACCCTTTTCTCTTTTGTAATAATGACCTTGAATACACAACGAACACTTATCTTTGGATTGGATTTAAGACAAACTTTGATTCAACCAAGGCCGAATAAAGATTGATGAAAATTTAGGGCGTCGTTCGTCTTTCTTTTATTTTAAATCGCGGAAGACCGGCGATTGTTTTCTTTCACAGCCAATTTTGATAATTTACCCAAATAGAAACTAACTTTTCGATGACTTTCTATCAAATGATATTAGCATACGAGAACGAATGCAGTGATTTAACCGGGAGGTTGTTTGTTGATGATTCTGTGGTCCGAACTATCACCAACAAGCTTTAAAAGAGAAAATCCGCTGCTAATTTATTTAATTGATGAAATATTATCTGTTGCGCTTTGCAATTTATGTTGTTGCTTATTCCAGACGATTTTTACATGAATTTGGAAGAAATAAGTGAATAGAAAACTAATAAACGAGTAGATTTGTCCATGATACCCCACACTCGTCATTATCTGGACTTATAATTAAATTCTACCGTCCTCGCCCCAAGGACGGTTGGCTGAGGGGGGGATGGTAACGAAGAAATTTCCAATTATCCCCGCAAGAGGGATATTTGGTTGCCAACGAGTGGCCAGCCTGACATTTGGTCAGCACCGAAGTGACAACCGAGAGAAGTTGTTGTCGTAAATACAACGTTGAACATAACATAACAACTATCCCCCGCCAGAAGGGAACATTAAGAGGATTACGTACTAATAATGTTTTCTATAACGTGTGAGTAATATTTAACCTATGTACAATTGAAGTTTTTAATAGATACTTTTCCGTTTCAGTTTTAGGTTAGATTCAATTGACATATCTAATACCTATTGGAAACGTTCTTACTTACACATATCGAACCTTAAAAATTTGGCCCCACGTTGGGCGCCAAATTTGAAATATCTTTCTCGGGGGTTTTACTCAAATTTGGTTAAGTTTTCTAATTTAACTCTAATAAATGATTTTTGTAAGTTCGGGGGTATCCCTAGATACCCTCACGGCAATTTTGAATGAATTTCCAACTTAGTAAAATCAAAGTAACGAATTTTTAAGATTTGAATTAACTAACCTTTAAACTTTCGAACGACGTCAATGTATATAAATCCTCTGTTTATATACCCACCACAGGAACTGCCTGCTCTGGATATTTAACCCTTTTCTCTTTTCTAATAATGACTTTGAATACACAACGAACACTTATCTTTGGATTGGATTTAAGACAAACTTTGATTCAACCAAGGCCGAATAAAGATTGATGAAAATTTAGGGCGTCGTTCCTCTTTCTTTTATTTTAAATCGCGAAAGACCGGCGATTGTTTTCTTTCACAGCCAATTTTGATAATTTACCCAAATAGAGACTAACTTTTCGATGACTTTCTATCAAATGATATTAGCATACGAGAACGAATGCAGTGACTTAACCGGGAGGCTGTTTGTTGATGATTCTGTGGTCCGAACTGTCACCAACAAGCTTTAAAGGAGAAAATCCGCTGCTAATTTACAGAAACCTTTCAGATAAAGATCTAATTGATGAAATATTATCTGTTGTGCTTTGGAATTTATGTTGAGTGCTTATTCCAGACGATTTTTACATTAATTTGGAAGAAATAAGTGAATAGAAACTAATAAACGAGTAGATTTGTCCATGATACCCCACAATCGTTATTATCTGGACTTATAATTAAATTCTACCGTCCTCGCCCCAAGGATGGTTGGTTGAGGAGGGGATGGTAACGAAGAAATTTCCAATTGTCCCCGCAAGAGGGGTATTTGGTTGCCAACGAGTGGCCAGCCTGACATTTGGTCAGTACCGAAGTGACAACCGAGAGAAGTTGTTGTCGTAAATACAACGTTGAACATAACATAATATATATATGTATATATATATATATATATGTATATACATACATGTAATATATATATATATATATATATTATATATACCGATTGGGAAAATGCGAAATTAGCTATATCGCTATCCGCTCCTCGCTTTCAAGCGGAGGAGTTAGCGGCAGTAGACGGCTCAAGGTTACCAATGTGGTTGGTTACGAGGTAGAGAGAATTTCTGAAGTATTTATTTTTCTTTTCTTTTATTTCATCAGAATCTGTTTTTATTTTCGTCGTTAGAATTTCTTATTAATTTCGTCTAAGCTTTGTAGCAACAACGAAATAAATATGCGAAATTCTCATTTCCAGGCGACTATGAATTCAAATTATTACGTGCGCTCTTCACACAGTAGGTCTACATCCCGACATTGTTCGAAGTGTACTAGCACGTCCCGCATCGAATTGCTCGGATTTCACTCAGTCCCCTCCACGCTCTCTCACATGTACGGCGAGAAAGCGAGGAAGGGATACCGATATAGCTAATTTCTCATTTTTCCAATCTTATGGCTGATGAAGTGAGGACCGCATACAGAAAATTCACGTATTAAGTGAGGACCGAGTCCAAGTGAGGACCGATATATGGACCTCACAAGTGACAAAAGACCTAAGATTTTGTTAGCAACAAGTACGTAAATTTGTGAAGGCCCTGCAAATCAGTCGGACCTCACACCTAGTGCAAATCAGTGAACGTATACATTTTAGTTGAGCGCTTTGCTGCTACTGGCGTTTTCGTTTGAGTATATTGTCTATGTCGATATATAGTTTTTTTACACTACCACATAAGTGAGCCCCATGCATCTGACAACGGCGCTTTGAATTTTTATTAGTTAAATTATTTGAAGTAGGTTCTCGAGAGTCGTTAGAGCATATTTCATAAATAGTTTTTGCTGAATAAAATAAATAAATTTTACAGAAAAAATTTTATATTATTTTTTGTATTTAAACTTCTTAATGTTTACCTTAGGTACCGATGCTTTATACTTTAATATCGTGTTTAAATAATTAATTAATGCAAACGATTTCGAACATTATTGCTTGCCCTTTAAAGCAAGATTTCAATTTATTTTATTTAAATATTATTATAGATGCGGTTTTTAGGTAAATTTCTACCTTTGTAAGGTTTGGGCACATAAGCGAGATTCGAATTTTTGAACACTCAACAGATAGATTTTCGAAATATATACAATTGCAACAAGTAGGAATTTTGGGACAAATGTCCAATTTGAATAATTTATTTCAACTGCAGCACAGATTTTTACTCTAGAAAGCAGTTTTGGCTTTCGCAGACAAATTTCAGCTCTACAACATTAAAATAAATTCCCGGAAGTTCATCATAAACATATCAACCATATGTATATTACAAATCCAAACAAGAAGTTCAAGTTCATGGACTAGAATGTAGATATTTGCTTTTGTTCATATTACCCTTTACTATGAAGGTTAATTACCACTCTTGATCGAAGAGATACCTAATTTACCCATTTTAAATTTATTTTTCAAACTTAAAACTGTTTATTAATTTTAATATACAACATAATTAGTTTGAGATTAGGGATGTGAGATAAATTAATAATAAAAAAAACAACCTTCCAAAAAATATTTTATGAAATGCATAGAAAATGAATACAAAGTTTTTATAAACGACTTTATTTCTTATTCTTATTGTATGTATTAACTACAAAAATCTTAATTTTTGGCCAACTCTTTCTTTCGAATACATCCGTATATTTATTTTTCAAATGCTCACATTCCTGTTTCTTAGGGGGAATCCTGTTTTTATTATTGTTCTTAAAATAATTAAAGATTAATTTTTTCTGAGCATCAGTCCAAGGTTCTAAAATTCTTTTCTTCTTCGTTATGACCAAAGGATTCTGTAGAAAAGAAAATAGTGATGAACAATATAAGCCAGCCCTAATTATATGCTTTGTTTTCACTAACCCTAGGTATATCTTTGCAGTGCAGGCGGTCGCTCTTCGCATTACGGGTATTGCATGGGGTAATACATGCCAGAATCCGATGTTCAGATGTTTTGTACAGTCTAAACTTTTTAGTTCCGCGTTCGTCAGCTCGTCATATCTCGACATTTCAAATTCCAATTGCTAGAACAAATTTAGCGCTTAGGTCTCCCGTTGGTTTCATGTGTAGGTGCTACAATTACATTTGTATGGATTGTGATATTTTTAATTCTAGTGTACGAGAGCTATGTGATGCTTATTTGTCAAAGAAATAGATGTAATCGGGTTGGGTGTAGAATTTAGAATTTGACATTTATGATCATACATTGTTTGTTACGTTTTTTCTTTGTCCTTAATTTGGCCTATGCTGTTGGACAATAAACCTATTATTATTATTATTACCTATTATTATTATTATTATTATATCTTCCATGTTACTACTTGAGGTGGATGTAGGTATTTCTTCTTCTGCGCTTGACATCGTTATGTGATTTAAATCTGTTATCTCATCTTCTGAAGAATCTTCTTCGTCAATATTTAAGTCTACGTCAATGTCATTCAACGATTTACCTTTATATTTCGCTACTTGACCTTTTCCGCATAAAATCGGCAATTTAGACACCTTGGCTGTCTGGTAAATATCATCTGGTAATCTATAGTAGGTCTTATGGATATCTGTTGTGTGATCCATGAACCCAGCAAGCTGTTCTAAATCTTGTTGAGTAAGATTGATAACCTGGGACATTGTAGCTAGATGTTTTCTCAGTTTTGTTGAACTTAAAGATGCTGGATCTTTAGCTCCTGCTAATCTAACATGTTTGTGAACTACTTGCGATCCGGATATACTATTACTTGATTTGATATTTGCAAAGAGATATAAATTGTTAGAGGAAACTAAATTTTCTCGAACCTTAACTAGAAGATCTGTACATTTTATCATATGGTCTGTAAATAGAACGGGAACTCCCCTATTTCTCTTTCCTCGGATTATAATTCTCTTAAACGACTTCATTAAAATTTTTTCACTTTCTGTTGTACAGGAGTCAAATTCAGTAGAAATATTATAATAATTCTTAAAAGTATAAACAATTTATCTAAAAAAAGATAATTCGATTTTTTTTTTAAATTTCAAGGTGGTGTAACCCCTTAAGATTTTCTCATTTAAACAATGTATTCTTTCAAAATATTCACAGTAATACAATGAGGGATTAAGGAGATATTAATCGCAGTCAATAAAATTCTATATATGCGGTTTGAGGTAGTGTTGCACCTTTTCAAATTTGGTCTTCCGCTATTGTCTTCCTATTGCGGTAAAGTATCTGTTGATTGCGTCTGCTGCTTCATTTGTGTTTTGGTTGTCGTGCCGTCCTCTTTCAAGATAGTTATATATTGGTCACAGAGCTTTGGTTTGCGCGTTTGTTGGTTCATCATGTGCCATGTTTTGGTTGAGTCGTTTCTGTGTTTTCTGAATTTCTTCTAGTAATATTGTCTGATTAGTTTTGATACGTATGCTTTTTGTTGTTTATATTCATCTCGTAATTTGTCGTTCTGCGGGTGCTTTCTGTGCTTTTTGTAAAGTTAGTTTCTTTGTTTAATCAGATGGAATAGGTGTTCATCTATCCATCTATAGTCGTCTCTACTTTTTTATTGGAAGAATTACTTGGTTTTCTTTTATAACAATAGCTATTGAAAATTCCTCTATGGTTGTTATTTTTTCGTTATCCTGACTTATCCTTTCTTTAATCGGATTGTTTGTTTGCACAATTTTGGTTGTTTTGTAATCTAGTTTACGTTTTTCTTTTTGCTTTATTGTTACAATTACTTTGTTGTGATCTGATATGTGGGATTCGCTTATTTTTATATTTTGAATTCTGCTTGGTTCGTTTGTGATTACCTGATCTAGTATTGTGTTGTTTCCATTTGGGTTTTTTCGTATGTAATATTTTGTAACTGTTCTGTTCGTTCTCTTGTGGGTTCTTCTTTCAGTAAGTTTATGTAGTTTTGTGTTATCTGTTGTTTTTCTGATACGTGTACGTTGAAATCTTCTAATATTATATGTTATTTTTTTCCGTGTATTATATTATTGGTTAATGTATTTTGTAGTATTGCGAATTTTACTTATGGTGGTTTATATATGAGTGTCATTGTTGTATTCTGTGCTTCTAATAGTATTGTAGTTATTTAAATTTTGTTAATAATTGTTTTCATAAGTAGTCCGTGTTTTATGTTTTCTCTGATATATATTGTTGATCCACCTCCGTGTGTGTCTTTAGAGTTGTGTTCTTTGTAGTGCGGAATTGTGTTCTTCTCCAGGTTGCAGCCAAGTTTCTGTGATTGCTATTATTTTAGCATTTTTGTGTATTATTGGTATGGTTTCTATTTCTTCAAATTCGCTTCTCATGCTTCTTACATTGTGTAAAATTATTTTATACATTTTAATTGATCGTTATATATCGTTCTTATTTTATTAGTGCAGTAGTAGTATGTCTTCGTCGTTTCTAAACCTGAATTTTTTGCTTATTTCATTCTTTTTTGCACATATACCATATATGTATTTTATTTTGCTTTCTTCAAATCTCTTGCTTGAAAGAATGGGTTGTTTGTGGTTGTTGAGAGTTGTTCGTTTATGTATATGGCGTCGTTTTTTCCTTTCAGTTGGCAGTCTTTTATGGCTATTTTTTCTATGTTTTTTCTTGCTTGTAATATTTTAATTTTGCTGTCTTTATTTTGTAGTTCGGCTATTATTAGGCTGTCATTTGTTTCTTTTTTCCGGTTTTTGGAATAACTTGGTTATTATATCATGAGCGTTTTCGTGTTTGGATTGCTTTTCTATTCCATTGATTATTAAATTATTTATATTTTTTTCTTTTTCTGCATTTTCTAAAATGGTTTCCAAGTTTTGTACTCTAATTGCTAGTTTTTTATTTTTCTTATCGTGTTCCTTTATTATTTTTTTTGTTTTTTGTTTTCCTTTTGAATTTCATTGCATTTGTCTGAAAGAAATTGTATTGTTTTTTGCATTTTTTTCGGCGTGTTATGTATTTTATTGCACGATGTTTCTCCTTTGCTATTACGTGAGTTTTCATCATTCGAATTTTTATTTTTCTTTGTTCGTGTTTTTGGCATGTTATTTGTTTATTAGACTTGAATTGGTTAGGATGGGTACTAGAATTAACTCCTCACACGTGTGCTGTATTTCACCGTGACTGACGGGCAGATAGATGACCACGGTAAGGGTTTGTAGTTTATAACGAAGGAAAAATTTTATTTTGTTGTCCGATTTCTTGTTATGTTGTATTAACGAATCGTCGGGTGCATATTTATAGGTCCTCATCTTGGCTTGGCTAAAAACGTTATTGTAAAAAAAATCGCTCTGAGCTCCTAAAAACGGGGATCGCTGAATAAATTATTTCCGCCATTTTCCAATCTTTGGCCCTGATTCATTATTGTATCCGCAAATTTAGAATTTTCGAACACGTTTAAAAACTTTAAATGTTCGGAAGTAACATTAAAGTTAGAAATGTTGACTACTATGTCATCATACTCCGGTTGAATAATGGTATAGTCCTCAAGCACCGCATGTTCCTGTTCCAACTCGTTTTTGCAGTTTGAATTGGAATTAGGAAGACCTATGTTTCGAAGAATGCTTTGGGACAAGCATATTTCCTGCGCTGTTGCCGATTCTAAACATGTGTTTGAAGCTAGTGGTTCCACTAAGCATAACTCATCGCTTTCTTCTGTATTTGTATTCATCGTAAATACAGCTTTTGAATGTTTACCTAAGATGTATCATCTTAGCCTATATTTGAATTCAGTTGGAGTCCGATGATCGTTGGTAGCACCCGTAACACGTATTTTTTATATAGCAATCTAGTTAACAACTAATGAGCTATTTATTTTTAACTTAAGTTACTACGGTTCTTAAGCTAAGTACTTATCCTACGATAGTCACTCAGGTTCTGGTATAATGGGGTCACTTTGTTCTTATGTTCTTTTAAGGTGATTGTCACTGCACTAGTTCAAATAGTTTTGTTCGCTTCGATCTTCTAACCAAGCCATCATTGTCCAGGAGCTGGAGGGCCTCAACGTTGACATGCTGATGAAGTCGTTGTTTATGTTTTTGACCAAATTGCTTGATTACATTATCGACAGTTTCTACTTTTAAGTCCTTATGTGGACTGTCATTGCGTACATACCATGGGGCATTGACGATGCCCCGGAGTACTTTATTTTGAAAGCGTTGGATGATGTTTCTATTGCTTTGGCTGGTACAACCCCAGAGTTGGACACCATAAGTCCATACTGGTTTAAGGACTTGTTGGTAAAGCAAGAGCTTATTATATACTGAAAGGGCAGAGCAACGTCCCATTAACCAATACATTTTTCTGTACTTGAGTTTCAGCTCTTCTTGTTTTTTCTTTACATGTGGCTTCCACCTAAGTTTGGCGTCTAGAGTCATGCCGAGATATTTAGCGGTGTTCCCATAGGGGACAACTTGTTGGTGTATGTAGACTGGCCTGTATACGATTTTCTGGTTATTGAAGTTAATATGTACTGACTTGGTTTCATTTAATTTTATTCGCCATTTCGCTGTCCAGCGTTGAATTTGGGTAATGGCCGCTTGTAGTTTATTTGTTCATAACACGAATGAACGAAAAAAAGTTTTCCAAAACGTCTTGATTTAAGCGATACGTCAAGATGTTTTCAACATTATATTTACAATATAAGTATTCGTATAAACAGACTAGAGATTTATTGCTTAGAAGTATTCCCTTTTGAAAAGGTAGTAGATTTTTGTGCCGACCAACGATCACTTTAGAAATGCAACTGGAAGTGTTTTCAATAATTGACAACTGCTTTTTATGGTCGATCCAAAATGCATTAACTCCTGGATGATGACCAAACTTCAAACGCGAATTATAAACGTCGAACCAGTCGTCACTCAATTTAATAAATTCGCTAGTTTCTTGCCAGTCGCAGTTTTCTAAAAGGTCACCACACCACTCCAGTGCTTTCGATACCGTATTAGAAAGAAGTTGAGCAGCTGGCCTTACTTTTTGACGTTCACTTCCAGGAACGTTTAAATGGCAGCTATTAATTTTGCGTGCAATTTGAAGGTCACCTGATGAAGCTGATATTAATTTGTCCACGCAAATTTTATTAATTGAAGCGTCACTTGTTTTAAACCTTTGGTCCAAAAAATGATTTCTGATAAGTTTTAATGTGTGGCGCGTCGGCAAAAACAAAAATCTTTTTATCATGGCGGGTATCTTGTAAATAAACAGCCATTACTCACCTTATCGCTGCAGTAAAGCTCTGGTCAAGAGGTCGTCAGGCAGCACACTAATTGGCGACAGTGTATCTAGGTGGAGAGGGGATAATAAACCGGTTTGTAAGGGCGAGGACAAGATGGCGGCGTATGTGCCTTTCCGACCTAGGGTGTTAATATGTTAAATAATACTAGGCACACACACTTTGCATTATATTAATTTTTCTTAGTCTAACCTAAACCTTCCCTTTTTTAGATACAGGTACGAGTGTTACGTATTATCACTACATATTACATCTCCCCCTCTAGCTGAAGTAACTATTAACCCTAGAACCACAACGTGGAGTTTATGTTGCAATAAACACAACATGGTGTCTTATAAATCCTTTACTTTCCAGTTTTTGCCACAGACACTTTACATTTTTTATTGTAGTTATCCAATTCTTTACAGATGGAGGTACAGATTCTCGTCCGTAGAAATAAATTTAATGGAATTGAGAACTTTCAAAGCATCTTGCTAGAATTCCAAATGAGGTGATTGTTTTGAATGTGCAGCTTTTAAATATTTCCCTGAAGATGCTTGGATAGTACCATTAACACTATCAAATAATTTAGCCACAAATAAAAGAAAGTCAGCAGTATCGGAGGCCTCACGAGGTAGTAAATCTGGTCTTACACCTAAAATTAACTTGTTTATACTAAAATAATTGAAAAGTAGGCAAACTCAATCAGCTTTCTCATTATTGCTGAAACATTTTGGCTAAACACTTGAGTTGCTAACGACACCTTCATTTTTGAGGTATGACGTGTTGATCTGTAAATTTGCAACACATTTTTCTATCCATTGCACTAATCTAATTTATAAAGTGACACAATGTGTTCCCATGACGCTATTTGAAATGTGCCTGTGAGCCACTTAAATTTTACCTCGTTTTCAATAAAATTATTTCTTAGTCTCTTCAATAAGTGAGATGTGTCGAAAAGAGGGATAACTTCTTCATTTTCAACAAGAAAACCAACATACTTGTCTTCTTCCTGATTTCTCACACATAGTTCATGCGTTTCTTCTTGTAAAAGCTTTATAGCATTTACATTGTTCCTGCCTTGGTCACATATAGTACATACAACATATATTATTTCTTTAATTTGTACAAGTAACTGAGATCCTTTTGTGGCGTTTTCACAAAATGAAAAAGCTATTGGTTCTTTCCAGTTGTGGTGTATTCCCTTCAGCATAAACACAAGCACATGATCCGCAAACTTCAGCTGTTTTCCATCACCAAAGTCTTCCCAGCCTACTATACTATCTGCCCCTGCATCATATGATAATCCTGGTTGCAGAGACATCTCATCAAAGAGCAGCAGCACAGTATTTATCTTTCTCCTTCGTCTTTTTGACAGAATTTTTTAAATGTGTCATAACAGGTTGATTTGTTTCATAATTCAACTTGATTTTATTAAGTAATTTCACCAAAGTTCCTTTAGATGGTAGGGAGAATCCTTTACAGTTTATATCTTCGGTTGCTGCGTTTCAACAAGTTAAAGCAAATACTTTGTCTTGAAATGTAAAGCGTTTGCCTTTTGGGTGTCTCTTTTGTTGGTTCACTTGGGACATAATGAAATTCTATGTTGCGGTGTTTACAGCAACATATAAAAAATCCTTGCAGTTTGCAGAAGAATGTGCCATTTGCAGTCTGGTTTTAAAACTTGCACGTTCCATATTTAAGCACCTAGCTTTCTTACATATATTATAAGCAGCTTTGTATAAGTATTTTGCTTTTGGTGACAGTTCGCTCGGTTTACGTACACCTACACTTCCCAATAATGTTTTCTTCACTGTAGGACCTTAAAAGAAAAATTAAATTTTAATAACGGAAGGAACAGCAATGGGTAACAGCTTATCTCCGTTTATGGCTAACCTCTTTATGGGTAAATTTGAAACTGACCTGAAGAAAACTCGCTTATTTCCCTCGGCTTTGGATCAGATACGTCGATGACATTTTTTGCATCTTTGACATCAGTAAATGTTCAATAACGGATTTCATAGAACAACTTAACTCAAAATTTCCCTCTATCAAATTTACCCACGAAGAAGAAAAAGACAACAGGATTCCTTTCCTCGACATGTTAGTAATAAGAAATAAAAATAAGTTAGAAATAAAAAAGTGTTGTGGTAAGGGTTTTAGTGAACTGTTTCAGTGTTCCAGTGCCACAGTTATAGAGTATCCGTTTAGTATTTTAAATATTAGTGTTTGCATATATTTGTATATTACTTTGATAGTTAATTCCTAATCGTTTTTTTCCTATGACAAGACCCGTGCGAATCAGTTTGAATGCCCGAAACACCTGCTACTGGCGATACAGGTCCTGTATTGAATACACCAATGTTTTCACTTACAGTTGTATTACAATTTAAAATTGGTAGGTATTATAAAGTAGAAATATCTCTTACCTGAAGCAGTAAAATTTGTCTCCGGCTCACTAGTATTCATCTCCTGTATTGGGGCTGTATAGTCAAATAAACATGTTTCCAATGTGGATTCCTCTTGATATCCTAAAAATATCCAGTTTTTATTATATACTGAAATATCTTTCTCGGGGGATTTTTGGGGAAATTGTTAAATTTTCTAATTTTAAATTAAATTAACGATTCTTGTAGGTTCGGGGGTATCCCTGGATACCCTTTCGGCAATTTTATAACGAATACCCAAGTTAATAAAATGAAATTAACGAAATTTAAAATTGTAAAAGTAACTAACCTTGAACTTTGAACGATGCCAGTGCTATATAAACTCTTTATATAACCACTACAGGAAACTGCCTGCTCTGGATATTTAACCCTTTTCTCTTCAAATAAAGACTTCGAATACACAATCGAACACGGGATCGGAGTTAAGACACACTTTGATTCAACCAAGGCCGAATAAAGATTGATGAAAAATTATGGCATCGTTCATCTTTCTTTTATTTTAAATCGCGAAAGACTGGCGATTGTTTTATTTCACATCCAATTTTGATAATTCAACCCAAATAGAACGATGATTTTCGATCAAATGAGATTACCTTGTGGTTCTAGGTTTAAATTTAATACATAACGTAGTACTCATACCACCAACCAACATTGTTACGGATATTATTTTCAGTATTGGTTACAGCCGCTTCATTATGGTCTTCATTAATTGCTTTTTTTCTACAAAATCATGTCGAAATCTTAGATGTTGCTTATTTCTTCTGACTACATTTTCCCTTTAATTTTTCAACCAGTAAGATCTAAGATTCTGCATGTCATTTTCTCTTATTCTTTCTGGTACCCAGCTTTCCGTATCCTTATCTATTCTAACTACCTCGATATCATTTGGTTTAAGTGCAGGTATTACTACCGTCGTGTTATCATAATATTGCTTGTACAATTGCATTTCATTCCATAATTTCCTTTGCTCCTCATCCCAATCTATTGTTTCTGGATTCAATGAATGTGTCGCTATAAGTATCTGAGTTTATAGGCATCTTCCCATTAAAGCTGTGCCGGCGATTTGCTTGTTTCTATATTCAAGCAATGCTAGTTGTATGTCATTACATTTTTCCAACATCTGCCTTACCGCCTGAACGCCACGTCCTGCTAAGCCATTTGACCTGGGATATCTTGGAGTGGAAGTATGAAAGTTGAAATTCCAGTCGTTGGCAAACTTTCGGTATTCTCAGCAGATGAAGGGCATGTTGTTGGTGATAATTGTTTGCAGTATTCAAGTGTTAAATTAATGTATTGATTGTATTCTACTCAAGCTGTGCTCAAAAATGTTTTTGTATATTTTTACTATGAACAAAACGAATGTAACGTATTTTGAGTAATACAATTTAAACCACGATTTGAAAACTATTTTCGCGGTCTAATTTAATCGAACCACGATGTCCATAATACAGCAACAGAAAAGCAAAGGGTAAATAATACTTTTCCGAAGTTACCTGTGACGGTCGTGAACGCTTTAAAATTCTGAACGATCTGGAACACAAACTAAAACTCGTATGTTTTATTTGCATGGCTGCAAAGAGAATACATTATCGGATAAAAAGCGTAACACAGACGCCGGGAGAAAGGTCACACGAAGAAAGAGACGGCAAAGTGAAAAAGATAAGAAAAAAGCTTTTAAAAGCTTTGAATATCTATCGTGGCAACATTCAGAGTCATATTAGGTGTGCACTGCCCACTGAACTTGAAAATTTGACGGGTACTGAAAAGGGATTTTGTTATTACCCGCTTTTCTTATTGTGTACCTAAAATAGACAAGGAATGTCTATTTTAGTTGACTAAACGTGCTTTGTTATAATTTAATACTAAATAATAATACATAGGCTTTTATACTATTCTAAATTGCCGATACATGTATACCCATACAATTACCAAGAATAATGTTAATATTTATGCTGATGTAATGTCTACGCTTTGTCTATGGGATACACTGTGCAGCGTCCCGTAATTTACTTATATTTATAGAAATTAGTCGAATACCTTTGGGGGAGTTTCAAACCTTGGATCATTCGCGTGTATGTAGGTAACTTCCTAAAATCGTCCACATTTCAAAAACAAAAGAATTACAATAGACATATTACAACATTTTCATCGAAGTTCAACAGAACCCGAGCTATGTTCGAAAACTAACTCAACAAACTTTGATTTACTTTTTTTGCGGCTCGATAATTGGGTAATATAGTTAGACGGACTTGATAATAGAGCGTTCGAAAAATAAAAAAAAGGTAACTATAGTTAATTATTTTAACCTTACGAAACACTTGCGTTACACTTATTCTGGCATGCGCATTGATATCAATAACAAAGGAATACATCTTAATGTTACATTAATGTCGAACATGGACCAAAATAAATGTTTTGTAGGTTATATTGCGGTAACAACCATATATGGAAAGTGTACAATAGAAAATAATATTCTCTCATAAAATGGAAGTAAGGGAACCTAATCTAAAATACACTTAACCATTTACTTTTTCTTTAACCCTTCACTACATGATTTTTTAATAATAAAAATTGCTACCCATTTTAAAATATGATTTATTACTACAGAAAAGTAATAAAAAGATTTAATTACAAAAATTTGGGATGATTTTGAGAAAAATATTCATATTCAATACATTATGCAGCTATTACTCGCATAGAAACATTTTAAAAATAGTTGTTAGTTTTGTTCGTACATAGATGTACACCACACTTTTCATATTTTATTGAACTAAGTCTTTTGCATTGCGACAATTTGCATCTCCGTCTTCTGTCAAACAAGGGAAAATGACCAGTATCAGCCTTTTGGATGTTTTTGGGGTGTAAGATGAATTGGCTTTTCGTCGTTTTTGGGAAATGTATTCCACTGAAGATGGTCTGTCTCGCTTGGTAGTTGTTCGTGAGCCTGCTTTGCATAAGCGTTCTGCTACCTCTTGTCGAAATTCCCATAGTTGTAAAACATTTTCACAAGCTACGCTTGTCTTCTTCAACACTTTCATATAGAATCCAGGCATTCACCGGGCATCAAGCATATGGTAAAATAATTGGAAATACCATTTTTTGCTGCAAATTTTTATTTTGTAACGATCCATAATTCCGTCCAGAAGGTCCACTCCCTCCATATGCCTATTGTACTCCTTTATTACTATGGCGCAATCGACACACATTTTTCGTATTTGTTTTTTTATCAAAGCATTGTACTTGCGATACTGGATGTTGACCTAAGAATGACGAAGCCAATGTCACAGTTTTGTGATATTTCCATGCAACAAGGGAAACTTCTACATCATCGACAATGCTAACAAATTCGCAACTGATTCCCTTCACCTGTTTTTTTATTTCTTTCTCGGGTGGTAACTTACTGTTAGGAATACGCTTTTTATTTATAGTGAAAGAATCACTTGTTTCGCAAAATATGACACTACTTACAAGGAAGTATAATCATTGTTAAAATAAATTTGATAATTCTTATTGCGTTCAACAGATCAGCACAATGTTGGTACATGCACCTAAATCTGGTTCATCATTTTCAGGAATATTTTCTGTTCCTGTGTATATTTCAAAATTATAAGCAAAACATGATTGACCACACAGCACAACAGTTTGGAGTTCCATTTATGCGGTTTTGCTCGCAAATGTTATTTCAGAAAGTGCCTGGCTTTCTTAGCACACATTTGCCCATCCACCGACAACCGGGCTTCTTTAGCGACGAACAGAAACTTCTGCAAATATGAAATCACTGGTCTAACTTTATGAAGCCGATCGTGCTCTAGTTTACCTTTTGGAACTATTTTCGAATTATCATTGAAATGCAGATTTTCTCTGATTTTCTCAAATCGACTTATGCTCGTGCATTCCTTTATCGTAGTATTTTCAATGCATTTGGACCAATGAGATCGTACATTGGGGTTGTGTTGAATAGATATCATTACACATATACCCAGATATTGTTGTACATCAATTTTGTTCAGGTTTACTGGTTTTGGTGGATGTTTTTGAACTGAATAAAGGTTGGTGTGCTCTACGATATGGTTAACTAAATGATCACCTACATATATATTTCACTGTCATTTTCATTTGATTTAACGTATACTAGTACATCTAAAATATATAGTGATGTTACAGTAAGTATCCTTAAGTCTTTAAAGATAGTTCTACGAGAGACCATCCCAGAAGCGCCAACTATGTTTCTTATAACTCTCTTTTGTAGTATAGTAATCCTTTTGTAGAAGTAGATGCACCCCAAAACATTAACCCATATTTAATTCTAGATTCAAAATGCCAGGATATTAGTATATTTTGTGTTACTAAAGCTTTTAATCGATATAGAGCATAGCATCTAGATGCCAGTTGTGTTTGTAACTGATTTACATGTGTCTCCCAATTTAATCTATTGTCAATTTGTAAGTCTAAGAATTTTGTGTGAGGTACTTGTTTTATGGAATCGCTATTTATTTTGATTAAGTAGCTTGACACCAGGTGTAAAATTAATGAATGCTGTTTTTAATTTATTTAAGTATAATTTATTATTTACAAACCATGAATTGAAATTGTTTAAGTTTACTTATATATCTTGCAGTAGAAGGTTTTTATTGGGCTTCCCACTGATGAACGTACTATCATCTGCATAAAGAATTAGATTGGGGAACTTTGTAGGTAAATCGTTAATAAAGATGATAAACAGTAGTGGTCCGATTACTGAGCCTTGTGGAACGCCTCGTTTTAATATAAGCTTATTGGATCGTGTATCTTGAATGTCAACTACCTGCTCCCTGCTTGAAATATATGACTTAAACCACTTGTATGTAGTACCGCGAATACCACTACTATACAATTTATAAGGTAGAATATTATGATCGACCATGTCGAAAGCCTCACTCAGATCCATAAAAACACTAGAACATTTGAGACCATTATTTAGACTGTTGTAAAGGATGTCAATAAATTGAGCAACTGCACAAATTGTAGATCTATTTTTTATAAAGCCATGTTGTGATTCATGGAAAAATTCTGTACGGGTTAAAAAGGCAATTACTTTTCCAGATATAATCTTTTCTAGAACTTCCGCTACGGCCGACAGCAAGGATATTGGTCTTTAATTAGCAATTAAGCTACTATCCCCTGCCTTAAAGACAGGGATAACTCGAGTGACTTTCAGGACATGAGGAAAAATACCATCAGCAATAGATCGATTTATGATACAAGTTAATGGTTGCACTACTAAATTAACAGCATTGATTAATATATTTGAGCTTATGTCTAATATATTTGAGCTTATGTCGTCAAAGCCAGCAGAATTCGACGCTTTCAAAGAACGAGCCGTACTGTATACCTCAAGCTCAGAGACAGGCTGAAAGAACATACTATTTACCATACTACCAATACGTGGCCGACTAATCTCATGTACAGAAAATTCAGATGCTAATTCTTCGGTTATATTGATAAAGTAGTTGTTAAAACACTTCGCTATTTGAAACTCGTCAGTACTAACGGTATTTGTATTTATTTCAGTGATGCAGTTTGTGTTAGATTTTTTGTTATGGACATTTTGATTTATAATTTCCCAGGCTACCTTGTTTTTATTTGTTGCATTCAAATATTTGTTAGTATTGTATAGAGACTTAGCAGTAAGTATTACTTTCCTGTATATTTTTTTATAAACTTTATAATATTCAAAGTCTTCAACATTTTTTTGTATTTACTAATTTTTTGTACAATTGTTTTAGTGTATTTGAAGACTTACGTACTCCAGGTGTTATCTAGAGTCTCTTGTCATACCTACGCACGTGTTTTAAAGGAAATGAACTGTCGATGTAATAGCGCATTATATTAGGTTTGTTTCTGCAGCCGATTTGTGATAGTTTGATAAGAGTTTAATTTGGATTAATCTACGCAAGCGCGAACTAAAACTGATTGCACTATATTCACATTTATTCGTAATCAGTTGTTTGATTCTAAGTTCTGTCGGCAAATTCTGTTTACATTGATCAGGTTATATGGTGGTTATAAATTGCAAGTATATTTAATATATCTAGAAGAGAAATTGTGTGGAAAATATCTATAAACGTGCAAGGTTAGTATTAGAATACCTGCTGTATTTTACTACAATGTCAGTATTATATCTCCAGTGTTACTTATAGTATTACTATTCTTCCAGAAAATCAAGAAGTAATTGTAATTAACCCACCAGCCATATGTTCATACAACCACACTCTTACTCTAATTGATCTCTATAAGGAATTTCGAAATAAAGTGGGAAAATTCGAAATTAGAACCATGAAGAAATTATGGCAGGTTATTGCAGAAAACATTAATGAAATTCGCAACACATCGTTTTCGCCAGCTCATTGCGAGTAATTGAAAGAAATTATAAAAAATATATTGATGATAGTAATAAAACTGGTATGGGAAGGAAACGCTTTGATTACGAACAGGAAATGCACGATATTTTTGGAAAGAAAAAGAACATTTGTCCGGAAATTGTATTATCAACGGAATCTGTGCGAGAACCATCACAACAAAAACCGTTGCAATTGAAAGTTGAAAATGTTTTGGCTGTACTCCCCCGATCACCAAATTTACATGTCGGTGAAAATATTCCACAAATAGCTATGGAAAAACCATATCACATGAAAAGAACCATCACACAAGTAAGAAATACAACCTTAGATGCATTACGTGCTGATAAAAAAAAATATTACGAAGCATTAATGGGGAAAGAAAAATTGAATTTTCAGAAACAAAAGCATGAAGCCAAATTTGAAAAAGGAAAAAGTAGAGCAAAAAAGGATTAAGCTTGAATTATATAAAGAACGAAATGAGACATTAAAAAAATATTTGGTAAACAAACTAGAAGCAAGTAGTATATTGTAATGGCTTTACAGCCTTTCTCAAGGGCGATATGACTATGTAATATCTTGCATCATTTATATCTTTTGTTTTCGATACCGAGAATTATTTTATTTTGTGAATGTTGTTTTTTTTTAATTTTGTAATATTTAGTTTTAATTAATGAGAATTCCTGTTTATTTTGCTAAGTTTTGTTTTACATAAATAAAAATACTTGATGTTTGTAAATCATATATTTTTGTTTTAATTGCTAAACTAAATAAAAATTTCAATAATTCAAGTAAGTTAAACGTATAAATAAAGGGAATATTGTATAATAAAAAGAAAAGCAGAATATGCTAAATCAATAACTAAAAAAGGATATACCAAAACAATAATTTAAATAAAGACATTCTAAGGATGTAACGTACTTAAAAGGCAAATGCTGATACAAAATTCTACATATTTAATAAATTAACAACTTCATTTCTTCTTTGAATTCGTGCCCTGTCTTCTTCATCTTCTGCTACATTTTCAGCAATATTTATTTGCTCAGGAATTACTTCGGCTACATAATGAAATTCATCATCCAAGGCAATGTTATGTAGTACACAACATGCACGTATAAAATGAACTATTTCCCCTACTTTTCTTAACTTTATATGAAACAATTGTCTGAATTTTTGTTTTAATATACCAATACAATCCTCGACAACATAGCGGTTTCTTGATAACTGTATATTAAAGTTTTGTTGCCTTCTGGTTAAATGTCGCCTATCTTTAAACGGTGTCAATAAATGCCGAAGGCAGGGATAGCCACTGTTTCCTAGAATATAATTTTTTCCACACTTTTCGGCAATAGAAGTAAATGAAGGCGATGCTCGAAATACTGCTATCATGCACTGATCCGGGGAAGCCAACGAATACATCTCTTATCGTTCTGTGGCGGTCACAGACTATCTGCAACTAAATAAAAAAACAATAGAACTGTAATACTTACAATCAATTCACTATTAACAATGTATTTGTATGCAATTACTATCACTTACTTCAATAGAAAAGAAATGTTTCCGATTTAGGCAAGAGTCTGGATCGGTTGTTGGCTTATCAACTTTAATGTGTGTTCCATCTATAGCACCAATCACACCAGGAAAATTCTTCTGAAATGGTTTTCTATCTCTATTTTTTCTTGACAATTTGGCCAAGTAATCATTTGTGGTGATAGATTACTTAGACAGTAGGTCAATTTTCTAATTTAAATAATGTGGATACGCTGATGCAAAATCTGTCTGAGACATCCCAGAATGATGATGTTGGGTGTCCGGCAAACCATAAATATATTAATACTTGCGGGTATGCATTTGACTTCCCATTGCCTCCGCATTGATAATTACTAGAGACGGGATTTTAGGACGTAAAAAACAGCTAAAAAGGCCCTTTTTTAGGCCTTAAAAACTATGTATTTAGGACGAAAAACTGTGATTTAGTTGTTTTTCCAAGTTGTCGTTAGTAAAATTTGTTCTTCGGTCGGAAAACAGCAGTTTGTACACGAGGTTGTAGGACAAAACTTAAATATGGACCGGTCAGCTGTG
Organism: Dynastes maya; assembly: GCA_029619315.2. Classification (NCBI taxonomy): domain Eukaryota; kingdom Metazoa; phylum Arthropoda; class Insecta; order Coleoptera; family Scarabaeidae; genus Dynastes; species Dynastes maya. The sequence continues at coordinate 48,206,240 of JAROYE020000002.1, forward strand.
GTATGAGCGGTAGCTTCAACTGTTTCGCCACTGAGCAGCTCAGCAAACTCTAACCGTTTTGAAACCTGGATTTTTCGAAATCACTTGGTTAAACTTTGACAAAATTATTTTGCCAACTTTTCCTGGGGCATTCTTGAGAGCTGCTTCGGCATTATTAATTACTGCAACCGAATCTGTAAGAGGAAGGCCGAATGTTTCTAATCTTTTGATGTTATCAATGAGAAATTTATAATGCGACTTGATGTATAAAAGATCGTTTTTGACATTTTGATTGGAAAAGTATTCTTGCGCTTGCTCAATACAGTTTGCTAAATCTTTGTCAAACGATATTACACCCTAAAACATAAAGCGTTAAATAAAAACAATCTTATTTAAAAATTTTGCTAAAAAAGTACTTACTGATTTTATTGCTTCGAAATTATTAGCATAAAAAACTACCGCCTCTAACCAAGTTGCCCAACGTGTTAAGACAGGTTCGGGAGGCAAAGGGAGATCTGGCAGATTTTCTTTATACACTGCCACACGCAGTGGAGCTTTTAAAAAGACTCTCTTGGTATTTGAAATTAAACCATTAACATTAGCATATTGATTTCTTAGACCAGGGGTGTCCAACTTGCAATGCCTCAAGGGCCAAAACTAAAACTTTTGATGTTGTCGCGGGCCATATAATAATTTTGTTACAAGTAATAACAAAATAAAGTGAGGTATAAAAATAATTAAAACAAAAAAGAGTATTATTTCTTTTATTGCTCAACAACTACATTTTTTTATAAACGGAAAATTTATTGATAACACTTCTCAATAATCAAGACAAGCATTGCAAAAGCAACGAAAAAGATGTATCCAATTAGTGTGAGGACTGTGGTCGATCGGCTTCATCCACCAATGAAGATATGTCCACCTCCAGTTCAGTTGTAGACAGTCTCATAAGATAACGTAAGGAAGAATCGATAAGGTTGCTTCTGTTTTTGTTTTTTATGTATTTCATGGAGGAAAAGGCACTTTCACATGTATATGTGCTTCCGAACATTGACGTCATTTTCAGTCCAAAATCTCGCAGGTTTGGGAATTTCTCCTTTGACAGTAATTTGAAAAATTCAGGTCCCTTTTCTTGTCTGGTGATTAGGAACATGTCTGCTTGAAGATCACATAACTCAAGCTGTAAGTTGGGTGGTTGATCATCAATGGTTGCTCCAAGAGGGTTATTATAAAGTAGTACACTGCTTTTGAGACTTTCAATTTCTTCAAATCTTGTATTGAATTCATCAATAACCTGTTCAATTTGTGAAATGCAGGATGAAAACTCAATATTTTCCTCACCGTTGAATTCTTCTGCTATTTGCAGACAGCTAGGGAAGTGTGTCAGGTTGTTCTTTTCCAAAGCACGTTTAAACACGTTCAGCTTATTCCGGAATCCGTTTATCATTCCGATCAAATCTGAAACCGTCTGGTTTCTTCCTTGAAGACTCAAGTTTAACATGTTAAGATGATTAGTCAGATCTGTTATAAAAGCTAACTGTCTTAAGAATTCTGGATCCTTAAACTTCTCTTCCAGTTCAGTTGTGTCAGATGAAACGTATTTGTTGAGGAATGCAGGGATTTCCTTTCTTATGGCAAAAAATCGTTCCATGCACTTTCCTGCACTCAGCCACCTTACATGGTTGTACATTAGCAAGTCTCCATACTCAGCCTCTGTTTCCACTAAAAACTGCTTAAGTTGCCTGTGTAAAAGAGATCGATTTCCACCTCTAATCATATTTATAATCTTAATCACGGTTTGGAAAACTTGATCTTCCTTGACTGATTTTCCACATAAAGCTCCCTGATGTATAATACAATGAATTGTTGGGCAAGTGACACCATTCTCTCGAAGCAGACCCACTAATCCAAATTTTTTACCTGTCATTGATGGGGCCCCGTCTGTTGCTATGGCTGAACATTTATCAAAGCCTCCAATTCTGTCAACTGTTTTCTTCACAGCCTCATAGATGTCTTTTCCTTTTGTTGTTCCATAAAGAGGACAAATATCAAATAACTCCTCTTTACTGGTAAAATCATCAAAAGTAGTGCGCACAAATATTAACAGCTGACTAACATCGGTTTGATCAGTGCTTTCATCCAAACAAAGTGAGAAATATGAACTTTTCTTAACAAGGCTAAGCATAGATTTTTCTACTTGCTCACCCATAGCAACAATCCTTCTTTGTATGGTTTGATGTGAAAGTGGCACTGATTCAAATTTCTCCGCCATTTTAGAATCACCGAAAGCTTTGGCCATTTCAACAGCACATTTTTTTATCAAATTGCCATCAGTGAAAGGTTTTTTTGCCTTTGCCAGCTCAAGCGACACGGCATAAGATGCATGCAAAGAATGCGTTTGAGAGTGTAATATTTGACTGAACATACCAGTTTGCTGTTTAAGCTTTTTCTTCAAATCTGCAACTAGGGCACGCCGACTTTCATTTGTGTACGTAGCATACTTATTTTCATGCACTGTTGTGTAATGTCTTCTCACATTATATTCTTTAGGCACTGAAACGACATTCATGCACACTAAGCACTGCAACTTTCCATTATTGTTAGCAATCAAGTAATCACTCTCCCAACTTTCTTTGTAAATTCTGTTCTTACTATCAATTTTCCGTTTTACTGGTTTTACACTCATTATTGTATAAGAGGAATCAAGACAAAGAATTAATCAAGTTCACTGTTCACTAGCAACGTAATAGATTAGCCGACTAGCCTACGTGTCAGTAGCACACTAGCACGATGGCGGCTGGCGACGGATGGTAAGCAGTGAGAGGTGTGGCCTGCGTGAACTGTGATGCGCAGTAATCAGTGCAGTTCTCATAGTGGTGGAGGATGATTATGTTCGTTACACGTCCGCGAAGCGGCACGCGGTACAGTACTTGTGTACTTGTGATGTAAAAACACTGGTACACCATAAAATATAAAATAAGTTAAAAAATCTTTTTTCACAGTGGCAGCATTTAAAGAAAATATATGCTTTTCGAAAATCTTACGTGGGCCACAACAAATAGCCTCGCGGGCCGGATGCGGCCCGCGGGCCGCCAGTTGGACAACCTTGTCTTAGACATTCACACACCAAATTGAGCCCATGTGCAAAACATGTTAAATGATTAAGATTTTTATAAAAAATCTTCAAATTTGTACCACATTTGAGCATATAAGAAGCACCATCCGTGACTAAAAGCTTGACTTTTTCGTACTTAATTCCATCTGTTGGCCACAAAATACCTAAAATACGAGAGTTGCATTTAACTTAAATATCTAGCATTAAATTTACAATATTATTAAAGTAAGTTTTTTGCATAATATATCTTACCTAAAGCTTGGTTCACGAATCTTGCCATTGTATTGCAATTTGTTCTTTCAAGTTGCTTTGTAGCCAATAAATACGGTTTTCCTGGTATTTCAGAACAAAGCTTACCCACAATCATATTTGCCATAACACGACCTTTAGAGTCAGTCGTCTCATCTATAGATATCCAAATATCGTTGTTACCAACTTCTTCGCGAATAGTATTAATAGTCTTAAAAAATTAATAAAAATATTATAGGTGTAAACAAAATCTTAATGACACTCAAGTATGAAAATACATTTTTAAATTATTATTTATTGCATTAATTACCTCATTATAACATTTTGTTACATATGTTGTTCTTAAGGTTTTCACGCTTGCCACATTCTTGTTGCAGTATTTAGTGAGAAAATTTCGCAGTTTTGAATAGTTTAATCTCTCCAGAGGAATATTTGCAGACATAAAAGCTTCTCTTGAATTTTTGGTGTCTATTAACATTTGGTTCCTCAACGGTTTCCTAAGATTTGCCTGATGTCCAGGAGCAGTAGCATGTTGCTCTAAATGATTTTTCTTTTTGCAAGTTAACTACAATAATATTTTTGAAGCAAGTTAGGAAAGAAAAACAAAAACGTCCTTTACCATTTTTCCGCACGCTTTACAAAACAACTCTTCACTGTTGCTTGGATTCAGCTGAAAGACAGTAGTGCCTCCAATTGCCTTCAGCCATTTTTGAACTTTATCGCTATGTGATTCCTTGGATTTTGGCATTGTTGTAGATGGAAATACGCAATACACTGAGTAGATAAACAAGCACAAACCGACAGAAAACTACCGAAAAATATTCGTTGCAAGCTACGATATAAATGAAAATTCAAAATACGTCTTTCACTATATACTGATTCGTCAATAGGCCACCTCGCTATAGGAACACACACATATACGCTCCAGAGAAACGTTAAGAGAATAAATATAAAATCTAAACTGCAATATCAAGATGTCCATTGTATAAACTATGAATGGGCATCGTGTATTCATTAATCACGTTAACAGGGAGAAGAAATTTGCTTATATGGTTTAAATTACAGGGCGTAAACAAGCCGATAGGGTTTCCCGTAAAATAAAAACGTGGGTGCAGGTAAATGAACCCGAGGGCGATAAACCGATAATTGAGGATATATCTTCAATAGGGTAGTAATATAAATTTTACGGCAGGCAAATCCAAACTTTGCCCCTCACACAATAGACGGGAAAACCCATCGTTGTATTAGTTTATAGCATTTTAGCTGTAAAACTAAAACTTACATTTAAGAAAGATGCAGCTGTGTAAAAACCATATTTATTTAAAATAAAAAAAAAAAACGTTTAGACCAAATAAATATGATTTTAGGACAAAATAGGCGAAAAACCACGATTTAGGCTGTTAAAAGTCCAAATAGGCAACTAGGCAAAATAAAACAGCTAGATCGCTTTGATTTGTCGAGAAACATATAGATTTTGTATTATTTTTAATTTGCCTTGAATCTAAACAAAGAGGCATTTTGCCTAAAATCCCGTCTCTAATAATTACAGTAGGTGGAACTTTTGAAATGGTGAGCAATTTTGTTTTATTTTTTGGCCGTTCCCTCTGATGTATTAACTCAATTAATTCTTCTTCACTTGAAGTATCAATTACAAAACCTTTATCACTAGAACTTGAGGAATCACTGCAACTAGAGGAATCACTAGTCGAGGATGAGGACATCTGCAATTAATCTCTATTTATATAAATTCTATGTAGATGAAAAAAGATCTGCCTTACATTCAAACACTACAAGAGATAAGTGAAAACAGAAATAACCTTAAAGCAACCGCTAAATAAGACGCGTGTGAACATACACAGAAAATCTCTTATACTACATCTCACTTCACAATATAACAATGCGCATGTGTCTGATGGATCACTGGAGATAATCTTCAAACTGGAGCAACTATCAGCAAACGGTTAGAAATTAATTTGGAGATCTGCATGAACGCCAAATTACGTCAAACTAGTAGCCAGAGTTTGGCGTTTTAACTGCACGAACACTATTTTTGTAATGCGCATGCTCTAACGATTTCAAACGATTTTAAATCGCTGCAGAAACAAACCTATTAATAAAGGTTTGAAAGGAGCTGTCTGTCTTGTTAGCTAGATAAACATCAGACCATGTTTCCGATACTAATGAATCACGGAAAGAGGCATAATTATTTAAAGAAAAATTGCGTTTGTAGTTCCTATCAGAAGACTCTTTCGTTAGTTATGGTAACATGTAAAACAAGCGCAGAATGATCTGACAAACCATTGTGATCTATATAACATTTCACATCCTAAGGATCATTGGAACAAATCTAATCAATGCACGTGCTAGACGTCAGACTAATGCGTGAGGGAGCATTTGAAAGAATACTAATTTGAAAAGACTTCAGCAAGGTCGTTAGACTAGTTTTCTCTTCGGAGTCTACAATATAATCAACATTGAAGTCGCCACATAGTATAACCTTAGAATTTTTACTTCTACAAACCTTACTAAGAAGCAGATTTCATTTTGATAAAGACTGTCGAAAATGACCACGCAGAGGAGACCTGCAAATTGTAATAATTTTGTATTTTGTGTTCTTAATTTCAATTTCCACGCCACAGATTTCAAATATTGTTTCTACACAAAACTGACAAGTAAGATATTTTTTTAGCAATATAATAATCTTTATGTAATATAATGAATCCGGCATTTCTATGATCGCGCCTACAGACAACATCGGATATATCATAGCCCTCAAACCTCCATTGATTTATTTATTTATTCTTCTCTTGTGAAGGTCCAATTTTCTTTGGAGACTGGCGGTCAGTGCTGTACGGTGAATGGTTAAGGTCTAATGCCAGCTTCAACGTTGCGTTGGCTTCGGTACAATTTACGCAACTCCACCCATCACTCTGGTAAGCGTCCAAACCATGATTGTTCGCTCCACACCTCAAACATTTCTTGTCTTTTCTACAGTCAATTGCTTTATGATTGAAACCCCAGCATTTATAGCACCCCAGAACCTGCACGTACTCAAAAGCTCGATACACCAACCAACCAATGCTTAATTCACCTCTATTCATTCTATTTGCATGTGTTGTCGGGTCCGTTTCAACAATTGCCATATATTTTGTTTCAATTTTTTTTTTAACTTTCACTTTAATCACAGTATTCTCATGCTGGATACAAGAGTTTTGCTTTATTATAGACGATTCTAATTCATTATCAGACAAAGGATTCTCAATATCTACGATTTTAATGCACGGATTAACTAACGTCAGTAGGTCAATGTTGTACTTTTGTTTTTTTTTCGCTGCAGCTTCCTTAACTTTTTGTGAATCTTCTTTATTCTGGCACTCAATTACCATTGTAGTTTTATATTTGTTTGAATATCCTCTTTTATCTTGCTCTCTTGATTCGTTTTAGGTTTTATGATTACAACATTCTTTACAACTTCTGAGTAGCTTTTTTTTTCATGTGTGCTTGATTGAGTTTTATGCTCAGGATTAGGTAGGCCGGACACAATATTTTCAAATACATTTTTAAATTCAGTTAATTGCATCAACGGCTTTCTTGAAGTCATTGAATTGCTCAACTAATTGTAAAGCAGTGTCGCAGTATGTAATGCATACGTTGCAGAACCATCTCGCATTCTTCACAATCGCGATTGTTTGGGAATCTCTATTGGAAATGTTTAAGCATTTTAAATTAAATTTCTTTTTGCAGATCCCCAAGCAGGAAATAGTATAGTCCGTTGCAAGAACTATCTGACCACACTCCGCATAATTCGTCCATCACGGAGCGAATCGACTTTATTTGAGAATGTACCATTATCCACTAGATTTACTTTCTCCAGTATCTTCGATTGTAACCCCTTAAGCACGAAACGGATCCTCTCCTGTTCAATCATCTCGGAACTTACTTCTTTGCTCAGTCGCAATACTTCGTGGTAGTATTTCCACACGCTGTTGTGTCCTTGTGGATAATCGATAATGTAACTGGCCTTCATGTCCGGCATTGATTAAAACATTTTCCAGTTGGTCAATAACTTCTTCGAACTCTATATCCCCTTCCTCAATGGTTTCGAAACAATTCAATGCAGCTCCCTTTAAAAAACATGGTAATTGTAATAATTTTGTGTCATCTAACTATGTATTCACTTTTGCTGTTCTCCGATAGCTTTACAAAAATTCGCTCCTGAGAAACATTTCGGTTTTAGGGGTTGTATGCGTTCCTCGCCTTCTACCAGATCGTCCACTCCCTCATTGGTCGTCACTTTACCTTTTATTGCACTTCGTGGTATTGATTTTAAAAGTACTCTTTTTTCTTTTTAATCTTTTACGTTACACATGGTGCGTAACCACTTGTGACAAGGAGGGTTTTGTAGGGGGCAATAAGATAAATAAGTACACCTCGTCACTTCCATGGCCTTTAAACCCTTAAAAGCCAAAGTTTCTTTTTTTCTATAATTCCTATAGTCGATGCTACATACCTGACAATATACCAAATATAATATAGAAGGGGTATTTTATCAAAATTTTGAACTTTTCGAAAAGAGGCTGTTACCATATGGTAACACCAGGATTTAGTGAGTGCAAATTTCATCAAGAACTGGAAAACTAATTAAATGTGTTTATTGAAAAAGTAAAATATCTATACATTAGTTCTTATTCAAAAAATAAAAATATACATTCAATAACTATTCTGTGTGAAAAATAAAAAAACTGGGAATACGTACATGAGCCTACATCACACTTTTAACACATCCGTACGCTGGAACAACACTCTTCCCCAGCAAATCGTTTTCTTTTCTTCTCTGGAACTTCAATAACCATGTGATCGATATGATCGTATCTAATGTAATCTGACACTCTATTAAAATATAAACTTGATTTTGGTGTTCCAGGACTTCCTCCAATTTTAGGTAAAGCTCCATTATTTCTTAGGTACGTTGTTGCAATTTTTCTTCTAAATGTTAGTTGGGTTATATGGGTGTTTACCTTTTTATGAATCAATATACCATATAAAAATAGGCTACCACCATTTCTTGCTGCGAATACTGATTTGGTATCGAGATAAATTTTCGTCCATACGATCCGTGCCACCTATATTGAGGTTGTACCTACCGATCATATAAGGTCGTGGTACTTGTACAATTCTATGTTCCGACTGAGAAAAGCGCTTGACATTTGCAGTAGGATTGACCCCGTGGCAGGTAGAAGCGACAGTTATGATGTTATTGTCAACTCATCGAACTAGCATAATTCCAGATTTCTTATCTATAGTTGACTCATAAAATCCTCTTGCATGCTTCTGTAGACCTTTTTTGTTATTCAGTGGGCAGCCTTTAGGAATACGATTCCGTCGAATTGTGCCTGTGCCATAATAACCACGTCCTTTTAGACATTCTAAGAGGTCTACACCGGTGAAGAAATTGTCGAAATAAAGTACGTATGACGAATTTTTCTTTCGAGGTGGCAGTTCATCTAGCATCTTGATAAATGGAGTAGATGGTTTTCCAAATTCCTGTTCATATACTGGTAGGCGCTGTGAACTTTTTCCTTGATACACCTCGCGGTTTACAAGATATCCACTTATTGTATTCAAACACCACATCTTGTACCCGAAACGGATAGGCTTGTCGCGTATAAACTGTTTACAGGAGTGTTTCCTATAATATTTGATCATGGTTTCGTCATAATTCATTTGCTGTTCAGGTACATAGTTCATCAAGAAATTTGATTTTAATTTATCCATGAAAGGTCTAAGCTTCCAAACCTTATCATCTAGATTTGGTTTGGTATTGTCGGCGCAATGTATACATTTCAGGATCTGCAAAAATTTGTCACGTCTTATGGATTCGCAAATCAAATTGCTTTTTATGTCACCGTGTGATTCTCAATAGTATCGTGTTACGGTAAAAAAAAAATAATGAGAGAGGTAAATTTAATTAAAGAATGGTGCTGCTCAGTTTGCTATTTAACGTAGTGTTACAAGGAAAGGAGTCAAGGAGTGAAATAATAATACAACGGCGTTCAAAATTTATTTTTGTTGCTGAAGTCGTGAAGGTTCTTTGTATTTCTTCGCCGAGACGACGACCCGGTGTTGGAATTCTTTGGCAAGAATCTCGATGTTAAAAGGGCGCCACTGAATGTCTTGTTTAGCTCAGTCGCCTCGCTGATGGTCGATACTTCCGTTGAAAACCATTCAGTGTTTTCGGAAAGGAAGGAAAGGAGTATACAAAAGAAAATTGAAAACGTAGCAAATATTTGAACAAACTGTATATTGAACTACTACTATACAAAAAAAGATAGACAAAATGTTACAAAAAGACTAATATCTCAGGGTCAAAACAATTACTATATATATTAACAAAGTTAAAGAAATGAATAAAAACGTCAAAGAAAATATTTAAAGATTAATACTAATCTAAACAACAAAGTGAATAATTAAATTTACAAGTTTCTAGAACGGGCAGTAGTAATGGCGTTAAGCGCAGTTCTTAAATCTTAAGTACGAATCATAATTAACCAAAAGAATGACTATTAAATGCACTAAATAGCTCAACCAAAATGAAATGTTAATTGTGATTCGCAACGTTACATAAAATATCTTAGATTAACTTACATAAAGACTGGGTTCGGAGAGACATGCAGTGGGAGGAGGTTTGTCCGCAAGATACGGTGGTACAGGTGATTTAGCGGCGGCGAAGTTGTAAGGGCAGGCGCCAGGGTCACGATCCAGGTGGAGAAACCAAGGCTTAAGATCCGCAACTTGTGCGATGTCCCGTAGGACTCAATACGACAAATGTAAACGCAAAACAAAAGTCGTTGGGAAAACAGGACTTCGGGCACCATATATCCCCCAGTAGGGTTATGTCAAATGACAAATTGTGGTACCTCAGAGGAAACCAGGTTTCTAACACATTTGACCACTTATGGCCACACTAACTGCTGCTGCCAACTAATGTGTAACTTCGATCTCGTGACTAATTCTTAATAATCATCCCTGGAGTCAGAACGCCTCTATTTATGTATTTTGCTGGATCCAGTGGGATCACGAGATTTGATTCGACCAATGTGGAAGCAAACATATGATGCCGTATGCGAGATCGGTGTATAGCGATGTATTTGCGTGTCTATTGAACTGGATAATTGCTAATTACAACAATTAGCTACGGATGAAATCTAATTTAACTGATACCAAAATGTAAAGCGAAAGTTATACTATTTGTTGACGAAATTTCATTTATGTTCTTTGATAAACAAAGAAGCTATGGGGCTTAAAGAATTGAAAGAAACGGGAATGATTGAAATATTAATGGCTTTACTAAATAATAAAGATCAAATCATAGGACAAATTAGGGGAATAAATTTAGCTAAAACATGTACACACAAATACTACGCCTTGTAGAGGCGGTGATGTCATCCTTTGCAGGTGTTCAGTTTCGTTATATATTGGAATAGAAGAATTGGCGCGAAATGAAATATTTGAAGTATTTTAAATATGGATTTAAGAAATTCGTAAATAAGGATGTAACAATCGTTTCCCAGGAAGGGAAACATAACCGCTAACGTTCTTTGCTTTCGAACGTTCTTATGAGAAACACATAATGTTCCACCCGCTACTGTAATTCTTCTATTATCTACTAACTGTACTTCCGCTTGTACACGTAATTGTGATCCCTGGAGTCAGAACGCCTCTATTTATGTATTTTGCTGGATCCAGTGGGATCACGAGATTTGATTCGACCAATGTGGAAGCAAACATATGATGCCGTATGCGAGATCGGTGTATAGCGATGTATTTGCGTGTCTATTGAACTGGATAATTGCTAATTACAACAATTAGCTACGGATGAAGTCTAATTTAACTGATACCAAAATGTAAAGCGAAAGTTATACTATTTGTTGACGAAATTTCATTTATGTTCTTTGATAAACAAAGAAGCTATGGGGCTTAAAGAATTGAAAGAAACGGGAATGATTGAAATATTAATGGCTTTACTAAATAATAAAGATCAAATCATAGGACAAATTAGGGGAATGAATTTAGCTAAAACATGTACACACAAATACTACGCCTTGTAGAGGCGGTGATGCCATCCTTTGCAGGTGTTCAGTTTCGTTATATATTGGAATAGAAGAATTGGCGCGAAATGAAATATTTGAAGTATTTTAAATATGGATTTAAGAAATTCGTAAATAAGGATGTAACAATCGTTTCCCAGGAAGGGAAACATAACCGCTAACGTTCTTTGCTTTCGAACGTTCTTATGAGAAACACATAATGTTCCACCCGCTACTGTAATTCTTCTATTATCTACTAACTGTACTTCCGCTTGTACACGTAATTGTGATCCTGATAATTTGTCATTCGATCCACGTACATCTTCGTCGTCGGAATCTTCATCTGTTAAAATATTGGAATCTGGAGGTTCTATATAAATACCACTTACGTCATCATCATAGGCTATTCTCAAGCCTTCCTCAAGCGTAAAACCTGGTCTGTAGTAAAAGAAAAATGAAGATTATTCAAAAATATATTTTATTATGTTATACTTACTCAAATCTAACATCCACGACTTTTCACAGGAAACAACCGTACACCACTATTAACGTGCATTTTTTTATTAGAACGAACTAACCTACGCGCATTTCTATGTGCGCATTAATGAAATCAATGCCAAAGGAAGTAATTTGCACTAACATCTGGCGAAGAAACTTAAAACTGTGATATTACAAATAGATAAACTTTTCTGTATTTGCCGTTACCATATGGTAACGCTAGGTTTTTAAGGATTAACTATATTTTATACTTCATAGTACACATAAAACCTTTCTACACAAAAATGATACTGGTGCAGCATCGTCGTCTCCCTTCCAACGGTTGTAATTTTGTTACATATGCGACATACATATGTGACAATATGTTTCTTCTTGCAAACGATTACTGGCTTTTTAGTTTTTGTGGCTGTCTTCGGTTGAATTGAATTCTCGACGTACTACACGTTCAAGTGATTCACTGACAGTGTCTGTTCCGACATTGTTAATAGCTGCTTTTTTTTCGTTGTCGCTAAGATTTGGGGATCCGATTTCACCTTCCGATTCATAAACATTTTAAAGTTAATTTCCATTAAAACTTGTGGGTTGGTAATCCGGGTCAACGTCATTGTCATCGAATTCGTTTTCGTCATTATGAACACTAATATTTTATCGAGGAATTTTGAAAATAAGCCTTGTTGTCGAAACTTGTTTATTCCATCTCCTTTTGTTTTTTAATTCAGATCCCCAGTCTACTATCTGAATTAAATAAAATAACGTTCTTGATAAGTTCCATCGAAAATATCTTTCCCTTTCATGGTGATGTCCAAATTTCCAAGTACGGTAATGTCAGGTACAGTAAATTAGAACGGTTACCATAAAAACGATGCTAATTTTGTAACTGAATTTTGTTACTTAACAAAAATACTTCTTGTCTATTTGTGTAAGACAAAGATGAAAAACCGATCTGGGAGAAATTGGAGGAAGGAGGTCGTCAACACTGCTTTGGTAATAAAGTGGAACTAAATGCATCTAAACTGTCAAAATAAAACACTTTCTAACGCGAATAAGTAAATATCATTACGGTATATACAGGGGAGACTAGGGTAAAGTGGCCACTCTAGGATAACATGTTTCTTAGCTTACTTATTTAAAAGGAAATACAATTTAAAAGGTATTTAGCATGTAGTTTCTTCAGTGCAGGATCAAAAACCTTCAATATCTCAACACTATCTTTGACGGTATTTTTGCAATCTTTGTTTTTTTTCAGCTTCTGTAAAGTGGCCACTTTACCCCACATAGTGGGGCATAGTGGCCCGAAAAGAAATCTGGAAATGCTAAACACGTTTACATAAAAAATCAAACTATATTTGTATTATTAATTATTGTAAATCAATATTGTCATAATTAAAATAGATGCATATGAAATATTTTTTTTTTGCAAAAACAATTTTTTTTTAGAAATTTTCTTGTAACGTTTACAAACAAAGCTGCTATCATCATCGTTACATCCAGTACACGCTTCATGAGCTCATTTGTAACAACCGGAAGATCGTATCCATTCGTTTACTGATTCTGAATAACTCTTGTTACAGTAAAAACATTCATCTGTTTCAAAATTTTGTTCAAACTATTTTCGTCGAGTTTGAGTTTGTTTTTTCAATCTTTTCGATGTTTTGTTTTTCACCTGGAGATTCTTCATTGTCGTCCTTTTCTTTTTTCTTTCTTGTTCCTTGTAAAATAAGATTATAAAAATCATAACAAAAATTTCAAGCAGTACTTTTCTTCTCCTATATATAAAGAACTAAATAAAAGCTCTGCAGTTAATATAATATGTTAAAATAATCTAAGAATTAAACTTGAGCAGCGATCGGAGGCACTTGCCACTTTGCCCCGCTAGACTCCATTACACTAAACCGCAGCTGCCTTCAAGGCAGAACATTCTAATTCATCATATGCTAATTATTGCTATGCTATTATCTTAAAGATAATTAGACAGAGTTTTCAACTATCTCAATTCAAAAATTGTATGAGTAATTAATGACGAAATAATGAGAATAATATTAACCGCTTACTGCATATCAATACTGGAAAAATGAGAAAGTCGGTTATAACTCAAACAATTTGGCGAACTGGTCACTGATGCGTTGACAGAAAACTACTGGCTTCTCTAGGAGTTAGTTCTGAACCTCGCTACCAGATTGTAGTTTCCAGCGAGTACGCGCCTATAGCCACTTCACCGCTACTGATCACTTTACCCTAGACTCCTGAATTGGTATATATTTACATTGTCGGACGCAGTTGTCATTCGGGCACGTATAGTGTATTCAGTATGGCCACTCGGTCAATGTGAAATTCGCTCTGGCGGATATTAGTTCTTCTTTGGAAGCTCCTATTTCGCCCCGAGCCTCCAATCTCCGGAGTGGGAGTACTAAATATTTTTTTAACTCCAGCCAACGACGATTTTGGTGAAATGGAGAAGAAACTCCTCTTCTTTTCAATATTCTCATTTTGTAAATCGTGAAATTTAATGAACAACGTTCCTACAACAAACAACAGCATACATTCAGAGGTATTTTCAGCATAATTTCGTAAATTAAATATCTGTCGTTTACGCAAGTGAAATTTACTACTGGACAGTTGTCATTGAAATTTTAGGTCGTAGAATAGTATACTTCAGTCGTCCAGTCGCATCACTACATCCATTCGATTATGTTACATTTAAAAATAACTTTATTCATCAAAAATTCATCGTTAATTAATATTTGGAAAGGAATTATCAACATTTACTGTGGATAAAACAATCGCCATCACGAATAAATAAAGCTAATTGATTTTATCACTTTTGGTCGAGCTTTTATCGAGTTAACTCGTATTTTGGCTGCGCTTCCAGTTTTAAGTGTTAATATTTCATATTATAATATAAATTCAAGGATGAGACAGGATAGGCACTTTTCCAGTAAATATAATATAAACGTAGAGTTTATATTGACATCAAAGTTCAGGTTAGTTTTAATTTTTAGTTTTAAATTCCTTTAAAATCTGATTTTTTCTAAAAGAAATTCGTTTAAATTGCCGAAAAAGTGTTTTAGAACACTTCCGAACCCGCAGTTCATGTAATTATTCAATTAATTTGCGAAAAGTTAAATTTTTACCATTTTTAAAACATTACGATATACAAATTGTTTGCAGTAAAAGGCACCCTTACGATTAAACTAATAGTAGCACCTACATGCACGTGGGTGCTACTCATGGCCGTTTTCATAATCAATTTTAAATACACTTTAAATTTTAAAGTTAAGTCAGCAAGTTGTGAGCAATTTTCAAAAAACTTCTTCCGACTCATTATTTACAAGTAGCAGTAGTGATTCTGATAATGAATTAATTATTATAAGGAAACAAAAGGTATATAAGAATCGCACAAACGATTTTAATTATTGGATTATTAGAACACATTAGGGACAGAATTTGATCTCAGTCGAACAGGTATACATACAATTTTTCTTACTCGCTTAGAATTCAAATATTTGCTTGCAGAGGTGGGGCTATTAAAGCAGAAACCAAATTATTGCTAACATTACGACTCTATGCAAGTGGAAATTTAATTATATCTGTATCCGATTATGTTGGTGTTTCTGTTGCATCAGGCAGCAGAATAATTAAAAATGTAAGTGAAGCCATAGCATCCCTAAAAGCTGATTTCATTCAAATGCCAAGAACTCGACAAAAGCTAGAACAAACGGCACTAGATTTTTTCAATATAACTCATTTTCCAACTTGTCGTGGAGCTATAGATTGCACACATATTAGGATAATATCACCAGGTAGATCATAAATTAGGCTATAAATCACTACACAGAACACATTGTTTCAAGTGGTGATGATGCTGAAATTTTTAGGAATAGGAAAGGTTACTTTTCATTAAATGTGCAAACTGTCTCAGATGCAAAATTATGAATTCTAAATATAGTAGCTAGATGGCCTGGAAGCTGTCATGATCTAACAATATTTAATAATTGCATATTAAAAGGAGAATTTGAAACTACGAACTTATTTATTTACACCCTTACAAGAACCAAATACAGAAGCAGAACAGTTATATAATGAATCAGATATTCGAACCCGTAATGTGGTTGAAAGGCAATATGGAGTGTGGAAACGAAGATTTACAATTCTTCATCTGGGCATTGTTGCAACAGCAGTTCTGCACAACATGGCTATTGAAATGAACGATACAATACCAGCAAATGAAGAACTTCCTGAGTACATTGAAAATGATGCAGTCGAAAACCACGATGAAATAGAGAGAATAAACGCCCAAGAAGTCCGAACTATTTTTATTAATAATAATTTCAATATTTAATTATACATATATAAATACACATACAAAAATTCACTGTTTTTTTTTTTGTTCTTCAATTTGAAGATTCAATAGCTCTATTTGTTTAAGGTACAACATTTCTGGCCGTCTATCGGCATTGACTAAATTTGTAAGCTTTTGTTTGTAAGATTTCTTTAGATTATAAAGCGTTCTGTATTCACTGGTTTTCTGTGTTGGCTTATTATGTACCTTCAACTTTTTATGTTTTTTTTTTGTTGATACATTATTGGAGTGTAGCAACTCATCATTTATTGGGATTTGTTGCTCCAATTGCGGGTTGCTCTCTGAAAATTGAAGATATTTATCCAGTTTCATAGTATCACTGTATATTCACCTTCAGTTAAAAATAATTCTGATGTTGGATCCTGGGTACTTGTTTCTATATTCATTTTGTCATCATTATCTGCGAAAACACAATGTAAATCCAGTTAAACCTTCATAATTCTAATTTACCTTTACTTGCAAGTACAGGCAACACAACCCTGTCCTGTGAACCGTTACAAGAGGCCTGTTCATCAAATTGCTGGATATTAATAATTGGCAGGACTTCTACATTAGCTACACCTAATTGTAAATTGTCATCGTCATATCTATTTTCTAACCCGATAACAGTTTTTGGACTAATCAGGTCCAATATCTTATTATATATTATATTCTCAGCTTTTATCATATTTTGTTTATTGTTAGCCGTATATTTTCTAGCTGCAGTTTTCAAATTATCATATTTACTTTTTATTTGTTGCTGCGTACGGTTGCTATGTATACTATTAAATGCATTCAATATAGAATTTCAGTCGCTCTCAGTGATTCTCGAGTCGCTTCTCCTGATTCTCTGGTCGCTTCTCGTGATTCTCTGGTCGCTCAACCTGATCCGATAAAACTGTTGCACGCCGAGGGTCGCACATTTGTGGTCTTAAGCTACAACAGCCACGGCTTTTCGAAGCTGTGGTCGACTTCTACGTAGACCACGCTGACATATGTCGAGAGAAATATTCCTCTTGACGTTCGATGTTGCGTAGATAGTCGAGGTGAGTTTCTCTCAAGTCCGGAAAAGACAGCCATATGCTGTAACCGCTGCGTAACTTAAACTATTCTCGATACCGCGAGGCCGTTTCTTTCTCTAAGTCCCCCGCGAAACTTAGACTATTTTAATAGCCAGATTTCGATACCGTGAGATAGTTAAAATTTTCTAAGACCGTAAAGTATCTCGTGCCGTAATAGCTTAGGTTATTTTCATTAAGAGTACAGTCAAATATTTTAGCCCGAACACGATAATAATAGTAATAATATAAGTTTTTAAGTTGCAATTAAGCCATTACAAACTTGTCGATTTCTAAATATAGTGTAAAAGTACACATTGTAAAAATGTTAAAAACTGTTATGAATAACTTAGTGTTGAAGTAAAAAAATAAAATAAAATACTTAAAATAATTGTAAAAATAAAATAAATAAGTGTATAAATAAAATTCACATCTACATAAAATAGGTGTATAGATAAAAGTACAGGAATAAAAGAACTAATTTAACGAAAAACAAAGTTTGCAACACGCACGGAACAGGGACATATGCGATGTTTATTTATAAATCGAGACAAATTCATCGATGCTGTAGCACTCCAGTTCTTTCAAAATACGCTTAACCGTTGTTTTGAACCGAACTGGGGATAATACTTTCAGTTCGGATGGTAATACATTATATAGCTTTGTGATCCACCGATCTCTGCGTCGTGGTTATGCGATGTAGTGCGGTACGTAAACGGTCGCGATTTCTGGCGGTGTAGCCATGGTTATAGCCATTCTACCAAAACCTATCCGTGTTGCAATGTATACTAGTGCATTGAAAATAAAAATGCAGGGCAATGTAAGTATGCGTTCTCTTCTAAAATGCGTTCTGCAACTCTCATTGTGTTGAAGTCCACACAATGTTCTTATCGCTTTCTTTTGTAGAATGACAATTTTGGATACTTCAACAGAAGAGCCCCATAACAACACACCATAATTTAAGTAGGAGTGGAAAGTAGCATAATATGCGGCTCTTACTGTCTCGTATGTCACCATATGTGTCAGTCTTCGTAAGGCATACAGAGCTGACGATAATTTAGATACTAATACGTCGATGTGCGCTTGGCACTTCAATTTTGTGTCAATTGTTACACCCAGAAAATTCGCTGTCGTCAATCTATCCATTCTTTTTGTGGTATTATGGATTGAGTTTTATCCCGGTTAACTTTTAGTTTGTTCGCCGCGAACCAATTGTATGCTTCGGAGCGAGCTTCTCCGGTGACTGAGGACAATTCCAGAAGAGTGGGAGCTTGGACAATTAACGAGGTACCATCAGCATATAGACAAGGTTCGGCGTTACTCACATTGGCAGGTAAGTCGTTTCTATAAATTATGAATAGTAGTGGCCCAATTATCGAACCCTGTGCTACGCCGTAATTTATCTCTTGAGTTTCAGATAGAATATTATTCCAGTAAGTCGCCTGCTTTCTGTTGGTTACATATGACCTCAAGAGTTCAAGCACGCCACCCCTGATACCATAATACTCGAGCTTCTCGATAAGAATCTCCGGAGTAACGGAGTCAAAAACCTTTGACAGATCCAACATATCCACATTATAATAAAGAGTCTGTAATATCACCTGTTTATTTTAATCATTAGAACTTACCTTGGTCTCCGCTGGAAGCAATCTCGGATGACAAACAAAATATGTAACAAATATAAACAATCACTTTTCCTGACATTGTTTACGACAAGCTTTCAAACGCATGCTAGTTGATTGATACTGTTATCGCAAGTCGCCATCTATAAGCAGATGCGTTAGTTAACTTGCTAGGCATACAAGTAATTTTATTTCGCAAGAAAGTAACAATGAATAAGATAATTTAAAAGTGTTTTATTTCTTTCCCCCTGTGTTATAAGATAAAACATGAAAGGAATCTCAAGGTGAATTGTTTATCTACGTCCTACGATGTACCGAAGTTGCAGATTCTGTCAAGGGAGGACGCCACACTCTGCGTGTTCGAACCAGTTACATAACTGGTTAACCCGCGAAAAGAGAACGTACGTTACATTAATTGGCGTATGAGCAAGGACGGAATTACTGTTACAATAGAATACAAGATAAACACGTGAATGGACGAACACTACAATATTTTTGAATATTACGGATCGGGTGAAATTCCTGAAATTTTACTATATTCACTCACTGCTAATACCAACTTTAGTTCACTTTAGTTAAAGTGATCATTGCTTTACATTATGAAAATGAATATCTTTAAATTTACCTAAAGTGGTAAAGTTACTTTAGTTAAAGTTACTTTAGTTAAAGTTACTTTAAAGCATTTATTATGAAAACGGCTGTCAATAATATAAAGGTTGCAAAAACGGCATACCTATAATAAAGTTTATGTGGCACCCTTTTATGTACCTGAAACGTAATCACGTACCAGAGAGACACTCCCCTTTCTTTTTTCTTTAAAGCTATTGTTATGCTTATTGTTTCAGTTGGTACTTTTATTTACTTGATTTTCATATTTCTCTTTCCTAATTGTTTCTTGATCTTCAATTACATTTTCATTGGATTTAGTTTCACGTACCCTGTGTGTATCTGTATTACATTGTTCTCGATGGCTTTTTTTAATGAATGCAATTTAATAAACAAAAACAAAAATATTTAAATACGACATATCAAATTGATAAGTAATTAAGGTAATAAGTAATTGTATCTTTTGTGTTTTTTAAGTAAATTTTAATTATTTGTAGAAAACCCATACAAATTCCGGTTATTTTCATCAATAAAAATACACTTAACCTCGACATATAACACACACGACTAACTTCAATCTCCTTCCTTACCAACCTGGTCAGTGTTACCAACTTAAAAGTACGCGGCAAATTTAAATTTCAAATTATGAATACTGTATATTATAATCATTCGATAACAATTCGTTTAGCTTCACCGATACCTTCGACCTTTTTAAAACTTGAATCGGCGGATTTAGTATCCTGTAATGACCAATTCTTACCGAGTTTTCTTACTTTACCAACTTGGGAATAAAGTTAATAGTATTTTTGGGGTGTATTGATTGCACTACGTCTTCACGGGATTTTTTTCCATTCGATCAAACACACGGTCTGTGGGAAGGTAGGAGTGACGTCGAACTAGAAAAGTAATTACGTTAGTAGATATAAGGCTTTCTGCTGCATTCTCATTCAGCCATAAGGTTAACATCTGGACGACATAGCTGTTTTTGTTTTGGCCTGCCCATCCGTCACAGAAGAGGTGCAGCGTCGTGACAGTGGGTGGAAATTCTGTTTTGTTTAGAATGTCTCTTAAAGTAGAACTAATTTCTGTAGAGCCTCTTCCCGCTTGATTAGCCATGTCTAAAATACAGGCTGCTTTGTTTCTATATAAGTTACTCAGAAAAAGTATAGAGATAACTGTGGCGTAAAACGCATCCTGTATCTATATCTGGGTAGCATTTGCCCTGATGGAGGTCAAAACAGTAGGCTGCGACATTTTCTGTTTCCTCCTTCATCAAGGCATAGAATTGTTTTGCTTTTAATTTGTGCAGATGCAAATCAGTTTAATAATAATAATAATAATAGAATATATTATCCAACAGATTGTTACAATCCAATTACAGGATAACACTTAAATTTAAGTAACAAACAAAATAAATTTATAAACTACAAAATAAACTATAACAGTACAGCAATAATAATAATAATAAAATCATAGAAAGTTTTGCAACTATAAAGGTGATCTGGCTATGGTGAGCAATTCGGCAAGGGTACTGAAATTTATGTCACAATATTGGGAGATGCTATTAAAGTTCCCTGTCATGGCTATGAGGGGAGAATCGAGAGTTGAATTAATTGTAACAGTTGGTGCCTAAAAAGTTACGATTTGACGAGCGGACAATCGAGGTACTAATAAATTTAGTTCGGATAACAGATAAGTACAATCAATATTGTTATTCATAAGGTTGTACAAGAACTTCAAATTGCTGCAGTAGAACGTTGTGATCAAAACCACGCATTGGATAAATCGTCACGGTTTTGTAAGAAAGTTATTCGAGAAATTTGCGAGAGAATTTTTCAATCAACGCTGTGTGATGCATAAAAAGGACACCTTACATAAGTATTGAACAGTAATTTAGCAGTACTAACTTGAAATAATTGCGAATTGCGTATGACAAATCCTAAAGTTTTTGGCGAATATTTTACAATATAATTGTAGTGAGGTGTAAAGCAAAGAAAAAGATCAAAATAGACTCCCAAATCTTTTATCACAATACGAGTAAGTGGAGTGGTAGTTAAAATGAAATGATTTCGTTTTCCTGGAATGGGATACAACACTGTACTTAGAAGTATTGATCTGAAGTTTGTTGTAAGTACACCACTGAATTATTTTATCAATCTGGTTTTGTAGTAGTAACAGTCGTCCACTATGTTAATTTCAGTAAATATTGTCAAACTATGAACGAAAATGCACTTTTTACGCTCAATGCAATCAAGCATGTCGTTGATGAATAAATTGAAGAGCAAGGGGCCCAAATTTGACCCCTGTGGAACTTCCGACGTTGCAGAATATTACTCAGATGAAAATCCACTATAGTAAATATATTGCAATCTTTGATAAAGGTAACACGAAATAAATTGTTTAAGTGAATTATTAAAGCCGAATAGATCCAATTTTGCAACCAAAATCCTATGGTTAATCTTGTCGGATGCTTTAGAGATATCAGTGTAAATTGTATCTACATGACCGCGGGCGTGCAACACATTTGATATACAATGTGTAAGGTTGGTTAGATTGGCTATGGTTGATCTTTTTTTCATGAAACCATGTTGAAAAGGGGAGATATATTTTTTAACACGAGGATATATACGTGGGTATAAAACTATTTCAAATGTTTTAGCAAAATTATTAAGAATTGATACAGGCCTGTAGTTAGCAGTATCGGAAGCTGAGTCACATTTAAGAATTGGGTACACATTTTCCATAATGCAGAAAAGTCAGCACTTGTTAATGCAAGATTTAAAATAGCTGTTAATGGCTGAGCCAAAGTGAGACTGAATCCCGCAGCAGGAAGCTAGAAACCCCATCTGGACCGGATGTCATTTTGTTCTTTTGTTTTTTAATAGCAAGTCGAACCTTCGATTCAGTAATATATGGAATATGGAATAATGGGGCATCTGAAAGGTGATCCAGGTGATAATCGTCATTTGCAGTAGGTACGTATACACTAGAAAAGTAACTAGCAAAGGCGTTAGCTATGTCCAGTGAACTCTCAAAAGTAGCATCATTTCAGTGCATTGAACCAGGTATACGAGAACTGCCATTTCTGTCTCTAATGAAACTCCAAAATTTCTGAGAATCATTTGTTATAGACGCCTCAATTTTAATTGTATAAGCTTTATAAGCCGTTTGAATTTGTTTTTTAATTAAAACTCTTAAGTGATTTAAATTTAGTTAGAGAATCTAAATTACTTGTTTGTTTGTAATCTTTAAGATAGTAAGCTTTAAGTGTGATATTGATAATTTCCCAATTAAACCATACAGGATATTTGTTGGTTTTATTTCTGTACGTAGGAACGTGAATAGCTGTATTAACAATTTTTATATTTGACCAGTCTACTTTCATTAATGCATTATATAAGTTTAAAAAGTTAGCCTTCCAAAAATTATACATTTTCCCCGTGGGGTTGTAAGAAAAGATAGGTACAATCACCGGATGATAAACATCAATTACTAGGGCTGGATGGTGATAACCTTTGTTCAATAGAGGCTGCTCATTCTCGGCTACTTCCAGTGTTAAGCCAACTGTTATTGGAATGACTGTTATTATATTGAACTAAGTTACTAAACTCAAAGAAATTATGCATTATGTTGCTACGAACATCATTAACCGGTGGATTGTTAAAATTTGAAGCATTAAAGTCACCAAAAATAATTACATTTTGCTTATCCACATTAAATTGCTCAAATTCCTCCATGAAACATTCAATATTTTCATTTGACACGTTAGGAGTATGTTTATAACATAAATGTAAATAATACAAGAGTTATTAATAACACACTTGCAGCATTAAACATACTGTAAGCTGAAGGATAAGTAACAAAACAGTTTATGGCGGCTAACAAAACCCTACCACCGGTCTTTTTAAAAGTATCCTCCAGTCTCCTGTCGCGTCTGTAAACGATGTAAGACTGCGGGAAATACTTAGCACTAGAAATATCTTCTGATAACCAAGTTTCCGTTGCAGCCACAATATCATAGTTTTCAGAACATATAGACATATAGAATTCAAAACACTTTGAACGCATACTTCTTACATTCTGATAATAACATCTACACATCTGTAATCTGTTGGAACCAATCAGTTTTCCGTCACGATCCTAGGTATACCACGAATATACTTAATTCTTAAATGAGCTTCACCACCATTCAAACGCCTCTGCAGCTCCTGACGTAAGTGTTTGTAGTGTTCCAACTGCTTAAGTGTTTTATCAGTTGATATAGTTAACCTCATAAGTAACGTGTTCCTTCAACTTCTTTGCATTCCTGACTAATTTTAGAACAGCGTCAGGGTCTTTCAATCTCGTCGGTTTGATGGCGTCAGTATCTATGTCTGCACAAATAAAGTTCTTTATATTCTCATGAATTCTGATATTCTCTCTTGAAATGTAGATCTCTTGCCATCCTTCTTTCTATTGATCTTAACCTTCCTAAAGCAGCCCCTTTTGATTCGCCCAATACTTATTCCGACTCTTTAGCTGTTCCATTAATTCACACTCTCTGTCTAAATGGCACCTAAGATTTTATTCTCGATCACTTCCAATTCTTCCTGCAATTACCCACCTTAATCGTGTTTTCTGTAACGTTATGTTGTCATGATTAATCTTAATTTGCCCGATGCATAACAAATTATTGAACAATTCCGTTCCTAGAATCATATCGATATCACCCGGTTGGTTGAAACTTGGATCCGTTAGTTGAATATTGTCTGGAATTTGTAAATCCCCTTTCGAGAAATATGTGTTAGGTAGTTGCTCACAAATCACTGGTATGATTAAAAATATTGCTTTTCTTTCAGATGCATTTACTCGTGATCGAATTGTTGCTTCACACTTGTAATTTATTGGTAGCATCTCTTTTCCTACGCCTTGAAAGCCAATGTCTAATTTTGTTGTATGTAATTCCAATCGTTTTTGTAATGCAATTGTCAAGAAATTAGACTGCGAAGCTGAATCTAAGATCGCCCTACAATTTTGTACCTTGCCTTTTGAGTCTAATATGCCTATGATTACCGTGGATAGTAAAGCCTGTGACGTCATTGTATTTGCCGTTAACGACACAACTAGTCTTTCATCTGCATTACCCTTTTTGTCTACGTGCAACAGTGTATTATGCATCGTATCGCATTTTTTGCATTTGCTTGACTTACATTCCTTGCTAAAATGACCTGACTTCAAACAATTACTGCATAATTTGTATTTTCTTAACGATTGAAAAGTTGGTAATTTAATCTGGGGCAGTTTAACGTCTGATAGTTTGCTTTCGTGAATTCCTACTGTGTTAACCGTATTTACCGCGTTTACGCTAACGTTTTGTTTTGATTTTATTTTAGTTTCTGCCTATACTAGTAGATGGCAGTATTCTAGTTCGAAATTTTCCCTTTCGATCATTTGTTGCGCTAATCTTTCATGTTTGATTTCTATTTCGGTTTTAATTTCCTCAAATGTTTCCGATAATAAACGAAATCTTTCCATCCGCGTAATTAATTCGTTTAATATTAGATCTTTTTGATAGTCAACGTCTTAACGAGTTTTAATTTCCTCAATATATTTACTAAATATTGTTAATCTAGTTTTTAATGCACCACGCTTTTTACTAACTTATCAATTTTTTATTTTCAAGTGTTTCAAACGAAGTAAAGAGTATTGAAAATGCAAAATCACGATTCTAACACAAAAGAAAGGTAGGTAAATGGGACCTACGTGTTTTGAGAGGGACAGCGCTACTGCGTCGTTGCCCCTGCAAGCCTTTTTCGACTTCCAATGATGTATATGATGCTTTTCGTACTCTAGCTTGCAGTGATTCTTGTTTAATTCTCGCATCCGGGTCGAAGGACCATTTATATGTTTGTAATGTACAGTTTTGACATTAACTTTTATTGTAATGATTTTATTGTGTTTGTATTGTACACTTTTGATATTACAATATTTTAGCACAACAATAGGATTGCTTATCGTCCACACTTGAGCTTGTCGCTTTGCGTTGAGGTGCCCTTCACAACTAGACAAACACAGAAGAAAAGGGCAGCGGAAAGGTTAATAAAGTGACACAAGAGGAAAAAATAGGACTCTATAATGCAGTAAACAAAACAAAATTATAAATTGCACAAAACAACTGTAAGGTGAATGAACTTCAGTATTTCAGCTCAAAGCAATCGAGGAAAAAAGTTGTGTGTAGAAAGATGGAAGATAGTTCTGTGATAACCATCGGTAACACTTACCGCGCATATTACAATGAATGTCTTGCACATTTTTCTCTATTTTAGTCACTATCACATAGAAAAATTACTAATATACACGATGATGTAACTCACTCAATATTTAAAAAATATTTTCCCAATAAAAACAGGTTAGATATTAAGATCGTGTGTGTCTGTTGACACGACTATATACGGATTTCAGACAATGTGCTCACTCTCACTGAATTCCATTAATAATGATATTGTTGACGTAATACTATCTGTAAACTTATACACATCATTCCATAACATCTAGGCTGCGATTGACAGTGATAATGGATAATATGCGCTTCGTTTGTCAAAGCTGGCTGGACAAAATGCAGTTTGAATGTCCAGGGATTTTTCGCGGACTAGTTACTAGTTGACAAAACGTTTTGATTGAGTGAAGTGGTGTCAGTAGATGGCAAATCTTCTATATAGAGCAACGCCACCTGTATCTCAATAATTTAAAATTGTGATAAACTGCGTTTTGAAAGTCTGCTCATTGATTACGTTGACTAGCAACCGCATCTTTGGGTCAACCTAGCGTCACAGGAGACAATTTTATACCTTTTCCCAGCCCTAGGGGGGAGGGATACCTTAGGGATCCCACTGTATAGTTAGAATGCATAACCAGTATTGAATATATTATTATTACATAATGAAATTATGCATTACCATTGCTAGTGGCAAAATTATATTTACGTCATTACTGTTACGTTGCTACTTTATACTCCAAATGGATTAGGGCGTAATTGAATTGTCGTTTTTTCCTTTTATGGCAGAGAGACAGTTTTAGATCCCCGAATAATCTATGCGTCTTAATTGCAGGTGATAATGAATGAAAAAGACTGAAAGAGACGTTAATGACTTCAATTTACTATGAGGAAAATTTACAGCGGCTAATTAGTGCGATTCATTTGATTCTCAACTGAAACTGTCCAGCTCGATACTATATTTATACATCTGCGTTGCAGGTGTTCTCTCTTTTCTAAATTTAGCTCAGACTAGAAGAAGACTTTTTAAGGACTAGGAAACTTTGGCAAGAAAATCGCACGTACATGTAGAAGTGGATTGAAAATATTTTTTGACGTAAGAGAATCAAATTTTAGTTTAGTCACAGTTTGCATGTTAGCATGCATGTTAGTATACACAATATTTAAACCATACACTCATAAATAGAGCTCGGTAGCTGGAGAGCAATCGCAGCGGCGGTGTGACTGTGTTTAGGTGGGCGGGGAGGACTGGTCGATTATGATACGACACGACAAATCGTCATCACTCAGTTCAGTTTAGCATTGGATGGCGGATAGGGCGTGTTGATTTTATTGATATAGACGCAGTTATTAATTATAGTTATTGTTTAGTGTAGAGCGTTTTGATTTTATTGATACAAACGTAGTTATTAATTGTAGTTTTTAGTGAACATGTCGAAGGCTAAAAAACTTTCCAGATTTGTTGTACAACGGGAGTAAGATAGTTTGTAAAGTGTGCAAAATACATTTGATGTAGAATAAGAAGTGGAACTGTACAAAACACGTAAATTCCGCACAGCATAGAAAACGAAAATTGGACATGCCGCCGAGAAGTGCATTTTTTTTAATGTAATTCTTATGTTGATAAACTGTAATTTGCCACTAGGCTTACTCGATAAACAACCGTTTAAGGACTTTTGGGACAAATACAATCCCGAGTTGCGGTTGCTAATGGAGAAAACGGCACGTAAGCATGTTGCATTTGTACGCGATGATGTGGAAAAGAAAATGAAACGCATATTGAAAAACAGTTTCTTTGGTTATGTGTTGACGAGACAACAGGCTGAAAAAAAAAATCAATTGTAAATATTATGGTACGCATACTTAGACCCTAGTAAACCTACATTACCACTGTTACTAGCTAGCCGAAGACTACAAGAGTGTACTGCTGCAGCAATTACGAAGGTTGTACTTAGTACGTTGGAAAAATTTCAAATTTCAAAAGATAAAGTGTTGATGTTTATGAGCGATGGCGCAGCGATAATGCGTTCGGTAAGTCGTTCTCCTCTTGAACATTGTTGCAAGTGTTTACATGTTACGTGTAAAGTGCATGCTTTACATCTTGTGGCAGAAACCATTCGACAATGCTCTCCCGAGGTAGATGCATTAATAGCAAGCACAAAAAAAGTATTTTTGAAATCTCCCAAACGCCTACGATCATTTCACACAGAGTGTCCTGGTATTCGTCAACCACCGGAGTTATTTCTTACACGTTGCGGAACATGGTTGCAGGTAGCTTTTTATTATGCTGAACATTTCAAAATAGTAAAAGCTGTTGTTGCACAATTCAATCCTGCCGAAGCTGCAGCTATTAAGGAGAGCCAGACGAAATTTCAAGATATTTCCGTTGAAACAGATTTAAAAAATATTCGTAGCTACTATAAAGGATTAGCTGACGTAATAGACCAATTACAAAATAGATCGTTATCATTATTGGAGTCTCTGCAAATTATGGACGGAGTGCATACACAGCTACTGACTATACATGACGCAAAATATAATCGCGTTTTAGAAAAGTTCGAGAGTTTGCTACAGAAAGTTCCCGATTTTAGCACACTAAAACAAATTTGTGATGGTGTATCGAATAATTCACTGACTAAGTACAAAGAGTATTTTAATCATGCGTGTATAACATCTGTAGATGTTGAACGCTCTTTTTCAAAAGATAAACTCATTTTCTCACCACGGCGAACATCGCTCACCGAGACAACTTTGGAAACACATCTAATGGTGTTGTAGCAATTGTTTAATGCTACAATTGTTTTTAATGTTATTCTACTTTAGCTGTTTGCATTCAATCCAATTGTTCTGCATTACCTTGATTTAGTTGTATGTATTTAAGGGATACTCAAATATTTAATGCTTATGAATATTATTATTTGAATTTCAGTTTACAGTAAATGATAGCCGTAGCGGATCCTTTATTTATCTCTTTCCGTTATTACTCTCAAAGTTGTCGTGCTCTTGTTATTTCCCTTCTCGCTTCAAAAGCGTCAGTCCTCTCCCTCGTGATTCGTTTCAGTTTTACATTAAATATTCGAGATTTTGGTCCCCGATTTCTTACCGTGATTTTTGCGTTTGTTTTTTTTTGTCATGGACTTCGTGTTCGAAGTTGTTGTAGGAGAGAAGAGATGATTTAAAAGACAGAAAAGTGCACGAGTGGTAGTGAATACCTTTAAATTATCACGTATTAGCGTTCTTAGTCATGCGGAAATAGAGTTTTTCGCTAAGTTATTAGTTGAGTGAAATCCCAGAAATTATTCGGTATTTTAATTTTGACCCTTCCCTGCTATTTATTACTTCAGAAAACGTTAATAGTCCTAAATTGAATTATTCTTACGTTCCTGTTCTCTTATTGAACAATATACGGAAGCTATCAGCCTGAGGCACCTTTACCCGCTTCCGCGGATATTTTTTTTGGTCGCTTGAGCCGGAATTAGCTTGAAAAATCCTAGTTCGAAGCTTGCCGGAAAACGAAACAAAGGAAATTCGAGCCGTGACCCAAGGATTCCCTATCTGTTTCAATAAAAAACCGAATCGGATCCGCTAGGCGCACATGGTGACCACGAGGTGTCTCCTGGCCGTTCCTTAACCTTCGATGAGTATTGAATTAATATTACATTTCATTTATCGATTTGCAAAGCAATAAGCATTAAATTTTAAGCATTAAATTTTAAGCTAGGAATTTTCTTGTATTTTTTAATATAAGATACCGCCTAGTAGCGCTTTACAGTAAACCTTTTTTTTATGACTGCATCTACCTGCTTTAGTCCGTCAATTATATTGTATATAGTACTCAATTTCTTGAGTTTTTTTATGTACCATCAGTTTTTTTTGTTTATCACCCTTCTGACTAGGGGTGTCAACAACTTGATTACACCGTTTCATTAGTCACTGGCGCCCAATACTAATAATTTTTTTTTATATTACGATCTTTATTTAATATTTTTAATAATCCACGACCCGCTCTCCCTGGTAAGAAAAACAGAGCTGCCGTTATTCAAAAAGTCGTGTGAACGTCACAGTGTCAACTTTTTGCCACTCTTATCAATATGATGTTAATAGTGATAATGGTGCTTCTAGTTTTACTGTTCCGTAGCCAAGGCTGCTTAAAAGAGTGAGTGTTTCACTACTTATCATACATTATAATTATGTATTAGTTCTGTTATATTTTTTGAAACTCACTGACTGAACAAACTGAACAAACAACTCTTCTTTCTCGGTGTAACGCCCACATTTTTTGCTATATATACATACATATATATATATGTATATACATATATACAGAGTATTAAAAAAAACGTTTAAATATTTAAGGGACATATATTACGATCAAAAACAAGTAAAAAAGCCCTAATGAACATGGGTCCGCAAATCAACCATTTTCGTGATAAGTTCATCTTTGTCTTTTTTGAAAGTCAACGAAAGCCACAATTTTCATTATCGGTTTAGTGCTGGCCAGTGGCGTCCGCCAAAGCCATTTAATAATAATAATCGGTTTAGTGTGTTCT
The DNA here is from genome assembly GCA_029619315.2 of Dynastes maya. NCBI lineage: Eukaryota > Metazoa > Arthropoda > Insecta > Coleoptera > Scarabaeidae > Dynastes > Dynastes maya. Next base: position 48,236,596 of record JAROYE020000002.1, read on the forward strand.
TTTTTGTTGCTTTGGTCATAGAAACCACAACTTTCTCTAAAGTAAAACAATTGTTTTCATAAATTTTAGTTTTCCAAATAAATGCGATTTAATCAAAAAAAAAACAACAACTTTAAGTAAAACATTTTGTTTTCATATGACATTTGCATTATTAATCAGTACGCTGTCAATTTATAAGCTGTTTTCTGGTAGTGAATTTATTTTCGACGCAAAGGAAATTAGTTTCCGATTTGCAATGCCTTATTCAAATGCTGAAATGGTCGACATGGTTTTCATGTATGGTCGTGCCGATGGGAATGCTTTGGAAGCACGTCGCCCTTATTGCGAGATTTTTCCTAATCGTCAACGGCTTTCGCATGTGATGTTTGGAAACGTTTACCAATGGTTGAGGGATAGTGGCTCCTTCAAAAAACGCGCTTACGAAAGCGGGCGTCCAAGGTCAGTGTGTATGCCTGAGGTTGAAGAACAAATCTTGGCAATAGTAGATGAAAACCCTGAAACTAGTGTGAGAAAAATTTCGGCTGAAGTAGGCGTAAGTAGTCCTCTTGTTTGGAGAACTCTCCACCAACAACTTTTATATCCGCACCATATCCAACGGATACAAGCCCTTACTCGTCGAAAGATATTCTGTCAGTGGTTTTTAAGGAAATCTGCTGAACACCAGAATTTTTCTTCTATCATCCTTTTTACTGATGAAGCCGGTTTCACTAAGGATGGGATTTTCAACTGCCACAATAATCACGTTTGGTTGTACGAAAATCCGCATGCTCTTCTTGAATCCAGACATCAACAGCGTTTCAGTCTGAATATCTGGCTAGGCATTTTAGGAGATTAGTTATTAGGACTGGTTGTTTTACCCCAACGTTTAACAGGTCCTGCATACCTTAACTTTCTGGTAAACACCATGCCCGAAGTTTTGGAAGATGTCCCTCTAAATTGGAGATTGAATGGTTTATGCAAGATGGGGCACCGCCGCACTTTACGCTTGTTGTTAGGGAGCACCTGAACGAAACATTTCATAGGAGATGGATAGGTCGAGAGGGTCCTATTCCATGGCCTGCTAGGTCTCCCGACCTAAATTCCTCAGATTTTTGTATTTGGGGTTACTTGAAAAGTTTAGTGTACGAAACACCAGTAAATAATCTTGCCGAGTTGCAACAGCGAATTGAACAATATTGTCAAACAATTCAAGCAAAACCGGGCATTTTGGAAAGGTTGCGGAGTTTCTTCTTAAGAAGATGTACATCCTGTGTTGAAATGGAAGGAGGACATCTCGAACATCTGTGATTATCGTGTTCTGTAGCACTAAACGCTAAAAACTACTAAAAAAAACAAATGCACTTATTTCGAAAACGGTTGTTTTGCGAACCCATGTTCATTGAGACTTTTTTTACTTGTTTTTGATCGTAATATATGCCCTTAAATATTTAAACGTTTTTTTTTTAATACCCTGTATATATTACATTTTATTTGGCCAAATATTTAGTTTTCGGTACCTGCACACTGTTGCAGAAGCTCAGCGAAACAGCTCTTCGGTGTCCTTCCGTCATTATCATTACAGAAAAGGCAACTACGATAATTTTACATAACCGACTTTTTTTGGAATTTGACTTGGAAGATAAAACGTCCAAATTTGAATCTAGCAGAAATTTTACTTCATATTCTTAAATAGGCAGTTGGTACTTCCAAAGCCATATGGTCGCTATTGGATGCAAACTTCATGTGGTGTAATAAGTTATAGATTTTAACATTTAATAAATAAATACCTCGGGCAAATTATTATATTTTGAGATGTCAGAATCAGTAAAAACAATTTGGTCTTGAATGGAAATATTAGAAGACGAACTATTTCGGCGTGTTTCCGTAGGTTTTGAAGTCTGTGACACACTTTGTAGTGATGTTGATACAGATGGTAAGTCCTACGGTTGTAGTGATTTATGAAATCTTATAAAGAATACATAAGACAAATATTGTATACCTCAACGTCATTGAGGAATCTACTCAGATGTGAATAGTTATCATCATTATTGAACGGTGTAGAAAACTTTCCACAATTTAATTCCTGCTGCAATAGTCAAACAAAAAACAATCTATAAATGCACCGAACAGATTTTTAATCATATTATGCTTACCAAATACTCATTTTTAGCAAATTTGGGACTTAACACTTCTAGATATCCCTATAAATATAAAATATTAGCTTCAATATACGTATTAAATGTTTAAACAATAATTCACCGGTGTACTTCCTACAGAAGATGGTACATACTCCGGATCCTTATCAGAGTCATATGACTCAGAAGTATCGCTAGTTGCTAAAAAAATGAAATAAAAACGTAACACGAGACATAATTTAATTTTGTTTTTTAAGCAAGAAATTGTTTAGAGACATGATTTTGGTTGTTATTGCGATTTATTTTGTGATCTTTGAAAGCAATCAACGAAGTCGGCGTACTGGAATAGTGACTCTGTTGAATATTTGTGGTTCTCTGTTAATTATTATTAATTGAAAGGAAATCAAAAATCCCGTATATTGATGTAAAATTTTAACTTTTAGTGTTGAAATTAAAAAAGTTAATAGCAAATACATTTTGAAAACCTTCATATTGCTCTAGCCAAAACTTGCAAATTTGAAATTACTTGATTCTAACTTTGCACTGCAGAATTATGTTAAATCTATCATACTTACTCCTGCGTTGTGCCATGGATACAAGTTTTGCAGTTCTGCAAGATATATTTACATTTTTATGCATTTTTATATTGTTCATTTTCACTTGATACGATTAAAATTCATAAGAGAGGTGACGCTAAAAAGACGTTACGAATCAAAATGCCAAGTATCTACTACATTTAATACACTAGTTGTAGTTCGGTATGTATTTACGAAAAAAAGTAACTAAGTAATCATCACACGGAACGAGATCCATGCGCTGTTGCCTTTTTCGGATTTCGTATTCATTCTTATTACTTCATAGGCGATATACAAAAACGAATTGAGCGCCACCTGAGACGAGTACATGCGAACTAATTATATATATACATCACGAAATAATGCGGAATTTGAGTACCGCCTAAAACTTCGGTTTTGAGATCTGCGCATCGTGTATATAGCGAAAAACATTATCTTACGTTTGGAGATCCGGCCGTTGGATCTCATGATCTCGGATTCCGCAAGTATATAATAAAATGGACCTCGAATTCCTCAGGCAGGAATATATATATATATATATATATATATATATATATATATATATATATATATATTGTGATATATTTAGACATTTATTGAAAGTGATTATTCTTTCACAGTTTGAACTATTTTAGTTCATCGTTTGGACGAGGCGAAGCAGTGTTGTTGCCCTCTTCCCTCGAAATTTCCCTACACTTAATTTACTAATTAAAATTTAAATTATATTTCTTTTTAAACAAATAATTGAAAATGTACTTAATTTGGGTAGGCAAATTGCCAAAAACAAACAGTTAAAGGATTTTTAAATACATCGTTCACATGGAAACGACATTTTAATTGCACTATTGTACCTACAAGATTAAACCACCGTAACCAAGGAAGCGAATGGAATTTCAAATGGTCATTTAAGAGTCAAGCTTATTTATTAACAATCACGGGTACCGAACTTTTAAAAAAGCCGTTACAGAAACAACGGTATTTCGCAAAAATTTCAAATTATGTGAATTGATGAATATTAATGAAGGTTGACATGAATTGAAACGAGGCATCCAAAAGCGTTATAATATACAAACTGTTCTATTAAAAAAAAACAAACTTGTATCGTGCGCTGCGGAAAGTGAACACTCTGTATACTTGAATATAATTTCATGTTATGCAGCACCTGCCTCTGAATATTTTTTATTGGAAAACTTTTTCTCTAAATTACTCAGTATGTTTATGAAAATACAATAATAATTGTTTACGAAACTTATGAAAAATTGGTAAACAAAACACATGTCCACATGTTCTGTTATTTAATATTTACTATCTATAAACATGTCATGAGATATTGAAATGTATTGAAATTGAATGAACATTATATTTTTTCTTATAATTGCTGCCAATTGGCAAGATAGTGTGAGTAATATAGTACGTGCAAGTGACATCTATCGTCGCGAACGATATATGATCCAATGCAGTAAATGTAATCAGTTTTCCAGTAACGAAAATCCCATTTCCCCTTACGTAAAAACTACCGAGCGTAATTCCTATGCAAATTGGAAATAATTTTCTCTATGTCATGATACACAGAGAAAAAAAGTTCTTGAATCAAACAAATATATATCTTTGAAATTATTTATTTAATTCAACAGAGGTTTATTTGGGTGAAAACACATTTTTTAAGAACAACAAATTTAATTTGTTTGAATGTACAAATGTTTTTATTTGACATAATTTTGTTGAGTCAAACAAACAGGTAATGAGGAATGGTGGTTCGTAGCGGTGAGATGTAAATGAAGAAGATAATAGGTAAGTAGGATAATGGATTTATATACTTTTAACGTTGTATAACTAACGTTAAAATTTCTGCATAAAAAAAATAATAAAATAGTTGCCACAGATTGGTTAATATTAGAAATTTGTATTAGGGATTAATGGAAATCACAAAAATCTCGCCAATATCGTTTTCAAGGCCAGTAACATCAATGTTAGCAGTTTAAATCAATTGCGATACAATTCATCACACATTTAACAATGGTTTGATCTTTCCGTTTTCATATTTTGTAACTAATTGTTAGTATATTTCCTCCTTTTTTGATATAACAGATATTTCAGCAAAGGCGAGTGATAAGACATGCTTGCATGCATAAGTCTGTTGAGGTATCTGCTGTTCCATCTCCTACCCTTTTTGCCATAATACCTAGCACCTTTCTAGTACCTAACTTAAGGTTCACCGTTTTTGTTTACGACCACGTAGATCTTTAGGAAGCCCTTGATATCACCTTAACGTAATGGAGGAAGCTAATGGTATTTTAGGGAGCAGGGATTTATTTGCAGGAATAAAAGCACCACGTCACTACAATATGGAGATTAATTTTCGGCATTATACTTGTTCCTTATATACTTTTGTTAGGTTAGCCACAATGTTAATAAAGTTTATCAAGAAACTGTATTTTTAACACATTGTTATCCTATGTACTCATAAATGGATGCTTTCTTCTCTAAAAAGAAGAAAGGATCTGTCGTACTAGCCATTTCAGTGGAGTAATAATACCAATAGAATAATATATTTGTCAAAGTAACAGCATTCTTTCAACCACAGAAATATTTTGTTAAGCAAATACATATTTATCTAACCTTTTAATGAGAATATAGTAAAGATCGATTTTTTATTGATTTAATATTATTTGCATAAAATGTTTATAATTAACAATCAGAAAAGTTTGCATCTATGTATATTTTAAAACATAAAGATTTTATGTAAATAATATGATTAAGTCGCCATTAAAAAGTGAAGTCAAGTAAATGGCAAAGAAAAATATATTTGTTTCAAACTGACGAAGGTCCTTAAAAGAAAGAACTGTAGTGTTGAATCAAACATATTACGTAAACTAGATCAAACAGATATATTTTCAAATGAAGCTGGGGGTTATTTGTTTCAAGAGATCATATGTTTGAATCAAATAACGATGTAAAAAAAAATATTTCTTTAAATTAAAAAAAATATATATCTGCCGCCAATTAAAATTACGATTTCGTTGACTGAATGTATATTTGTTTGAGTCAACGTAGTAGCCTATCACCCACTTTATCGAATTAGCTAATTTTGAACAACTTATCTCGAATAACTTGAATAACTCTGGGAAATTATTATATAGTACTAAAAAAGTTAAATTTTTTTCTTGTTGGAGTGAAATTATTTCACTTTTCTTTAATACCTATTTTTAGATGCAATAATTGAAAGTAGTCGAAAAAATAATAAGTTTGATAAAAACAAAACTTTGCCCATACATATACCGGGTGTGCCATTGGTGTGTCGGCGGAATTTAGCGTGAAAACTACCAAAGATGGAGAAGCGAAATTTTCTGTACGTGCATAGTATACCATAGTGTACTTCATAAAACTACTTGCAAATATACAGGTTGTTCCAAATTTCCACAACAGCCTTCAATATTTTTATTTTAAATAGTTTGCTATACTTTTTATCAATTACTTTGATAGCCTCTTAAATTACCTTTGTAATGATATATGGTTATGTGTACTTTCGATAATTACTTTTGGCTATATTGCAAATTCTGTTCAAATTTTGACGGTTGCAGACTCCGACGTTTTAACACCTAGCTAGAAAACAATTGTAGTGTCACAGCTTGCTCTTTTGTCAACAGTTTAGAGTATATATGGGCAACCCCTGGCCCCCGGGCCGGATCTGGCCCTCCACCAGCTTCAATCCGGCCCGCGAGAGAAATTCAAATAACGCGCCAAAAAAATTAAAGATTTAGCACACATAGTTTATTTGTAATTACCGTCAACCAACCTAAAACTGTATTTATTCAAATCACAAAGACTAAAATCGATAAATAATATTATTAAGCGTATGCAATGGAACGCCACAGATCGAGTCAGAAATAGTCGTTAGAAAGAGACAAACACATAAACATTCGGGAAGTCGCCCGATGACCTCGAAGCGCTCTAGAGCCGACTGTTATTCATAACGCGGCTAGCATCGCATATTCGCGTACGATCGAGAGTATTCTAGTGTTGCTTATTGCCGGTAATATATAAACCGCTCAGCGCGCGTGTCAACTCATTACTTCTTAACAACTGATAGGAAAGGACGCGGGAAATATTCAAGCAAATTCAGCTCAGAAGAAAAAAAATCTATCAAGATGTCTGGTTTAAAAAAGCGGAAAGTGGACACAGAATGTCGTCAATTCCAAAACAAATGGACTGAAGAATACTTTTTTATCATGCACAGTGGTAAACCTATGTGTTTGCTGTGCAATGAAACAATTTCTGTTTTAAAAGAATACAATATGAAGCGGCATTACTCCAGCAAGCATTTCGCTCAATATAAATTACTTACGGGCCAGTTAAGAAAGGATAAAATTAAAAAAACTCATTACCGATTTAAGGAAACACAAAGATCAAATCTAGACAGTGTTGTTAAAGCTAGTTTTATAGTTAGTTCCAAAATAGCGAAAACATCGAAGTCATATTCTGAGGGAGAGTTTGTTAAAGAGTGCCTAGTAGATGTTGCAGAACTTTTGTGTCCAGAAAAGAAAAAAGAGTTTGAGAAAGTGAGCTTATCGCGACGTACTGTTGTTCGTCGTATAGATATGATGGCTAGTGATATCATAAAAACATTGACTGATAGACTGGCTAGTTTTCAAGCATTTTCGATTGCTTTGGATGAGAGTACAGATTTATCTGACACAGCCCAGTTAGCTATTTTTATACGAGGTGTTGATGAAGAATTTGTAGTGACAGAGGAATTACTGGCTTTACGGCCGCTACAAAGGACCACTATTGGAAAAGATATTTTTGACGAGGTGCAAAGTACTTTTGAGCAATATGGTTTGCAGTGGTGTAAATTAGTTGGAGTGTGCACAGATGGTGCGCCTTCAATGGTCGGTCCACGAAAAGGTTTTATCGGAATTCTGAAGGAAAGAGCAACCGCTATGAATGTGCGAGAATGTGATTTAATAATTCTGCATTGCATTATTCACCAACAAAACTTGTGCTCTAAGTCCATTCGACTGAAGAACATTATGGATGTGGTAGTAAATACCATCAATTTTATTAGATCCCGCGGTCTTAACCATCGCCAGTTTAAAGCATTTTTGGATGAACTCTCTTCAGAACATGATGATGTGACATACTATTGCGAAGTAAGGTGGCTAATCAAAGGCAAAATGCTAAAAAGATTTTATGACCTTAGAAAAGAAATAGCTGATTTTATAGGAATAAAAGAGAAAACATTGCCGCAAATTTGTGATCCAACATGGCTTTGTGACTTGGCATTTCTGGTAGACATCACAGGACACTTAAACGACCTGAACTTGAAGCTTCAAAAACAAGGGCAATTGGTAAATCAGCTGTACAGTCATCTTAAAGCTTTTCAAAACAAAATTCGCTTGTGGGAAACACAAATGAGAAGTAAAAACTGTTTTCATTTTGTAACATTATCCAGTCACGAAAACATTGATTACGGTCACTATGCTGAAGAACTGAAACTACTGTCAGAGCAATTCACTGATGGGTTTTCCGATTTTAGGAATATGGATAGCACTTTCAATATTTTTGCAGATCCATGTAAGTGTAATGTGGAAGATGCTCCGCTTCACCTACAAATGGAGTTGATCGAGCGTCAAGAAGACTCATATTTGAAGTTTAAATTTGATGATGTGGAACTAAGCGAATTTTACAGAACATACCTTTCCGAAGAAAAGTATCCACAGCTGAGAGTTTTCGCAAGAGAAATAATTTGCACATTCGGAAGCACGTATAAATGCGAGCAGTTTTTTTTAATCATTAAAATTAATAAAAATAAGCATCGTACTCGGCTTACAGATGTTAATTTAGAAAACACTTTGCGCCTATGTACTAGTGATATTGACCCCAATATTGATCATCTTGTTTCTCAACTTCAAACTCAAGTCTCTCATTGATTTTCATTTGATTTTTCTATCTTTTTTTGTTAATTTGCTTTTTACATGTTTGATTATGCTATTATAATTCTAATAAATAAAAAAATGCGTGAATTTTTATCGCCTTTTTATTCACTACTACCTATTTATTTCTTACCTACGGCCCGCGACCTGATTAAGTCCCGAAATTACGCCCTCAGCTAAGCAAAGGTTGCCCATACCTGGTTTAGAGGCTAACACTATATATTTCAAGGTAGTATAATGTAAAAATATAAAAATATATACAGGGTGTTAAATATGTCGTGCAACATTTATCGAAATTTAAACGCTTTTTTTTTTAAGTAGAACCTATATTTTTTGATATTGCAAGCAATTTCCCTGTAAAATTACCTTCAAAATGGTATCAATAACGTAATACTTATTTCCAGTATTTAAGATATTACACTTTTATAGGAAATACGTTGGTAATATTCGATATGCGGGGCATCTAACAGCTAGATGACCATGATTTTCAATCAAATATCAAATGGTGCCTTTGGTATTACGCGCATATATATCGTCTCACTTACCATCTAAAATAAATTACATTCACATATTTTTTCCCAGCACATGCTTAGGTATGATGTATCACCACATAACGCAGATAGCAATAATTAAGTACAACGTTTCACTTGGTTTTGAGATTGTGTGGCAATAAAAGCGGAACCATTTACGTCTACTCAATAAGAAAGCGTACGTAATACAAAACTATTATTATTTTCAGTTTATAAAATGCAATTTACACTTTTAAGTTTTTCTTAATGAAATAATGTTAATTCAGAAGGTTTCCATTGCGCTCTGTCCATATTCTCAACCGGAGTGGCTTACATGTTGAGTAAATTTGTCCTGATTTGATCGAAGAAAGGCGTTTCTTATTCGGTGCTGCATGTTTTCTGCCTTTGTAGGGGGTGTCGTGTAAACGACGTTTTTTATAGTAGGCCATAGAGGAACATCACAAGGAGCATTCCGCTGTCATTATTGATGCTAAGAGTTGATTTCTGTTGCAAACGCCAAGAACAAATACCATGTCTGTGGACTCATCTTTCGAGAAATTGATTTTTAGTTTCGTGAAAGTTAAATAACAAATAAAAGATGCCCCGTATATCGAATATTACCAACGTATTTCCTATAAAAGTGTAATATCTTCGAAAATACTGGAAATAAGTATTACGTTATTGGTACCATTTAGAAGGTAACTTTACAGGGAAATTGCTTGCAATATCAAAAATATAGGTTCTACTTAAAAAAATCGAAAAAAGAACGTTTGAATTTTGATAAATGTTGCACGACATATTTAACGCCCTGTATATATTTTTACATTGTACCACCTTGAAACATATGAAGTGTTAGCCTTTAAACAGAAAAGCAAGCTGCGGCATTGCAACTGTTTTCCAGCTAGGTCTTAAAATGTCGGAGTTTGCAACTGTCAAAATTTTAACAGAATTTGCAATATAGCCAAAAGTAATTATTATCGAAAGTACACATAACCATATATCGTTACAAAGGTAATTTAAGTGGCTATCAAAGTAATTTATAAAAAGTGTAGCAATATAGTTAAGATAAAAAAGTTAAAGGCTGTTGCTGAAGTTTGGAACACCCTGTATATTTGTAAGTAATTTTATTGATTATTTTTTAACTACACTATGGTGCACTATAGTAGTATACAAAATGGCGGCAGGGGTAGACGCGGTGTGTGTAAAGTGTAAAATAAAACAAGAAAATCAGACGGATAAAGTTTTAAAGTGCTGCGGGGGCTGTAGTAACTTTATTCATTACGTTTGTAGCACGTTTAAACCTACCGAATTAAAACTTTTTGACACGCATAACAATAATGTAAAATGGAGTTGTGACAACTGTGGAAGAGAAAAGAAGGAAAGAAATGTAAGCGACTTGTATTTGAGGGTCCTTGATATGGATAAAAAAATAGACAAATTGTTGAGCATTATTTATGAACAATCCATCAAAATTGAAAAACAAAACAGCATCATTAGTAGATTAGAGGTTAGCTTTCTCTCTCAGCAACAGACCAAAGTAGAGCAGGAAACCTTGAGAGGTCCAATAACACGGTCCAAAAATGTACCGATAGAGGCCACTAAGGATGCAAAGTCGTACGCAAAGTGCTTAAACACGCAAAGTAACAAAAACCAAACCATGCAGAATCAACACACAGAGGTGAATAACCTTGAGCAGACAGTGAGGCAAAAAGAGACACAGCTGAATACGAAGAATGCAAAAACGGGGAATACCCAACAAAAACCTATAAACAGAAATTCCAACAAGGTAAAAACAATACGAGGAAATAGAAGTGACACGGTGATATCTGCAGCGGAAAATAGACGATGGATATTCATTTCGCAATTATTAAAAAATACTACCGAGAGTGACGTTAAAGAATATTTGTTAGAAAATAATATAAATATTTTACAATGCTCCAAATTGGAAATAAGGAGCACCGATATAGCAGCCTTCAAGATTGCGGTTGCTGAAAATATTTATGAAAGAATGTTTGAACCCGAACTGTGGCCTGTCAACGTTATAATTAGGCCTTATAAATTTCGAAATTTTCGGAAAGAAACGACATCGTCTGCAAAGACGTAAAAGAAACACGGGAACTTCGAAATAACGAAAAGGATACATCCAATTATACTTTATTACATCAAAACATACAAAGTTTACGAAATAAGTGCAATGATTTATTGATTTTCGTTGAAAATTTGAAATCACCAGTAAATGCTATTGCATTAAGTGAGCATTGGTTGAAGCCTAATGAAAATGCCGTTCCCGATGGATTCCAGATGGCTTCTTGCTTCACTAGAACATCTAAACTGCATGGTGGATCTTGTATACTAGTACCAACTGGAACCGAGTATGTTGAGCTTGAATCCTTAAAAAAGAAAAGTAAGGAATTAGTATTAGAATGTAGCGCTATTAAAATTAAAAACCCAAAACTAGTTATTATTAATATTTATCGACCACCGATAGGCAATGCAGAGGAATTTCTACAGATCTTGGATATTATCCTAGAAGAAGTTTCATTGGAAGATACAATATTACTAAGTGGCGACTTTAATATAGATCTAGTTAAGAGAGAAACACTTACGGAATCTTTTCTTGATGTATTACGGTCATATAATTTACTTCCAACCATCAATAGTCCCACGAGAGTTACCGATCGATCACAAACTCTGATAGATAATATTTTTACGAATTTAACAAATTATTCCAGTGATGTTATTATTTCTGCATTGTCTGATCATTATGCAGAAAGGATTTCCTTTGAAATTCAGAGCGCAACAATAAGTGAAACTAGAAAGATCCAGATAAAAAAAATTCCAGATCACAAACTACACATAATTAAACATGAGTTTGAAACAGTGAATTGGACATCGGTTATGGCTAATTCCGAAGTAAACGAGTGCTATAATAATTTTATGGGAATACTCACTACAATTGTTGACAAGCACATAAACAAAAAAATTGTTGCGGTCTCAAATAAGCCGGAGAAAAGGTGGTTAACTGATAGAATCAAAAATATGTGTGCCATCAAAAGACAATTGTACGAAGAACTACAAAAGAATAAAATAGATAAAAATACGTACAATGCCTTTTGTGAACAACTGAAGCAGGAAATCGAGCAGTCACGAAGAGCTTCATATACAGAACATATAAATAACTCCACTAACAAGTGTAAGGCAACGTGGGATGTTGTTAGACAGATTCGAGGATCTGTAAGGGAACAGTCGTTCGATTTAAGAGACCTCGGCGCTAATGACAGCAACAACAGACAGATCCTAAACAGTATTAATAGCCACTTTATAGATCTAGGTGAATACAGCAAACAAGACAACGAAATAATAACAGAAAGGGTTAAATACATACCTGAGTCTTTAGCGTTGTATTTGACGGACCACCATGAGGTTAGGAGCGTTATTGGTAGCCTCAATAATACTAAGGTGACTGGCGAAGATGGTGTCCCAGTTTCCTTACTCAAAAGTTGTGCCGAACATCTTGCGCCTCCCTGGCTCACATCATAAATACAGTATTCCAAACTGGCAAGTTTCCTGAAAGGTTAAAATACTCTGTTGTTAGACCTATTCACAAGAAGGGAGATAGGGATGACATTGGTAATTATAGACCTATTACACTGATGTCGAACATCTCCAAGGTTATAGAAAAAGTTTTATATGACAGAATGACAAAATTTATGATCAAACACGACGTCCTGCATTCAAATCAAAATGGATTCATAAAGAAACGATCTACTATGAGAGCGACTTTTCAACTGCTGGAGGAACTATTGATTGGAGTGGCCAACAAGGAAATCACCGCCTGTGCATTTATGGATTTATCGAAAGCGTTTGACTGCGTGCACCATCAGGTTCTCTTGCACAAATTGAAAGTAATGGGCGTCAGAGGCGTGTCTTTAGAGTTGCTTGAGTCCTACTTAACAAGTCGGAAACAAGCGGTGGTAGCTTACGATACAGCTGGTACAGAAATATCATCTTCTTGGAGAACTATCCAGTTTGGTGTACCACAAGGTTCTATTCTCGGACCGCTCTTGTTTTTGCTATATATCAACGACTTACCGGAAGTCGTTGACGGCTTGGCAATTCTTTATGCTGATGACACTTCATGCATCTTTAGAGAGAAAACATGTGAAAAAATAAAAAAGGCTCTAGAACAAAATCTTAGTTGTATGCAGAAGTGGTGCGAAAGTAACAACTTAATGCTAAACGCAAACAAGACAAATATTCTACCTTTTAAAATAGCGCCAGAAGAACTAGTAATCCAGTGTGGTGACGAACTAATTTCTTGTGTGGACCATGCTCGCTTTCTTGGTGTGGTGCTTGACAGCGCTCTATCTTGGGGGCCCCATATTCGGGATCTCGCTGCAAAATTGGGTAGTTTCTGCTACAGTCTGCGAGTGATTTCGCGAAGTGTAAGTGTCGATACCGCATTAAATGTTTATCACGCATGTGTCAAATCTCGGCTACAATACGGAATAATATTCTGGGGAAATGCAGCAAATTTCAACAGGATCTTCGTATTACAAAAAGCTTGTATAAGAGCCATCTTCCAACTAAAACCTAGGGACTCATGCAAATCGGTATTTAGAGAAAATAATATACTTACCTTACCGTCTATGTATGTATTAACATCATCAATATTTGTGAAGCAGCACTATAATGACATTTTTAAAAAGTATGAAATAGATCACGAACGCAGCACTAGGTGCAAAGTTAATAATCAATTACTCCCGCCCCAAACACATTTGACTAAGGTTCAGAAACAAGCTGTATGGCAGTGCATTAAAATACATAATCACTTACCACAGGAACTAAAGCAAATGCCATCAGTACAGTTTAAAATAACATTAAAAAAATACCTCTCTGGTCAAACATTTTATACTATCAAAGATTTTTAAATGCACCGTGTATAGTATAATTTTCTTTTATATTTATATACATGTATGTGTTTGTTTGTACTATTTGTTTTATGTTTATCGCTTATTTTTATATTTACAATTTTTTATATTAACTAAGATGACGTATTCTATGCTATTGCATTATGGAATAAATGAATTTATTATTATTATTATTATTATTATTATATACGTACAGAAAATCTCATTTCTCTATCTTTGGTAGTTTTCACGCTAAATTCCACCGTGAAATACAAAAAGCTTGCCTCCTATATTCTACGGGGGTATAATTAAGATAGACGCTCGAAGTCAAAATTAAATTTTTAGTATACATATAAAATTGAAGTCTGAACTACGTAGAAAAATATCTAGGCGCTACAGCTGTCATTAGTTACATTAAGTTTGAATATTTTTTAATACCGCAAATGTTTCCTATTATCCAAGTCTCTCCTATCCGAACAACACGTTCCAGTTTTCGCTTTCTTTTGAGTTGCGATTAGTGTTTCTTCAGAGAAGTGTACCATAACTGCTTATAGAACTGAACCACTAATCGTGATCTCGCGAACATTTAGGGAAATAATTAGCTGCTGTTGACTATAGCACTTGTGTCTCTCATTTGGAGTGCATGTACAATCAGTCTGGGGTGTCTTCTTAAAAAGGAATACAGTATAATTTGGATAATCGTAAATGTTAAATACTACTTCGGTTACACGATGATTTCCTTATTTTCTAATCTAATGCCAGTTTACAGTTAAAAAAATTGTAAGGTGTAGCTAAAAACCTTTGGTGGACGTAGTGGGGGATGTAGAGTCGAGGTATAGGGCGGCGTCGACTCCGAAGCGATTACTTCAACGTCCCGACGCGCAGAACATTCACCAGAGCGTCCCGAGACGCACGCGTTAGAAAACGATGCGTGTCGTCCGCGAAAGGTTAAACATTATTCAGGTACGAACTCCTGTCTAAACACCCACTTCTATAACGGTATCGTGTCCTTTCTAAACAAGTAATACCACTAATACGTCCTATAAATTAACTCTGATTAATATTCAGTGTATGCGGAGTTTTGTTATTTTAATTTTCATCTCACGAGGACGTCAAAACAAAGATGTGAACGATAATACCGTAGTGTGACATTTAATTTAAACAAAGAATAGCAAAGATGACACTCACTAACAGTGTCCCGTTAACTTTTAATTCGATAATTGATTAAAAGAAAATAAGGAAAGATGTAGTCGCAAAGTTGAATTGTCAAATGAAATTTGTAAACATTCTGTAATTGTTTTCCGGAGGGAAAAAAATGTACGGGAATTTTTCGTTAAACGACGATAGATTTGATAATAATGAAAACTTTTCAAGAAAGCATGACGCACCTGCCTTCAACAGGTCATACTCTCCCGAGACACTTATGTTTCATTTTGAAGACATTGACCAATATTTCAATCATTTAAACTATTCCAACTATACCGACGTAGATCAGTTACAAATATTCAACTGCAATATCACTGGAAACAGTACAAATTCCACATGCATAGATCAACAAATTGAGGATGCCACGTTCCATAATTACTGGGCCTTAGTTCTTGTGCTATTTCCTATATTTACACTTTTCGGGAACGTTTTGGTGATACTCAGTGTTTACAGAGAGCGAACACTACAGACAGTTACTAACTACTTCATTGTTAGTTTAGCATTAGCAGATCTACTGGTAGCAGTTGTTGTTATGCCTTTTGCAGTATACGTCTTGGTGAGTGCAAAATTTTATTAATAATATAAATAATAAATATGTTGCCGTATGTTAATGCGTGTAGTACACAATACTGCTCGATCATTATATCTTGAAATTATTGACATATCCTTTGGTTACTGTAAAGTAAGTATTGAAATAGCTACAATAATTAATTCTGTATTTACTTAGACATTAAACAAATAAGAGTATATGTTGGAGTTTATCAGTGCTTGAAATAAATATCAATTTACTCAAGAAAAGTTGAGTAAACACAAATGTCATTGTAAGTTATTTCTTTTATATTCTGCAATATAAATTACATTTCATTCCGAGACTATATAATTAAGTTACAAATTTAGAATGTCTAAAGTTAAAAATTTCTGGCACTGCAGGAAAGCAATGTCGCTACAATTTTACATCAGTACACGCTGTTAATGAAATTATTTTTTATCATTGCTTCTTACGAGACTAATAAGAAACTTTGGGATTCGAATTTGTTGGTGGAAGTTTGCGTTGAAGCAATAGAAATAAGTTTTTAATTAGCGTTTCAATTTCAGTTACCTACTTTGCTTTAGTACGTAATCGAGCTTTATGTATTCGATCATTTACTTTAAATAATACGTAACGTTCGAGAATATGGATATAATATACGAGTAGACCAAGAGTGAGTTTTCGGAAATTTACTTTTAATTTGCTGTATATTAACGAGAACTTGGAGATGCGATACAATGGGATCAATTTAACTTGTGAAGCTTATAGAATGTTTGCGGTCTTTGAAGTCCTTCAAGTTTGAGTGTAACCTATAATAGGTCACTTGAATTGTTGCTATTTCATCTTAATGTATGGACATTCTAAAAGTTTCGTACATCTCACTATTATATTAAAGATATTTCTGTTAAAATCATCATTTGGTCTAATCAAGTTAATTTGATTTTCTATATTTGCAATACGCTGACACATTATATCCAATATCGTTTTAACGTCCAAAAAATGACTTAAAACAATATTAATGTTTGAAGCATCTGCAAAAGATTATTGTAATAGATGGCAATTTGTTAACTCTCTAATGGCAACCAACTTTTTGAATTTAAATCAAACACTACTTCAGCAGAGTCAATTACAGTTTGGATGTTAGTTTCTTGAATTGCGGAATTATTCAAATTGTCCGAACTGACTATGGATTGAATATGATTACTTTCAGCATTTAGTGGCATCAAAGTATCTAAAAATTTATAGTTTGGGGTAATTATATGTATTTCATTGTAACAGATTTTTATCAAGTTACCTGTAACTGGAATACATTCAGTAGCAATCAGTGATTTCTGATTAATACTGCAATGGCATATATTCGTCTCAACACTATTGGCAAATGAGACGCAATTTCACTCACAGGCGACAAACCGTTGTCAGTTTTACTACCTCGGCATTGCGCGCTACGGAAGAAAATAAAAATTTAATACACATTCAGATGAAGGAATCAAATACTTAATATGTAAATTCTTTTATACTTGGTGGTGGGGATATTACATCGTCTCGGTTTTTTTTTTATTTTTCTCTTATTTTGAGAGAACAATTCACATTCTGAATCTGTTGAAGACTTGGCTAATCTCTTTTCATGGTACAATGCTTCTTTATAGGTAGCTACAAAAAGACAATATTAAATAAAATAATTCAAAATAGTATGCGTTTTAATCATTAACACTGGCTTTTACATTTATATGTAATGTGCCTACCATATTCACCATGAATTACAACGTCTGGAAATATTTTCCAATCATCTTCAGGTTGAACCATTTTAATTATGGCCTGTCTCATAATTTTTATTCTTAGGCCTTGAGCAACAAAGTCCATTGCTGTTGCAGTTAAGCCACTTTGTTGGGGCTACAGTTGTATAAATAGTTACGTTATCCTTAAACTTTACCACGCAAAACTGAAGATTCTGTAAAATGGTAAAGTATAATTTTGTAAAATAAAATACCAATTAAAACAGAACCTTATTTAAGGCAAAACTTAGAAAAGGAGGAAAATGCAGAAAAAGAAATTTCCAGAATTATTGTAAGGAAGAAATAAAACGGACCACATTATATACTGCAAATCTAAATAAAGTTAGATGATATAATTGTAAAAGAATTATACATTTGCAGCCTACATATTTAATTTAGTATAATATTAGTGGTTTTAGAAAACTATCGAATCCTTAGCTTAGTAGATAAAAAGCCGGATAAAATTATATACTCATACAAAATTCCCTAGTAAACAGAATTAATACATAACCTGAAGTTTATATATAGTTATCCCAAAATTTAAAGAAAATATAGATTTGATATCAAGTGTATTCCAGTTATAGAATTACCTCACATGGCATAATTTAAAATCAATATTACAGTTTAGTGGATAAAAGATAGAATACAATTTTTATATAAAATACATTTGTTTATGTTGTATGAAAGAGGTGCAATCTTATCCTCAAGACTTAAGCTTTCCGCAATTAAATATTTTTGATTCACAAGGGGATGTAAAATAAAATTTAAATTTCGTGTATACTTTATAGACTATAAAAATTTCACTTGTATTTACACATTGTACAATTTTCAAACTCTTTATAATGGACTTATTCTTAATAATACAATGATTATTTTTTTTATCAATTCGAAATACAAAACGTTCACATCTAATTCTTTTGTATGATCGTACTCTTCTATTGTCTAACAGAGGTTCATCGTAGCTATTGATTTCTATACGCAAATTTGTTTTAAGATCAACTTTTGCTTTTGTATTACAATTACGCCTTTCATAGATTCTGTTGATATACTGCTCTAAAGGTTTATAGTATTAGACGTTTTTACCGTTTTTTTAATGAAGTTCATGTGATTCTCAAATTTAAAGGCATTAAAATTGTCGAGACAACCGTATTTAGCTACACATCATCACTAAAGTGAATAAGATTATGAACATTATGATTTACATAATGTGATCCATATAAACTTCCATAATTTCCAACAAAATAAATAAGCAGTCTTTGGGAAAATTAATTTAATTCAATGCAATGTTCTGGACTTAGTCAAATTTTGATTGCACAGTGTAGAGGAAGAAAGTGAACATATTTAGAATGTTCTAATGTTTTCTTCAGTACGATGGGCCCAGTGTATATTAAAAATTGTCGTAGGTTCAGTTGCCTTCCACCTCTGAGTTTCCTCTATTGAGCGAACCAATCTGCACAAGTCAGTCGTGCTTATACTTTTGTCAATTTCCTTTAATTTTAAAGGCACCTTTTTGATCACCATTGTTCATTCGGACGGCTGTATTCCCGCGTACCCAAAACAAAACTAGTCTTTTCATAACTCCTAAACACACAAGGTGCATGTAATCTAAAGGAAATGGGCTTACCAATCCTATGTTTAACAATAATAAAGAATTAGGAAGAAGGGTTGATAAAAAGGTCTTTTTTCTCTAATAAAGAAGTTTCTGAAATGTGATAGTCTTCATAAATTGTATTCCGAAATCCTTCATCGGTTCTTAGATTAGCATTTAAGTCAATATAGGACATTCTATTATTGTTAAAAACACCTTCAGTTGTACATTTAGTGCAACCAAAATACGAAATATGATACTTAATGCATAAGACAAAGGACTTAGCAGGGGCATAACAAGTAAATTTTCCAAGGCTTGATGTTAGGTAATTGCTATTTTAAATTAACACATTTTTTTCGAGTTCTATCCATTCTTCTGCAACAAAATTAAAACTTCGGCTGCGCTTTGTGGTTTATTAGAACCATGAAAAACTCCGATTACAAATGGTTCATTAACACTGACATTAACTTAACTTCCTAATATAAACCAAAACTGGCCATTAGAAGATTTTGATAAAGGTAGGCTATCAACATTTATGTCAATTTCTACAGATTTATTATCCAATGCAACTGCATTTGCATGTAAAATATTAAGAATACCTTCAGCAATACCGAAATGATAATAATTACCATTCTTAGTGTTTACAATATTTCTATCGCTTTAGAATACGGCAGTCTAAAGGTAAATTTTCATCTCGGCTGTCTTAAAATTCCTAATAATTTATTAAAACTTGACTGGGATATATCATTCATAACTGCCTAATTACACAATTCAATTGATAAAGTTGCAACGGGTTCAATAGCATTTTGGTTGATGTTAACACTGTTCTCATTAGGTAACATTAGTGGAAAATATAGAAGTGGGTTTCCCTGGGGTTCTCCTAAACTTTCATAGGCAGAATTTGATATTTTAGTAGTAACTGATGTACAATTATCACTATAAGTGTAGATGTTAATACATATCACTAGTGCAGAGAACTTTATCAGTCTCTGCTTGTACATTTATTTCTAGAGAACCAGGATTAACAGTTCCTTCTATATAATGTGGCGTAAATATATTTTATTCATCTGGCAAAATTGTTTTCTGCAATTACTCTGCAATGTAACGTAATGTAAAAGTTTAATTGCTTAAACACTAAATCTACGTCTTATTAATGCTTTTATTTTACAGTGAATACCATTTAAGGAAAGGAATTCGTTAAAACAGAATCTTAAATAAAAAGTTGCAACCCGTCTGTGAGACTTGTTTCGATCTTGAGGGTTAAGAACGAATATTACAGTTAAGTTCGTAACTTATTTTTATATATAGCGAGGACCTAAAGTATCCCCCCGCCCCATTAACTTTTGAACAACTGAGGCTAGCGTTTTCGGGAAAAAAAAGGTCGATTTTTATTTTTTCTAAGCTACCTTTTGGTATTATCGGGAGTTCAATTGCAACCGGAAGTGACGTCACCTTTTTTGTTTTAAATATAAAAGTTGGTAGTAATCTATTTTTGTTGATATGAATGTCTTCTGTGACACCAATTTTCGGTCTGTCAAATCTCAGTTCTATAAGCGCAACAAATGTTAAAAATTTAACAGATGTTCAAAATGTTGTCCCTCCACTTGCTGACAATAATAAAGTCTATCAGAAATTCCTTTCCTTACATTTGTAAGAGTGTTAGCGGTAATATTGCTACAAACATCTACTATCTTTTGACGCAATTGTTCTATTATATCAAGCTTTAATTTAATTAACTCGGAAACAAGCGAACTTAGGTATAGGAAGTAAAATATGCTTTACTCGCATTTTTTCAAGTAGAAGATGTCGACATGAATTTTCTTTAGTTCAATATATTAGTGTTTCGACTAGGGTTTTTGGAACACTCTATATAATATTTTTGATGTGCAAAGAGTATTTTATGTTGCTAACGAAAATCTCAAAACTGGTTTACATAAGTAATACCGAATAAAAGATATTGATGTTTCAGTTAAGCTCGGCGTCAAATTTTTCACAAAAAATTTTATATCCTACACCTATGATATTGTATATCGTTCAACTTGTCTTTGAAAGGTCTGTCAAAAGGATTCGCAATATACAGGGTGTACCATTTGAAATAGGAAAGTTGATATCCGTTTCCGATTTAATCGAGGGTGTCATGAAGTTGAAAATATTTTTAGGAGATACATCATTATCTATAATATCGCCCACCGAAATTTAAAAAAGATAGCTTAGTTATTTCCAGGGATACTTTTAATAGGCCATCATTGTGAATTACCCTGCATGTTGCACCAGATGGCGTATACTTTGACCATGAACAGTGTTATTAAAAGAAAAACATCAAAATGGATGGTACCCAGGGACTCCAACTATAAGGAAATTTAGACTTTTGAATACGTAAATATACACCTACATTTTTATGAGTGTTTTCGAGCGAACCCAATGTTTCGTGTGAAGTGGTGTATATTTGCATCGTCGAGCACAGCTGTCATTCGAGCACGTATATTGGCAGATATTAGTTCTTTTTCGGAAGTCTCCACTCTTCCGCCCGAGCCTCCGACTTTCATAGTGGTAATACTAAATATTTTTTTAACTTCATCCAACGACGATTTTGGTGAAACGAAGGAGAAACTCCTCTTCTTTCCAATTCCATTTCGTAAATCGTGAAATTTAATGCAAAACGTTCCTACAACAAACAACAGTGTATTCAAAGGTATTTCGAGCATAATTTCGTAAATTAAATATCTATCGTAATGTTTCTGTTTAGAACGCCAGTCAAATTATATATTACTGTACAGTTGCCGTTGAAATCTTAGGTCATAGAATAGCATATTTTAGTCGTCCAGTCGCGTCACTACATCTATTCGATTATGTTACATTTAAAAATAACTTTATTCATAACAAATTCATCGTTAAATTATGTTTGGAAAGGAATCACCAAAATTTGCTGTGGATAAAACAATCGGCACCGCGATTAAAATAAGGAGAGGGACGCCAATTGATTTTCTCACTACTGATCAAGCTGTCATCGAGTTACGTAACTCGTATGTTGGCTGCGCTCCTAGTTTCCAGCGTTAATATTTCGAATTGTAAAACAAATTCAAAATGGAAGTGAATCGGTGATTAAAGGATAGCCAATTTTCCAGGAAATGTAATATAAACTTAGTGTTTATATTGGCATCATCGTAAAAATTCAGGTTAGATTCAATTTTTAGTTTTCATTTCCTTTAAAATCTCATTTGTTGATCTTAAAATTCGTTTCAATTGCCGAGAAAGTGTTTAAGAACACTTCCAAACACTCAGTTTGCACAATTATTTATTTAATTTTTCGATAATTTACCATTTTTAAAACATTACAAATTTGGCGCCCAAATTGTTGACAAATTTTAAAGTGACGGTGAGCTATACTATTCAGTCGCTTTATTTCTAGAATTTTTGATGTTTTTTTTACAGGGGTGCTTCCATTTCAAATGGGTCGTACTGTATATATGTGTGGGTACACATATGAATAGTTAATTACAGGTTGTGAACGGTTTTAACCCTACGTAGTTTTGTATAGCAACATTGTCTAACATCTTTTGTAGTCGGTCATCGCTTCGATGAATTTTTCCAACCAATAAGCATTAACGCCATTGATTAAAAAGAAATTAGAACAAAAAGGTTCCGTGAAGTAAGTTTTAGGGTTAAAAGCGATAATTGCGCTATAGTAGGTTATTGGTGTATAACTGTAGTTACGATAGTGTAAATTTCTGTTATACAAGGTGTCCTAAACGGAACCTCAACTATTATATATCGGTTTCCATCGGTAATGGAAACCAACTTGATTATTTTCAATTGAATGTCATAAATTTAGTGCTTCACATGAAATTAAATTAGTTTTTAACGTAGCCCTGCAACAATATCCAGAATATCTAATTAAAATAAGGAGTATGCTAATGTTAATAATTTTGGGGACACTTGTAATAATTATCAGAATTACTTTTGTGTACTACACTAAATTATACTATTTGATAACAGGCGAACAGAACCGATTCCTAAAATTAGAACAAATACGCGCTGTTCCGTTTTTATTGTAATACCTTATATATGAAGATCCACACAAGCCGAAAGAACTATTTAAATAGTGCAATTTAAGCTTTTTTCTGTCTTTAGCTGCTAAGAAGTCATTTTGGAAAAAGGAAATTAGGGCAACGGAGCCTGTCGTTGAGCAACACTCGATGGGGTCTACAAACTGAAATAGTTTCATCACAATCGGTGATTTACATTTTGTGTACCTTCTTTGTTAGACACAGGAAGCCAAGCAGAAAGTTGTTCTATTGTCTTTTAACGGAAACATGTGATAAAAAAATTAAGTCTTTCCGACATTTTGCATGTTTTAAAACTAATTTAACATTACATCTTATCGACATACTCTCTGTGACAAGAGAATCTATTCAACAACATGTCAAACGCAGATCAAAAAATATGGAACCGTTTTTCATCAGGGCTGCACACTTGAATTTCAATAAAGAAGTATCGATTTTAAGCGACTTGGCTTCATTGATGTTCTACGAAATTTTCCTTCCCCATTTCATTATCGACAGTTGTATATTTCGGCGGGAGAACATGTAGACATGTATATTAAAAAGGTATAGTATGTAGCTATTTGCTGAATTTTACTATATGGCGTACGATTCCGAGTTATACCAAGAAAATTAAACTTTTAGACTTGTAGTATACAATTTCCAAATAATACAGTTAGAAAAGACCTTTTGATAAAGTTCCCAACTTGTTACTGTTGGAACAGTTAAATGAACGTGAATGTGTTTTAATGGCGTAAATTCGGCATTAAATGGCTTCGTACTTCTGATATTTTTGCAGATGTAGCTTTTTGTAGTGCAAATAAACGCTCAGAAAAGATAATTGGAATAGTTTTCGGAGACTTACGTAAATTTCTAAGAGAGTACGAAACCTACTTCATCATTTGCATTCCACTCAAACAAATTTTGATTATATGATATTTGCCACAGCATTTAGCTTTATGCGTGCCTCTCGTTTTTTCATATTGAAATTCCTTTTATATCAAATAAGAGGAAAGGAACTTTGTATTTCTTCTTTTATTTTGATTGCAAATTGTCTTTTAACTACCTTAATTTAAAATAAGCAAGCCTTACTGAACATCCAATTTCATTAAATTATTATTACATTAGAAGTGAAATACCTGCGTGGGGTATCTATTATACAACGTGTCCACCTAGTGAGTGGAAGATAATTCCTTCCCTGAGTGATTTAGAGGCAAAGTATTCATATAGAAAATATTCGAAGAAAGTGCAGCGTAACCTAAAGTTATATTCAAGTGTACAGGGTGTCCAGTTTCCGTATTGCACGACACAAGTTTGGTTTTTTAAATATAATATTCTGTACATTATTATCTTTTTGAATGCGCCTGTTCAATTCATGTCAACTTTCACTGATATCTCCTATGTCTATCTATCTTAGTTTTTGAGATAATTGACATAATTTAACATTTCGCTATTGCCAAAATGGTGTCGACGAAAGGCAACGAAATACCTATAAACTTTCGTTTTTCCAAAGATATTAATTGAAAATAATCCGTAAAATTTAATTTGTGCATGCAATTTCAATATCTATTCAAAGTGAGTACCGTTTTTCTACGTACAAACTGTAATGCGATTCCTTGTGCTTCGTTGAACATTTGCTAACATTTTGAGACTAATATTTTGTGTAACGTCAACTTATTGCCTTAAGTAATTCATTTAGAAAGTTTCTTATAAACATATCTATTTATCTAAATTGCGAAATTTTTTAAACAACCTTCAATATGTTCTTATTATATTTCTAGTGGTAAAAAGCTCAGTGGGAAATGCTTTAAATAAATCTATTCATTTTATGCTGAACTCTAGTCAACCCTTTGTCTACCTATTTTCGATATTTATACGTGCTTATTAACTTGCTAGGCAATGTATGTATAAAAATTACTTCTAGTAAATGCCGGAATTGTGCCAAACATTTCTACATTGGTTTTAATGAATATCTTTAGCGAAACAAAAGTTTCTAATACTCCGTCGCAGCACTGTGTACTTTTATACGAAAAACTTATTCGCATAGTTTAATATTTAATTTACTAAAGAAGGACGCATTTTAGAAATTGGGAAATATTTATAAAAGAAGTTTTAGAAGAGCTTCTCTGTTAGATTCTAGAAAAATATACAGGTTCTTCTGTTCAAAACTATACAGGGTGATATTCCATTTAAAAGTTCCTCTCCTGGGCAATTTAGAGAAAATATTTATTTGAAAATATTTTCTTTAAATTGCTTAGGAGAGGAACTCTCGGTCGTCTACGCACCAGATGGACACACTCTATATATGGTGTCCTCGGATGGACCTAACTATACTTTTAAACTTTTTTTCACCTTTACACAAAAAAAATCATTCTTTATTTTGTTTATTTAGAAAGTCTTTTATATAATCGGAATATTGATTAAATCTGCAAGATTACCAAAAATTAAGAAAATAGGAATTTCTGTCAGAAATGAAGCACCATCTATTTGAGAGTAATTTAAAAATAGCAAAAGTTGTTTCAAAGAGTATTAGAAGTTCAGATAGCATTAGAAGTTCTTGTATAGGAATCTAAGCAAAAATTTATTTCACTTTATGTTTACCATAACTGATTTTTATATAAGAAATGTAAAAGAAAAGAGATATCGACGATTACAGATTATCAGTTATTTAAACGTAACTTAAAAAGAGCAGGAGTGATGCTATATTTCAGTGCTTATAGAAATTGTGTTATAAAGCTTATTGAGCTTCCGCCAATCAGTCGTTATTATTATGTAGAATATTATATGGAAATATAGAATGATGTCTGAATTAATTAAATTTTACAAGTTGTTTTTAATGAATATGTTTAGAAAAACAGATGTTTATAGTATTTCGCCGCAGTACTCTGCATTTTAGCAAAAAACTGATTTGTATAACTTGATATTTAATTTAGTGAGGACGCCTGTTAAGCATAGAGAAATGTTTGGAAAACATTTTAGAAAAGTTTTTCTATTAGATCCTGGAAAAATATACAGGCTGTTCCATTTCAAAAGATTGAAATAGTATGGATCAAACATACATATTTCGATGGCCATCTTGTAGACGTTAGCTGACGGCGGCAGTTGCAAAAAATCAAATTGCGTCAATTACCTCAAAAACTAATATAGATAGACATAGGAGATATTAGTGAAGGTTGAAATTAATTGAATATAATTTTGTTATGCAGCTCCTGTCTCCGAATATTTTATTAAATTTTTTTTCTCTGCACTAGGATGCGTTATACAATATATGCAGTACATTATATAGTGATCGTTAAAAAGTTGGCATCAAATGGAAACAAAAAAATATTGATGGTTTCTTGGTAAATCAAGTCCTCACGATAACAAGTGCTTGAAAAAAGATTCTCAATTAATCAAATGAAAATTGTTACGTGGTTTCCAGTACCTATACAGCTTGAAAATTTTTAAAAATAATTGCAAAAACTCTAGTTATTAGCTAAAATAGAGAGAAATTTTACTAAAAAGATTGATTGGAATGTGATTTCTTATTTAAATACAAGCCTTAGACTAAAAAATTTTTACAAAAAATCATGAATTAAAAAAAATAGCA
Source organism: Dynastes maya (assembly GCA_029619315.2). Classification (NCBI taxonomy): domain Eukaryota; kingdom Metazoa; phylum Arthropoda; class Insecta; order Coleoptera; family Scarabaeidae; genus Dynastes; species Dynastes maya. The sequence goes on from JAROYE020000002.1 coordinate 48,263,361, forward strand.
TTCTTTGTTGTTATTTTAAGTATTTAGAAATATTTAAAACAGTTCTCTTTCGTGAAATTTGAATCATTCAGTTTAAGTATATGAGAATTTTAATAACTGTCAAAAATAGTATTTAATTAAAATGTAAAATTATTTAAATTAACATACAACAAAAAATAATTTCTTCTCAATATATATCTAATAAAAATTGTGCATAATTTTAAGAAATAATGTAGAAATAACACAAAATTAAATTCCCTTCTCTTTGAATGAAGAATAGGAAAATAATTTAGCTTTAATAGTTAAACTGTCAAACTTGAAAATAGTTAATTTAAAAAGTAAGCAATCCACGGCCATCTCATATTATTATATTATAACTCATTAAAGTTTTCATATAAAAAAATTGAATTTTAAAGTGAAGTTCTGGTACCTACGTAAAATTTTTAAAACATTGAAAATGAAAAATTCAAATTTCGCGGAAGTTAAAGAAGACTGTTCTAGCCTTCAGATTATTTAGATAGCTAAAACTAATATACAGTCAAAAACTGTCATTGAGATCTTGCTTAGTTTATGAAAAATAGCAGTTTTTAGATGTTGATAATTTAGAAAGCTCTTTTTTTAAAATAACTAAACGTCATTTAGTATACCTGTTAGGAGCTAAATAGGTTTTCAGATAATCACAAGTTACTGCCGTAATTTGTTTTGTAAGTTAAAAATAAAACCTGTTCCCATTTGATGCCGATTTTATGGCGGTCACTGTATATAATCACATCTTTTTCAATTTCGTTAGATTTTTTTTCCATTGAAAAAAAAAAATTAGTATCGATTTATTTTGTTTGTTTTGTATGGATAAGACATCACAGAGCTTTTGTCTTCCATATCTGTGGTAACTAGTTTTTACTGGAGTTCCAAACTTCCTTTGGTAATATTGATTTTTGTAATATAACACGTACGTTTTCTGTTAAATCTGTGCCATGTGACTGACCGGGGTAGGGTACAATTTTTTGTTTCTTTGTCTTCGCTTGTCTGGATATTTGTGAATAGAATGCTAGTTTGCTTTGAACTAAATGCGTTCAAACAACATTTCAACAGCACTTGCTTTTAAGCTTCCGCTGTTTAACTTTTCGAAGTACTTTGACCGAAAATGGATTTCCTCATTTTATTTTTGTAAAAATTATAACGACCTATGAGTTCGATAGGAATTCAACACTTGTTGACTATCGATTTTTTTGCTTTTGTGTAAATTGCTGGAATAAGATTGAATATTGGATAGGGAGGTCATTTTTGTTTTAGTAAAGGAAGATGAGGTACGCAGAAAACAACAGCTCTTGCAATGTTATTATCTTTGAGATAACTATTCCATGGTATAAGACATAGAAACGCAGTTTACAATGATTGTCAAGCAGTTAGTTCCCAGTATTAACGATTTTTATACTGTGGTTGGCAACGTTTTAACAGTCAAATATATACTTTCCCTTGATTTTGTATAACGTCCACACATTGCCAGAAGTGGGTAATTGTTTAACATTTTATAAAGTTTACAATACTAGAAAAAATAGCGTTCCACAATTTTTGCATGGTAGCAACAGCAATATTAGTACAATTACTACTGTAACGATGATAGGCATTACATAAGAGACGTTCGGTAATTAACGAGACAAATGGCTGTGGAAAAACAAACAATTTATTCTTATACTTATACTTTTCAATGTGGTCTCCACCAACATTTAGGCACTCCTTCCATCGCTCTGTGAGCTTTCTAATTCCAGTGCTGAAGAATTCTTGACTTTGGTGTCCGAGCCACTTCTGCACAGCTTGTTTGACCGCATCGTTTCCTTCGAATTTGGTGGCGCGTAAAAGCTTTGAGCGGGCCGAACAGATAAAAATCGGACGGTGCGAGGTCGGGACTGTAAGGGGGATATGACAACACCCCCCAACCCAAATTTTCTATCATCTCTCGGTTTTCTGGGCAGTATTGGTGTGGGTGTTATCGTGCAGCAGAATCACACCCTTTGAGAGAGCACGTTTTCTTCTTATCGCAGGTTTCATTTTATGTTAAAGCAAGTTACAATAGTACTCACTGTTCACAGTACGTTGTTCTTCTAAATAGTCAAAAAAAATTAGGCCCTAAGAGTCCCAGAAGACCGTTAACATCACTTTACCGGCAGACGCGAGAGTTTTGAATTTTTTCTCAGCGGGCGACTCCGGATGTTTCCATTCAAAACTTCACCGTTTGGATTCAGGTTCATAGTGGTAAAACCACGTTTCATCGCAGGTTATAACACGGTCTAGAAAGTCATTACGTTCCGTTAAAAACCGTTGTTTGAGTTAAGAACAAATGCAAATACGGGTGTCTTTATGGACTTGAGTCCATAAAGAACCCATTTCGAACACGTTTTGTGATAATTCAGCTTGGCATGAATGATTGAATACACTGTTTCAACACTAAGATTACACAAATCAGCTACTGTCACGATTTTTATACGCCTGTCATCGAGAATAAAGTCATTTATGCGATTTTGTAGGGCGTCGGTCGACACTTCAGCCGGTCGTCCGGAGGGATGAATATCGGCGACACTTGTTCTGCTCGATTTAAACTGTTCAATCCATTTATACACGTTTCTCCGGCGTAAACACTTTTCGCCATACTGTTTCAACGTTCCATTGCCTACTTGATCCATAGAAAGTTTCATCTAATAATATTCAGTAGTTTTCCCGCTAATGCAGTTTGTCTCGTTAATTATTGAACGTCCCTCGTAGATGACCAATATTTTACTACTTGTGATCTTTTCTTCGTTATTTACGTAAGTAACCCAAAATTTCCAAATCCAGATAATGGTGATTGAGTGAATTATCAGCGCAGTGAAGAGCAACGTTATATGTAATTGCTGTCGGAACCATTCGGATAGGTTTGAATTAGCGAGAAGAGTTATGCAGATACAACGTAAATTTTATAAAAACAGGGATTGACGCATTTGTAATTTGGAAGCACATACATCTTCACCTCTGTACCTCGTTTGTAGGATAGATACGGAAACAGGATACAGCGGTACGATCATCTAACATTGAGTAATATGAGACTGAAGTGTTGCTTTAAGCCATTGAATATAGGAATTCGAACTATACTTGTATTAGTGAGTGGGGAAAGAGGACGTCAGAAAGTTAATGTATGTAGTGCTGTTGAGCATAGCGGACCGTATTCATCAAGGGGTAGGAGAATTTTGAAAAAACACTGTTATCGATGTTATAAAGTGCAAACTCACCAAGGTATTTTTCCGCATGACAAGGCAAAAAGAATTGCATTTTGAGAAGAACGAAAATTTACAGATATGAAATTTTTGTAGAAAACATATTGTTTACAGACGAATCATAATGTTGTTTACACGGGCGTTTAATTTTGTCCCTTTTTTAAGCTTGAAGGTCTTTTGTACGGACGGTCACGGGTTTGTTACAGAATAAGTTTCCCTTTTGATGACCCCTTGACGTTTAAATTACAAAAAACGTGCATTTTGTGGCACTCTCGCAGTGCAGCATTTCACTATAGCATTCAAGGCGTTTCCAGCCGGTATTTAAATATATGCACATATTGACAAATACAACCTACGTATGTTTACGGTGACTCATTCTTTTTGAATAAAATCCAAATTATCAAAATGCTATATCACTTTATCTATTCCACTTACTTTTACATCTTGAATTCGTTGAATTCCGGATGCAACAAACTCCCATGTTTATAATTTTGTAAAGCCAAAGATCTAATTCCTGATTTATTTTATGCATTATGTTAAATGTTTTCGGCCCTTCGACTTTTTTTACATAGGGACGTTCATCTTAAATGTGAACGACGAAATATATCAATACCATTGCCTTGTGTTATCCTGAATTATAATTACTGTTTGACATTAAAATTTCTTATAAATCTATAGATTATAATCTACTTTACCTCCTAAAGTATTTGAACTTGATGCGAAACGTATACCTCTCACGACTTGTAATATTGATTATGCAAATCATATTACTGGTGAATATTTAATAAAATTGAATTTTGTGGATGCGTGCTTTCAACGAAGCTGTTCCTCATCTTCATCGGCAGTTTCTGGCTATTAGTATTCCGTTGCCTGGAAGCTAGGATAGTAGAGGTAATATACGTAGAACGTGAAATTCAAATGAATTGTATTTACGTATAGATCGCGAATTATATTCAACTGGATACCTCACCACACCACACTTAGTGTTAGATTTGGTTTAATTGGAATTATTATCTGCTTCTGAAGATAATAGTAATAATAATACAAAAAGAAAATAATAATAATACAAAATACAATTCAAAAGTGATTACAGTAGTTGTTGTTTTGTTATTGCAATGCATTGTTTTAAATCACAAATTGAGAAAAGACAGATAAGTACGTTTTAAAATTGAAAATAGAAAATGAGCAAACTGAGAATCTAAATAAATTTGAAGATAAAGAAACAGTTTTTTATGCCCAGATTTCACTAATTTACTGAATTGATCAGAAGCCAAATGTAATGTTTAACCCTTTCTCCAAAAACTGCATAAGTTCGACTTAGGTTAATTTTATTTTATAAGAGATTCTGTTAGGATTTTCACATTATACACATTTTCATTAGTGAAAATGTAGTTCTCGTGGTATTTATTGATTCTAAAAGAGCATTTGAAATAGTGGATACGGATGTTTTAATTAGAAAGTTAGAGCACTACGTTGTACCTGGGGACCTGGGTTTAGAAGTTATATGCCATAAACGAAAAACGAATGTATACACTCCATACCACACCAACTGATCGGTACATATACTTCGAAAAGTCTTTTAAAGTGAATTGTATTGTTCATTCAGATATGCTGTTACAATCCACGAAGGCCAGGACAACAGATCTAAAGAGGGGGCAATGTTTCGGGCGGTACAAGCAACTGCACCGTAAAGAAGATGTGAGAACACGGTCATCACAATTAGACAGTTTAAAATAATTTCATTTGTTCGTCATGGTTTCAAGTATTAATGTTTGGAAGTTTTGAAGTGTCAATTTTGGACTTACACTGAAAATAAATCACATTTAGAGAATTATATCGTCTGATCGGAATCGAAACCCGCTTAAATGGTTACAATTGGTGTCAGGTGTGGGGTATGTGCTCCTGACCAAACGGACTATATCAGCTTCAAATTCCTGTAAGCTTTCAGCTGGTTTCTAAAAACGGTTTTTCAACTGTGAGCGATAAACCTGCTCCATATATTTATTGCGCATCTCTAGTTGCTTAACGAGCTCTTGGTAATTTTGTCCTTCTGCTAGAGGAATAGGTTGAAGTACTCTCAGAGCATTACCGCGTAGAGCCAAAGACAGCACGGACGCTTTAATAGCCTCTGTCCAACTGTTTACCATAGCAACCGTCTCAAGTAAAGTTAGGTATTCTTCTATCGGTGTTTTACCATCGAATGTAGGCAGTTCGCTTCACCCGTGACGCGTAACTGGTGCAACTTTACTTATGTCCCTCTATTCCATGTCTCTCTGTTCGTTTCGTATTTCTCCCCAATCGTCTGTGCCTTCAGCTCCAGCTGTATTCACACGGGGTAATTCTCTTTCTAGCATCCTCAGGCGTTCATCCAAACTTCTGGAGTTTTCCACGAGCTTCTCTTCCATATTTCTGGAATTTTCCATGAGCCTCTCTTCCATATTTCTAGGCTTACAGAAGATGGAAGTGATTTCAACTGGGACATGAATTGCCAGGGTGCTTTTGAAAAGCCAAAACAAATGTTGATTTGCGCACCTATTTTGAGTTACCCTGGGCCTGATAGCAAATTTATCCTGGGCACGGGTGCCAGTAACGTAGGTATCGGAGGTGTCCTGTTCCAGATACAATATGGTAAAGAAAAGGTTATCGGGTACTTCAGCAAAGTGTTGTCAAAACCAGAACGTAATTATTGCGTAACAAGAAGGGAAGTATTGGCAGTAGTCAAAGCTGGGGAACACTTTCACAAGTACGTGTATGGCAGAAAATTCTTGTTGAGAACCGATCACGCGGCGCTGACATGGTTGTTAGTTGCCAGATGGATAGAGCGTCTGCAGGAATACGACTTCGATTCACAACACCGGCCAGGATCTAGTCATTGCAATGCAGATGCGCTATCAAGAAGACCTTGTCCGAAGGACTGCACGCATTGTCGCCATATAGAAGGCAAAGCAGCAGAAGCATCGTGCTATAGAGTGTCTATCATAGATCATCATTGGAGCGAGGATCAGATTCGAACCGACCAAGAATCGGATCCAGACTTAAAGCTCTTGATGGAATGGAAGAGAAAGGGGGCAGCCAAAATGGGAGAAGGTAGCTCCACACACTCGAAACGTGAAATCATATTGGGCACAGTGGGATTCGTTGGTATTAGAAAACTCTCTTAAAGCGAGTGCCTGGAAACGAACAGGAAGCTACAAGTAGTGGTTCCAAAAGAGAGAATTTCTGAAGTATTGGAGCTACTACATGATAGTACTTCAGGAGGACACTTAGGAGTTTGAAAAACGCTCGAGAAAGTGCGTGATCGATTTTACTGGGTCAACTGTAAGGAAAGTGTTAAAGATTGGTGCCGAAGGTGTGTATCCTGTGCCATGGCCAATGGACCCCATCAAAAAAGAAGGTCTCCGATGAAGCAGTATAATGTGGGCAGTCCCTTCGAAAGAATTACAATTGACATCGCCGGACCATTTCCCACTACAGACAATGGAAATAGATTTATTTTGGTTGCCATGGACTACTTTAGTAAGTGGGTGGAAATCTACGCACTACCTAACTAAGAGGCCATAACAGTCGCCGAGACATTGGTCAAAGAGCTCATTAGTCGATTTGGTGTACCACTTGAATTGCATTCTCATCAAGGTCGTAACTTCGAATCATCCGTATTCCAGGATGTTTACAAGATACTGGGCATTCAAAAAACTAGGACTACTGCATTGCATCCACAGTCCGATGGCATGGTGGAACGTATGAATAGCACTGTCGTAAAATATCTATCCAAAGTTGTTGCCGACCATCAACGAGATAGGGATCGACAATTACTCTTGTTCCTATTAGCATACCGAGCATCAGCGCACGCAACCAGTGGACAAAGTCCTGCAAATGTGCTCTTTGTCCGAGGGTTACAACTGCCGTGTGATCTGAAGTTCGGCTTTAAACCAGACGAAGAAGTGGTCGGGGAAGATTATATTTCGAATCTTCGCAAGTGTATGGATAAGATTCATAATCGACCAACATCCAAGAAGCAAGTGACAGAATGAAGGAATATTATAATGTCAGAGCGGAAGAGGGCGAATATCAGCCAGGAAATTTGGTCTGGCTATACAATCCTCAGCGATGTCGTGTTTTCTCCCCTAAGTTACAACGATCGTGAGAAGGACCTCATGAAGTAGCCAAAAGGATTAATAACGTTTTCTACCGGATCAAAAGAAAACCTAATGGGAAAGGAGAATATTAATTCATTTTAATTGACTGGCGCCTTTCGTCGGAAACAACCGTATTGATAAACATGAACAAGTGGTACAACAGTGCAACGTCCTCAAGCAAGAACTGACTTACAAGGCGTTCATGGCAAACTACGGAAATAGTTGCAAAATCCGTCATGGTGTTACGACCGAGGTTCAGCAAGACCTATTCTCGACTCCTGGCTATTATGCACTGGGATACTGTGTGGCTTAAGATCTGAGAATGGGGAAAGGGGTAGTCAGAGTATATCGGCAGAAATTTGGGGGCGTTGAGAACCTTCGACGCCAAGATCCTGAAGCCGGGAAGACTCTGTACCTACATAGTAAACAACGACATTTGTTCTATTTGGTGACTAAAGAACTGTCACACCAAAAGCCGACTTATCGCACAATCTGGGAAGGCCTGTCAAGCTTGAGACAATGCATGCTGTAACTGGAAATCCGCAAGTTAAGCATACCGAAGCGGACTAGATGGTTTGAACTGGAGGGTCGTAAGGAACATAACTGAGGAATTGTTCGTGCATACGAGCATCGTCATTCAGATATGCTGTTACAATCCACGAAGGCCAGGACAACAGATCTAAAGAGGGGGCAATGTTTCGGGCGGTACAAGCAACTGCACCGTAAAGAAGATGTGAGAACACAGTCATCGCAATTAGACAGTTTAAGATAGTTTCATTTGTTCGTCATGGTTTCAATTATTTGCGTTTGGAAGTTTTGAAGTGTCAATTTTGGACTTACACTGAAATTAAATCACTTTTAGAGAATTATATCCCATGATCTGAATTGAAACCCGCTTAAATCGTGACAGTAGCATATTGCTCATGCCAGAACAAATCTACTTTGACCTTTTTGACAACAGTACTTTGTTATTGAACATATTTAGGAGGCTTTCCGCGAAATATACTCTACTGTGAAATACGTATATTCATTTTTAATTGTCTCATACAATTATATTTAGAACTTTAAATTGTATTTTTAAGAATACTTTATAATAATTTTTGTCAAAAACATGTTCAATATTGGAATCAAGTCATCAACATCTATAACGTCATCTGCGTCAAGTCATATAATCGTAAAAAAGCCAAACATTTAAATATGGAAGCCCCGGAATTGGTATCCCTGTGGATACGGACACACACAAAATTGACAGTAAAACAGCGTTTTGAGAGATTAATTATCCTAAAATTAACATTAACGCAAACTTAAACCACTAAGTTATGAAACAAATGTAAAAATTAATTTGAAGATTGTGAAAAAAGAACAAAATTAATAAGAATATTCCAAAAGGGACCGAAGAGGATTTTACAGAATATGAGGAGACAGCGTAGAAGATTTTACAGAATGGGAGTATAAAAGAGGATCCCGTAATGCACAAACGCTTTACACACAAGGACGATTGATTGTAGGTAATTTCAGCTAAATTCGATGTAAAAGCCTTCGAAAATAAAACGAATATGTAATCTATTTAAATTAATATTTTCATCACAATTTTGAAGCATCTCAATACATTTAGGATCTAACAAAATTCACCGCCTACAGTGCAGCGATGAAAGTACGTACATCTCCCACAGTTCACCTGTAGGAAAATTCGCAGCGCACAATTCACTCCTTAGAGGTCACCGTTAGGGAAGTTCACCAACCACAATTCACCGTACAATAAATAAAAGAATGGATATTTTTTCTTATTATCAACGTAGCTAAGTTTTTCACTTATGCATAGCATAATCTACATGCTGTTTGCTTTGCAATACCTAGGTCGCTCATGTGTTACTTGAGCATCAATGTCAAAGAGATCAATGTTTGAACAACAGTATGAGAAGCTAAAAAACACGTAACTAAGGAAGTAATTAATCTGTGAACATTTTTATAATAAATGTAAGGACTTATTTCTATTAAATTGAAATCCAAAATATGAGATCTCTATCGCACCGCTGGAGGAAGATAAAAAACATCTCACAACATGCAACAACATTCCCTAAAAAAGGAGGTTATTGTGTTGCAGCATTTCGATAAGTACATTACTGTAATTGAAGAAGATAATCATTGGAAAGAATGTATCTATAACACAATAGTGTCTTAAAATTTAAAATAGTAAATTTTTGTCAAACTGCTTGAGCTATTTGCTCTTTTGCAGTTGTATTTAAGATCAATAGAGAAAGCTTAATTCTGTTTATTTACGCTTGCACAGAGACTATTGGTGGAATAGTACAACAGTAGTTTTATATGTTTGTGTAATTACCAATGTAAGCGGAATATTTTTAACAAACTAAAGTGGTTTGGAGCATTGCACTATTGGAGTAATTTGTTAATCATTTCTTTAGCTGTTCCGAATCCTAAGGGTTCGCGACACTACAATACGTCAAATTTTACGTTCTAGCAGACGTAAAACCTTTTTGCAACGAAAAATCCTTCTATTTATATATTGACTTCAAAATATAGTAGGGCCCTAATATTAAAAATTGTTATTACAGAAAGGTGGAAAGTGGAAGGGGAAAAGAAAATACGGATCGTTATAAAGGAGGTTAAAAGAAGTTTTGTTCTACATCACTTACAATTAGTAGGTTGTAGTACTGTAGTCATTTTATTAAACTAAACGGATACTCTAAAACTGTGGCACTGGAACACTGAAACAGTTCACTAAAACCCTTACCACAACACTTAATTCGTACTGGACGCACTATTAGTTCAGTCTTGCTGCTGATGATGATAGCTTGGCTATCGAAACGTGCGTCCAGTACGAATTAAGTGTTGTGGTAAGGGTTTTAGTGAACTGTTTCAGTAGTCATTTTATAACAAAGATACGCTGTCTAAGTAGTCAAAAATGCGTAGGAAGAAGAAATTAGACGTACGCAAACGTGCATTAGTGCATTAAAAACGATCTGTGAAATAAAAAATGGCGCGAGCAAGCTAGCAATTTTGTAATAATTTTTATATAATTCAGTATTGATTTGTACTATAAAAGCATAGTAACATGTGATACATTATAAAATAGAAGTGAAGGGATGTATTACTGTAGCTGCAGTTTAGTAACTTTCCGTGATGGTTTAATAATATAAACCATATTCTACATTGTCGGGGTTCTAGAAATTGACCCGGTTTCATTCAAATCCCTGAATAACGCCTAACACTCATTTTGGCTTGCAAGAATATCTAAAATAAGCTATTATTAAACGTTGATGCTATATGAAGCTCTCATAAACATAAAAATGTGCTTCGTTCATATGTATTTTTGCAACATTTCAATTTTTATTCCTACAAAGCCTTTGTTTCATTTTTGCATCAAATTATCCGCCTTGGAAAACTGGTCGATCTCCAATGCTGTCGAGAGATGCGGCTTCAGCTCAGCGGTCAATAACCATCGAAATGGAAAGGGTTGGTTTGATAAAAATAACTCGCACGTGAAATTTGTTTACTATGTACAGGCGGCGCCAGATGTACTCGACACTCAATAATTTAGTGAGTGCACGGCAGGATGCAAGTATGTATGGATAATTTGATGCACAAATGTTAATATACGAATGTAATAAAGTCAGTAAAGTGTTTTAGATGGAAACTAACGACGTAGAACTTCTGCACTTTTCCACCCACGCACTACATCAATTTTTATCCATTTATTTTTCTAGTATTGCGATGCATCTTATATTTTTGATGTGGAAACGAAAAAAAGCAGCTGAATTTATCCTATAGCCATTTTTTTCATTTAATCCTAAAACTAATTTTAAGTGTAAAAGCTATTTCCACTAGTTATACATTAAGAAAACTTTTTAAGATAAATTATATGTTGTGTTAATTATTTGCTGTTGTTTTATCACAACTGTAGGTTGCGGTGGTAACATTTATCTACCAAGATTTTTTTAGAATGGCAAACTAAGACTGGGTCTATTGTTGTAGATTTTGATTCAAAATATTTGTTTTCTTTAGGGATTTAAAGAAGGTAAATATAAATAGGACATTACATACTACTTCATCACTAGATGGACAAGCAACACTTGCCAGCATTCCAGCACTTATAGAGAATAGTGCTAGTTTTGTGGTTATTTTAGAGACTTGCGAAATGATTGGATGGATAACACTGGGGAACAATTTTTGTTAAGCTTGGTATTTTGAGCTGTTTTATAGTTAATTAGGCATGCTGGTTTCAAAACTGTAGTGTTTTCTTCTACCACGTCAAGTTTTATCTCTACACCTTATGAGAATGTGACCACTTTCCGCGAAATCGAGGATGGATCATAGAAAGCACTATTGATCGCCTATTGGCTGACACAAACCTTCTCTGATGGGCGCCGGGTGAGTGACGCATAGGAGAACAGCGAGAGGTTTATACTTGTCTGGACTTGTTCAGTTACGCCTGAGATACTGTAGTGAGACGTTATGTGTCGCTCTCAAACGGTGCAGCCCATTCCGACGTGGAATCTGAGTTCTTGTTTATATACAAGGTTAGCAGTGTTTAGTGTTTATTTACATATGAACTGAAACTTTTCCTTATGTCTCTACCTCTGCTAGTTCACGTCGTAAGTGCTTAAACAGCCCCGATTCGTTTTGTTACATATGTGGCAGTTTTACCATTCCCAGTCGAAGGACAAACATCAGTATATTTGTCAGGCAAGTCTATTTTGCCTATTTTAAGGTGAAAATTGGTGATCAAGGTAAATCATGGCCCCCTCACAAAGTGTGTAAGCAGTGTGTTGAGGGTTTACGGATGTGGACCAAGCGAACACGTGATAAACTTCCATTTGGTATACCTATGATTTGGCGAGAGCCCAGAGATCATTCAAGTGATTGTTACTTTTGTATAGTGAAAACGTCAGGATATAACAAGAAAAACAAATGTAAAATAAAGTATCCTAGTTTACCATCAGCTATACGCGCAGTGCCTCATTCAGCCGAAATCCCAGTGCCAGTTTTCAATGAATTACCCTCTTTGGAAATACGGGAATACGAGTCTGGGGAAGATCAAAGTGACCCCAACGATGAAGATTTTGAAATTGAAGATGATTCCGTTCGTAATGAACTTGACCAGCATGAGTTGAATGATTTGATACGAGATTTGAGACTATCCAAAAAAGCTCCAGAGCTCTTAGCATCAAGACTGCACGAGAAAATCTTACTTGAAAAGGGAGCTAAGGTATCCTATTTTCGATCAAGAGAAAGTGCGTTTCTACAATACTTTCGAAGTGATGGATTTGTGTATTGCCATAACGTACATGGTTTAATGGAAGAGTTGGGAATTTCACCCTATAACGCAACTGAATGGCGACTGTTTATCGATAGCTCAAAGCGGAGCTTGAAGTGTGTTCTCCTCCACAATGGAAATTTATTGGGTTCAGTCCCGATAGGCCATTCAGTTCGTTTGAGTGAAGAATATGAAGACATAAAGACAGTCATTGATTTGTTGCAATACCTCATGCACCAATGGATCATTTGTGTTGACCTTAAAATGGTTATCTTCCTTCTTGGCCAGCAACGCGGATATACCAAGTATCCCTGTTTTTTTTGTATGTGGGACAGCAGAGCTCGTGAAAAGCATTGGGTGCACTCGAATTAGCGGCCACGATCTGACCTGAAACCTGGTGATCCAAACATTGTACATGAGCCACTTGCCGACAGAAAGAACATTATATTTCCATCTCTGCGTATAAAATTGGGTCTCATGAAGCAATTCGTTAAAGCTTTGCCAATTGAAGGAGACTGTTTCAAGTATCTCATTTCGGCATTTCCTAGCCTGTCATTTGAAAAGATAAAGGCCGGTGTTTTTGATGGTCCACAGATACGGCAGTTTGTTAAAGATGGACATTTCATCGGAACAATGTCAGAAATTGAAAAGAATGCTTGGTTGGCATTCAAAAACATTGTTAAAGACTATCTTGGAAATACACGAGCACAGAATTACGCCAAAATTGTCCAGCAACTCTTGGAGAGCTTCAAACTACTAGGTTGCAACATGAGCATCAAATTGCATTTTTTACATAGCCATCTTGCTAACTTCCCGGAAAATCTTGGTGCAGTCAGTGATGAGCAGGGTGAGCGATTTCACCAGGATTTGACGGTCATGGAGGTACGGTATCAAGGTAGGTGGGATGTACATATGATGGCTGACTATTGTTGGAGCATCAAGCGAGAATGTCCACAGATTAAACATTCCAAAAAAAAAGCTATAAGCGAAAATTTTTCCCTAATATGAAATTACCGTTCGATAAAAAAACAACTATTTGTATGAACAGAATTTAACTTGCAGTAACTATTATAGCTTTTGTATGAATAAAATTATTCTTTATAAACAGTATTTTTGAGAGACTTTGTAGCTTAAAAAGTTGACGTGATTGACAAAAAATGCAGTTATTTTTGGATCAAGAGGCCAAAAGTTAGTTGAAAACAAGTCACAGATTTAAGACAACGAAATTGCTGTTCCCTAGTGTAATTAGAACGTTGATTGTAGACTATTAAAAATGTGGTACTCTTCAATTTATGTCCAATTTGATTGCCTTTGGTCTACATTTAAATTGAAAAGTTTCTTTCATTTCCTGAACGGCTTTTGGCCGTACACTTGTGATTGCACAATTTGCTTCGTCGTAGCGATGAAAAGGAAGATGATAGAACGCAGTCTGTAGCCGGTTTAAGAGGATATTAGGAAAAATATTAAGCCTTTACGAAAATCTAGGCTAATATAGAATTTTTGCTTTCTGATATTGTAGATGCGAGGACAGATTTAAGCTATAGGTATGCAATTAAAGCTCTTTGGAAGATCAAAACTCGTTATTATAGTGACACTATTAAGAACTACGTTTTACTCACAAGGAAAGGTGCCGAACCCGCGCGTTCAGAATTTAGTGAAACTTTTGGAGGGTGAAATTGGTTTTTGAAAATCGGGGGTTTCTCCGTTTTTCGTCAATTATTTTCTATTGGACGTTCATAAAAATTATCGATACATGTAGGCATTTAGCATTTTTAAAGAGCTATCTAAATACAGTAAACTTAATGCAATTGGGGCATAATGGATGTGACTCCGACTCCACACCCCTCTGTACAAAAGGGTATCCGTTTTTGTGAGATTATGTTCATTTTGACATACAATTCAAAACAAACTTGTGCATTTTTGCTAGTATTCGCCTATATTATTTAAGCACTGAATAAGAGTTGCTAAGGTATGACTCCGAACTTATTGTATTAAGATTGGTGTACATAAATCTATTAACTATTACTAAGGTTCGACAAACGAGTGCAACGTCAGAGGCGTATCGCGACAAAATACTATTGCCCCAAGACGTCAATAAAAGGTAAGAATATATTATTTTTTAATAATACTGTATCTCACGTACCTGCTTTTGCGCGATACGCCTCTGACGTTGCACTCGTTTGTCGAACCTTAGTAATAGTTAATAGATTTATGTACACCAATCTTGTTTGTCGAACCTTAACTATTACGCATACGTATATGTTAATCTGTAGAACAATATTTTGATATACACTGGTTGGTCGTCCGGAATGCAACGCTTTAATAAGTACATTAGATGCCTGAAAGTAATATTAACTTACTTAGGAAATTAACTAACTATACAGAGAAGAATAGATAATAAGCAATATATTGTTAAGAAAATTTAGGAAAGATAACGGAAATTTTAGTACAACAAAATGCGTTTGTAATGGTAGCATTTTTTTTTAGTAGAGGGATATACAAGAAATCTTGTTGTAACCAAAAGTAATCCTAAAATAGCTTCTGGTATTGAGTGATATCACACACGGCTAAAGCAATGTGAGGAGAGAAAGACACTAGCCAACGGACATGTTTCCGCCTATTCGGCATCATCGGCGTTATTCCGTTTGTAGCAAATGAATATTAATTAAAATTACAGATCTCAAAATACTACCTGGAATAAACTTCACTGTACTTGGGAACCCAACATTCCCTTTAAAACCATAAATAGCGGATACATTAGCCGACCTTCTGCTGATATCAGTGGAAGAATGGTGTAATTATGTCTTGTAGCAGAAACTGATTCCACTGTGTATTTACCTTTATTTGCACCTAATACCCTAACGTACGACCTGATGTAATTCTAAATTAAAGCCGCTTCCTTGTGTTGTCACGAACCGTTCCAGGTTCTCACAAATTTAAAGGACTCTAGAGTGTAAAAATGAACGTTAAAATTAATATAACTTACTTTTTGTCAGGCTTTTAAATTATTATCGCTATTTTGTTCAATTCCCGTATAAACCAGCTCAGTTCCAATCAGTAATTTTAGTTTTTACCTTTTAAATTGATTTGAAAAAACTCTGTATATTTTTGCGAACCCGTGTATATTTTTTGTTTGTCGATTAGAATTGGGAGATGATGTAACGAGTGATTTGCCTGTCCGCATAACGTACAAGGCCATCGAACGTCATAGGGTAAAAACGTGTGACGTAGTGACTTCAAATGATATATAAAGGCCCCGGATTTGATTTTCGGGGGAATTGCATTTCGTGATTCCAGAGTCGGTTCGGGTGACTCCCAAGTCGCTTTACGTGGTCCGAGTAACAACCCTTCGAAGCTGTGGCCGGTGTCTACGCAGACCACGCTAAGACGAGTCGAGAGGAATATTCCTCTTGATGTTCGAACTTGGGTTGATAATCGAGGTATATTTCTCTCAAGTCCGAAAATATACTGGAAGTAGCCGGCGTTGCACGTAGACAATTCCAGAATATTTTATTTCCGAAAATACAGCCATTAACTGTAAGCGCCGCGGAACTTAGATCATTCTCGATACCGCGAGACCATTTCTTTTTCGCGAAGCTTAGATTATTTTAAATAAGATTTCGATACCGCGAAATCGTTAAATTTTCTAAGTAAATTACACCGTACCGTAGTAATTGAGGTTATTTTCATTTAGAGAACTTCGAAACCGCGAAGTTGATAGAGTCAACTTATAGCTCAAACGAGGGAAAGTCATGAAGAGTTGCATCATTTCACAACTACTAAAGTCTGTCAATTTTAAGAGTGTATATATGAAATCTTGTAATTTACATTGAATGATACGTTTGAAGTTTATCTTATTTTTTTATGTGTTCGTCAGAAATTCGTCTTTATTTTGAGAACATGCAATAAAGAAACTGTATATATTACCCGCTTATTTAAAACTTACCTTGGTCTCCGCTGGCAGCTATCCCGGTTGAAGCACAAAACAAGTAACATTTGTAAACACTTACTTTCGTTAACACCGACATTGTTTACCGAAATACAAATGTACAAACACATGTTAGCTGTTTGACATTGATACCGCAAGGCGACATCTATAATAACGAATGAGATAATTTGAAAGAGTGTTTTATTCCGTTTTACCTGTATTATAAGTATAAAATAAAGCATAAAGAGAATCTTTCAGTGAGTCGTTTATTCACATTCTATGAGTTGCAGAATCTATCCAGAGAGGGAACCGCTAGGGTAGAGGTTGGTACCTGTAAATTCTCCGTGACCGTTAGAGGTGAGCTAGTAAGTTACGGCGCTTACAGAACTGTCGCCGTGAACAGGGACCTGTTACAGTGTTAAATGCATTTTGCACCCCGTAGTGGTTCAATTTTAGTTTTACGCCCTTTTACAAAAGCAAATGCTGTGGTTTTCAATTCATTATCATCGTTTCCACACAAGCGACTTACATACTTGGTTATTTTTCTCTAAACTAGTCTTGAAACACCTAACACCTCTTCGTTCGCCTCTAGCAAAATTAACTGCAAATTTATTAAATACATACTTCGAAATTGTCAACAACTTATGTTCTTTTGCAGCACCTTTTTATAATGACTCTTACCAACTATATAATTGTCGCTGGGATTTTATGTTTCTGAAGGGATTTGTACTCTTTTTGATGTCAACTTTCACTTCTTCCCACGTCGACAATATTCAAGTACTTTCTGCTTATATTCTAAGTTAATAAAACCACCTTGTATATATCTGATACAGGATTCATCCAATTCTACTTGTATTATTTCTTTAATATCTTCTCGTAATGGTTCTTCATCCTCCCCTACTATTTCTAGCGAAAACTGGTCGATGTTAATAGAAATATTCTAATTTAAAACGTTTTTTCAAATTCAAAGAAGTGTCTTTATACAGTGATCTATTATGCTCTTTATGGCGTCGTGAATTTTCATGCTCTTGCTGTCTTGGTATCGCATTCAACGAGTTTGTGCATATCATGTAATTTTTGATTTGGGCTGGCACAACAAAAAAATATTGTTTATTTATATGATTATGCAAATTAAATAACCTAAACATGTGACAGTAAGTAATGCGATACAGATCATTTTAACATTATACGATTTTATTATTTGCTCATTATTAGTTCGAATCAATCATCTCCACAGAGTGCAATATATGGTACGATCGGTCACATGACGGCATGATATGGATTACATAATTTAAAGAATGTAAATGACCAGTAATAATAAATGAATGTCAAAACTAATCTTGGTAATTGTCTTATTTGCAGTAGAAATATAAGTAGGTGTATACCGCGTCTTCAAATTTATGGCTATTTTATGGTATCAGTGATGGCGGCAAGACAAAAATACATAGCAGAACCAAATTTAAATAGAGCGTTACTGCAATAGGTAGGTACTGCCTTGTATCTTTTAGTTGCATTGAAAAAACTAATAGTTCCTACTTATTGTTTGCTTCATAAAAAACAACTTTCTTTAAAATGTGCAGGAACGGTGTACGATTAATAACGAACTAAAATAAAAAACGTGTTTGTTAGTAATGGTAAAACAGTAGACGAAAAATGAACCTTGTTATTTATAAAAATAGGTTATGAACATTTTCATCTAATTAACAGGCTAACATGAGTAAAATCAAACAGATGTAACCAACATTTTTTCTATTCACTATTAACAATATGCGCGTCACATAAAAACAATAATGAAAAAGTTACGTTTCTCCATAATTAAATAAATCATTTCAACTTAAGAAAGTGGAGCTTGCATTTTATTTAAGTTACGATCGATTCACCTTCACCTTCAAGTTGTGTTTGTTATTAATTTATGCGGCTCCCAACTTAATTTATTTTAGCAGCTATGTTAAGGAGAAATACCAGGAAAAATTAATTTGCTTCTTTACGAGCTCTTTTATATCATTTGGGTATCCTTTGATTGTGATATTCGGCTGCTTTCATAATTTCCACCAGATTCTACTCCTTTAAAAATGTACAAATAAATTAATTTATGTCACATTTGGACGCTGCCTATGCCATTAGCTAAGTGTAGCTTGCTTGTGTTATGGGAATGAAAAATTCGCTAAAAGTATCCAGTGACAACAAAGAAAAATTGGAAATAATACCTAATACGCGTGCTTAGACAAAAAAAACTTATTTAGTAACAGTATGGGTAGGATTCATATTATAAAAAATAACTCACTGATTAAGCATATCAAGGTGGATTTACTTACCAAGGAAGGATGGCAAAAACATTTTGATTTGAATTTATTTGTTATACTCTAAAATACTAAAGGGCAAGAATTTATACAGGGTTGTGAAGGTTATCCGCTTGCGATTGTTCACTTTATTACTGGAGCCATGAGGTTGATTACTAGAGAACGGAATTATATGCATCGGAAATCGACAAAATATGCGCATATATATGCAGAAAAATTCTTCGAAATATGCACAATTTTTGCTAAATATGCCGTTTAATGCACGTATGCTTCTGATACCGATTAACTTCTTGTTAAGTGTTATAAAACAAGAATAATCACAACGAAGCATTTTACAAACGTTTATTGCTCTTACATTATTCCCACTTAGATTTTAAAATCACAATTATATAAACACATACGTACTTAAAATTTGCTAAAATACATACTTAGACACTACATATTTTTATTATTAAAACAATTTACAATTTAATGGTTTTCTAAATTTTCTAATGAAAAATTATGTCGCCTATCTGTGAGAATGCTTTTATATATCGAAAAACTTCTTTCAACATCAACGGAAGTTATTAGTGCGTACTTTAATGCATTCATAATCTCAGGACTTAATTCTATACTTGTTTCTGTTTCATCCATTCTTAATTCACCAGTTAAATCAAACTGTTTTTTGCTAAACTTTTGTATGCTACACTTTTTTTAATTATTTTTTTTTAAACTTTTGATTTATTGGTTTTTCCTATTCTACCGGGGAATATTTGAAACACTATTTCAAAATCATTGATTAATTTAACCGATTCAGTTAGTAGCAGCGATTCTTTTTCAATTTTTTGTTTTTGGGGCCAAAAGAAACAAATTCATAATTGGCTTTAATAAATATCAATTCATTAGGCAAAGAAAGTTTTCCAAATTTCTTGATATTTTGCAATAGAATTGCATTTTGTCAGTAGAGAATTCTGAAATAATGTTTTGATCTCTAGTAATGGTTTTGCATAAAATATTGCGGCATTTAACCAAGTACCTCATCGGATAATGACGGGTTCAGGTGGTAAAGGAATATCCGGCAGCTTTTCTCTATAAATCTGAACTCTCAATGGTGACTTTAAGAAAATTTTCTTAACGTTACTGATTAATGTATTTACTGCTGGAAATTGCTGCCGAACAAGTAACATGTATTAAATTAGGGTACAAAAGTTTAAGCTGTTGACCCCCTTTAATCATATATGCCGCTGCATCAGACAACATGACTAAACTTGTGAGAACATCGGGAAGAAAAAAATTCATGAAACTTTCATTAACAAATCTTAATATTGTGAGATGGTTTGTTTTTTCTAATTGTTTACAAGCAATTAAATACGATCTACCAGGCTGTATATTATTTCGAAGACCAATTAATAAATTTGATATATAGCGGCCACAGGAATCTGTCATTCATCAACAGTAAAATATATATACTCATTTTTAAAAATTTCCCTAATGCAATTGATCGTTTTAAGATAAATATCGGTTACGTAACATTTTCTGAGCAAACATTCATCCGGAATACTCTTTTGGCAGTACTTTTCTAAAAATTGCCGAAAACACGGATTTTGCAGCTTTTTAAGCGGTATATTGGCAGTAACCATCCCTTTGCACAAATTTTGCGTTAATATTTGTTTGCTCACTTTCTTTTGAGGTTTCCCGGGAAAAGATTGTGTCAAAGGCACTTGGCGAAGTTTTGAAACTTGAAGTTTCCGACAGTTCCTTTTATGCATTTTCAGTTGCCACAGTTGGGGGACTTGAAATTTGCGTTCACAGGCACCTGTAAAGAAAAAAATTCACCAAACTTACAAGAAAATCGTATATGGCTGTACAATTCTAAATACTATGTATTATATACAAAACAAAACTTACCATTTTCCCACATCTTTGTAGAAAACTCTTTCATCCGTTAGAATAAGTTCAGGAACACTTTTTATCCACGAAAATTGAACTTGTACTCCTTTTTGGCATTTTTCACAACTGCCCAATCTACTTCAACGTCTGGTTATACAATGAAGAAGAAACATTTTGGTAAATACTTAGACTTCCTATGAAACAGAACGGGTTTCCGGGATGGGGTTTTTTTGAAAATTATAAAGATAATTTTATCTAGTGAATTTTTCGACAGCCCCCCACCTGAAGGATGGCGGCTTCTTTGTGAGTAGGCTCTTTGTCGGTGGGGAAGGTTTCAGCGACAGAAAAAGGCCGACTCCGCATCTAATACACACGTGTCCGATAAAATGTTCGTTGGTAAAAGTTTTGTTGTATTACAGGAAAACCTAATAAAGTTCAAAAAAAGAATATTTTTTTTTCTAAATTTGTTAAAAAATGCACGAATACTCTAGTGTGCAAAATATGCAATAATCGCTGAAATAAAAAAAAATTAGTAAATATACGAAAAATGCAATAATTAATCTACGGCAATCTACTCGAAAAGTTGTTATTCGCATATACTATATATAAACAGCAAGGTAGTTAAGGCAAGGTAGTTATAACAATCAACACATATTTCTTACTTTAGTTTCATAAATATACTGGGCAAGACGACAATGTTTTCCCGACATTTTACGTACTTTGCATAATATATAGGATGGATAATCTCCGTCGGCGCGGAGGTTGTACTTTTGTGACAAGAGATTTTTCAAAACAGTTTTTTGTTGTTATAAGATTATATTGGAACCTACAAGGCGTCTCATAACTTGGTATCTTCCCAAAGTTGTGTTCCTTTAAGTGGAATATGCTATATACGAGGGCGTATTGAAAACCAATGCCTCCGTGGCTATAACTTTATTAGCAATAGATATACTCTTTATATATAAGTGTGAAATGACAGTATTAACTGTTCTCTACCCGCCGATATAATCACTTTTCCACATAATCGCTATTGACAGCAATACGTTTATGCCAACATACTACGAGTTGCGCAAATCTGTCACGGAAAAAGTCTGAAATCTTCGCACGGCACCATTTCCGCACCTCCGTTATCACCTCTGCATCCGGAGAGAAACGCTTGCCCTTGAGATGTTCCTTAAGCTTCAGAAAGGGGAAAAAGTCACAAGGCGCCAGATCTGGGCTATAAGGTGGATGAGGTAAAACGTCATGAAACCCAAGCTTCTCCAGTGCCATACGCGTTCTCTGAATTGCGTGAGGCCGAACGTTGTCATGATGCAGAATTGGCACTTTGTCTGGATGAACCCTACGCAGCCGTCGCTTGAGATTTGTTGGGGTGTTAACATATACTTCGGAGTTAGCAGTACAGCTACGTTCCAAAACTTAAAATAGGAACGATGCCATCGCAATCCCAGAAAACGGTAATCATGACTTTCCCGGCAGATGAAACTGCTTTGAATTTTTTCGTTTGTGGCGAATCCTTATGTCTGTACTCCATGGACTGACGTTTCATTTCAGGGTCGTAATGATGTGCCTACGACTCGTCGCCGGTCACAATTCTGTGGAGAAGAGCATTACGTTCATGCCGGTCGTCATTTTTAGAACTGTTGTGCGCAAACGCGATGTTGCTGAGAATCTCCACTAGGAAGATTTATGTACTAGGAGTTAAGGTAAATGGAAATCCACTGTTGACATTGTCTGGCCCATAATTCTGAATGTTATGCCCATGGAGGCATTAGTTATCAATACGCCCTCGTATTATTGTTTTTTTTTTAAATTCGCGTTAAATTCTGAGGCAAAAAATGATAAAACTAAGTGTTCAGAGTTACTAGGTTTCCTTTTTAAAAGTCGATATTTACAGAAACTGCTATTTCATTGGAGATGCTTATTAGACAGATGTGACTTTAGGTACCTAGATTAGGCATAAAAGGAATTTTCTATCAATGTTGTTCTTGACACCGTGGTATTTTATTTGAGGAACCAAAAATAATACTGCTTTACAAGGATACGAGGCATATTCCAAAACTAAGGTCCGTTTGGTCATTAAAAAAAATAAGCTCATGAGAAAAGGTTTTTATTGACAGTAATATTTTACTATATATCTACTCTACTTTTCCACATAATCGCCGTTCACATCTATACACTTTCTGTAACGCTGCACTAGCTTCTTTAACCCCTTTGCATAGAAATCTGCCGCTTGGGAATTGAACCATTTGGTAACGGCAGTTTTGAGTTCATCGTGACGATCCTGTAAATTGAGGTTCGAGAAACATTAGGGAATTCATTATTCAGAGCACTAATCGTCAATCGCCGATCACTTCGAAGTTTTTGGTTCACTTGATCAACGATGTTGTCGGTTCGAATACTGGGCCTGCCACTCCGCTGTTCATCATGAACATTTGTCCGGCCGTTTCGAAATTCTCGACACCATTTTCGAACTTGCTTGTCACTCATTATTTCAGGTCCATACACTACGCATAACTCACGATGGATTTCAGCAGCTGAAGATCCTTTTGCTAGCAAAAATCTAATTACACCGCGAACTTCACAACAGGCGGGATTTATGATTGTCTCGGTCATTCCGATCTGCTGTCACCGACTGTCAAACGACTACTGAATAAAAACAACACGTCAAGTAGGTTCGTAAAGAGGCAGTAGATGGCGCTGCATCAGTAAAACTTCATTCAGGCCTACCAACCGTGAAATATCGCTCACCGGACCTTAGTTTTGGAATATGCCTCGTATATCTATCAATCTGGAAAATATTCAGTATTTGTAAGGAGCTTTAGAGGATCATTCTATTTTCCTACTACTTTTGGATTATAATGTTAACTAACAAAGTACGATAAAGGAAAAAATAACAACGATTGATACAACAAGTGAAAGTAAGTAAAAGAATACCGAGAACAAAGAACGAAAATGTGAAAAATACAGGATATAATAACAATAAATAATAATAATTTACGCTTTTGGAATTGAGACTTGAGAGACTGACAATTGTAATGGTCATATTAGTGGCAAAAAGGATGATCAGGGAAGCAAAAAATTGGGAATGGGTCGGAAGAAAAATGGAGACAGACTTTAAAGGTAATCCGAAACTGTTTTATAATGTACTAAGAAGAGCCAGGGAAGGACAGAAACAGCCAGTAAGATATATAAAAGGCGAAAATTGACAGCTAGTAGCAAATGAAGCAGAAGTTATGATGTCGTGGCAAAAACATTTCAAGACAGTAATAGAAGGAGATGATATAACGCAGACGGGAGAAGTAGAAGACAGCGAAATTGCTATATAAGGCGAAGAAACAGAATATAAGGAAGTACACGGTGCGATCCAAGCATGTAAAAACGGGAAAGCTTCTGCAGCTGATGACAATGGAATAGAACTACTCAAGGCATTGGGGAGGCGGGAGTAAATCTGTTACTGAAAATAATGCAGCATGAATACTCTCAGGAGAAATATTCCATCAGACTCGAAGGTGGCTATAATTGTCCCCACACATAAAAAAGTAGACGTAATTGACTGGGATAATTACAGAGGAATCTCCATTATCTACACAGCCAGTAAAATATACGAACATATTATGGAGAATAGATTACGTAATGATTTAAAAGTAACAACCAACACGGACTCAAAGAGGGTAGAGGAACGCAGGACCTAAGCTAGCTAGAAGTCTGGAACGAAACAAAGATCTATACTTATGCTTTGTGGATTAACATCACGCATTTGACAGCGTTCAGAGAGAAAAAATATGGCAAGTTCTGGGAAAAAAAGAGATAAAAGCCATGTACGGTAAATGCAAAAACCACGTGAGAACGGACAACGAAAATTCAGAGAAATCTGAATTGAGAGAAATCTGTCACGACAAGAGGAAAGTCCGAAGTTGTTCTGTATCCTTTGAGGCGACCTCGCAGACGCAGTAGATAAGATCTCACAAAGAGCGTGGGCGTTTACAAGCTAGAACAAGTGGTTTTAAGGGAACTGAAGTATACAGATGATATGGGTATAGTAGGGGAGTCAGAGAAGCAACTGGAATAACGTATTAAAGAACAGCGGACTAAAAATTAACCCAGAGAAGACCAAAGCAATGATAATTTCGAAGGGTGAGGTTTTAAATATCACGATAAACAGGCGAATTAAACAAGTTGAAAACTTCAAGTTCCTCGAGGCAAGGTTGGAACAACAAGGGAATATGGATTGCTGACTCAATAGGAGAACTAACAGTGCAACAGAAGTATATTACGCATTAGGAAAAATCTTTTTTGGGCAAAGAAAAAGATCTCAAAAGAAGTCAATACACGTGTCTACAAATCAGTTATAGTACCAACTCTAACATACGGCAGTGGGGCATGGGTTTTGAGTGAAAAACATAAATCAAAAATACAAACATTAGGGCTGAAAGTGCTGCGACGAATAGAGGGTGTAACGCGTCGAGAAAAGTTAAGAAATACTGAAATTATAAGTCGGAGTGGTCTCTTTTTCAAAACTATTGAATCTAATCAGTTGCGCTGGTTCGGGCATGCAGTGCGAATGACGTAGGACAGAGTGGTGAAAAAAATGTGGAAAATGGGAGTATCAGGTATAAGATCCAGAGATCGGCCTCGAACGTCTTGGAACGCTAATTTAGCAACGATATTATCTAACAGAGGAGTGGATTGGGGAGCGGCGGCGAACATGACAAAAGAAAGGAAGATTTCGCCAAGAGGGGGTCCAGTAAGAAAAGCCCCAGCTTCGACGTCCATAAGGGTAAAAGAGGCGAAGATTAAGTAAGTACAACATATGTGGTATCATTGGATTCCTCTTTCGATTACCTTTTCAAAAACGTAAAATAAGAAAGTAGACGTTTTTAAAAACGCTAGCTTCTATCCAAAAGAATGGGGGCGGAGGGGGGAGGGGGTACTTTAAAACCTCACTGTATATAGAAAGGATGCAAAAATAATTATACCTCAATGATATTTTATGTATGCGTCCGGAATATTCCAGGATGTTCTAATTAGAATATATGAGGATTAGTTAGCTAAGTGCCTAAGCTCCAGCTTCGGTTGACCATCTTTGGCCATAGAGGTATGCGAATTTAATATTTGGATTAATTATAAATAGAAGTAGTTCGCTATACCCTTGCGGCTTAGAGTAATTAAAATATTCTACTTACTATTGCATATTGTTTTAACAAATATAGTTCAGAAGTATTTGGTTTCATATGTGCTGCTTGATTAGATATGATTAACAACGTAGTAGATAAATATAACAATTACATTATTTCAATAGCAAACGTTTCTTTTAGAATGCTGGAATGTGCGTTGAAAATAAGAACAACAATCTAATCATTCATACTTAGTAAGAAAGCTTTTAACCAAAGTGTGTATTCTTTTAGACAACTTTCGAGTAAAACTTTAGGCGTCCATTCTCTTTGACGACCGCAAAGCACGAATTGCGTCTTTTACCTTAAGTAGAAATGTTCCCTTAATTATTATTCATCTCCAACCTTCCATGATAATTTTATCTAAACTACAAAGACTTACCAGTAAGGACGTAATTGCGTTCCGGCTGTCACCTTAATTTTTAATTTGCGCCTGCTTTCGCCTGAGTTACCGAAGTGGCTTGTTATTATTTTGTTATTATCATAACTTTTATTAGAACATCTTTCCTGTTCCACGTTGTCAAGTATAATCGTCTAATGAAATTAGAATAACGGTATAAGAAAACTCAATACCGTTAAAAATTGAAATTCAGAGAAAATTTAATTCATACAATTCTCAATTCTAAAGGTTTGCTTGAATTATCCTTACATTTTTAAGTTATTTCAGTAACTGTAATTGTTTCTGCTTAATAATGACCCTATTCTTTTATGAAAAGAAACTGTAGGGCCAATGATTTAATGCGTAAAAAATCCGGAACTATTCAAATCATTGTACGCAGGCTTCCGCGCTCGTCAATAACACTATACCCTAGGTTTCCGGGTTGGAATCGCGTCGTTGTCGTAGCGTCTGCCAACGTTTCGTCCACCCTTATGGGGTATCTTCAGTTGCTGTTGCTGTTGCTGCACACTGACTGGGACTATACATTCGGAGGGGTTTATATAGGACTTGTTTTGGGTCAATGGAGCGGAAAAGTTATTGATCAATGAAGCGTGGCGGTTGCTAGGAGGTTTAATCAGGTGGAATTTCCACGTGCGATGTAGTGGGTAACCATTTTCGCGATTTAAATTTTTCTCTACTATAATAGTGAGGGTGGCGGGATAAGATACGGGTAGAGTTAAATTGGATTTGGTGCCCAGTTTCTAGTCTATGCTCAGCCAGTGACCCGCAACAACCGCGTACAGTGCTCGTGCTCAGTAACATGTGTGCTGGCCGATCGCTTTGTTTCACCGATGTACACACTACCGCAGGAATATGGAATCTGGTTGACACCAGGGGTTTTTAGATGATCACGGGCTTTGATGGGAAAGTAGTCTGAGAGTTTGAAATTGGGTTTGAAGATGGCTTTTATGTTGTTCCTGGAGAGAATCTTGCTGATGCGATCGATGACACCTTGA
This sequence comes from Dynastes maya, assembly GCA_029619315.2. NCBI lineage: Eukaryota > Metazoa > Arthropoda > Insecta > Coleoptera > Scarabaeidae > Dynastes > Dynastes maya. The sequence continues at coordinate 48,290,665 of JAROYE020000002.1, forward strand.
ATGTAGGGTAGGAAGGAATTTAATATTGCCTATCCTAATTGTACCATTCAACCCTTTACTCGACACCGTGTTCCTTATATGGAAACGATCAATTTAGCGAATATGGAATATTCTGTAAGTGACGTGACCAAATATCTAGGAATGTGGAGAGATAGCACATAGGGAACACATACATCGAAAACCATCGAAAAGTGCCGAAGATTAAATAATATTTTTCGTACAGGTAGTTGTTTGGTGCAGACTGCATGCTTTTACACTTATATACAAAGCAATGATCAAATCGACATTGGATTATGGATGTATGCTATATGGTCCGGCATGCAAATCTCTTCTAAATCGTCTAGATGTGGTTAATAACAGCTCAATTCGAAATATGTCGTGGGGTTATGAACTTAACGCCTGCAGATGCAATGTATGTTGCAACAGAAGAACCTCCACTAACACTTAGAAGAAAATATTTTAGTGAAAAGTTAATTTTGAAAAATAGTGCTCATTAAAACCCTTACCAAAATACGTAACTCGTACTGGACGCACGTTTCGATAGCCAAGCTATCATCATCAGCAGTAAAACTGAATTAACAAATTAAGTAAAAAACTAACCTTATATAGCAAATAAATTATGCAATATGTAAATTTAAAATAAGCATAGTAATCCTTAATTATATCTTAATTATATATAAATGCAAATCTAAAGATAAGTAATAAATTATCCCTAAATTAAAATTAAAATGGCCAGGATGGCGTGAGTTATTAAAATCCTTGATTTTCAATTACAGCTGTAATTAACTAAACATGATGTAACAAAGGATAAAGGCTGGAATTTAATGGTCCTAAATCTGAATTCATTATAATTTTTGTAAATTTCCATGCCTTCATAACAATTTAATTGAACAATACTGTTTACGTTTTTTATTAACTTTATATTATCAACATTATGGTTATTTTCAGCGCTAGATTTATAAAACCTTCTGAATTTGAGATGAGCAAAATGTTCTTTGTATCTAATTTTGATTGATCTTTTTGTCTGCCCAATATACACTTGATCACAATCTTTACATGAAGTTTTGTAAATTCCTGATTTACCCATGTTATCTACTGGGTATTTGGAACTTCCTAAAGGCTTTCTAAGGTTATTGCTTGAAGAAAAAGCAATCTTGCGGTCAACTTTAGAAAAGATTTTTTGAAGACCTTTCGTGTAACTTGGATAAAAGGGTAATTTAACATATTTCTTATTATTACGGCCGTCAATGCGTTCTACCTCAACTGAATTAGTTAAAAATGAGTCATCGGAGTCTTTTAGCAAAGAAGAGATCGACTTATTAAACAAAGTTTTGAAATACAACCTGAAATTTAATAAGCCCCCGCTTGAAGAAATTATACTTGGCATAGAAAACGCGATCAGTAATTTTGATGATAACACAAAAAAAATTATTCGTACCGCTTGTAAAACTCAAATTTTAAAAAATATGCAAAAGAATGCACCTTATATTGCACGAAAAGATCAAATCATTGCTAGAAGACTAAAAAACAAAAAATGTTTTTATTTAAAATCCGACAAAGGTAACACTGTAGTCACTTAGACAAAGAGGATTATTTTAATCCAGTCAACACCACTTTGTCACAAAGTTCTTAGTTAAAATTATCAAAAAATCATTTGTCTAAAATGATTACAGAAACCGAAAAGACCATGTTAGAATGTAGGGTTGTCATTAGCGATAATTTTAGATTTAGACTAACGGTACCAAACCCAGTACTACCTAGGATGTATTGTTTACCTAAAATATACAAGTCCGGAAAGAGTATGAAACCCATTGATCGAACATCAACAGTCCAACTTACTTACTTTCCAAGTGGTTATCTGACAAATTGAACCAGTTTCCCGATTTGGCTATTAAAATTTCTTACGCGTTCATTGAAAAAACTAAGGGCATTGAGCTTACTGACAAAGAAATTTACAAAATTTCATGTAAAGATTGTGATCAGACAAAAAGATCAATCAAAATTAGGTACAATGCTGCTATATAAGGTTAGTTTTTCACTTAATTTGTTAATTCGTTTTACTGCTGATGATAGCTTGGCTATCGAAACGTGCGTCCAGTACGAGTTAAGTATTGTAGTAAGGGTTCTAGTGAACTGTTTCAGTGTTCCGGTGCCACAGGTTTAAGGTGCCCGATTAATAGAGCTCATGGAACAAAAATCATTACAAAATGTTCAAAATTAATAAATCCTCCACTTACATCAACCTTTATAAATACTGCCAAATTTGACCACAACATAAAAAAAATAAATCCCGATGGTATATATATACGGATTTCCTTCTAACTACCTAGGACATGTACCTGTTATATTGTTTCCAGATTTTACAAAAGATGTAATTTAAAGATACTGTACAGCCATACAATTCTCCAGTTTAAAGGATCCATACAAATCTTTACGGACGGTGCTGAAATGAGATGGGCACTGGTTGTTCAGTCCTTACATCGCAACTGCATTATAATGGAGTAGTAGTAGTAATATATTACAACCAAGCATAATAAATAATTTCTGCAATTTTTATTATATCAATTATGTATGGGCCAAAGGCCACCCATAAATTTATTTTAATGAGAAAGTAGACATTTTAGCTAAGAACGCATGTGCGGAGCATATTTCTGAAGAGTGCCTTATCCCACACACGGGTACTTTTGCAAAGTTGAAGCATGAGATGCATAGAGATTGGCAGGCATTATACACCAACTCCTATATAAACAAATTACAAATTATCATCTACTCTTCTCCAAAATCGGTGGACAACGATGACATAATAGAATCCATGTTAAAAAAAAATCCTAGCCTAAATTCTAAGAATTTCATTTAGTCATGGGAGGTTTCCGGCCCATCTACATAGAATTAATTTGGTTGAGAACGACACTTGTAGTTTTTGTCAGAAGGAGTCTGGAAACATTAATCATTTCTTTCTGGGATGCGAAGTGCACAAAAATGTAATTCATAAATTACTAGGTGATCTACTAAAATTGAATATGCAACTTCCACTCACACACCTAAGCAAACTGACAGAATTGACCCCCTCCGATTTCAATGAAACTTGGTATATTGGTAGACCATCAAAAAGTAAAGGACATGTATTTTTTTTATCGGCTATTATTCACCTTAAGGGGGAAGGGTGCGTCCGAAATTACCCCCAAAAACACATTTTTCATCATAACTCCGGAACCGCGCAAGCTATCGGGATGAATTAGAAACCAAAATGTTCTACTTCAAAGGGGCTTTCAAACAGGCCATAGATGAATGCCACCCCTTAGTGGTACAGGGGGAGAAGAAAAGTTTCACTGCTTTTTCACCACCCTGGCTATAATTTTCACCCTAGACAGATCGTAATTTTTTTCCGCAAACTACATTCAAAAATAAAAGTTATCCCTTTTTGCCTTTTTTTCCTCGGTTACATATAATAGAGGAAATATTTTTTATAAAGCGTGACCTCGCACCTACATATATTCCGTTATTATACCTATCTGATTGGTCTTCTGTTTACTATTTATGTGCATTTGGCATCTACTATGAACGATCTATTAGACAGTGATAAATTCTGTACTTTAGTTTATTTCTAGCAACGAGAAGTGACTTTATAAGTCGCGAAAAAATAAAAATAGAGAACTTGTGATTATATAATACAGTACGAAAATATATTAAAGTGCGTTATAATGTCAGTTAAATGCTGTCCATTTTTTTTTATAAATGACTGATTTACTGCCTATATTTTGGTTTTGTTTTCAGAATATTTCAGATACACGTATTCATATCCCTAAAATAACTTTGAAATTGTTCCAGAAGGAGTTGATATTAGTGTCAAAAAAATTACGTGTAACAAACAACAGAGAGTATCGGCACACTCCTCACCACACAAAATGTTATTAATTAATTCGGAACAGCTGTTTCAAAGGCTCACTGGGCCCCCATTTTCAACCGGGTTACCGAATAAATCTGAACGAAAAAACTAAAAACTCTTACTTTAATTCTACCATGCATGTCTATCCCTCCTCTCGAGGAAAAAGAAGGGTATATATGTACACATTTGTACATATATATACATTTGTACATATATACCCTTCTTTTTCCTCGAGAGGAGGGATAGACATGCATGGTAGAATTAAAGTAAAAGTTTTTAGTTTTTTCGTTCAGATTTATTCGGTAACCCGGTTGAAAATGGGGGCCCAGTGAGCCTTTGAAACAGCTGTTCCGAATTCATTAATAACATTTTGTGTGGTGAAGAGTGTGCCGATACTCTCTGTTGTTTGTCATACTACCCCACAGTCCTTGCTATCATTATTACGTGTATGTATATAAAGGTGAAACGGTCGAAAAAGGAACAGTGTCTAGATACATCAGCCAACATCTCAACGATATTAACTACTCTGATAGATAATCATTACCCACCGCAAAGTGTTGTAGCAAGTCCAGTTAATGGTGCTGAGCAGACGTTAGCAGATAAACTTTTCGATATAATTTGTGAGATGCGTTAATGATCTTGCTTTTGAAGTACAGCGAGGGAATAAACAAAGCGAATATTCCTAAGGTCCGAGCTCTGTTGAAAGACGCTCCGTACTTTTATTTGCCGGCCGATGCGAGCACGCTTCATGCATCAGTATAGTATCTGTTACATACATACGAACGAAGGCAATTTAATTTAAGGGAAGGTTTTAGCTGCATTTCAGCCGCTGTTGCATAGGTGGTCGTATTTATCGTGAAATAAATTTACTCGAACTCAGATATCCGTTAAGTGTTTGACTTTAGACAAAAATTTGTTAGGGTTATTGCGATATAGTCGTAATCAATATTTTTACGGAAACGCTATAAAAAAGTAATATTAATTGTTACATTAACTTTCTTCATTCCTTTTCTGAGCAATTTAGAGAAAAATTTTTCAAATAAAAAGTATTCGGAGATAAGTTCTCCACAACATAAAATTGTGCTCAAGAATATAGGATATCAAATTTCCGCTACAAACCATATAAGTTTAGTTTCTTAAATGGAATTTCTTGTATGACGCGTGTTCAAATAAAACAAAAACAAGTAAACTTTTCTTAACAATTTTATTTTTACATGAAAGCCTGTACCTTATTCTATTTTTCTACATAATTTCTGCCAATATTGAGGCATTTATCGTATCGTACAATCAGTTTTACAATCCCATCGTCATAGAAGTCTGCCGCGTGATTTAACAGCCATTGCACAACAGTCGTTTTGACCTCATCATCGTCGTCGTGGCGCTGACCACCCAGATGCTTCTTCAAATGCAGGAACAAGTGGTAGTCACTGGGCGCAAGATCGGGGCTGTATGGAGGGTGATCAAGTTGTTCCCAGTGAAAAGATGCGGGCATTGTCGTGAAGCAAAACGATTCCCTTATTCAACATGCCTCGCCGTTTGTTTTGGATTGCACAGCACAGTTTTTTTAAGGTCTCACAATACGTCATAGCATTTATTGTGTTACCGCGAGGTAAAAAATCAACAAGCAATACAGTACACATGATTTTCCGGGTTGAAATTGTTTGCTTGAATTTCACTTTCTCCAGCGTGGGCACAACTTTCGATACTGTCACAATTTCATAGAGAACACTTCTGGAAACTTGAGGAAACTCATCAGATAACGATAAAATTATGAGATTTGGTGAGATTGCAGAAAATCAAAAAATTAAAATAGGGCAATTTGAATTTGACGATGGGGAAAGGAAAATGGAAATCAAAGAAAAAAATAATGATTACAAATAAAATTTTCTATGCGAATAAGAAGCCATTAAAGAGTAATTTCCTTGGGAAAAAAGCGAAAATGAATATATATAAAACAATAATTCGACCATCGCTAATGTATGCTGCTGAAACACTTACTATAACAAAAAAACAGGAAGAATACCTAAGAATATTAGAAAGGAAAATTCTAAGGACAATATTGGGACTGATAAGAGTGGGCGAGACTGAATACCGACAAAGAATGAACCATGAAATACTACAGGAAATAGGCGAAGATGTGATAAGGAAAATAAAACAGCAAAGAGTAAAATGGCTGGGGCACATACGGAGATCAGAACTAGGCACAGTAGTATATTCTATATTAGAGTGGGAGCCAGGAGGAGGGAGAAGACGAGGAAGACCAAGATAAAAATGGTTACAGGAAGTGAAAGACCTCAATAGGGCTGGAATTAACAACTGGCGAGAAAAGACAAGGGACAGACAGCTGTGGAAAACCATAAGCAGAAGGATATAATATTTGGAAAGGGCACTGATCTACCCCGATAAACAGATATATATATATATAATCAATATATATATATATATATATATATATATATATATTGATTATTTACTTGCTTGTTGGTGTTGTGGTTGGTTAAGTCACAGCTTCTTTACTTACCTTTTGAAGTCAAGCTCATCCACTTATAATTCACTTATCGTCACAAAAAATAGCAGCTTATGACACGACTGATATCGTTTTGGATGAATTTTATCCTACATTCTGATGCTTTACGGCAAAGTTACTCCACTTTCTGTTTTCCCCCATAAGAGGTGAAATTTCCCCCTAATTTGGGTAAATTTTACTCCTTTAATGGGGGTAAAACTTCTCCAATTTTTTAGAGCGGAGTACTAAAGTTCGTAATATAAACTGCAGGAAAAACTTTAACATTAGTTTTATAAGTTCATAAGTGTAAAGTTACCACCGTCAAATTACGATGAGTTCTAATTACATGCAACAACTTGCTTAATTCAGCCTTCTCCAAGAAAACAGAAACTTCAAAATAAGTTCTATCTTTGAAATATATTTAAGTACAGCTAATACTTTGGAAAGCTCCTTTGGGAAACTTCTTAGACATTATATATGAAATCAAAAACGTGCGCTAAAACATGGCAAAGAAATTTTAAAATGGCGTTAGAAATACCTGCAAAATTGTAATAAAAAATAGAGTTTACACAAATTAACCAACCTTCTAGTCTACACATGTACGTACTTCGGTGAATACGCCAATTCAAAGTTTTTTAATTAAAATTCGCCAGAGCGTCGACAACCGGCAAATACTCAATTTGAATTTCGTTTGCGGTAAGTGTAGAAGAGAGACAGCGAGATCTATGCAGAACTCATAATGAACAGTCATAGTAGATGGAAGAAACGATATGATAAATTAAAAAAGATCATAGCTTTAAGCGCACACTAAGTGAACTTCCTGTAAATACTATCTAAGTAATTGTTGCAAGCCGCTTTGTTTTGGTATGGAATACAAAAATAATTCTTCAGCCTTAAAAAATTAATGAAAATTGTCTGTTCATGTTGAAATAAACTTCTTCTAATCGCCATGGAGTAAACTTATTACATTTTGTACTTTAACTCTGTTTTAGATGAAAAAAGATAATCTTCTACTCTAGTAAGAACTTTATTTTAGATGTTTACTTTTACATGTCTGCTTAACATTTACAAGGTGACCACGAGGAACACTTACATTAAAAAAAACCAAAACACTATCAATTTAACAAAAAAAATATATTCAATTTATGTTTGTTGGGATACGCCATTTGCTTTATGTAGCGAAAATGAGGTCAGGAAGGTGACGTCCGGCTTCCCTGATGCAATTTTCAATTCTGTTCTTGAAGATCCTCCACATTCGTTCCAGTGTCTCCTCTGTGATTAATTAAACCTCTCTACGAATTGCCGCCTTCAAGTCAATCAAATTACGGGGTTTATGTTGATAAACTTATATATTCACAATTCAGGTTCGTGGTAGGTTTTAGGGAACAAACACATGCGGTCGCACTGGCCCGTTTCGGTACACGATCAACGCGTAATGTCGCGGTATGCACGGATTGATTCCGTTTACACGTGTCACTGACACTTCACTATCACATACACCGGAGGAAAACGTTTTTTGAAAACCTCCTACACTTCCGTTGTGGCGTAGACGTCGATCGTCATGACGATGGCTTTGGTTATTCTGGTTCAGCAGCAACGGCAAAAATATGGCCGTGCTTTCCGGGGGGAGCCGTTGTGATGCCCGCGATGAGCGGGTTGTCATGCTGTCGTGTGGCTTTGAAAAACCTCTCCGCGCTCCGTGTCACGAACTCGGAGAGGTACTCGATTCCCGCTGTTCGATGCAGGTCGCGGATGCGCGTGCGGCGAACCGCACTGAGTATGAGTCGCAGACATTTATTCTGCATAACTTGTAGCTTGCGGATGTGGTGCTTCGCAGCTTGGCACCAGTAGGGGCTGCCGTAAGTCAATATTGGTCTAATAACGACCTTATAGAGGAGGATTTTGTTTTCTCTGTCTACATGCCTGCTTATTAACAGAAAGCGCATCTTCCGAAGGGCGGCAGCAGTTTTTATTAGATTGTTTTCAATGGCGCTTCTGAAAGAAAGCCCCTTCTCCAACGTTATCCCGAGATATTTGGTGACTTGTTCTACGTTCAGCGGCATGCGGGAGAACGTTGGATACCTGGGGATACGAACGGGATTTGTCCTTCGGGTAAATACCATAGTTTCCAGGCGGACAGGAATTTTTCGTAGTGAGGAATTTGATTCTGGAGCTTCTGTAGTGCAGTCAGCTGAGAGAATGAGCGAGCATATAGGGCAGTGTCATCGGCATGCATGGTTATTGATGTATATATTGAATAGCGCCGGACCCAGAACCGACTTCTGCGGTACACCCGCAGTGACGCTTATTGGCCTAGAACGATGCTGGTTAATCCTGACTGAGAACGTCCTGCTAGTCAGGTAACGTTTTTGATCAGTTTGTGTATGAGACCGTTAGTCCATACCCTGTCAAACGCTTTCTCAAGGTCCATAAGCATGAAAGCTGTGTGCTGGCGTTTGTTGAATGCGCTTATGGTGTCGGTAATTACCCGGGCCACCTAATGGCTTGTGGAGTGACCCGATCTAAAACCGAACTGCTCCGGGAGCAGTATGTTATTGTCAACGATATGATTCCTGAGCTGTTGGAAAATTATCTTTTCCAGAATTTTGGAGGTGGCAGACAGAAGAGAAATGGAGCGATAACTAGTGTGATTTTTTGGGTCTTTTGCTGGCTTTAAGATGGGAGAGCCCATTGCCGCTTTCCATTAAGAGGGAAAGTATTGTAGTTTGAGAGCTGCATTAAAGATATAAGTTAGTTGAACTATTGATTTGCGGGGTAAGTGTTTTAAGATATGGTTCTGGATGCCGTCTGCTCCTGGGGCTTTCAATGAGGGGGATTGGGATATGTTTCGTTTTACCTGTTTAGGCGAGGTAATACAATCATATGATTGTTCGGGGTGGAGCGGGTTCTGTAGGAACAATTCCTGTACACTACTCTGCACCAAACTCTCAGTTTCAGGCGAGGTATCCGGGATTCTGTGGTAGCTCTCGAAGGCGGCGGCTATCCTGTCGGCAATTTCCCGATCATGGAAACTTGGAGTGCCTCGCGTTGTATGTGTCGTTACGGTGTCGTATTATCAGCTGGCGAACACTCTACCCGGTCGACTCCTCACATCCCGCTCATTCAAAGCAAATTCCAGCGCCAGGTGATCAGAAGGAAGGATTTTGGTTGTAATGTCCGAAATGTTATGGATGTTAGCCGTAAGTACCAGATCAAGGGTGTTCGGCGATGTTCCATTGTGAGGGAAGTGTGTCGGTCCGTCAGGGTTGTGTAAGAGAATATTGTTCTCGGCCGCATACTTATTGATTGTGTTTCCATTGGCATTGTTGCGGTTACATCCCCAGGTGCCGTGCGTGGCGTTTAAATCCCCGACGAGAGCGAGTTTTCGTCCGAGGGAAAATAATAAGTCTAGTTCTTGCAGGGAGATTTTCTTCTGCGGACTGTTGTAGAACGCCACGACGACGGCTTGATCCGCAAACTGGATTGCAACCGCTTCAGTTCGCCGCAGGGCAATATTCTGGAGGGGGACACGTCTCTGTACGGCACATCTTCTCTTACTAGTGCGGCTACCCCACCGTGGACATTGTTTAACTGGAGGTGTTCAGTATGAAATCCCCTGATTTTCACCCTGTACTTGGCGGACCCACATTGATAATAAATTCACGGCAATAATTGTCCAAAATATGTTCCTTTTGGATATGCTCTTGCTCAATGTTAATTACGTGTTGGCAAATCCGAGACCACTCATCACTTGTAATGTCTGCAAATTTTTGCCTAGCCAGCCTTTCAACGTCGTCCATTTTGAAGGTGATGTTCCTTGATGCAATCCAATTTTTTGATAAAGCCCAAATTTTTTCAATTGAGTTCAGCTCAGGGTGGTATGGAGGCAAACGACATACTGAATGTCCGTGCTTTGGCAAAATAGCGTCAATACTATATTGGCAGTAGTGTGGTTTGTGCTGTTTAATTAGATTATATAGCACATTTTGTTGCTTCCAAAGGATAAAAAATACTATGTGCATTTAGCCACTCAGTCATTTGAGCTTTTCTAGCATTGAAGTTGGGATGCTTTTCCTCTAAAACGTTATGGTAGCTGGCATTATCTATGACTACAACGGAATGAGCAGGTAAATTAAGGATTAATTGCCTTTCTAACCAATGTGAATAGTTAATATAATTCATGTCGTCAGGATAATCTCCACTTTTTTGGCCCGTCTTAAAAATCAGCAATGCATTTTGCACAAAACCTGTCTCGCCACCTGAAAATATATGTATATTTAAATTAAGGATTAATCTATAAAGTACATATATTCACATACCAGCATGTCTTTTGCCTTTTGATATGGGGCATCTGATGCCACCACCTGTAGCATCAATCCATTCGTACGGGGTCGTATGTGTGGAATGAATGTATGTTTCATCTACATGGGTGTATTAAAATATTAATAAAACCAATAATACATAAATGTACAGATTACTAACCTGTATATATAATAGGGCGTTCCTCTAGTCTGAATCTTGTTATCGCTCTTATATAAGCACAACGCAGTTCACGTATTTCACTACGTTCTATAATAAGCCTACGTAGATTTCTTCCATCTAGACAAGAAATAGTGTTTTGTTAAAACCTAAACAAAGCTTATCGCAGATGTACGTACCGGAAGTTCAATTTTTTAATTAATTTTCGGAAGAATGTTTCCTTCCCCGTAAAATTGATGGAATCATATTTTATTTTAGTGTATATTGATTTAATGGTAGTCTCTTGTTTATCAGTAATGTGGAAATTGTAAATTATGCGACGAATAGCATGTTCACCAAAATCGTCGACAGTAGATTTTGGAGATTGCCTCACAATATGTTTTTTGGGAGAAGTAAAGCAAATGCTTTCTCCACTTTCTATTATGTGTCCTTCTTGCAAAATGCGCGCAACACTCCTTCTTGAAATGCCTGTTGCTTCTGCAACAGCATCCAAGAGTTCTGCAAAATTTCTAATTAGAGTTAATTCACAAACTTGTTTTTGTCTTACTTGGTGAATTCCGCTTTTTCAAATAATTGTATACATTCTACACAACTTCTCGATAATCCTGTGAAAGTGTCTTCCTCTTTCTGGGCAGTGACCCCGACGGCGTAGAGCTTTCAGAAATACTATAAAAACACAACATTAAAAGTATTGTTTAAGATAAAATTAAAAAAAAAATTTAAAATAACACAATAGATAACAGACAAAGAAGAAGATGAATTAATTTACGACGCTACCACTGTTTTCAGTTTGATCTGTACTATCTCCTCCTTTTCTAAATTATCTCTGTTTCACTCTTTGGCAAAAATTGGTTCGTGTGCTAATGCCAAGCGAAAATGCACCGATTTTAAACGTTTCTCTGGCTGTAACACTGTTTGTTCAACAACAATATTGTATTGTATGTAACCGCAGTAAGTAACTACAAATATTTAGGTTTTTTCACTACAGTATGTCACTCATTGCCATATTGCGTGTTGGTAACATATCTTGGTTGGTAATATATCTTTGTAATATATCTAAAACTTGAATTACAAAAGGATAGTTTATGTTGCGTTTATTGTAAGTTCTAGGTATGTGTTTGTTGCGAGAACCATCAATGAGGTGGATACTACCACAACATGTTAACTATAAATATATTGTATGCCTTATCACCACGCTTCTCTCAGTGTGGTATTTTTAGTGATAAACAAATTATAAGTGCCTAAACTTTACTTTGAAGGGATGGTAATAAATCACGACACCAATGTACTGAATAATCAGTAGGCATTAATAATAAGCTGTGACACTTATTTGCATTATAAGCTAACCTAACCGATACCACTTAAATTCAGTTTCTAATTCACATCCTACGTTCACATCTTATGGCGTTGTGGAATTCTTCCCACTGCAAATAGCTACAACGGTGTAAAAATTCAATATGGCTCCGATAAAAAATAAGAAAATGGATGAAAGCCAGAGAGAACCAAAACGTCATACAATAATATCACCTTTACGCAATGTGCGCCCCAAAAGTTCTACTTCACTCCTAAAAAATATTCTTTTCTTAGTATTTATTTTAACATTTGCTTCATTTAAACGTTTTAATTCTTCAAACAAACGGTGCCTACAACCATTGTAGTCCTTACCTGAGATAATTGTATCGTCTATATATTATGTTAAATATTTACATTGGAAAGCTCAGCTGTAACTTTAAAACGTATAGGGTATTCAGTATAGCTACCCGATAGATATGAAATTCCCTCTGGCGGGTAAAAGCTATTTTTCGAAAGCAACAATTTCCCCCCAGGCCCACTGGCCTTACAGTGGGGGTACTATAAAATTTATATAAGTCCAGATGACGACGATCTTGGTGGATCGAAGACGAAACTACTCTTCTTTTCATTCTCCTCATTTCGTAAATCTTCAAAATTAATGTAAAATTCTCCTACAACAAACAACAGGGCAAATTCAAAGGTATTTCTAATATTATTTCATATATTAAATATGCTTCGTTAAGGTATCTTCGTTTACGTCAGGAAGTTTTAGTATTTTAGGGTTGTCGTGAGAGTTTTCTAGCATAGAGTCGTCTAGTTTGAGTCATCTAGTAGCGTCACTACATTCATTCTCTCGTGCTACGTCTAAAAATAACTTGAAATTCATCACAAGATTACGTATAGATAGAAATCATCAAATTTGCTATACAGAGAAACAATCGCCATCGCGATTAAAATAAAGCAGAAAAGGGACGCCAACAAATTCACCAATCCTGGTTAAGCTTTCTTCGAGTTAATTAGTATTTTGGCTGCACTCCCAATTCAAAGTGCCCGATATTGAAATTAGAGAATAAACTCAAGGTAGAAGAGAAGGTTCGAGGTTAGAATAGGCAGATTTCCTGTGAATGTCATAAGAAACTTAAAGTTTATATGACATCTTCGTAAAATCAAAGTTAACATTGTATTTTTCAATTTGGCAACAATTTGGCGCTAAACGTGGGGCACTAAATTTGAAATGTTTTATCTCATGGAAATTGTTAAAAAAATTGTAATTTTGTAGATTGATTAAATTTTTAACTCTTTTGCGGGATTCGGGAGTATCTTTCATACTCTTTTGGCAATTTTTAATGAATTTCGATATCTGTAAATGGAAATTAACGAATACAAAAATTGATTGACTCGATTCAACGAAATATTCGACTCGTAATATCACGTAACAACACTGAGGTATTTGGATTAAAGTTGTTTTTCCAGGATGGATTTAAATGATCCAACAATTCTCAACCTAACGGAGGATTCTTGTAAGATTGTGTCTACTTCCGTATTTAGTTTTACATTATTTACTCTTACTTCACACATTGCAGAAAATGACCTTACTGATTTTTTAAGTACAAAATTTACAATGCTAATTGTGTTTATGCTTATCGTCGTATCTACTTTTTCCTCTTGTATGCTGTCATACGCTTCTTGCACTGTTTCGATTGATTTCGTTGCCTTGCACGTCCTTGCGATGTGATCTTTTCTTTTGTAATTGTAGCACTGGAATTCCTTAGGTGGACATGTCTTGGGGTTATGTTGTTTGTTACATCGAACACAAATTATCTTTTCTACCGCTGCACTATCTCGTTTACTGCTGTGGCTTCTACCTGGAAGGGGGACGTTATCTCTTCTGTGTCGTTCTTACTTGGAGCATATTTTCCATGCCTCATTTACACCTTCCACCTCTTCTAAACTTTTCAACTGCTGCTCGGTCAACTCCGTGCTCATAGCTATTTGACGGGCTCGATTGAAATTCTTTTTCTGAGGGTAATTTTATTTGTATTTTCTCAGACTTTAATCCACATACCAATCTGTCTCTTAATGCCTTATTTAAGAAACTACTAAACTCACCTAATTGGTTTCTCCTAATTTGTTTTTAACTTTGCGATAAATTGTACTACAGTTTCATTTATCATTTGTTCCGCTTTGTGAAATCTCAATCTGCGATAGTAGCCCTACATGGATTGAAATGGTTACTGAAATGGTTTTTGCCCTCTGGTTTTACTTTCCATATTTTCTTCACTTGTCTCTCATCTTTCATCCTAATCAAATGATCAAACCAGTCCAGTTTTTTTATATTTGATGGTTTCTATTGCAGACTTAACTCCCAGCTCTTTTCCTTTATCCCCATTGCACCGTTTTTTGTAACCTGCTTATTCTTCGGTGGTATTTCATCTCTAGCGCTTGTATTCTCTTCTCGTGTGCTTCTGCTAATACCCAGTTTTCGCTTCCATGTACCATAGTAGTATTGGTTGATATATTACTCTATATATTGCTACTTTCGTTCTTTTAGATAATAGTACATTCTATTTGCTCATTTTATTCTTGCATTTATTTGATCATCTAAATTTCTCCTACTGTTCATTTTTGTTCCCAGATATTTAAAGCTTCTAGCTTGTTTTATATCTTTTCCTCCTACGTTGATATCCATTTCTATGTTATCGTTACATATGACCACGCATTTTGCCTTTTCAGTATTTAATTTCGAACTGTATTACCAATGTTTCAGTCCTAATTTTTAGATATTTTTCCAACTTATTTCCAGAATTTTTGTATTGAAATTGTTGTATCTAATTAAAAATATTTCAATTTCTTTTGACATTCCTTTTTTGCTTTGTTGATTGCAAAGATGAATAGTAACGGGCTTAAAATACGTCCTTGTCTTACTCCTTCCTGATGTTTTAAAATTTTCCGAAAGTCTGTTCCCTGTTCTTATTTGATTTTTTGTATCACGGTATAAACTTTTAACTGCTTGTATAATTTCTGTGTTTACCTTTTTACTTTCCAAACTTTCCCAAATCTTCTCTCTACTTATAGTGTCAAAGGATTCTTGCATATCCAAGAAACACATATATTTGCTTTTGTCTAATTTCTTCTCTCGTACCGGTTAGATTGAAAAAGTATGATCTTACAAATGCTGTCTTTGATGGGACTACTTTTCCATCAAAGATCGCAATCATCTGGAAGCCCCTGGTGTCTACCAGATTCCACGTTCGTGCGGTAGTGTGTTATTCGTGTTACTGAGCTCGAGCATTGTTGTTGCATGTAGCCAGGTCCACACTGGCTGAGCATAGACTGGAGACTGGTCACCAAATCTAATTTAACTCGACCCGCATCTTGTCTCGCAATCCTTACTATTATAGTAGAAAAATCCGTGAATCAATAGAGATTTTCAAACATCCCAACAATTTAAATCGCGAAGATGGCTACTCCCTACTTCACACGTGGCAATTCTAACTGATTAAACCTCCTAGCAACCTCCACGCTTCATTGATGAGCATAATAGAGCATTTCCGTTCTATTAACCCAAAACAAGTCCTACATAAATCCCTCCGGAATGAATAATCCCCAGTCAGTGTGCAGTAACAGCCCTGAAGATGTCCCATAAATGTGTGGACGAAACGTCCACAAGAGCTACGACAACGATGCGGTTCCATCCCGGAAATTGTAATTTGTAGTTATTTTCCTAAACTCTTCCCATGATTTCCTCTGCTCGCCGAATAATTTGCTTTGCTATCTTTCTTCTTTCATTATATTTCTGGTCATTTCAATCATTCTTATCATTGAGATATCTTTTCCAAAGTTTTTCTTTTCTCGTACTTCTCTTTTGGTCTCTTCATTCCACCATGGTGTATTTTTTGTGCTTATTCTTACTGTCGTAGTCCCACAGACTATTTTAGCTGAGATCATTAGAATGTCTCTTAATTTTTTCCAACGTTCATTTAAGTTTTTACCATTTTTAGTGTTCCTTTAACCTTTCCTCTATTACATAAGGATTACAGGTTGTACTAGTTCGTTATGCCCACTAAGAATTGGAATGACGTTATTGAGCTACAGCGTAACCTTGATATGGTCACGATTGGTTTACTTCTTCCAAGTTGCTGATGAACAAATGCGTTATCGTTTCCCCCCATTACTGCCATGTGCCACGTAACCGATACACTCTATGATGTATTTTTCAGCGAAATTAATGATTTTTGAATTTATTTTTGCTTTCTATTTTCTCTTCAATAATTTTTTTATTACTGTACGTATTTTTATTTTGTATATTGTTGTCCTGTAACTGGAAACCGTTGGTCAACAAAAACTATTATTATTATTTCTTCTCTATATATTGTTTTATTTCCATTCATCAACTTACCTATTTTCCCTTTTGTATAAAGAACATATGAATAACGCTGAAATGTTTCTATCTTAAAATGTTAAAACGTTTCTGCAGTTATGAATGCGTTATCAGCAAATTGCAATTTTTCATTCTATACTCATATCTGCACATATAATGGTAAATTTACTTATGGGAGAAATTATTTCAGTGGTTCAGTAGATTCACCAATTTCAAATTTGTCAGAATACTTGGAGCTAATACTATTTACTAAATGTAAGCATTTGATACCTTACTGAATTAAATCAGAAATATTCAAGTTCAAGGTACGATAGATCTAATACAGAGCAAATAAATACATATGCAGGATACTATACTTACTAACCAGTAAGCGCCTAGTTAACCTCAGCTCACTATACCAAAGGAATGTTTGAGACGTCTGTATTTATTTTAAAAAAATATTATTACGCATTGCCAGCTGTCATAATTGTAATATCGTCGTTTCAGATCTTATTTGCATATCTTAGTAAGCACATTTTTAATTATAATCTGTTCCTTACCTCGGAAAATTAAGTCTTACAAGTTTTTTTACAACGCATGCTTTTTTCAACAGAGAACGTCGAGGCTTTCTTCTGACCCTTCGCAGGGAAGCTGACTCTGCTCTCTCATTAAACCTTTTACTTTTGCCATCCATTCACGATCTTATTTTCGTTCCAAATCTGCCCTTCACAAATCACTGCTCAATCGCGTTGATCTAATCTCTGTTTGGATTGCCCTGGGCACCTGAATGACAAAAAAAAAGAAAGAACGCGCCGAGTTCATTACTAAAAACGCAGTATTTTCACTTTCAATAGAAATAAAATTTAAAAGGTCAATTTGCAGTATCCTTCGGTACTGCAAGACATGCAGGTACCTAATGTGTTGTATGATCAATAGATTACAAACATTAAGCTTTTATTATCCTAGGTATGAAAAATTTGAGTCACATGTATACCGGCTAGTCGAAACGCTGTAGCATTGTAAGACGACGTGAGGAAGTCATCAAAAGAAAGGGTTATTCGAACTAATGAATTGATGTTTTTACTAATTTTTGAAAGACATTGTTAACTCTGTATACAGTGCGGTCCTATTAGAGAAAATAGGTCGATTTCTATTTTTTGTAAACCAACTTTTGCTGTAATCGGCAATTCAATTGCATTTCTGGTTTCACCGGAAGTAACGTCTACTTTATTTTTTAAATAGAACACCTTATATATGTTTACATTTTTGGAAACGCAATCGCTGGGTCAATTTTAATATCATGTAAATCTAAATTACCACCTTATTTGCCATGGTTGCGCAACAAATTGTACAATAATTTAAAACAGGTGTAACATGCAAACTCTTAGAAAATGCCACCAGAACATCCAGGATTTCAGAGTTGTACACGTCCGAGGACAACCATGTCTCGCTAAGAAATACCATATTAGCATCAATACATGAGGAGGCGGAGTAGATATTATCAAGTTTCGTACGCAATCCACGCACGTTCTGATAGTATAGTTGGAACGTCGTGTCATGTCTGTCAGGCTGATCTAGTTTCCCGCCCGATTTCTTGTCTGTACTATTTTAGGGACAGCACAAACGTACTTAATTGACAAACCGGTCTCTCCGGCTAATAAGCGATTATTGAGCTATTTGATGGTTAAATAGGGGTTAATGTGAAAATAGATGAAACATTCTATGTTGACAAAAATGCAGGAAAACAGGTAACAGTTGCGAAAATTGTAAAGTGGGAACAGAAAGTAAATATGCGAAATAAATCAAAATGGAAAGGAAAGAAAATGTACATATAAAATAATTTAACGCAAGAAGAATTAGAAATAAAAAGAGAAATTGGAAAATTCGCGGAAAAAGAAATACCGAAAGGTAAGGAAGTGAAAAAATATCAAGAAGTGATCATAAAGAATGAAACTTATGCATGGAACAAACAAAGCAAGAAAATACAAAAAAGAGAACTAAATGAAGAACCAAAAACTAACAAAAACAACGCAGAATGAAGATAAAATGGTAACGAGAGAAGCTATGAAAACGATATGATTATCGAATGACCATACAAATGGAACAAAGTAAGCAAAGAAAAATAAAATTATGAAAATAGGAACATGGGGTATACAAAGATTGTATGGAAAGATTGGAGGTGGCCAAATAAATGAAGGGCGCAAGAAGGCGAAATAAACAAACAAGATTTTAAATTTTTTTGTTCTGGAGACGGAAAACAAGGAATAAATGGAGTGGGGTTTATGTTAAAGGAAGACCCTTAAACAAAGTAATATATTTCCAACTTATAGGCGGAAGACTAGCTCATATAATAATCGAAGGGAAATTTGTCGTTATTGAATGTGTATGCGCCAACAGATGGGCGAAAAATATACGATGAAATAGAAAATGTAGTCGAAAAGTTCGGAAACTATGACACCTAGATTGTGATGTAGACTATAATGCCCAAGTAGGCAAGTAGCAATGGAAGTATACATAAAAGAAGCTACGGGAAAGTGCTCCCTGCACGAAGAAAGCATTGACAATGGAATTATGCTGTGCAACTTAAGCAACCCAAAACACAAAGCACTAAATACACAGACAAAGAAATTCACGGACATGGAGAATACTGGGTACTGTAATAAGGCGCGTTTCTCTGCTCGCGGCGACAGAATGTAATAAGGTGCCAAATTATATGTGATAGACTCGGTTCGCTCGTGCCATTTCTGGATGATAGACGGGAGATTGTCGCGCAAAGGATATGTGATGGTTTTACTTTTAGACAATCTTTTTAATCAATTTGATATGACTTAGTGATTCAGACGGGAATAAAATATACAACATTAACTTCCCATATTTTAAACACTAAGATCCCATACTTAGTGAACAGGGGAACTATATTACCAACTTCATAATATAGTCTGATTTTCTGTTGCAGGGATGTCGCTAGCTGTCACGTGATTTTCATCTGTCATATATCAGTTTTATACCATGTATTTTAAGTGGTTTAATTTGTATTAATTTTTTAAAACAAAGTTAATAGATACTTGCGGCTTTTAGTGATTAAGAAAAATTAAATTAATATCGGAATAATTGACACCGCGTGCATAGACGGCCTTAACCCAGGGGGTAGCGTTAAAAGTGCCAAAGGGTTTAATTAATCAGGAAAAGATGTGAGTACAATCACTTTATTTACACAACCTCATTAAACAAAATGAAATCCTCTGGTAAAGCAAAATAAAGTTCACATACAAATATATACACGAGTCAAATAGTTAATTGAAAATAAATTGCTCTATTTCTTAGTTACGGGTTCGGCAGAGTTTAAACGGGCCTTTAAACTTGATGTCGTGGTAAAACATTTATAAAATTCTCGGTAACGTACTTTGAATGAACCGACCGTCGAGACTTCGCGATAGATAGCTTACGCCACGCTATCACGAAATATCGACGCATACAATATCGACGGAATAATTTCGGTCGAAATTCCATAATAGATAGCCCAAGCCACGCTATTACGAAATGTCGACGTTATTTTTGTCCAACCTTCGTGAGACGCAGCCAGCGTCCGCGGAGAGGCGAAGTCTGGGCAGTAGGAGCTCTCGCAGTGCAAATCCAGCAGAGAGGTTGTTCCTTCGCAACGTGAGCCAGCAGGGAGAAAAATGTTCGCGGATTCGGACGCCTTTTATAGCGAAGTTTACTCGTTTTTGTTTATTTACGTAGTGTGACTGTGCATGTAAACGGTGCGCGTTCATCCGGATTCCGTAACTATCGTGCTTACGCAAAATGCGCTAACGTACCTCATAAGTAGTAATATTCATAGAGTATACTGGAGGACAAAATAAGTGATTTTAAACAATAATTAAAAGAAATGTGAATTTACAACTTATAACAAAGATTTAAAGACTAAATGATACAGGTAAAAATTGAGATAACAATTTTTCTCGTTCTTGCCAAAATAAAAGTCTTTTTTTTTGCGAACCGGGATGGTTCGTCACAATACATCCAAAAGAAGTCAAATATACCATATATTATTATCAAAAAAAATAAAGCCAGCTTCGTTCAAGACGTCAGAAGCAAAAATTGATGGCAGATAAGGTAGATAAGAGTATAAACAAACGACGAATTTAATGGAAGTGGAGAGTGAACAACAGGTCAAGTGGGAAGTTAACGGAAGACTGGAAAACGGAAATGGTAGCTTAAATTAAAAATGGGAAAAACTGAAAAAGTAGTGCAGGATACTACAATAGACACAATTGGATTTGAAATGTCAAAATACAAAAACGAGTGGTTTGATGAAAAATATGAAAAAACAAGTCAGCAGAAAAATGAAGTATAAAAGAGGTGGATACGAATAGGAAACGAAATAGACTGTTAGTAGGTCCATGTACAAAGAGTACTATGTAAGTACAAACAGGCGTCGGTAGAACGCAAATATGTCGATCGGCTAATAGAAAAATATGACTGTCCATGACAGACTTAATTTTTACTTTAATTGTGTATGGAAAATATCCAATCACAAGCCAAATTTTTAACGATCTTCGTGAATAATTCTAACATTAAAAGCATCTACCCTAGCTAGGTACGAGTCCTAAAGTATAGAAGTATTATAAATTCATCTCTTCTGAATACAATACTGACACTTTTTAAAGTTAAACATCGTAACAGCCTATATTTTAACGCGAGAAACGGATAGACGCGAGGGAATACCGGAAAACAGGTGGAAAGGTATTAGAATTGACTTGGGAGTATTATATGTGTAACCCAGCGTGGTAATCGAGAACCATATTGTAGTGTGATATATTGTAACAGGAGAAAATCAACATATTCGATACTGTCGTGATGGAAGGGTTAGTTGTACTTGATACGATGTAGTGTAATAGGGGAGAACTTATATTGCAGAAAAACTAGATTATGTTAAATATTCATTGAAATATCTAAAAAACCATAAAAAGTCTACAGGAAACAAAATTATGTGTGTACTGTGAGACATGTATTAGTGCACCCTGGGACACAGAAAAAGAAAATGTATTTGACAACATAAGACATATCGACAGTAAAAAACATTTCCTTGCGTCTTCTGTCTGTCCCTCCAGCTAGCTATCATAGGGCTTGACAACTTCATTATAACCTTTGAGCTTTCTAATTTATTTCTTCAATTACTTTATGGAGGATGTACATACCTATTTCTCGTGTTTTTTACAATTAAGGATTTGGATATCTACTTCGACACAATCCTTACATCTTCTGTACACAGGGCCAGTGTCCTATCTTCTGCTACTAAAATGCTAGGATTCTTGGTAAGAAACTTTTCTTCGTTTGATATAAATACAATTAAATTACTGTACTTTATATATCTAAGATTTAGGTTACAGTGCGGATCTTTAATGTGGAATTCTCAATATGCCATCCAAAAATTATCTATCGAAAACGTACAGAGAAGGTTTCTGAAGTATCTGCTTTTTAAGGAAGAAGGCAGTTACCCTTGCGAACATCAAGTATTGCTACAAAAATTCAATGTTCTTTCACTCGAGGCGAGACGACAACTACACCTTTTAAAATACCTGTACAATTTTGTTCACAATAAAATTAACTCCCCACGTTTGTTGGTTTAACTTCAATTTTTTGTTCCACTGTTTTCAACCAGGCAGTCTTCTAGTTTTCGTACACCGCTCGCTCGTCTGAATGCATCACTGAATTCCCCAGTTGTTTCCACGTGTCGCATTTAATGCAACATTATCACATGGCGATATTAATTTTACTACATTTGTCCACATACTTTCTTTCGCAACCGTCTCGTTGACATGATGTACCGCTGCGGGTTTCATCTAGGGACCATATCCACTCCCCTCCCTCCTCCTCGACTTTGTTCACTTTTGTTATTATTATCATTATTATTAATTAGTATAGAGTTTGGTCAATGGGGATGAATTTATTCCTCTCCTACTTTCTTGAGGTACTCTAAATTCTCCTTTTTTGTATGACTTTTGCCTCATAATATTTGCCAGCTTTCTTACTAGCTAGACGGTCCAATATGAAATCATTAGCACTTAACTCCTGGTTTTCTAATTCTTCTAGGATCCCCAACTCTTTACCTCCTAAACTATCATCTGATTCACCATTCTGTTTAATTTCTTCTTTAGAACTACTGCTTACAATGTGTCTTTTCGTTTTCTGTATCTTTTGTGCATTGCTTCCGCATTTTTTTTTCTGACTGTAATTTCAGTTTTTTCTGGAGTATCCGTTAATATTTTGCACCTATTCGGTTTCCTACCGCCACGAATAGAATTTTTCCTCGACGTTGCTTCTGATAAAGGCCTTATCTCCTCAGCACAACTATTGAAGTAACAGGCACATTTACATTCGATGTAGAATGGGATAAAAGTAAACTTGGACGATACGTAGTAAACTGTACGAAAGTGAACTTTGTTTATAAAAGATATTTTGCCCGTATGCATAAATGCTGTTTCTTAAGGAAAAAAGTCCTCATTTTAAGCAAACATAGAGAAACGTTAAATTTATAAAGGGGTGTTAAATAAAAAAAAATGATTAAAGGCCTATACATACATATATGCCTTTGATATCCTATCGGCTTGTTTTAGCTTACACAGTTCGAAATTTTTTAGCTATCCTTTATATAATGTTGTATATGTGAGTTATACAGAGTGTTTCGTTAATAATTGTCCATGCAGTAACTAAAGAATCCTTGACTCAAAATATGATGATTTATCCTAGAACACTTATATAAACTATTCGTCCTAACGGAGATACAGGGTGTTTTATTTAAAAATGTAAAAATGGTTTTAGCCCACTGTTACGATTCTAATATTTTTAGTCAATACTTGGCAAAAAGGGTATACATGTTAAGGCACTTTGAATTACGGTAGAAGATAGTTTCTCCTTATTACCAGAGGCAATATATTATAATCGCAAGAATTGAGAAGATCAAAATTGAGAAATTATCATTAAAACAATTGATATTGCTAGAATCTGATCTATTGATATAGGTGTAGTAGGCTGATAAGTTATAATTGTCAGACAGTTAATTTTGATTGAAAGGTGTAAGATTCGTTACTGTTAAAATAGCTTTTTTGTGAAAATCTACGTCATAATGGTTTTTCAAATGCAGACATGACAGAATTAAGAAATGTGATGAAGTCAGCGGAAGCTACTTTGAAAATTTATTATAATAATTGTTGATTATTTTTATTTTGTGTTACAAATAGTTCAAACACATTTTTTCGAAACCTAAATACGTTTATCTTTAATCGTTTTACTCTACTTGAATTTTTAAGTGAAACACCCTGTATAACGGTTGGGAGGAATATTTTACCTAAGTGTTTTAGATTAAATCGTCATATTTTGAGTCAAGGATTCTCCAGTTACTATATGGACAATTATTAATGAAACATCCTGTACAATACCCCGTTTCTTTATTCACTTCTCATGGGACTAAGGGTAGGATATTCCTGAGTAGGGATAAAATATAGCCAGTTCTGTCTCCTAAAGGATGTGTTTTATTGTAAATTTCTATTTTTACTTCAAGCAACTTTAAATTATATAAGAAGCAAATTATAAATGAATTTGAGTAAATGTTCTTTATAATATAAATATAAATCAATGACTATAGGAAATTTTTGAATATGGAAATTATTTTCAAAATATGTAGATAGAGAAGATTGCATAAAATTCTGGAAATATCATTCACGAATCAAAAGTTCGATGTCTAATATGAATCGTTATTGACATCGGAATATATTACTCAATATAGAGTCATATGTGCTTAGTAGTATTTTTCAATTAATTTATTTGAGAAGAGAACGAAAATAATGCATAAGCTATATATTGAAACAATATGACAAAAAGAAGGTGCTGCAAGGTTCTTTTCTTTAAAATCCTCACGCAAGTGGCAGTTGTACGAATTCGAATGTTTTTTCATAAGTACAGGTGAAATAGCGTTTCGGAATAATACATAATTCTTCTCGTCATTATTATTTCAGAATGATTTTTATTTTACGCGAAATCTAACACAAAATCTGTGATTGATTTAAAAGTAAAATCCCTTTTATAAAATTGGCTGACGAATGAACATATTTTTTATTCTCCTTGTCTGTTATTTATAGCAACTAAACTGTTGATTCATCAGTTTAGTTGCGCATTCATCGTTATCAATGATGAATGCGCATAAGGTTCAACATCGCTTGCAATCTGTCTGCCGATACTACCTCGTCTTTAGCCAATCGTCCAAGTTTACTTTTGTCTCATTGTACCACTTCACCTTGAGGTGATCTTATCGGTGTAGAGGGCTCACTCGTTTCTGAAGGAGCAAAGTTTCTATTCAATGATAGTTCAATGAGTGGTCTATCCGTTACATAACAACTTAAAAATTCATGATTAGCAAAAATATGGCGGATATATATAATATAATATAATATAATATAATATAATATAATATAATATAATATAATATAATATAACATAATATAACATAATATAATATAATATAATATAATATAATATAATATAATATTATAGAAAAATTAATTATTTTAAATTGATTACTTACATTTTTCAGTTTGTAGGTCCGGGAGTGACCATAGATACTCTTTCGCCAATTTAAATACAAATTAACATCGAATATTTACGTTTTACAGGAATTAAATTTGAAAAGAGAAAACTAACCTCAAATTGTAATGCTTCAATATAAACTCTATGTTTATATGTTACATACACGAACATATTTCATAAATCCGCTGCTTATAACTAGAGAGCGGAATTATATACATCGGAAATCGACAAAATATGCGCATATATATATAGACAAATTCTTCGAAATATGCACAATTTTTGCTAAATATGCAGTTTTATGCACATATGCTTCTGATACCGATTAACTTCTAACTCATAACGAAGCATTTTACAAATGTTTATTGTTCTTACATTATTCCCACTTACATTTTAAAATCACAATTATACAAACACATACGTACTTAAAATTTGCTAAAATACATACTTAGACACTACATATTTTTATTATTAAAACAATTTACGATTAAATACTTTTCTAAATTTTCTAATGAAAAATTATGTCGCCTATCTGTGAGAATACATTTATATATCGAAAAACTTCTTTCAACATTAACGGAAGTTATTGGTGCGTACTTTAATGCATTCATAATCTCAGGACTTAATTCTATACTTGTTTCTGTTTCATCCATTTTTAATTCACCAGTTAAAATCAAACCGATTTTTGCTAAACTTTTGTATCCTACATTTTTATTAATTATTTCTTTGACTTATTGAGTTTGCTATTCTACGCGGAATATTTGAAACACTATTTTCTAAATCATTGATTAATTTAACTGATTCAGTTAGTGGCAGCGATTCTTTTTCAAGTTTTGTTATTGTCAAAGAAACAAATTCATAATTGGCTTTAATAAATATCAATTCATTAGGCAAAGAAGAGTTTTTCAAAATTTCTTGACATTTTGCAATAGAATTGCAGTTCTCAGTAGAGAATTCTGAAATAATGTTTTTGGTCTCTAGATAATGGTTTGCATAAAATATTACGGCATTTGGCCAAGTACCCCATCGGGTAATGACGGGTTTTCTTTATAAATCTGAACTCTCAATGGTGACTTTAAGAAAATTTTCTTAACGTTACTGATTAATGTATTAACTGCTGGAAATTCCTGCCGAATTTCCTCAGCCACCCTATTTCATCCATGAGGCAAACAAGTAACATGTATTAAATTAGGATAATCATATATGCCGCTGCATCGGACAACATGACTAAAATTTTTCCTGTGGGAACAACATCGGGAAGAAAAAAATTCGTGAAACTTTCATAAACAAATCTTAATATTGTGAAATGGTTTGTTTTTTCTAATTGTTTACAAGCAATTAAATACGATCTACCAGGCTGTTTATTATTTAGATGACCAATTAATAAATTTGCTATATAGCGGTCACAGGAATCTTCGTCGTTTCATCAATGGTAAAATATATGTACTCGTTTTTAACAATTTCCCTAATGCTATTGATCGTTTCAGAATAAATATCGGTTACGTAACATTTTCTGAGCAATAGGGATACTCTTTTGGCAGTACTTTTCTAAAAATTGCCGAAAACACGGATTTTGCAGCTTTTTGAGCGGTATATTGGCAGTAACCATCGCTTTGCACAAATCTGCGTTAAATATTTGTTGCTCACTTTGTTTTGAGGGTCCGGCAAAAGATTGTGTCAAAGGCACTTGGCTAAGTTTTGAAACTTGAAGTTTCCGATAGTTTCTTTTATGCATTTCAGTTGCAACATGTTGGGTGACTTGAAATTTGCGTTCACATGGTGCCTTTAAAGAAAAAAAATATCACCAAAAACTTACAAGAAAATCGTATATGGCTGTATAATTCTAAATACTAGTGTATTATTCACAAAACAAAACATCGTTTTCCCACATGCTTTGCAGAAAACTCTTGCATCCGTTAGAATAAGTTCAGGAACATTTTTGATCCACGAAACAATTAAACTTGTACTCGCTTTTGGCATTTTTCACAACTACACCAATCTACTTCAACGTCTGGTTATACAATGAATAAGAAACATTTATAATATATATATATATGAATATATATATATATATATATATATATATATATATGAAAAAATTACTAAAATATGCGCAATATGCAATAATTAATCTACGTCAGTCAATTCGAAAAGTTGTTATTCGCATATATATTGAAGCATTTGCTTGTCATATAAAAAATATGGGATACGCAAATTGCATACATTCCGCTCTCTACTTATATAGTTACTGCAATGATGGTAGTCCGTGTAGAAATGTTGAAAGCAAAGTAAGCTTACATTATGCACAACGATTAAATGCGGGCTTAACACAAATACCGCATTTTAGTGTAGTTTGTGTATCCTTCGGGAAGCAGAATCTTACAGGATTTTCAAAATGCGGTCACCGTTCGGTGATGTATTTAAATAGATTGAAGAACCTTGTCGATGAGAATTAATTATGAGCTAAAGATTGTAATTGAATAATACTGCTTCTTTGGTGTAGAATTATATCGTAACCCATAAGGAGCACGCAATCTGAAAATGTTCTCACATTTTTCCGTATTCTAAAATCGTAAACGCCTAAAGGTTGTACCATTGAAGTGGTCTTCTTTGGAATTGTTAAAGCATTTACTTTTTTGTTCGTTGGAACAGTAGTTCTACAAATTAGCGTTCCATACACTTATTTATCTCTATTGAATTTGATTACGCGTTTCAATAGTATCTCATAGGGATCATAGATCCAGCACGTGAGCGATATCAGATCCAATACGTTTAAGAATATATAGTAGAAAAGTTTTTATCGCAACTTGAATTATATGGTGATCAAAGATATTTTAGCACATCCCTTATGAATTTTTTTTGCACAAATAAGAATATTTTGTGGCAGATGTAAGTTAACCATGTCTCAAGGAACGCCCTTCACTGTATCTTAAGGTACACAAACATGTGTTGCGTGATATTTTTAGGTCATGCCGATGGGTAAAATGAAAATTGCTTAAAGATATTTACTTAATCATAGCACATACTGGGAAATCTTAAATTACATAGCGTACACAAATAGATGTTAATAATAAACAAATAGATGTTAATAATAATTTACTATTGCTCACTTGTAACACGAAACATTAGCTAACACATTCAATCATCGAACTAAGGCAAGCGTAGTATGTGTGCTGTCAGCTGGCAGCTTTACTATTAATTATTGGTAGTTGGGACGCTAAACAACTTCAAAAAGAGCAATGTTTTATGGTAGACTGTGTCCTAAGGTAGCACCTTCCCCCTACAGTATCTTGCGGAGGACTTTTTTTGCAAAGAAGAATTATGAATGGTTGAGTGTGAAAACCGTTAGATTGAAAATCTTAATAGAAACAAGACACACTTAAAATTCTGAGTGCATCAATGCCAAAAAGTGACAAAGGAAGTTATTGTGTTAGAATAGATATAATACTTTACGTAGAAATATAATTGTTGTATTAAGCTGGTGAAGTTTAAGGAACTGCTTATTTTTAGATCTAATTTAGTTTTATTAGGTAATGAAGATCTGTTTGCGACGTTTAACGTAACACTATTTACGGATCCGTTGTAATAATAACGTTTTTATTAGAAAATATCAACCACTTTGGTTCAATATTACACTAATATTCTATTTTACACCAACAGCAAAAGACCATCTTAGTCTCTACGTCTAATACGTGTTGATTAATCTCTATATTGCAGAAAAATCTTTATTGCTAATACGCGAACACGCTCTTTTAATGATGCTATTACTTTAGTCGTTCCGGCAAGCAATTTTACTCTTTGTCGCAGTAGTTATGAACTTGATGGATTATTAATATTATTAAAATCAATTTCCTTATTTTTCATCAAATTCTGTAGACGTTAGCATGGTGCTAGAGTTTTGGAAATACTGTTGATACTCCAAAAGCTCTGAAATATTATATCCTTTTCACAACCGCTTGTAACTTTACAGAGAGCTACAAAGTTGTTGTGTTGCAAAATGGGAAGATTGAGGTTGTTGATAGAAAGGTATGTTTACAAAGCTTATCGAATCACTATTAGAAGTATAAAGTAAATGTTTATGAAATATTAGATATACTTCATCATCATAGGGAAATGAAATAAATGCTAGAGGAATCATGAATAGCAAAGACACTTTTCTATATTGCACCACTACCGATAATTCCTTCTGTATGTAGTAAAAAGTTGTTGCATATACCACACCATAACCACATGTGTGTATAAATAATTTTATATGTGGGACTAAGTGATTTTGTGCATTAAATACGATAAACTAACAAAATAGGTCAAAAATCTGTAAAGACTGGATTATTTCATATATTTTACGAGCTGAAACTTGTTACTCTAATTCTTTAACGTCTGCCATAATCTTTGTTTGGGCTACTTCGTTTCAACATCCGTACTCTATCGCACAGTGGAAATAATGAACTGATAATGAACTAATGAAATATGCATAGGGAAATCCGGTACGATATACTGCGTTAGTAAGTTCCGTAATAAAGTCAGCCGCTGAAATATATGGACGGTGTTGCAACGTTTGCCCGCTATGAAAGTATAAGGTGGGGAGCGCGCGATGCCAATCAAGGAAGCTCTAGCACAAGTGACAACGCACAGATTCAATATAATATAACGTGGGTCGTCACACAACGTTAAAAGAGCGCTAGAGAGCCATTTTTTACTATAGAACTAAATAGTTAGCAGAGAATAGCGAAGGTATTAACTAAAAGCGCATCCATGATTTAATACATCATCGAGCGATATAATCGCGAAAATCGAATGTAGAAAGAGTGTCAAATTTCTTTTAATGAACATGACGAACGATGGATTATGAGACAATCAAGAAAAAGCGCATTGTTAGGTGCCTCAAACTAGACACTAAAAGTGGAGCATGTTTTAGGCAAAAGTATAAGTATAACATATATATATATAGTATCGGAGGAAGCTGGAAAAATAACAATAATCGTTTGCAATCTGCATTAGAGTATCAAAATCAAACTTTTGACTTGTAGAAAACAGTTTTACTTGGAATTCATTGTCTTTTCTCGAAAATTACCTTTAACCCACGCAGTAGGTGGACACACTGTATATATTTTTCTTAGACCTGTCGTAAATTCGTAAGTATCAACGTGATACTCTCTGTATAGTTTAAATAAATGAATTAAAAGGAAATAAAGTGTTAAATGTGTGTTTAAATGATAAAAAATTAACCTTTTCACTTTTACATTTTACGTGCTCGCTAAATATTAATGATCTGCATATATCAATCCCGCATCCTTTCAAATGACCCGCTATATTGAAAATTACTTACTTTTACAATACTTTTTACTACTACATTCACAAATTACTGTACTCTTAAATAGAACACATTTATACAACTGTTCGAGCTAAAAAGCCTTCATTGTCTTAGCGTCCTTTCCCTCATCTGTTACCGATGGCATTTGTAATATTTTAACAAAGGATAGCTTTATGACACCTTTCTTATTTTAAAAGTATTTATCGTTCTTAAACGTTGATTGTTTTTCTATTGGGTGTTTAAGTCTGAGTAGAAAGGAAACACTTTCTTCTGTTCCTTTTGGTTTGTTCTATTGCTACATTATATTACCAACCTTATCAAGTAAGGTCTTATCAGCTTCTTTTTGTTTGTTCATTAGTAGTAAATCTTTTCTTATACACATCTTTACTTTTTCTCTTTTTTTTTCATTATTTGTAGTTTTACTACGTTTAATTTATACATGTCAGTAAGATCATGTCAACTGGTGCGTAGGCTTCCGCGGGCGTCAATAACATTATACTATGGGTTCCGCGTTTGTTAAGAGTTATTTGTTCTTTATCCTTTTTACTTAGATGTAGAGATAATCACGTTACCCTAAATTTCTTATTACCAAACATCATATTGCTTCCCCCTTCTGCCAACCAGATTTTTCGTCGCGCAAGTTTCGCATTGGTCCGGGAACGAATTAAGCAAACTAGACGTGATCTGAACTCCGTTTCTATCAAACTTTTTCACTTATACTTACCCCTCATCGCATCATTTATTATCAAGTCGAAGAAACCCCATTCACTTTCTACCGCACGACAAACCCGAAAATTCGCTTCCATTATCCCTAAACCACGCAAGAATCCTAGAGTCATGTTACGCATCATAAACCATTTCAGTCGACCTCTATCTTCTGATGAGGTTGCTGTACTCTCCAAAGGTCCATACCTTGTCCCTACGCCTAAACTTATCCCTACTGAAGACATCATTACTGGCATAGAGTTTGCCCTTGTTGGTCTGACTGAAACCGCTGATCCCATTCGCTTTGAAACATCCAAAATCCTCGCGCGCGCCAAACCTCCGAAATCAAACCTTCCTAAGTTAGGAACCCTGGCCTTAGGAAACCTGAAATCCGACCCTAAAATTGCTGTACTAAAAGCTGATAAGGGAAATGCTACGGTAATCCTGGACAGTGAAGAGTATGAGCAAAAAGTTCTTTCTTTACTGCAAGTCGGCACCTATCAACTTCTTAAATGTGATCCTACTTCCCGAATTGAGCGTTCTATCATTAACTCCATTAAAACATCATCTATCCCTTCCGATACCCAGAAGTCACTTCTCCCTAGCGATTCTTTAGCCCCTATGTTATAGTCTCCTTGAAATTCATGAACCCAGTATCCCCTTACGTCCTATTGTCAGCACTCAGTAGCCCTACCTACAAATTATCGAAGTACCATTCTAACCTTCTAAAACTTTAGCGACCCTTTTATCCAAAATTCCCAACATTTCGTCCAACGACTGAAAGAGTTGACAGTAGATCCTAGTGATTTACTTGTCAGCTTTGATGTCGAATCCCTATTCACCAAAGTTCCCATATCCGATACAGTGTCTATTATTAGAGAGTTCCTCATCTCCAGTGACCAACCGGATGATCTAGCTGACTTGGTTAGAACTTGTCTTTCTTCTTCCTATTTCCAGTTTCGTGGTAAATACGTGCAGGTCTCAGGTGCAGCTATGGGATTTCCTCTGTCTCCTGTCGTCTCCAACATTTTTATGGAAGCGTTCGAACAATAAGCCCCATTATCTTAGAATTTTAAGCCAAAGTGTTGGTATAGGTACGTTGATGATACCTTTGCCATTTGGCCTCATGCACACGAATCTTTAAACAATTTCCTATCGTTTCTGAATTCCCAACATGATTCCATATGCTTCACCATGGAGATCGAATCGGACGGTTGCCTTCCTTTCTCGTATACCGGCGTCCTGACGGTGCGCTGGCACATTCCGCTTACCGAAAATCCACGCACACGGATCAATATCTCAATGGCTTCTCACACCATCATTCAGCACGAAAACGCAATGTTATCAATTCTCGTATTCAGAGGGCCATTTCCTTATCTTAACCCAATTCGCTTCGTCAAGAACTGAACCACATTACTGAAACTCTGATCCGCAATAATTATTCTAGGAAAGACATTCAAACTACCATTAACCGCTATACCAACCCTTCTTCACAGCAAGTGCCCTCATCTAACCCTAATTTCCGTAAGCAAGCGTATCTACCCTACATTCATGGTGTCACCGGTCGCATCAGCGAGATTCTCTATAGGAACAACATAAAAACCATCTTCAAACCCAATTTCAAGCTCTCAGACTACTTGCCCATCAAAGACCGCAATCATCTGGAAGCCTCTGGTGTCTAGCAGATTCCATGTTCGTGCGGTAGCGTTTACATCGGTGAGACAAAACAGTGAACACGAGCGTTGTACGCGGTTGTTGCGTGTAGCCGGGTCCGCGCTGGCTGAGCACGGACTGGAAACTGGTCACCAAATCCAATTTAACTCTACCCGCATTTTATCTGGCAATCCTCACTATTATAGCAGAAAAATCCGTGAATCAATAGAGATTTTCAAACATCCCAACAATTTAAATCGCGAAATGGTAATCCCAACTTTTCAAACCTTCTAGCAACCGCCACGCTTCATTGATCTATAACATTTCCGCTCTGTTGACCCGAAACAAGCCATATATAAACTCTTTCGGAATAAATAGTCCCCAGCCAGTGTGGAGCAGCAGTCCTGAAGATGTCCCATTAGAGTGCGGACGAGACGTCGGCAAAAGCTACGGCAACGACGCGGTTCCAACCCGGAAACCAAGAGTATAAGATCATGTCATGTTATGTCCGTTCACTATATCACACATTTGTCGTTTATGATTTATATGTATTTAGATCGATTATTTTAATAGTATCTTAACATGATCTTATTGACACGTATTAATTAAAACAAACAAAAAGAAGCTATCAAGACCTTGTTTGATAAAGTTAGCAACGTAACCAACGAAACAGAATTCCTTTCTACTCAGACCTAAACACCCAATAGAAAAACAATCAACGTTCAAGGAATAAATTAAGGTTAAAGAAACAAGAAATAAAGTTATTCTTAAAAGAAAATGACTTTTATATAACTTAATTTACATAGATAATTTCGGAGTTAAAGGTTTTACTCCAGATTTCAGTATTCTGCTAGGGTATGCTATCTGTCGTTAACGTGAACTGTTATCGCTTATATGGACTGTCGACATTAGAGAAAAAGTTTTCAAATAAGAAATATTCAGAGACAAGTGAATTATAATGAAGTATACGGGTGCTCAGTATCCGCAATGCATAATATAAGCTTGGATTTTTAAATGGAACGCCTTGCACATTATTCCGCTTGTGGATGTCACTCTTCAATTCAAGCCAACCTTCATCAATATTCCATATCTGAGATTTTTACGAAATGTCGCTGCTTTTTTAAAGGCCAATATCTTAAATACCCTACAGGCTAAAGCGGTAATACAAATTGTATTAGGTTGAGTATTTCTTGGTGTTTTCGGCAGTATATCAAAGAGTTTTTTATATTAATTAGCATCTACAAGATGGCAATCGAAATTGTTGCCATGTTTGCTATTTCATTTTTTTGCGGAGCACCCTGCATATTTTTTCAGAATCTGATGGAGAGACTGTCCTGGATTTTTTTATCTGTACTTAAAATGTGTCGTTCTTTAGTAAATTAAATATGAAGCTATGCAGATAAGTTTTTTTTGCTAAAATGCATAGTGTTGCGACGAAATACCATAGTCTTTCGTTTTTCTGAAGATATTCATCAAAAATAATCTGTAAAGCTTAATGTATGCATACAATTTTAACATCTATTCGAGGTGAGTACAATTTTCCTTCGTAGAAATTGTAATCCGATTCCTTGTATTTTGTTGAACATTTACTATGTCGGGAGTAGTATTTTGCGTGATATCCACGTTACGCATTGTTTTAACAAACACATCCAGCAAGTTTTCTCATAAATATTTGTATTTAGCTAAATTTGCGAAATGTTTCGTATACAACTTTCAATATGTTCTTATTATATTTTTTGCTTCTGAAAAAACTTATTGTGCGATTCTTTAGATAAATTTATTCGTTTTATTTAATAATTAAGGTTCGACAACTGCGTGCTACGTCAGAAACGCCGAGAGGGGATTTAGGTCGATGCGAAGCCATTGGAGAGTTTAGTCATTCGATAGGTGTGGAAGTGGATGCCGTTCGATAATTATTGGTTTATCTGTGTACGTCTTTTAAAACATGGATCGTCGAAAGCGAGGTTTACCATTAGCATCGCATGTGAATAAATATATTAGCCGTTTCCCTGGGTTGGAATATACAAGTACTATCATTCAGTGCAAAATTTGCAATATACGGTTGATAGGTCGCGATACATTTCACCGTAGAAGACATACTAAAAGTAAACGTCATGTACTGAATTTAAGCAACAATAATCCGTACGGGGAATTTCTGTATGATTTTGTTTTTATGCTAAGTGTGTGCAACATCCCACAACACCTAGTAGACAATGAACACTTTCGTCTTTTTTGGAATAAATATGTTCCCTCGTGGAAACTACCAACCAATAGAAAATTGCGATACAATTTACCACATTTGCAGGCTACAGTAAAAAAACTGTATAGTAGACGAGTTGAAAAATAAGAAAATTTGCGTAAGTGTTGATGAAACAACGTAAGTGTTGATGCACAGAAACACAACGTGATTCATGTTGTAGCGCGTCCTTTAAAATGTAATGATCCAGCAGCTTCCTTGTTATTAACCAGTAAAAGGATTGAAAAAAGTGATGCTGAAACCATTGTGAAGATAATAAAAGATAGAATTTTATATCACAGGAGCCCAAGCCACAATGTTAGTTACTAATGGAGCTGCAACAATGCTGAAAGTTGGTAGGATGTTGAAAATATGCTTTCCGACTCTTCTTCACATAACATGTAACATACACGCGTATCATCTCGTTGCAGAAACAATTCGAAAAAAGTATTCGATGGTGAATAATTTCGTCACTTATCTTTACGAGACTCATTAAATATCTTCGATAATTTACAAGCCGCTCTAGAAAGCTTGACGGAATTTTACCAACAAATACACTGATTGTGACAAATTCAGAGTAACACTGGATAACCTAATCAGATTAGATATCAAACTTAAAACGAAAGAAGATATCGAACTGCAGTCATCCTATCTAATTGAATAGATTCGTTTGGCAGCAAGAGACCACACTGCCATCAAAAGAAAAAACAGAACATAAAGTCAATTGTCCTCTCTAGATCAGAGATTTAATAAAAGAAAGAAGAAAAACAAGGAGGATGTGGCATAGAACAAGAAATCTTACAGACAAAAGAGAATTTAACGAATTAAGTAATCAACCAAATGGAAAAATTAGAGAATTTAAACAGCGTTGTTTTGAAAAATATTTGAATGATCTAAGCCCAGAAGTAGATAAGGATTACTCATTATGGAAAGCGACTCGCAGGTTCAAACGACCAATTGTTCGAATACCACCTATCAAGAATGCATAAGACCAATGGGCAAGACGTAATGACGAAAAAGCTGAAGTATTTGCAAGTCATTTCGCTAGCGTGTTCCAGTCAAACGATATTCAGTCTGCAGTAGATACAACACCAGATTATCAGTCCGGCGTTGCAGTGATGGTCACTCCAATTGAAATAGCACTGAAAGTCGATAACAATATCTACCATAAGAAGGCACCTGGAATTGATAAAATTTCACCTGGCCTATTAAAAGAACTGCCGCGGAAGGCAATCATCATGTTGACATACTCATTTAATGCTTGTTTTCGACTAAAACGTGTTCCGGAATGTTTCAACATAGCTCAAATAATTATGTTAAAAATGCCGGATAAACCAGCCGAGCAAGTAACGTCGTATAGACCTATATCGTTGCTACCTGCCATATCTAAGTTGTTTGAGAAACTGTTACTAAAACGCTTCAAACCGTATGTCAACACACCTGATTTCAAATTCGGATTTAGAAACTACCATTCAACGATAGGCCAAGTACACAGAATAACATCTGTAATAGAACGAGCATTCGAAGTGAAGGAATATTGCCCCGCAGTGTTTCCAGATGTTTTCCAAGCGTTTGACAGGGTGTGGCATCAACGCCTTATCTATAAGATGTGCAAAATGTTGCCGAAAAACTACTGTCAATTGCTGGAGTCATACCTCTCTACAAGAAAATTCAGAGTATCCCATGAAGGAGCTTTCTCCCAGTTCCATCCAATCTCGGCTGGAGTTCCTCAAAGAAGTGTCCTAGGACCAGTCCTTTACTTGCTCTGTGCCGCAGACATTCCTACACCACAAGAAACAGTGATAGGAACATTCGCTGATGACACTGTCATTATGGCAAAAGATACATCTCAGCCAAAGGCAACTAAAAAATTCTTTCTATTACGATGTACATTTGAGAAGAATAGAAAGAATTTTAGCTCACAAGTTCGGTCTATCTACTCAACCTATTGTAAGTTACAATTTAATTATTATTATTCTTTTAATTTATATCACTGTAAACTGAACTTGTAGTATTAACCCTGATGAAGCTTTAAATAAAGGCGAAATATTGGTGAAAATTTAAGAGTTACTTTTTCTGAAACCTTGGTCGTCATCCCGACAGTTTAGAACCACGTGTTAGTTCTTAACGACCGCCGTACTCCTTGGTGAACTACATGATGACCTGGCAGTCAAATGGGTTAGCTAGGTGATTCGAGATTTCGCCGCTAAACACGAAAAGAAGCTACTGAAACACACCAACGTGGAAGCCGTCCAACTCCTTGACAACACACAGGAGCTGAGAAGGCTGAAACGCATCAAACCTTATGAACTCTTATGAATTTAATAGTTTGATTTATGTCTGATTATTTAATCATAAGGAAATTCACACTGGTGAGTTAACCTACACAAGTCTTGCTTATATTAATGTAAGTACACTTCAACAATAGTAATAAATTGACCTCGTTAAGATTGTACTAACCATATCCGAATAAAGGATGTTAAAAAATGACTATCTATTAGTGGCACGTGCTTGTTAACTCACTAGAAAAATGATCGTTACTTCGAGTAGATGCAGGAATTGTACCAAAACATATAATGTTTAAATAGTAACGCATGTCTTTAGGAATACAAAAGTTTAGTGTACTTCGTTGTAGATTCAAACTTAATTTACTGAAGACACATTTTAACTACAGGGAAATGCTTAGAAAAAAACATTAATCAAACTTGGTAACCATATCGATGATCATCCTGTAGAATCTAGTTATAAAAAATTGTTCGAGTTATTGCCGAGTAACGAATTAGCACCTAGCGCTTTAGTAACCCATCGCTAATCTCTTCGTTGCATTTTAAAATAGTCAAGACGAAACACTGCGTACTAGGTAACTTTTGTGCATTAGATAGCTGATAGTAATTTATAGTTTGTCAGTTTAGTATGTATCATGTAGTTGGTGGTGCTGTGAAGCAGATAGCAGGAGTAGGAAGAACTCAAGGCTGGTAGAATACATTTACTCTAAAGGTGATCTCAGTTTAAAAATAGAGTGCGCAATGGCGTCGGTGGTAGTGGAATATAGAACATATGAGATCCATCAATTTAACCATTGTTACGAACAAGTATATCTATATATTACTGCCAATGACGTCAAAATATGCGTCCTTCACCTCTCCGCCCACAAACTTTCGATTAAGTATTGCAAGATAGGAACTGAGACAACCTTTAGAGTAAATGTATTCTACCAACCTTGGGAAGAACCAAGGAGTTTGATATTCTGTATCTATAATGTTTTTAAATTAATAAATAAGTTAATAAGATAATAAGTAAACGTGAGTTTTCAACAATTGTTTTATAAAGAAATACCTTTCTACACATTATTTCCAAGAGACTGCCTTCATTCGCCGCATATAAATAAAATAAGTTACTGTGAAATTGATAGATGATTATAAGGCTGTGCTATTTACTGGTAGCATGTGTTAACCCGTTAAGTACCGGTACTTAAAATAATTAAAAAATTTATGAAATTTTTGTTTATTATTAATTTTAAAAGCATTTTAAATAAAATAGAAAAAAAAAAATTTATTTATTTTTTTCTACAAGAAAATAGCTGTCCTATATATATATGACACTGGTACCAGGTGTATACAATTTTATACCTTATTTCATAATTGCGTTATTTAGTGTGATACGGTTCAAAGCATTCAACACATAAGGTGATATTGCATTTACTGCAATATGTCAGAGGTTTTTTTTTACAATTTGGAAATTGACATCTTCGCTGCTTATCGACGCCTTATCCAGTGGTTATTTTTGTCATATCGTCTATCCGGTACCACGCTGTAGACATTACTTTTTCTTAGAGTCCCAGTATGCCCCAGTTTTAAATAAAACAGCGACACTTCTTCGAAAATCCAAGCAGGATAAGGAAGTAGGTTCATGAATCTTCCTGTAGAAAATCCATGCATTGGTTATTGACATATCAATCATTCTGATAATTAGAGGCCAATACCATTTTTGCCTCTAATTCTAATGACGTACTTTCCAACCAGCCAATCATGGTGATCAACACCTCCCATGCGTTTAATGTATGTTTTAATTACATTAGGTTGTGTAACTGATATTTTCTGCTTGCTCGATTTAGACCATCTAGTTGCTTTACCTAGTGGTTCTATAACATCAAAGTTTGTACCCATTGTGACACATTTGTTATCATTCCATTTTAGAATCAACACTTCTCCATTGTCGAATCTGTAATCAAATGTGCCACGGTCTCTTTTTTGAGAGCTCTTTTGAATTTAGGAGGGGACACTTATCAGTTCTGTTTTCTCTCATTGTTCCTACAACAATTATTATTTTTGAGTATAATATAAGAAAAGATCAGTAAAATGGTATTACTCTCTCTGAATCCAATCGACTTCAGGTGAATGAGTATGTCACGATTTGCAAAAAAGTTGTCGAAAAACACAATATGGTAGGATTTTGAACAGTTTCCAAAAGATTTATTATAACTTGAGAACCTTGTAATAAACCTGGAGCTGAACTGTTATCCTTGCCGGTATAAACAGACAATTTGTAACAGTATCCATCTAAACTGCATAGTGCCCATAATTTGTATTCAAATCGGATTGGTTTGGATTGAATAAATTGCTTTAGACGATTATGTCCATAGTATCTCACGATCATTTCGTCAATGGATAAAAAAGTAGAAAACACACCCCACTGTAAAAATGCTTCATTTATTTTAGATATCAAGGGCTGAATTTTATGGCATCTGCAACATAGTAATACGTATGTATCATAATACGATAAGATATTTTGTTGTTATTACCTGTCAGTCAAATCTGCTTCATCATTATTGCAATAGTGAAAAACAGATTTTAGCTTCAAATACAAATTTCGGGACATTGCATCTTTAACAATTTCTAGTCCAGCATCTTCTTCCATACTCCAATATAATTTTTCCGAAGGCAAACTATGATATCCAGAAAGCAGTAAAAATCCGATCAAAATTTTTAACTACTTAATAAACACTGAAGAATCACTAAGGTTTTTCACATTTGGAAAAATACTGCGCAGGAGATAAATCGTATATTTCCGCACTGATTTTTTTAATTTTTTTTTTTGTTCTATATCATGCTGTTTAACTTTGTAGGAGCAGGATGGGTATGATTTTTGCCAAAGCGGGGCAATTTTAGTCAGTTTTTTGCTGCGTGCACTATTTGAAGATTTCTTTTTTGAATTTTTATTTTGATTTTCTAAGTTTTCGTTATCATCAGAACATACATTAGGACCCTAAATTTCCGGGAACTTGAGTAGCTTCATTTTTGCCTGAATCGTCATCATCGCCTTTATCACAATCACTTAAAATATCAGGTGGTAAAACTGTTATGTCAACACCGTCGGCACTTTTCAAATCACGAAAAAATTCTTCGTCTTCAAATAAAGCTTGTATATCTCTCACACTTAAAAAGCGCTTGATATCTATTTCTACACACAAACTGAATGCCGAAGTGAATATTTGCCACAACTCCTCCCTTATATATGCATAGAATCAACGCAAGTACTGACAAGTTCAAACACGCGCTTAGCCGGTTTAACGTATATGAATCGGACTAGTGCCCTATAAATATGACAATAATGTTTATGCCTGTGTATTCTTGTTTATATAAATTTTTTTGAACAATTCATATTTTATTTACAGTAGACATTCTTGTAAAGCAAAAAATACAATTTGACACTCCAAAGTCCTAAGATTAGCTCGGTATAAACAAAATTCGAAAATTTTTGTTATTTAAAAGCAATAAAAAATGTTTTTGTAGTGCTACTATATATGTGACACCGGTACATAATGGGTTAATTACCTGATTACGCATAATGTTTTAATTGGTGAAAAAAAATGCACCGTATACTCTCAATTAATTCTGTTTTGTGGCGGTTGTTGGATTTATTAAATCCTCTCACTGCTAAACAAGCACCTGTCAAGCAGTAGACTGCAAGAAGGAACTGATTAAGGAAAACTTACTTCAAAAATATTTTTGTGAAGTGTGTAATTAACGTCACGATTTCCTTAACAACATAGCTCTTGTGGTCTCAACCCTTTATATTGTTCTATTGTTTTCCTTAATTACGGGCACGTTCTATTTTTATATCATTAACAATATCCTCTATTCATTATTTTTTAAATTTAATATCTATCATTATTTTCATAAATAATGAGGACGTCGTTCTTTTAATTATAATTTATAACAATTTAGCTAATTAATTACTTTCTAAATTCGCAATTCCGCAATCCTTCATCTCTCATAAATGGGAGGATGTCTATTCATTCTGCATTACTCATTTCCTCTACATTTAAAAGCAAGCGCTAATTAGATAACGCAACAAGTACTTCCCATTAATATCCAATCATATCGGTGATCATGTCAATTTTCGTAGGAGATTGTAGTCGATTGTGTCCATAAAATATTTAATAATCTAAAAGCGATATTATAAGTTTTACACATATCAGAAAGAGCATAATAAAAAAACCGTTTCGCTCCAAATGTGTGCAATTATTTTTACTCGGACACATTTTGTTAGTCATAAAGCTGCTGTGCGTTGCCCGTTAACCGTTTTAGTTTCCACTTTAACCAACGTTTTATCTCGGGTAATTATTTAGCATGGGATCACGAGAACCTGTGGGAGATTTCTAAATCGAGAGAGGATTTTTGTGGAGTATCTACTGCGCCTATGGAATATAATAAAAATAACATTAAAAGGAAACCTGTTACCGTTTGCGTTGAATCGTGTTTTTCGCATATTTACCGACTTAGGACCGCAAGCAACATGCAGAATGTTTAATCTTAATGGTTATCGTTTACCTCTAGCTTTCCTTTTATGCGTTGTTCTGTATCTGCTCACTTTTAATTTTATTACGCTTGCATTTTTTATTGCTTCAAAGTCATAAGGCTTTGATATCAGGTCAAGTTATTTTATCTGAAATGTTGGTGTCTACTGGCTAAGGAAAAGTATACTAAATTCGGCAAAATAGAAACAAATAAATATAAATTATTCATTTTACAAGTAGATACTTCATAGATTGTAATGAAACTATAGAGTTACGAAGTCACTGACATTTTGTTGATACTCAATTGTCTCACTGCGTGTTAGGATACATACCGTACGAGCGAGCGTACCATAATCACCCGATTTTACACGAACTCAGCGCATCTAAACGTGTGCTGTGTTGAATGTCATTGTGGAATGTCATTTGCTTTACAAAATTGCGTAAATGCAAATTCATTTGTGCACCTGGCTCACGTTATAAACGGCATATTTGTTCACGTACACGTGTAAGACACGACTTTGCTCTCGCATTTCCGAAAAATACCGATTATGCTGGCTGATCATAGTACGGTCGCTCTTGCGGTATATGTGTAAAATAATCTACGTATTATTGTCATATGTATGCGCGAAAGTTCTGAGAGCTGTTGAGGGACACCCATTCTTAATTTTTCCTGATCTTACAATTAGTTCATTGACGCCTGTTGGCCTGTTATGAATAAAATTTGGGAACTACATTTTTCTATCGAGATTTTACGTGGATGCGTTAATGTCAAATTGATATTCTTATGGCAGTCTAATTATGGACCAACATAACAAAAATTTGAAAAGGCAAATCTTAAAATTTCAATTTCACCGCGTCCTGTCCTATTAAGTGCATCGCAAATACAGGGTGCGGCAGAAACAGTGACCCATTTTACACATGAAAATTAAGAATGAAGAATTATAATTACAAATTATTATAGTACACTGTTTGAAAGAATACTTCCTACCAGTCCTTACATTTGTCACCTTTTGAAAATTATGCCCTTCAGGTGACCACTCTTGGCGATACAATCTTCGGCACGAGCATGCACATTCGCCACAACCTTACGAAGAGTGTTGTCTGGTATGGCCTTAATTTCTGTGAGAATGTTGTTTTTCAATTGCTGAATAGTTCTTGGATTGTTTGCATACACTTTGGATTTCAGGAATCCCCACAAAAGAAATCACAAGCCGATAAATCGGTGTGGCCAGTTGACATCTCCAAACCGGGAAACAAGGTGCTCTGGAAACATTCTGCGTAGGGCTGTCATTGACGTTCTGGGAGTGTGAGTGGTAGCACCGTCCTGTTGGAACCAACACGACTGCATATGAATGTTCCTACGGCGCACTTCCTGCGTTACAAACTGCTGCAACATAACAACATAACGATCTGCTGTGACTGTAACAGTGTGGCCTGCTTCATTTTCAAAAAAATACGGACCGGCAATACCCTGTGCATACACGCCACACCACACAGTAACTTTTACGCTATGAAGTAGTCGTTCATGAATCTGATTAGGATTGTTAGGCGCCCAGTACCTAAAGTTTTGTTTATTTACATAGCACGATAAATGAAAGTGGACCTCGTCAGACATCATGAAATTGTTGAGAAAATCGGGTTGCGTGTTTATCATC
Organism: Dynastes maya; assembly: GCA_029619315.2. Classification (NCBI taxonomy): domain Eukaryota; kingdom Metazoa; phylum Arthropoda; class Insecta; order Coleoptera; family Scarabaeidae; genus Dynastes; species Dynastes maya. The sequence goes on from JAROYE020000002.1 coordinate 48,334,131, forward strand.
TCTAGGAACTGTCTACAGAAATTTTGACGTGCTTCTAAATCTCTGGGCAATGAAATAGTTCACTAAAACCCTTACCACAATACTTAACTCGTACTGGACGCACGTTTCGATAGCCAAGCTATCATCATCAACAGTAAAACTGAATAATTGTTGCACCACTTGCATCTTGTAGGGATGGAAATTCATATCCAGATGCAACATCTGTCGCACACTTCTCTCCGAGATGTTAAGGACTTGTGAATGTCGACGAACTGGTCGCCTTGGACTTTGCTCTAAAGCAGCACTTACTGTGGCAACGTTCTCCGGGGTGCGAACCCTACGTGACCTACCAGGTGACTTCTTGTTTGTTGCAGATGCTGTAGTTCTGAACTGCCGAACCCACCTCGTAATCAATCGCCTTCCGCGACGGAACTTGTCCGTTCCGACCAATGTTGAAATGTTGCCGAAACAAATGCGGTGTTCGCACGACGCTGTCACCACATTTGAAGAAACTTTCAATTGCAAAAGCACGACGTTCGCTTGACCAGCGCACCATTTGACTGACAATGCTTTGAACTGCACTACGCACTGGTACCAACGTGAGCTCTCTAGGAAGCCGCGTTCAACAATGGCGCGCGATTTAAAATGGATCACTGTTTCTGCCGCACCCTGTATAACTTTCGTGTCATTTAAGATTTAAGTCGCCATAATAAAATCTTGGCTATGTATACCATTCAATTTTGAACACTCACAACTAAAATTTAATTCTTAATAAAACTCACTGTCACCTCACGTTTTGCTTGTTTTAACATCCATTTACTCATTTGTTTTCGATAGCATTTGTTATTTTTACACCAAGAATAATTTCTGAAACGACTTGTATTGTATTAAAAAGGTTTATTTTCGAAAAGTAGTTTTCGCAAGGAAGATATTGATTTTTCAGTATTCACCGATGGAAGCCATATACAGTGTGGGATTAAAGTATGGAATATTAAAAAAATAAGCGAACTTAACCGGCTTTTTTTAAAAACGCTGAAACACGTCGGTTTTATTTTTCAGAAATGTACATTATCCGACTTTTATTTGTTTTTTAGTTATGATTTTTCTCAGAATTTTTTGTTATACAACCTTATGATTTATATATTTGCATAAAGGGAAGAAAAATCATTAGCGGATTCTACTACTAAAAATTTATACTTTTACTGTCATTTAAATTGTTTGTGATGACATCATAACTAAAAAACAAATGAATGTCGGAAGGTGAATCACACATATTAATGTGTATTAAAAAAAAAAAAAATAAAACCAACGCATTTCAGTTAAAAAAAAAACCGTTTGAGTTCCATACTTTAATCCCACACTGTATACAGGACGGCGCACTACATTCGCGATGGTTTACATACGAAAAAATATTTTTAAAATATTTTCATTAAGAGCTGTGTAGGTTCACTGGGAAAGAGTTTTAAAATTGTTTTGAAATGTACAGGGATAAAATTACAGTCTTTCAGTTGCATTTATAAATTAATTGCAAAGTTTCGATAAGATACTGATTCGGAAAAATCGGGATTTCTACTAAGTAGGTCAATTTTAAAGAGAAGAAAAAAAGATCAAGCGTTGTGTATTGCAGTTTTTATAATATTTAACAATTTTCACAACTGCATTTTTTCCAATTTTTAAATCGCTTTGTTTAAATTCATCGCATTGGTGTGGAACATATGTGGAAAGCGGCTTTTGGTTTCGTAACAGTTACATCGATATTTAGGTAATAATCATATAGGCTGGAAGGAATATCATGACTAAAGCCCGGATGTTTGGCAAAATGCCATAAAATGCCATAAATGCCTATTCCACGTAATTCTGCCTATATTCAAGACTAAAGGCCATAAACGCCTATTCACGTAGTTCTGCCTATATTCTAGACTAAAGACAATTCTAAGAAATATTAAATACATAATCCCACTGTTACCGTTATTCTATTCAATGTTATTTAGAACTATAAATTATAATTCTAAGTAACATCAAATGGAATAACGGTCATTTTGCTTATGTCCATTAGTTTTTCTAAGAAATATTAAATAAATAATAATTCCAAACAATTCTTCCTAATTCCTAATTCTAATTCGCATTATATGCAATAAATAATATTCAATATGGTACAGTCGTCGTTTATATATCATCGAACAACAACGCAAATATGCCGAAAGAACGCGCTTTTGCTCAAACAAAATGAAATAAACTTATTCGCGAATTCGATAAAGACATTTTTAGTATTGATGGAACCGTATTATTTTGTAAAGTGCGTGATACAAAAGTGAATTATGAAAAAAAGTACTTTGTAACGCAACATCTTGTGACAGCAAAGCACAAAACTGGCGCTAAGAAAGTTCCCGACGGTAAGAAAACGTGTCTACTACAAAATTTAGATGTAATTTCGCAACGGCACTCATGATCATAGAAATGAATAAATATACATTTTCACTAAACATATAACGATGTTGTAAGGAATAAATGCACTTTTGTTATAAATAAACACTTACTTTATAAGTATTTTTTAATTATTATACTACGTTTTTCGTTTTATACTTTCCTTTTTTAATTTGAAAGGTGTAGTTTGATTGTAAGTAGGTACGCAACTGTACCAGATTTGCTGTAGGCGAAACCCGAACTACTGCAGAATAGATATCAGCCAGGTTTTATTTTAAATAATGATAATAATAACAATAACAATAGTAATAATAATAATAATGACACCATGTATTTGTCCAATGGCATACCCAATTTCAGGGCAATTAAATTTAAATACATACACTATAAATGAAATTAAAGAAGACAAGAGAAATAAAAATAAAGTAAATTATGAATTGAATTAAAAAAAATTTCATTATAAAACATTTCTGCATTACAGCACATGGCTACTATTGGGAAACTCTGGAGTAGGTTGGTACGGGGAAAAGGCAATGAAAAGGTAGAAGGAGAACGGGAGGAAATGCGAGGCACAAGGAAATTAATAGTGGAAAGTAAATTATGAGATTCAACATAGCCATGTACGACCTTCCAGATAAACTTGGCTCCTGCAACATCACGGCGGTGTTTAAGTGAGTTCAATTCATGTCTTTCTAGCAGCGAATCGTAATCTGTAGACACATATTTCAAGAAGGGCTGTTGTAATTTTTTGATGGCTAGCTAGTTGAAGATATACATAATGCGGTGACCAGACAGTTGACGCATATTCTAGTTTGCCGACAACAAAGCTAAAATATAAAGTTTTAAACAAAGACACGGAATTGAATAATTTACAAGTACGTAGAACGAAACCTAACGTTTTAGAAGCAGAGACACATAATTGCATGATATGAGGAGAAAAACTCAGCCGAGAATCAAACAGTACACCCAAGTCTCTCACAGTATTAGCTCTTTTAAGAGCAGAATTATGTATCGAGTATGTCGAATCAATGTAGTTAACTTTTCTGGTGTAAGACACGAACAAACATTTATTAACATTTAACTGTACCTTAAAGATTCAACACCACTTGGTAATTACATTTAGATTATATTGTAAATGTAGGACAACGTTCTAAGATCTAATTGGTAGATAGATTTTCATGTCATCGGCATAAGCCAACACAGGACAGGATAGAGATATTAATAGGTTGTTAACAAAAAGCACAAATAGAAGTAGTCCTAGATGCGACTCTTGGGGTACACCAGATGATGTACGAAACTCAAAAGATTTATATATATTATAAAAGACATAATGCGATCTATTCGTTAAGTAGGATTGCAAAAGTGTTATCAGTGAAGAGCTTAATCCAAATAAAAAGTTGTCATTTTTTAATAGAATCCCATGGTCGATGATGTCAAAAGTACTGCTGAAATCAGTGTAAGTATATTACATCAACTTGACTTTGGGTATCGAGTTGTTCACTAATAAACTGACACATCTAAACGAGATTTGTAACAGTAGACCTTCCTCGAATAAAACCATGCTGAGTAGGTGATACGTAAGGCATAGTGTTATGAAGCAGACAAGAATAAATAACGCTTTCAAAGATTTTAGCAAAATTCGATATAATTGATATCGGTCTGTAATTGTCAATATGGGTTTTATCATCCTTTTTAAAGACTGGACTTATTCTGGTGTATAGGGAAGGAAAAAGTAGTGATCGCTAAATTAATAATGACAGTCAAAAGTTTTGCAAGTAAAAATCTAGCATCGTGTATAAGAAAACTTGTTATTAAATCATCACCAGCAATGTCGCGCTGTTGAAATTTCGACATAATACTGATTATTTCTTCTTCGGAAACATGTTGTAATGTGAAGGGAATAGAATTAGAACGGCCAAATTTTTCAAGGAAATCTGTGCTGTCAATATGTACAGAAGAAAGCCTCTCGGCAAAAGCATCAACTATTTCTTGAGGAGAGTCAATACATATATCATTACGAAATAAGACATTCGGTATACGTGTAGCTCCTTTTTTTTGTATGAATAAACTGAAAAACTTGTTTAGGATTAGCTTTAATCGAGATTTCCACTAGCTGAAATAGCTAAGGATGGATGATAAGAATCCAGTGGAACAAATGGCAAATCGTCAGGAGATATAATGTTAGAAAAAGTGTTCGAAAAAACTAAATCAAGCTGCCGGTTGTTATAGGTAAGAACTGCATTGAATTGCTTAAGGTTAAGTGAGTGAGACACATAACTAAAGGAAGATCATTTTGATACATGGACAAATATTTTAATAGAAAACAATGAAGCTTTTGTGACAGTATCTGTTTGCCGATGGTTAACACCACCTGTACCCTACTCTAAGGGAAATATTTTGTTCATGAGACTAGATGAGAGGCGTCGCGAGGACTCCACTAAGATGTTGGTGGAACTATTATATTTTTGTTGTCTACATAGCTACTACAATAACATAGAATATACAGGTGTGGCAGATGATACTTTCAGTAACTGTAACCGGAGTGTGGAATAATGAAGTGTAGTAATTTTAAGGTTGTAAGGTTGCTCACGAGGGAGTGATGCTTATTCCATTAGTAGATATAGCTATATTATTTACTATTTTTTCGAGTATCGATTGCAGCATTAACAGCGTAAGAAATAAATAGCTATTTTACAATAATTTTAGAGTGCTCCGTATTATGTTAAAAAAAATAAGTGGGACACTAACAATTCAAACAATTGGATTACGTTATGTGCAAATATTTCTTTCTGGCATGTACACGAGTCGCGCGAAAATTCTGTCAGATCTGTATATGAAATTGTACAATAATTATTGCTGTGACAACAAATTAACACTGCTACCTGTTATTGCGTTTGTCACTAGATCACAATTACAAAAGTTTAACAAACTAATGTTATATATTCCTACATGTTACCTATTCTTGCAATAACTCAATCATATAAGCAACATATTAACGTAATGATGGGATTCTATTAACTCTTCTAATCCCCACTGTTGTAAATTATCGGTGTCGTAGCAATCGATACGCTTTGGCAATGATTGTGCGCCATACGCTTGGCGGGGAATGGTAAAGAAATGAAATCGTCTATACAAATATGTGATATCTTTCATTTGAAAAAATACGTGTTTAATGTACTAATATATGGAAGAAGAAATAAAATGTTTATCTAAGTGTATGACTTTGTTGATTTAGATCCATATTTTTTGAATTAATGAAGAGATATGTTGAAAAATTTTAAATGTCTAGCCAATATGTCATTCATTCAAGAAAAGCACATACTATCTTCCATTAAATGCATATCCCCAAAAAATACCTTCCTTTGAATTGAAAATTTTTTTCTGGAGGGTAGTCTGAAAAACTTCCAGCCTAACACAGAAACAAGTATTTTGTTGGCACCTTGTTCTGCAAACCAGGCGTTTACAAATATGATGGCCTCCTTATTCGATGAAAATCTTTGTCCTCCAAGCGAAACATTGAGTCTAGGAAACAGAAAAAGTCGCTGGGGCCTAGATCTGGCGAATGGCGTAGGTGGTCTATTAATTCCAACCCCAGTTCGTTAACTTTTACCATGGCGAGCACTGAAGTGTGAGACGGTGCGTTGTTTTGGTGAAACAAAACTGAATTTTTTTTCAAATGCGGTCATTTTTCCTTAATTTATGCCTTCTGCTTGTCAAGTCATCATCCGTAGTGTGCCCCGTTATTGTTTTTACTTTTTCAAGATAGTCGATTAATACAACTCCATGACTATCTCAAAAAACAGTCGCCATCACTTTCCCGGCCAATGGAACAGTCTTCGCCATTTTTGAAGCCGATGCACCCTTCGCACTCCACTGTGTCGACTGTCTTGGCTTCAGGAGTGCATTGGTCTATCCATGTTTCATCTACAGTTATTAATCAACGCCAAAATTCCGACAGGGCTTCGGAAATGTTCATTCAAATGCGTTTTTTCCGTTAGTTTTTTCATGCCCAAATCTTCAGTCGCAATACGTTCTTTCGAAATGCCCACTGCCTCTGTTATCTTTCTAACCTTGATTCGGCCGTTACCTAGCACCATTTGGTGAACTTTTCCGATGTTAGTGATAGTGGTTGCAGTTTTTTGGCGTCCCGAACGTTCATTACCAACCAAGCTGGTACGATCACCTTTAAATTGAGCTACCCAAAATTTCGCTGTGGAAAATGATGTGGCAGAGTCTCCGTAAACAGCGTGAACACCAGTCTGGACTTTTTTCTTTTATATTCTTTTAGCTTTAGAACTATTGCCGCAAGATAGCATCACTTAATCACCATTGCACTTCCAGTAAACTAAATTTCAGCTAAATCTGGATTCATAACTTCCCTTGTTGAATATCTCTGGTCAGTGAAAATAAAATAATCGCATGTAAACCTGCGACCCTTGCATGTTTGGTTCGACGTACGCAAAACGCCTAACTGTAGTGATAATGTACGCCACTAAGTCCCATCACTGCATATCTGCAACTTCAAAACATGTACATACTCGATTGCTTATTGAATACCCATATTTAATTTAAAAGAACATTCTATAAGGCTAAACGGGGCTATTTTATTCATCGTTCACGTATTATATTACATTAACTTTGCAAATTGTGTACGGAAAGAGTATGTTATCTAGACGACTTCAATTCGCGTTTTACTTGGATTACTGTTGGTTGGAGAGATATTAATCGAATAAAATATCCGGCATAGAAAGGGAAGACGATAAGTAAGCCAAGAAAAAAGCAAGACATTTAAGCCGAGAAATCCTCGCATTCCGCGTCTGAAGAACATCGCTGTGGCAATTGCCGTAAATTAACGTACCTTAACGCATATGGTAAAATAGGACTGATGATAGAGATTATTGTAGCACTTTTTTAATCATTACAAGGTATTTTACTTTTTATATTTTTCATATTGAAGGTCTTTAATTTAATCTTTTAAGTGCACTACATTTGCTTATCACCCCCGTTGTGAACGCTTGTCTGTATTTTTGTAGTTGCTATATCTGATGACTTTGTTCGTGTTTTGCATTCCTTTCTCTTTTTTTATTTCCGTACCCCTTTTGATTTAATTTTCTTTACTTTATATAACTTAGCACCAACAAAGACATTGAGCCGCAGTACTTTGCTAGACAGTTCTGCATTTTATAGGATTTGATGAAACTGCAATAAAACATTTTAATATCTTTCCAATCGTCAGCAGAGTGTTAAATTAGGCAATAATATATCTAATACAATGTTAACGTCTAGCAGAATTCTTCAAGGGTCTATTCTGGGACCAATACTCTTCACTGTATACACATGGAGTCTCTATAGTGCTCTAGAATACTGTAAATTTGATTTATACGCAGATGGTACACAACTTCTTCTTCTCCAGATAAATTTTATGAAGCTATTAAAAGTATACAAATGGACGTAGACACATTAGTAAAACGTAGCCATGCTCATTCTTTAAAGTTAAATTTTTCAAAATCATCTTTGATAAATACAAAGCGTGCTGTGATGTATGCGGTCTTGCATTATCTTGCACTTGGATAGGAAAAGGGGTATAACTCGAAAAAAAGCAACATGGTGTTGTCTTCCGACACCTATGAAGTCATCCTGCACCTTTTAGAAAAGGGGTATAAATCAAAGCGCCTTGAATGTGCCAGATATTTTGTTGCGCAGAAGGAAGGAACTTCAATAACGTGCGAGTGTTGTTATTCTTAATCGCTATTTTCCAAAACTTCTGCTTTTGGACATATATCCCTTTTTCCGCCCATGTGCCGTAGCTTCAGCTCAATAAATTGAATAAGAGTGACTTGAAGTCAAAATGGGTAGATCTATATAATGTCCTGGGTTGCTGCAGTATGCCGTTGGGCGGTGCAAACTTCTTCGTTCCCCCCTCTACGGCGCTGATTTGATTTGATTTCTATTAAAGCAGCGATAGTATTTGCATCCTTAACACTGAGGCTTAGTAGCCTATTGTAGTATTCCTGCTTCGGTTTCGTTTTACTCGATGACTTCACCACAGGTTAGTTCCCTCGATCAGGTTTAAGAGACTATGTAGTAAATCCTTTCTCCATTGGTTAATCAATTGCGCTTTGCATAGCGAATCTGCGTTGAGCTAGCGCTGCACATTCGAAAATAATATGAAGGGCTGTTTCTTCCTCCTCATTGCATTGTGTACATAAAGGTTCATCTTTGTAGATCCCCATCTTATGCAAGTGGCCTCTTAAATAGCCATGTCCTGTTAGTAGACATGTTGCTGCCCTAAGCTGTATCTTGCTTAATTCAAGCAAATCAGCAGTCAGATGTTGCGACGGCATTCCCATTATCCGTTTGCTGCGCTTCTGTCCAGCTGCATGGTTCAAATTTAATTAGTATTGTGTTACGATCCACTGATTAAATGCACCACGCACTGCACTATTGGTAATACCTATACCCGGTTCAGGGCATATATAATTGGTTTTTGAGCTTTCCCTCCCTAGCTGGTCTGCAATTTCATTGCCCGCTGTACACCTGTGTCGTGACACCCACACTAGTGTGACCTTCTTGTGTTTAGACAGAACCATTAGGTTTTGCAGGCACTCCCATACTAGTTTGGAGGCTATGTGATAGGATGCTAAAACCTTTAAGGCTGCCTGATTGTCAGAGAGAATGCAAATCGTCCCACCCTCCTGTCGCCGACGCAGACCCTCTCACACGCAGGTTTGTATAGCATATATTTCTGTTTGAAATACCGGCGTTAGCGTTGGTGCACACCCACCTTGCCTTCATACTTTCATAAACACAACTGCGATTGGTCGCTGAAAAGTGTGCGTTCCTATTCTTCCCAACCTGAAACGTCGATGTTTTTGTGTCGAGGGAAGCTTCAACAGTTGACGATAACTACGGGACTTCGTACGGATCCAATGGTTGTAGATCGTATGCATAAAGATTAATGATCTATGGTGCACCATCACTGTCGTGTAATACTCTCTAACTCCAACCTGGGTATCAGAATCAACGCCTTTAGAAGAAAATCCACGCTGGACCTAACTTTATCTTTGTCCTTAAACGTATTTTGCCATCTATGCTTCCCAACACAGTAGACTAGCGTCGATTATATTTGCAGGTAATTTCTCTAAACAAGCCATCAGCTTCCCGCAACCTAACAACTCACTTGCTTGTATGCTCTGTGGACACCAACTAAATCTTAAACGTAACTGCAGCTTTGAACTCTTATCGTTCCCATATAGTGGTTTCAGGAAGAAGATATTCGCCGTTTGACTGGTTTAGATAATCTCATTTTTAAAAATGTTTCTGGAAGGCTTTGACATCCACATTTTGGAATATTTAGATGTGATGGAATTTCATTTGGTCGCTTTGATTACTTTGTTCCTTTCGAACCCTTAGGTTAATACAAAATATGATTAATGCTTAATCTGAAACAGTAACTATCGAATTATTACTGCAATGTGTTCAATGTGATCTAAATGTGTACGATTTATTATCTGCACTATTAATTGTGTAATATTGGTGTCAATAGATGCCTCATAAAACATCTTTCGAATCCGAAACCATGCGGTTTACGGCCGACTTTATGTGCGAGGATCACTAATATCGGTTCGAGTAAAACTGGCAAAGTAATTATACAATTCGTATGAAAGCCGTAGGCCATTATTTAAAGTCTCCATTTCATATGTAGTTTCGAAGCAGCGAATGTTTAAATCACCACATGTGATCAATTTCCTAAATTTATCCGTCGCGTAGATTAGCAGGAACGCCGAGAAATAATCCGCAAATATATTACCATTGCCATTCTGTAAGCGATATATTGCAATAATTCTAGTTTTTACATTTACGTACAGTATTGGTAGAACACTGTATTGCAATATCTGCAGCTATGAAGCCTGAACTTCTAATATTTGAACGAGTAGTTAGGTTGTGTTTGCTGTTGAGTACATGAACATTGTTTGCACATCTATTAACGTATGGTCGTCAGTAGCATTGTCGGGTGGTAAGGAAGCTTTCCGAGTGAATTGTATTGATCCATTTCTGCAATAAATATACGTTAATACACGAAACAGGTAATAATACGGTGACACTACATACGTATATTGCGTATGCGAATTTGCGTTCATTCAAAATTACAGCACAAATATTGAATTACAGCTAAGCAGTTGTTACTTTGAACTTGCCTGATAACAATGTTACTTGTGAAATTTATGCGGAATCTCCCAAACAAGGATTAATAGAAGCGCTAATAGAAGAAAAGTTGTTTGCACCTATATGTATTTTCTCAAATTATTCTAGTTTAACATTAGGAACACTGAAATTAATATAATGAAGAAAGTGATATCTACAAAGACTTACAATATACTTAATAATAATAATAATAATAATAATAATAATAATAATAATAATAGTAACAATAATACTCTTTATTGTTCAACAGAATATTCCCATTTACAGGACAAAACAATAAACGTGAAGACGTATATATAACAAAAAAGATAGTGCTACAATGATATACATCAATGTACTTCATAATAAGAAACAAAAATTAACTCTCATTCAAATTTAAAAAATGTGTCTTTGATCAACTTGTCCGCAGTTTTGCATATTATATACATGTATCGACGCTCGTTGCAAGGCATTTGTTCGTGCTGTTGGAAGATGAAACGAGCTCTCATGTCTAACAGAGGCTCTCGAAACCCGCAACGACACCAGTGAGAGTAGATACCCGCAGTCTATATTGTTGTGGAGGAGATTCCATAGGAACTCCGCGCAGTGCGTATCCCTCCTCTCCACAAGTGATGACACCCCGTGACGGGGAAACAGCTCAACCTGATACACTCCAATCGGTGGATACACTCCATCCACATTATAAGATAGATACTTTAACTCTATTAAAGAGCAAAGAGAAAAATATATGCTTATCTTGATTGTGGTTCCTAAAGGACTAATAAAATAATTTACTAAAAGCCTCTGGTCCATTATTCTCTATGTGATTAGTATATTCATCTTGAATATAACTATGAATGTTTCTCGCTATTGCTTCCTTATCGATTCTCTACACAACACAAAGAAAATATTCACCTAAATAATATTTACAATATACGTACTAGGGTAGGTAAGGATTCATTTATAAGCGCTGGTTCCATACAATGGCGTTGCCACTTGTACTAGGAATGTTCCCTCCGCTGCTCAGTGCCACTAGACAAACGCACACGTAATTCAGTCGCCTAGCATACGTAGTCGAGGTAACAGCTCGGCACAGATTTTAGGAAATACGTAATACATCTTCTTTGATTTTTGTCCTATTGACGGACTTTAATCGTTGATTATTTCAAAATAAATACTATTGTTGTATATCAAGCAAAGAAAACGCCCTTAAAAAAATGGAAAATAATGAATTCCAAAACTAAATAAAACCTCTCATTATAAAATAACTAGATTACATTTTGTCATTTCCAAATATCCGATACATATATTAAATGTTCAAATGATAATAAACGCATAACAAATCGTATTTGTATGTGTAGAAATTCAGTTGATTTATTTAAGCATTTGCAGTACTGTCTCTACCGTAATACCATTTTATGATTTCTTAGTTTATAAGAATATAATTAAAAAGAAAACTATTCTACAGTATAATTTCGAGACACAAACAAAGCAAATCAAAAATAACCAAGGAGAAAAGATGGAGAAAGGCAAGGATGACCAATTAAAGAAATAAATTACGGGTGTAATGCATCAAGATTCTTGTCTAAGATAGGTGTTCTTTTTAATTTAATACACATTAGGGACAGGAATGCCTTGTCAATAACTTTTGAAAGTATCATATTTTTCGAAATTAGAAGATTTAGTTAGAAAAACAAAATCGCACCAAAAATTATTCCAACTAAGAAGATTATTAAAAGCTGTATCCATGTCTCATCTACAGCCACATAACGCCGCAGAAACTCACCCGTATTGCGCTTAAACGTTGAACTCAGAGTAATATTTAAAGCGTGACAAACGGTTGCACCCGCTGTACATACAAAGGATCGAGTGGACGTTCGGTTATCAGTTGATTGGTGTGCGTGTAACCGATCAACCCATAATAACCGAACGTCCACTCGATTACTTGTATGTACATAGTAAATACAGCGTATGCAACGTTTGTCACGCTTTAGTAATATTGTATCTCCATGCGCGCAATTCAAAGTCACTTTGTATTACATAGGTGTTCAATAATTCCGGTAAGTATTGCTGCTATATTGTTTGTCGCCCTATTGCAAGTTTTCACAAGTTACTGCGCAGGATTTCGGATAGCGGATCCAAGTCAAAGGTTTTGGACAACGGATCTGGATCCGTGGTTAAGGATAACGTATCGGGATCTGAGTTGTCGAACGACGGATCCAGATTCGAGGTTTCGGATAACGGATTCATTTCCTGAAAGATAATTAGATGTTTCTCCTCAACCATATAGTAAAATTAGTGGTTTTTTCTCTGATACTTAAAATTCTTTTTTAAGAATTAGAAACGTTTTCAGTAAGTATTTTTGAAATATTCTGAAATGAATATTCTCTCTTGCATTCACGGAGATTATCGTAAATGTTTGAACAATTTAATTCTGTGACTGTGCATACTTTTATGTATTAGAAAATCAAAAAATAAATGTATACTGCATGCGCTTTTTATGAAAACGTAGAAATACCATTTACGGTATTTCCACGTTTTTCAATGTATGATTTGAAATGTTAAACTAACCTTCCGTTCTGTGAAAGTTGTTTTGTTATTATAATCAACTTTTGTATGGTATACCTTAACTTATTGAATCGTACAAGCTTATTTGATATGCTTGATATTTCAAATTGTCTTTGCTTTACCATAAAAGCATTCACATTCTATTCCAATTGTTGGTAAAATTATTTGCATACTGCACGACTTTCGGTGTACGGTATGTGTTTGTTCAGATGTGCCGGTATCAGATAGTTTGTTATTCTAAAAATGGGAGGGAAACGTTTTTGTTAAATCTGAATGTAGGTTTATGTTTTCTTAATATGGGAGACATTAGTTACATTTAACGTGTACGTATTAATCTATTGTGTAAAATACTCCGTAAAACTACTAAATTATAATTTATAAAAAAGGACGGTTTAAAACTGAACGCTTTGTTAGTTTTACTACAAAGCGCAAAACACTATGCGCACCAGCCCATTCGCGCATACATATTTAGGTATGTATTCAGTAGCACTGAATGCCTAACAGCAATACTAACTGATAGCGCCACTATTTGAGGATATAAAAAAAAAATCTGATGGAAATTTGTAAATTGACATCAAATGAAGCAAATGATATTCCGATTTACAAATAAATCCTTTTTAAAATATGAAATATTAAGTTAATGATAATCAAATCCCATTTATTATTTTCACTTCACCACTTACAATATAATTTTAATTTACTTACAGTAATGTGTGCAGTGTATGAATGCATTGTTTATAGTTCTTCTTTAATCCTATCCTCCTTTTCAGTTAATGCTTGAAATCCTTTTTGTATAACCCCTCCAATCGTTTTCTTGGCTTCTTTGGTTAAATCTTCTTGGTTATTTTTCTTTAATGTGTTTTAGTTTACTTTCAACAGTTTCTAATACTGGAAAAACAAATTTGAAAACGCTCAGGAAGATGTAGGCAAAGATTTTAGACGATCTAAATAGAGAATTTAAAATAAACTGTAATCCGCCACAGTGTGAAAATAAATGGAAAGTTCTAGATGGGAATTATAAGAAAGTGACAGAAAACAAGATTGGTAGGGGTCGTAAAATATTCGAATACGAAGAATTTAACGATATATTTAGGGAAAAAATAATGTTTTCCCTCAAGTTTTGTTATCTTCCAATGAGATTATTAAACTAGGATGTTCCCCATCAACAATAGCGAAATCCACAAATGTACCTTCAACAAGCCCACAGTTAAACACGCAATAAGATATAATTACAATTGAACCAGAAGAACAGTTAGAAATTAGAAATAACGAAAGCAAAGTTTATGGATGCAGTAGCAAAAACTACAAAGACCGAAATACTATTTTGCAAGAGATAGCAAATGATTTTAAAAAATATCGATGAGAAATTGAACATAATGATTCCTCTCTTTCATTATGTTAAATTTCTTGGAAAGGTATGTTAGAGCATTAGAAGAAAATAGACTATTAAAAGAAAACAAGTGAACTTTAATATCAAAATTGTATTATTTGGGAAAGTAATAAAACGAAAAATAAAGTGAAATGTTTGATTAAAATAGAAAATTATCTACAATATAACTGATGTGCTATATTTTTACGTAGCTCTAGTCCACCTGTATTCCCTTCATCCTCATCCTCAATACATCATTTGCCTCCATATTATATTCATATATAGGGTCGTTGTTTCTTAATGCTTCATCTATAGATACCTCTTCATCAACACATAAGTTATGCAGTATGCAACAAGCTCTTATAAAGTGGCATATGTCTTCTATATTGCGTAATTTTAAATGATACAATTCTCGAAATCGTTGCTTTAAAATTCCAATAGTGTGTCCCACAACTATTCGACTCTTTTTTTTTAATTTCTTTTTTATTGCCAAGTCACCAGCGTTTCTATAGGGCGTTAATAAATTAAGTAAGCATGGATAAGCGCTATCTCTCAAAATGTACATATTCATACATTTTTCCTCCAATGACTGAGCCAATGGTGAATTTCGGAATACCCTGTTGTCATGTGCCGATCCAGGGTAACTAATGAATACGTGCCTTATTCTTTTAGAATGATCATAAACCACCTGCATCTGAAACAAAAGTTTATTGTTGAAGAAACAACCGTGTTACTATATTTACCTGTATTGAATAATATTTCTTTCTATTTAAGTACGAATCTGGGTCATTTTCTGGTTTGTCGATCTTTATGTGGGTGCCATCAATCACACCAATAACATTTGGGAAACCATTACTTTGAAAACATCTTTCTATATCTTGTTTCTCTTCAACATTAGGCCATTTGATGACATGTTCTGACATGTTACTTATAAATCGAGCAACACGTTCAATAATAATATGTAAAGGGCTAACAGCAATATTAAATCTGTCAGCTACATCCCTGGATGAAGAGGCTTGCTGGCCTGTATACCAACAGAATGTTGCAATACTCTTCTTTGGTGACACCTTCGCAGTTCCAGTGGTGCCAGAAGGGCAATAATCAATATCAGAACATTTTGAAGAAAGCATTATAATTTAGATTATATGGTAACTTGTAAAAATAATAATTTGCTTAAATCTAACAATTTCGTATGTATTTTTACTACTCCATTTACAAACAATGTAATACAGCTATATGATATCCTTCTAGCTTAACTTGAGGATGGGCTTTAACCCGAAACCGGTCGCTATTTAGTTATATTAAAAGAGAATTTTGCGAGTAAAAGGACTTTTTTATCAACCTTTCTTCTTAATTTGAACAACTCGCAACGAGTCACCATTGAACATCTATTGAACTATTAGTTACACCGGAAGAAAAACATAGGATTCAATGCAACTAGTACAGGAACGGTTCTAGAACCGTTCAAACTCGGAAGAAAAACGAACCTATTTATAAACGCCAGAATTCCAATAATAACCGAAAATAATTCGAATTCTGCAATTATTATATTAAATTCTGATATTTACCGTATATTGAAATTAAATCAGTGAATTAAGGTGTAGGAGCACCCAATTTCACCCCAATAAGTACCACTACAATATACTCTTACATGACGTTTCGGTTTTTTCTGGTCACCATCAATTTTCTTACTTCGTATCGGTGCCATATTGGATTTACACCATCAGAAAGAGCTCTTTCTTCAGATTTCAGCCATGTATAACATCTTGTCAACAGTTTTTTATATATGCTTTAATTGACGAAGAAAACATTTTCAGATTAAATAAGGTAGCCATGATATTTCAAACCGTCAAATATTTCAATTACCGTTCACTAGTAATACTAGTAATACAATAATGTACATCAACGAAGAGAAACGAGATATGTTAAGTATTTTTTAATCATCGAACCAAAATACAACAATAGCGACTGCAAGATATTTACAATTGTATCCAAAACGACAACAGCCACTTTGTAAATCTTGATAGAATTTTGATAGAATCTTGGTTGAGAATGGATCGCCCTGCATATGTTTAGTTAGTGTTGAACTTACCCCTGTTCATAGCTAGCGGGCACTTGGCAGGAAAATAATGAACTCAGGTAGATCTGCAGTTTCTTTGATGTTGGTTTTTTCCCCTCTTTTTCTGTTGTGCTACAAGTTGTCTGAAATGTTTTTAATATTTGCCATAGTTTCGGAAATATTGCATTTAGTGGGCAGAGCTCCCCAAAGGCAATTCCACAAAATATCAGTTTTTTTTTTTTAATTTTCGGGTAGTGTTCTCTTGTTGGCCAATTTAAATAATTTAACTAATATTTTTCAAAGGCAGAGGTAACTTAACCTACATTAACTCGATTGAATTAGAACAGTACTCTGCGAATAAAGATGTTAATGTTGTGTGTTCACATTCATGTTCGTTGATAATAATGGTACGATGTTAACTTTTGCCTTAGATTAAAACGCAAATTGATCAAAACAAGGTTGTAGAGCCACACCTTCTATTTTTAGTGCTATTTGTGTGAGTCAATGTATTATTTATGCATAGCCCGGTTATAGATATATCCCCTAAAGAGTGGGTCGAAAGCGATATGCGCTTTTAACATATGAAGCTCGTTGTCTTTTATGAATTACGAATTCGTATTCGCGTAAACTGTTTATCTACGAGAAAAACATAAGTGACTAATTCACGCGATCATTCTATTATTGGTTGGCTGGTTTTATACTGTTTATCAATAATTAGAAATAACTGATTGTCGATTTTTTGTTGATACACGCTTGATACACTCTACCTCCCTGTTTGACGAGAAACACATGTTGGAATAGTAATCTTACTTGCTGTGATAAACAAGTCGGTACATGTTTGAATTCGTGGAAAATGTCGAACGGTTCATCTGCTTCGGATGAAGTGAACAAGTTTCTTAAGGAGATAATATTAAAGAACGGATCCTCTAGCGTTGAATATGGTCCAGGAGCAGAAGTCGGTGAAGGTTACAACTACTAAAACGCTCATGGTCCATGTCAAGGACGAAAACGACGAATTACATTTGTTCCTAAAGACGCAGTCAGGCCTTAATTGGCACGGTAATTTCGATAAGATGTATTCGAACGAGATACATTTCTACACAAAAATATACCCAACCTATCAAGAGTTTTTAAAGGAGCGTGGTGTTGGGGACGGTTTTCGAAACGCTCCGCAATGCTATGGAACGAATAAAGGTATCAACGCTTTGGATAATCTACAACGAAAAGGCTTTAAAAATAACAAAGGTGCTATGAATGAGGAGCAATATTGTTAGGTTTAAAGACGCTAGCAAAGTTCCATGCAATTTCATTCGCTTTTAAATATCAAAGGGGAAAGTTATGTGATACTTTCGCTGAAGGTATCCAGTATTGCACCAGTGAAATCTTCAAAGAAGCAGGATTTGACAAGTTAATACGTGCGTACATTCAGAACCTTCTGGACAATTTGGATCCAGATGAAGTTGAGGACCTGGCGAAAAGGAATGTTAATTTGAAGCCAGCTTTAATTGATGCTCTTCTTGTGGTTGATGAAGGTGCAAACGAGTATTCAATTATCACGCAAGGCGACTGTTGGAGCAGCAATGTCCTATTTTCCTATGATGTAAGGTAACGACACCACAATACTAACAAATTTTCAAACAGTAATTTACAGGAGAAACAACCAAATTTGCCAATTGACGTAATGCTCGTTGATTGGCAACTAATTTGTTACGGATCTCCGCCTAAAGATCTAGGTTACTTCTTCTCTGATAGCTTCAGAATCTGATATGGAAAACTTCCAAGAAATCCGGAAATTCTATATCCGTTTGCTGTTCTTGAAAAGGAGTGGAGGCAATTTGTTAAATATGGTTTTGCAATGGGTTTCATGATTATACAAGCGCTACTAATGGAAAAGGACGAATTTCCTGATCTGGACGAAAATCCTGATGCTTACGATCAGCATCCTCTTCCTAAGATGTTTGTCGGTGCTTACAGGTGCCAAGATATGTTGGTATAGACCAGTGGCGGCTCGTAGTTATTATCCCTAGAGAGCTCGTGACGTTTAACGGATAAAAATAAAAATAGTGGTAATTAAGAAATATTGACTATGTTCGAACGAGGGCGTTTTTAACAGGAAATGTAAAATTTAATCACAAAACAAATTACAATCTACATAAAAATTATTGTTTTTACACAAACTCAAGTCTTCTTCCTTGTTGACAAATGCAATGTTCCATAACCTTTTCGTCAATATTACTGATGGTGTGATTAAGTTGTTAACTTACAACGTTTCTAGGGCATTAAGGCGGCCTAATACAGCGGTAGACATTGGCGATGTTATAGTAATTCTTAGCAATTTGGCAATTTCGCTGAATATGTATATCACATAAACCATTTTCAGACAGCTAAGAAAGCATGTTTGGGCCGGCCGCTACATTTGTAAAATCTATTCTTGAATGAATTACTTCCAGTTCGATCTTTAGTCTTTCTTGTTCTAACATTGGATAAAGTCCAACAACCGAATAAAGAATCTACGTTGGATAATACTTGGGATATCTTTCAAAATTGTTGACATAATGAATGGTTTCTGAATAACTCCGGCACGGTTAAGTTCAAGGTACAAGTTAATGAAACGTCGTTTCATTAACTTGAAAACTAGTTGCATCGCAGATTCCCTTTGCAATAATTAAATTTTTGAAATTTAGAGTAAACCTTGTCTTGTTGGGTAAGTTTTGAGACAAGCGCTGTTTAATTTTTAGCTTTTTATCCAATGGAAAAGCTAAACTTTATAGTGAGGATATGGTTTATAGCATTTATAATATCTAAAACTAAACAATAAACAAGTTAGAAACTGGGATAATATTAAGGTTACGCCACTCGGTGTTAACGGTCGCTTAATTTTCATTATTCAAACTTTGACACTACACCTTATCTCTTACACAAATTTTTCACTCTATAAGAACACAGCTAAATTCTGGGGATCGGTACGCGAATGTGAAATTCCGTAGAAATACCGTAACGCCAATTGCTTTGGCCGGATTAGCTGTGGGCTCAATCAAATTGAGCCTCTATTCACCATAAGATTACGATCGGATAACCATCGACTTTTTCCACCTCCCTTATAACATTCTATATTGTGCAACTATTTGGTGAAGGGGCTAATATTTGAATTGCCTACCAACCAATAACGTGCGGTTATGGTTATCTGTCTATTGTACTTGTAATTATTGTCAAAGATGTATGTAAAAATAGCAAATTACATTAATTAAAGAAATGTGTGCATTTTTATAATTTTCTCGGTGAATATTTTTCCAGGCAAGTTTTCATTTCTCGGGACTGTGATAAAAAAACAGAACATGGTTACTGTCCGTGCACTCTCACTACGCCTAAGCACAAACAGTTCGATTCCTCTTTGTGAACAAATGTACTACAAATAATTCGATTTACAGAGGTATAAATATATGCTTTATTTTTTCGGAAGCACATTTATTTCCAAAATACATTAGCAAAATAATGCTATGAACATATTAAACCTTTTAAAAGTGAGTGTTTTAAAAAATATCCGCTACGCATTCTTAGTTTATATGGTTTATGCAACCTAAAACTTAGCCCTAAAATTGCTGTACTAAGAATTGACAAGAGAAATATGCTAAAGTGATCCTAGACAGTGAAGACTATGAGCAAAAAATTCTTTCCTTACTGTAAGTCGGCTCCTATCAACTTCTTAGACATCATTAATTCCATTAAAACGTCATCCATCCCTACCCATACTTGGAAGTCACTTCTCCCTAGTGATTCTTCAGCCCCTAAGTTATACGGTTTCCCTAAAATTCATAAACCCAGTATCCCCTTACATCCTATTGTCCAAGTGCCTTTTTAACCTTTTAAAACCTTACGCTGGACACAGTGAATCTTTCACCCAAAATTCCCAACCTTTCGTCAAACGACTTAGAGAGCTAATGGTGGATCCTAGCCATTTACTTGTGAGTTTTGATGTCGAATCCTTATTCACCAAAGATCCCATACCGAGTACAGTATCTATTATTAGGAAGTTTTTCATCTCCAGTAACCAACCGGGTGATCTGACAGACTTGGTCGAAGCTTGTCCTCCTTCTACCTATTTTAAATTTCGTGGAAAATACTACAAGCAAGTCTAGGCTGCAGCTACGGAATTTCCTCTATCTCCTGTCCTCGCTAACATCTTTACGGAAGCGTTCTAACAACAAGCCCTATTATCTTACAACCTAAGTCGAAGTGTTGGTACAGTGTTATGTGGCCTCATGAACACGAATCTTTAAACAATTTCCCATCGTTTCTAAACTCCCGACATTATTCCATACGATTTACCATGGAGGTTGAATCGGACGCTTGCCTTCCTTTCCTAGATGGTTTCGTACACCGTCGTCCTGACTGTGCGCTGGAATATTCCGTCTACTGAAAATCCACGCACGCGGATAGATATTTCACTGGCTTCTCACACTGTCATCCAGCCCAAAAAACGTGGTGTTATCAATTCTCTTATTCAAAGAACCATTTCCATATCTGGACCCCCCGCTTCCTGAAGAATTGAACCATATCACCGAAGCTCTGATTCGCAATAATTATTCTAAGAAAGATATTTAACTGCCATTAAGCGCTACACTAACCGTTCGCCACAGCAATTCCCCTCATCAAACCCTAATTTCCGTAAGCAAGCGTGTCTACCTTACACTCAAGGTGTCACCGATCGCATCAGGAAGATTGTTTTCGTGAACAACACAAAAACCATCTTCAAACCCCATTCCAAAGTCTCAGACTACTTTCCCATCAAAGATCAGCCCAGTCATATGCTGCACACGATTTACTAAGAGAGAGAACACCACTGTTGGTGTTGTAATTATTAATCATTTCTAGTTTTCCAGTAACTGTATCAACTTTATCGCCATGGAGTAGGCTAGACACGAAGAGAACGTTCTTACCCCTTCAGAATATAAGAAACCAAACACCTTTTCTAAAGGCAAACATACTTGTCTCGACTGATCGTTTGCTGGGATTTGAAAATTCGAGAGGAAATGGCACTTTAATCTCTCGTACTGTGCTGAGATATGTGAGTTGAAAATATTTTTTTTATGTCTCAATTAAATCTATGGAAATAAATCAATTGTCTGCCGCTACGTTCCTGTTACGTTATGTTCACTGATTCACTGATTCACAAAGCCAAACAGACGAAGGAGAGCTTTTCGGATATGGGGTAGCCTCCAGTTAACGTCCAAGATAAATTTCGAAATTGCAAGTGAAAAAATGTTTTCGCATCAATCAGAGCAAAAATTTTAATACGGCAATTTGCTTTACTAGGAAGGTACTGCCGAAAGTTGCGTCGCAGCATCGAAAGATTAAGGTGTTCGACAATTGTCGTATAGAAATAAAAATAAATATTGTATTTCAAGAAACAAGAAAAGAAATATGAAAATGCCATTGTAAGCAATTAATTATGAAAGCATCAGGAGTGCACAATGAAGAAGCAAAACATCACAAATAATTTGAATCTAACTGCGAACAATAAATGGTAAACTTCTGGTGTGAAATGTTAAAGCCTGCTGAACATAAATCACTTCAAACAAGCGTTATTGCAATAAAAAATCTTTTAATTGCAATTAGTTACTGTATACAATATATTACATCACTACTTTAATTTGATTTACTGGTGTGTAGCGCTATGGGAAGTACAGCATGTTTGGACTACTCAATTAGCAGGGTCACCTAATAAATGAATATTTGTAACATAATGAAATGATTAGATGATTGATAGCAGCAAGGCAATACTGTTAACATAATTTACCAGGGAGCTGTTTTACGATTACGTTTCTATTTGTAAATAAAATCACATAATTCCATTACATTTGCAACTAAAACGAATTACCTGCAGAGTGCAATTTATTTCATATAAAAAAATAGTTTTTTATATATTTTTTTTTTACATGAAATAAATTGATTCTGAAAGACACTAACTGGATGCGATACACTATCCAAACGAAATATACCAGAAATAGTCTTAAAGTTCTAATAATTAGATACCGGGAATTCGCTGCGGCATTATTTACACAAATTATTAATAAAATATGCATACCCAAAGTTCTCAGTCAAATGGGATGCAATACATAAGATGATTTTACATTCACCAAATCTCTGGCACTACCGCAACTCAGTAAAAAGCAAAAATTCCGATGCAGTGCACTATAAAGATGAGTAGAGCAACGCAACTGCGCTGAAAGCCAGTGGCGGACGCATAAAAGTTTACACAAAATAAATTAAATGTGATACGTGCTCAAACACTTACCGTTTTAAGAGTCCTCCGTGAAATCACAAAGTGGATAATGTCTATTTAATATTTATAACATTAGATATGTTTCTAAAGTTGTTTCGGCAAAGTGAGTGCGACGTGAAGAAAAAGTATTTTTGTATGCCGAAAACGAACGTTCTACATCTAGTGACGTTATATTTGCGTAAGTAAAATAATCTTTCAAATAACTTAACGGTTCTGTTGACGTACCTTCACAAATTTGTCTTAATGTGCCAAAATCAGAGTCTTTATCTAAAACACTTTCAAACTTTTCTAAAACACAAACATTTCTTGCGTCTTCTATCGCGCATAGCTGTGCGTGAACATGTTGCACTATTTGCAAAGATTCCACTAACGACACCGAAGAATTTTGTAATTTTTCTATCGCATCCGCTAGTCCCACGTAATTGTTCTGAATAATTTCCAAATCTGTTTTAACTTGATTATCCTGAAATTTCAAGCGGCTTACCTTAACAGCCGCAGCTCCCTTTGGGTCGAATTCTAAAATCACGTTCTCTATATTCTCAAAATATTTAAGATAATAAAATGCAGCCTCTAACCATGTTCCCCAACGAGTAAGAATAGGTTGTGGTGGTTCAGGAATACCGGGGCATAGTCTATGAAATTCCAGAATACGTTTTGGAGATTTTACAAACACAGCTTTTGTATGTGCTATTAGAGCGTCTACCTCGGGATAACATTTTCTGATACTATCTGCTACGAGACTGAGAGTATGAATTTTACATGTAATATGCAACAAGTTATCACAATGTTTTTTAAGAGATCGACCTACACCAAGCATGTTTGCGGCACCATCACTCATAAACATCAACAGTTGATTTGTTGAAAGTTCAAACTTCTCCAATGTATTTAACACCAACATTGAAATTACTTTGGCAGTGCATTGTTGTATTCGTCTGGAAGCTAGTAAAATTGAGGGTGGCGGTCGATGTGGTTCCGTTGTGCGTACCATTACATTAACCACAGAATGTTTTTTACGATCTGTTGTTTCGTCCACACATAACCACAGTTTTTTATCTTGCAACTCCGATTTAATTCTTTTCTCGACATGCTCACGAGCAGACGGCACAACTCGCTGTAATGTTCTCTCACTTGGTAACCTAAAGTCCGAATATTCATTCCAAAACGAGACGTATGCTTTCTTCCTTAGTAAATGAAATGGTAAATTACATGCAATAAACACATAAATTAAATTTAAATTTGTCATATTCTCGTGTGGAATTTTTTTTTTAAACATGCCCTGCACTATTTACATGCCGTAGACAATCACTTTTCGACCAACACATTAAATCTATTTTACACACTACACATTGAATTTTAGCGCCATAACACTTTAAATCAGGCATTTCTGCAATAAATTCTTTTATTGTGTCCAACTTTGGTCGTTTTTGCGACGTAGGAAACATTTTCAAAACAAACGTAGAACTACGATATAGTATACGATAGCGTAGATGCATACACAACAGATCGGCTTTCGAGTCGCAGTTACACTGACGCTTATACCGAATTGTCCCGGCCGTGTTTATTTTGTGTAAACTTTTATGCGTCAGCCACTAGATTTCAGCGCAGTTTGCGTTGCTCTAAAGATGAGTTTGCCTAAAGTATGTACAATTAAGGTTTCTAGTTTGCTGTTTACATTTCTGTAAACTTCTCTAGTAGTACGATGTGTGTGTCATGTGGCAAAATGGTCATGGTATAAAACTAAATAAATTTGTTCCTTTTCTAGTACGTCAATTATACAAGATGCTTTAGAATTTCCACCAAAGTTTGAAGTAGAAGTGTTCCCTTATGACGCCTGAACAAAAAATTTCAAAACAATTTTTTTCCGAAACTTCGTTTTCGCTCGCCTCACGAAACAACTTGACAACGCTATTATAGTGACTGAAGTGCAACTTAAATTTATAAATTCACATAAGATGCTAGTTTGAAACTGCTTTTCATTGCATTAACAATTGTGACGACAAAATTTGTATATGCGATAATAAACATCTCTTTTCGTAATTATGATATCTACTTCAATCGCTTAGGAGATTAACATGGTTGTCTAGGTTAGTTGCTTTTATGTCCTTCCCTTATATCAGTCCTCCAAAAAAAAATTTACTGATACCTTTAAATCTTCATCTGACTTAAGGTTGTAATAATCTATTTATTAACAAATTAGTTAATATAAATGTTTCAGACTGCAATCTGAATCTTACTTCTAAGAGAGAATGTTACTTCTAAGAACTGCACATGAGAAAATCGATTCTGACAGATTATTTTTATTCTTAGATTTCTTAAATTCAACAAGCATAGGGAAACAGGGCTACCTGAAGCTATAGTAGACGACATTCTGGAACACTGCAGTAATGTTAGTTCTTTATTTAAAATTACGTAATGTTGAATTTTTCAAGTTTTTATTGTTTATTTCTTATATTTGTTTTTAATTGAAATGAAATACAACACCATACAGGGTAGGCAACTTGATAATAATACTTTCAAATTGCGGCCAAACAAAAAATTCGTTTAGGTAAAGTTATATTACGATTCTCTAACTTATTGAGTACATTAAGTATCCGTTACTGGATTTCTTGTGAAAGAATAGCAGCTTAGTCTCACTTGAGCCTAATTTTTATATTTTAGGCGATTATATTTTATTTATTTAAAAGTATTCTTTGTAGGGTTATATACAAACAAAGTCAGTATAAATGAGACAAAAAATATAAAATTCCATAATGTCTCCATTGTGACTCTGTGTGAGATGAAGTATCAATGGTAGAAATGAAACAATGGTCCATCTCAAATTTAATTAGTAGTAGCTTAGTCAGTAAAAATATATAAAAAATATTTTTTTCTGTTTTATCACCATCGACCACATGCACTAATTTAATTATGTACTTCCTAAATTATATAGTGAACTATGGTGGTAAAAAATACAAAAATAAGTGATGAATATACTTTGGGGCCTATTAATTGATTCTTTGACTAACGTTTTTCACTAGATCCTGATATCAATTATTCGCGCTGTTTCCTCTGTTTTGTGATGTATCTTTTGTTGGATGTCCTTATAGCTGGTCTAATGATGTGTTTGTCAAATATGAAACCGGTCCCCTAATTCCTTAATAGGATTTCGTGAGATCTGGACTGTTGTTTCATTTCTATCATGTATTATTATGTTGCCTAGGTGGGTTTTTATCTAGTTTTGTCGCAATTCATTCAAAGGCATTATTTTATGCAACCCAAAACTTGTCGTGAATTCGGGAGTATCAACTTGATACCCTTTCAGCAGTTTAAACAAATAAATAAATAAAAGTATTACGAACGAAGAGTAAAATGCAGAAAAGTAGCCCTTTAACGTTTTGTTTGCCCTTGAAAAATTGCACTTTGAGATATTTTTAACCGTTACATTCGCAAACTCAACTAGTTCTCAATACAAAACTTCTAAACATATCTCTTTTGTACAACTTGCGCTAAAAGCCTCGATTGTTTTAGTATCTATTCTTAGTGGCATTTGTTAATTTTCAACCAAGAACAAGTACGATGCGCTTCCTGTTTTAGAAATATTATTCTTTGTGATGTCCTTACCTAGTGGTTGTAGATTTTTTTCCCGAAATTCGGATCCCTGATGGCCAGCCAGCTAACAGTGGTGACGGGAGTGGGTGTATCTCCAAAACTATATAGCTTTTATTTAAAAAAAGGAATAGTCGGGCGCCACTTGATCTCTTAACGTCCGGAAACCTATCTTTTCTAGCAACGATAAGACCAAGAGAGTTCGCCACAAGTGCAACCACTAATTTACGACGCAAGGAGTGTATGAAGGGAAACACAAGAAATTCAAACAACGCCAAGTTTAATAATCAATAATAAGTAGATTGGCATGTAGCCACGAATAACACACTGTATATACATATAATATTTAATTCTTCAAAATATAGGGAATGCATGAGCGGTAGACAAATAATAAACGAAATAATTAACTATACTATGGAAATTTGTAAAATTTGAGCCGAGTAATAAATTACAAGATTAATATTTAATCTAAACTTATTAATTCGAATCCTTCAGTAAAGCTATGCCAAAGTAAATGTCAAACAAATTTTTAAGGTTTTCAGAATTGGCCAAGGTACGAAACTTTTGCAACTAACCCTGTATATTGTCTCTAAAAGTTATATGTGAAAACAATAATGGTTAGCGAGTACAATAATTAAGCCCAACAAATAAAACATGCCAGATCCTTAAAGGAGGGAAAAACAATATTTCTGGGTATATATTGCCAATACGACTAAAATTTTAACTTTAGATTATAACAGCGTTACGTCTGTTAGGTGTACACCCACTAACAATTGCTAAGCAACATTCTTAGGTTCAGTCCTACTTAACACTAATTTAACCATCGGCAAATACACTGCGCTTATGTCTTCTCGACCTGAAGGGTCTACTGCGGTGTATTGTTTTACTCGATTGAGAGTAGTTGCGGTGTTTGATACTTCAAGTGTCTGTTAATGATAAAACACAAGAGGTACGTTGCGATATTGTTGCTTAAGTACGAAGCGACTTGTCTCTTGCAACTCCGGTACTAAGGTATTAGCCTCGACTCTTATCGGTTACCTCTTACGAATACTAATTCTGATTTTGAAGTATTAAATAGGGTAGTTCTTAGATCTTGTTCTGATCTGGAGGAGAGTGGTACACTCCTGATAGAATATCAGCTCAAAATTACAAGCTAAACACTAGTAGATCTCTACCAAATTTTGTGGAAATTGGAATATAAACAATTAGTTTTTGAATACCTAAGTATATTTTAACAAGTTATGAAATTTAATATAAATAAATAAAACTCCATATGGCTATATAGCTGCCTGCCGTGTATACCGACGCTATCTCATCGAAACACGACCAGATCGTTTCGCCGATTGGAAGATATTATCCGTAAGTTATTACTAGAGAGCGGAATTATATGCATCGGAAATTGACAAAATATGCGTATATATATGTAGAAAAATTCTTCGAAATATGCTCAATTTTTGCAAAATATGCAGTTTCTTTTCTTTTCTAAAAATTGCCGAAAACACGGATTTTGCAGCTTTTTGAGCGGTATATTGGCAGTAACCATCGCTTTGCACAAATCTGCATTAAATATTTGTTGCTCACTTTGTTTTGAGGTTCCGGGAAAAGATTGTGTCAAAGGCACTTGGCTAAGTTTTGAAACTTGAAGTTTCCGACAGTTTCTTTTATGCATTTCAGTTGCAACATGTTGGGTGACTTGAAATTTGCGTTCACATGGCACCTGTAAAGAAAAAAAATATCACCAAAAACTTACAAGAAAATCGTATATGGCTGTGCAATTCTAAATACTAGTGTATTACATACAAGACAAAACTTACCGTTTTCCCACATGCTTTGCAAAAAACTCTTTCATCCGTTAGAATAAGATCGGAAACATTTTTGATCCACGAAACAATTAAACTTGTACTCACTTTTGGTATTTTTCACTATTGCACCAATCTACTTCAACGTCTGGTTATACAATGAATAAGAAACATAGCCGGTATGAGGGTTGTCGAAAATTATATGATAATTTTATCTAGTGAATTTGCGACAGTCCACCATCTGAAGGATGGCGGCTTCTTTGCGAAGTAGGCTCTTTGTCGGTGGGGAGGTCCAGCGACAGAAGGGCCGACTCCGCATCTAACACACACGTGTCCGATAAAATGTTCGTTGGTAAAAGTTTTGTTATATTACAGGAAAACACTAATGAAGTTCAAAGAAGAAATTATTTTTGTTTTAAATTTGCTAAAAAATGCATGAATATGCTCTAGTGTGCAAAATATGCAATAATCGCTGAAATATGAAAAAATTACTAAAATATGCGAAATATGCAATAATTAATCTACGTCAATGTATTCGAAAAGTTGTTGTTCGCATATATACTGAAACATTTGCTTGTCATATAAAAAATATGGGATATGCAAATTGCATAAATTCCGCTCTCTAGTTATTACGCTAGGAAAATCTCTTCTTCAAATTTCTCCAACTGTTCCCGTTTCGCTAGTTCGAAATCAAGCTCCAGTACTATTCCGCCTTTCCGGGAAAAATGACCGTCAAGCCAACCACATGTGTTCCATTTGAGCATTAAATTTATTGATATAAGTGATAAATAGCTGTTTGAAACTATTTGAACGTTGGCTCGTACAAATTTCTTACCTTTGTTAGCACGTAACATCTTCTTATAACAAAATTACCTCAACTCAATTTAATTTAATTAAATGGTCTTAAACTGCACGTTTGTTTGTAGTCTGTAATATTGTGTTATGGTTTTCCGTATAGCGTCGCCATGAAATGTCATCGCTGTGTATCTGCAGCCTTGAAATGACGCCAGGCTCCCTAGGGAACGTATGTAGTACGTGAATTATTGTTGTTGAGATTAAATTGTACTATTTAATATGTGTGTAGTGAATTGTTTCATTAAATGTTTAAAATTAAGAACTGAAAGAATATAGGGCGAAGTTTTCCCGGGATCATCGTTGGTAAAAAAGAGGGCTCAGGTATGTCGTCATGCTAGGTGTTAGGTCATATCTATAAAATGTTGCTGTTGCCTGAGCGTCCTTGATTCAACAGCGCGAGTCATGGCGCTAACCATAGCTATTCTAATAGCGGTGTTTTTAACATTTAGTGTTACTTTTCTAATGTTTAGGCTTAACTGGAGCGTACTTGTAGTTACAGTACATCTACATATGTGTAATACTACGTCGTAGGTATAAACTTACAAGAACGTGTAAATTTACATAGTAATTTATTATAACAAACACAAAGTTTATAAGGAATATCATTTCGCATCTTTGCGACTTCATATTTATTTGCGCATTCATTAGAGAATGATACGCTGTAAATTGCAACTTTGCGCGTAAAGCCTCATTTACTAATGAAGGATCATAGCTTCACGTAGAAGTGAAAACTGCGCGAGTAACTAGAAGATGTTTAATTTGATTTTGTTGACGAAAAAATAGTAAATCAAAGTTAAATTCACGTTAATTTTTATGTGAAACTACGTTGTGGTCTTGTATTTCATACCCCTACGGAAAATTTGTTTTTTGATACGGTTTTACGAATACTATAGTTTTAAGAATGCACGAGCTCTTACCAAACTTACAACAAACTTGCTTAAACATAACGCAAAAGCGTTTACAAGCATTTGTTCCCCGAAATTTATTTTTGATATTTGTAAAGTTTAAAAAATTCTTATCACGATAATATCGGAAAAAGTAATAGTAATAATATTGAATGACTTTATAAGTGGTGTTGTTGCTGAAATAGAAATTGAGGTAGAATTTGTGTATATTCTAAACAAAATTGTTGTTGTAAGCAAGGCATTTGTTTGAGATCATAGTAAACTGTAACAAATCTTCATATCTATATCGCCGACTCAAATACATCGAATACACGAATTGAAAGGACTTGGAAATACTCTACTCTACGTATGTGTATAATGCATTTACTGACGGCTCCCATCAGAATAGATTTATATCATCCGAGCTGTATATATTTAAATGAAATTCTGAAGCTCTATTCCCTTATGGCATGAAGTTCATAACGTGTTCAACTCCGAAAAGATATACTACTTTATTAATATTAAAGAGAACAACCTTCGCATTTTATTTAGTATTGCCATAAATCCTGAATATGAGATTGCTTGAGGAGCTTTTAATATAAAATGTCAATTGAGGGAGCAAAGCTAGAAATAAAACAGATTGAAAGCTTCGCTTCAGTAAGAATTGAAAATCTTTTTCGAAGATTAGATTTGGAATTCTTGTCCTTAGCGTAAGGTAATATGAAGTATATGCATATATACATTATACATCAGCGATCAGCAACATTCACTACATTATTATCATAACAAATTAAAGGAAAGAGAGCAAAATAGTAAAACTAAAATGATATATTTAACGGTTTTCAATAAAATCAATATTATTTTTCTGTTGTTGAATAATTTGTCCACGTTGTTTAGTAGGAAAAATAAACCGCATTACAGTAAAGCACGACTGTAACATGATCATCGGCGCCAGCGAGTTTTCGACGCTGCAACGCAGGTTATTTATGCGCGATATAAACAAGCATGAAGAATTTAATAATAGTAACTAACCTTTGTGCATAAGTAGTTCTTTGTTATGTATTTGAATGTATTATATATATTGGGGGGTTTTGCTAACATTATATTAAAAAAAATAATAAAACCTAGATAATAAAGGTGAGTGAATAACCTTTATCACCATGCTAATAAGCTTTATTACAATTATGCTACTTTTTTATATCTGGTACGTGCTTTTTAATACACAGTGAAGTTCTAAAGTATCTCCCCCATAATAACTTTTGAATGACAGAAGCTAGCGTTTTTAGAAAAAAATAGGTAAATTTATTTTAATCTTTCTTATTTTAAATAAAACAGCCTGTATATTTTTACGTTTTTGGAAAAATAATCGAAGAGCAACAATAAGGGTTATGGTAATCTGTAATTGTTGTTACGCAAGTTGGCGAGGGAAGAGCGCCAAATTGTTTCTTGTGCAGATTAATCCAAAGAGCTCGTTACTATGCAAAGTAATAATAACAATTGCCAAACTGTCAAATCTCAATTCCAAACGCGTACATTACTCTTGCTGTTTATTGTTATTACATATATCCTGCATTTGTCATACGTTCCTTCTGTTCTCGTTATTATTTTCTCTGACTTTAACGTGTTTTGTCAATTATCGTTACTTCTTTTCTTTATCAAACTTTATTGCAATTAATTAATTATGGTGGCTTTGCTTAAATTTGTTAGTTTTTGATGAACAATATGACCGTTTTAAAGGTTTTTTTTTTGTCTTGTTACTTTTATGATGGCTTTGGGACAAACCATGCAGAATTGTTGGGTCAACTCTAATATTATGTAAATCTGGCAACAGTTATTACCTTATTTGCTGTGGTTGTGCAATAAATTGTACAATAATTTAAATTTTAATCTTCTGTTAAAGCACATTGTTCTGTACATTTTATCCTATCTATCCTTACTTAGGGCAAAGTTCAAATATTTCCAGCTGTATGTATTTTGTTGCCAAATTTACCGAATGTTAAAATTAGATACTTGAAGTTTGTCTTACATGGTCTATGCGGACACCATTGTAAATTCGGCAACATAAAAAACTGAAGCTTAACCATATTGTCTATCAAAAACTAACAAATTTAAACAAACCTACCATAGCTAATTAATTACAATAAAGTTCGGTAAAGTAACAGAGAAACAAAGAACGAAAGTATGGCAAATGCGGGATATAATAACAATAAATAACAAGAATAATTTATGCTTTTGGAATTGAGATTTGACAGTTCGGCAATTGTTATGAGTACTTTGCCTAGCAGCGAGCTCTTTAGACAAGACACAATTTGGCGCTCTTCTCTAGCCAATTTTGCGTAACAACAAAAACAGAATACCAAAACCTTTATTGGTACATGCCGTCATATTCTTTAATTTAAAGTATAACATATGTGATATCGTTGGATTCGCCTTTCGTTTACCTTTCCAAAAACATAAACATATACAGAGTATTCTATTTAAGATAAGAAGGCTGACGTCACTTCCGGTGACATCGGAAATGACGTTGAACCGACAACGCTAAAAGTTAGTTCACTAGATATCATAAACGACCTATTTTTCCTAAAAACACCAGTTTCTGTCGTTCAAACGTTGCTGTTCCAAGATAGTGAAGGGTATATAAATATAGGTCAACAGGTATTATATTTCCCATACCTGGTATTATTTATTTTTTTTATTGTAAGAGTATGCAAAGTTCATTTTGCTTTAATCTTGCTTACAAGTAATCGGGTATCCTAAATCTGTGGCACGGGAACACTGAAACAGTTCACTAAAACCTTTACCACAATACTTAACTCGTACTGGACGCACGTTTCGATAGCCAAGCTATCATCATCAGCGGTAAAACTGAATTAACTAAGTGAAAAACTAACCTTATATAGCAAATAACTTAGGCAATATGTAAATTTAAAATAAGCATAGTAATCCTTAATTATATTTTAATTATGTATACACCCCTCTACTTTAAGTGTTTCTTGATGAACCGCTTCATTGTACAGGACTATAATTAAGCCTAAAATGCAAATCTAAAGGTAAATAATAAATAATCCCTAAATTAAAATGTAAATGGTCAGAATGACCTGAGTTATTAAAATCCTTGTTTTTCAAGCGGTTCATTGCATATGGTTATTATTACAGCTGTAATTAACTATACATCATGTAACAAAGGATAAGGGCTGGAATTTAGTGGTCCTAAATCTGAATTCATTAAGTGATTTTTGTTTTTGTAAATTTCCATGCCTTCATAACAATTTAATTGAACAATACTCTTTAGGTTTTTAATTAACTTTATATTATCAACATTATGGTTATTTTCAGCGCTAGATTTATCAAACCTTCTGAATTTGAGATGAGCCAAATGTTCTTCACTTAGTTTGTTAATTCAGTTTTACTGCTAATGTTGATACCTTGGCTATCGAAATGAGCGTCAAGTACGAGTTAAGTATTGTATTGTATGGGTTTTAGTGAACTGTTTCATTGCTTATAAGTAAAGCTGGCCACGAGCGGTACCGCGCAGTAGCGTAGAGTCGACCAGGCCTCGCGTTCCACTAGAGTTATTCTGCTAATAGAGATGTTTGCTGCCGCAAATAATTTCGCTCATCTTTTAAATAAAAATTAAATAACACGTGCTCAAACACTTACCATTTTAAGAGTCCTCCGTGAAATCACAAAGTGAATAACGTCTGTTAAATATCTGCAACATTAGATATGTTTCAACTGTTGTTTCGGCAAAACTAGTACGGCATGAGGAAAAAATGCGTTTATATGCAGAGAACGAACGTTCTACATCTAGTGACGTAATATTTGCGTAAGTAAAATAATCTTTCAAATAACTTAACGATTCTGTTGACGCACCTTCACAAATGTGTCTTAATGTGCCAAAATCAGAATTTTTCTCAAAAACACTTTCAAATTTTTCTAGAACAGAAACATTTTTTGCGTCTTCAATCGCGCATAGCTGTGCGTGAACATGTTGCACTATTTGTAGAGATTCTTCTAACGGCACCGCAGGATTTTCTAATTTTTCTATTGCACCTGCTAGCCCGAAGTAATTGTCGTGAATGATTTTTAAATCCATTTTAACCTGACTATCTTGAAATTTCGACTGGCTTTTCTGGATAGCGGCAGCTTCCTTTGTATCGAATTGTAAAACCACGTTCTTAATATTGTCAAAATATTTATGATAATAAAACGCGGCCTGTAACCATGTTCCCCAACGAGTTAGAATAGGTTCTGGTGGCTCTGATATACGGGGGCACAGTCTGTGAAATTCGCGAATACGTTTCGGTGATTTGACAAATACTGCTTTGGTATGCGCTATTAAAGCGTCTACCTCAGGATAACATTTTCTGATACTATCCGCCACAAGATTGAGAGCATGAATTTTACACGTAATGTGTAACAAATTAGCAGAATGCTTTTTAAGAGACCGGTCTACAGAAAGCATGTTTGCAGCACCATCACTCACTAACATCAAGAGTTGGTTTGTTGATAGTTCAAACTTGTCCAATGTATTTAACACTAACTTTGAAATTACTTCGACAGTACACTGTTGTATTCATTTGCGGACTAATAGAATTGAAGGTGCCGATTGACGAGGTCCCAATTTGCGTGCCATTACATTAAGAACAGAATGTTTCTTCCGATCTGTTGTTTCGTCGACACATAACCACAATTTTTGATCTTTCAACTCCGATTTTATTTTTTGTTCAATATGTTCGCGCGCAGATGGCACAATTCTTCGTAACGATGTTCGACTAATTTGCACTCCGAATAGTTATTCCAAAAGCAGATAAATGGTTCCTTATCTAGTAAATTAAACGGTATATTACATGCGATAAACGTAACGCATAAATTAAATATAAATTTTTCATTGTCTCGTGCGCAATTTCTTTTTGAGACATGCTTTTCACTATTTACGTGTCGTAGACAATGCTGTCTGGACCAACACATTAATGGGATTTTACAGATTACACATTTAATTTTAGCACCTCCATATATTAAGTCTGGAATTTCTGCAATAAATTTTCGAAGTTTGTCCGACCGCGGTCGTTTTGCTGACGAAATCATAATTTTTCTAGGACAGATAAACAATTGCGCAAATGACCGGCAGCGAAAATGTCCGTACTGCTCCGCAGACGAAGTAATACTACCGTTTCTCTCGGTCCGAACTGATTCTACGCCGATGCGCAGTACCGCTCGTGTCCAGCGTTACTTATAAGTGTTCATTTAACTATCCAGTCTTTCGCCCAATATAGCATTTTACTAACAGTAAATAATTGTTTAATTATTGCCAAATATTAATAAATGAATGTATGTAAGTCTTATTTCGCCGCAAGAAAAGGTGCATGTCTTAAAAGATGACGTTGTAACTTAGTTTAAATGACTTTCAAAAAGGATTTCCTTTGCACCAAAATGCGTAGGTATTTCACGACGCCTTAAAAAGGACTTTATATAAGAAATATAACTGAGTTCTATTGTATTTATTACTTTTGATATGAAAAGCAACACATTGCTATAACATTGCACAAATACCACGTAAGTGATTAATAAAATGTTGAGGGCAGAGAATATTTAATTTACATTCTCAACATATTACAAGCTTACCATAAAATATTTCGTATTACTTGTCAACCCAATACCTTTAAACTTTACACATTCCTGCCTAAAAAAGTAAAAATCTATTTCAAAAATACAACGAAGAAACCCTATTCCACATCGCTTTGAGATTAATTTGAAGTTCCTGAATTGCAACATCTATATTAGATAGTTTGTACAAATAACAATCTGTGAAACCCAAGCACTTATTCTGAATCCCTTTATTACACTCTTATTCTGAACAAATTAGATTGCATCTATTATTCAATTGCAATAGAATGCATTTTTTATATACTTATTAGAATATCCCATACTTTAGGCTAAAAAAAGGAGAAGCGCCGAGCCAAAGTATCGTGAAACCAAGAAAAAAAACCATTTGCTTGGTTTATGTTTTTATTAGGGCTAGCAAAATTTTAGTCACAGATGTGCTCCCTATCACATTATATAGTCGAACGAAGCTCAATACATGTAATTGTTGTAGATGTATACCTTTATATTCACACACCTGTAATGATGTATGAACATCAGCTACAATGCTCTGTAGATGAAAATTGTTACTACTAGTACCTTTGTTTTATATACACAAAATGTATTAAAATAAAGACTAAAGCGTTTCACCGATCTACCTAACGAATTTGAGCGTCATGTAAAAAATTACAAGATAAGTATGAATGACCACACTATAGCATTTTTTTATGTAAATTTACGACAGTCGATGGCTTTTTGTTGCCATTGACAGACGTTGTAGTTTTATATACGTACACCTTGCTTTTAGTTTACAAAAGTGTTGCAAAATTATTGGGTCATTCCACTGTAATGGGTGTGACACTTACGCGTGTAAATTATCCTAAATCTTGAACAAAATGGCTTTAAATTGCCAGTTGTTATATAGTTATTTTGTTACTTGAGTCCTTAAATTTGCAGATCTATACCGAAAATTCTTGTTGATGTACCAGCAATTAAATTATATTATTTATTGAACAATGATTACATTTTCTTTATTGATTGTGAAATGAACATAAACTTTAACAAACTTAAGTTATCAGTTAAATAAAAAAGTAAAAAATTGTAGATATTTGTACAAATAAATTTTTGAATATTGGACGGGCGTGACATATATAACTGTCAATGTATTCAATTTTACCAACAATTTATAACCTTAAATGTGTTTTTCTACGGGATTTATAACTTTCAATATATTTTTAATTTCTTTGACCTGTAATAAGAGAACGTATTGTAATTGTGCTAAATTTTTGAAATTGAGTGTTCATCAGAAAAGCACTTTTTGGGATCCCCTGTACACCGATATAATGTTCTTAACAAGACATAAGTGTGTATATGTGTATCTGTCAACACGATAAATCAAGACACACATATTCATACACGCCGCTGGTTCAGCTTTCATATTCCAATGAGACCTAAAATGTAGGTTTTGGTTAGAATTGATCAATCCGAAGTATAGCTTTACTTCATTAATTTCACAATTTTCTAAATATTTTAGAGAAAGGCTCCAACAGTTTTCTTTATTAATTCTTTGCAAATACTACAACTTGTGAATAGCCTCCTCAAGAACTGAACCATATCACAGGAATTTCAGTAAGCACGTGTATCTACTTTATAAGTTGTCATACCTATCGCATCAGCAAGATTCTCTTCAGGAACATCATCTTTAAATTCAATTTCAAACACTCGGACTATTTTCCTATCAAAGACCGCAGCCTCTGATGTCTACCACATTCCACGTTCGTGCGGTAGTGTGTACATCGGTGAAACAAAGCGATTGTCCACTCTGGCCGATCATAGACTGAAAACTGGTCACCAAATCCTATTTAACTCTACCTGCATATTGTCTCGCAACCCTCGCTATTACAGTAGAAAAATCCGTGAATCTATAGAGATTCTCAAATATTCCAACAATTTCCCTTACATCATATTTGGAAATTCCAACTGATGAAACCTCCTAGCAACCGCCACACCCCATTGATCCATAACTTTTCCGGTCCATAGACCCGAAACAAGCCCTATATAAACCCCTAAGGAAGAATAGTCCCCAGTCAATGTGCAGTAACAACCCTGAAGATTTGGTCCGTATTCTTCCGTGGTCGTCAATAATACTATACTCTTGGTTACAGCCAGTTACAGCTCTGAAGATGTCCCATAAGAGTGTGGACGAAACGTCCGCCGAAGCTACGACAATGACGCGTTCCAACCCGGAAACCAAGTGT
Organism: Dynastes maya; assembly: GCA_029619315.2. Lineage (NCBI taxonomy): Eukaryota > Metazoa > Arthropoda > Insecta > Coleoptera > Scarabaeidae > Dynastes > Dynastes maya. Next base: position 48,371,961 of record JAROYE020000002.1, read on the forward strand.
ATAGAACCCTGAAGATGTTCCATAAAAGTGTGGACGCTTACGTACCAGATTACATATTACAATATTTGTGTATCATTATACTTATGGACTATCAAACCAAAATGAGAATCAAAACATTGCTGTAAAACAATATACATAATTAAACAGAGTCGATTTTGAGAAAATATCGTTGTACAAATTCCAGTGTCAATGCATTCGTTTTTGGATACGCACTATTTAAAATATCAATATAAAGCATTTGTTGTATGGCATCTTTGAAGGATTCACATTCGGCATTCATTTTTTCTGTATTAATTGTTATGAATTATGTTGCTTCACATTAAATAATCGATGGAAAATCATGCTCAATCGTTGATATCTAAGATTCATCCTAAAAAGAATATGGTTATACTAAATATCTTTAATTTTATAAGAAATATCGGGTACATGATAAAATTAATAACGTGTGTATTTCCATACATATATGGCTATTTTATAGATCTTATATCTGCACAACTTTGTAGATGTGCATAGCTAAATATTTCTCAAACCATTAAACAAACATAAAGGATACTTGACTAATTGATTTTGCTTTAATATGTACTATAATGCCATTTCATTTCAAATATATGAAACATGTGATGATATATGTACGTACTATATAGTGTGCTCCCGATGTCATTAATTCAATGCGTGTGTTACGTTATAAATCACATAATGTGCGGGAATCAATCAGTAATAATCTAGTGGCTGTTGTGAGGGGATTGCACTAGACTTTAGTCATGCATTACACTTCCAGTTTATTTATTCAATTGATTATCCTTGTTCCTCTCCATCTTTTGCTCCTTCATTGTGTAAATCTCTTCGGTTTAAATCTCGTAGCTATACTATGAAATATTTCTCTTTTTAATTATGTTATTTTAAAGTAGGGATTAATTAAATAGTACTACGTTAGTGACAATACTGCAAATGATTGGTTATTTGAACATCTATTATAATAATGAGTTCAATTAAATTTTTACACGTGCGTATGCTATTCATTTTGACCTAAAGTTCCATTAAGATTTAGAAATCTTTTTTTTGTTTTGGAATTATATTTGCTTTTTAAAATGTATGTATTTGTTATGCACTTTTTTAATTATTATTATTTGAACATTTAATATACATATATTTGGAAATAATCAACATTATCAAATAAGATGTGTATACATATTTCCTAACATCTGCATTGATGTGGAGCATAATAGTCTGTTCGTAGTTTGCTAGTGTGTGAGTTTATCTAGGAAAACTGAGTGGAGAGCGCGTGCCGAACGCTGGCGATGCCGTTATTCATTATACAGGATGAGTCACCTCCGCAAGTTCAGAAGATTGTGCCTCTGTGAATGGAGATTTTTCCAAACGCTTTCATTCATGTTATGAGGTCTGATTGTGGGCTTGTTTTATAATTATATTGGAACCTGCAGGATGTTTCATAAGTTCGCAGCTACCCAAAGTTATATTTTTATAAATGGAACATGCTATTCATTATTGCACTTTTGGAATCCTTGTTCTGAAGCAAAATATAATAGAGGACTGTTGACCTAAAACTGAGTGTTGCAGAGTTATTAGGATTTTTTGTTTGAAAAAGTCGTCTTTTACAGAAATCCTTTTTCTTTGGAAGTGCGCCATAGACAGACCTAATTTTTGGAACCTTGATTTTGCATAAGAGGACCTAATGTACACGTGCTTATGTGGTTCCCAATTCTTAATGAGATGCGCGTAAAATTGTATTAAGTTGGTATCACGTATTTCTGCAAAAAAATCTTTTTAAAGAAGGTTTGAATTTTTGGCAAAATTCCTTTTCTTATCAGGTTTGAAGACCCCATAGAACTATGGAAAATCTCGTTGCCCGTTTCTGCCAAAAAGGCCTTAAAGGGGGGTAAAACGGGACACTGAAAATAGGAATGATTTTGTTTTTTTCTAAATTATTCCACAATTGCTGGATACAAAATATTGATGTGTGCGGATGTATTGCGTTTTAAGAGCACTATTGAAATACGCACAAACATCAGCATTCGGGGTGAGAAAAAGTCACCCCCATCCCGCCGCCCAGTAACGGAGAAAATGTTTATTTATCAGGTTTGACGTAGCTGTAGGACTATAGAAAACGCCGTTTTCCGTTTCTGCTAAAAACCCTTTAAAGGGGTAGAACGGAGCAGAGAAAATGGCAATGATTTTAGTTTTTTTATAGATTATTCCACAAATGGGGAAGATAAAAAAAGATTGGTGTGTGCCGATGTATTGCATTTTAAATGCGCCTAAAATTCGGCAGCATTTAATAAATAATCTGTAGAATACAGGTGTTCTAGTGTTTAATATATTTATCTTATCCAAAAGATATTTCGTTTGTGGTTGTTTATGTAGTTTTTAATAAATAATGTACATATATATCTATTAATTCCTGTTTTTGTTTGATATTATTATGTTATGTCAAGTATATTTGTTTTGTTAATAATATCAAACAAGAATATATTTAATTTAAAGGCAAAAGAAATATTGCATTTATTTTCAGCGGCTTTATAAGGCCTTTAAACCTGACAAGAAAAAAGAAATTCTCCATTTCGGCGATGGGGCGGCGGGAAGGGGTGACTTTTTCACCCCGAATGCTGATGTTTATGCGTACTTCAATAGTGATCTTATAACGCAATACATGCGCACACCAATGTTTTTTATCTTCAGCAATTGTGGAATAATTTAGAAAAAAACCAAAATCATCTCCATTTTTGGTGCCCCGTTTTACCCCCTTTAAGGCTTTTTTTTAGCAGAAACGAACAACGGGCTTTTCTATAGTTCTATAGGGTCTTCATTTTAGCCAAGTTTTATTCAAATCGATGTGTTCGGGTTGGAACAGTTTCCTTGTTAGCTGCTGTCAGTGTCAGTTATTTTATTAGTGTGCCATAGTAGAAAACAAGTAAGTTATTGGAACAATTATTGAATATGATGCTATTTAATGATGTAAAATTATTGAATTATAATATGTTTTATCTATTCAAAGTTATAACATGATTGACTGGTTTATAATTACTTAAAATTAAAAATTAATTGAATACACTATGCCAAATAGTCTACGAATCGTCTATCCACCCCTTTTATAGCTAGCATGACTTACACTGGAAGCACACATAATTTTATTTTATAATACTTTGTGCAACAGAAACTTGGTTCATACAATGCAACCAAACTTTGTAAACTAATCATTAAATATTAATGAACTATAAGTATAAATACGTAAATTGCAATAATTTATAAGGAGGAATAAGAAATAAAGTGCTAAAGAGAAAAACAGTTATTTTAAGAGATGTTCAAAGGCACAAGTCTGAATTCGAAGAAAATAGTACGTTACTGTTCATCAATCATAATTAAACATCGTATTCAATAATTGTTCCAGTGTTTCCGTTATGTCGCACTAATAAAATAAATATTATGAAGTTGGATTCCATGTATCGATATAACGAGAAAATTACTAATTTTAGACTACATAGTAATTTTTTGTGTAGAATTTTCACCAAAGTTCAAAACTAAACTAATATATAGGATGTTCCATTAAAGAAAATGAAAAATATATCATACTAACAATGCAATATTACGCGCATCTAATAAGCAAAATCAACTTTGGGTAGTTACGAACTTATGAGTAGAGACGGGATCTTAGGACGTAAAAAACAGCTAAAAAGGCCCTTTTTTAGGCCTTAAAAACTATGTATTTAGAACGAAAAACTGTGATTTAGGCATGTTAGGCAAATACTTAAAAAAAACGGTAAACACAAAAGTCATTTTATTTTAAAAAAACATGAATAAGAAGACGATATTTAATGTAATTTTAGGTACATTTCAGCCATAAAAAGAAATAAAACATAGAAATTTTAACTAATAACTAAAATATGTAGATTCATGTGGTTTAAAATAATAAATAAATTAATTAATCGCCGTGTAACATGTCCTCAAATTTCGCGTTTGCGTAGCACACAAGATGTTTTTCCAAGTTGTCGTCAGCTGCGGTATGAGCTGTAGCTTCAACTGCTTCGCCACTGAGCAGCTCAGCAAACTCTTTAACCGTTTTGAAACCTGGATTTTTCGAAATCACGTATGGTCCAATACATCATTGTCATTCATTACGTCAAGAAACCACTGACGGTATTGTACTCGGGTATTAAAATCTTGGGCAAACAGTTGCTGAACCACAGTCATTTTATACGGATGTATATGTAGTTGATTACGAACTACATTGTGACAACTTCCGTATGATAGCCTTAGGACAGAAATGTTTATTACATATAATGTATTAAAAAGACAAGAAAAATTTGTATTGGTTAATTGATATCATGGTGAACCTCTTCCGTTACAATTTTAGGTCTACCAGGGGACATCCGTTGGCATACACTTCCAGACTAAATAAAGCGTTCAATAGTGTTGTTACTTTGTTGATGTTGAGCAAAAGTGTCAAACGGTGCAACATCCTCTGGATACATTGCGATATACTGCTCATAGCAAAATTCCGTCGAGTATATCCAAGAACCCTCTTCATTTTGCATCCCTCTGCGAAAATACGCCATTGCGATAAATGTGTCTTGTTCCACAGAAAACACCATTATCGAACCGTTATCGCCCTTTAGTACTGATAAGTACTGTTATTTAAAAATATAAATGGAAGTATACTAAAACAAAGTGATAATAACAGATAACCACACATGATAAATCTCACTCAAAATATCCGCACGTCAATGAGAATTACAACTATCAATTCTGACAGTAGAAAATGTTATAAACTTAACAAGCCAGAAGTATCTGCTTCCGGATTGCCAACTTAATCATCCTTTTTTGATCACACTGTAGTTTCGTTTTAATAGCGTTTCAAAGAAATCAATTAAATGAAAAAATAGAAATTTCTCCTGAACATTTTCGTACGATGATTTTTTACTGTTTTAAATGTGTTCGAACTCAACAACAATGCATCGGTCTTCTTCATTCTGCTTTTGGCGATGAAGCACCGTCCAAAACCGCAGTTTATGACTGGTTTGCAGAATTTAAGCGTGGACGTACTAGTTTCAGTTACGAATTTCGTGAAGGTCGTCCATCAACTGCTGTTGTTCTGGCAAACATCGATGCTGTGCGAGAAGTGATTGGAGCGGATCGACGTGTGGCATATCGAGAGATAGAGGATCCTTGGGAATTGGTCAAATACAAACGATTTTACATGAGCATTTAGTAGTAAAGAAACTTTGCAGTCGTTGGATTCCACACAATTTAACCGAAGCTCAAAAGGTGGCTCGTGTGAGTTGGTGCAAAAAAATGCTTAAAAAATTCAATCGCGGTGCTTCAGCAAACGTATACAGTATCGTAATAGGTGACGAAACTTGGATATATTCGTACGAACCAGAAACAAAACAATGATCGACACTTTGGCTGTTCCAAAATGAACCAAAGCCAGCAAAAGTTGTTCGTTCACGAATCACTTAAAAAAAATTATTGCTTTTTTCTTCCGTAAAACTGGGGCAGTTGCTACCGTAGCCCTTGAGGATCGAAAAGCAGTCAAGGCTGATTGGTATATAACAATTTGTTTGCCTGAAATTTTCAGTGAAATCAGAAAAAACAACAGACAACGGCGCATCATCCTTCACCAAAACAACGCCACCTGTTACACGGCACATCGAACAGTCGATTATTTAGAGGAAAATAACATTGAACTAATGACTCATTGTCCGTATTCGCCTGACTTAACACCTAATGTTTTCTTCATGTTCCCTTTTGTCAAAAACAAAGTGCGTGGTGAGCGTTTTTCAACACCGGAAGCCGTTGAATCATTTAAAAGGCATGTCTCTGAGATACTCACTTCAGAATGGAATAAATGTTTCGACAACTAGTTTCTTTGAATGCAAAAGTGTTTAAAACTTAAAGGCGAATATTTTGAGAAACAATAAAGTGTTTTTTTTTCTATAAAATATCCGTTCTTTTCTTTTTCGGGAAATTTTTTGGATTTCCCTCGTAATAGAATACCTTTATATTAATTTATTACTTTCTTACACAAGGAATTCCATGCTATGGATAGTACATTTTTGGTATTATAAACCGATCTGGGACCATGGTCTCTAAATGAAGGTTGGTACATTTTATCACTTACACATCAATCGGAAGAAAAAGTATAAAAAAGAATATATGCTTTGGTAACAAAAAGTGATAGTTTTCTTACAGACCTAGTTTCCTTTTAAGCGCATTTTTCGAATACGTATTTTTTACAGGTATTGCAGATATTGGTAAGCCTATTGTTATTAAAGTTTCCTATTTGATACCATTTGCGCGAACAAAGTGTAACAAATTACATTAACTTCCCGCGATTCCATCGCTGGTTTTACATTTTCAGCGTCATTGTCAGTGGCAAGTTCATCTGTTACTTGGAACATTCTTGTATTTTTGCTCAAAACATTCTATCAGTGGTAATTTCATTTTGATGATCTCGTAGAATACCTTCATCTTCACCTTCAGAACTTGGAAGCACTCTACTTTTACGTAAACGCAAAATATTTGCATATTTACTCACTAAGGACTCCTGAACGTTTACTTCGTCTAAAACCTTACTCTCACTATTAAAAAGTTCGTCGTTAATATTCCATAGTTCAATTTCTTCTGGTTCATCTTCACAGTCGTAGAGTTCTTCATCCTCGGTATCAGAGCGTTCCATTAGTATATCGTTCAGTTTTCAACAACGCTGAGGTTTTCAATCGTGCTGCCACGTTTAAAAACTTAAAATTAGTGATTGTAAAAAAATATATATGTATTCATGTTTCTTACCTTACACTAATTGAAATATTTTGTTTATTGAATGGCTGTAATAGTCCATCGGCAAGCTCGATTGCTCGACCTGATGACAATGGGCACATTCAGCAGACATAACTGTTGTGGAACAGTTGCGGGAATAACCAATGAAAGTCCAAGATCGCGCATTCCTATTGGCTATCCACTCAACTACTGTGTTCGTCTGCTGAACGCAGACAAACTGCATTAGCGGGAAAACTACTGAATATTATTGGATGAAACTTTCTGTGAGTCAAGCTGGCAACCTTGGGAACAAATTAAGTCAGCTGTTTGAAAGAAATAAAAGCAAACGTAATCTCTCTTGTTCTTTTAAAAATATCCGCTCCTCTCGAAACGTGTACGGTGAAAGAGCAACGCGCAGTGATAAGATTTTTGTTATCCAAAGGTGTGAAGCCGGTCGAAATTGACTTAGGAATGTTAAAACAGTATGGTTAAAAGTGTTCAAGCCGCGGAAACGTGTATAAGTGGATTGAGCAGTTTAAATTGGGCGGAACAAGTGTCACCGATATTCATCGCTCCGGACACTTGATTCAAGTTCATAAAGACACCTGTGTTCGCATTTGTTCTGATCTTAAACGTCGGTTTTTAACGGAAGGTAATGATTTTCAAGACCGTGTTATAACCTGCGATGAAACGTGGATTCACCCCTATAAACCTGAATCCAAACGGCGAAGTCTTGAATGGAAACATCCGGATTCGCTCGCTAAGAAAAGATTCACAACTCTGGCGTCTACCGATAAAGTGATGTTAACGGTCTTCTAGGACTCTCAAGGCCCAATTTTTTGTGACTATTTAGAAGGACAACGTACTGTGAACAGTGTATTGTACTATTGTAACTTGCTTCAACATAAAATGAAACCTGCGATACGAAGAAAATGCCAGGGTGCTCTTTCGAAAGGTGTGATTCTGCTGCACGATAACACCCTCCCCCATACTGCCCAGAAAACGCGAGAGATGATCGACAATTTGGGTTGGGAGGTATTGCCACATCTTCCTTATAGTCCCAACCTCACATCGTACGATTTTCATCTGTTCGGCCCGCTCAAAGAGTTTTTACGCGGCACCAAGTTCGAAGACAACGAAGCGGGCAAACAAGTTGTACACAAGTTGCTCGGACACCAAGGTTAAGAATTCTTCAGCACTGGAATTAGAAAGCTCACAAAGCGATGGAAGAAGTGCCTAAATGTTGGTGGAGACTACAATGAAAAGTAGTGTAAATTTCATTGTCAATGAATAAATTGCTTTTTTTTTCCACAGCCATTTGTCTCGTTAATTACTGAACATCCCTTGTATGTGGTCCACTTGTGTGATCCACTACAGCCCATGGAAAAATAAAGAAATACAACAAAACAAAATTCGATATACGGTCCAAGCCCCACGATTTATGAAAAATGACAAAATTCAGAGCGACTTGAATATTCCATCGCTGAATACTTTCTTACAACACCTGTGGGAGAGAGCAATGACATGGTACCATCCACTTCTCCATGATCCGTACGGCCAAGGTGAGAATCCCAAGATTTGCGATGGAGTGTGACTAACAGATGAAAGATATTTAACAAACTGAATGTACTTTGATGACAAGAGGGCCCAAAGGTCACCACCTTGCTCTAAATATGAATTATGTAGCGGGAGGTTATGATGTGTTGTCCCCCGCGACCAAATTTTATAACGAAACAACTATGACAAAAACTTCAATTCACACTTTAGATCTTCAGATCTTACGATCTACACAACAAATCAGAACGATTAAGGATATTTCCGAATAAATCCACTATTTTTGCATTCGCACTATGATCGATCCAGAATTTTCATGATATTTATTACCATCGTATTGAACGATACGTAAGAGGAATTCTAAAAACGTATGAGAAGTTGTACAAAACAAGAAAAACTAGTTAATTCGGGCTCGGTAAACAGAGGGCTCGGTAAACAGATTGCAGGAACCTTTTTCATTTTGACTGGTCTTGGTATAAACGGTCATGATATACAATTATTTTGATTTTGAATAAATAAAAAAAATAAAATTTATTAGATTCTTTCTTTAGCTATCGCTGCAAAAGTCATTACAACACTGCGTAAAATGAATGTGACTTTCAATAGAACATTTAAAATAAAATTGGAAAATTGGTCATTTTGACTGGTGTGGTAGTTACAGTGTTAATCCAAAATGTTAGCAGAAAACGAATAAAATTTACGAAATTGATTTGCTAGATGATACTTCGTCGTATATTGTTTCCCGATAACTTGATAATAAATTGCTTTAACTGCGGCCTTTAATGTAGTTGAGTGTATTGGATTAACTGTTAAAGAAGTTGGAAGTGAAGTTGTAACAAACAAATTGGTGCATTATGAAGCAAAGTTATATAAGCATCACATACGTCTAATTGAAATTACTACACGTATTTCTAGACTATTTCGATTCATTGTTGGCGTCAATTATTACAAGTTAAGAGTTAGGAGCTTAGTTACCGAAGGGGAAATGATTTGTTAGGGGTGCACTTACTAACTTCTATCATAAATAACTTCAGCACGTAATAAAGTTCCTCTCCATTAAAATGAAAAACAAAAGTGGAAGCAGTCGCTTTAGGAAGACATCGTGATTATTTTCCCCTTTTAACGTAAGGTCTAATTATTAAAGTTAGGAAAGCTGTTTAAAGTCCATCACTTCTGAATCCGGCACGATAATTAAAGAATTAAATGCACTAATTACACTTAATTGCTGCTTATTTATGAATTTCATTAAATACAGAAACTGAATAGTTCATTTGTGTATATTAGTTTCGTTTTATAGTCTGTGTTTCTGTTAACTTTCGTTGGTAGATTGCGTATTAACAAGGAGTGTTATACTTTTTTGTTTTCTTAAAATGGCAGTTTGAAATCAAAACCGCCTTATTTCTATTTCTTCAATTTCATAAAAGCAAATAGCTTAAAAGATAAAATGCAGGTTAGATTGCTTCATATCACAGTTATTTAAACGAACGGTAGGTTTTTCTAGAATAGCAAATCAACTATGTCCAATCCACGATGCATGTGCATCTAATTTATTCTTATGCTCAATTCGGCTTCATCTGTTATTGTTTTATTTCACTCGCTTAAAGACAGCAGTAACGCACCTTTACATTTAATTTATATATAAGTTGCAAATACAAGCGGAATAATCTTAAATATCTTTTTCATTTTTACAGAAAAACTCATTCTTTATAAAAAGCATTGCTTCTCTTGAAAAGTCTTTCATAACAATCAATAATAGTGGTTAATTAATTCAACAAGAAAACAGGAAGCTATGTCTGAAAACTATATAAATTGTTTAATAGTAACCTAAAAATTGCATAAGTAAAAGTTGCTTCTAATGTCATTAGAGGTTTAGATATGAAATTTGGATACCATTCTTCACGGTTGACATTTCTACCTCACTTGGTTTTATTTTAATAAGCTGTAAGACTATTGTAGGTAAATCATTTTCTATCTCACTTGGTTTTATTTTAATAAGCTGTTAGAGTATTGTAGGTAAATCATTTACCAAGTACTTTTATTCCATGAAAATCCAAAATATTTCCAAATATTTTATTTTATGTTTGCCATAATGGTTTATTAGTTAGGAGAAGTTTGCAATAAGGTTCTTATTGTTAGATTTATAAAAGTAATACCAGATACAGTGGGTGCTCGGTTAATGAACAGCCCGGATAACGAACAAATCACGACACCTTCGCGAAGGATTTTCGTGGAGAGATGCAATCGAGATTGGAACGACTCCTTAATGCTTCACAGACAAGGAAACCCAGAACTCACTGATACGTAATCTTGTATATTGAACGAATTAATCGATTTCCCATAAAAGTCTATGAAAGAGACTATATTCGTTCACCATCTGGTTACCCACTGACACGATTCGAGAAATGTAAAAGAAAGAAATTTCAATAATTATTTTAATTCTAGAGCCTAATGCTTATTTATCCTTAGCGTACGTCTAACTTCAATCTCAACAGTACTTTAAGCTAACTTGTAAAACCGAACCCAACTAATATAAAAATATCAACGACTAACAAGGGCATCTAAACTTCATTTCTGAACTACTGCTGATATTTTTAACAACTTTTACTAATACTATTTTTAGTTAGTACAGTTACATTTAGGTAAATAAGTCGTACTTTACCTTTGACAATTGATGAATGAGCATTGAAATATTAGGCTTAACAATTAAAGGCTGTTATCGAAGTCTCCAAAATCGTCTCCAAAATAGAGCTTATGCATCGCAGTGCACGTTCACCAAGAGATCTTCTTTCAAACACACGTCTTCGCGAACCGAGAATCTCGAATTTGGATTCGTCGGTCCACAATACCTTGTTCCAATCTTCTACCGTCCAATTTCGATGTTCACGTGCTCATTGTAACCTCTTTTTCTTATTAATTTGACGAAGCTAGGACTTTCGCATCGCAATTCGTTCGTGAAGGTCGGCTTTTTGCAGACGGCGTTTAACCGTGGATACGGTAATCAGCTTCGGAAGTGCAGTATTGATTTCTGCGGCGATTTCTGGAGCTGTTTTTCTTCTATTTCGCTTGCTGGACACCACGATTGCAATATCTTGAACTGACGTTGTCGCTCTTGGTCTACCACTTCTTACTTTATTTAGAAAACTGCCACTTTCACTGTATTTTTTGATGTTATAATTAACAGTAGATGGATTTAAATGTAATTTTCTAGCAATTTGGCGATTGCTTGTGTTGTGCTACTATCAAAGCACTCGTTTCAACAATAATTTCTTTCCTTCTTGGCATGTTTTGAAGTTTTAAACGAAATTATACACTATTCGTCAAGAGATGTTGTCGCTACTAATATAGAACGATAACTAACCGTAATTTAAAAATATTTCAAATGGATTTATTATAGCTTCATGATTTATAGCGAAACTATCAACTGTTACATTTTATCTGGAATTTCAAGAAATACGCTCTTTGTTGTCGCTACTATCTGCGCTTTTATGACGATATTACCCCTCATACAGACAAAAGAAGTAACTAGACCGATATTATTTAATGAATTTAAGTGAATCTTACTGATTACACTGGACAACAAATTTTAGTTTATTTGTTGTATCTTGTGTGAAAAGTGCATTTTTTTGTTAATTTTGGGGCGCTGAATACAAAAATGATAATGAAATTAAAAACTTTGTTGCAGTTTTCAAGTTCAAGTTCAAGTTTTATTTTATTTTTAACAAAATAATAAAAAATAGATACTTTTACACTTTTAGAGTCACTAAATGCGCCGTCTTTTTGCTATTCTTTTGTGAATTGTTTCTGGAGCATCTCTAACAAGAGTGCAACGGAAGTTGGCAAGGATGGAAGCATTCCAATTTCTCTGGTACCTTTTCTCCATTGTTGATATATCCTAATGGAAGCGTTCGCCATGCTCATCACTTACAGCTCCGCAGTTTCCAGGAAAAAGTCCAGGTGTGAGTGTAGGAAATGGATCTTTAGAGATATATTGCAACCCATTTTTTGATACGATGACAGCATATTTTCAATAGGAGTAACGCAATTGCCAGCTTTTTTATTTCCCAAGAAATAAGCGACCATGAGGCGATAGTCATTCCAAGCATTTTTTTCAATATCTGTTAGAGTGCTGTCAAAATGTTCGTCTTTCAGAATATTTCGAATCAGTGGCCCAACAAAAATACCTTCTTTAATTCTTGCTTCACTTAGCCTTGGAACTTTCTGACGCAGGTACTGAAAAGCTGGCCCATCTTTATTCAGTGCCTTAACAAAGCTTTTCATTAGGCCCAATTTGATGTGCAGTGGTGAATTGTCGAATAGGCCAGTCTTGTCTTTCGTAATGAAGTACCTTTGCTCCACTGTCCCATTCACACAAAAAATAGCGAAACCTGGTATAGCCTAGCTGCAACCTAAGTAAAAGTGCAACAACCTTTAAATCGCCACAGATCTGCCATTGGTGCTCATCGTATTTCATGCTTGTCAATAGGTACTTCATCGTTCATCTAGATCGCTTAATGCTGACTGGGTTATTTTGCGCGGTTGGCGGTTTGACGTGCTTGGTGTGAAATCAGGATCTCTTGATGTTGATGGCATATCTTCCTCACGACAAATCTCTGTATCGCTATTATCTGATTCGTAAGTGAATGTTCCTGGGGTTCTGGAATAGGAAGTTCGTCACTATGGGGCACAGGTCTCATGGCAGATGGTATACTTGGATAGTTGATAACCGATTTTTTCTTCTTGGATATACCTGTGCCTTGCCCAATACGAGGTATCATGCAGAAATAGCAATCATTAACATGATTTGTAGGCTCTCTCTAGACCATTGGGGCAGCAAACCGCATAGATCGTTTTTTATGATTTAACCAGTTTCTCAGACTTGAAGCGCATGTATTACAGAAGATATGTGACGTCTAATGTTTCTCTTGATTCCCTATTTTGCAACCGAAATAAAGCCGATATGCTTGTTTTATCAATGGAGTAATAGACCGCTTTTGAGACGCAAAAGTCACCTCACCACAAACATAACAGAAGTGATCTGGATTGTTTACACACTTTCGAGACATCTTACAATGTCAACTATTCGATTAGACTCACTAACTTCGACTGACTAACCTCTCCGCTTTGTAGTTTATTATATACCCAAATACGGCTTCTAGATTTTTAGAGAATATTCGAGAAGATTCGAGAATTTTCTATTAAATTCCATAATATTCGCGATAGTGGCGTTTGCCATTTGTTTGTATACAGGGGCTGTTCAGTACAAAGCGGACTTGCGGTTATAGTGTTAATATATAGGGACACATGACATCACGTATCTCTAAAACTTGAACTAATATTAAAAAGATAAGTTTATTTTCGGTTTTAGCACACCAAAAATAGTAAGATTTAGTCGATTTTATTTTAGATACATTTTGGCTGTTGTCCAGTGTTATTAGCATACTATTCAATAATGCTGGAATGAATTTCCTAAATAACATTCTTTGTATACAAAAATTTAAAATCCAAGGGTGCCCAAATACTTATGAGCGGTGGTGTAAACGTAAATGACCCCATACCGTTACACTGCTTGGTAGAGTTAGTAAATTTATTCATAAAACAGCTCTCCAGAAAATTACGTTTGAATTAATTTAATATTATCATTATAGCTGCTTAGCTCGTTTTCTAGTTTCTGTAATTGATGTAATACATACCGCATACACAACAAAAAGTTCTCTAATTGAACACCACAAAATGTTAAACAATCTACAGAAGCTAGCTTTAATGCTTTAATGCACGCAATTTTGTTTCTTCCCTATTTAACGATAAATTGCGATACTCGTTGTTTACTATATCATTGTAAAGATTAACAGAAAATATCGCCATACATGGATTTAAAGGAAAGTTTCCGAGTTGCTATCTAAGTACCTACAGATATAAATATGAAATATAAAACTTTCTTCTCAGATTTTTCCTTCCTTATGTATATTAGAAGAGTTGAGAAGATATTTGCCTTTCGTGGATATCTCGCATTATGAAGTACGTTTTAAAGAATGCTGAGGATACTTTCATTTCGTTCTACGTATTTCGATATCAAATATAAAACAATACAAAACTCTCCGAACTAAAATACAATAAATTGATAAATACCTCTATATTAAATTGCCTCTTGGATTGTATTGTAGGGGAGGAACGGAGAATCCATAGAAACATGGGCAGGGGTCTTGGCACGTTATTCGAATACTTTATTTTATGTCCAAATATATTTCGCCAACGGAAATGGATCGAATTACAATTTTGCCCAATTACTCGGCGTCCCAATTTACTGGGATCTCGTTTGGGAATTTTCTGTCGTTTTTTTAGGGAGAGAAAAAATATACGTTTGGGGTGATTGCATTTTAAACTTTATGTGCAATTTATGTTACGACAACCCAAAATCGCAGCAAAAGTAAAATAGAAAAGATATGCTTGGCGTAGGTGAAACTACACCATACGAAAGACAGAAAAAAGAAATTTTATTATTTTGAAACGTATATGCTTCGCATATGATTTCACTATATTCGGTATTGAGTCTGAATTATTGTTTAGCAACTTGCATAGTAATAGTATTTTTGTGTTTTAGGAGGTGTGTCTGACAGACCGGCAATGAAGGTTCTTGTGGATTGTTGCAGACACAAAAACTTTAGCATAAAAATAAAACACCTGTACAAGATTTGCCATGCAACACGTGCACCTTAGCCTAAATTCCAAAAATTTGTTTATATTGGAAGTCATTACCAACTCCATTAGTTCTATAGCGCGTTTCACCCTAGTTTCGAAGTATTGCGCTTATGGGAACAGCAGTAAGCGTTGCCAGATTCAGGCTATTAGATACTTTGATATAGCAGCTTGGTACTGTAATGCTAACTTCATTGTTATTATTAGGTTAGAAATTTTAGCTTATTTTAAAATTCACATGAGAATAAATATGTGGAAAGAAAACAACTATAGTAGTTTGTTCTTTTTTGAAGTACAAATACGTACGACTTCAATAGATTATTTTATGAGCTAGACGAACAAAACTAATCTACCAAAATGATATTCATAAGACAATCGCAAACAGTGTTGTTAAATGTCATTTACTACTCAGAGATTGATATATTTATAAGATACAGTGTAAATGGTCACGTACATTTACAAAAAATCACAATAATTTTCACATGTCAACCTTTAATAAAACAAGTACTCTTTACTACAATATTAAAACAATTTTATAAGAATCGGTTTAATCAGTTATCTGATAGTGAGGATGATGAAGATTAACTTGGTAAATGTATAATAAATTGGGTCATCCTGCATTTCGTCCAATTTCCACATGTCTTTTTCTAAAGTCGAGTACAAGTCATCAGAAAACATATAATATGGCAAAACATTACACCTTTCATAACATGTCTGATATAATTTTGTCAGTTCTCAATGGTTTGATATTCTTGATCCATAAGGGTAGGTTTCTCATTTATATTAAAGCTTGTATTATTGTGCTTTATAAAGTTTTTCACGTGCTCCGATACAGTTTCAATCAGGTTTACACATAATAATAAAGTGGCAAACATAGAATAAGTAGCTGTTTCATCGAGTATATATTTATTGTACTTATGCTTCTCTGTAGAAGCAATGTTTAAGAGATCACGTTTTAACTTCTTTCAACAGGAAGATTTTTTCTCTTAACCAAAGGAATGTAATTTTTTTGGTAGCTGTGGTAGGAATCCGTTCTTCTTGCAACTCTGTTACAAAGCAGTATTGATAACTACTACTGAGCTACTCTTCATACTCTCCAGCACAAGCTTTATCGTGAGCATCTGTAGCATTTTCCTTGCACATAGAATGGTCAAAAAACGTCAGAGCTATAATTTCACGATTTTCAGGTTGATCATTATTCATAATTTTTACTACTTACGGTAATAGATAACATTATAAGATGTAGTAGTTTTTATAAACAACTGATTTCCTTATTAATCGAAAAAATGTGTAAATAAAATACTGAAGCTGACAGGTAACATAAATATTACCAATCAGCTGATCAGCGATCTCCTTAGGAGAAATCCCACCGAAAGGCGAGGCAACAGCGCTGGTTTCAGACAAGGATAGTTTTATACAAATTATTGTGAACTAGTAAAAGAGGGTTATACTCCATAAGACCCAATACTTGGAAACCAGGGTGAAACGCTCTATAGTACATATTTGATTATATGTTTTTTACTTTTTATCTCCAAAGTTTACTGTTTTTAAGTTATTTTGACATTTCTGTTTCTTATTTTTACATGGTACTCTTTGAAATTACAAATCAGATGTAAAATTAAACAAATTTGTTATTTTTATATCGGAAACAATACAATACTTTTCGGTAATAGTGTACAGCTAGTTCATAAAGGATGTTCAGAATATGAAGATCCATTCTAATAAAATTAGAAGAAATAGTTTCCAAGTGCATCCATATATTAGGAGATTATCATTCTACATATTTTAAGTAGCTTAGCAATTATTATTACCAATTAAAATTTTAGAATAATCAATTACGATAAAATTAACAAGCGCAAGGTATTCAGAGAACAAACGGTTACAAATATTTTAAACAACCTACCACAAAATATGCATCGATTTCCTGTGTTAATATACGAGGTCTGTTCAAAATCTGTCGGGAGTTGTGGAGTACCCTCGTGCGCATGTGTGTAAAATATGACGTACACAGCTTGTGACCCTCGGCAGGCAAGTACGTGAGTGCGGTAGTGTGCTGGCGGCTCGTCATGCTTGCAAATTTCACGAAATGACCGAACGACTGGAGCAGCGCTACTGCATTAAATTTTGTCAGAAGCTTGGTGATACTCAAGCGGACACCAGTCGGAAGATTCGGGAAGCTTTCGGCGACGATGCCATGGGTACTACACAAATCAAGCACTGGTACAATCGGTTTAAAGATGGCCGCACGACGGTCGACAGTGACGCACGTTCTGGCAGACCCTCAACAAGCCGAAACGACGAAAGCGTTCAGAAGGTTAACACCTTCGTCCTGCAGGACCGTCGTATAACTATTAGTGAATTGTTAGACGAGGTTGGGATAGGCATTGGTTCCGTGCATGCCATTTTGAATGATGATTTGAGCTTCCGGAGAGTGTCCGCAAAATTCGTGCTGAACATGCTGGACGCGGCAAATGATGACCCAGACTTCACGAAGACTGTCATCACTGGTGATAAGTCGTCGGTTTATGGGTACGACCCCGAAACAGAAGCGCAGTCTTCCCAATAGAAACATCCAACATCTCCGAGGCCAAAGAAAGCACAGCAAGTCCGCAGCAATGTGAAGGCGATGTTGACAGTTTTCTTCGACTACGTGGAGTGGTTCATCATGAGTACGCTCCTCTCGGACAGACCATTAATAAGGAGTACTACTAGCAAGTCCTGCGTCATCTTCGTGATGCCGTGCGGTGCAAGAGGCCGGATCTGTGGACAGTGGGAACTTGGCAGCTGCATCATGACAACGCACCGGCGCATTCCTCTCATCTGATTCAGACATTCTTGACCAATCACAGCATCCCAGTTGTTCGTCAGCCTCCTTATTCTCCCTACATGGCTCCCTATGAATTTTGGCTGTTTCCCAAGTTGAAAATGCCGTTGAGAGGGAAAAGATTTGACACTCGGGAGGACATTATGTAGAATGCGACGGAGCAGCTGAACCGCATTCCAGAGATGCCTCCAACAGCGGCAGCAATGCTGTGATAAGTGTGTACGGTCCCAAAGAGAGTATTTCGAAGGCGATCTAGCTTTTATATCCGTAAGTGAACAGTTTCATTTTTTTCGGCCAAAGGTCGGATACATTTTGAACAGACCTCGTATTTATTTTGGATTTGGCCCCCTGGGACTTCCTTGTTTTTCCGGACTTGAAAAAATGGTTTGGTCTTCCTTAACACATACATTTATCATACCAGTGTCGTATTATGATAAATTGTTACGCATTTCTTGGTCCCATATTCTGGAAGTAAAATAGTCCCTAGCAACATATCTGTTTGTTAATTTGTATTGCTACTATGAATTGCTGTAAAACTGCAAATTCTAAATTTGTTTTCCTGAGTAATTTAGAGAAAAAGTTGTCAAATGAAGGTTATTCGACGACAACTGGTGCTAAATTAAACAATTTGGTATAGTTTACAGAGAAATTAATAGTACTTCTTCAGAATTACAATGTAAATACCTCAATATATTGGCAAATAAATTAAAATTAAAGGAAAATTTTGTTCCAAAAAGAACTTGATAGGTTATTGCAGTTAGGTGTCATGACTCCAGGCCCCTACTGGAGTCATGACACCTAATTCATATTGCGCTTTTGCTGAAGAACAACGGATTTATTCCTATTTCTGTAGATTTGAAGATAACGCTAAACCCACATTTATTGGTGGATGGATATCCCCTTCTACGGATTGACGACTTGTTTAAGTTAAATGCAGGTAAACAATTCTTTAAGATTGACCTGTCACAAGCGTACCAATAAATATTAGTAGATGATGATTCTTCGAACCACAATCTCTACCCATAAATGTTTGGTTAATTATGTACCTCATAGCGTTATTCGTGCACCAGGTCAATTTGAAAGAATAATGGAACAATTACTAATAAAGTTGATGGTGATTGCTGTTTTTTTGATGACATACTTGTTACCGGTAAAACTTATGTAGAATATAACAAAAATTTAAACAAGGTACTAGATATTTTTTTGGACTTACAATTAAATTAAATACATGCAGTTCGGTCCGTAGGTTTCCGCGGTCTTTAATAATACTATTCTCTTGGTTTCCGGGTTGGAACCGCGTCATTGTCGTAGCTTTATGTCAGTTTATTGTCAGCACTATCAATGGCCCTATTTACAAATTATCGAAGTACCTCTCCAACGTTGTAAAACCTTACGCTAGACACAGCGACCCTTTCATCCAAAATTCTCAACATTTCGTCCAACGACTGAAAGTGTTGACGGTAAACACTGGTGATTTACTTGTCAGCTTTGATGTCGAATCCTTATTCACCGAGGTTCCCATACCGAATGCAGTATTATTAGAGAGTTCTTCATCTCCAATGACCAACCGGATGATCTGGCATACTTGGTTGAAACCTGTCTTTCATCTATCTATTTCCAGTTTCGAGGTAAATACTACAAGCTCAGGCGCAGCTATGGGATCTCCTCTGTCTCCTGTCGTTGCCAACATCTTTATGGAAACGTTCGAACAACAAGCCCTGTTATCTCATAACCTTAGCTCAAAGTGTTGGTACAGGTACGTTCATGACACCTTTGTCATCTGGTCCCATGGACGCGAACCTTTATGCAATTTCCTATCGTTTTTGAATTCTCAATATGATTCTATACGTTTCACCATGGAGATCGAATCGGACGGTTGCCTTCTTTTCCTAGAAGTTCTCGTACACCAGCGTCCTGACGGTGCACTGGGATATTCCGTTTACCGAAAACCCACGCACACGGATAGATATCTCAATGGCCTTTCACACCATCATCCAGCCGGAAAAACGCGGTGTTATCAATTCTCTTATCCAAAGGGCCATTTCCGTAACTGAACCCAATTCGCTTCCTCAAGAACTGAACCACATCACTGAAACTTTGATCGGAAATAACTATTCCAGGAAAGATATTCAAACAACCATTAGCCGCTACACTAATCCTCCCCCACAGCAACTCCCCTCTTCTAACCCTACTTTCCGTAAGCAAGCATATCTACCCTACATTCATGGTGTCACCGATCGCAACAGTAAGATTCTCTCCAGGAACAACATCAAAGACCGCGATCATCTGGAAGCCCCTGGTGTCTACCAGATTCCATGTTCGTGCGGTAGTGTGTATATCGGTGAAACAAAGCGATCAGTCAGCACTCGTGTTACTGAGCACGAGCGTTGTACGCGGTTGTTGTGTGTAGCTGGGTCCGCACTGGCTGAGCATAGACTGGAAACTGGCCACCAAATCCAATTTAACTCTACTCGCATCTCATCTCGCAATCCTCACTGTTACAGTAGAAAAATCCATGAATCAATAGAGATTTTCAAACATCCCAATAATTTAAATCGCGAAGATGGCTACCCCTTACATCACACGTGGAAATGCCAACTGGTTAAACCTCCTAGCAACCGCCAGGCTTCATCGATGCTTAACAATTCCGTTTCTTTGATGCATAAAATTTCCGCTTCATCGACGGATAACATTTCCACTTCATCGACGCAAAACTTTCCCACTTCATTGAACCAAAACAAGCCCTATATAAACCCCTCCGGAATGAATAAGTCTCCAGTCAGTGTGCAGTTACAGCCCTGAAGATATCACATATGAGGGTGGACGAAACGTCGGCTGAAGCTACGACAACGACGCGGTTCCAACCCGGAAACCAAGAGAATAGTATTAAATAAATGCAGTTTGTTTGCTGACTCAGTTTCGTATTTTCGTTCTTCACGCCTGCATACCAGCGCAACTTATTATTTTGACAATCTAAATTGAATACCATTATAGCAACTAAAACTGTTTAAAACTTAAAGCCTTAATATTCGCCATACTTTTGTTGCGAGGTACATTGTGCTATCAGCTTTTTCAATAAATTCATTAACTTCTTCTATCTTTATTATTCTAGATTTTTTTGGTTCATAACCTGGTGATGAACGTTTCGAAAATGCTTGTGATTTAAAGAATTTTGATTCGTGTAAATATTAAGACATGAACGTAACATAATGTACATCAACAATAAAGTAGAAAACGTCTTTATTTTGCGTTGTACAGTATGCGGCAAAATAAACAGTACTGAAATTATGAAACGTTTATTATTTATGTATTTACTTTACATTATATAGCGATACTTTAACATTATATAGCGTTGCAAACATTATTCGCGACGACGTTCCCGATAAAACAGATGTTCAAGATGCCCTCCGTTCAGTTTCAAGCAGTATTCATAGCGTTCACGAAGGTTCACATGCATGTCTGTGAACACAGGTTGTTGCATGGCACGAAAAAAACCTTCAATTTTAATCCGCAATTCCGGAATGTTAGATGGTGGATCGGTACGGAAAACAGCCTCCTTCAGCATTCCCCAAATGTACGCATCAGGCGGTGTTAGGTCTGGTGAGTGCGATGGGCATAGGAAATCAGTGCCACGCGAAATAAGGCGATCCCCAGAATGATTGCGCAGGATTCGAAGAGACTCCCTAGCCGTGTGACAGGTTGCCCCGTCCTGCTGAAACCATTGTTGATTACGTGGTAGGTTCCTGGCACGACAAAATCGCTGAAGATCATGCAAAAATGGCGTGAGAACCTGTTCTCTGTAGCGCTTCTGATTCACAGTTAACGGCGATCCATCGTTTGCTTCAATGAAATACGGGCCCAATATGCCATGTGCGGATACAGCACACCAAATCGTAACACGGTCACTATGAAGGGGTTGCTCGACGATTATGTCGGGGCGTTCGAATCCAAAAAATCGTGTTGTCTGCTTGTTAATGTCTCCGTTTAAATGAATATGGCTTTCATCGGAAAACCAAACATTCGACAAGAACGACGGGTTTTCATAGTCCATAGCCAACACACGTGCGCAGTATTCGGCTCTTACACGCTTATCAGCTGCAGTCAGACGCTGTCCGATCTGTATTTTGTATGCAAACCCACCAATATTCTTGAACATTCGACGGAGCGATCGATCACTGATATTCAATTTTAATGATGATCTTCGGAGGCTTCGTTTCGGCGATTGCAGCACCTGATTCAAAACACGCCCGTGATTCGTATTGGTTGTGACTGTCACTGGCCGACCCACGTGACCTTTACGTTGGCAAAGCACACTTCCCGTACGACGAAACTTGTCAACAACTGCTAACATAACGGCGTTGCTCGGAGCCTGTTTCATAAACTTAAGCCTAAATGCGTCGGCAACTTCTTTTAAGCTTGGACCGTTTTCGCGCCCATTTCCGTATGACCGAAAATAGTGCTCCACGATAAAAACTTTTTCTGCAACAATGAGAACCATCCTGAAGCAACTAACATTAAAAAGACATTCACATACGTTGTAACCACTTTCAGAAAACACTCGGTACGTTTCAGCGCATGACACATACACATTTGACACATGCGCATTTCAGTACTGTTTATTTCGCCGCATACCGTATTTGAAAATATGCCAATAAAATGTTTCCAGATACAGTTTTAACATTAGTTTGTTTACAACAAGAATAAAAATATTGTTCTTTGTACACACTTCACGTGAGTTATTAAGTAATATATTACCAACTCGCCTGAAGTGTAATTTATATTATTACATTCATTATCGCTCATTTCTTATATGTACTATTAAATATGAATAAAATAATATTGTAATGACAAATTTTTGAACTTAAACGTCAATGTCACCAACCTTCATACCACACAAGCTTAAATGTCGCACTTGTCCGTTTGAAATTTGAAATACTCCCCTTTAGCTTGTTTTTCAAATTCCGGACGCGTGCAACAAAATGCCATCTTATGAAATTTGTTTTCTAACATACAATTACTGTTTTAATGCTGTGTTCATTGTTAAAATAGGATATCGAAAAAAGAATACATCGAATAAATCTCAAAACAGATATGTATTATAGAAGAGAAAAGTGAAATCCTAACAGTTTTCTACAAAGCTTAGAAAGAATTTGACGTCATCACTAAATCTCATAACCCATCCACAGAACGTATGTGTATTTTTTATATAACTTGAGGCTGTACTTTCCTTTATTTACTGTGTTCAATTCGCCTAAAGATACGTATTGCGAGCGTTTCTGCCGAGGAAAATAGATGTTCTCCTCTTTGATTGATGTCGAATTGCTGTTTCGATAAAAAAGGGAAAAAGGATAGAAATACAGTGAGATAAAATTATGAGAGAAAATCAACTTTATGTTCGGTGAGCAGAAAATGAGGTTCGATCATCCTTTGTCGACGTTTGTACAAAATAACGAGATTATTAGTTTTCTTTTATGATTTAATACATGCGCGCCATATACAGTTATCCGAATATTGATGAGAAGAAGGTGCGATAATGTTAAGGTGATGTGCTAACATAATAGTTCTATATGTGTGAAGACAATACCAGTGTACGGTATTTCCTGCTGTTCTTTTTTTTTTGAAAAATCGGTTTTTCTTCTGCTTATAGGTACTTTGGACAAACAAAGGAATAATAATTTGTCTATATTTCTTGTAGTCGCCTACGAAGAGAGTTTTTATATTTTCTACTTAGCTATGAAAACAGGTTATAGAACAAATAAAAATTTATTTTTCAACGTAAGAACCATTAACACTAACACACTTGTTCCAACGTTTTTCTTATAACGCTATGCATTCGAAGAACAAATCTTTTGGTAATTGTACAAAATACGACTCCATAGTGTTTTCCAAGTCATCATTTGATAAAAAGCGACGCCCTCTCAAGTGTTTTTTTTTAATTTTGGAAAGAAATAGTCACAGGTGCCGAGGTCAGAACTGTAAGGTGGATGTTGGAATTCCTCAAAGCAGCATTCATTGACTACTGCTTGAACAATTCGTGCTTTATGCACCTTGTAGCTGTCGCACAGGAGCATAGTTTTCTGAGCATAATTGTGGGGTCTCTTTTAAGAGAATCCCCTCCGTGTCCTAGAAAATTGTGGCCATCACTTTCCCAGCAGAAAGTTGCGTCTTCGTCCTCTTGGGTGGCGGAGAGCCCTTATGAATCCATTGCATGGACTCTTGTTTCGTGAGGCGGTCCCAATGGTGTACCCAGATCTCGTCCCCGGCTACAATTCTATATAAGAAGTCTTCATCTTGAAATAAAGCAGTCAAATTCTCCTCGCAAAGTTGTCGGCCACACATTTTTTGTTCAGGACTGAGTAGCTTAGGAATCCATCGTGCCGGCAAATTTGCTCAGTTCCAAATCTTCGTGTAGAATTTTAAAAACACCCGTTTCTGATATTCCTCTTTTTCAACAATTGACATTTTTACTCGGCGGTCAGTCAACATCAAATCTTCAACTTTTTTGATAATTTCTTCAGTTCGTGTTTCCAGAGGTTTTTCATACTTTGGATTACATTTTCTGCCCCGCTTGAACTGCTTCCACCAATATTTGACTTGGAAATAGGGCGAACTATTTTCTTCATACACTGCCACCATTTTCTCATGGATATTCTTCGGGCTACTGCCTTCCTTCGATAGAAATTTCGTGATGCTTCTGTGTTCAAGGTTCAAATCACTCATTTTCGCTTCTTTAAGCAGATATACAAATGACAAATGTTAAGGGATTTGGACGAAATTTGGGGATGACACTATAAAATGTCGCAGAAACTTGTAATATCTTATTGTTTTCATAGCTAGGTAGATAAAAAATACGCCTGGTATCTTGAATCAAAATTATACCTTTTGAAGAAAGAAACATACATAGAATTTACCGAGGATGTACATACGGGAGATTTGACCGTTACTTCTGGAGAAAGGCGTTTAACAATGACCCAGGTGACCTACCTTCTTAAAGTCCGCAGGTTATTTCAGTGCAAATCGTGGGATACAAAAACACATGCGCTGACGGCCTAAAAACTATGGAAATGCCCTTAAGACGCGAGAGACTGATTATTGCAAAAAATTGTAATTTGATTTTTTATTGCTTTTATATGTACCAACTTTGAAAAATTACGTTTCTTCTTTAAATTGTGACAGATGAGAACTTCAATTTAAACATTAATATTTTCTCTTTCGCATTAGTTATATCGTCAGCCATGACATTATTTCATTATTGAATGTTGTTTTAAAAGTTTAAGTAGTGCTAGGCATTAACGTACGTATTAATGAATTTTAGGTAAAAGCGGTCCATATCTGTTGGCAGTGAATCA
Organism: Dynastes maya; assembly: GCA_029619315.2. NCBI lineage: Eukaryota > Metazoa > Arthropoda > Insecta > Coleoptera > Scarabaeidae > Dynastes > Dynastes maya. Next base: position 48,397,152 of record JAROYE020000002.1, read on the forward strand.
GGGAACGTCTAGAACCTTGTTATTTCCAATACATTAAGCTAAATACTGATGTATTGATGACAAAACAAACAAGTCGAAAATTGAAGCGTCCATTAGCGTTTCTATTGTTTACTTGGAGCGTACTCAATCCTCAGATTTTCATTCCTGCATTTACAACCGCTTTTATATTTCCAGCGAACGAACTTCGCGAATAAGGTCGAATTCACCTTGATATTTGGAAAATTTCCTCCACAGAAGCAACCGCTTTTCTCCACTAAATATTCAAAGAGAAATCCTCGGAAATTTTGTTTTCATCTTACTTCGCACCCTCCCCATACACACATGTATAACAGAGCATGAAAATCCGAGCATTTTCTCAATTTGTTTCCTTCTCAAGTTAATAAGATTATACACTCGACATGCAGCTTCTTACAAACACTTTTGTATTTTAGTTTGTGTATGTTGCCTTTGAAAAGTAATACGACAATGTAAAATTTACTTGGCACTGGAACATTTATCTAAAAGAGATCTTCAATCTCAGTATTAACACCAAACCTACAAAACAATAAAATGATTGGCTATTTGTAACTTCAATATCTAGTCTGGGGATTGGTGACGCAGTGCGTAGCGCGCTCGGCTATCAGCGTCTCGGGACAGTAATGGGCAAGATAGGGGAAATGAATAAATTTTGCAGCGATTAGATACACTCCTGTTTATTCGTCTCACGAGAAGGGGTTTGGGTTCCCTACAGATTTCGTCGAGAATCGATAAAAGATGAGTCTGTCTAGTCGCTTTGAAGGTTCAGTCATCGTGACAGTGATGGGCAAGATAGAAATCCATCACTGTTTCGAGGTACTGAGTTCGAATCCGGTCACGCAACTTTCGGAGTAATGTTTGCCTTAGCTCCAAACTCCAAATTTGGCGAATACTGAGGTAAACTTTTTAGATGCTTTACAAGCGCAGACGTAACCCATATATTGGCGAAAGCTGTTGAGGGATGTAGAGGTATGGATTATTATTATTATCTATTACTGCACTAGGATGTTTGAAAGTTTTCAACTTTTTAAATATGGCGTTCAAAATCACATCATATAACAAAAATCTAGGTTGACAATAATTTCCATAGTTGTACCTTACAGCACTATGTTAAAACCTAAAGATTCTATAATTGTAAATACCTATTTTCTGCTTGTCCATGTTGGTAAAGCTTTTGGTTTTTAACTTTCAGTTAATATTAACTCAAATTGGATTGTTTCATTTTCTAGGAATAAAGTATCCCGCACAAGTTGGGAAAGCTCAATTAAATATATCGGTTTGAGAACATTTTATATTGTTAACTACATTTTAATTATTTATGCATTGTAATGTTACAAATTACAACATTTAATGTAGTCATTACCTCCACGTACAATGCAAAATTGCAATGTAAAATTTTGCTACAAAATTTTAAAGAATAAATTCAGTTGTATCTTAGTCATAATTCATCATGAATTAAATATCATTAAAAAATTAATGCTAATATAGCTCATGGTATTGGTGGAATCATCCCCGGCAAAAACAATGTAGCAGAGAAAATAGTACTAACACGCGGACATGTTTCTGCCTACCTGGCGTCATCAGCGTGGTTTCGAGCATTATTTTCTGCTGCATACATTGCGTTTACCTCTGTTTATACCACTTAATCTCCAAAACAGCTTCCAATCTAAATACGAAGGTATACAGGAAACTCCAACCACGACCTGAACACACAAATTGGAGTAGCAATATGTCTATACGATAGGGCAGAAACCATGCGAAAGGGAAAAGAAGGAGGAATATGACCACATAGGGAAAACTCTCAAACAAAATGGATATCCAGAAAGAATTCTTCGTATAGCTCAGAAACGAAAGGTTAACATAGAACAAGAACGAGTAGAGACCCCCACAGGCACAACTGTAATCCCATACACCCGGGGTATATCTGATAAAATTAGAAGAATTGGGAACAAATGCAACATAAGGCATTTACGACAACCAACACAACAAGGTCACTTCTTACGAAAACCAAGCCAGACAATGAAACACAACGCACCAAAAATTGTGTATATGCAATACCTTGTGAGTGTGGCAAAAAGCACGTTGGAGAAACAAAAAGACCCCTACAAGTCGGAGTAAAAGAATACCAAAAGTAAAATTAGGGGAAACGGAAAAATCGCAGGTTGCACGACACGCATGGGAAGAACAATATCGATTCCAGTGGAATAGAGCGTCAATAATAGCAAATAACGAAGAGAACAACACCCAAAGAAAGTTCTTAGAAGCGGCGCACATGGCGATAACAACCACCCCAATTAGTACCCATAGCCTTGGGATTAAAGACATGTGGCTACCGATGATACGCAAAAACATACGTCAACCGACCCCGTTGTCATAACCAACCCACATCACACCAACAGGGCCACAGGCAGAATTCTGACCACGGCGCATACCATCTGCGCGTATAATAAATATAAATATAGGTTATATAATATACCTAATTCTGCTCCTCCCTATGACGCAGTGATCAAAGGCGATGGACTATCCGGAAATCTGTTAAAGAGACCCGGGCTTCAAACCTCAGGGAAGACTAGTCGGAAAAAGAAAAAAAAGAGTATAAATATACATAAATAGAAATATATAGATATAGATATATGTACTTCTACCCATACGCGCGATAATTGGAAGAAAGCACATGTAAGTCCAAAGGTCATTAATATGAGTTTGGCAACCCACAGCCTTTCTCAGGGCTACCCTGAAGATGGCAGAAGAGGATCTACCGAAACGTCGGATGATCTAAATCCTCCAGATGATGGAAATAGTCCCCATAACAACATTAGTACCGTACTTCATCTGAAGTAATTAAAAAAAAACTAAACTAACACTAAAACGCTGACTTTCCGTGTGCATTGTACATCTGGTATATATTTTTAGCTAAATCGTGGCATGTAACGTAAGGAATCCCACAGATATTCTGATGATTATATAATGGATAAAAAGTCGCATTGAATTAATTAAATTTGTTTTTGACAAAGGCGGAATTTGTAGCTTATTGAACAAAGAACGAAATTAAATGAATCTGCTCAAAGGCATGCCCACGATAAGGTGAGTAAGAATAGTCTCTTTGTAATCTACGGTTTATTACATGATTAAAAATGTAACCCATAGAAAATATACATTGAAGGAAATCGCGAAAACAAAGCGATTATGTGGGTATGCAAATAACATTAAATAATACGGACTTCAGTTCGTGGAAATTAATCCAGTCTATAAAATGAGATTATAATACTAAGGGATGCATGAAATTCACCAACGATATGAATAAACTATCACGTAGCAAGGATACCATTGATTTGTTCCATACTCTCTCTATAATTAAAGTTATAAAATTACCTCAAACAGTGATACGCTTCAACTTGTAACAGTGTTAGCTTACAATTCAATTAGTATCAACGATAGGTATCAATTATTTTTCTTTTGCTAGATAACGATATTGGATTTTATCTCGTGAATTTATTATGGGCGATAGTAAGATATTCCTTTTCAATATGGCATGTCTATAAAATCTTCATAGTAGTCTCACATTACGGCTTTTTATCGCGATGCTTTTATTTTGATCTAGAAAGTGTTAATTTGTATAGGGATTCTCATTGGTACATCAATGAATGTTCTGCATGCTTTATTTTGTATGTAGTAAACGTTCTAATTAATAGACCAAAGAGCATAATATACGCAAAAGTAGGGGAAGATTGAGACCTATCGTAAAGTTCACATATTTATTTTTTTTTACCTGATTGGTTGAGGATTCAACGAAAATCATCTAGCAATAGCACACATTTGAGTTTAAGTTTAAAAAGTTTCAAATGGTTAGTTTAAAAGGCTAATGAGTAAAAGTGATTTTCTTTTAATTTGGGATTCGCACGAATCTGCCCTACGAATGGGGCACTTTCATACAGCAGTTGGGGCTCTTTCGGACACCATTGGGTGGTTTATTTAGTGATTAGAAAAATAAACAATTCTCAAAAGTTTATTAAATTATAATTACTGCACATTAAAATTACTTAAATTGACCGAAAAAGTGAACAGTCTAGAAGTCCTAGGTGTATAAATTGATAGTGGTTTTGGATCAGGTAGAATCAATGCTACATCGCTGATGTATACAGCATGTTTATCTTCAATATTTGGGAAAACAAATGACCATGATGATCCTGGTTTCTTTCGGAGATAAGAGACTTTAAACTTTCTTCTCAAATTTGACTAAAATAAAACTTCTTTAATATTTTCTGGTCTTACATCAGTAGTTGTTTCCACTTGAGATTCGTCGTAATGATCTTTATCAGTGTCAAACGTGGATGTTGAACTTTCCCGTAAACTTATTTCAGATCTCTCAGATTCCCAATCGTCACTCTCTACTTTCCTTACCTTCTTTTTTCTCGGTTTTGAATTAAAATCCAACAGAGCACGTTTCATTTCTTTAGCTTTTCTGTATTGTTCATTTTTTTTTCAATTCCTTTTCTCTGTGTTTCTCTTCAAATTTGTTTCTTTCGGACGTATTGGTATATATTCGTGATTTTCCTGGTTGTCTTCCCTTGGTTGTTTGTTTTTTTTTTATTTCTTACTGCTATTGGATATGGTTTAATTGTTTCGGGTGTTATCAGAATGTTGGCTTTTACAGTTTGGTGTATCAAAGTTGGCTGTTCAGTGAAGAGCCTTGTAGTTCCTGATTTGCGAAAGTCGATGGCACACAGGATTCAGCGATAGACCCTTGTGGATTCTGGGGTCTGGACGTCGATGGTTCACAGGTTTCAGCTATAGGTTCTTGCAGATCCTGGAGTGCGAAAGTCGATGGTTGACAGAGATCAGCGAGAACTGATTGTAGTGCACATGATGTCAGATTTTTAGTGCTCGTACTCTGAATAGATGGTATATTTTCCGAGTTGATTGAAGTATACTCTTCAGTTGGGGCAAAATCGTCATCACTAAAGGCTAATTCATTGAACGGCCATATGCCTGGCGTAGAGAACCCACTAATAATATTTTTCTCTGTAAATGATTCGAAGCACGCAATTTTTACAAGTTTGGGAATATTGTAAATAGCGACTGTTTTTCCAGGATTCATGATATGCCAATTATTAAAGGCAGTTTTCAATTTTGATTTAAATGGCCCGAATACCCCAACATCCAATGGTTGGTGACGATGAGATGTGTGTGGTGGAAAATATAAGTAGATTACCCCATTGTCTCGATCGTAGTTAATTGCCTCCAAAGTAATGTGGCTTTCATGATTGCCACAGAGCAATAATATTGGGTTACTTTTCGAGCACAGTGTGCGCTTCACCCACTCTTATTTGCCGCCCCAATACTTCCTTCAGGGGCACCTTCAATAAAATGACCTTTATTATCCACGCGTAGAAACACAAACGGTGGTGGGATAGTATTTCCGCTTGCTGAAATAATGTCTTCAAAAGTTACAAGTTTGCCTCTTTCAGCTGAAACGATTTGCCCGACTTGTTTTTGTGCTTTTGATGCAAACACTTTGGGAGTATTTGAAACCGTCGATAGTACTGATTCGTCAAAATTGAATATGCTATCTGCAGTAAAAGTATGTCGCTCCAATATGTTCTTCGTTATTGTAGAACACCGTTACTGCTGTTTTATTAAAAGCGAAGGACCTGGCAGCGCTGGTGTTTTCCGGTTTTCGCAAACTTAGGTTGGTGTTTCTTTTTCAAAATCCATGCATCCAGTCTATACCTGACATTTCATTTTTGTCCCAATTCTCTGGATACTTTCACTTTAAAGCTTTAGCATACTCGTACGCCAGTTTTCTGACTGGAGTTGTTGTAAGCCCATAATGCATAAACTGAAAAATTTATTAACACTATAGGGTACATTATTGACTAGTTGTTGCCTCAATTCTTGTATGTAAGAGTTGTACGGTAAAATCTTAATCTTACATAGCATCAGGTACGTGATTATATACCTTAATACATTGATGTAAAACATTTTTTGTATTTTTGTTAAATGTGTCTTTGGTTGAAGTAAGAAATAATTTGTGGTGCCTCTTGCATTATGTTTATGTACCAACTCATACTTTTCAAAAAAGTCTTTGTAATTTTGTTTAACAAATAATCTACATTCCAAGATATATAAGGAGGGTAAGGTAAGTAAATTATAGTTTTTAAAGTATAATTTACAACTGTCTGTTCTTTAGATTGAAAATTACCCTAATGCTTGACTTTTGCAGGTTAAGTATATGATCAACATTCACGCAGTTGCCCCAAAAAATCACACCATACCGCAGTCTCAAGTTTATGTTTGCATTGTAAGCACTTAGAGCAGTTTCAGCACTAACACACTTTGCTATTACACGAGAACTGTAGCAAAATCCAGCCAGTTTTGAAGCTAGATGATCAATGTGGCCACTCCAGGACAAGTCAAGGTCCAGGATGGGTTAAACGTTATTCCCAGGAAAGAAACTTCCTCGGACCAGCTAAGTGTACTCCCCATATATCGAACCTCCATACCTTGCACATTAGTGTTGAGACCCATAAGTTGCGTTTTTGGAATATTTAACTTAATGTTATGACTGTCAATCCATTTGTTGAGTTTATGTAAACAGTTTTCCACTTCAACAATGGTTTCACCAACTGAGTTTGCTCTAACTACACAAGAAGTATCATTCGCATATAAAACCATCTTACTCTGGACAACCTCTGGTATATCATTCACATATAACAGGAACAGAAGAGGTCCCAAAATGGAGCCATGAGGCATGCCACCAGGACTTTCACCCCATTCCGATCTACACTGTTTGCTTTGAGGGTCATCAACTTAAATACATCGTCTTCTGTTCCATAAATATGACTTAAACCACGCATGATAATTACCAACGTTTTACTGTAACAGTGTAGCTTTTTTTCGCATGGTTTAAATGAAAATAAAAGTGACTGATGTTACAATTACTAAAATCTCTGAATGACATAGTCAGTATGTTGGCAATGTACGCAGAAAGGTTATAAGTAGGAGAGTTATTACCAGAACCTATAAGCCTCAGTGGAACAACAGCTTTGTGAATTTTTGCAGTACAATAAAGTTTCGGTGGTATAGAGTTATAACGTATTAGACGTTTATAACTTTGCTGGTCTAAATGACCATTATCAAGAAAAGGTTTAAGTAATGAATTTTGATTACGTTGAATACTCATTATAGAATCTCTATTTAATAATTTATATATATTTGCATCTGGAAGTAATGAAAACGTTTTAGCTATATAATCATCACAAGCCATTAGTATTATTATAGCTCCTTTGTCAGCTCGTAATATATACAAATCTGAATCGTTCTTAATGAATTTCTTAGACACATGTACCTCACACAAATCCTGTCTACTACTAGTAGTCTTTGTAACAAAATTGGTTTTAACATTAGTTACTTTAGACCTAACAACATCCCTTTCACATGTTGGAAAGCTTCCCAAAGCTCCCTCGACATCTGCAAGTAATCTATCAATATTTACATCTTTACTGTTTACAGGTAAACTAAATTTAGGACTCAAAGATAATAAACTACTAACACCAACAGGAATCTGCTTATTACTAAGATTTCTTAACCATTATGAATTATCTTTAAAGTAAATGATTTTAGTTGTCTGAAGTGAGTACAATCTGTCAAACTTTCTAACGTTAGTTCTTTTTACTTCATTAATTTTTTTACGAAAAGCAATTTGCATCCTATCATTATAATTACTAAATTTATTAAAAGGCAAAACTGGTTTTAGATCATCCTTAATGTTATCAATGGTTTTTTGAATATTGAAAATATCAGAACAAGTCATTTTGATTTCATAACTCAAAATGCTGGCTCCTAACCTTACTTACAAATTGTGGATCTTCTTCCTTAAGGAAGCATCGTTAGTATTCATCATTTCAATCAGGTTTTTGCAATTTTGTTTGTCTTTTTGTTTAAGTTATTACGTTCTAGCGCCTTGAAATTGAAAAAGGAATTAAATAAAAAAAAAGTAATCCAAAATAACGAAAGGATACAACAACTTTCTCCCAGTAAATTTAATAATTTAATAGATTAGTGAATCTTTCGTTCAGGGTGCCAGCCTGCTCGTCGGCGAGGGAGTGGTTCAACGCACTCACCAAGGCAATTTAACTTTATGGAGGCGCCACCTGCTTGAAATAATCTTGTCAGGCGATCGGGGTAAACAGGAACCCGTGAGATAGTGATTAAAAATTATAAGGGGAAAGGGGAAAATTTGGATTACGACAAAAAAAAGGAACAAGCTCCTTTAATGACACAAAACAAGTACGTTTACAAAAAAAAAACAGTCAATATTTCACAAAGAAAAGTATATGTGAGTAGTAAAATTGGACCAGAGTACGACCCTGTCTAAAACTTATCAAAATTCACAATAATAAAATTAAGAAAATTACCAATCGCTATGACCAACGCGCTATGGTTTACAAAATGCAAACATTCCTTATAAACAAATTCTGACCTATGATAGGTAAAAGCTTTCCGGTTTTAAACCAACCGAAGAATAAATCAGATAATTAATAAAAATAAATTAACTCGCTTAAAATATCCTGACGTTACACAGATTGAATTTTTATATAAATCAAAATTCTGAAAATTATGCAAATTTAAAATTAAAAAAAGGTAATAAATGATAAGCTAAAAGACTATGAATTGTAAAATCAAACAAAATACAATTACAACCAAGAGAAAATGATTACTGTTAATAGCATTGAATTTAAAAGTAAACAAACTTTGAACATAGTGTAATTAATGGTTAAATTCACAGGCTGAAAACGAGGCAAGGTAATTCAAATACTAAGATCTAAACTTAGCTGGTAGTGTGGTATAGGTGATGCAGGGATAGATCCGAGACGTAATTTCAAAATCGTGTTTCCAAAACGGTTGAGTCGAAAATGGGGTGCTCGTATCCAACTGATATCTTCGACAAGGGTATATCCAGAAATAGGTGTTTCCAAAAAAAACGAGGTAACACAACAGTGTACCCAAGAATAGAATAGAACCCAAGAATAGAAATTTCGAAACACCGTACCCCAGAATAGAACCCATAAAAAGAAATACACGAAACCCCAAAATTACAATATAAAATATAAATAAATTACAAGCTTACCGTTAAAATAGGGAAAACGATTAATGCGATGGGGACGAATAACAATCTTGATTCCACGTGGCTAAATCAAAGATGTTTGCTAGAGACGTTGTATTCAAGTCCTGCTAAGCAGAAATCCGTAGCTATCCTCTCAAATATTTCCAATCCAATAATCGAGACCAAATGATGGCAACGGAAAATACAGGTAGGTTTCCGAAATATCCACACACGTGATTAATTCCAAATATGTATTACAAGGTGGAAGACACTACCGTAACTAACGTCTCAACAGTCAGGCCACAAGTGATGAAATTCAACGACCAAGAAGCCGGAAATACAATGGGAAATATAATTCTACCCCATTCAGGAGATACGCCATTGAGCTTGAATGATGACGAAAGATGCTAAACTGAGAATTTAAAATGGAATAATACGTAAATAAGATTGAATGAATATTAATGATCAATTAAAAAAAAAACAAACTGGAAGCAATAGAACGCGCATGTCCGCAATGTGATTGAACGCGCTCTACTCGATGGACACAGAACGCACTTAGGATCTGCCAACGTGTGTAACATAATCAAATCAGCTATTCGACTGAAAAGAACCCCTCTAGACATAAACGGATGTAAACACTTCCAATTAAAGTAGAAAATAATAGTCGAGGAGAGACACAAAGGGTTGCTGAGACAAGGAAAAAGGGAAGTATAGACCCTCAGGTAAAATAAGAGACTCACAGTAGCAGAAAAAATAACAAAAGGATAAATAACTAAAAGGAAATGCCATAAGAAAATAAAATCTGTTGTCGGAGATTTTCATACAACATACATGAGTATCGTAGTAAACTAAAATGTCAAAAACCTAATGAGGGCTACGAAGGAAGGTTAAACCGATATATTTTAAAGGAAAAAAAACCAATAAAAATTTAACAAATTAAGGTAAGCGGAACTATACAGTGTGACTGAAATTTAAGAGCTTGTCACCTAGGTTAAGAGAAAATAAAATGTAAAATTTCCAAAAGTCCTCCTACAAGCTCAGAAATAAAAGTCCGCACGTATACTGTGTTTCAAAAGAAAACGTAACATACTTTGAAATTTTTGGCAACGGTTTTTAGTTCCGCTAAGTCTTGCCTATATGATCGCCTACAAATTGTGTTATCTTCCTAGACATTATTCGATTTCTTCGCTTAAACTGCAATATGCATTTGGAGGATGCTTTAAAATTTTTTAAATTAACTTTTGCATTGGCTTCTAATGCTCAGTGACGAATCTCCATATCGTGAATAATTACGTTTCGATGCATAGATTGTGCAAATTTGCACAACACGTATTCATCAATTTCCAAAAACTTTTCTATATGTGTTTCTCCTCCTCGTGAATATTTTTGCCACCTACCTAAGTTCCGAAGACTTTTTACTTTTTTAAATTTGGATTGAACAGAAGCTAGCGGGCGTACCTCTTGCTTGCCCGATCTCCAAAGTTCAACGGCCTTCCTCCTTTAATCGGGATCTATATCTCCATTTTCCAGTCCACATGTTTCTTCATATTCTTCCTCAATATTGTCTCAATCAGAGTATGAAGATGGCTCACTCTCATCTGCAACCATCGTAGCATGTGGACGAAACATATCTACAAATTTTAATCTATTGTCGGTTTCAAACACAAGGTAGTTTCCTGAACGCTCGTATCAATTATATTTTTTATTGCATCATGATGTAACCCTATTAGCAAACGGATAATATTACTTGGATTAACATGTACCATGTTGCCGCTCTCGCCTACAAAATACTACGAATTAACAATACTTCATACAAATAGCCCGCTTAAATAATGGTCCTGTTTACAATGCAACGTGATTGATGTTATTTGCATTTGCTGTGACACCATCAGAGATAAAAATTTACAAAATATAGTTTTTTGGAAAATTACGCGTGGAAACATTGCTTTTTCAAATAAACAACTGTTCGCAATAAATATTTACTTTTACTTGAAATATTTTGGTCTTATTACAAAGAAGAGCTAAAGTTGCTAAAACTTTTTTCGGCGTAGTTAGGGGTGAGAGGACGGTAAGTAACGGGTTTTCCGATTAGCGCGTCAGAACTTTCAAATGAGACACAATAATAACTACAAGTGGTAATCCTTTGATCTTTATTTTATTTTGAAGAACAATCGAGGTTATTATGTTTTAAAAATAATATAGTTTAAATGCCCTATTTGATTTCTCCTGACTGAATGCATTCTGGATGCCCAGTTTGCGACTACTCTTTCTAATGGTGCGTTGAATGCTCCGTTTAAGGTCGGGAATTGTTTCTGATTTATTTTTATAAACCAGAAATTTCACATGACTCCTTAGGAGAAAGTCCAAGGGCGTGAGATCGTATGATCTTGGTGCCCAGTTGATGTTAGCATTCTTCGAAATAGCACGTCCAGGAAACTGCTGTTGCAATAAAATAGTTGTCTGACGAGATGTGTAACACATCGCACCGTCTTGTTGAAAGAAACTTGTTTATGTCAGCATTCCTCTCTCAGGTCAAAGATATTCTCTTAGCATATTCCTGTACCGCTCACCATTAACAGAACTACGATTTCCATCATCGTCTTTAAAAAAATAGAGTCCGATCACGCTTTGAGCCCAAAAACCACATCACACGGCAACCTTCTCAGGATAAAGTGGTGCTTCGTGAACCTCTCGAGCATTTTCATCAGCCCAAATCCTACAGTTATGCTTGTTTACAAGCACATTGAGCCAAAAATGGGCATCATCGGAAAACAATATCTTTTCTGCATAACGTGGATCGGTTTCCAATTGTTCAAAAGCCCAGTTCAAAACGTCGACGCAAACGATGATCATTTGGCTTCAAATATTGAGTGACTTGAACTTTATAAGCCTTCAGATGGAGATGCATGCAAAATTCTAGACGTAGTCGTCTGAAAAAGGCCGAGTTCTTGAGAACGACATGGAATAGAGAGGTTAGCATCATTTGTTACACTCTGACACAGCAATATTGACTTTTGATCGGGCACCTCAATGACGCAGTAATGTTGACTTATCCGCAGCTGAGCTGGTTTGTTCAAACTTTTGAATTAAACGATAAAGAGATCGTTCGGTTGGTTGATTATGTTGACCACAAACTTTTCGCAACGCCCGAAATGTCCGGCGCACCGAACATGTATTTTGATGGTAAATACGAATAATTTCTAAGCGCTGTTGAATCGTTAATCAGTCCACATTAAGTTTACACATTGCACTGAGCCCATTTGTTATCAATATTTGATATTTACATTCCAAAGCAGTCCTGTTTTTGGCATTAAAGTTCTGACGCGCTAATTGAAAAATCCTTTATGTATATGGGTGTAAAGGGTATTTCTAAGGGATCACTTGTGCGCGTATTTTGCCCTTTTTCGTTCACTCTGCAAGAGAGGGGGGTGGCGTTTAACAACACTCGATAAGTCCTACAAATTTGCCAAGTTTCAATTCGATCGGTGATTGACACCTTGGAAAGTTCTCTTGTAAGTTAACTATAAATTAGTTCCTTGGCTAAGCGTTAGAAGTACTTGGGTGCTAATGTATTTCATTTATAGGTCGACAGATCTAAGAGCATGTCTGATAAGGTGATGGAAAACAGATACAGTAATTTGCACGGCGCGACGTAACTATGTATATCTGTTGTTTTTTCGATTCACCATGTCTCTCACCTCGGTTAGATGCATCACAGAGCTGTTCCTAGATCTATTGACTCATACATATTCGTTTAGATATTTAATAACATATTCACATAACTATTAAATGTTTTTCACTCAGTTCTGGTGTTCTATAAGTAAATTACGTACTCGAACTTTGTGGCACTAGAATACCAACGCTTCATTATTATCCGAAGCTGTCATCTTAGCAAAACTAAGCTGTTCAGTTCTTAGCTAAGGCAACATCTTCAGCAGTAAAGCGGAACAGTTTAGATTTACTGCCAAAGGTGATAGCTCAGTTATTGCGTGATTTACCTCAAATTGATGTATAGAAATAAAAAATGAAAATACTGGCCCATCTTTTCGTGTTTATGGATTGGATTCATATTTATTATATACGAGGTGTGGCAATTAAATAACCGGACTAGTGCTACTATCGGCAAACAGCGAGCACGTCAGAGCAGGTTTGAACATGTCTGTGCTTGTATATGCTTCCCCCAGTCTGAGCTCGGTGGGCACGGTTGTACGTCGCTCAGTCTCGCTGTAGCAGTCGTCCGTTCAAGTCCTTACGCTAGCGTCGCGTCGGAAAAATGTAGAGTGTTCAGATCGAGCAACGAGTTAAACTCAAGTTTCTTGTGAAGCACGAGGTTTTAACTATCCTTCGTAAACGAGTGAGAAGGCGAAAATCCGATTTGTGGAAGAGCAAATCCTGGATGCTTTACCAAGGCAATACGCCAGCCCATTCCGCCTTGTCTGTGAAGGCGTTCTTTGCGAAATCCGGCATCACCGTGTTGGACCACCCACCATACTCGCCCGACCTGGCCCCCTGTGTCTTCTTTTAATTGCTAAGGTAAAATCGGAGCTTAAGGGGACAAGATTTGACAGTGTGGAAGCGGTGAATGCGAAAGCGGCGGAGGTTCTCAACAAGCTGACAGAAACGGACTTCCAGCACTGCTTTCGATAGTAGAAAATTCGCATGGAGCGTTGTGTATTATAATGTAACTACATTGTGATAAATACGAGATGTGGCAATTAAATAACCTGACTACCACGCTCGGAATGTTAGCGAGTTCATTTAGTTAATAGCGCACTTAATATTGGAACTGCTTTGGTAGAGTGATACCTAAAATTTTTCGTCGATCTCACCACGTTTCTGAATCCACCAGTGGTACCTGCAGCATTGCGAAAATGGCAATTACAATTTTAAACAAAATTTGAACATTCAGTGCTGCATAAACAATTCTAATCCTCATTATTCAAAAGAACGTTGCTATGAACTTTGAACGTACCTGAAAGTAAGTAAAACTTTTCATTAAAAACTTAACACTGTAACGTAAAGCTGTGAATATAATTTTGGAAAAAGTAATTGTGGAGGTATTATAAACACTATTGAATGATAAGATGAATTGTTTCAGAAAACAATGGCATTTTACTATTAACGTAACAGGAATTGCAATTTAAAATCGAATTCCATTAAAACCAGCCAGTTTTTATGCAAAACCATTCTATGGTCAATCATATTCCCATGTTTATTGTCGATGTAATCCCTGGGTACTGCATATAATCGATTGGCAATTTGCAAGACCAACGAACGCTGCGTATTACACATAAAAAACCTTCCACTTTAGCGTTATGAATAATTGGACGTATCGGTATACATCTGTTTTTAGGTTTGCAAGTGTTTAAGAGTATTTTCATCAATGGATCTGGTCGACATTGACTTAACTATACGACGAACAATGAAGACAATTGCGTAAAAGCCATGAATACACTCAAACAATTTATTTCACATGGAATGAATATGGTATGCCACTCGCAATGTATTAAGGCCCTCTAGAAAATAATTGTATCTATTTAGAATCTAATACTGACCATAATAAAATGCTGGTGCCGCTCATCTGGAACGAGATGGTATGAACGTGACATAACAATAATATAAAGATATTTCTTAGTGTTAACATGTTGAAAATATAAAAAGATAAAAAATATCTAGAAGAACCACAAGTTTATAAATAAAGTTTATTTGCAATTGACGGTAATTTTGAAAAGAAGCTTGATCTCCAATATAAGAATTTCATAGACTATTATGAACTAAATAATAAGAAAATCATGACAGTTTTTAGTTTCTGTTAAAGATACACGTTTATAAGCCTACATACAAAACCAAGTAGCTTACATCTAAGTGTCAAAAAGATCCGCTTAACAACTAAACAGGGGAAGAATTTATAATGCGTGCCCGGGTGCATGTCCCCAGCCCCGCCACCCCCAGATTTTAAAATTTCCTATACGCTACCATTTTGTGCCGCTTTGTGCCGCAAAAAGAAAATTTGGTGCTTTAACATTAACGTTGTTATAACGTTTTCTTTTTGGCGAGGCTCGGGAGATGCCAGCCCCGCCACCTCGGAATTTCGAAATTTCGTACACGCTATGATTTTGTACTCGTTTTGGGCCGTTTTGTGCAGCAAAAAGAAAATTTTGTGCTTCAATATTAAGGGAGTTATAACGAGAGTTGGCCACGCGCGCCAACGGGCAGCGGCGTTGTTTCGAGTAGGCCTCGGGTTCCACTAGAGCTACTGTGTGTAGATGTGTCGTAAATACTTTCGCGTAGTTGTTAAATAAAAATAAAATAATGCGTGCTCAAACACTTACCATTTTAAGAGTCCTCCGTGAAATCGCAAAGTGAATAATGTCTGTTAAATATCTGCAACATGAGATATGTTTCAACAGTTGTTTCGACAGACTGAGTGCGGCGCGAGGAAAAAATGTGTTTATATGCAGAGAACAAACGTTCTACATCTAGTGACGTAATATTTGCGTAAGTAAAATAATCTTTCAAATAACTTAACGATTCTGTTGACGCACCTTCACAAATGTGTCTTAATGTGCCAAAATCAGAATCTTTTTCTAAAACACTTTCATATTTTTCTAGAACACAAACATTTTTTGCCTCTTCTATCGCGCATAGCTGTGCGTGAACATGTTGCACCAGTTGCACAGATTCCACTAACGACACCGAAGGATCTTGTAACTTTTCTAATACCTCCGCTAGTCCGAAGTAATTGTTGTGGATAATTTTTAAATCTGTTAAACCGACTATCTTGAAATTTCGACTGGCTTTTCTTGATAGCGGTAGCTTCTTTTGGATCGAATTGTAAAACCACGTTCTCAATATTCTCATAATATGTATGATAATAAAACGCAGCATTTAACCAACTTCCCCAACGTGTAAGAATAGGTTCTGGTGGCTCAGGAATACGGGGCCACAGTCTGTGAAATTCGCGAATACGTTTCGGGGATTTGACAAACACTGCTTTTGTATGCGCTATTAAAGCGTCTACCTCAGGATAACATTTCCTGATACCATCTGCCACAAGATTGAGAGCATGAATTTTACACGTAATGTGTAACAAGTTAACAGAATGCTTTTTAAGAGACCGGCCTACAGAAACCATGTTTGCGGCACCATCACTCATAAATTATGAATGATGGTGTATCAGAAAATGTTATCCTGAGGTAGACGCTTTAATACCACCTTGGAACATGGTTAAATGCTGCATTTTATTATCATAAATATTAGGAGAATATTAAGAACGTGGTTTTACAATTCGATCCAAAGGAAGCTGCCGCTATCAAGAAAAGCCAGTCGAAATTTCAAGATAGTCGGGTTAAAACGGATTTAAAAATTATTCACAACAATTACTTTGGACTAGCGGAGGCAATAGAAAAGTTACAAGATCCTTCGGTGTCGTTAGTGGAATCTGTGCAAATAGTGCAACATGTTCACGCACAGCTATGCGCGATAGAAGACGCAAGAAATGTTTGTGTTCTAGAAAAATATGAAAGTGTTTTAGAGAAAGATTCTGATTTTGGCACATTAAGACACATTTGTGAAGGTGCGTCAACAGAACCGTTAAGTTGTTTCAAAGAATATTTTAATTACGCAAATATAACGTCAGTAGATGTGGAACGTTCGTTCTCTGCATATACACCTTTTTTCCTCGCGCCGCACTCGGTCTGTCGAAACAACTGTTGAAACATATCTAATGTTTCAGATATTTAACAGACATTATTCACTTTGCGATTTCACGGAGGACATTTGAAATGGTAAGTGTTTGAGCACGCATTATTTTATTTTTATTTAACAACTACGCGAAAGTATTTACAACAGCAAACATCTACACACAATAGCTCTAATGGAACCCGAGGCCTAATCGAAATAACGCCGCTGCCCGTTGGCGCGCGTGGCCAACTCTAGTTATAACAGTCAAACATTCACGGTATATTTCTTAAAAATCAATTTACTCCATTTGCTTCTAATGACCAAATTTTGTAGCAGATTGGCTACCGTTTACTTTTGTTTTTGTTTCGTCAAATAACGGTGTTTTCTCTATACATTCTAGATTCTGAAAAATATTTGTATTTCTGAAAATGTGTTTTATTACAAATATATCAACCAAACACGTTGATTGTTTCCAAACAAAAAATTGAAATTTTTTGTTTGGAAGTTCAGCTAGTAACTAAGGTATGTAATTAGTGCAATGGATTAGAGAAAACAAAAATTTTCCGGCTCAGTTTTAAATATCTTTGTGTTAACAGAGTAGGCATGATTTGTAATTCATCAAGCTTTATGCGAATCTCCTAAAAAGCTAAATAGATTTGATACTTCTAGATGTATTTGTATTTTAAGAAAATTGTTTATCGCTAATTCTGTTCGAATAAACTGCAAATATAATAAATTCGATGGATTCTTTGGCAAGTACTTGGTGAAACATTGTAAACAGAAAATAAAAACACAAGAAAACACTTAGTAATTGTTTCACAAAAATAGTATATTCAATCGACAATTGCTTCGGATTTTACTCCATTATTAAGATATATAATACTGGTCAATTATATATACACGGAAACCACCTGACGGGGATTATATTACAGATTTAAAATCTAGTTAACGAAACGGACCGCAATAATTTGACTAGCGGTTTATAGTATAATTGCTGTCATAAGCAGTGGCGAGCAAGGGAATTCCCTAATATCATTAACAATATTCAGACTTTCCTCTCTGCTTTCTTAATCTGCAAAATTTCTCTTAAATTTAAGACCTTGCTTTTGTTACCTAGATGTAATATCTTGAGATCGACATTGTTAAATGAATGATTATTCAACAACAAGAATTACTCGAGGTAGTTATTGGAAAACAAGATCCCATCGAAAATCAAAATAAATCCAGAATATATCAAATCAAATGCGATGATTGTGATGTAAATTATATAGGACAAAGAGGTAGGAACTTCAATACTAGACTTAAAGAACATAAACGTAGTATAACAGATGCAAAATGTAATACAGGTTTTGAACCATATTTTGAGCACTGGATTTCGAATAATCATTCGTATATGAAGTCGAAAAGTGTTGCAGAAGTAATTTAAAAGAGGGAGATCGAGACAATGCGCAACATTTGGAAGACATTGCGTTGCTCCTAAAAAAAATTGATAATATATTTATCAATGTGGTCAAATGTTATGCATAAGTGCTTCCTTGGAGCTTCCTTGTATGCCAGCAGCGCCAGCGTAGAATCACATTTTAAGACATTGAAGAAGTGTTTCTTTTCTGGAACAAATGTGCCAATACGATTGGACAAATTTATTTTGGAACACATAAAGCAACTAGACGGTTCTATTAAACTTACGTCAGCATTAAATACCGTTGTAGTTAAGCAGGACCCAGCATTACAGGAACGATATTATAGGACGAATGGTGACACTCATACGTACAATACAAAAGAACGAGATGATTTTCGGGTACCATTCAACACTACAACAACTTACCAGAAGGGGCCTGCATTTTCGTATATCTACCATCATAGGTGGTCAGGTATGTCAAATGGTTAAATAAAATATTACTATTATTATAACTCGCTTAATATTGAAGCACAATATTTGCGTCCCAAAACGGCACAAAACGAGCACAAAATTATAGCGTATACAAAATTTCAAAATGCCGAGGTGACGGGGCTGGCATGTTCCCAGACCCGCCAAAAAGGAAACGTTATAACAACGTTAATATTGAAGCACAAAGTTTTTTTTTGTTCGGCACAAAACGGCACTAAACTAGCACAAAATTATAGTGTATAGAAAATTTCAAAATGCCGAGGTGACGGGGCTGGCATGTCCTCAGCCCCGCCAAAAAAGAACCGTTATAACAGCGTTAATATGGAAGCACAATGTTTTCTTTTTGCGGCATAAAACGGCACAAAACGACCACAAAATTATAGCGTATACAAAATTTCAAAATGCCGAGGTGGCGGGGCTGGTATGTCCCCAGTCCCGCCAAAAAGGAACCGTTATAACAGCGTTAATATTGAAGCACAAAATTTTCTTTTTGCGGCACAAAACGAGCACAAAATTATAGCGTATACAAAATTTCAAAATGCCGAGGTGGCGGTGCTGGCACGTCCCCAGCCCCGCCAAAAAGGAACCGTTATAACAGCGTTAATATTGATGCACAACATTTTCTTTTTGCGGCACAAAACGGCACAATATGAGTACAAAACGATAGCGTATAGGAAATTTCAAAATCCGGGGGTGGTGGGGCTGGGGACATGCACCTTGCGTGCCTTTTTGACACAAATCTGCGTACAATTATGCATTGAAAAATTATGCATAGTGTAAATCGGTAAACCAACACCGGGAGCAACATAGACATTACATACAATTTGTGCGTGACACACAATTAGTATGATCTCTTGACAAATAGAGAATTCAAAAATACAGAGTACGCATGCGCCATGCATAATTATGTACATAATTGTGCGTCGAGTAAGACAGCTTTTCAAGAAGTAAATCATTTGGTTTCGCATAGAGTTACGAGAGCCTACTGAAAAATAATTTTTTTTTTTTAGAACGATCTATCCAATCATTTTCCTATTAACTACATATTAACCAGTAGCGAGGACACCACTAGTTTGCCATTTTAATTGATTTTTGCTTTAATTTTCACGAGTTAAATCTGCCGAGCTTTCCAATCTAAACGGTTTGAAGGGACATGTATTTTTGTTTCAGGGCAGCGCAATCTGTTCTATACCACAGCCAAGCGTTTACAATGCACTATATCCTAAAGATACGTAAATATTGAAAACTACCAACGTTCTGCACTGCGAGGCGTTTTATGAAGACCCATTAGGGCATTGGCGGTGTTCACCTCGCCTATTGATTATACCCCTTTACTACGACAGAACATGTTATGCCTATTTTTGCCTTCGCATTTTTATTGAATTCCTTTACAGTACCTGTGGCTCATTCCAAGCACAGTGCCTTCCAATAACACAGCTTTATTGTCAATCCATTTTACAATAATTCGTCCTTTAGTTTTATCGCTTTTATAATCAAACTGGTTCCTTCCCTGCTTTTGTAAAACTTTGTTAGTTTCAAGGAGGCAGCTGACAATTCTCTTGCTGTGCATTGTTCCAAGGATATGTACATTCATTGTTTCTTTGAGATTAGGCGGAGATTAGCAAAATAATTATCAAGGAAAAAAGTTGCCTTCTTAATACAGAGATTTCGATTGGTAGGATATGAAATCTAAGATATAGCTCAATATACCAGCAATGGCGAAAAATATTATATGGGTGTCAATGTAACCTATGTATGATATTTTCGGAAGTAATTCTTCGATAAACGGGCTAATTTTAAAATATCTATCATTATTGTTGAAATGAATGTGACGCCTCAGAAGCTTGCACCTTTTTACAGACAGAAAAGTTACCTGATCCTTATACCACTAGATCAATAATCTTCATTGGAGAGTAGGTTGATTATACCCATGTATAATAAGAATAAAAAATAAAGTCGGCCATTTCCGTGGTGTTTGTAGCAAGGCATATCCTCGACTTTTGAATTCTGTATAGATTGGTTTATATCATTTATTACATTAAAGGAAAGAAGTTTTATGAAATACTGAAATGGACATAGACTCTCCTCATTAGTGTCTAAAATAAAATGTACATCCCTATGAGATTTCCAAATACCTTCCTAGGTCCAGCTGAAAAGTACTATAGTGGGACTTATTAGGGTGAATGCGTGCACTCACACCTCAATTCATTACTTTTATTACTTTAATTTCAATATTAATTAATTTTGAGTTATTATTCGAATTTTAGCATTTTGATAATTTATATTATTAATTCATTATTTTTTAAAGAAAAGACTGCATTAATATTACTTTATGGGGGATAATCAAAGTTCCGGGTTATTTTTAGTAATTTACATTTTGAAAATATTTTCCGTAAAAATGAAATAAAACTCATATACAACACACATTATTTGGAATCCAGTTATCAACATTCACGTCATCTACAGCATCGAAAATGAATATCGCTACGCCAAACACAAAAGTATCAAGTCGTTGGATTGGCAATGCGGGAACAATTACTAAACAAGTAAAGACAGAAAAAGCATTTTTTCTGACAATAGACATTTTTTCCGACGATTCCTCTAGATATTCAACTTAAACTTATTAGAAACTGTTAATTTAAAAGTATTAGAAACTGTTGAAAGTAAATTAAAACGTATTAAAGAAAAATAACCAAGACAATTTAATAGAAGAAGCTAAGAAAACGATTGGAGGGGTTTACTACAAAAATGATTTTGAGCATTAATTAAAAAGGAGGATAATAAAAAGAAAAACTGCAAACGATGCATTCACACACAACACACATTACTGTAAATAAATCGAAGTTATATTGTAACTGTAGAAGCGAAAATAATAAACGGGATTTGATAATCATTTAATTTGATACCTATATTTATTGTAACCAAAAAAAAATCTCAGTACATTGGAAATTGCCTTTTTTCTTTTTGGTGCCCGCTCAGGGTCTTCTGCAACAACTTGGGTCTTCATCTTTATTGCATTCCATATCAGATAAGCTCTGTTCCAATACCTAGCTCCACCACTACCAATTGCATGCGTTTTTGTAAGCCTTGTTGCCTATATATGTATGTATACGTGAGTTATGCGTGACCACGGGCGGTAAAAGGCGGTAGAAGGCGATCTATTAGCACACATCTTCGAACTACGATGATGTGCGCTTTAATTTCAACGAACTCGTAACCTAAACGAACTTTGTCAAAAAATTATCACTGCTGCAAACGGTATAATACCACTGTGGTTTCAAATGTACAACAGGAATTTTACTATCGACCGTAATAAATTGTTTTATTACATGGAAGTTTGTGGTTACTTTAATTCTTTACTCATCTCTTCTAAGGTGAGACACAATAAAAAAATACTTCAACTTCTCTACTAATTTTATTAACTATATCACATCTCGGCTAAGGTGAATAAACACTACGCAGGTGATTGAGATATAAATAAAATGGAAAATAAGACAAATATAAAATCGGAAATTTTCCATTACACTGTCAACAAAGAAAACATTTGATTTAATTTATTGGTATAAAACATCCCTTAGGAATTCTAGTTTTGTGTATGAAGCAAATTTTTTGTTGTTGTTTATTGCTTGCATAGTTTCAGTTATTCTTTTCATTGGGTGAACGGTTCGATTTAATTTTTATTTTTGTGTTTTAGAATCTAGTTTTTGTTTGAAATATTAATTTTAGATGGTAAGATTTAAGTAGTGACAAATGCTTGTTTACTTTCTCGCTGTGTTTTTACTTCAAACATTAAGGTTTTTTATTTTAGGCAGTAGGATTCTTTAGCAGAATGCGGTGGTTTATTTTATGATTCCGTAATATATTACTTTCAGTTTATCGGTCGCAGGTATTTTAAAGTTAATTCCCTTGTTAATTAAACTCAGATTTTCGCTAGTATGTGGAGATAAAAAATAAATAAGAATAAATATTTTCTTTTATCTCAAACTGGAATAAAGCATAGCGATACACCCGGTACTACTTGCTAGTCGCGACTGACTTGTTTCAATGCCAATCGCAATTGAGCTTATGAATTGCATGTATTCATAGCAGCCTAAGTCTCAAAAGTCCTGTTTTACAGATAGTGTTTGTTCGAAATATTATTGTTATATGTTAAATTCACGTGGGAGACACGTACGAAGCGATGTTTAAATAGAATCTAGGATCCTACTTAAATAGTTAAAAGGAATCTAAACGGGAAAATGTCTAAATAGCTTTGGTAAATATGGAGGGCAATCAATGCGCTTGAATTTTTCTAATGCAACATACCTAACTCCAAGGCATACTGCTTGATACAGCTGTAACGATTGTGGACATGAACAGAAAAAACGTTTCAAAAGAAGACAAGAAAACAAATGAAAGAACATAAAACAACAACCGGAATGGATCTAGGAACGTGAGAAGAAAATTACCAACAAAATGATACAAAGACATCTAAATCTTAAAACTAATAGCGCCTCAGTGCGTGGGTTGAGCGCTCTTAAATCACGTACTCTACGCAGTGTTGTCAAATTGGGCGATTTATCACAATTTTGCCAAAGGTCGCAAGTCGAATTCACAAAATTTATTACGCGATTTTATGTGTATTTAATATTATGTATTGCCCGCAATAAAAATGTGTACGTAGGTATAATTGTAGACTTAAAAAGGAAACATTTTATTGCTAAAGTTCCTATAAACAGGACGCACTATCATATTAACTTCGAAGTTAGGCTCTTTTACACATGCCACCAATTAGGAACAGTTGTAATTAAACTGTAATTCAAAATTAAATTTACCAATGAACACTTGTAAGATTAAGCACTGCGATTCTTATTGGTTGTACACTGAGAGAAATGTAGTGGTAAGGCATACAGTATACTTGTAGTTAACGTGTGGTAGTATCCACCCCATTTATGGTTCTCGCAACAAACATATACGTAGATCTTCCTACAATAAACGTAACATACACTATTTTTTTATACTTCAAGTTTTAATAGATTTTACGAACACGCAATATGGCAATGAGTGACATATTGTAGTGAAAGATACACACATAAACATAACATATTTGTAGTTACTTACTATGGTTACATACACTACAGTATTATTGAACGAACATTAGTGTTACAGGCAGAGAAACGTTTACTTGTATCAAGGCTACCTGCCTTAATTCAAGACAACTGTTTCAATTATCCACAATACAATAATTTTAAATCTAAAGAAATATTTCTTAGCGTTTTTTTCTCTGTTTAAAAGTATACCGATTGGGAAAATGAGAAATTAGTTGTTACGGTATCCCCTCCTCGCTCTCTCGCCGTACATGCGAGAGAGCGTGGAGGAGACTGAGTGAAATCCTGGCAATTCGATGCAGGACGTGCTAGTACACTTCGAACAATGTCGGGATGTAGGGCTACTGTGCGAAAGTAATAATTTGAAGTCAAGGTCGTCTAGAAATGAGAGTTTCGCATATTTATTTTGTTGTTGCTACGAAGCTTAGGCGAAATTAATAAGAAATTCTTACGACGAAAATAAAAACAGATTTTGATGAAATAAAAGAAAAGAAAAATAAATACTCCAGAAATTCTCTCTAAGATCGGCCGCACATACTGCAGTCTACCTCGTATCTAACCACATCGGTAAGCTTGAGCCATCGACTGCCGCTAACTCTATGGCTAATTTCGCATTTCCTCAATACACTTGTAATGAAATAATTGTATTATATCATCATTAATTGAACTTACCTTGTTTAAAACAGTGCGATATATCCGTGCATAATGCAGTAAATTATTTTCATGCTTGTAACAGTATAATGTTCAAACAAAAATGAAGTCAATATAGAATCACACATGAAAAAAGTACCTAGAAACAATAACCAAGATAATGTATCAACTCACGGTATTTATGGATTCGCTGAAGTATTTCCCAGCGTCACCTAGCGCCTAGTGATGTAGTCATGCCATCCTATAGAGGGGCGACAGACATATTAATATAGATGCTATGTTTATCCATACAATGATACCCTTTTACGTACAACGTTTCATAAACATTTTCCAAAGATACGGGTTAATATAATATTTTGTTCTCTTTATTACTGTTTACCAGGTGTACGAATATAACTGTACCTTTTTTAAATATATAATAAACAATAATAATAAAGAAAGGATAAATACACTTAAATATTCACTCATTAATTATTAAGCTACATAAAAATAATCCCTATTTAATTACATTATTAAAGAAATAATTTAATTATACTGCAACATATAAAAAAAAATTTCATTAATTCATTCATTTGCTCCTACTTTTAACCATTAGGTTGAGGTTTTTTTTTCATTACTGTAATTTTTCTTTTATTGGATATCCTTGTAGCCAGCCTGATGTGTTTTTTGAACGCGAAAGCGGTCGCCTAATTTCTCAGTAGAACTTTGTGAGATCTGGACCATTTTTTTTATTCCTTACTTTAATATGGATAGTTTCTTAACTTAAAGCTAAGTGATTTAATTGGAAGAAACATTTTTCTGTCTTGGATTTTTTTGATTTTCTAACTCTAAGAAAATATTTATTAAACACTTAAACTTTCAAGAAAAAATTAAAATTAGGAGCAAGCGAATGAACTAAAGGTTTTTTTATATGTTGCAGTATAATTAAATTATTTTTTTAATAATGTAATTAAGTAGGGATTATTTTTATGTTGTTTAATAATTAATATTTTAATTTATTCATCCCATTTATTATTATTATTTATTATATATTAAAAAAAACTGCAGTCAAATTAATACACGTAGTAAATAGTAATAAAAAAAATGTATTACATTAACCGGTATCTTTTGAAAATGTTTATGAAACGTTGTAGGTTATTGTATGGGTAAGTGGTATCTGTCTTCCGGTTTCTACTATCTAGGACGGCATGACTATAACTACGGGAGCTAGGTGGCGCCAGGAAATATTTCTGTTGCTGTATTTGAAGGTTAGTGCCATAAGCTGAGAGATGTAAGAGCGATGCGGAGGATCTAACGGATTTCCCCAGCAGGCTCAACAGGAACTTCTACCTGAAGGCCCTCGAGAGCAACAACCCGGCACTTGAAAACGCAAACGCCGTAAAAAGAAGCGTACCCAAAGAAGAAAAGAGGAACCGCCCCAGAAGCTCTAAGACTCCTGTAAGGTAAAAAGTAAGTCATAACAATTACTTAGAGGTACATACCTACCGGCCACAGTACTGCCGTTGGATCTCCGCGACAGGACTGTGGACTACTATTACATATCGGGACCATCGCGGCACTGCCGTCGGAATTCTGCGACAGGGCCGTGATCATCACAAAAAGAAAGCATATCAACCTACATTCACGTCGGGACAACCGCCCGAGAGTCCACAAGAAGACTCTCCCTCCACTAATTCTTCTACTTTTTCAGATAGACCCCAGGATGGCCTCACCAAGGAGGCGGAACTGGAGGATAACGAGGCTAAGGCCCAGTATAATCACGTTCGCCGCAACGCGGATAGGAACAAAAAGCGATGATGCTATTCTCTTATGACATTGTTAGGAGCAAATGAATGAACTAAAGGTTTTTTTTTTATGTTGCAGTATAATTAAATTATTTCTTTAATAGTGTAATTAAGTAGGGATTATTTTTATGTTGTTTAATAATTAATATTCAAATTTATTCCTCCCTTTTTTATTATTATTTATTCTATATATATATATATATATATATATATATATATATATAAACTACAGTCAAATTAATACACTTAGTACATAAATAGTAATAAAAAAATATATTACATTAACCCGTATCTTTTGAAAGTGTTTATGAAACTTTGTAGGTTACTGTATGGCTAAGTGGTATCTGTCTTCCGGTTTCTACTATCTTGGACGGCATGATTATAACTACGGGAACTAGGTGGCGCCAGGAAATATTTCAGTTGCTGTATTTGAAGGTTAGTGGCATAAGCCGAGAGATGTAAGAGCAATGCAGATAGGAACAAAAAGCGATAGTGCTATTCTCTTATGACATTGTATTTACCGGTAGTGATTCCATCAATATCGTGGGCTATTTATTATTAGCATTATCCTGATTATTGTTGCACATTTTTGATGCGTACTTCTTCATTAAGTTCTCTTTGGTTTGAACATTATTCTGTTAGAAGGATGAGAATAATTTACTGCAGTATGTACGGAAATATCGTACTGGTTTGAACGATTAATAATGCGTCTATCAAAAATTACATTTGAGTACATTTTGTAGTAATACTTTTTAACGACAATGTTACTACAATTGTATGGTAATTTACCTAGAATTTACTAGCACTTTTTTCAATATCATTTTTAGAGCTGTTTACAATTTTGGAGCACTACTTTTACTGTAAATATGGAGTACAGGCAACCACTTCAAAAAACTACAATAATAGGGTATTTTCTAGTTACCTCGATAGTTGTCACCATAGTAACTGTCGATTCTGGTAGGAGATACTACAATCGTGGTATAATTTACTATACATTTCTCTGTGTAGGTTTGGAGAGTTGGGGTATATGCGTTTCGTTGTGGCGTGGTTGCGATCAACAATTAATAATCAAATATCACTGGAACCACACTGACATATTTCAAGATCTCAACTTCTCTCTGCTTGTTTACATGCCATTATAGAACGGACTTTTTCTATTGTGAATATAATAAAGATAAGATTTCTAAATAGAATTAGTACATTGCAAGAATTTTGAACCAATTTACGATGATACCGAAAGTATACGAGGAAGACTAAAGTAGTGTAGATAATGAAGAAATTTAAATTCTAGATTGATAGTACGTTAACGTCTTGAGGGTTAAGATTTTGTGAAGATACATATACAAAGGACGGTTTTATTCCTACGTGGTGACCTACACCTGTTAGACTGTCTACGAAATAAAAATAAAACATGAAATATACATGGCGTATCACTCTTACCTGCGATATATACCTATCATCGAAGTCTATAAAAAAAGCATATTTTACAGCTTTTGGTTTATTTTACCTAATGCACGCTAGGCTACATATTTTTACATTTGGGAATTGAAAAAGAATTGGTGACTTCGGGCGATCTGCGCTTGGGAAATCTGTTAGCACTGACAAGCAAACGTAGGCAACTTTCCTCACTCCGATTTTGATAAAATGTTGCAGCGATGTAGTGCACCGAAGAACATTAGACGTATTTTTTTGGCTGCTTTCTTCGGTTTAAAAGGATCTAATTGACGCTGAGTTCCCCCTGACAACACATTTTTTGCTATATTTCAGATATCGAATTGTTTTAAAAAAGGTTTTCTTCCCTGTTACTAACGCTATATTTCGGATGAGAAAAAAGTTACCTGTTTTTGGATTTCCTTCTCAATGTCCATTTTAAGGGAGTTATCGTAATGTATGCCCCCGAAGCCTATTTTTCTCTATATTTTTAGAATTAAATTTTATATCCCATTGTATTTTAAGTAAAATCTCTTTGTTATTGCCCTTATAGTATGAATTATGCTGCAATATACAAAAATTGATATGAAATATATATATATATACTCGGTAGGTAATCGGCTATTTTTTATAATTTTTTTTCATTGAACATAGGGACGTGGTTGAAAAGCCATTTCAAAAGTGCAAAAATCCAATATGGCGCCCAAAAGAAAAATAAAGAAATATTAAGGTTTTTAGGAGACGCAGACTTGTGGTTTTCACCCTGTATCTCAGTAACGGAATGGATTTTTAAAAATGTAGTCCTGGATTGTACTTAACCGTATAAATGCAAAACTTTTTCCCAATTTAACCGACCTTGTACATATCTCTAACGGTTTCCAATATACCTATATACTTCATGCTATCCTGGACACCTGGTATATCGATCTCCTATTCCTTCACTTTATGGAGGTTGAGACATTCCAACCCCACTCCGCTCCACCAAGCCGTCGCTCTTGGTGAGCCGGAGTGAAGTTGGAATATGTCAAATTCTCAAACAATCAATTTCTATATGCGCCTTCATTGAAGTTGCAAAACAATGGGGAATACATGAACATGCAAAAAAAATAATAATGTATGTGTGTAATAATTTTGCTTTATACTATGTAAGTATCACCAATGTACAATTTTCAGGTAAAGCTTTAATTCAGCTTTTAATCTGGAAAGAAAACACTCACTGATTTTTTAATGCATTCTGATAGCGGAAAAGGTATGTAAACAAAAGGGTTGCTGTTAAGATGAAAGGTGTTATGAATTTTATATCGCGCCAAATACAAATTTAATGGCTATCATTGTTAAACACTGACATTTAATTACGGCGCGGTAGACAATGGAAAATCATTTACACCGCAGCAGCCGTGGAAAATAATCCCAAAATTTTAACTTAAAACCTTGATATAGAATAGACGAACACCGCTTCGAACTCATAGCAGTCGTTCCATGTGCAAACAACTTTCGTACATGTGTATCTAGGTAAATATCAGAGGATAGATCTAAAAAGGATTACTAATTGAAAGCGTGGTAGATTTATCAACTGAATGTTTGAAAGTTATAGTAATGCTAATTTATTTCGACAAAAAGAAGTTACTAATATTCCAGGATTTCGTTGTTGTTTATATGTATTTCAAGCATGAAGTGATAAAATGGAAAATATCTGGACACTAAACTACTGCCAAATGTACGACCCCATATCATTTGCCCTTGTGGAGATTTTACAATTGTTTTGAGAATTTTTATGAAAAGCTTCTCCTTTATTTCTAATCACCCGTTTTCTATTATTCCCTACACAAATGTCAAACTTATACCTGTCAATGGAAATAACTTTACTCCAATTCTCAAGTTCAATTTGCTTTTGATTTTGCTCAAACCGGGTTTGTTCCTGAACAGCTTAGAGCTTAGAAAACAGCATAGAGGTCTTTCTTTAGTCTAAATAAATTACGTAATTTACTTATGTACATACGTATATTTGTGAAATCAGAGTTCAGTTTTATGTATGTATTTCCAACAACACTGGGGATGCATTAAAACCACTGTGCTGATTCCAAGCGGCCGTAATTTTCCTTACAGACCTTCTGCGATTTTCTGTGCAACTGTTGACCAAGTTTCTTTTACTTCATTCGGTTATGATTCTAGGTCTACTAGTACTTTTTCCTTGAATTTTTACCGTTCCGATTTATCTGTAGTGTATAACAATATTTCCTACTAAAGATTTTGCCATTCTGCTTCATCTTGCTTCAATGATTTTCCTCAACAATACTAAGACACAATAATTTCGCACAATTTTTGTATAGTAAGGGCACCTGTAACCATTTTTAAAAGACTTTACACCGTTATTTGCTTAGATATTAACAATAGATTACTAACAAAGGTGACAGGCGAGCGTTCCATGATAACTTCCACCGTCCGAACATTTAGTCGAATACGAAGGTCGTATATTTTTGGAATTTCAATTAATGCAATTAAAGAATAAAGTGTTGGCAATTATTAAACTTTAATAGATGTTCAAAAATGCTTTTTCGATTTTATAACCAGTTTGGAAATATTTCAATGTACAGTTCTGTGAAATGAGAGTTTTGAATATATATCTCATTATTAATTTTGTTGGTAATTAAATTTATGTTTAGTGTTTGAAACTTGTTTAGGACATGTTTTATACATCAAATAATACACAAAATTATTTTTGTTGACGCACATTTTATTTTATTTTTTACAATATCTAAAAAATATACAAATTTACACAAATATGGAAATTACAAAAATATTTGAAAAAAAACAAGAATGTTAAAAAAACTAATACTAATTTTTCAGTTGTATGAAAGGGAACTTACAAATTGTAATTAATATTTGGTGGTTCCACCGTGCGCCTTTATAACGGCCTTAATTCTGTCCGGCATGGAGTGAATTAAATTTGACAAATAATCCGGTTTTATTTCTTCTTTCCAAACTTGGTTTAATGAATTTATTAATTGCCCCTTATTTGTTGGCCTTTTTTGAGCCAATTTTTTAGAAATAACGAACCACCAATTTTCTATAGGGTTCAGATCGGGACTATTGCCTGGCCATTCAAGAGGAACGATCCGCTTTTTTTCAATAAAGTCTTTTACATGAAGGAAGCAAATAAAAAAATATTCATTATATCCTAACACGAAACGATACAGATTAATAAATAATACAGAAATTCATACCAAGTACCTTTTTTGCGCGATGACACGGTGCAAAATCGTATTGGAAAAGCATTTGTGGTCCGGAATTTCAATTTAATGAAGGGTAATAATTTTTTTTGCAAATTTCTATGTAATCATCGGCTTTGACAGTATCCTCTATAACGTGTAAAAGATCAACAGTGTCAGCAGTAATGCAACCCCAAACCATTACGCTGGTTGGAAACTTGGTGGTAAGTTTAAGGCATTCTTGTTTGTATTCTTCACCTTTTCTTCGTCGTACAAACTGAATTCCATCTGTTCCATGTAAATTAAATTTGGATTCGGCGGAAAATATTACAAAAAACAATGGGAGCGTTCCCATTGTTTTTTTGTCCAATTTGCGTATTCCCGTGCCCACTTAAGCCTAGCAGATTTCATTTTCTTTGTTAACAATGGCTTTTTCCTAGGGCGCCGGGCGTTAAGTCCCACAGAAATCAATCTTCTGCGAACAGTACTGGCGCAAACTTGTTTGCCTGTTAATTGCGACCATTCGCTAGATAACTCTGTCGAGGTTGCCTGTCTATTACGTAAACTCATACGTTCTAATAACCGGTCATCCCTTGCAGTAGTGGCACGCTTCTTGCACTTACCATTTTTTCGATCGGTAGACCCTGTTTCTTCATATTTTTTTAATAAATCACAAACACTTGACACATTACATTTTACTCGACTTGCTATCACACGCATCGATAAACTCTCCATACTTAGCGCAACAATAACGGCTTTTTGTTCATTAGTAAGCTTCGAAAACTTCGGCATTTTTACATAACGCTGTAACACCTTCAATAATACACGGGTAACTGAAATCGTTAGTAATGAAATGACTAATGTAGTAATAAGGGAAGGGGTTCCGTTTTATACCTGCTATACCATAAAAATTAATGTACTGAAATAATGCCCGGAATTTTAAGTGTAATTGATTATTTATTAGTGTTTGGATTTCATTTCACAGTACTGTATCTTAAAAACATACTGAATTTTTGAAAAAATCATTAACCGTCGCAACATGTAGTTAAGTTTGCATAGACATCCATACTGCTGCCAAATCATTTAAAAATGCTAATGTTCGGTTCTGGAAACGTGGAATTTCTATAACACTGAATATGTATACAAAACAAATACTGTTCATTTACTGAACAGTCTTGAATATTTGTCAAAGTGTTAACCACTGATTACTAATTCAAACAAAAGAGATGAATACATAAAATACGTTAGAAAATTAATAAATAAAAGGTAAAGTATTAAACCTTAACGTCTAGACCCTATTCCCCTACAATTCATTACATTAGTAGAAGCTCTTATCGTGAAAGAGGTGCGTAAGGAGCGACTTGAGCAAGGGCAGCCTTCACATTTTCAGGCAAAGCATCATATATTTTAATACTGGTACGAGAAGTGTGACATTTATTTGATTTCAAATGCGGGCATTTAATTTAACCAGCGTTTCGTGTATTGTTTGAGTGAATTGTCATTCGAAAACCTGCGAACATTATCCCAAAAATTTTAGATTCAAGTATTTAAGATTTTTTAATATTCCTCCAATCAAAAATGGGTAGTGATATATCTCCGCAAAAAGAAAGAGACATGGGGGCTTATGCATAGTCATATTTAGTAGCCACTATGATCTTACTAAGACCCTATTAAGAAAATTCCTATTCATAGTCGTATTTAGTAGCGTACTACGCGTAGTAGTCAACTAAATCCTTAGTAGGAATTTAGGGTATGTTTAAGGCGCGAAAACAATACTAAAGCTACACACATTTGTTTGACAGGTGTTTATTACGGTGTTCGTGTTCCTAAAAATTTGGTGAAAGAAATTAATTGTGCATTAAAGTCGGTGTAGTAACCACATTAATAGCAACACAAATATGCAATCCCTTGATGTACGTATAATATTACCGCGTAATAGTTATACAATATTAATTGAATTGCAATTTTTTAGAAGAAACGTTCACGCTCACAAAATTGGGACGATCTAGAAAAGAATGTTTTCCTAGAGTCCATAAAAAGCGAATTGGGTATAATAGAAAATAACAAAAAATTAATTAGATAGATTAATTAGATAAAGATAAAAACACTGCATGGGAGCGTAGTTCCCAAAAAATTGAAGTACAAGGTATGTTATGTATCATATTACTGCTATATTTCTATATAATGTTACAAATTTATAAAAAATTATAATTGTTTCTTTTTTGCTAGGTTTTGCACGTGATGCAAAACGTATGAAGGAACAGTGGCAAAGAATGAAGGTGCAGGCCAAGAAAAACATAAGCATGTTTAAGAAATATAGGAGTGGAACAGGGGATGGTCCTCCTGCACCTGCTCCTTCAGAAATCGATTGGATGATTAAGGACTTGCTTCCGTAGGAGTTTGTAGAGGACGTATCGCAATATGACTCTGATGCAATCTATAATGTTAGTTTACATAAGCACTATCCGAAGAATCTCTAATTACGAGGGTAAGTCAAATATTATCTACACTTTCGCCATAATAAGCTTTGAAGGTTATCGTAGTGGCGGCCGCTTGCGCATGCGTTGAGTTGGCGCCTCTGTGGTCATGTGTGCGGAATTTAATCACGATCGCGTCATTTGTCTTCTAGCTACAACAGCATAAGCATGTCAGCTCCGCTATTAGTTTGCACCAAAGAGGAACAACGAGCAGTGATCCGATTTTTGTGGTCAGAGGGTGTGAAAGGTGCTCAAATTCACCGGAGACTTTTGTCACAATACGGGGCAGTGCTATATCTCGTAAAAGCGTTTTTTTTGTGGATCGAAATGTTTCAAAGTGGCCGCACGAGCGTAACACAAAAAGAGGGAGCTGGGCGGCCATCAACCTCGACCACCGACGACAACATTCAGCAAGCTCGAGAGATGGTTACAGCAAATAAGCGAGTTACCATAGGTGAGGTTGCATCTTCTTTAAACATCAGTCACCGTCCTGCCTATCAAATTATCCACGATGAACTCAAATTTTGTAAAGGCGACGTATTTTTAAGCAGAATAATGTCCGTTGATGAAACGTGGGTTCATCACTACGAGCCGAATCTAAACGCCAGAGTATGGAATGGAAACACCCAGGATCCCGTAGTACGAAAAAATTCAAGACTTCGCCATCGGCTAGGAAGGTGATGCTAACCGTGTTTTGGGACGAAAAAGGCCCTATACTGGACGACTACTTGGACAGGGGGACTACCATAAATAGTGAGTGGTACAGTGATTTGTTGGCGAATAAGCTGAAACCAGCAATTCGAAACAAACGCCGCGGTCTACTCTCAAAGGAAGTTTTGTTGTTGCAAGACAACGCCCGTCCGCACACAGCCCATAACACCATAGAAACTATCAACAGATTGGGCTTTGAGACCCTGGAACACCCTCCCTACAGCCCTGATCTCGCTCCCTCAGACTTTCGTCTCTTTGTACCGCTCAAGGAAGTTTTGAGAGGTCGTCGATTTGCCTCAGACACAGACGTTCGGGATGCGGTGCAAAAGTGGCTTCACGACCAACCGAAAACCTTCTACCAGGAACGCATACGGAGGCTTGTGGCTCGCTGGACCAAGTACATTGCTAAAGGTGGAGACTGTATCAAAAAATAATGTATCTGTTGTACACCTATCTTTGTTTAATACAGTTGTAGAACTAAAAGTGTAAGTAATTTTTGATTTACCCTCGTAAATAAGTAAAACCTTTTCAGGTAGCAGAGCTAAAGTCTCCTGACATACCAATAGCCACTGTAAAGGAACAGGTTAATTTTAGTGATGTGAGTTAAGGTAATGGATTGCTAAAAGATATTTTATATATCTTTTTAGGTTTTTTTTGCGACAGCAAACACATCGATGATGGGCCCAGCACTACTGAAGGATACTGTTACTGCTGTAAGTTTTATTGATTGAATTGAAATGTATTTATTTATTTGTTTCTGTAGGAATTGCAGCCACTTTCTCCAATGCAAGATCAGAACCTGGAAGAGGATACAGACAATGAAGTGAGACTTCTTTAAAGTATACACACATTGAAAATGAACACATTTTTAAAACATGAAGAGGTACATGTTTATTGTACAACCAGAAGAGGAAAGAAATATTCCAAGAAAGTCTAAGTCTGCGACAAAGAAAATGACTGCCTATAAAGAGCAATTACTTCTATTAAATAAAAAAGGAATGGATGTTGCAATACAACAGTCATCGGGGTTGCATAATTTGAGAATGGAGCATGGAAGAGAATATCATAGGAAGCGAATGAGACTGTTGGATGAAAGAAAAGAATGAATGTGTTACAATTAGTTTAATAAATGTAAATGCTTATAAACAATAAATTGTATGACATTTTAAATGTAAAATATTTTATTTATTCAATATAGGTACAGTGTAGGTATAGTCATAAATTTTAATTAATATACGTTTCAATATAGTGTTGCCTATATACATTCCCGTTTCCATTATCATTTGCGACGATATTGTTTTCATGTTCTTGGTCGTGTTCTAAAAAATAAATTGAAAAAAGGAAAGTATACTACACAAAAAAAAAACAGTTACCTTCAATTTCTTCTCTGTCATCAATGATACTATTGTGTACAATAGCAATAGCCACAGTAGCAGCTTTGGTTGTATCGATATTTAAATTCAATCCATAGAAAAAACATCTGAATTTATTTTTCATTACTCCAAATGCTCTTTCAATTATGTTCCTTGTGGATACATGTGCTTTATTGTATCTTACTTCTGCATTTGTAATTGGATTTAAGAGTGGAGTTAATAAATGCCTTGAACATGGGTATCTATTATCTCCAAGGAGAATACCATCTATTGCTCCATTCTGAAATGATATTGATGATACACGTGTTATTAACATTATATATACCTATACCTCAAACCTGGTCTTTAATGAGGATTCATTCCAGATCCTTGAATCGTGAGTGCTTCCTCGCCATCGTGCAACGATATCACAGATCTTTCCTTTGGCATCGCATACCATCTATGTTTAAAAAGTTGTTAACGCAAAATATTAAACAAATATAATACACGTACCTGTACATTTAATAAATAATATCCTTTTCGATTAATGTACGTTAGTTGGTATTCGCCACCAGGATTTTTTATTTGAATGTGAGTACGATCAATTACACCCACCACATTCGGGCAGTGAGCAATGTTGTAGAATCGTTCTTTTGTTCTGATTAATTCTTCCCCCTGTGGAAATTTTATAAACTCTTGTACATGTTGAGCAATACTCAGTACTACTCTTCTTACAACTCTACTTAACGTTGACTGTGAAAGTCCATGTAATTCAGCTGAAATTAATTGCTTTAAAATAAAATGCTTATCACAATAAATAATTTTACCTATATCAGTACCATATGCCCCTTTAGCCAAGTACCTAAGTGTGGCAAGTACTTGGTTATGAGGAGGAATCCGCAAACCACGATTTCTATCGACAACTAAATCATGACGGATTAAATCTATTACCCTGTTTGCTGCATTTTTACTCATCCGATAATTTATGTAAAACGATTCCTTATCATATATATCCAGAGTGTTTTGGCGTTCAAAGTACACCTTTGGATTGCGAGGCAAATGTGTTTGAGATTCTTAAACTTCCAACAATTCTGTAGCAATATTATTAAATCATTATCCATGTTTCTGCTGTAAAAATTGCTTATTAACACTAAACTTTTCACTACATTTTACTCACCAACTCGGTTTTACTGTAAAATTTCAATTGGCTTCAGTATTAATTTACAAAATTGGTTTAAAACAAAATAGTTATTCCTAGTCAGGCACTGTACATTAACTTTGGTTAGAATTTACTTTCAAATTTTTCACTATACGGAGAATACGCATGCTAGCAGCGGATTTGTACCCTGTTGCCATATGTTTTCGGCTACTATCACCTTATTAGTTAATAGCCACTAAATGTGCGTCTATGAATAGCATAAGTAAGTATGATCTTAATAGGATGTTAGGAGCCTCTAAGTAATAGCGTGCTAACATGCTACTAAGGGGTTGACTATGCATAAGGCCCACGATCTTTAACTATGTTAAAATTCAATACGGCGTCCATTTTTAAATACAAATTTACTACTGATATTTTGGAAATCTCTAATTAGACTTTAAAGTGAAGTTAATTAGACCGAATAACTCTTACACAATAAATTTGTTCATATATTTTATAATTACGAAAGTATTTTACTTTAAAGAAAATCTTTACAGTTTCTTCCCAATCATTTCTGAAATATTTGGTACTTAAAAATGTTCTCAACAGAAGTTCAGTTGGCGCAAAAAACTGCACAGCTTTGCCAATTTAAGCAAATCTCTACATAATAATAATAAACGTACCCATGCGGTAACCTACTCAATTTAGAACATGCTGTATACTACTGAAAAACCGAACGAACCAAAGCTAGCTTATGAAATGATTTTTTAATTATTATTTATGTTCTCTTACTCACAATGTGTACTTATTGTTAGTGGACAGCTTGAAACAGCGAATGATTGCAGGAGGAAATATGGCACTTTTACATAAACTAAGTTGAAAGTTGCGCAAAGAGATTATAAATTTCCTATTCATGTCAAGTTCCTTTTCATGCTATACAAAGACAAATTGAAAAAGACCAAGCTGTGATGAAAAATATACTTCCCCACGATTCACGATGTACCGACAAAATTCTTGTCCCTGCAGCTACTGTTAACATTGCGGAAGCTTTATTTTTTAACAATCACTTAGTTTTATGAAGCTATTTATGAATAAATAGTTACGATTACAATATTTTAATATACAAAAAAATAGTAAGAAAATAGAAAAAAAGTGACAGAACTAATACATAATTATAATATGTGAAGCGTAGTGAAACACTCACCCTTTTAAGCAGCCTTGGCTACGGAACAGTAAAACTAGAAGCACCATTATCAGTATTAACATCATATGGATAAGAGTGGCAAAAAGTTGACACCATTAGATGTGTTTCCACAGTTGTCTCGGTGAGCGATGTTCACTGTGGTGGGAAAATGAGTTTATATTTTGAAAAAGAGCGTTCATCTACCGATGTTATATATGCATGATTAAAATACCCTTTGCACTTAGTCAGTAGATTATTCGATACACCATCACAAATTTGTTTTAGTGTACTAAAATCGGGATCTTTCTGTAGCACATTCTCAAACCTTTCTAAAACGTGATTATATTTTGCGTCAAGTATAGTCAGTAGCTGTGTATGCACTCCGTCCATAATTTGCAGAGACTCCAATAATGATAACGATTTATTTTGTAATTGGTCTATTGCGTCAGCTAATCCTTTATAGTAGCTATGAATGTTTTTTAAATTTGTTTCAACGGAAATATCTTGAAATTTCGACTGGCTTTCCTTAATAGCTGCAGCTTCAGCAGGATTGAATTGTGCAGCAACAGCTTTTACTATTTTGAAATGTTCAGCACAATAAAAAGTTGCCTGCAACCATGTTCCCCAACGTGTAGGAATTGACTCCGGTGATTGACGAATACTAGGACACTCTGTGTGAAATGATCGTAGGCGTTTGGAAGATTTCAAAGATACTTTTTTATGCTTGCTATTAATGCATCTACCTCGGGAGAGCATTGTCGAGTGGTTTCTGCCACAAGATGTAAAGCATGCACTTCAGACGTAACATGTAAACACTTGCAACCATGTTCAAGAAGAGAACGGCCTACCGAACGCATTATCGCTGCGCCATCGCTGATAAACATCAACACTTTATCTTTTGAAATTTGAAATTTTTCCAACGTACTAAGTACAACCTTCGTAAATGCTGCAGCAGTACACTCTCGTAGTCTTCGGCTAGCTAGTAACAGTGGTAATGTAGGTTTACTAGGGTTTAGTATGCGTACCATAATATTTACAATTGAATTTTTTTTACAATCTGTTGTCTCATCAACACATAACCAAAGAAACTGTTTTTTCAATATGCGTTTCATTTTCTTTTCCACGTCGTCGCGTACAAATGCAACAGGCTTACGTGCCGTTTTCCCCGTTGGCAACTCGGGATTGTATTTGTACCAAAAGTCCTTAAACGGTTGTTTATCGAGTAAGCCTAGTGGCAAATTACAGTTTATCAACATAAGAATTACATAAAAAAAATGCACTTCTCGGTGGCATGCCCAATCTTCGTTTTCTATGCTGTGCGGAATTTACGTGTCTTGTACAGTTCCACTTCTTATTTGACATTAAATGTATTTTGCACACTTTACAAACTATCTTACCCCCGTTGTAAAACAAATCGGGAAAGTCAGAAATAAACTTATTTACTATGTCTTGAAAGGGTCGTCTTTTAGCCTTCGACATGTTCATTAAAAACTACAATTAATAACTACGTCTATATCAATAAAATCGACACGCCCTATCCGCTATCCAATGCTAAACTGAACTGAGTGATGATGATTTGTCGTGTCGTATCATAATCGGCCAGCTCTCCCCGCCCACCTAAACACAGTCACATCGCCGCTGGGATTGCTCTCCAGTTACCGGGCGCTATTAATAAGGTTAGGGGCGTATCGCGCAAAAGTAGGCACGTGAGATACAGTATTATTAAAGAATAATATATTCTTACCTTTTATTGACGTCTTGATGTCCACTAGGACAAAATACTACTGCCCCAAGACGTCAAGACGTCAATAATAGGTAAGAATATATTATTTTTTAATAATAAATAAATAAAATCTCAGGTACCTACTTTTGCGCGATACGCCCCTAACGTTGCACTCGTTTGTCGAACTTTAGTGATTAATACTGTTGCAATAATGTCTTATATGAAGTGCATTTTGTGCAAATAGTAGAAGTTATATTTCTAAACTACTGGAGGGATAATAAGTAATGCAAATGATATATGCACAAAAATATTAGTATATCACAATCTTTTATTTATTTATTGTAAATATTCCATGTTACATAATTTTGTTGGTGCATACCTATTTGCTTTCCTTATTTTTTCTATTTTTAAGGCACATTATAGTTGCATTCCTAATTTGCTCTTGATTTCTTCAAGAAGGAAGTACGGGACATTACTTGCACAGTATCTGTCGACTCCTGGCGATATCTATTTTCATTTTCAGCCTTTTAACAGTCCTAAATGCTGAAACTATTATATTCAAATTCCCAATTAATTCTTCCCGTAAAAGGTACCCCTTTTCTGAGACGTTTGCAGGGTTACTAAGGGAAAGCTTCATTACGTAATGGTAATTTAAGCAGGTTGAGTAATAAAAAGAACCGTTTTAAAATTCATCCTAATTTATTTTTATCTTCAGTTGGAAAAATATCACAATTATTATTTCCAGTTTTACTGCACAACACGTTGCGATATTTATAGTCCAAACGAACAGACTAATTTGTAAACGAGGATTTAACTAACCTAGATTTCTTTAGCTGAGCAGTTAAAGGTACATGAATATTAATTGCTTTTTTTGGGTTTTATGTTGTTAACAGAAGAGAAAAAAAAACGTTTTCTCTGTTCTATTTTCTTACATTTATTTCATTGCCACGTTTCGTTGATTTTTTGTCATTTGTTATTTGTATTTTCGTTTTTATTTTATTTAATATTTATCTTTTTTAACTTTGATTCATTGATGTTAAAGTTAAAAAAAAATTAATATTAAGTAAAATAAAAACGAAAATATAAATAAGGACAAAAAAAGAATAAGACGTAGCTTGAAAAAGTTGACAAAAAATCAATGAAACGTAGCAATGAAATAAATGCCAGAAAAAGAATCGGAAAAAATGCGCTTTTCTCTTCTGTTAAAGACTTGAAACCCCGAAAAGAAATTAATAGTTAGGTAATTAACCAAGGCCAACAAAAAGAAAAACAAAGTTGAAGCTATACGGAGAAAAATATATAGTCCGTGTAACAATGAATACACGTTGACCCAGGTCTCACGGATGTGCGAGATATATTGTACATAGCGCGATCTGGCAACCTTGCATTTATCCCCGCCTGCTAGCCTCGCCACGCGCAACTGCATTAGCTCTGAGAAACCTATCCGACGCACTCTTTGTTTGTCTGTGGGGTCGTAAGGTTCTAACAAGTAATCGTGGATTTCGAATACACTATGTTAATTTCACAACCTCAGAGAAGATGCAGATCATTAAATGGTATTTTGCCGGAAATTCCTACCAAAGCACAGCCGATCTATTTGCCGTAGAGTACGTGGGTCGTCCTATTCCTTCGCATTCGACGATTGAAAGGATCGTCAACGCGTCTGGGAAACTAGGCTGCGTGGTCGGGAATTACCGTAAATACCAACAAATAGACGAACAGCCTCAAATTCCTCTAATGCATCCCGAGTGGTAGGAAAGAGAAGTGAGGATTTGTTCGTTAGTTGAAATAGGCGAACCTCACTCTAGCCGGCAAATTGCAGACGAAATCGGTGTTAGTAGAAGTACTGTGAAACGTATTTTGAAACGCAACAAATAGGAAAAGTACAATGTTCAAAATTACCAGGAGATTTTTCCGCCTAATAAAGTAACATTGTTAGAATTTCAATTTACTTTGTATAATTATCGAATTTATCTTTCTTTAGTTTAATTTGATAAGAATCGTTGTTTATTTTCCATAATTTGAGAATACAGAACAATTACGCAGTAATGCGTGATTGAGCGGACATGCCTGTTTATAATGTACGTGCATACGGGTGCTCGGCTTGTGATGTACTGCGACTGGAGTGAGACTCGAATGCGCAGTTGCCAATTACAAAGCCAATCCTCCATTCGTATCTGGACCAACGTGTATAGTGAAGTATGTGACACCATCACAGTTTTGTTAGACCAGCTACATATTTAATTGGATTAAATAAACGTCTTGTAATTCATACCATAAATTATTATTTAAAAAATATAAGCGATTGTTGTCTCAAATTTTTCTCTGTCTGTAGGGTGTGAATCACGTATTTAACTCAAATAGCAAAATTATATATATTAATAATTAGAGAAATCAGAAAATTTGGTAGATTTTGGAGCTAACCAATCTAAAACGCTTGGAGATGTCTCTGTCGATTATACGAGAAGTCGTGTCGATAGCAACTTGTGTAAATAGAATACCCGTTATATTGTTACATACACCAGAAACCATTTGGATGCAATATTGGGAACAAAATTGTCAGGCATAGACATATTACGTTGGTTTATTTCTATATGGATAAACCAAAAATAAAAATAAAAAATAATATCCATATAAAATATCAAAGCAAATGCCCTGGTTCGCTACTACATATCGATCACCGTACACAGCGTGTTCGGCGAGAAATGGTACAGCACGATATCTCCGGAAAGAATGCAAATTTTAAAATTCGGAAAACTTTGGTAGGGGCACATATTTCACGATAAAATATTTTTTATGAATTAAATGTGTCACCGCTAGATGGCGCTACTTAACTTATTTTTTTTATGAAATACTTTTTATTCGATTTTTGCAACACATTTGTATATAACTGCTACCAACCTATCTGGTTACTTGTCGAAAAAATTATTTTTATAAATTTAAGACGAAGATATGCCAAGGTACCTTTGTTGTACATAGACACTTATAAAATTCGAGTGAATGACGATAAATGGATAAATTTTATATTAAAGGAATGATAAAAGATTGTACTCTGTAGATGTAATACAGATGATTCTTAAATAAAGCGACAATGTCCTCCAATAAATTGAAAAGTTGTTAATTATTCATTAATTGCTAATTAGTCGCCTCTAGCAAGCCGAAACCTGCCAAGATAATTACCTCAACTGAATTAGTTAAAAATGAGTCATCGAAACCTTTTAGCAAAGAAGAGATCGAGTTATTAAACAAAGGTTTGAAATACAACCTGAAATTGAATAAGCCCCCGGTTGAAGAAATTATAGTTGGCATAGAAAACGCGATTAGTAATTTTGATGGTAACACAAAAAATTTTATTCGTACCGCTTGTAAAACTCAAATTTTGTAAAATATGCAAAAGAATGCACCTGACATTGTACGAATAGATCAAATCGTTGCTAGAAGACTAAAGAACAAAAATTGTTTTTATTTAAAATCCGACAAAGGTAACACTGTAGTCATCTTAGACAAAGAGGATTATTTTAATCGAGTCAACGCTACTTCGTCACAAAGTTCTTATTTAAAATTATCAACAAATCCTTTATCTAAAATGATTACAGAAACCGAAAAGACCATGTTAGAATGTAGGGCTGTCAGCGATAATTTAAGATTTAGACTAACGGTACCAAACCCAGTACTACCTAGGATGTATTGTTTACCTAAAATACACAAACCCGGAAAGAGTATGAGACCCATTGTTTCGAACATCAACAGTCCAACTTACTTACTTTCCAAGTGGTTATCTGACAAATTGAACCAGTTACCTGTACAATTTCCCGATTTGGCTATTAAAAATTCT
This sequence comes from Dynastes maya, assembly GCA_029619315.2. NCBI lineage: Eukaryota > Metazoa > Arthropoda > Insecta > Coleoptera > Scarabaeidae > Dynastes > Dynastes maya. The sequence goes on from JAROYE020000002.1 coordinate 48,440,425, forward strand.
TAGGCGTTCATTGAAACAACTAAGGACATTTACTAACAAAGAAATTTTAGTATCGTTTGACGTAAGTTCACTGTTCCCTAGTGTTCCGGTTGATTCCACTTTGGAATATTTAGGAATATTTTTGTTAGATAACCAAATGGATAGAGAGGAAGTTACTAGCTTAATTTCCTTGACAAGATATTGCATGAAACAAAACTTTTTCCAAATTAACAACACTTTTTATCAACAAACGGAAGGAACGGCAATGGGTAACAGCTTATCTTCGTTTATGGCTAACCTCTTTATGGGTAAATTTGAAACCGACCTGAAGAATACTTTAGCTTATTTCGGCTTTGGATCGGATACGTCGATGACATTTTTTGCATCTTTGACACCAGAAAATATTCAATAATGGATTTCATGGAACAACTTAACTCAAAATTTCCCTCTATCAAATTTACTCACGAAGAAGAGAAAGACAGCAGGATTCCTTTCCTCGACATGTTAGTAATAAGAAATAAAAATAAGTTAGAAATAGACGTATATAGAAAACTTACTAGTAATAATAAATTTATCTTAGAGGATTCTAATCACTCATATGAACGCAAACTTTCGGCTGCTAACTTCTTGGTGCACCGGTTACTCAATTTTCCTTTAACTAAAAATAGATGTCAAAATGAACTAAAAGAAATCATCAATATTGCTAACTTTAACGGATTCTCTGAAGATGTCGTCTATAATACTATTAGGAAACATAAGAATTGATTAAGAATTGGAAATATAAGCACACTAGAATGCATTGACGGCCGTAATAATAAGAAATATGTTACATTACCCTTTTATCCAAGTTACACGAAAGGTCTTCAAAAAATCTTTTCTAAAGTTGATCGCAAGATTGTTTTTTCTTCAAGCAATAACCTTAAAAACCTTTTAGGAAGTTTCAAAGACCCAGTAGATAACATGAATAAATCAGGAATTTACAAAATTTCATGTAAGGATTGTGATCAAGTGTATATTGGGCGGAAAAAAAGATCAATCAAAATTAGGACACAAAGAACATTTGACTCATCTCAAATTCAGAATGTTTGATAAGTTTAGCGTTGCCCTACATATGCTTGATAATAACCATAATGTTAATAATATAAAGTTAATTAGAAATGTAAAGAGTATTGTTCAATTAAATTGTTATGAAGGCATGGAAATTTACAAAAACAAAAATCACTTAATGAAATAAGATTTAGGACCACTAAATTCCAGCCTTTATCCTTTGTTACATCATGATTAGTTAATTACAGTAGTATTCTGGTAAGGGTTTTAGTAAACTGTTTCATTAATTTCAAAGATTAATTTATCAAGAATTTTATTTTAACTTAACGGGCACCCATGAAAGCAAGACACATTAAAGCGTGTTTAAGTTTGAAAATCGATGACGTTTTCGTGCTGTGACTGTTAGCATCATGTTTACGTTTCCAAATGAAGAGTACTACATTATGATAATAATTTATGGAGAGTGTAAGCAAAATGCGCATTGTACGCTATTAGATTTCCTTGTCGACGTCATCCAGAAAAAAATACACTTATTCGTGCGAGTAATACGTTAAGAAGTATTGATTTTTTCCTGAAGGTAAACGTTAAAATCGAAAAAGAACAGCAACAAATGAAGCCAAGAGAATAGGCTTATTAGTAAGCGTTGCTCACAATACTCACACGCCTGTGAGACCTATTGCTGAAGATTGCGTTATATCATAAGATAGTAAAATCCAATAAATACAAACCGTTTAAAATTAATTTGCGTGGTCTTTATAACGGCGATGGTAGTAGACTTGATTTTATTACGGAAGATTTTATGGAACTTAATTCAAAAATTTCAAATTTCCTAGCTCATATTCGCTGGTCTGACAAGAGCAACTTTTCAAACAACGGAATAGTCGATCGTCACAATTCACATTACTGGTCGTCAAAAAGTTCACGTTGGATGAGAGAAACTAATTTTCAAAGAAAGTGTAGCTAGTACAGCCTCAATGAGGCGTTACCAAAAATGTGTAGAATGTGGTGGGAGAAACTTTTGAGCACTTAATTTAATTTCATCTCGCTTTTACTTTGAGGGATTTTGTTTTCGTTTGTCTTTTAAGTCTTATGAAAATTTTTGATAAATTAATCTTTGCTTATTCTCTCTACAGCATACAATCCTTTACATCTTCCCGTCAACTTTATGAAAATTATTTTCACGAAAAGTGCAACCGATAGGTTGGTAGCAATTATAAGGAAAGCTATAACCAATATGTTGTAGATTGCAAAAATTGGGTATTCCATTTAAAAAATTGTTAGATAGCGCCACCTAGCGGTGACGCATTTAATTAAATACAAAATTATCACAAAACATGTGGCCGTATAGTACAATTATAATAATGTTTTCAAAATTTTGAAATCTTCATTTGTTCCCAAGATATCGCGTTACCTCGCTCAACACGCTATATGCTGTATACATATATCACTGCATATACGGAAATATTTCCTATATGCTGTCTATTTATTAATTTTAGCTTCTTACCATTTAGACAATAGACACACTTTTACAATTCCACAAGCAAAACCTGTATGCATCTGGGTTTTGCTTAAAACGTCGGAAAACTTGTCATATAAAACAGAATGAAATTAAATATGAAAATTAGTCGCTCAAATATGAGGCAATTACCGTACCCATGGTTTAGAGAAATTAGATTCATCCGTCTAAATAATATAATCTTCAAATTTCGTGCATTATCTTTCAGTTAATCAGGACTCTCTAATACTGTATAACGTACGTATGTAAATTTCATTTGCCGTATATTTTTGTGTTCTTAGCAAGGCGTATTTATTCTGCCCCGCTATTAGAAACAGTTTCGCTACTATACCAAAAAGGTTAGCGTTCCTAACACGGGAGAGTAGTTTAGCACGCATCCAGCAATATCTTGAAATTGTAAAATTGGTACGAATGTTAATCTTGTTTGCCTTATCATTCGTAGAAAGGTAGCAAAGTGCGTACCTGGATGTAAATACTATTCCAAAATCTCTTTGCTTACTAAATATACAGAACAACTAGTCCAAAACCCACATATTCTTGAAAATTATGGAATCGTTTCGGCACGGTCGTATAATTTGCATACCATCTCTGAAAGAGGAGGTCACGTTCTACAAATGTGCAAACAATTCGGCCGATGTAGGCAAATACATACATTTGACCGTAACGGATGCTTGAAGATGCGAAGGGCTCAAAATACGGTAATAGAACGTGCAGCTATTTGACGTGGTTACATTAATCAATACGATATGGGTAGAGAATAAAGGTGATGCATGCAACCGAAATGCCTGCCTTACCATTTCAGGGAAGTAAAAATGCTGAAATGATGCCACTTATCTACACAACGTAACGTCAAAACGCGGATACAATTAAATTCCCACAAACTAAATTTTTCACTGGAATAATAGCATATTTATACACGGTGTCCCAACCTTCTGTAATTATAAAATTGCGCCTATTGTGTAAACAGTAGGAAGCTAAAATTTTCTGATGTCATAGACCTCGTAGAATATCTTTTTCAAAAATATTTCCATATACCGATAAATCGCGAACTAGATAGATAAATAGAACACTCTATATATGATTACGTTTTTAGTTTCCCCTTCTAGAAATAACCCAATGCAATATGAGTTTTCGTATGTCTATTTCTAACAGATTTGGAGATATTTATAATTAGAGACACCGGTTTCTCATTCACACCACAGTTAAGCCGTTACCTCCGATATGACAAGGCCTAAGCGCTTTGACGTCAGCAGGCTGTGACGTATTTTGCAGTAGGTCGTCGATCAGCCATATTCACGTTTAGATCGTTTCTTGCCTTTTGAATTGGTTTATCCAAATTATATTGTTTTTATTTAAAAATAATACTGTGTAGTGATATTTCCGTACTTTGTTGGTGATACTTGTAGTGTCTTTCTAGTGTTGTATAAGTGATTAAACCTTTTCTGAAACGATAAAAACGGGATAACCTAAAAACTGTGGCGTCGGCTATTTTGTATGGTTTCTTTGTGAGTTACACTTTGTATAAGAAGATATTATTTATTTCTCAACAGCTACAGATTCAAGGACCGGTGAAACTATAACTGTAAATTAAAAAAATTCGAGACTTCAAAAAATGCTATTCCAACTCAATTCCCTAACTGTCCGTTGTATTTGACAAAAAACGTGAAGATTTTATTGTTCAAATAGTTTTAGATTCGTACGTTATATTTAACAAAATTATTTTTAAATACGAAGACATGTTTTTAAATGTGTATAATCAACGTTCTGTTTTAATATGATATAAATGTCATAACTATTCACAGCTATGAACGTATTGCAACAATTATAGAAACTTGTTTTACAAATACCCTACTCAAAAATTACTATGGGAAAAGTAATGATAGATTAAGTAAAATACCACACAATAGAAAATTAAAGACCCTGGTTAAATAGCATATCTGTAATTTTTCTCGTGAAATTGAACAGAGTTTCAAATAAAATTGAATCATTTCAATCTTAGTTTTGTCCAAATACATGTAGAATTACAAATAATAATAATTAGTCGATTAAATATCAACCACAAATACATCTTTCACGAAAACGGTGCTCGGTTACGTGTTTGGTTTTTGCTTTGGAACTTCGTTTTTCCAAAATAAAATCGAATGGGATGCGAAGAAGGGCTCAGTTGACGACTGGCATCCTCTTTAAACTGGAAGTCCTTCAAAACTTGAAAAAGAAATGCAAAAAAACGATTCCTTTACCGCTTGGGCTAATATCGCAATACAATACATCGCCTATCGAGCGTGACGTCATTGAAGAGCGCTGAGGCTTTCTAGTTTCGGAGGTAACGGTTAAGCAGCGTTAAATTTGTTTCTATAGCTATATCGGCGAAGTTTGTTCGCGGCGAAATAAAAATGTTCTTAGATGCGGAAAAGGATCGTTCGACATCTAGCGACGTAATGTTGGCATAGTTGAAATAAGTTTTGAAATCACTTAACGAACCTGTATACGCACCATCACAAATTTGTCTTAATGTGGTAAAATCTGAATCTTTGTCAATAATACTCTCGAACTTTGCTACAACACAATCATTTTTGGCGTCACTTCCAGCCCATAGCAGTGACTGAACATCGCTCAGTATTTGCAGTGACTGCACCAACCATACAGAAAACAGCACTCGCCATTCGTATCTATTCGCACGTATTCGGCGCCTCGGGTGGGGAGCAGAAATCCGGCGCCTCTACTGGAAAGGGACTATGATATCGCAATGTCACAATACTGATTTGCCTGTTTTGTGTTAATAAATTTTGTCGATTTATGCCTACCAGTACATGCATATTGTAGATCAATTTAGTTTACAAGTATAACTAATAGTAATCCTACTATAACCGTGTTTTTCCTCAGAAACGTTGGGTAATTCATTGCGTAATTGATACAGAATAAAGCTGGATATACAAGGCCGTTCACGACGATGCCTATTAAAAGTATTGTTAGTTAAAGCGAAAACCAACTTTCTTATTTCGAAATGGTATATTATGGGTCCTTTAGACAGACTTTTCGAAGACAAGTTCAACGATATACAATATCAAGGATGTAGGACGTACCACCTTTGAGATACTCAATTTTTTCTGAGAAATTTTACAAACGCAGAATTCTGGAATGGTCTAGAGATAAGGGAATCGAATTTTCGGGTTTGTCGTGCGGTAGTAAGTGAATCTTATCCCTATCTGATTGGAATCCCCTAGATCGCATCACTTATCATCAAACCGAAAAAACCCATTCACGTACTACCGCACGACAAACCCGAAAATTCGATTTCCTAATCCCTAGACCATCTCATAATTCTAGAGTCATGTCACACACTGCCATAAACCTTTTTAGTCGACCACTATCTTCTGATGAGGTTGCTGTACTCTTCAAAGGCCCCCACTTTGCCCCTACGTCCAAACTTATTCCTACCGAAGACATCATTACTGGCACAGAGTCTGCCCTTGTAGGTCTTCCATCTGAAACCGCTGATCCCATTCGCTCTGAAACACCCAAAATCCTCGCGCGTGCCAAACATCCGAAATCAAACCTTCCTAAGTCAGAAACCCGAGCCTTAAGAAATCTGAAATCTGACCCTAAAATTGCCGTCCTAAGAGCTGATAAGGGAAATGCTACGGTGATCCCGGATAACAAAGAGTACGAGCAAAAAGTTCTTTCCTTATTGCAAGACGGCACCTATCGACTTCTTGAACGTAATCCTACTTCTCGAATTGAGTGTTCCATCATTAATTCCATCAAAAGGTCATCTATCCCTACCGATATTCAGAGGTCACTTCTCCATAGTGATTCTTCAGCCCCTAAGTTATACGGTCTTCCTAAATTTCACAAACTCAATATCCCCTTACGTCCTATTGTCAGCACTATCAAAGGCCCTACCTACGAATTATCGAAGTACCTTTCTAACCTTTTAAAACCTTGCGCTGGACATAGCCGACCTTTTCATCCAAAATTCCTAACATTCAACATTCAACATTTAACATTCAACGACTGAAAGGATTTACGGTAAATCCCGGCGATCTACTTGTCAGCTTTGATGTCGAATCCTTATTCACCAAGGTTCCCATACCGGGTACAGTATCCATTATTAGAAAGTTCGTCATCTCCAATGACCAACCGGACGATCTAGATGACTTGGTTGAAGCTTGCCCTTCTTCTATCTATTTCAAGTTTCGGAGTATATACGAGCAATTCTCAGGCGCAGTTATGGGATCTCCTCTGTCTCCTGTTGTCACCAACATCTTTATGGAAGCATTCGAACAACAAGCCCTATTATCTTGCAACCTTAAGCCAAAGTGTTGGTACAGCTGCGTTGATAACACCTCTGGCCCCACGGACACGAATCTTTAAACAAGTTCCTATCGTTTTTGAATTCTCAACACGATTCCATACGTTTCACCATGGAGATCGAATCGGACGGTTGCCATCCTTTCCTAGATGTTCTCGTACACCGGCGTCCTGACGGTGCACTGGGACATTCCGTTTACCAAAAACCCACGCACACGGATAGATATCTCAATGGCCTCTGTCACCGTCATCCAGCCCCAAAACGCGGTGTTATCGATTCTCTTATCCAAAGGGCCGTTTCCATATCTGAACCCAATTCGCTTCCTCAAGAACTGAACCACATCACTGAAACTTTGATTCGCAATAACTATTCAAAACCCTAATAATATTTGTCAGCCAAGGAGCTGGCCCCTTCTTTATAGTAATTTGATGACTTGTTAAATAATTTTATTATATTCTGGATAAGAAAATCTACTTTTTTGTTGACGTCGGGAATAAAAAATACACTTTGCCAAGGAACCATATTTAAGTCTTAATACTTTTTTTATGCAATTTTTATGCAAAGAAATCTCGTAATGCTCAGGATGCGATATTCGACCCTACAATAATGTGTTGCCGTAATTTAGTGCGATTTCTAGCAAAACCAAATTTATATTCCAAAATAGTGCTACATTCATTTTCACTATTTACTCATTTGCATTCAAAATTTTAAAAATGATTTACTCTTAAATGTTGAAGTATCAAATCACTAACCAGTGACTTGTTTTATGCAGTTACAGTACCTACATCTTACACAGGCAATTGTCTTATTTAATTCTGCAATTAATTAACGTAAGAACGCCTTGAACGGATACCAAAGTATACATTTGCCTATAATCGACAGTTAGCAAATAGAAGAGGCAAATTCTAAAAGGTTGGCGGAGAGGTAAAGCGTTGTTGCTCTTGGAAAGACTGAGAATACTGACACTGTACATCCCAAATCCATTAAAGTTTCTTATTAAAAGTTTTAACTTTCTTTTTCGGAAAAGAGAAACGAAATTTACAAAAATGTCAGACAGACAATTTGTTTTAGATAAACACACTTTACGTTTAAAGATTGTTTCGCAGTTTTTGCAAGACGTAGAAAATTAGTAAAAGTAAACAAGAAAGTTTCAAATAATTTTGATATATAAAGTCGCTATTGGAGAGTGTTATCCTGGAACTTACAATTACATTCCTCCTGGCTAACAACTGAATTTTACCAGTCTAGAAATACGCTGTTTCCGCGTAATGTGTACAGTAACACAGAAAACTAATGTCTTGCCTTTCCGACGGTGATATATTAATATCATCCACGAACTTAACGGTTGCTTCTGAATTTTATGGCAGTAAACAACGTATTTGAAAATGTTCAAAACGCCTATTGAATATGATACGGATACAGACACCAACAAGAAGAAATAAGTACATTTTAATGTGACTGTAAATAAATATCTACGCTAATTGTTATTGTATTCTTACGTTTGTTAGATTCCGAATACAGCATCGCTTTTAGTTAATAAATAACGAGTAACGGTAAAATAACAAATTCTAGCGTTTCAAATGGAGAACTTCAGTTTGCTCTAAAATGTCCGTTAATGTTTTTTCTTTTCATTACACCAATTTAATCGATGAAGAAACTTATGAATAAGGATATTCTCGGCACACTCCGCACCACACAAATTATTCATGAACTCGGAAAGGCCGTTTCGAAGACACATGGGTCATCATTGATGTGAGAGAACATATATTAAATCTAATGATCCCGCTCTATTCCTACTCTTCAAGAAAAGTATATACAAGTATCTACTTTTGCCCTTAGACTAAGAAGCAAGTTAAAATAAGGAGAAAAGGCGGAAAAAGGTCTGTCATCACGACATGCAAGAACATGTGGCCGTTCTTCTCTAATAAAAAAACCGAGTGAGACAACGGTTACGTCCCTTTCTATCCGTCAAATTTGTGTTCTTCCCACCTATATCCTTACCTAGAAACGCGTTATAGCACAAAGGCCTATTTACCGTAATAAATCGAAAAGACAATAGAAGTGTAAAGGTTCCTTCTCTTTATTGATTAGGTTCGTATTCCTATTTATGTACATAGTCTCATAGGCGTCCAATTCAAGCGGCGAAATCACGTTTTTAATCAATTTTAGGTTTTCTAATTTAATATTATTCCCTGTATCGTTTATGTGTTATGCTACACTTAACGCTTCTATCTGCCCGCACCTGTAACACCCTATATGTTCATTGAATCTAGTACCTATCGCTCGTTTCGTTTGACCAATGTAGGCTTTATAACAATCACCACATGCAATTTTGTAAATTCCCGATCTTTCTCTCATGTCCAGTTTATCTTTTGGATTGCAGAGAAGGTTTTTGAGTGTATTTCGCGAGCTGAAACATACTTTCATCTCTGGTCCCCTAAAAACTTTGCTAATACCCCTCGATACTCTATGGAAGGGAAGTTTCACAAATTTATTATCGCGGGATACTGTTGGGATTAAGGTCGTGGAATTTCTGACATAGACATATGACTTTCCTAAGCATGCGATCGACCTCTATAGAAGAATAACCGTTGTAAATAGCTACATCTTTTATGAATTTTAGCTCTTTATTGTACCTACTTTTACTCACGAGGAACTTAACCAATCTATTAATTAAGAAGCTAATCGCGGCCATTTTGTGTTGTCCACAGTGGTTGGAGTCGGACATAATATATCTATTAGTGTTTGCTTCCTTTCTAGAGATGTCAATTTCCAGTTTTTTATTATTTCTAATTAGTAAGCTATCTAGGACCGGAAGTTGATTGTTCACTTCTTTTTCTACTGTGAATTTAATAGTTTCGAATTTTGAATTTAGTGTCGCGATGAAATCTGGAATGGTATTTTCCTTCGTATCAAAAACCGCGAAAATATCGTCTGCGTACCTAAACCAAATTCTGGGAAATACACGTTGTCCTTTTTCAAACTAGTTTCAAATTTACCCATGAACAAGTTGGCTATGAAAGGGGACAGCGGATTGTCCATCGCCGTACCCTCTCGTTGTTCATAATACTTCATAATACTAAATTAGAAAACCTAAAATGATTAAAAACGTGATTTCGCCGCTTGAATTGGACGTACATAAATAAGAATACAAACCTAATCAATAAAGAGAAGGGACCTTTGCACTTCTCATGTTTTTTCGGATTATTACGGTAAGAGGCCTTTTGTTTTATGGTTGTGCTATGACAGAGACGGTCATTCTCTCGTACTTTCCGCACGCATCTTCAGCTTTTAAGGGTAGGGAACGAAAGAATACAAATTTGGCGAACAGAAAGGACATAACCGTTGTCTCACTCGATTTTTATTAGGGTAGAGTGACCACATGTCTCGGTTCGTGGTGACAGACCTTTTTCGCCTTTTCCCTTTATTTTAACTTGCTTTCCAGCCTAAACGGCAAAAGTAAGTATTTGTATATATTTTTCTTGAAAAGTAGGGATGGAGCGGGTTTGTTAGATTCGATGTATGTGTATAATATATATCTCTCACATCAATCAGTACGCGGCTGAAGATGATGACTCATGTGTCTTCGAAACGGCCTTTCCGACTTAATTAATGATTTGTATAATGCGGAGTGTGCCGAGAATATTGTTGTCGCCGTACTACTTCACAATCCTTGCTATCATTATTTATGAATAAGGATCTTAATTTCAAAGTCTACCAGGAGCACAAACAATGTTTATTGTAGCTCTTAGCTCTCTAGTACTTAATTCCATTGGATTTGTAGAGTCTATCCTTCTTAATGTTAAATTTTATCGGAAAATGTCTATTTTATTGAAGAAACATTGCATGAGTGGGGCTGGCTCCGGAATTCTCAATTTTTGAAAATTTGAAAACGTTCACGTTTTGTGCCCGTTTTACACTGATTTGTACCGTAAAAATTTTATTTTGTACCGATCCCATTTTTGAGATATTCGAAATTGAAAGATGGAGGCCAACTTCACGCTGCCCCTCCATTTTCGCTTCTTAAAAATTTGACCACACTTGTTTTGTGCCGGTCCCGTTTCCGCGATATTCGTAAATAAGGACTGCGGGGGAACCTCATTTAGCAGCCTCCGCATATATAACAAATAACAAAAGCAGCATATATATATATATATATATATATATATATATATATATATATATATATATATATATGCTTATATGTCAATACGCCAAGGTCCTGAAACGCCGACCGACATGCCTCTGTTCCCTTCAACCCAACTATGTTTCGAATCGCGTACTTCTGTAATATGAAAACTCTTCTCGCATGCGTACTATTTCCCCAGCTCATAATCCCATACCTGATGTAACAGTCGATAGTGGAATAATACAATGTCAGTAAAATCTTCCGACTACAACGCTTTGACATAAATTTCAATGACGCCTGATTCCGCTGCATAATTCATCAATATATATACTCAACCCGAGGTCTGTGTCGAAAGTCACGCCTAAATGTTCTTGTGAGTGATAGATAGCAACATTATCCGTGCTGCAAACATCAATGATTGGGGCACTGTTTTTATTAATGCAAAAGGGAGTAAATGTTTTATTTTTATTCAGAATTAGTTTATTATTTCCAACCCAAAGTAGTACGTGTGAATAAGTGGCAGAATTGGATGTGTTGAAAGATACAATATCACCGTCGTAAATCAAAATATTAGTGTCATCTACATAACAAACCACATTGATATTCTGGAACTGCGAACACAAATATTCAACGAAATCATTAGCAAAAATGATGTATAAAAGAGGTACCAAGATAGAGCCCTGCGGAACACCACGTTCTACCAACCGTTCCCCACTATAAGCTCCATTCACTCTAACTAGTTAATATCGATCACTTAAATATGGACAGAACAAGTCGTACGCTACACCTCTGACACCATCTTTCGAGCTTAAATAACAAAAGTCTATGCTCCACCAAGTCAAATGTGTATGTCAAATCAATCCTCAATCCAAAAATGCGGTAAATAATATTGCTCATTTGGTTGATTTTCTGTTTCTTCTACTTCGAAAAGAGCAGCTGAAGTAGCAATGGAAATATTAAAAATCTTTCTGAAGGTTGGTTGTCCCCATATACTACAAAGCGACAACGGCCGTTAGTTTACGACTGCTGTAATACAGGAACTAACTACTATGTGGCCAACATGTAAAATTGTTAATGGTAGGCCTAGACATTCTGCAAGCCAAGGATCGGTTGAGCGATCAAATCAAGATGTCGAAGCTATGTTACGTGCTTGGTTAATTGACAATGACACAACAAACTGGGCTATCGGTTGTAACTTTGTTCAATTTCAGAAGAACTCTTCTTTTCACCGTACCACTAAACGATCACCGTACAAAGCCCTATTTGGAACAGAGCCAAAAGCAGGACTCCAATCTACTCATATTCCAACACAATTGCTTTGAAAAGCTTGTTGCTGAAGAGGACCTGGATCAGTTTGCTAAACAGCAGCACAACCTACCAGAAGCTGAATTAATTAATAACAATTTTTCAACTTCAGAGAATCTATCAGTAGCTGAATTAATTAATAACAACGCTTCAACTTCAGGGCGTACTGCATCGACAGCTAGAACACCTGTATTGTTAGTTACATTTGAAAGGGAACCAGTTGACAGAGAAGAAAAAGCGTTTTGTGTTGTTTGTGAAATGGAATCTACTGGAGTCCATTCATGCGACATTTGTAAAAACCCAGTGCGCGCAATATGTGGAAATACGGTTGGAGAAGAAGGATATGGCTCGAGAATTCTATGCTATTTATATCAGAAAGAAGGGAATATACAAGAACAAAGGGAACATGCTGCACAAAACCTAAAAAGATCTGCTGAAGAAATGAAAGATACTTTTTCGAAGAAATTTAAAGACGTGTTAGTAGGTTCCACCGTTCTTATTGATGTACCTAAGGTAGGTAGAGGTCCATTAGATGCAAATAACATTACGGGGATTGTATTAAATAAAAAAAAAACTTCTTTCAAATTGGTACTTCAGTTGGCATCATAAAAGATTAGCTTCCTAGAAACCCTCTTCAAATAGCTACAACCACATGTACCGATTTAGTGCCGCCGACTACGATGAGTTTGCGTGAAATTGCAGCAAAGTTATCTTTATTCTGAAGTCTAGTGTTTAAGAAATGTTCCTGTGAAAAATCAAAATTGCAATGCAAAACCAATAGTAAAAAACGTAAGGTTCTTTGTAACTCGGGATGCTACAAATCCACAACGTGTTTCAATAATAACTAAATGAACATTATAATTAAGTTCCATTAAAATATATACTTACATACTTTTACATAAATGTTGGGTTTACTAACTCAATATTTTTAATAGCTCAGAAATGTTATTTTTGTCATTTCACTAAATCTGTTTATGGATTTGATCAAATTACTGGAGTTGTTCAGAGAAATGACCAAATCGAGTTGTCATTTTAACATCTCCCCTGACTTGGTCAACTCTCTTAAGGATTTGATCAAATCCCTGTTTTTATTATATCCCTGCGATATATACATATGTATATTAAACCAAATAGCTAAAGTTATAATAATAATAATAATAATAAAATAATAATAATATAATAATAATAATAATAATAATAATAATAATAATAATAATAATAATAATAATAATAATAATAATAATAAAATAATAATAATAATAATAATAATATAATAATAATAATAATAATAATAATAATAATAATAATAATAATAATAATAATAATAATAATAATAATAATAATAATAATAATAATAATAATAATAATAATAATAATAATAATAATAATAATAATAATAATAATAATAATAATATAATAATAATAATAATAATAATAATAATAATAATAATAATAATAATAATAATAATAATAATAATAATAATAATAATAATAATAATAATAATAATAATAATAATAATAATAATAATAATAATAATAATAATAATAATAATAATAATAATAATAATAATAATAATAATAATATAATAATAATAATAATAATAATAATAATAATAATAATATATAATAATAATAATAATAATAATAATAATAATAATAATAATAATAATAATAATAATAATAATAATAATAATAATAATAATAATAATAATAATAATAATAATAATAATAATAATAATTAATAATAATAATAATAATAATAATAATAATAATAATAATAATAATAATAATAATAATAATAATAATAATAATAAATAATAATAAATAATAATAATAATAATAATAATAATAATAATAATAATAATAATAATAATAATAATAATAATAATAATAATAATAATAATAATAATAATAATAATAATAATAATAATAATAATAATAATAATAATAATAATAATAATAATAATAATAATAATAATAATAATAATAATAATAATAATAATAATAATAATAATAATAATAATAATAATAATAATAATAATAATAATAATAATAATAAATAATAATAATAATAATAATAATAATAATAATAATAATAATAATAATAATAATAATAATAATAATAATAATAATATATAATAATAATAATAATAATAATAATAATAATAATAATATAATAATAATAATAATAATAATAATAATAATAATAATAATAATAATAATAATAATAATAATAATAATAATAATAATAATAATAATAATAATAATAATAATAATAATAATAATAATAATAATAATAATAATAATAATAATAATAATAATAATAATAATAATAATAATAATAATAATAATAATAATAATAATAATAATAATAATAATAATATAATAATAATAATAATAATAATAATAATAATAATAATAATAATAATAATAATAATAATAATAATAATAATAATAATAATAATAATAATAATAATAATAATAATAATAATAATAATAATTAATAATAATAATAATAATAATAATAATAATAATAATAATAATAATAATAATAATAATAATAATAATAATAATAATAATAAATAATAATAATAATAATAATAATAATAAATAATAATAATAATAATAATAATAATAATAATAATAATAATAATAATAATAATAATAATAATAATAATAATAATAATAATAATAATAATAATAATAATAATAATAATAATAATAATAATAATAATAATAATAATAATAATAATAATAATAATAATAATAATAATAATAATAATAAAATAATAATAATAATAATAATAATAATAATAATAATAATAATAATAATAATAATAATAATAATAATAATAATAATAATAATAATAATAATAATAATAATATATAATAATAATAATAATAATAATAATAATAAAATAATAATAATAATAATAATAATAATAATAATAATAATAATAATAATAATAATAATAATAATAATAATAATAATAAATAATAATAATAATAATAATAATAATAATAATAATAATAATAATAATAATAATAATAATAATAATAATAATAATAATAATAATAATAATAATAATAATAATAATAATAATAATAATAATAATAATAATAATATAATAATAATAATAATAATAATAATAATA
Source organism: Dynastes maya (assembly GCA_029619315.2). NCBI lineage: Eukaryota > Metazoa > Arthropoda > Insecta > Coleoptera > Scarabaeidae > Dynastes > Dynastes maya. Next base: position 48,455,868 of record JAROYE020000002.1, read on the forward strand.
ATAATAATAATAATAATAATAATAATAATAATAATAATAATAATAATAATAAATAATAATAATAATAATAATAATAATAATAATAATAATAATAATAATAATAATAATAATAATAATAATAATAATAATAATAATAATAATAATAATAATATAATAATAATAATAATAATAATAATAATAATAATAATAATAATAATAATAATAATAATAATATAATAATAATAATAATATATAATAAATAATAATAATAATAATAATAATAATAATAATAATAATATAATAATAATAATAATAAATAAAATAATAATAATAATAATAATAATAATAATAATAATAATAATAATAATAATAATAAATAATAATAATAATAATAATAATAATAATAATAATAATAATAATAATAATAATAATAATAATAATAATAATAATAATAATAATAATAATAATAAATAATAATAATAATAATAATAATAATAATAATAATAATAATAATAATAATAATAATAATAATAATAATAATAATAATAATAATAATAATAATAATAATAATAAATAATAATAATAATAATAATAATAATAATAATAATAATAATAATAATAATAATAATAATAATAATAATAATAATAATAATATAATAATAATAATAATAATAATAATAATAATAATAATAATAATAATAATAATAATAATAATAATAATAATAAATAATAATAATAATAATAATAATAATAATAATAATAATAATAATAATAATAATATAATAATAATAATAATAATAATAATAATAATAATAATAAAATAATAATAATAATAATAATAATAATAATAATAATAATAATAATAATAATAATAATAATAATAATAATAATAATAATAATAATAATAATAATAATAATAATAATAATAATAATAATAATAATATAATAATAATAATAATAATAATAATAATAATAATAATAATAATAATAATATAATAATAATAATAATAATAATAATAATAATAATAATAAAATAATAATAATAATAATAATATAATAATAATAATAATAATAATAATAATATAATAATAAATAATAATAATAATAATAATAATAATAATAATAATATAATAATAATAATAATAATAATAATAATATAATAATAATAATAATAATAATAATAAATAATAATAATAATAATAATAATAATAATAATAATAATAATATAATAATAATAATAATAATAATATAAAATAATAATAATAATAATAATAATAATAATAATAATAATATAATAATATAATAATAATAATAATATAATAATAATAATAATAATAATATAATATAATAATAATAATAAAATAATAATAATAATAATAATAATAATAATAATAATAATAATAATAATAATAATAATAATAATAATAATAATAATAATAATAATAATAATAATAATAATAATAATAATAAGGTATATTTCGAAAATACACATAATATGTATATACAGAAAACGTGTTAAAAAAAAAAGAAAAATAGATCCCGTAGCTCAGGTAAGAATAAAAAACCTCGTAGTAAAAATTTTATGTTTATTTAAATCTACAAAATCTAGTGTTGGGGTATTACTTGGCGCCTTGAAGGACACACACAGTTTTTTGGTCATTGAGTTTAAGTTTATTTTCTTCAAACCAATTTTCTAGAGAATAATAGTATGTATTACACTCATTGATTATATCATTGTGGTTCTTTTCACGAATCACTAGATTTATATCATTTGCGTAATTTAACAGTAATTGTTCTGAATTTTCAACAACTTCGTATATGTCATTTATAAAAATATTGAATAAGAGCGGACCTTGACGTATTCTCCTTTTCACTTCTTTTATGTTAAAGTACATTTTAAGCTCTGAGCTTTCTATTACTACTATTTGTTTCCTATTGTGAATGTAGGATTTCAGCAAACTATTGCTATTCTTCTCACTCCTAGTGGTCTAATTTAATAAGTAGTAAATTATGATCTACGCTGTCAAAAGCTTTGGTTAGATCCAAAAACCATCCACATGCTAATTCTTTATTCTCAAGTATAGATAGAATTCCCTAAGTATACCGTAATATAGCAGTATCTGTTGATCTGTTTTTTTATGAAACCATGTTGAAAGTGGTTAAATGCTTAAACACAAAATATTCAAATATTTTTGAGAAACTACTTAACAAGCTAATAGGCCTATAATTTTCATAATTATTGCAATCACCTTTCTTGTAGATAGGTTTTACTAAGGCTATTTTTAATTTTGTTAGGATACACACCATAATCAAAGCTCGCATTTATAATATGACAAAGAGGTGTTGCTATGATCCGTAGCGTAGATTTTATCAAATGCATTGGAACGTTATCTAAGCCTGAACTATTGTTGTTATGGAAAACATCTACACATGATAACAATTCGTTTTCAGTGATTGAACTCATGATAAGTGAGTGATCATTTTTAGGTTTTTAAAATAAATTTTTGCTGTGAGTTGGTTACTCCAAGTGCATGATTTGGTTTTGATACCAATTTAATTAATACATTGAACTAAACATTTAGAACTTAAAAGTTGTACACTTTGTGTTAATATAACTCATATAATCCCAATATTGTATTTCCGAGTACCTCCAGTATACCTCTCCCTCGTAAATCTGTTAACATTACTAAAGGTCGAGGAAGCCGACAGTGAACAAGACATAGTGTCAGCTATAGTCATCTCATTACCCAACGCTTCGTTTAGAACGTTACTATGTTGGGTTTCAATCGCGCATTTTGGTTGAACATGATAGTACATACGTATGGTTGCAATAGGTATTTATGAGTGTATTAAGCAATATACATGCTGTACCAGATATCAATTTTTAAATATATTAATATGCACTTTATGAAATGTTGCAGCACACAAAGTTATCCTTGTTGCGCTAATAACATGTACTTAGGGATACTGTAGAGAAAGTTCTCTTATTGCTATTCTCTACTTGAAACTACACAGGAAGCAATTACGGTTGTTACATTGTTAGATAGGCTTGAATCCCAAACATCTATAGTACCGGTCAATAGCGATATGACCTTCGAAATGCATTTCAGATTGATAACTGTTAATTGAACAATTTCAGTGTTTCAATTCTGATAACGTAAGCCCACCATCCGGCATACACTAGTCGCACTAAGCCGATATACACACAGTACGTTGTAATCAATGCGATGCACTTAGTAGTAGAACTTGCAACGGGTACATGGAGCACTCTCAAACTTTAATTAGTACAAAATGTTATAAAGTGTGCTATAATGGGCCCACTGACCATAAGACTACTAATTTTGTTATAAATAACTAATTCAACACTGTCGCCTGCCAAGCGGAGTTAAATGGGAACAAAAACTTTCGGTGTTGCATATGTTCCGTTTTGGTAAAGATTTTCTCTGTCTCTGTGTTAAGAATCCCCCCCACGGTGAAAGTATTCTCCGTTTCGGTGTTAATCTTCGGTTAAGGTAAACCTTTTCAGTTTGAATAGACACTCGATTAATAGAAACACATTTGATAGAACCGTGACAGCTGTTATAACAATGGCGGAAATACAAAATATAGACTGTAATATTTTTTATTATCAATAGCAACATTTTTATTTTCAAAAATAAGTCGTTTGGAACCTGGAGGTTTACTCCCCGCCTCATCTCGGAAAATAAACGAGATATCAAAAGAATAAGTGAAGTAAAAGTTATTGTAAATCGTCAAGATATTACAAATCTGGAATCTCAAATTTCTATTTTCAAAAACAAGCCATCTAGGCCGTTTGGACCTAAAGCTTTGTCTTTTGAATTGAAAGTTTGACGGTAACCTTATCATATCCATTATTGTGTTGAAAATGTCTCTCCGTAATGTGTAATTTATGTAAGGTAGGTGGTAAATAATCTATGAAATAGACATGCACAATGCAATATGGGGTGTACGTTATACAGTGCGGATTTTCGAGGGACAGAAGTTAGCGTTTTTAGAAACAGTAGCGCTAAGTAAGGATAGATGGTATAAAATTTACATGGCGAACTACTTTAACAAAATATAACAAACATAATTAATTGATTGCAATAAAGCTCGATAAAGTAAAGGAGAAACAACAATTAACAAAACAAGTTAAAATTACATGAAATAGTAACGAGAACAAAGAAGGAACGTACGACAAATGCAGGATATAATAACAATAAGCAACAAGAAGAATTTACGCTTTTAGAATTGAGATTTGGCAATTGCTATGATTGCTTTGCTTAGCAACAGGCTCTTTAGATCAGTCTGGCGCCACAAGAAACAATTTGGCGCTCTTTCCTAGCCAATTTTGCGTAACAAAAACAGATTACCAAAATCTTTATTGCCGCATAGCGATTAATATGTTATAAAATCCTGGACATAACGAAAATGTATCAAAAAATCTGTGTATAATTAGGAATAGAAAGGTAGAAAAGCAGTTGGTATAGTTTCACAATATAATATATTACTCAATGCACATTTCGCCTTTCGGCATCATGAAAAGTATAATACCAACCAATGCAATTACAAACTTATTAAACAATGCAATTACAAATCTTTAGGTCCAAACGGCCTAGATGGCTTATTTTTGAAAATAGAAATTTGAGATTCGAGATTTGTAATATCTTGGCGGTTTGCAACAACTTTTACTTCGGTCATCTTTCCGTATCTGGTTTAGTTTCGGAGATGCGATAGGCGTGAAGCTTTAGGTCCAAACGGCGTAGATGGCTTATTTTTGAAAAAAGAAATTTGAGATTCGAGATTCGTAATATCTTGGCGATTTGCAACACCTTTTATTTCGGTAATTTTTTCCGCATCTGATTTAATTTCGGAGATGCGGTAGGGGTAAAGCTTTACGACCAAACGGCCTAGATGGCTTATTTTTGAAAATAGAAATTTGAGATTCGAGATTCGTAATATTTTGGCGATTTGCAACAACTTTTTTTTTCGGTAATTTTTTCCGTATTTCGTTTAGTTTGTATCTATTTTAACTATTATGGTTCATGTTTTAATTTTGCTGTTGCTATTGATAATAAAAAACATTACAGAGTTTATGTTTTGTGTTTCTGCCATTATTCCAACAGCTGTCACGGTTCTATCAAATGTGTTTCTATTAACCGAGTGTCTATTCAAACTGGACCGAAAGGTTTACCTTAACCTTAATCTTCCTTTCCCAATGAAAAAATTCTCCGTTCGTGTTAAAAATTTTCCCCCGCGGTAAAAGATTATCCCGCTTCGGTGAAAGATTACTCCAGTTCGGAATTAGAATATTTCCCCAAACGGTGAAGAATTTCTTCATTTCGGTGTTAATTTTTTTGCACAGTGAAAGAAGTCTCCGTAGCGGCGTTAGAACTTTTCCCATGCAGTGAAAAATGTCTCTCTTTCGGTGTTATTGTTTTCCCCCGCGGACTTAGACTGATCTGGTTCGATGTTAAACTGTTTCACCTACACTGAAATACACCTACTTAGGTTGGAATTTACCAAAAAATTCTTCAATTTGGTGCTAAAATGTTTTCGCTGCAGTAGAAACATTCTCCATTTAGATTTAATCGCGGTGTAAACTATTATTGTTCCAATGTAAATATCTTTCTTCTCAACGTAAAGGTACTTTATTTTTCCCAGCACTGTCCTGTTTTAGAAAAAAAATCCAATATTTGTATTAGAACCCATTCATTATTTTTGTCATCATTAATCTGTACTTAATTAAAGAAACCTTACTAACTAGTTAACTAACGAGTTAAACATTTTTATCGGATTTGTACTCCTTTCTGGATATCACAGTTTGCCCTCGGAAAAATTATATTGGAGAATGGACGAAGATGCTGGACTAGAAATTGTTACTTTAACAATTTCTAGTCCCGAAATGTGTATTTGAAGCTAAAATCTGTTTTTCACTGTTGCAATAATAATGAAGCAGATTTGACAGACAGGTAATAACAACAAAATATCTTATCTTATAAATACATACGTATTACTATGTTGCAGATGCTTTAAAATTCGACCCTTGATATCTAAAAGAAATGAAGCATTTTTACAATGTGTGTTTTGTACTTTTTTATCCATTGACGAACTGATCGTGAGATACTATGGACATAATCGTCTAAAGCAATTTATTCAATTCAAACCAATCCCATTTGGATACAAATTATGGACGCTATGCAGTTCAGGTGGATATTGTTACAAATTTTCTGTTTACACCGGCAAGGATAACAGTTCAGCTCCAGGTTTATTACAAGGTTCTCAAGTTACAATAAATCTTTTGGAAACTGTTCAAAATCCTAATGACCATGTTGTGTTTTTCGGCAACTTTTTAGCAAATCGTGACATACTAATTCACCTGAGGTCGATTGGATTCAGAGCTACAGGTAATACCATTTTACTGATCTTTTCTTATATTATACTCAAAAATAATAATTGTTGTAGGAACAATGAGAGAAAACAGAACTGATAAGTGTCCCCTCCTAAATTCAAACGAGCTCTAGGAAAAAGACCGTGGCACATTTGATTGCAGATTCGACAAAAATGGAGAAGTGTTGATTTAAAATGGAATAATAACAAGTGTGTCACAATGGGTACAAACCTTGATGCCATAGAACCAGTAGGTAAAGCAACTAAATGGTCTAAATCGAGCAAGCAGAAAATATCAGTTACACAACCTAACGTAATTAAAACATACAATAAACACATGGGACGTGTTGATCACTAGATCATTAGAATTAGAGGCAAAAAATGGCCTCTAATTATCAGAATGATTGATATGTCAATAATAAATTTATTTTATGCAGCTTTTGGACGTTGCGGACCTAAATCGGTAGGTAAGCCGAGAAAATGCTCATGAACTTAGAAATCGTATTGTTTTTTTTGAGACAATTCGAAACCTCCGGTATTTTGGAACGCACTCGCCAATCAATGCGGCGAAGGATAGATGCCTGCATTGCAGTTGGCAGTGGTCATTTTCAACAATTACTATAGAGTCGTTTTGTTTATTACCTGCGTTGTATTATGTTTAAACTGTTGAATTATTATTAAACATTCTTCGTTTTTATACTTAAGCCGTTTTGGGCTTTTATCAAACCAACTCAGGCAATCAGCTCTTAAAGATTATCGCACATATTAAGAATCACCTTGGATTTGACACCTATTCAAAGTAAGCCCACAGTACATATGTAGGTACATGTATTGTTGTGCCAGTAATCGCAGATTCCATCAATGTTACACTCTAAAACGTGTTAGTGTGTTACACCTAACAGCGTCAAACGCTAGGGAATGAAGTACACCGTTGCCTATCACTTTTTTTTAACGTGCGGTGACGGCTCAACAGAGTAATTAAACTCTTTAAAGCTTGTCATAACCTCAGGAGGCTTTAGTGTGTAAAGTGTTCCATGGTTTTGTTACTATCATCCCCTCGTTGTAAAGGGTAAAGAGCAGCTAATTGTTCCCCAGCATACGAATTGTGACTTGGGATTGTACCGGACCCACTAAGAAAATTTTGTCTCAGTGGGACTCGAACGCACAGCGCCTAACTCTGTCCAATGAGGCGCAGACCCTCTTACCACTAGACCACCGAGCTCTTACAGTTAAGAATGTTCGACTCTTTTTATGTATGCGTTTTGTGTAGTATGATAATTGTCGAAGTATTGTTTCTCTGGGTTTTCTGTAGTTATTGCACAATGGACCGACTTCACGTTTTACTGAACATGCAGTGAGTTTCTTCAGAAGTTTTCTAAGCGCCAAGTACGTTGGTATAGTGACGCATGCGGCAAAACTCGAAAGACATTACTTCAATGGAAAGCAGCTACAGAAAACCTACACTCAATCATAATTGTCGTTGCATGGTCATTGTTTTTACGGACAAGGAAGATGTTTGCAACATTGGCAATTGCAGCGGAAAACAGAACAAGATTTCCAATACATGTAGTTACAAACATTCAATAAGGAGAAATTTTATACCAGTAATTTCTAAATTTGGAGAGATTATAGAATATACATCTAGAACAGATCAGAAATTATTTTATAAAACCCTAAGAAATTTAAGGGACAATAAAATAAAAAACTTACCACAGATAAAACATGAGAAAGGAAAAATTCTGACAGAAACCGGGGACCAATTGGACAGATAAAAACAATACTTCTATGAATTAATAAATGAAGAACGAGAAGAACTAATTCCAATGACACACACGTAGATCTAGTGAAGAAGCAAGCAGTGTAATAGATAGACAAGAAATAATTGATGCCATCATGTGACTCAAAATGGGAAAGGCACCAGGGATTAATCAATTGGTCCCAGAATATATAAAATATATGGGAGAAATTGGTGTTACAATATTATATGAAATAAAAAGCAGCGCATGGAAAGGAAAAAATATACCAACGGAATGGAAAATAGCCATCATTTTTCCAATACATAAGAAAGGGGACCTAAAAGAATGTACCAACTACAGAGAAATATCGCTCATCAACACAGCAGCTAAAATATATGAAAGTATATTGGAAAGAAGATTAAGAGAGAAAATGGAGAATATGATAAAAGAAGTACACTGCGGTTTCAGACCAAACAGAGGAACACAAAAAATACTGAAAAATATAACAGAAAAACACAATTGAGTTCGACCAAGAACTATTTCTAAGTTTTATAGACAGGGCGTTTAACAGTATCAGAAGAGAGGAAGCATGGGACGCATTAAAATCACATACTGTGGAAGAAAAACTTATAGAAGCTATTAAAGGAGTATATAAAACAACAAAATTTGTAATACGAATAAATAATCAGAATTTTGAGGAATTCGTAGTAAATACGGGGTTAAGGAAAGGAGGCGCTTTAAGCCCTTACTTATTTATTACCCCAATGAACAAAATAATGAAAAAAAAACAGAACCGGACATTATACAGGCTCAACATGGATGCTACGAATTAAGACCGGTAATAATAAATGCAACCAATGAAATAGCACTAAAAAAAAGTATACAAACTTGGAATCATGCAGTAAACTTAACATAACTCAGATAAATCTAAAGCAATGATGATAGGTAAGCACGCGAGGGAAATAAAAATAGAAAACTGGAACAGGTCAAGGAATTCAAATATGGCACATGATAAGTGAAAATGGAGGAATGGAAGCATAAATTAACAACAGATTAAAGGCGGCAAATCGATTAATGCACACATTAAATAAAAAGTTCCTTAATAGAAAAGAAGTATCCACGACGATAAAGATTAAGGTATGCAAGTCAATATTTATCCCAACCTTACTATATGGATGCGAGACATGGGCAATGACAGAGAAGCAAAAAGGGAAAATACAAACAATGGAAATCCGATATTTAAGGAGAGTTCTGGGAGTAAGAATAAAAGATCGAATAAGAAATAATAGGATAAGAGAAAGACTTAAGGTAACAAACGCCAACAAAATTAGAGAAGAACATCAGATGAGATGGTTGGGACATGTTTTCCGTAAGGAGGACAGAATATCAACAATTTTTCTAAAAATGGAAATAGACAAAAAAAAGACCTAAAGGACGAACTACAATATGGAAACCAGAAGCTATCTAATTATTAACCAAAAAAAAAAAACACAACATGGAGGGAAGCAGAAATATTGGCACAGGATTGGAAACGATGGAAGGAAAGAATTCGAAGATAGATATTACGACTACCTCTACACTGGAACGACCGGTAGAAGAGAAACCGACTATGAATTTCTAAATTATATGCAAAAATTTAAATTGAAAATAACTAGATTTTTTGAATTTACTTTTAACTGGCTTATATTTCAGTATATTGCCAGTTAAATAGTGTGCATTAATTCTGTTATACTGTGTACACAACAAGATACCAGATGTAATAATGCGTAATCATTACATTACAGTTACATAATATCATATTAACTCCAAGTAGCTACATAAAATATTATCTTATTAACTTATACAAATATATCAAATTCTACTGATCCAATAATACCTCCATACCGTACATTTCGGGATTCTGATCTTTATCCGTTTACGAACAATATTTTAGGGTAGCAGATGTAGCTACGTCTCCTCTCCTTAACTTCAATAATCCACACCAAGTAAGGTGAAAATTACATTTAAATTCCGATTTATTACTATCGATAAACGCAAATTGGAATAACTCTGCACTAGGTTGATCCTTATGGTTCGTTATTTGTGTCATACAAAACAACGATGCACACACGAAATCGATATCCTAGACCCTGAGTATAAATTAGATTTCTTGTAGATGTAGCGTCTGCGAACGCTTCGTATCCGCGATGACCCTTGAACACTTTTAACCTTAATGCTTTTATTTCTGTGATTAGTGTCGCTAAATCCTTACCACAACTTCATTTATCCCTTAACTGTAAAGAATGCTACTTAGAAAGACGGAATTCGCGAAATGTATGGTAAGCAGCAATTGGACAAGTCGCTGGACAAAACATTTTTGAATTATACTTGACAGTATCTTGTCGTCTATGCGTACTTAAATGCATGAACTAAATGTTTCCAGGTTTAGGACTGCCATAGGACTAGACCCAGATGGTATGTAAACTTCATACTTTTCTAATGAAAGATCTGTTTATATGGTCAAATCACTTTCACAATTAATGGAACTGGTAGCATAATGCCTAGCGCGCCTAGCTATCGCTCTCGGAGTTCTGAATTCCAGCTCTGGGTTCACAACTTTTTCAGAGTAAGGTCCTTCTGTAGTTTACCTTTTTCTTTCAAATTTTGGCGAATGCTTGACGGGTGAACACCCTAAGACGCTTTAGAAGCGCAGACGTAATATTAATTATTATTTCGTTTACTCATTCTTTTAACCATTATTATATATAAATAATAATAATAATAATAACAGTACTTTATTAGTTCATAATATATGCTGATATACAAAAGAAAAATAAAAAAAAAGAACTAAACGGTTCAAGATCAGTCGAATGCAGAACGCAAGTGAATGTTCCACCTTTTGAACCATAAATATAAAAAACAAGTACGCTAGAAATCTAGGAGGAAGTGATGGCTTTATTACCTATTTATATGAATTGAATACAAAACTATATAACAAAGGAAAGCAAATCAATGCAAAGAAAAAAATTGAAATTAACTAGTAGGCAAAGCTTTTATCTACCATAAAAGTACGCCTTCAAGTGGGTACGAAACGATGGAAAAGGCAAGACCTTAAATGAAGCAGGAATAGGATTATACTGTTTGACTATATTATGCCTAAATGATCCTTCGAAGCTTTCCAATTGATGCTGTGATGGTGTTAGCAGGTCCCTGCTTCTAACGTTGACGTTGTGAACATCTGTGCGGAGAAATATCTTGCGATATAGATAACTTGGTTTCTTAAAATATACAATTTTATAAAAAAATATAGTACCATACAAAGCAACTCTGTTAGACATATTCAGCCAGTGTGTCCATTTTAATGCATGAGAAAGTCGTTCATGGAACAGTTCACTAAAACCCTTACCACAACACTTAATTCGTACTGGACGCACGTTTCGATAGCCAAGCTATCATCATCGGCAGCAAGACTTAACTAACAAGCTAAGTGAAAAACTAACCTTATAAGGAAAATAAATTATGCAATATGTAAATTTAAATCGTAAAATTTAATGAGCCGCTTCATTGCACAGGACTAAAAATAGCTAAGGTAAATGGGGCCGAATGACGTGAGTTAATAAATCCTAGATTACAATTGAAGCGGTTCATTGCACATGGTTAAAATTACAACTATAAATGATTAAACATGATGTAACAAAGGATAAAGGCTGGAATTTAGTGGTCCTAAATCTGAATTCATTAAGTGAGTTTTGTTTTTGTAAATTTCCATGCCTCATAACAATTTAAAAAATTGAGAAGTACTCCTTACGTTTTTAATTAATAATTATATTATCAACATTATGGTTATTTTCAAGCATATGTAGGGCAACGCTAGATTTATCAAACCTTCTGAATTTGAGATGAGCCAAATGTTCTTTGTACCTAATTTTGATTGATCTTTTTGTCTGCCCAATATACACTTGATCACAATCTTTACATGAAATTTTGTAAATTCCTGATTTATTCCATGTTATCCCACTGGGTCTTTGGAATTTCCTAAAAGGTTTTTAAGGTTATTGCTCGAAGAAGAAAACAATCTTGCGGTCAATCTTAGAAAAGATTTTTTTGAAGACCCTTGGTGTAACATGGATAAAAGGGTAATTTAACATATTTCTTATTATTACGGCCGTCAATGCGTTCTAATGTGCTTACATTTCTAATTCTTATCTATTCTTATGTTTCCTAATAGTATTATAGACGACATCTTCAGAGAATCCGTTAAAGTTAGAAATATTGATGATTTCTCTTAGTTCATTTGATATCTATCTTTCGTTAAAGGAAAATTGAGTAACCGGTGCACCAAAAAGTTAATAGCCGAAAGTTTGTGTTCATATGAGTGATTAGAATCCTGTAAGATGAATCTATTATTACTAGTAGGTTTCCTATATACATCTATTTCTAACTTATTTTATTTCTTATTACTAACATGTCGAGGAAAGGAATCCTGTTGTCTTTTTCTTCTTCGTGGGTAAATTTGATAGAGGGAAATTTTGAGTTAAGTTGTTCTATGAAATCCGTTATTGAACATTTACTGATGTCAAAGATGCAAAAAATGTCATCGAGTATCTGATCCAAAGCGAGGGAAATAAGCGAAAGTATTCTTCAGGTCAGTTTCAAATTTACCCATAAAGAGGTTAGCCATAAACGGAGATAAGCTGTTACCCATTGCTGTTCCCTTCCGTTTGTTGATAAAAAGTGTTGTTAATTTGGAAAAAGTTTTGTTTCATGCAAAGTTTTGTCAAAGAAAAGAAGCTAGTAACTTCCTCTCTATCCATTTGGTTATCTAACAAAAGTGTTTCTAAATATTCCAAAGTTAAATCAACTGGAACACTAGGGAACAATGAACTTGCGTCAAACGAAACTAAAATTTCTTTGTCAGTAAGCTCAATGTCCTTAGTTTTTCAATGAACTCGTAAGAATTTTTAATAGCCAAATCGGAAATTGTACAGGTAAATGGTTCAATTTGTCAGATAAACCACCTGGGAAGTAAGTAAGTTGGACTGTTGATATTCGAAACAATGGGTCTCATGCTTTTTCCGGGCTTGTGTATTTTAGGTAAACAATACATCCTAGGTAGTAAATGGTTTGATACCGTTAGTATAAATCTTAAATTGTCGCTAATGACAGCCTTACATTCTAACATGGTCTTTTGGTTTCTGTAATCATTTAGACAAAGGATTTTTTGATTTAATTTTGAATAGAACTTTGTGACAAAGTGGTTGTTGACTCGACTAAAATAATCTTCTTTGTCTAAGATGACTACAGTGTCACCCTTGTCGGATTTTAAATAAAAACAATTTTGTTTTTTAGTCTTTCTACAATGATTTGATCTTTTCGTGCAATGTCAGGTGCATTCCTTTGCATATTTTCCAAAATTGACTTTTGCAAGCGATTACGAATAAAAATTTTTTTTGTTATCATCAAAATTACTGATCGCGTTTTCTATGCCAACTATAATTTCTTCAACCGGAGGCTTATTAAATTTCCAGTTGTATTTTTAAACCTTTGTTTAATAAGTCGATCTCTTCTTTGCTAAAAGGACTCATGTGACTCGTTTCTAACTAATGCAGTTGGGTTAATTATCTCGGCAGGTTTCGGTTTGTTAGTGGTGACTAATTTGGAAAACTTTTTCTTGAGAACCTTTTCTTTATCTGAAACTTTCTTAGCAATAACGTCTTCAATTCCTGTTGAGATAATTAATCCATTCAAAATATTCTAAAATACATAGGTTGTTACAAAGTTGTAAATGTAAACTATATGACTTCTAACTCTAGTTGACTAATTTTAAAATACTGATACTTAATTTCTGATTTAACCACAACTTTTGGCCGAAGAAATAGTTCTATTAGCCGAACTTGATTTACTCTTGCGTTAATTTGAATGAAATTCGGAAAAACATTAAATTTTCTACAATCTTCAGAAATTTTAATATCAGCATTAACTAGACTAATCTTACTTCTTACCTTAAAGAAACGGTTGAGTAAACTAGACCGGGAAGCCATCACACTAAACGGATACTCTAGAGTATATTTCCTCCTCCCGCAGCCGTTCCACTACACATGCCTTTATTAAGTCCTTTTTCTCACGTATGCCGCGAGTGTTCGACATTTTTTCAATTCAGTGGTAGTAGACTAATACAAAACGTTTGATAGTTTAATTTTTATCTTCTTGAGATTTACACTAGAAATATACAGTCAAGGGAGAGCCGACAAACACACGTGCTTACTCACACGCCGCCAATGCAACATAAAATATAAGAATACTGCATTAAGTTGTAGTTGTTAATACATAATGTTTTAATTACTGAAATAATTGTTGTAATTTTCTTTACAATTATCTTATGGTTTACTTGAGCGAATAGTCCAGTTCCGGGGAAATGAGAGCATAACTCTTCTTCGGTCTATATTCTTTCGGTACTTAATTTTCAAATTTAGTAACTTCATTTAAAAAACACGTATAGCATAATTTTATTTGGCACGAAATAGTAATTTCCAAAAATGAAATACCGCTATTTAACGAGTCGCCAATCTCATAGGGAACGCGCGTATTTGAAGGTTGCAGATACACAGCGACGACACTAGACAGTAATCACTAGCACAATATTATGCTTAAGAAAAAAAAAATGTAGTTTGAAATAAACTATATCAATTAAGTTGAATGTAATTTTATTCTAAGAATAATGAATATTTTTGAATAGAAATCGTCTCGGCCAATTATTATATTATTGGTCAAAAATTGACAAGTGCTATCGTTAACAAATGAACGAAGGGACGCTAAGACAATCGAGGCTTTTCAGTGCTATTGGAAAGCAGTTTAATTTGCGAATTCAGTGAAGTGTAATTTTCTTTATATCGCGTTACTTGAAAGAACGTAATTTGAACCAATGGCGCGGAAATACTGGAAATACTTATCAAAACCAAAGTGCAAAAGTTATTTGATAGACACGGTGGTTGTAAATGGAAGTCACGAAAGTTTGAGAGTTTAGTAAGTTTAAAAACATTTTTTTAGCATCTGTTGGATAAAAGCTGAAACATATAATTTTAATGGTTATCTTTAACTAAGTTTATTGCGTTAGGATTGGTTTTAAAATACCTTCGTATCGTTTTATATTCAAGAAAAAAATATGTGGCAACTCTGTATTCATGATAATTCAATTTTATTGATCCTGGTAACTACATTTGTCAAATTATTTTCGGTCGGGTGATTTAACTTCCTACATATTATCAAATTATTACTTTCTTAATAAAGTAGAATGCTTGTTACTACCTTTCATACTATGCGTTTCAACATACAGTTATGTATTGAAATGTTGCTATCTCTACAGGGTGCCTTCGGTTTTTGTCAGTAGTTGACGAGCCTACTTTGACATTTCCT
Source organism: Dynastes maya (assembly GCA_029619315.2). Classification (NCBI taxonomy): domain Eukaryota; kingdom Metazoa; phylum Arthropoda; class Insecta; order Coleoptera; family Scarabaeidae; genus Dynastes; species Dynastes maya. The sequence continues at coordinate 48,471,365 of JAROYE020000002.1, forward strand.
TGATGGCCCTCGTGCCCTGTTCTCCGGACCAGGCTGTCGTGGCATCTGTATATGCTACTCGGCCGCTTTACTGCCTCCACCTACTATGTCTTTGTCACCCATATCATCGAACCATATGTTACCATTGGTCTTATGACTCTCATATCTAACCACATCATCATTTTTTATGTGGGAGTTCCATGTAAGTCTTTGATTGAACCATACTTTCAGGTATTTCGATTCTTTGATAAATGGAATCTCCACTCCTGCTAGCACAATTGGCTTTAAGCCTGGAATGATGCGTCTTTTTTGTGAATACGATAATTGTGTTTTTTGGCCATTAACTGTCTTTCCTGTTTACACCAGATATATACTGTATTTAGGGCATTCTGCATTCTTTTTGATATTACCTCAGCAAATAGAGATAGGCAATAGAGACCTTCTTTGGACAGTTTTGTTATTAGGTCGTCTATGTGAAGCGCCCATAGAAGAGGCGACAATACGCCTCCCTGAGGGCATCCCCGTCCTGCCCTTACTTCGATATTAGTCTCTCCCAGAGACGCTACTATTATGCGTTCTTCCAGGGCGGCCCTTATCTATTGACAGAATCACAAAGGGATTCCATTTCCCCAGGCCGACTGGCCTGAGGGCGGGCATATTAGAAATAAAATATAAGCCCAGATAATGACGATCTTAGGGTAACGTAGATAAAACTCCATCTTCTGTGCAATTTCTCAATTTGTAAATCGTCAAAATTAATGTAAAAGTCATCTAAAACAAACAACAGGGTATATTCAAGGGTATTTCTAACATCATTTCGTAAATTTAATCTTTGTCCGAACGTTATTAAGTATATCGTCAGTAAAATTCGTCGCAGTTATGTTGTTAGTGGTTCTTTTGATCATAGAGTCATCTAATTTCAGTCATTTGGTAGCGTTACCGCATGCATTCTTTTGTGCTATTTCTATAAATAACTTCCTTTCATCGAAATGCATCATAAAATATATATTTGGACAAAAATCATCAAAATTTGTTGTGGAATGGAACAATCGTATTTATCAATTCTGGTTAGAATTTCGATAAGTTAACTAGTGTTTGACTACGGTCTCAATTAAAAGAGTTCGACAGTGAAATTAAAGTATGATTTCAAAGAAGGAAAGATTAGAGGTTGGAACAAGCAGATTTCCTGCAAACGTCCTATAAACATAGTGTCTATATGATCAGCTTCGTTCGAATTCAAGGTTAGCGTGTATTTTTAATTCTAAGATTCGTTAATTTCAATTTATTGGTTTCAAAAGTCATAAAATTGCCAAAAGAGTGTTCAGGAAAACTTCCGACCCCACAAAAAATTTAAAAATTTAAATTAAATTGCAAAAAGTCAAATTATTCACAAATTTACCCTGTGAAACACATTTCAATACCCATCCACTAGCCACTCCAGTATCTTTAATAGAAAGGGGGACAGGCTAATGGATTTGTAAGATTTTGGTGATAAGTTTGAGACCCTTCTCACTTTAGGTAAGAATATAACCTTTGTCATACGCCATTGAGTTAGTATGTATCCGCATGATAAACAGTTTTTAAAAACAAGTAAGATATTAGCACCTCGGCTCCCATTTGTAATAATACTCGATAGATTCCATCCACTCCAGAGGATTTGAATGGTTGGAACTTGTTTAACCCCCACCTAATTCTATTTAGTCTAGTCACTTTTGAGACCAATTTCTAGTCGTCTCGATCTGGCCTGTTTGGCCTTTGCTCGAGGTACTTTGCCTCCTGTAACCCTGTTAGAATCATTGAGACTGGAACGTGGGTCTTTATGAACTCCTGTTAACTTTCTTCCTTAGTTTCCGTTTAGGTGTCGTCTTTCTTTCTGATGAGACCTACTTAGTTTTCAGAACAACCATCCGTTGCTAGGATTTTGTGGATTCTTGAGCATACGGGGGTACTGTCGACCTCCTCCCAAAATCTCGTCCACGACATCCTCTTTTGTAGATTTCTCTTTCGTGTTTTAGTAAAACATTAAAATCTGACATGTAGACTAGTAAACGTTTATTTTATGTTACTATCAAAATCAAAGCGAAAGAGGCATGAATTGATGTTTAACAACAAGGTTATAAATTTTTCAACATGACGCAAGTATGGTTTTAAAATGTCAACAAACGGCAAGTAAAATCCTCTAGAACAGCTATTGAACATGTTTGTCCCTTTAACTGTGTTTCGTATAGTTTGCAATAGGGGCTATTAATATCAATTTATTGAGCGTTGCAAATATGATTTATAATTCTTAATCAGAAAAATAATTTGATCAGTACTTCTCTTCTGTACATTTAAAGATGTTCATTACGCAATTTATTCTCTTTTTGCTCTTAAATAAGGAATCCTTTAATCATTTTCCCAATTAGAACTCAATAAAACTTTCTATAATCCCTTTAATTTTCGACCCCTCAATGAACTCTTACGGGGTATCAAAAGTCGCCAACTTGCGCGCGGTTAACCCGGTTACATAGCGACGGAAAGGAAGAGTTTTCGTAATACCTTCACAGTATTTCACAAATGTGCGAATTTAGAAGGAAGCGAAGGTCAATACAGTTGTAGTTTTATAAAGCACCAGCGAGAGAGAGTATCTTTCCAGGCGTGAAAAAACGCAATTATACATTTCACAATTGTTTATGCAATTGTTATCCAGTTTTTTTCACATGCGCCTTTTATATCGTTCTACAAATTTTAGATAGAGTTTAAGTCAAGACTGCATAAAGGCCAGTCCAGAACTGTGCCCTTATTACCAGAAAGCCAGTCTTTTATTGCCCGAGCTCCACATCTTGGGTCGTTATTGCGTTGAAATTTCTAAACGACCAACAAGATATCCTCCGCATAAGATGGCATAACCGTTTCTAAAACATTAATGTACATGCGGTGATTCTGAATTTCTGGAATACGGTGAATTTAAATAGCTCTGTGACAAGAAGCACAAGCCATAACGGAGCCATCTCTTTGTTTCAACGCATCTTATCTTCGTTTCATCCGACCACAGTGCGTATTTTCATTGATTATACCGATTAGAAAAATGTGAAATTAGCCATGTCGCTATCCTCTCCTCGCTGTCAAGCGGAGGGGTTAGCAGCAGTCGATGGCTCAAGGTTATTGGTGTGGTTAGTTACGAGGTAGACTGCCTTATTTGCGGACGATCTTAATAAGAATTTCTAGAGTATTTACTTTTCTTTTCTTGCATTTCATCAGAATCTGTTTTTATTTTCGTCGTTAGAATTTCTTGCTAATTTCGTCTAACCTTCGTAGCAACAAACAAATAAATATGCGAAACTCTCATTTCCATGCGACCTTGATTTCAAATTATTACGTGCGTTCTTCGCAAAGTAGGTCTCCATCGCGACATTGTTCCAGGTATCCTAGCACGAATTGCTGGGATTTCACTCAGTCCCCTCCACGCTCTCTCGCATGTGCGGCGACAGAGCAAGAAGGGATACCGATATAGCTAATTTCTCATTTTTCTAATCGGTATATGTAGTCTACTATGCCTACAGCTTGTTGCGAATTATATTCCAATTTTTCGGTAGCGTGACTAAATAATAGACTATTTCAATTCTTTTTATAAAATTGGTTCATGAACATTATAAAATATTATTCTTTTCGGAATGGAATTTAAATATAAAGGTGTTATTATTTTCGCTCGCGTTCATTATATTTCGTACTCTGTATTTATTATTCATTCCATCCGAAATTTGAAAATAAAATTCAGGTATGATATAAAAACAAAATTCTTTTTATAAATATCCCTCGCGAATGAAAAATATTTTAAGCAGTCTTCTAGTATTTATACACAGTCTTCTTCATTTCATACATCAGTGATTTCTAATGTAAATCATATGGTAATTGCTAGAAAAGGACTTTTTCAAATACCTAACATCCTTTTAATGGTTGTAGTCATACCGTATAAATCGCAATCCGACATCTAATGTACAAACAGATCTCATTGTCAGATATGCATGAGGATAGATTTATTATTATCCCTATACATATCGCACACTGTAACAGCAGCTCCAATACAGCGTATTAGGGATAGAGTACAGACTATAATTTGCTTCCGTTTCTAGTTCCCCACACAACTTGCAAATGAGCCGTTAATACCGGAAATAATAGCAATGAGATTCCGTCACGCTCGACCTTGGTTTAGTTACATATCTCGACAATATCTTGGTGTAGTCCTTCTTGAACTTCCCGACATGGATGCGTTGTATAAAGCAGTGAATCGGGCTGAATCAAGCGTGCATTAAAATCCGCAATAAACAGCAGCGGAGTGCCTTACAACTTCCTACACATATTAAACTTCCGATAAAATTTACATAGCGTAGCATATTCCTACACTTGACGTTTCGAAGATAAAGTTTGATATTTTAAACTGGTGGGTTTCTATTTCCAGTTCACCGAATCAATATTAAAAAACGTGAAGATCAAAAATACTCTCTACCCGTGCAGCATTTTCTTCTAAATGCTTTTACCAAATAAAATTTAAATTTTCGTTTCTTAACGTGGTGAAACGTATAAATGATATCCGAAATTTGGTTTTGTTGCAATCTACATCTTAAAAACGTAACCTCCGAGGTAATCTAGCTTCTTGTATATAGAAAGTAAAGAGTTTCGTTGAGGTGCCCCCCTGTTGTCCAAATTTTTTGAATTAAACAATCGAAGGTTTTTTTCATTACACCGTCAGCAGTTGATTGAAAAAGGCAAAAGGATGAATTTACAATGCAGATTTTATCTTTCTTTTGCAAACTTTGAATAATATACATATTGTTGAATGTCTTTACATGTAAATTGTTTTGCAACGTTCCAATGAGTAATGCCGAATAATTGCATAATAGATTGAATTTTTTTTTAAACGCTTTTTCCGATAAACCGATTTGCTTGCCACCCTCATAAAATTTTTTGGGCGTCCCAGTAGTTCAGCGGAGATTGGGATGGGGAGAAGGGGGTAGTAAATCTCCGTAAATAAAGAGGTGCCACCACGGTTTTATTTAAAAAGAGAGAAAACGCCCTAGTGTTTAAAACCGGGAAAATAGATGACAAATATATATATATATATATATATATATATATATATATATATATATATATATATATATGTACTTTGTTGCGTATCATAATCTGAATTTTAAGTGATCGAATTCAAAAATCTATTTTGGAATACCTGATTTTGTTGTAATGTCTTGTTAAAACCTCGCATACTTCACTGTTAAAATAAATGAAAACGGTCGACCTATTTTCTCTCCATCAAAAGCAATGCTGATATCTTCTTTCAAAATTGCGCAATTTCTTGCTTAAGTATAGTACTGATTTTTTGCTCTATTGCAAAAAGAACGAATGCAATTCTTTGATTTTAACAAATTGTCATCGTTATCTGTTTGTAATCAAGTTAAATTACTGAAAAGCTGTCCAATTTCCCGTCCAAAGTTATTTCTTGATGTATTTGTTTGGCTTGATGCAGTTGCAATAAATTCTTGTCGGTGACTCTCTAGGTAGGAAATTCTCGTGAATACCTTTTTCAAAAGTTCCAACAGTATCACAACTTTTATTTAAACATATTTTGGCACTTTCAGATTACCATGTTTCCAATACGTAGCTTTATTAAATTTTGCTTGTCAACTGGTCTTAACAAAATATCATATAAAGGAATTGAATCAATGAGCTTCTTTGTAGTTTCTTGACATCCGTAGTTGATAATAAAGGACCTTAATAAGAGTTTCTACTGCCGTTCTTAGGGATTCATCACCTTTATTTGTCACCGTGAGCTTTTGGGTTTCGGAATTCAAGCGTAGCCGGACGCATACAAGTGATGAACCACGTTCAGACGTCCGAAAACGGCTACCACGCCATAAAATCAATGACATGGTTTTGGCAGATCGCCGAATAAAAGTGCGTGAAGTTGAAGAAGCTGTGGGCATCTCTTATGAACGAGCAGTGCATATTTTGAATAATGAATTGGGTTTAAAAGAACTTTCTGCAAGGTGGGTGCCGCATTTGCTCAATTCGGAGCAAAAAGGCATTTGAGCTCGAATCTCAGCCAATTGTTTGGAAGTGTTTACGAGGAATCCAACGTATTTCAAGAGACGATTCGTGACCACGGATGACACCTGGATTCATCACTACACATCAGAAACAAAAATTCAATCAAAACAGTGGACTGAACGCGGTCAATCGGTTCCGAAGAAGGCAAAGACCATTCACTCGGCTGGAAAGGTGATGGCATCGGCCTTTTGGGACGCAAAAGGAATTTTGCTAATTCATTATCTTGAAAAAAGGAAAACTGTTACTGGCCAATATTATACAACACTTTTGGACAAACTGAAAGCAGCAATTCAGGAAAAATGCCCGGGAATGGCCAAGAAAAAAGTGTTGTTTCACCACGACAATCGTTCAGCAGAAATTGAGAGAACTGAAGTACGAAATCATTCCACATTCACTGTATTCGCCTGATTTGGCTTTGTCGGACTTCCACTTGCTCCCGAAACTTAAAACATTTCTGGATGGAAAGTGATTTTGGTCGAATGAAGAACTGATGGGAACCTTGAAGAAAGTCACTTCCGGAAAGGAATCGAGAAGCTAGAGAAACGTTGGACCAAGTGTATTAAGCTACGAGAGGATTATATTGAAAAATGAAATATAACTTGAATGATTTACTTTGTTTTCATTGGCATTCGGGAAACTTTTCAATCTACCCTCGTACGTCGACATGCGTTAGCAAACAACAATATCAGCATCCGACCTCCAATGTTAATACACTATACAGTAAAAGTGGAGTGAATAGTTAATAATTTCCCTTTTTTAAGATATGTATATCTGGGCAACAACGACTAAAATTTTATATCTTAAGAAGAAAATAAAAAAGGATTAGCGATATTCGTTTTGTGAGTGTTGTGAGATTTAGGTGTATTTGAAACAACAATGAAGATTTAGAGTAAAGTTATGAAAATGCAGTCTATAGGCAGTATAATATATCCGTAATAATTAACAGTTCCTTTTTCAATTTGTTTTTAATTAAAAGCGGAATATGTAAATATGTATTTTTAAATTAAAAGTTACTAAAAATGCAATAACTGAGAATACAGTGAATTTAAGTGTATACGTGTATCATACATTATTCTAAAGTAATAAACAAGTTTCAAAAACCCAACAAATCTGATTTCACTTAGAATAGGAAAATAACCATGGCCCTCCATAGAGTGCGGTCCTAAAGTATCCCTCTCCCATGCTAACTTTTGAACAACAGGAGCTAGCGTTAAAAAAAAATAGGTCGGTTTACATTTTTTGTGAGTTAACTTTTTCCCTTATTGGCAGTTCAATTGTATTTCTGGTATCACCGGAAGTGATGTCAACTTTCTTATTTTACATAGAACGCTCTATATATTTGTTTGTTTTTGGAAAGGTAATCGAAAGACGACTTGAACGTATATCACATATATTAATACTTTTCTTTTGCTTAAGAAATATGACGATATGCAACAATAAATGTTTTGATAATCTGTTTTTGTTGTTACGCAGAGTTGGCTAGGAAAGAGCGTCAAATTGTGTTTTTTTTACGCCAGATTGGTCTAAAGAGCTCGTTGCTAAGCAAAGTAATCATATAAATATTGGTGTACATCAAATAATCTACCTCTGAATATCAGCATACGTAAAGTTATTTCATTCACACGTGCATCTACGCCAATTACTTTCAACTATGAGCTTAATCAAGTTAACATCGAACGTGTCGAATTTATTAAGGATCTAAGGATTTTGTTTGACAGCAAACTCACTTTTGCGCAACACATTATCAGCATCTCCCATGCGGCTAGAAGACCTCTTGGCTTTATTTTGCGAAATCGCAGAGAGTTTACCAATGAGGTAGCCTTGAAATCTTTATACTACGCTCTTGTTAGATCCCGTCTGGAATACGCGTCCATCATGTGGTGCCCTTGCCATTTAACGCATAAATGCCAATTGGTATTGGTCGAACGCAGATTTGCTAAGCTCCTCTGGTTCCGGCAAGACGGAGTGTACCCACCGAGAGGCGTTGATCATATGTTGCTGTTGTCCCGATTTAATTTACTCTCTCTTAACTTTCGACGCATATCCTCCGGTTGGTGTTTCTCTGGAAATTGTGTAATTGCTGCATTGACTGCTCGGCACTACTTCAAAGATTACAATTTATAATCCCACGCTCTGGTGTCCGGTATTCCAATACGTTTTATCTACCGTTTCCTCAAACAAATGCTATTTATGTGACTTGTACAAACTTTAACCTCATATCCTCACAATGTGATATTTTTCACGATACTTTACATACAATAAGGATAGTCACTGCTCTTTACTTTAACAATTTTTTGTAACCTGTTACTCTTGTTTTTTGTAGTCGTTTTGTAATTGTAATTTTTTCTGTTGGACAATAAAGCTTATTATTATTATAACAATTGCCAAACTGTCAAATCTCAATTCCAAAAGCATTATTCCTGTTATTTATTGTTATTATTACCTGCACTTGTCTTACTTATTTTATCTCATTTTGTCGTTATTATTTTATCATATTTTAACTTGTTTTATTAATTGTTGTTTCTTTTACTTTATCGAACTTTATTGTAATTATGGAAGATTTGTCAAAATTTGTTAGTTTTTGATAGGCAATGTGCTTAAGTTTCAGTTTTTTATATTGTCGATTTTACAACAATGGACCTGACAATGAATACTGCCCTTGTACAGCCGGAAATATTTGAATTTTGCTCTAACAATAAGTAAGGATAGTATAAAATTTACAGAGCGAACTGCTTTAATAGAAGATAATATGATTTAAATTATTGCACAATTTGTTGCGCAACCACGGCAAGTAAGGTGATAGTAAGATGTTGCCAGATTACGTAATATTAAAATTGATTCAGCAATTTTACATGGTTCGTGCCGAAGCCATCATAAAAGTAACAACACAGAAAACCTAAAAAACACATATTGTTCATCAAAAACCATCATATACAAACCTACGATAATTAATTAATTGCAATAACGTTCGATGAAGTAAAGAAGAAACAACAATTAACAAAACAAATTAAAGTGAGAGAAAATAATAACGAGAACATAGAACAAAAGTATGACAAATGCAGGATAAAATAAAAATAAATAACAGGAATAATTCATGCTTTTGGAATTGAAATTTGACAGTTTGGCAATTGTTATGATTACTTTGCTTAGCAAGAGCTCCTTAAATCAGTCTGGCGTCACAAGAAACAATTTGGCGCCCTTTCCTAGCCAACTTTGCGTAACAACAAAAACAGATCACCAAAACCTTTATTGCTGCATATTGTTATATTTCTTTAGTTAAAGTATAACATATGTGGTATCGTTGGATTCGCTTGTCGATTACCTTTCAAAAAAACGTAAAAATATACAGGATATTCTATTTAAAATAAGAAAATTGACGTAATTTCCGGTGAAACCGGAAATATAATTGAAATGCCGATAACGGAAAAAGTTAGTTCATGAAAAATAGAGATCGATCTGTTTTTTCTAAAAACTCTAGCTTCTGTCGTTCGAAAGTTAGCATGGGGGCGATACATTAGGACCGCACTGTATAATCACAATAAGCTATGGGTAAAACAATTTTATTTTAACGGAGAAATTGCGTTCCACTGCTGAGTACACGTCGGTAACAGTAATATTTAATGAAACGGTTAAGTGAAGGACCACACGTGGCGACAGAAAAATACATTTGTCATAAGAGTAGCATAAACATGCACGTGTAAGTTTACTGGTGGTAAAGCTCTTTAACATTTTCGTTAGGTTGATGCGTATACATGTTTACATTCTCTCTTCTATCTACCTCACGCGAAAACCTACTGTTTTTCCATTCTTTCTTTGGTGACAACGCTAATAATAGCAAATGTGGTTCTGTTGTAGGCGAAATACACTGACGCTTATCGCTCAGAAAATGATCCCTGAAAAATTGCTAGGATATTGGATTCAGAAGTATATGATTCTACAGCGTGGAAATATATTACCGTTTCACGTCTTAGCGTTACTTATGTTTTCAGCTATCCTAATGTTAACGTATCGCTGAATAGAAAATTCATGCTATAAAATGAAGGCAATGGTATGCAGAGCAGTGTTTTCGTAATGCATTTTTATCATTTGAAATACGTGGATGTTTCTCTTAGATCGTCCGCTGAAACGTGTTATTAGAGACAGACGCTTAACTACTTTCCCAGATATATCCATCATAGTGTTATACCAACCATAGCAGTTCTTTCACAAGGGAGGCAATAAACATTACTCTTTTAGTGATTCTCGCGTACCCTCTGTATGCGCATCAGACGATTGCATAATGGAAAACGTACAACGAGAAAGTGGCAATATAAAACAACAGCAGTATGTAAGAAAGTACAGAATAATTAATAGTAGTATTATTTTTATTAGAGACACTAAAGGGTAGTGTTGGGCATAATCGATATATTTCAATAATCGAATGAATCGAAATAATCGTTTAAAATAATCGAATGATCATTCAAAATCATCATTCGAAATTTACTAACGATTTCGATTATTTTCCACGATTATTTGACAGAATCCGAGTGACGAGTGAATTATTTCGAAACTCGAAATCTCGAAGTTTCGAATACAGATCTCGAATCGTAATCCGTTTGTGTGCTCCCGCGCAGTCGAAACGAATAATGAATGATTTCTGAACTATAATCGAATGATCGATTATTCAGGTATAATCGATATATCTCGATTATATCATTCATAATCGCCCGACACTACTAAAGAGCCCTTTTCACAATTACGAGTCAGATAATTGATAAAGTTATTGCATTTCATATAGAAAGAAAGCAAAAACATTAGAAATACTGCACGTCACTAAATAACAGGATTTGTTCCATTTAACACTTGATACTGCAAGGTTAGAAAATCCATTTTACATATGCTGAGCATATTACCACACGATAATATACATTGTAGTGTTAAAATTAATGCTGTTATAATCGGTGTGGTTGGCATGTAGTTGGCGTTGTTGTCACGTGCATTTCAGGTAACGGCAACGCTCTATCGACACGACGCCTAACATAACGTTGTATTCTTTAGTTCTCTTCCCTTTATCCGGAGGGTATTATTCTGTGAGTATATCTCCACCCAACGAGAATTCCGAGGAACGAGAATATAACTCATTTGCATCCTATATTTAACTTAAATCGCTAAACATAAAGAATGATTATATTTGGTCTTACCACAATAATCGTCAAGAACGTTGGCGCATGTTCATATTTCAAGGTTGCAGATGACACTTCGCGGTGACGCTGAACGATATAGAAGATTGAGGTGTTTCAAGGTGAGTGTATTGGAAAGCGGTATAATTTGTAAATTAAGTAATTAAAAATGATTTTAATGTGTAATTTTCATTTTATCGGATCATTCGAAGGAACGCCCGGTTATACGTCATGCGCTTAACTCTACAGCGGGTGCGGGTAACAGGCGTATGTGTGATAACTAGAGTTGCTCACTAGCGCCAACGGGCAGTGGTGGAGGTTCGACACAACCCTCAGTATAACTGCGAGTCTCAACCAGATCTGTTGTGTATACATGTACGCTGCCGTAAATACTATTTCGTAGTTCTACGTTTGTGTTAAAAATGTTGCCTACGTTGCAAAAAAGACCAATGTTGGACAAAGTTACGGAATTTATAGCAGAAATGCCTGACCTAAATTATAATGGCGTTAAAATTCAATGTGTAGTTTGTAATATCCCTTTAATGTGTTGGTCCAAAAGGGATTGTCTACGTCACGTAAATAGTAAACAGCATTCATAAAAAAAAAAAATTGCACGCGACACTATCACAAATTTAAATTTAACTTATGTGTTACCTTTATTGCATGTAATCTACCGTTTAATTTACTAGACAAGGAAGCATATGTCTTCTTTTGGAACAAATATTCGGACTGTAAATTACCAAGTCGGGCATCGTTACAAAGAATTGTGTCATCTGCTCGTGAACATGTTGAAAAAAGAATTAAATCGGAGTTGAAAGATAAAAAAACTGTGGTTATGTGTGGACGAAACAACAGATCGTAAAAAACATTCTGTGGTTAATGTAATGGTACCTACAATCGAACTACATCAATCGTCACCTTCAATTCTATTAGCTTCCAGACGAGTACAACAATGTACTGCCGAAGTAATTTAAAAGGTAGTGTTAAATACACTGGAAAAGTTTGAACTTTCAACAAACCAACTGTTGATGTTTATGAGTGATGGTGCCGCAAACATGCTTTCTGTAGGCCGGTCTCTTAAAAAACATTGTGCCAACTTGTTACATATTACGTGTAAAATTCATGCTTTCAGTCATATGGCAGATAGTATTAGAAAATGTTATCCTGAGGTAGACGCTTTAATGCCGCATACAAAAGCAGTATTTGTCAAATCCCCAAAACGTATTCAAAAATTTGACAGACTGTGCCTCCGTATGCTTGAGCCACCAGAACCTATTTTTACACGTTGGGAAACATAGTTACAGGCTGCGCTTTATTACCATAAATCTTTTGAGAATATTAAGAACGTGGTTTTACAATTCGATCCAAAGGAAGCTGCGGCTATCAAGGAAAGCCAGTTGAAATTTCAAGATAGTCGGGTTAAAACGAATTTAAAAACTATTCAGAAAAATTACTTCGGACTAGTGGAGGCAACAGAAAAATTACAAAATCCTTCGGTGTCGTTATTGGAATCTCTGCAAATAGTGCAACATGTTCACACACAGCTATGCGCGGTAGAAGATGCAAAAAATGGTTTGAAAGTGTTTTAGAGAAAGATTGTGATTTTGGCACATTAAGACAAATTTGTGAAGGTGCGTCAACAGAACCGTTAAGTTGTTCCAAAGATTATTTTAATTACGCAAATATAACGTCACTAGATGTAGAACGTTCGTTCTCTGCATATAAACGTATTTTTTCCTCATGCCGTACTAGTTTTGCCGAAACAACAGTTGAAACATATCTAATGTTGCAGATATTTAACAGACATTATTCACTTTGTGATTTCACGGAGGACTCATAAAATGGTAAGTGTTTGAGCACGTGTTATTTAATTTTTATTTAAAAGATGAGCGAAATTATTTGCGGCAGCAAACATCTCTATTAGCAGAATAACTCTAGTGGAACGCGAGGCCTGGTCGACTCTACGCTACTGCGCGGTACCGCTCGTGGCCAGCTTTACCTATCACAAATATGAATCCTAAGAGAACAATTAATGGATCTTGTACTTACACAAACAAATCTGAACATAACAGCAAGAATTCACAAGCGAGAAAGGTTGCCAACATAAACAATAATGAGATAAAACTCCCTATAGAAAGAGGGATTCACCAACAATGCCGTCAAATCCTACGGAGGATAACATACCTGCTATTATAAATAGGCAATTGAAGTGTATAGACCGCCATCAGGTAACGTAGATTTGTTTGAGGATAAATTAAATGAATTGCTCTGTTTATTGAATTTAGAAAAAACATATAAAAAGGTTTTTATAGGAGAAAATTTCAATATTAATTTCAATATAGATAACAGAATAACGCAAAGAATACTTAACATCTTCAAAACTCAAAATTTGCAAAAATCATTTGAACAACCATCACGAATTACACAAGCGACATCTACACTGATAGACAACATTTTTACGAATGTGGATCAAAACCAGTTCTTTACAAAGGCCATCAATTTCCATTTGTCAGGTCATATGGCTCAACACAGAAACAAAACCCAGAAAGTTGGAAGTATGAGCGAACAAAACGTGGATATATTCAAGGCAAGAATAAAGTTGCTTTCCTGAGAAACTTCAACAATTAAGACCTAAAATACAACGCGCAGTAACAAATAATGAAGAAATCACAAGACTACAAAATTCACTAGACGTCTGGTGTATTGTGGCAAGAGTAACAAAAAGTCAAGAAGGATATCAAATATACCGGCTATTAAAACTGGAGTATCTGGAAAGTATTACAAAGGACAAACAAAAGCTCAACGAGAAATATATTTGAAGATCTAGCAATAAAACCAAAGCTATATGGGATATAAATGTCGGCCACAGATATGAATAGTATTTCAGTAATGTTGAAGAAACAATAGCAAGTAGCATAAGCACAAAGCTGGAAATAATCTGCCAGTGCTATTAAAATGGCCGAAAGGTAGTTTGCTGCAAATAGATTAAAAATTAACACAAACAAAACTCAAAATCTAGTTTTTTCGATCAAGAACTCCACCGCATCCTCCCAAGCAAAGTTCTTGGGACTGGTTTTGGACTCCGGTCTGAACTGGTCGCTGCATGTCAACCGCCTTTTAGGCAAACTGTCCTCCGCAGTATTTGCAATTAGGAAGCTAAAGCAAATAGCCACACATACTACAGTCAAAGTGACATACTTCTCAGCATTCTATTCTCTACTCAGCTATGGGGTACTCTTCTGGGGACTGAATCAGGTATTTCTTCTTCAAAAGAAAGCGATGCGGGCGTTGTGCAACCTTAAATACATCGCAACATGTAGAGGCCATTCTAAAATAGAAGGAATACTTACGTTAGCCTCATTATACATCCTTGTAATCGTTTACCACGTGCACAGTAATATCACACAATTTGACATGAACGGTTTCAAGCATACCTACGATACATGCTCCCGACAGCAACTTAGGATACTATACCATCGGCTGTCATGATCCCAAAATGCAATTGATTATTGGGGGCCTAAATTGTATAACCATTTACCAGAAGAGGTCAAAGCAACAGGCCCCAACAAATTCAAAACCCGAGTGAAAGGAATAGTACTAGAAATGGAATGCTACACAGTAAATGAATTTTTAATGAAGAAATGAGCTACTTTCACCTCGTGCCCTTTGCACATCGTGCTAGTTTTATGAAGCCGATTTTAAACTAAACTGTTTATTTATTTATTCTTTTAATATGTTGTTTGTCCTTAAGTATGTTATATTGTTTGTTTTATACCTGTTTTTATTTTTGCACTTTTATTTATACATTTTTATAACATGTACATATACATACATGAATTAGCAATTGTAGTTTTCTACATGTGTAAGGACTATTATGACTTGTTATGTAGTGGTTTTTATCATAAAATAAACTCCACCTATTATTATTATTATTATTATTATTATTATCATTATCATTAGCATTATCATTATCATTATCATTATCATTATTATTATCATTATCATTATCATTATCATTATCATTATCATTATCACTATCATTATCATTATCATTATCATTATCATTATCATTATTATTATTATTATTAGTATAGTTAGATAACATGATTCTAATCCATTACCATATGATTATTCCAAAGATCATGTGTATTTGATCTTGACATTCTAAATGTACATATGTAGTAAGTAAGCATATCAAAATCTTGATTTCCATTTCGTCTGTAGATCTACAGTCTCCATCCCTTTTGTACCTATTACGAATGTTCTTTATATAGATGTTAGTATTTCTACCAATAGTATCAATTCCGGTATCATCAAGAAATAAATGTATATAATCAATTTCTGATTGTATGTTATGCTCTACTCCTTTGATACTCTGACTCACCGTTGAGAATACTTTCAATGTCACTTTAATCATTTTTCATTTCTTCATACCATTTAGCTATACTTCTGGGTTTTTGCTGTATTCAGTACTAGGTTTTTCTTAATTAAACATATTTATAACTGTAAATACAAAATAAATGTGTGCAAATTACATTCATTAGACAATATAATTGCAAACTTATAAGCTCACTTCAGCACAAACGTGTTATACAAACAGGAAAAACACTAACTATAAAATGTAACAAAAGTTGAATTTAGAAATTAGATACAAAAGCGTGCCTGGGGGACGAATGTCACCCTTACACGAAATATCGAACAGTTGCCGACTTTTTATTACAAAAGCTTCTATACAGATACACACAGTGCCTCGCGAGGAACTGCATGGATCGATATATGAAAGAGTATACATTGGAAAATTCTGAAAACTTGGTAATGTACTAAAGCCTACATGTACTACTGAACTAAAATATTTTCAATTACCTAAGACTTCCGGTTATACTTGAAGTAGCTGTAAAACTTTGTAGCCTATATATTATTACATTTTTGAATTCCTAGTTCAATTATAAAGTTTGTTTGATAGAACCGATGTTGCTATTTCTAATCATATTCGGGTAAGTGATTTAAGTTTTCTTCTACTAATTTAAATATTTGAAACTGGCCAAGACCGTAAATGACCACCGCATTCTGCTTTATGTTTATGCATGAACGACATCCCAACGCATACATATTATACCCAGAAAGATTAGTATAATTCAACATTTATGGAAAATATAATAAAGTATTATTAAGAAAAAACTTAAACTATAAGAAATAAAGGTTCGATATGTCCGAAAAGAAACTTAAACAAGATTATATGCGAGAAGTTGGAAATGCTCTTGGGATATTGTGACTACCATATCTAGAGTTGCTCAATTTGTGCCAACAGCCAGTGGCGGGTGCATAAAAGTTTACACAAAATAAATTGTCAGAAATAAAATATAATACGTGCTCAAACACTTACCGTCTTAAGAGTCTTTCTTGAAATTACAAAGTGAATAATATCTGTTAAATATCTGCAGCATTATGTTTCCACAGTTGTTTTGGCAAACCGAGTGCGATGTGAGGAAAAAGTGTGTTTATATGCAGAAAATGAACGTTCTACATCTAATGACGTTATATTTGCGTAATTAAAATAATCTTTGGAACAACTTAACGGTTCTGTTGACGCACCTTCACAAATTTGTCTTAATGTGCCAAAATCAGAATCTTTCTCTAGAACACTTTCAAACCATTTTTTGCATCTTCAACGGCGCATAGCTGTGCGTGGCATGTTGCTCTATTTGCAGAGATTCCACTAACGACACCGAAGGATTTTGTAATTCCTCTATTGCCTCCACTAGTCCGAAGTAATTGTTCTGAACAGTTTTTAAATCCGTTTTCAAAAGATCGGTCTACAGAAAGCATGTTTGCGGCACCATCACTCATAAACATCAACAGTTGGTTTGTTGAAAGTTCAAACTTTTCCAATGTATTTAACACTAACTTTGAAATTACTTCGGCAGTATATTGTTGTACTCGTCTGGAAGCTAATAGAATTGAAGGTGATGATCGATGTAGTTCTATTGTACGTACCATTACATTAACCATAGAATGTTTTTACGATCTGTTGTTTCGTCCACATATAATCACAGTTTTTTATCTTTCAACTCTGATTTAATTCTTTTTTCAACATGTTCACGAGCAGATGGCACAATTCTTTGTAACGATGCCCGACTTGGTAATTTGCAGTCCGAATATTTGTTCCAAAAGAAGACATATGCTTCCTTGTCTAGTAAATTAAACGGTAGATTACATGCAATAAAGGTAACACATAAGTTCAATTTAAATTTGTCATAGTGTCGTGACCAATTTTTTTTTTAAAGAATACTGTTTACTATTTACGTGACGTAGACAATCCCTTTTGGACCAACACATTAAAGGGATATTACAAACTACACATTGAATTTTAACACCATCATAATTTAGGTCAGGCATCTCTGCTATAAATTCTGTAACTTTGTCAAACATTGGACGTAGGCAACATTTTTAAAACAAATGTAGAACTACGGAATAGTATTTACGGCAGCGTACATGTATACACAACAAAAAGAAAAAGACACAAAAAGAGTAGTTGGATATCGATATAGAAAATTTTACGTAAATTAAATTTATATATTTTTTTTTGTAGAATTAAATGCTGTTACAAAATATGGACTGCCTCATTTAAAACATGTGTGTTAGTAATGTGCCCACTTCCCACATTTGCCACTAGCTGTGGCTCCCGATGGGATACCTGTATATACCTGTAACAATGTAGTAAATGCTTATTCCTGCAATGTTGCTGTATATTGGCGAAAGTGTATTCCCTATGTCGTGACTAGTGATGGAAAAAATCATTATTTTAAAATTACAGTTTTAACCGTTATTGTTATTTTGAAATAACGGTTGCAAAATAACAGGTTCAGCGTTATTTCGTAGTTTACAGTTCTACACGATAACGCATTATGATTCCACATAGCACATGTGCAACTGCTGATCTTACAGCACGAAAAAATTTTAATTCAGAAGTTTTTTATAATATCAATATTTTATTGCGTTTTTTTGCAGATAAATTATAAACCGGTTAATAGATTAAAACAAATTAAGTGATAAACTGTTCATTGTTAATCTTCGAGATGCGATAATATCTATGAAATTGCCATATAATAAATATAACGGTTTTATTTTTAGTTTTTATAAGTAAATTTTTTATATAACGTCGGTCTTTTATTTTACATTTGATAATTCCAATACATACAATTATTTAGAAAATATGTCCATAATAAATGTCCGACGTCCGACTCGATGTCGGCTACCGCCGTAATAACCGTTCGAGAGGATATTTATGTAGGTACGTGATAAGTTATTTTTCTAGGGGAGTTGTAACTATTATCTGTAATAAACAGCAGCTTCGATCAGACAGTCGTGGTGCCACGCAGTTAAGTACGCTGCAACGGCGGTCGATGATATGTTCACAACAGTCCGAAAGCAACCGTGCTATACCTGTTATTTTCCCAGCGAGATAACAGTTGCAACCGTTATTGGATCCATAACGGTTATAAAATAACAGATAGTTAAATAACGACCCATCCCTAGTTGTGACACTCTTCACCTATTAGCCCGAAATTTTTTAAATCTTATTTTATTCAGCAAATCAATATCCATTATTACTTTCTGTAGTATAGCATTACATTGATTTATTTCTATAACAATAAATGTACAGTTATATCCTTACTAATAAATCGCGTTCCAGCGTATAGAATTTAGAATAAGCGGTTATCATATTCGTTTAAGCCTTGAAACTATGAATAATTGATTTTTTCTTGGAATCACTCATACAAGACAGCGTTCTAAAAATTTGGAAAATACGTTTGTATCCATTAGAATACCTTTTACCGACAGTTTCGTGATAAACGACCGCTCGCTTATTCAATATATTGCAGACGGTTGCTTGACTTGCAGCTGATGCACCTAAAAGCATGAAATGCTTTGAAGTTTTCGCTTTTAAATTGAGCTGAACATTTAGACGATACATGTCGGAATAATTTTATTTCGCAAGATCTATCAATAACTATCATTTTATTTTGCGACCCGATTAATAAATAAATCATATAAAATCTATGTCATAGTAACGAAACGACACTTTTTTAATCCGCAGAAATGTATCCCTTCACTGCAATTCTGCAGGCAATCGTTTGTTTTTAATCGGTGCATCGGCAAGGTAACCAAATAGTGTCTTTTATACATCTGCAAAGTAATTCTGATAGTTTTTATCATTTCTAATATTAATATTGTAGATTTCATTGACAGTGTGCAATATACGATAGTAATTACTGAAGGATTGTCAATCACAGACTAACTGCAGAATTTTAAGGATAGCCCAAAAGAAAGATGTAAATTAGCCTCATTTAGCATTAAATTATCCACTGAATTAAAATTAGTTATGGTGCCAAATTTAGTAATCCAGAACCTAAGAAGATGAAAATTTGGGATAAAATAGTAGCCCACCTAAAAAAAAGGGATACACTGTCGGTGGTCTAGACTGTCATAATAAGTGGAAGAAAAGTTTGGTAACGTACTAGGAACAGTGAGAAATTAACAAAAGACAGGTGAAGGCAAAAGTACCCGGGAATATTTTTCCTAAACGCATAAAATGTTAGGCAGCAAAAATTTTATTTCACCTCCACCCTAAAAATCTCTGCATGTTATAAATCACGCTGTATTTTGGTTTCCGTCGGTGCATTATGAAAATCTTTAATTTCCTTGGAATTTACCCGGACGAGATTTTTTTTAATATTTAATTACTTTAGAAATTCCAAGGAAATTACAGATTTTCATAATTTACCGACGGCAGCCAAAATATATTAATTAATTTATGTAAAAATTAAACATTGTCCGTCGAAATATTATGATATATTTACAGATAAAAATAATAACTAGGTATTAAAAAGTGAACGTTCCTGGCATCAAGGTCCCCGTGGTGTAGTGGACGTCCGCCCGGGAAGCGAAAGGTGTCAGGTTCGATTCCTTACCGAGACGAGGCTTTTCAAGTATTTAATTACAATTTACTTTGTTTACTTTTTACGATTATGACATTACATACATAACAAATGCCGTCTTCAAACAAAAAATGGCAATAAAAACACTTCAACGAGTGCATGTATTCATTTTATTTTTTTATTGCGTCAGTTTTTATTTTTTACTATATGGTATTGATTTCTGAATTTCGCTTCTGTCAGGTGTGTCATACACTCTTTATTTATAATACGCGGCCCATGCGATTGATCCGATACCGTCGCGAAGACCGATTATGCTAGGCCTAGTTATAACTAGCAGCACAATAGCCACTATGATCTATTTCATAAAACAAACTAAATTCAATTCCCTAATAGTTGAATTCCTTTCATTAAACCACCGAAAAAATTAGGCTGAAACGTTGAGAGAGAAATAAAACACGCTGTTTGTTTTGTATACTCTAGCTTCATCATAAGCGTTTAGAAGCGAATTCGTGTTAGATTCGAAGCGCTTTAATAAAGAAACAAACTACCGAAAACTTTGTTACGCCAATGTTATTGGGAAACTTGCCTGTTACTAACTTAAACAGCGTGCAGCGTAATGTAATAAATACAAAACGTGATATACGTATGTATCTGGTGTTACATACGCTGTCAGAAGTTCGCTGGCTTTGTTAAGACTCTGCACACAGGAAGATTGTAATGAATAAATTAATCATCTTTGTATATTTATAATTGTCAGTAGCTCAAACAATATACAGGGTATGTCAGATGAAAGTACATAGAAGTGAGTAAAATAGAAATTTGAAATTTTACATACACAAGTTATTCTTTGAAGCTAGGTCAGCCAAAATATTTTCTTCCTGTATCTGTCCTTTATACCGGAAGTGGCCATCAACTTCCCTGTTTTAAGTAGAATAGTACAATTTTTAGGTTAGCTTTGGATTCTGTGTTAAATTTTAAGGTTAATTTATGCAACATACCGCATCCCTAAAATTCACATTTAAAGATATTGTATCTTTTCGAAAAGGATTGACAGATGCGGTGCATTTACAATTTGTAATACACCAAAAAGTTATTCTGTTTGCTCGTAATGTTCATGAAACAATGTTTCCATAGTAATACACAAATTTCCTAATTTATGCAGGGTGTGCCAGAAGGGAGAGGACAATGTTAAAGATATTTAAACTAAGAAATCTCGATTTATTTAATAGCAACTTCTGATTTTCTAAGCGGCATTAAACTCTGCGTCAAAAAATAGAGCAAAAATGTCCAAACACTATTGCTAAAGTTAATAGTTTAGGAGATATTTTGTGAAAACCCCGTTAATCTTGAATATTGCATTGTTTAATATGCATCAGTTTCAGTTTGCTACGGTTAAATAATTGAAGGTGGCTGTCAAATGTACTGTCAAAAGTGATAAACGCAGTAGTAGTCTTCACTACTAATTAGTAGGCTTTGGATTTTATGAAAAATGTATACCTTGTATTTTTTGCATATATCCCTGCCCTTCTTCATTTCAACATATTTACTATTAAAATATGGGTAAAAAAAGAATTTTTTTTGCATAAGTTACACATTTCTCGTACTTGTTTCATATTTTGTTAAAAATTGCAAATTCATTCATATTGTTGAATATTGTTCGGTACCTTTGCAATTAAAGCTTTGGAATTTTAAAATGCATTCGAGTAAATCTTAATTTTTATTAGAAATTCACCATTCTTACGAACGGCATTTACGTCGTATGACTGCCTGGAGTTGTATATATAGAGGAATGAATTTCGATTATGCATCGTTCCTCTTTCGTGAGTCATTCAAGTAATACTATTAAAACCAAATTTTGAAGAAGTGAAGCTTCTTGAGTCGGGCAATTGCTAAAAATATAATAAAAGAATACCCAAAGTGGAAGATCAAACCTTATCTCGAAATTATTGTGGATGGAGTGAAAGTGTTTTGCCGTGCATGCAGCAAAACAGTAGGTCTTTTTTTTAAGTTGCTATATTTACTAGGACAGGTATTTTTTATTTAGTGATTCGTAGGCGCAATTGCCGAATTTGTACGCATGTGCTTTGAGGTTATTGCCGTTGATTTAAAAATGCAAGATTATAATTTTACATCCAACTCCCCTTCATTCATAGAATGCCACATTCCAGATTGCTTCCGAAAGATTCCGATTCATATAGAGCAGCATGTCAAAACACCGACTCATATACGAAAACGTGTTCAAAATCTAAAAGGAGTTAGAGAATAGAGAATATGGATTACTAGTGGTTGTAGCGTACTCTGCTTGTCAGACACTGGTTTCGGATGCCAATGTGATAACTTGCGCCGACCCTCGCCCACCGTTAGCAAGTAAGGGGAAAATTATTCGTACCAACCTCTAATCGGAAGAACCGGTCGAATGTCACACAGGTGTTGCCTCTCAGGAGAGATTCGACAACTTCGGTAACTAATAAAGCGTGAATAAATGATTCACATTAAAATTCTCTTTATGTTTTATCTTACGTCTATGATTCAGAATAAAAGGATAAAACGTTCTTTTAAATTATCTTATACGTCGTCGATTATTTTCGGGAAAATATGCTTGCGGGCTTAGCAAGTTAACAGACGCATACGCTTATAGATGTCGCTTTAGGGTATCAATGTCGATACAGCTGACATGTGCTTGAAGATTTTAAAGTTCGGAAAAACAATGTCGGCTCTAAAGATCTGAGTGAAGAATTCAGGCATCTGCAAACATTACTTTATTTGTGCATCAACCAGGATAGCTTTTTTCAGAGACCAAGGTACGTTCTAATGATTGAAGTTTCTTTATTTTCCGTAGTTTCTGAACGACACATTCAAAACAAAATTGATTTCTGTTAACCACATAATTAAAACGAAATAAATTCCAAGAATAGTATAACATAATATTCAATGTGAACAACAAACTGGAAATATTTACATTATCGATACAAAGTTGATGGGTAGCGGATTGCAAGATGGTGTAAATTTTACTTGACTTTTACTCGTTTGAACAATTAACAAGGGAACATCCCGAACCCGTAGATTCCAAAAAAATTGAAACTTTGTGGACAAGTAGTCCTCACCCCAAGATATTCGAAGCCATTTTCCTTATCGGCCCAATTTCGCTTTAAGAGGGTGAAACCACCCCTGAAATTTTACTTGATTTTCGGTTTTTTGAAAATAATTCGATAACGGTTTGACCAAATACATCAAAGTTATATATCAAAATAATCGCCTCCTTGAGCTCTATTACACATGTGAAAATAGCATAGTATTTCTATTTAAAAATTTGGTGGTGCCTTACCCCACCCCTTCACGAATGAACCTATTCAAATGCCATATTGTGGATGTTATACAGCCCTTCAAGCAGTTTCAAAAACGTACTTCACTTTTTGTAAAACAGTTATTAAAAAAATGAGGAAAATGATATTTAATATGTCGTCTTTAGAGACTGTGAAGGAATGTAACATAAATTTTGATGTTTTTGGTTAGATATGTTTTAGAAAACAGAAATATAGATAAAAATGAATTAATACAATAATATTGCATGCCTTTCGGATGTCGATATTACAATTCATAGTGGTAGAAAAATTTATTGAAACTAACATATAAAATACATATTATAACATATTTTGTAATATATGGCTTATGTATACACGTGTATATATAATATATACGCTAGTAATTACTTAATTTGTATGATAATGCATTTTTTCATAAAAATGCTTAGAGCACAAAAAAACTGTTGCACCAGGAACACCGTATTATAGCACGCGCTCCACATATGGAACATCGCGATGGAATTTGAAAATCTTCTGTGAAGGCAAAAGTGACAGGATTATCGAAACGATTTGGTCGGTCCGCAATATAACCACTTTTGTACCATGCATAAGCAAATAAATTATGATATTTTGAAGAAGATAATTGGTTGTTATAGACTGTAAATTAATAATGTTGTTACGCGCATGCAAATTAATATCGCAGTTGTATAAGCGTATAATGGATAATTTCCTAACAAAATTTTTCCAAACATGAAATCCATAGACGTCTAGGGGTTGTATCATACCAGTGGTTTTCTTTGGTATTGTGAGGATGTTCACATTCTTGTCGGCCGATATATGGTCTTTCAGGTCAGATGAACAATAACCAGTCCACGAATCTAACAATAAAACTGTTTGAGATCCTGTATTTGGAAGATATACCTTTGTGAACCATGAATAATGCTCTTGTTAGTTTTCCGGATGATGAAGCAGTTACATAAATATTCTCTGCGTGGAACATCGATTCTACTACTCGTGGTCTAAATGTACCACTTTGTTCTTTCAAAACAATGAATAGGGGCGACAACAAGCGTCCAGACGCCAATACTGTAGGAAGTATGGTATAGTTGTGGGTTGTAGTGAATATAGATTGCACAATACTTTCAACTGCTTTCGATCCTTGTGGAGCTAACGCGCGACCAGAGTGCAATTCCAAATTGAATCCACTTTCATCAGCGTAAGAGGTCTGTAGGCAGGAGTTGCTGAGTCAATCGAACCTTGTACGTATGGAGGCGCAAATCTTTAGTGAGAACACGCTGAAGGGTGGCTGTTGCAATGTCCAATTGTTGTGCACAACGACGAATCGACGTCCCTGGACTCTCAGCCACACTCACGCGAACTGCCGTGATGTTTTGTTCTGAACGACCTCTACAAGTTCGTGTCGTTTCATATCACTAACCGAACCAGTACTTTCGAATTTTGCGATTACTCTTTTCACAGTAGATGACTTAGGAACATTATTTCGACCGAAAATTGGACGAATTTTACGAATCGTGGCAATCAAACTTTCACCATTTTGATAATAATGTTTAACCCTACGGTAGTCGCGTGGCCTCCACCTACAATTCATTTGAAAAATCATATGGAAATAAAAAAAATACGCACACATGGCTTTTAGTACCTTTCTGTGGTTCATTTCTCTACACAACTATGCTTATCTGATCATATTTTAAGAAACGTAAACAAAACGGTGCGACCTTAAGAGGAGTGGAGGACATTAGTTTTGTAATATTATTAGTGTTATTGCGATGTAAGTACTATCTCATACATATTTTTTTTATATAATTAAAATATATTTGATAGTTTTGCTAAAAATATGTCCCGAAGTAGTAGCTCAATGGTTAGCTTGGCTAGAGGAACTTGAAGCAGAAGATTTGAAAGATGTAGATGAAGAAGGAAGTGACGATGATGAAATTGATGAAAGCGAAGTAAACAATTTTTATGGTAAAGACGGTACAGAGCGGAGTAAGTAAAACCTTCATCTAGTCTTCGCACTAGAAGCCACAATATAATTACACACTTACCTGGTGCAAACGGAGTAGCGAAACAAGCTAAAACAGAATTGGGGTGTTTGTCATTATTTCTTGATAAAATAATTATAAGGACAATAGTAACTTGTACAAATATTTACATAGACCATCTAAAACCAAATTTTGCGCGAGAAAAGGACGCTCAGTCAACTGATGATGTTGAAATAACTGCGTTTTTAGGCATTCTTTACCTCATAGGTACCTTCAGGTGCAGTAGAGCTAGCGCTGCAGAATTGTGGGACAACTCTGGCATAGAAGCATGTTGCTTATCAATGAGTTTGCAGCGGTTTAGGTTTCTCTTGAGATGTACACGATTTGACGATGTTCACGATCGATTGGAACGAAAATTATTAGATAAGTTGGCACCAATTAGGAAAGTCTTGGAAGTGTTTATTCAAGGTTTCCAGAAATACTACACATCTAGTGAATATTTGACAGTTGATGAACAGTTACTAGCATTCCCTAGGAAATGTTCCTGCAGTCAATAACAAAACAAAAATAATATTGCTAGAAACTGCAAAAGATGGCCGTTGATTATTTTCTACAATATATGGAATATGATCAAACCCCAAATCTTGACACGATTCACAATGTAACAGATACCTGCAGAACTTCAGCACTCCAGATGCAGAAGCCTCTTCTAGTACTGCTGGCGATACCTATCGTGCAAGTAAGGGCAGCTGTTTCTTATATACTAGGCAACGTAACAGAACAGCAAGAAAGTATTGTAAAAAGTGCTACAAATGGGTATGTCATGATCACACCAATGATATCTGTCAAAACTGTTTATGAAAGACTCATGTAAGCTATTGTACGTTTGTATTTATTACAGTTTATTGTTTCTAATTCATTCCAAAATAAATTATTTGTTATTTATTTATCAAAATAAATTTACCAAATACGTAGAGCTACCTAATATGTTATGGAGGACAGTAGTCCTCCACGCGACCAAATGTGTTAGTAATAGCCGCGCGACTACCGTAGGGTTAACAATTAGGACGCGTTGTTCTGTCATGTAATGCTGCATGTTTACTAACTCCCATCTGTTTCCTATCGACTTGGCATTTCATAATCATGTGACATCACCACAACCCAGCTGGCGCGCAATTTAAATATTGCGCTCTTATTGAAACACCCTTTATATAACGCAAATTACAATTGAGCCATTTACTTAAATTGCTATTAATGTTATTGAGGACAGACATAACCTTCGGACATAACATCGTTATGCATTTGTTCGAGTTCATTTCCTTTAGCTTCCGTTTTTCTTTTTTCTGAATTAGTTTACAAATATCTCTGTGTGACACCAACTACTTCATCCGTTCGCCAAATGTTTTTAAATGTAATTTCAAAATCGAGCCATTTTCCTGCGTTTCTACTAATAAGGAAAGGGAATACAATTTGTTGGTTATAAGACAAGGACAAGTACATGATATTCTAAAGCGATAAGCGGTTGGGTGATTTTAAACTTTGGAAGTATATTCGGTGCGCGACAATACATGAACGAGAGTTACAAGGTCTCTATTTGCTGAATCAAATCAAAGAAAAGCAATATCAACGGTACAGTTCCACTACTGATAACGGTAGGGCGTATTTTACTTCTTAAGTTCGGTCCATGTACCGGGTGGCCAAATAAGAATGGCAGCCGGTTGTATCTCAGAAACTAGTAATCACAGAGCTTCCGGGTAAAATCTTTTTTAATAAAAGTGACCAAAAGAAAATACCGGAAATGATTTTGAAGTTTGTAAGATGACCAGAAAATGGCGTTACTGTCACGACTAAGTACAAAATTAAAGTTTCCATCGTGTTTTGTCTAATTAGGAATTATCGAAAATATGCGCATTTTATTCCCAATCCAATTTCCTTTCTTTTGCGTTGAACACGTTTTGTCGTATCTTCTAAAATAAAGTGGCGGGGAGACGTCAATTGCTTTTTTAAATAAATGTTGGTTACTCCAGTTAGGCTTAACCGATTTTACCCATCTTTAGCTCGTTTAAAAGAGCTTTATTTGATCTATCAAACGCAGTTTTGGTCTACTTCTTATGAATTGTACCCTCACCACTAGAGGGCGTTATCTGACTTTATAACAGATAAAGCGATTTTTCGCAAAAATGTTAAATAGAATGATATGTTAGCGGAAAAGTAGGGAATTAAAAACTCAAGACGTCAGTGAAAACCGCATCTTGATATCTTTTCTCTAACGAGAGATATTAACGAAAAAATGTAAATATTTTTTGCCCCTGGACGACCCGGTTTCGCCGACTATCTACTATTTTGTTAAATTTCTAAATATTATAACCGTATTAGCAAAAATAAAAAAGTTTACGCTTTTTCAATGATAATTATTTATTTTAATGCCTCGTCACTAAACTCGATCTCATTCTTCCAACGATTTCAACTTGAAATAAGCAATAAAAATTTGACTAGCTTACTATGCGAATTTCGAAAAACAATATTATTATTTAATTAACACTGTGATGCCCCTTTGTAGAATATAACATAAATGAATTATCAGTAGCTTCCTAGATGTTCGAACTGTCTTCCATAATTTTCTATGCATGATTCTATTCCCTGTCAAGCGGACAAAACAGCTGTCTCGACTTCTGCCTGTGAAATGCTTTGGGTTGCATTTCCTATGTGAAGAATCATGTCTTCTCTTGTAATGGCCCTGGTAGCAAAGACAAGGTTCTTTATTCTTCTCCATAAACAAAAATCTAGGCAAGTTAAGTCCGGACACCTAGCTGGCCATGGAAATACACTTCTTCATCCTATCCACCTGCTAGTTTAAGCATTATCTATAAAGTCCCGAACATTTACCGCAAAATGCGCCGGGCACCCGTCATGCTGAAAAAAACATCTGACGGCGAATTGCCAGCGGTACATTTTGTAAAAGAAATGGCAATACATTTCTTAGAAAATTTAGGTAAACGTATCCAGTAAGGGCCTCATTAAATATAAAAGATCTAATAATTTGTCTACATAGAATTCCGCACTACACGTATATGGACCAGTGACCTTGGTATTGGACTTCCTGCATCCAGTGTGGATTCGTTTATGACCAGTAATACATGTTATAGAGATTTACACGTCCATCAATATTAAAAGTGGTCTCGTCTGTCCACAAAATCCGCGACAGTATTTCTCGATCCTGTGGTGTCGCCTGTTAAGAAACTGCACTGCATATACCCTGGTGGCGACAGCTGAATTTGTCATGCATTAAAAATAAACCCCTATCATGTCAAATGCTGCGTTTGTAAGACGCATGTTTTGATCATTAAAAAGGCGGAAAAAGAAAATTGAAAGCATTAACAAAACAGTCTAAACGAAGACATGAGCCTTTTTAGCGTTGTCAGATAACGTGTAATTTTTTCTTATTCTGCATCTTTTATTATTCAAAGCCTACTCGTTTTTCAGAATTCCCTTACTGGGTTAGTCAAATTTTTATTGTTTATTTCAAGTTGAAACCGCTAAAACAATGAGATTCAGTTTATTTATAAGGCACTGAAATAAAGAGGATATATATTTTTTATTTTTACCAATATGGTTATCTTTAGAAATTTAAATAAAATAGCAGACAGTCGGCAAAACCGCGTCGTCCAGGTGCAACAAATATTTACAGTTTTGCGTTAATATCTCCGGTTAGAGAAAAGATATCGAGATGCCCTTTTCACCAAAAGCTTGAGGTTTTAATTGCCTACTTTTTTGCGTGAAAAGAAACATATCCTTCTATTTACAATTTTTGCGAAAAGCCGCTTTATTTGTTATAAAGTCAGATAACGCCCTTTAGTGGAAAGGGTACAATTCATAAGAAGTGGACCAAAACTGCATTTCATAGATCAAATAAAGCTCTTTTAAACGAAGCCAAGATTATCAAAATTGATTAAGCCTAACAGGAGTAATCAACATTTATTTAAAAGAGCAATTGACGTCTCCCCACCACTTTACTTTAGAAGATACATCAAAATATGTTCAACGCAAAAGAAAGGGAATTAGATTGGGAATAAAATACATATATTTTCGATAAATCTTAATTAGACAAAACATGATGAAAACTTTAATTTTATTCTTAGTCGTGACCGTTACGCCATCTTCTGGTCATCTTACAAACTTCAAAGTAATTTCCAGTGTTTTCTTTTGGCCACATTTATTAAAAAGGATTTCACTCGAAAGCTCTGTGATTACTAGTTTCTGAGATATAGCCGGCTGCCATTCTTATTTGGCCACCCGATACATAATATTTAATTTCATTTTACTTCATTATTCAGTTCGCCTTCTAATTAAATTATTTCATTGTACCATCAATATCTTGCCATTCGTTTATTTTTGTTTCAAAACGTTTGTATATTGGAATGAAGAAAAGATTCAAATAGACGACTTTAAGCATTGTACATAAATTTGAAGCGCTGCATGTGTAGCTAATTGCCAGAAATGTATTGAGATTTCCAAGGGACGTACAATACAGATAGTTATTAAGGAAAGAGGACGTCGGGAAGTTAATGCAGTATGCAGTACTGCTGAGCATAGCGTCAAGAAAATCAACATCGTGCTTTTCTACGACATACGCAATATCCTTAAAAGTTAAACATGTGGGTTGGTATCTTAGGGAATAACATAGTAGGTCCTTTCATCATTGATGATAATCTAATTGCTCTTAAATATTTAGCGTAATTAGAAAATCGCGTTCTACCAGCTCTTGGCGTTCTTTATGTTAATCTTGATGATATTTGGTACCAGCAAGACAACTGTCCGGCTTATCCCGCAAGGGCCGTGCTGCAGTTTCTGTGATAACCTTTCGAGAATTGCATGGCACCTTGGCGATCCCGATCTGACACCGCTAATTTTTTTGTTTTGGTGCTATATAAGGCAAAAATTTATGGTCATAAGCATCAGCGAGCTCAAAACCTAAACGAATTGAAACAAAAAGTTATTGACGCTACTAATAGAATTACTCCCGAGACCTTTCACGTGTCCGCAATGAGCTTTGTAACCGATTAACATATTGTCAAGAAAACGAACGCGATGTGTTTGAGTTTTTATTTTAACAATTTGCCTTTAGTTCTATTTGAGTAGAATGTGGTATTTACGTGCGCCAGTCAACCTGAAATTATGTTTCGTTAAAATTATATCTGTTAGAACTAAAGTTATTTAAAAAAGAATTCAAGTTTGTATCAACTAGTGCATTTTATAAAATTATTATAAGAAACCTTTCTTTGTTGATTAGTGGGCTGAGGTGTTATCCCCGCAAACTGGTAGTAGCTGGGGGAAACAACTGGTACTATTATTTAGTACTAGTAAACCAGCTGAAAATAAGTCCAAAATGTTTTTTAATACTTCTCATAGTTTCAGAGATGCCAAATAGAGAGGAATTGTGTTGCTTTTAGGGCGCCTTACACCCCGGAAACGGAAAATTGGACACCTAAAAGGACATCAGCAAAAAACGCGTCACCTTGAGCACGCCACACATTCTCTTAGTTGAGAAGATTCCTTCTTCACAAATTTAGTCCAAAAACGGAGCCCGCAGATTAACGATGGAAGCTATTGAAAAGTGATGAATATTTTTGTTCTGTGTGAGATTGTTTTGGAAAGAATATAAAAAAATAGTTCGAATGATTCAACAGTAGTAATAATTAATGCCATAGATGCGCTAATTGAATTGCGCTAAGAGCATTTAACTGGAAAATTAAATCACGTTAAGAACAGTTATACAGACAATGAATTATTCTCCCCTGGAGGCATTTCTGTTTTTAATCGCAAGTTGTGTAAAGTGAAACGGCGCACTCATCACAAATGACGAGAAATGCAGAATTTGGCGGAAATTATTGAGGCGTGATACTCCCTTGATGAATCCGCTTAGTACAACCGTGCTGCCTTTCGGGAAAGTTATTATGCGGACGATATTACGGTCGACATTGCCAGTTATTTTGATAAATCCTACAAATCATAACTTAGGACTAAGTTATTGTGGTGGGTGTAAAAATTGCTACCGAAAATTTAATTCTTTACACATTGCGTACTTATATAATAATTATGGTCATAAAATGAAATTTAAACTATTGCTAACGAAAGAACAATTTTTCTACGGAAACATAAGTTCGAAAGAAACAGATAAAATCGGTCGGTCTGATGATAAGACACATAGGTAAAACAAATTTAAATGGACATTACCCACGTGCACTAAAGTGTTTTGTGTGTAATTATTTCGAAAGCTATGCGGTGCGAGGATTAGTATCAGATGATTCTTTTAAAAATTCATAACTTGTCGCCAAGCACACATGAAACAACTACGGCTACTTTAACGGGTGTGATTTTCTAAAAATATTGTTGGGATACTGGAGGAAATAAAGTTCTGCACCATGAATAATTAATGATAAAGCCACAGAACGCTGCTACGGATGAATGCATTTTACGAGCACCAAAACGATGTACGTGATGACATTAGGACCATATGTGGATACCTATGATAGTTCAATAGATATGTCTTCGCATGCTAATATTACACAACCGACTTAAGTTTAACGGCGTTCGTCGTTTTCTGTTAATTTTCACGAACAAAAGTTATTTATTGGATATTCGGAAGCAACGCACGATAAAACAACGTATAATTAATTCCCTTAAGCATCTCCATTCCCATTTTTCCCATTATTTTAGTTTACCAATTTTATAATAATACGTGTGAAATACGTTTGTTACATTGCAGTAGTACGCATTTTGAATTTCGACACAACCTTCAACTCTTACATCTAATTCAGGCCTGACGATGTGTTTTTTCAACACGAAATCAGTGACTCAATTCCTCAATAGAATTTTTGTGAGATCTGGACCATTGTTCAATTTCTACCTTTCATTTCCATTCCTATTGTATTGTTCATTATAAATACAGGGCGTCTCACGAGAAACCGCATCGATCGATATATGAAAGAGTATGCATTGAAAAATTCTGAAAACTTGGTATTATACTAAAACCTACATGTACTATTGAACTAAAATATTTTCAGTTATCTAAGACATTCGGTTATCCTGGAAGCAGGAGAACACCCTACATATTATTACATTCCTGAATTCCTAGTCCAATTTTATTGTTAATATTATTGTTTGGTAGAACAACTATCTTGCTATTTTTATCCATGTTTGAAATATTTGCAATTCTTGAAAATTCTTGCCAGGTGGACGAGTGGATGTGAACTTATATAATTGTGAAAGAGTTTAACTTAGAAAATTGAAATTTTGCAGAACTGTTGACCGTATAGGGTAGGATTAGAAACCGAATGAATTTTTCGAAAATATTATACAGCCTGTCCAACAATTAGACTTTCAAAGACTGTCAAAATTTAGTTTTTTTAAATACAACTACCTATTCTCCTTTTCAAAATATGAATATGATATTTACGCACCTAAAGTGGATACTTTTCAAGATATTAAGGAAAATGTGTATTCCAACGCAAATTTCTTCCAAAACAGAGAGTAGCCATCAATAACAATATAGCTTATATAGTTTTTTAAAATGTCAGGACACCTTACACTTTGAACAACTTTGCATTTCGTGGTTGTAATCTCAATTTACTTCGGTCTTTCTCGGATAAGGATGCATTCTGGAGAATTGATGAAAGAATTTCTATTAAACCACACTGTTATAAAATTAGCTACTGACCACCATTTACTAGCTTCACAGAAGTGGTGATATAGGTAAACCAGTATCTTCTGTAATTGGAGGGACAATTGGATGGAGTTATGTTATAAAAAACTGTTTCTGAATATATTACATTTTAATAGTGTTAGTTGTTATCCTTTATTGAATATTTATTTTCAAATGCAGTTTGTTTGGTTAGTAAGAAGGGGTTGTGGATTAATAATATGTGGTCAAACATTTGAGTTTTCATGAAACTTATTTGTTACAACAAAGTAAATTAAAAAACAAATATGACCCCCTCATCCGCTTGCCCCGTCAATTGTTCATTAACAAGTGACAATAAAATGTACTGAATGTTTTCTTTGGAAAAACGATATCGCATTTTAAATTCTTAATTTCTAAAATATTAAAGGGAAAGTCAATGCATGATACCAGCTTAAGGTTGCAACTGGCGCGTTCGCTTGTGCTTCCGCTATTTGATTATGGTGATGGGGTCTGCGGACCGTGCTTGAATGCTTTCAGTAGAGGTCGTGTGCAGCGTACGCATAATGCATGCTTGCATTTTGTTTATAATATTCGTAAGTATCAACATATCTCGGGTGTTTTAAATATTTCGCAATGGTTGAATATGGCTAATAGAAGGTTACTGCATATGGCCTTGTTTTTCCATAAACTTATATTATACAGATTACCTCCTTATTTATATAATAAAATAAGATATCGCACTAATATACATAACATAAATATAAGGCATAGGTACTGTATAACAACGGAAAAATGTATTACAAAGCTTTACAGACGTTCATTTAAGTATAACATTGCTAATATTTATAATTCTATTCTGGTACATATCAAACAGTTATCCCCGCAGAAGTTCGTAGTGGAGTTTGGTCGTTTCTTGTCGGATGGACGGCGTTAAGCTTTGGGCATTGAACACTGAGAAATGGACACGTAGGGGTATACAGTTACATTGTACTTTGTTTGTCGTGATTATACAGTCGAAGTGAAATACAAAAACGCAAGCCAAAATTTCACTATATGGTGGTTGGCAAGGTCAGGAAAAATAAAGTACGTAACATGTATTCTATAAAAAAGATTAATGTATTTACATAGTAGTTACAGAGTCCTGAATTAAGAATTTTTTACAAAATAATCTTTAATTTTTTTCTGGATATTTGCATTATAATACATCTCTTCATCAAATAAATTTTCAATCCTACTGAAGTCATTAAAAATTCGATCTGGTATATTATCATTAAATTATAAGGCAGATCACACAATATCTAATGCATTTCTAATTTGTTCAGTTGTTGGCTTTATTGCACACTCGTCTTCATTTTCGGCAACTTCGTCATCTTCTCCGACATTTTTTACGCTCTAAAGAATTTGTTGGTCAGTAAGATGTTCACTTGTTATAACATCATCGTAAATATCAATGAATTCCTCCAATGAGAAATTTGCATCCACATTCCCAGAATTTTGCATGTAATCCCATTGTTTTTTCAGCAAACCCAAATCAATTCCATCTTCCTCTTCCCATTCATTTGCCCTATCGTTTGTTTTAAATCCCGCCTTTGAAAAACAGTTCTCTATTGTTTTTTTAGTGACATCCTCATTCCAAACTCGCGTGATTTCAATTATGCAATCCCGTAATGTTATCAGTTTATTAACCCTCCAGTACCCGTTGTCGGTCTCTCAGACCGAATCTTTTATCTTTGGTTGAGAGGAGCGGGTGAAGGTAAGCGTTGCACATTTATCAACATTCAATTGAATATTATTCAAAGAGCACCAATTGTCAATTGCTGTGAGGTTTCTTTGTAGATTTAGGCAATCGGACGTTGAAGTAATTTTGTTATAAATTTTGAGATCGTCTGCATAAGCAAGGACGCTACAATCCAAAGAGAGCAAAAGATCATTAACGTATATGTTAAATAGAAGTGGACCTAAATTTGAACCTTGAGGAACTCCACTGAATGTAACGAAAGGGCGAGATAAAAATCCATTATAGTGAACGTAACATGAACGATCATGAAGATATGATTGCATTAGTGCAACAGCATAGGGACAGAATGCAATTGAAGAGAGTTTGGATATCAGCACATTATGATCAAAAGTGTCGAAAACTTTGCTGAAATCTGTATAAATAGTGTCTGTCTGAATTCGTTTGTCAAGATTCTGGCTAATGTACTGAGTAAGCTCAACTAAATTGGTAGTAGTTGATCGTCCACTGATAAATCCATGTTGGTGAATAGATACGTAAGGTTTAATGCAGTTGTAAAGTCTTTCGTACAAGAGTTGTTCGAAAACCTTAGCACAGTTAGGTAGTATACTAATTGGCCTGTAGTTGTAGATATTACCTCGGTCACCTGTTTTGAATACGGGTGTGATCCTGCTAATTTTCCAAGAAGTTGGAAATGTAGGCGTTTGGATAGCCATATTAA
Source organism: Dynastes maya (assembly GCA_029619315.2). Lineage (NCBI taxonomy): Eukaryota > Metazoa > Arthropoda > Insecta > Coleoptera > Scarabaeidae > Dynastes > Dynastes maya. The sequence continues at coordinate 48,506,965 of JAROYE020000002.1, forward strand.
AAATCATACATAATGGTTCACATAAAATTGGGGCACGGTCTCGAACAAGAAAACTAGGTAAATCGTCATCTCCATGAACCATAGATGCTTTAAGTTTTTTTAAGGCACTAAGAACTACGTTAGGGGTAAAGTATCCAATGTTTAAAGAACAGCAATTAAAGTCTGAATCAAGTTGGCTAGGATCAATAGGTACATTACGAGTGAATACCTTACACGTCTGCAAATGCTTGAACAATATCGGTAGGTTTATCAAGAATTAAGTTGTCAACATCCAGGCACCCGGGAATTCTGGAGGTGGTTCGCTTTATTATTATTACTATTATTATTATTATTATTATTATTATTATTATTATTATTATTACTATTGTTATTATTATTATTATTATTATTATTATTATTATTATTATTATTATTATTATTATTATTGTTGTTGTTGTTATTATTATTACAGTTGTATGTGAGTACAGTGTGAAATGTATGTTCCTCTCGAGAAGTTCCTAAAAACATACGAAGCATGATACACTTTAACATTAAAATTTTCGATTGGAAACCGAACCAAGAATGTTACTAGCCTTTGCGCCAACTTACATATATACACTTTCTATTTTGATTAATCTTCAGAAATGAAAATTGACAACACCTCTCATGTCGTCACCATTAATAGCATTGGTTAATCACATCTCTGTTAAACAAAAGAAATGATATAATATATCACAACTAAGGATTAACTTATTTAATTATCAATTAGAATTAATTACAAATTTTAATATTTCGTGTTGGCAGTTGACTTTATTTAATTGTTAATTACATTGAATTTTTTCCCATCTCTGCTTATTGTACAGTTATGAACTACTTTGAGAAATATTTTTCCTGGTGAAGGAAAATTATTATAATGAACCCTCATCAATCCAAATAATTCGTTTTTTAATAATACAACATTACAAGCAATATGCAGCCGTTTTAGATCAGACCTTTTCTTTGGGAAAATGTTCTAGAAATTCTCAGATTAAGTTTCGGAATATAATATTTTTAGTTGAGAGAGGTTAAGTATGTGTAGAATACATTTATTAGCACAATGTGCGATAGCAGTTCCTGGAATTAGGGAATTGCATCTGGCAAACTACCAAATCTCATTTTTCAGAATTACGTTCAGCAAAACATTAAATACATTACTGTTAGCAGTTAGTGGGTTTGTGTATTTCTTTTCATATTCAGATAGTTTTCCTCGGGCTTAATAAATCTCAGTTGGACTCTTTTCCATGTAATCTTATGTCGTTGATATGGTACGTGCTATATATTAAAATAATAAGTAACTCTAATAAACATTTAAATAGAAATATTAGAATTGGTTGGTTTATAAGTGGCGCTGGTATAATTTTTCACTGTAATAGGATACCTATGCAAATTTAGACAGAAAATATAAAAAATTTTGACATTGTATGCATTAACATACAACATTGGCACACTCCTCACCACACAAAAAATCAATTAATTCGGAACAGCTGTTTCGAGGGCTTTTTGGGCCCCCGTTCTCAACCGGATTACCGAATGAATTTGTTCTGATTTCGTTTCGTAGTTATTGTTTTTTAGGACGATTTATGACGTTTTGTGGTTTTTTGCAATTTCTGGAAATGTTAATCTTCATGAATTTTGGAAAGACATTATGTTTTTTACACTGTTTAAGAAATAAGATATCAGCTTGTATTAACCCTCCAACGGGCGTGCTGACAAAGCCCAAATTCGCACCTCCCTACATTTATCTTTTAACCGCATGCGCTGCGCTCACACCTATTCCAAGATCAGTCTCTCTCTAAACTTCAGCCGAACCGGTGTGGACAGGAGTATTTTTTATCATCAAATAATTTGTGAAGTATCAGTTAACCATAAATTTTATAACACGCGCCTTTATGTGTAAGTATATTACGTATTCTGTTTTCTTTGATTTCTTTCCCATTTATATCGTTCCGTTCATAGCTCAATGTATCTTTGCGTTTTAGAGATTTCGCATTATGGCTCGCAGGCCGCTCGTACAAAAAAAGTTGGTAGATATTGTCGAACATTTATTTCATGAGACAAAGGAGAAAACACCAGACTTATTTCCCCTCAAGTAACAGCGAGTTTTGGGAAAGTGAAATCGAGCAAAAAAATGAAGACAGCGCTACCCAACAAGAGGAATCCGAAGGAGAGGAGATAGCCACTGAGGAGTTTTTTTATGGGAAAAAATAAATCAACAAAGTTTCTCTTTATCACCCGTTGCCTGAGATTTGATGACAAAAATACTAGTCAACAGACGAACAGTTGACGAACTGGCAACGATTCGTGACTTTTGCCAAGCTTTCGTCAACTGCAGGTTCGCGTTCAATTTGGGCGAATATACTACAGTTGATGAGATGCTGCATCTATTTAGGGGCCGTTGCGGTTTCATTTAATACATTCCCAGCAAACCAACAAAATACGGGATAACAATGTTTGCTTTATGTAATGCTAAAAGTTTTTATACTTCCAATTTAGAAATATACTGCGGAAATCAACCATTTATGGCACCAAATTCCCCCACAGATATTGTGAACAATCTAGTCACTCCGATAGAAAACTCAAGCCGGAATCTAACCACCGACAACTGGTACACAAGTGTACCACTCGCTGACTATTTGCTCCCGAAAAAAATAACGGTTTAGTAGACATTAAAGAAAAACAAACCTGAAATCCCAAGCGCATTTTTGCCGCTATAAAACAGGGCTGTGGAGCCCTTTTTGTATAGCAAAAGAACAAAACGCTGGTTTTCCATGTGCCCCGGAAAAACAAATCTGTAATACTACTCTCAACATTACATGACGATGACGAAATGGACCCCGACACTCGAAAGTGCCAGATTATCCTGGACTACAACGTAACTAAAGGCGGAGTAGACACTGTCGAAAAAAGGCGTGCCGCTTACTCGGCCTTCAGAATAACAAAGAGATGGCCCTATGTAGTTTTCTACAATGTAACGAATATCGGCGATATAAATGCTTAAATTTTATTCGAACGTGCCTGTCCGACAAAGGCTCCTAGCACCAGAGAATTTTCCTGAAAAGTTTGTCATTCAGCTTGGCGAAGGAGCACTTTATCTTCAGATCAAATCTTAGGCATTTACCTCAAGATATAAGTACTTTTCTCAAAGTGAATTAAGGTCGGGCTGTTGAACCGAGAAGAGAAGAAAATCTTCCAATACGCGGTGTATGTTGGACATGTGTATTGAAGAAAGAAAAATCTTCAACGCCAATGACGTGTTGCCGTTGTCAATCATTTACCTGCAAGAACCATTCTGCGGTTAAGCCAGTCTGCGACAATTGCAAAGGATTAGGATACTAATCTTGACGAATAGATCGATAATATACATATATTGATTTTTTTTTTATTTTACGTAGTGTTGCTTGTTTTATTGTTCACAAATATATAATAATTTTGTTTGCAGTACTGTCATTTGCCAATTTTTTACATCCCCATAGCAATTTCCCAACATTGAAATAAAGAAAATATATTGACTTGGATAAACCTGAATAACGTAAAATTTACGACAAGCGCACTCAAAAAGGAAATTAAACGGCGCGCCCACTGAAAGGTTAACTTAATTCTAGTACACACATCACTAAAGCGGTTCAATTCCTCGGGCTGGAGAGGCATGATCAATAATGGTAGGAAGCAAAATATTGTTAAAATAATATTTTAGTGGAAACTATAATAAATTTGTTAAAACTCCTAGTTCAGTATACTTTATTACGTTGCGGAGTTTCAATAAGTATTTTCCTTATCGATTAACTAAATAAAATTTGATCTAAAAGTTAATTTAATAAATTTCCCAAATGAACTTCAAAGGGTCTTTCATATTTTTTATAATATTCCGGGTGGAATGTTTATTGCGCAACTAGCAATCTTAGCTTGGAGTTCTGTAATATTAGCGGTAATATTATCCTGAAACCTACAAACTGTGTAACGCGAACGAAGGAATCGATATACGAGATAAAGGTAAATATGTCAAATTTCAAACGTGAACTGACAATACTGACAGCCGAGTGTGTATTAATGAACGACTACCCCGTTCAGAATGCAGCCGATTATGATAGATGCGGTCATGGCACCTGCTCGTAATCCGTATAGCATAAACCTTATCTTTGTGGCCAAAATAACACAATAGCTAATTTCCATTTTAAAACTTTTCGGCGCTGTAAATGTGACATATACGATATCATTGGTGGTAGATAATAAAAAAGACGAGTTTCCTTTTTCCAACGCAGAATACGATGACTGAAAGAGAAAGTTACGAAAAGTGCCGTAAGCAAAACGACAACCCCAAGTGTGTGTTTATCTTGTGATGTGTGTCTATTTATATTACATTTTTGTTTATATTCTCTTTGCGTCAGAATACGTATACCTACATAACTACGTGACTGATATGAAGTTAATGTAGAATCCGATGCCCATCAAATATTTATTGATTTCAGAAATTCCATCCTTCGATGTTTACCTTGTGTTTATTTTCTACTCTGTATTCTAGGATATTTCGTACTTTGGAATAAAGCGTCGACGTATTATTTTTGGATCTTCCTTCTAATTTTAAACCTGCTTTTCCTTTTGCGCAGGATTCCCGTTGTTCTTCTCTTTTAATCATCCAACAACCCACATTTAGGTTTCCATCTTTGACATTTCGTTTCACATAGCACAAACTTTTTAGAAAGGGTATTAAAGTCGGTATTTATAAAAATAATTTTCTGAGTAACTTTTTTTTACATAGCTCCTTTAGTTAGTTGTCACTCATCCCTGTTAGCCATTTATTAAACAAGTACGAACTGTACCTTTAAGGTTATCAATGGAGTTGCTATTTCAACCTCGAAGCATTAACCTTATAATGCGTACATTATTAATATCCAAATTATTTCTAATAATGGTATTGTATAATAATGCACCACTCAAACTACAACTCAATCTAACAGTGAAAAATTTACTTTGTCCCAACACTCCGATGGTATTTTCCCCTACGTTCCATAGTTAAAACTCTCAAAATTTCTCAAAAAACCCGTATAGGACAACTTTATGACAATATTTCGCGGCATAAATTTCAAAACGTTTGACAAAGCAAAAGGAAATTAGATCGATTTTAGAGGTATTCATATTCGTCTTAGTAAAAGATTTAACGCCGCCTGAAGATTTATGGCGCCTACCACGTATATATTTAATATCACTTAATTTACATATGACTCCTACACTAAACGATGCATGACTTTCTTTTGTTACCAGCTTCTCACCGATATGTTTGAAATCTGTCCCCAGATACCTCAAACTATCAAAAAGAGAGTTAAAGTTTTACAACAATTAACGCGTTAGAAAAAAGATATGAACAGTTGGTAACACAATAATTATTTTGAATTTCTTTTACACAAACAGTTACAGCCGCAAGTGGGGAAACGCCTTTTTCGAAATTAAAACTTATAAAAACATATCGCAAGAACAGCTCGTTGACCTATCAATAATTATGCCCATCAATAAATATTTGCGATCAAATGAACGTTGAAAGAATTATTAATCAATTTGCTAGTGCCAAAGCAATAACATTTTAATGTTTATATTAATTTTTTTTATTTACTATATTTCTTCAGTAATGGAAAATTATGTTAAATTTCTTATTTTACTTTAGCTTAGACATTATATACATCATAAATAGATGTATATAATACGACGGATGATCGTAAAATAAGGTTCCCATATTTTTAAAAAATAGACAGCATTCTTTATTTCCTAAACATTACACATCGCCTTAAAGGTGAAAACTTAAGCTATTTTTCGACATAATCGCCATATCTATCCAAGCATTTTTGCAGACGGTGCACCAACTTCTGTATCCCCATGTCGTAAAATTCTGCCTCCAGTCAAAATCTTTTCAATTGTGGTGTTGAAAATCTCAAGAATCCGAAGAGCGAGTTGACGAATGGTGACCCTCCGACCTTCAAGCAGTATGCTCTCGACTTTCAACGATTTCCTCTGAAACTGATGGTCTTCCGCTCCGCTCTTCATCGCGAATTTCTGTCCGACCTCCAGTGAATTCCCTACACCATTTGCGGACGTGTTGAACAGCTGTACACTTTTCTCCATAAACTTTGGTTAATTGACGATGAATGTCTATAGGTGAAATCCCTTTCGCGTTTAAAAAACTTATCATAGCGCGAATTTCGCACCTGGCGGTAGCGGCGATCGGGAGTTCTACCTCGGATGGCTGCTTAACCAACACTGAGCGGCGTAGCGAGACGGGAGTGGTACGTATATAGAGTGGAAGAGCTGCTGCTTACACCAATGTTGTCGGATTTCGCCTAACTCGTCTCATTGCTGCTGTAGGGCTTTGGGAACCTTATTTTACGATCATCCCTCGTATATTTACTTGTGTATATTGAGAATTAAGATTACTTAAATGGGGGGGTGCACTGATATTTCCGGGGCGCTAAATGTGCTAGCATTACCACTGCTTATATAATTCACGCAAAACTCCACAAATTTAAAAATGGCCCTTCCACCTTTAGGAGATTAGTTAAAGGTACCTAAACATCAATTTAAAAAGTGCTATTTCTAGGTTATCCTTGTAGATTTATTAATAATTTTCAGTCATATCTCAACGGAATTTATGTTGATACTTACTGTGTTTGGACTAATACTTACCACAATATATATTTACACCACATATACAAAACTTTTAAGTTACATAAAATTTAGATATTTTAAATAATTTAGTCATTTAAAAAAAATATTATTAGTAACAAAATAAACCAGAGCGATTTGCTGAAAACAGAAGAAAACCGGAATTGATACATTTAGTTAATATCTGTTTAAATCAAAATTATTTTAAATTCAACTCAAGTTTTTACCAACAAAAGGATGGTCTGCCTATGGGTTTATCACCAATATGTTCGGAGATTTTTATGGCACATTTTGAAGAGTGGTTGTTTGAGAAGTTGAATGTATTATATAAGAGTGTTTTCTCATGGGGTAGATAAATTGATATCGTCTGTATCTAGTCAGGAACTGAGAGGCAACTATCCAAATTTCATGATGCAATTAACAGCAAATTCCATAATATTAAGTTTACTTTGGAGAATGAGAATAATAATACTTTAAGATCTAGCGGTAACTAGAATAGGTAATAGTTTAGAATTTGCTATCTACAGGAAACCAACTCACACTGACGTTATTATTAATGCAAATTCAAGGCACTCGAACAACATTACACGGTGTGGTAACTTCAATTGGCTTTGCATAGCATGGTGCATAGATTGTTAAATATTCCTCTAAATAATAAGAATCAATAATGGATTTAATTCAAAAATAGTTGATCAGATTTTAAAAAAGAAACAAAATAATTTAATACTGCGTAATTTTTACAGTGTAAAGGTTCCAGATGAAGATGTAAGATGGTTTAAGTTGGGTTGCATTAATAATTACAGCCAGATCATTGGCAATAAACTCAGAAAATTAGGTATAAAAACAGCACCATACAATCAGTATAATTTACAAAGATTCATTGTTAATAATAAAAAGAAAGTAGATACGATTCACAAAGCCGGGATTTATAAAATAAATTGTGATAATTGCGACGCCTATTATGTGGATCAGTCAGGTAGAGCAGTGATCCCCAAAGTGGTCCAGGTGAGACTCTACGGGGGTCTACATTGGCGTGAAAAAAAAAATGGGGGTTCACAAGTTGTAAGTGGGGGTCCACGAAAATTTATCTGGTTTCGATAGTAAAGAACAAAAATGTTGGCTTAGCTCTACCTATCAATGTAGGCAGTTAATACACTACTCAAAAAAAGGGGGCAAAAAAAAATTCTACATTTTTCGGTAATTTTTGACAGGCTGTATTTCGGTGAAAAACGGTCGTATTAAGACTTTGAGAAAGCATTTTGAAGCTTTAAGATTCTAATTTTCTGATTTTTTGGCTAAAAATTTTTAGGAGCTACGGTTCTCATGCAATCCTAACTGATAGCGCGAAAAAATAATTTTGCAATTTTGTTTTTTTTTGTCCACGGGCTTGAAAAAATTTTTTTCAGTTAGGCCGACATATGGATCAGATAGCCTGTTTATTTAGCTTAAATTTCCTTTTTTAAAACCTCCCTTAATTTTTTTGAGTGGGGTATTTTCAGGTCAGCGACTGTTACTTGTAAAAACTTGCGTATTCGATATTCAGTACAACGCGTGTCGAGACTTGCAAAGCGCCGCCCGCAACGCTTGTTCAGGCGTGCAAAGGGACGAAATACGACTTGTGCTGTGCTTGCAATCTTGCATGAACTTGTTTGATTCTTCACCAATATAAATACGAATGCCAAGGACAAACGTTACTCACTTGTTTCCGGAATTTTGAAAAGAAAAGTGTGAGTGAATCGATGTCAGTGTTTGCCAGTGCCGGAAAAAGTAAGTGCCTGCCTATTTGTTATACATACTTTTATTTTATATTGTAATAATTTATTTGTTGTTATGTTTGCGTGTAGTAGGTACGTAATAAAAATTAAATACTGAACAGGGCCATTATTCGATACTTCTATAAAAGAACAGAAAGCCGAGAAAGATTGAACTTTTAGTACTTTTTATTATAAAATTATTTATTTACCCGACTGTGGTGATTCACTAAAGGAGAGATATATGATTGACCTGCATGTTTGTACATATTTCAATGCCCTCGTAGTTGCTAATGCTAAATGACTAAAAATATTTTCATAAATTGTACGTGTCTTTATGTACCACTGGTAACGTACATCAAAGTAATAAATAAATCATTAAAATCGCGAAGTTTTGATGTCAAAATATTCTTTAACTTTAAAAGTATTTTCTTTCGAATTTACAGAAATGTATCAAAATATAATTAATCAAAAAATGTTTTATATTACATTACAATAGGTTCAGCCATTTTGTGAAAACCTCTATATGGGTCTTAGCGGTTTATTGCTTTTAATAATTAAAATCAGTTTTGCCGCCTGCATTTTGGTTTTTTCATTGCAATAATTAATTAAAATAGCCATATCCTGTTAAAATCGCCTTATGATTACCAAAACAAACATTTTTTTCTTTACAGTTTACTTACAGGTAGGTAAGTAACATGGCTGAATCTAAGAAGAAATGTCGACAGAACAGCGTTGATTATTTGAAATTTGGTTTTCTTCCATCAAAGGCAGACAAACGATTGCCCATATACCTTTTATGCAACAAAGTTTTGAGCAATGACTCTATGAAACCATCGAAGCTCGAAGATCATCTAAGAAGGTGTCATCCTGATAAAATAGGTAAAGATTTAAAATATTTTCAAACATTGAAGGAAAAATATGAAAAGAGACCCACCGCGCACAGTATGTTCGCTTCAACGTCTCAAAGTAACGTTTTCAAAACTGTTCTGCACAAACCTCCATTTGACGTTCTTTTTCTATTCAACTGGACGAGTCAACTTTACTTGGTAATGAAGCATTATTATTGGCATATGTTCGATTTGTTATGGACGAAGAAATCCATGAAGACCTGCTATTCGCGAAAACTTTGAAGACGGACACTAAAGGCGAATCAATATTTAATGTCCTGAGTGATTTTTTAAAGGAAAAATCGATTCCATTTACAAACGTTATTTCGGTGGCAGCAGATGGAGCTCCTGCCATATTCGGGCGATATCGTGAGTTTATAAGCCATCTTAAAAGAATTATACCAGGAGTAACTGCAATTCACTGTGTCATCCACCGACAACACCTGGATTGCACCAATCGCTTCAATTTGTGATTAAAGCAGTTAACAAAATAAAAAGCAATGCGTTGAATAGTCGTTTATTTGCACAATTGTGCGACGAGAATGATGAAGACTTCCAACGATTGCTCTTACATACTGAAGTACGCTGGTTGTCGAAAGGTGCATGTTTAACAAGATTTTACTCACTTTTTGAATCAGTTTTAGAGGTTCTGGAAAATAAAGATCCAGATTTAAAGGAAAACCTGATCAAATTGAAAGCAGACATCGCGTATTTGACAGATTTGTTCAAAAAATTTAATGAGATTAACTTGCAGTTACAAGGGAACAGCCTAAATTTAATAAAAACAAAGGGTGTAATTTCGGCTTTTCTTGGAAAATTGAAATTTATGAAGCAAAATATTAATCGGCGCGAATTCTCCCAGTTTCCAAACTTGTCACAGGCAGAATGTCTTGATGAGGATATTCAGACATACGTTCAACATTTCAATGCCGTGCATGATGACCTCAAAAATAGATTTGAAGATATTCTGCCGATGGAAATACCACTATTGATCCATTTGATGAAACGGAAGTGGCGAATGTGGTATTACAAGAGGAGCTACTCGAGCTTAGCACCAATGAGGAACTGAAGGTGAAATTTAAAAAAGGCTATCAAACATTTTGGCTGCAGGCAGAAATACCCGAAAAATATCCTGGGCTGTGGGATATTGCGAGAAAACTTTTGATAGCGTTTCCCTCGTCATACCTTGTCGAAAAAAGTTTTAGTGTCGTTACAAACCTATTAACAAAAAAAAAGGAGCAGATTGAACACCACAGAACGGGGAGATTTGCGGTTATTCCTCACAAAACTAAAGCCCAATATTGATAATTTGCTGTCAATCCATCAAGTACATCCCTCCCATTAAAATTATTATTTTTTTAAATGTTGATTTGCATTGTTGAAGTTACGTTACGTTATTCATGTTTAATTTTAATTCTATTAAGTCTGTAATATTACTTTAATAAATAGAACACAAGAAAATATACTATTTTTCTTTTTATTTTTACCACTCCAAATTTAGGGTTGGAACTCAGCCGCGACGCTAATTTCCATCGTTAGATCTAATTTTCACATATTTTGACGAGTTTTGGGAATATGGTAGAAATGTAACAGCAGGGGGTCCACCGAAACCAGTAACATTTTGAAAGTGGTCTACGAGAAAAAAAGTTTGGGAACCTGTGAGGTAGAGGGATAGTAAATAGATTAAAGGAACATAGACATTAATTATAAGATTAGTAGAAAGCGGAATTTATGCAATTTGCATATCCCATATTTTTATATGACAAGCAAATGCTTCAGTATATATGCGAATAACAACTTTTCGAATTGATTGACGTAGATTAATTATTGCATATTTCGCATATTTTAGTATTTTTTTCATATTTCAGCAATTATTTTTGCACACTAGAATACAATTAGAATTTGCACATATTTTTCTTTGAACTTTATTAGTTTTCCTATAATACAACAAAACTTTTACCAACGAACAATTTATCGGGCACGTGTGTATTAGATGCGGAGTCGGCTCTTCTGTCGCTGGACCTCCCCACCGACAAAGAGCCTACTTCGCAAAGAAGCCGCCATTCTTCAGGTGGTGGTCTGTCGCAAATTCACTAGATAAAATTATCATATAATTTTCAACAACCCCCATACCGGCAACTGTCTGATTCATAGGAAGTCTTAAGTATTTACCAAAATGTTTCTTATTCATTGTATAACCAGACGTTGAAGTAGATTGGTGCAGTAGTGAAAAATGCCGGAAGTGAGTACAAGTTTAAGTGTTTCGTGGATCAAAAATGTTCCTGAAGTTATTCTAACGGATGAAAGAGTTTTCTGCAAAGCATGTGGGAAAACGGTAAGTTTTGTTTTGTGTATAATACACTAGTATTTAGAATTGTGCAGCCATATACGATTTTCTTGTAAGTTTTTGGTGATACTTTTTTTCTTTACAGGTGCCATGTGAACGCAAATTTCAAGTCACCCAACATGTTGCAACTGAAAATTCAAGTTTCAAAACTTAGCCAAGTGCCTTTGACACAATCTTTTGCCCGAACCTCAAAACAAAGTGAGCAACAAATATTTAACGCAGATTTGTGCAAAGCGATGGTTACTGCTAATATACCGCTCAAAAAGCTGTAAAATCCGTGTTTTCGGCAATTTTTAGAAAAGTACTGCCAAAAGAGTGTTCCGGATGAAAGTTTGCTCAGAAAATGCTACGTAACCGACATTTATTCTGAAACGATCAATAGCATTAGGAAAATTGTTAAGAACGAGTATATATATTTTACCGTTGATGAAACGACAGATTCCTGTGGCCGCTATATAGCAAATTTATTAATTGGTCATCTAAATAATAAACAGCCTGGTAGATCGTATTTAACTGCTTGTAAACAATTAGAAAAAACAAACGATCTCACAATATTAAGATTTGTTAATGAAAGTTTCATCAATTGTTTTCTTCCCGATGTTGTTCACACAGGAAAAATTTTAGTCATGTTGTCCGATGCAGCGGCATATATGATTAAAGCGGGTCAACAGCTTAAACTTTTGTACCCTAATTTAATACATGTTACTTGTTTGGCTCATGCATTAAATAGGGTGGTTGAGGAAATTCGGCAGCAATTTACAGCAGTAAATACATTAATCAGTAATGTTAAGAAAATTTTCTTAAGGTCACCATTGAGAGTTCAGATTTATAGAGAAAAGCTGCCGGATACTCCTTTACCACCTGAACCCGTCATGACCCGATGGGGTACTTGGTTAAATGGCGCAATATTTTATGCAAACCATTATCTAGAGACCAAAAACATTATTTCAGAATTCTCTACTGACAACTGCAATTCTATTGCAAAATGTCAAGAAATTTTGAAAAACTCTTCCTTGCCTAATGAATTGATATTTATTAAAGCCAACTATGAATTTATTTCTTTGACAATAACAAAACTAGAAAAAGAATCGCTGCCGCTAACTGAATCACTTAAATTAATCAATGATCTAGAAAATAGTGATTCAAATATTCCTGGTAGAATAGGAAACTCAATAAGTCAAAAGTTTAAAGAAATAATTAATAAAAATGTAGGATACAAAAGTTTAGCAAAAATCAGTTTGATTTTAACTGGTGAATTAAAAATGGATGAAACAGAAACAAGTATAGAATTAAGTTCTGAGATTATGAATGCATTAAAGTACGCACCAATAACTTCCGTTGATGTTGAAAGAAGTTTTTCGATATATAAATGCATTAGGCAACATAATTTTTCATTAGAAAATTTAGAAAAGCATTTAATTGTAAATTGTTTTAGTAATAAAAATATGTAGTGTCTAAGTACTTTAGCAAATTTTAAATACGTATGTGTTTATATAATTGTGATTTTAAAATGTAAGTGGGGATAATGTAAGAACAACAAACGTTTGTAAAATGCTTCGTTGTGATTATTCTTGTTTTATAACTTTTAACAAGAAGTTAATCGGTATCAGAAGCATATGTGTATAAAACTGCATATTTAGCAAAAATTGTGCATATTTCGAAGAATTTTTCTGCATATATATGCACATATTTTGTCGATTTCCGATACATATAATTCCGCTTACTAAAGATTAGTAATACGGGATTGGCAAATACATTGTTTAGATAATGGACATAATATTAAGGATTCAGTTTGTGAACTAATTCACAGACAACAAAAAGGTTTGAAATTAAATATTTTGGAAATTCTAGAAATTAAAAGAGGTATAAGCAAAGGTCATAACATTGTTAATGAGATATTGGATTTTGGACATTACCCACTATTAGATGTAGTTCTAAGAGATTAGCGGTGAATTAAGATATATGAGAACCTGTACATCTCTTTTGCTTTAGTATAGTATTACTCTTGATAATGAACTAACTGTTCGAAACAATATTGTCGAGTGCAAATGTATTTATCGTGAAACTAACCAAGTGTTTTATTTTTCTTTCTTATTTTAAGTATCTAGGTTATCAAGACATTTTTCGATGAATTTGAGCAATTTCTTTCCAACTTCTCCAATATTTTGCTTGTTGAGGATTTCAACTGTATCTATTTCTGCACTAACGATATTAATGATTTCAACTCCAATCTAACTAATAGTTTATTTAACTTCTGCGACTTAGTTTAGCACAACTCTGTGCATAATAATTTAAATCGGCTACTGTCCCCTGCGACGCTGTAAGAGATTTTTCGCCTGTAGCGCCAGAGGATACTTACCATCCCGATCTTTTGATAGATGTATCTACTGGCTTTGCCTTACCGTTGAACTTCTCTAAGAATACTTTGTGGACGTATAACTTTAGAAAAGCGAATTTTCCATGTTTATATCAAGCCATGTGCGATGTGGATTGGTCCTTTTTAGACAGCTGCTCAGATGTGAATACTGCATGTGACATGTTTTACATAACCCTTTATTATTTGCTTGATATCTATGTTCCCATACTTTTCCCTAGAAAACGAACTTATCCTAAATGATACACACCTGCAATAATAAATAATATCAAACTGAAGTCTAATTTCCTCTGTAAGTACCGACGTTTCGGGTGTGCTGCTTCTTTGCGACAGTTTAGAGAACTTCGCAGAGTTTTGTTTCTGGACAATGTACACCTCAATATCCCCCAGGAAATTGTCAACGCGTTTAGGACATACTTCAGTGGTGTTTTCACCGATCCGTCGTCTGCCAACATTTCTCAAGTTGGATTTAATCGTTCATTTTGCATAAAATTACTGAATTTTCTGAAATTTATATTTTGCCACAAATAAGCTAAAGAATAGTCACAGCTCTGAGCATGATCAAATTCCCTCGTTTTTTATTAAAAATTGTAAACACCTATTGGTACATCCTCTCTTCAAAATCTTCAACGTCCTGAAAACTTCACTTTTTCCCGATATATGGAAAGTTGCACTCATTGTACCAATATTTGAATCCGGAGACGCGGCTGACATCCAACTATCGCCCAATAGCTATCTTATCGAATTTTGCCAAAGTGTTTGAGCAATGCTTATACACTGCTATTTACTCTTGCGTTAAAAACAGCATTTTTTCTTGCCAACACGACTTTACTGAGAAAAGATCTACTGTAACCAATCTATGTCAGTTTACTCGGTTTTTGTCTCATGCTATTGATTCTCTCATGCAAGTTAATGTTTTATATACCGATTTTGCCAAAGCATTTAACCGCCTTGATCATTCTTTAATTCCATACAAACTTATGTCTTTTGGGTTTAGCAATTCGCTTGTGCACCTGTTTCATATTTGTTCAATAGACTTCAATATGTTTTTATAAGGGCTTCTGCTCTCGTCAATTCGTTACCTCTTCGGGAGTCCTTCAAAGGTCTAATCTTGGACCTTTGATCTTCGACTTATTCATTAATGATATAAGTACATGTGTATCTTTGAATGCATTACTGTTTGCTGACGACTTGAAGCTGTATCGTAAGCTGTCCAGTCTCGAGGATTGCTACTTCTTGAAAAGCGATCTTATAAATATCTCTTAATGCTGTACATCAAATAATCTACCTCTGAATATCAGCAAATGTAAAGTTATTTCATTCACACGTGCATCTACGCCAATTACTTTCAACTACGAGCTTAATCAAATTAACATCGAACGTGTCGAGGGATTTAGTTTGACAGCAAACTCACTCTTGCGTAACACATTGTCAGCATCTCCCATGCTACTAGAAGATATCTTGGCTTTATAGTGTGAAATTGCAGACAGTTTACCAATGAAGTAGCCTCGAAGTCTTTATACTACGCTCTTGTTAGATCCCGTCTGGAATACGCGACCATCATATGGCGCCCTTACTACATATCGCATAAACGCCAATTGGAATTGGTCCAACGCAGATTTGCTAAACTCCTCTGGTTCCGGCAAGATGGAGTATACCCACCAATAGGCGTTGATCATATGTTACTGTTGTCCCGATTTAATTTACCTTCTCTTTACTTTCTTAACTTTCGGCGCATTTCCTCCGGTTTGGTGTTTCTCTGGAAATTGTGTAATGGCCGCATTGACTGCTCGGCACTACTTCAAAGATTACAATTTATAATCCCACGCTCTGGTGTCCGGTGTTCGAATACGTTTTATCTACCTTCTCTTCGAATAAATGTTCTTCTAAAATCACCTATTTATGTGACTTGTACAAACTTTAATCTCATTTCTGCGCAATGTGACGTGTACATTTTTCATGATACTTTACGTACAATAAGGATAGTTACGCTATTATTATTAAATTGTACATTAAAGCACATTAAGATTCACTATAGGGTGTATAGCAACAATTACAAACAAAACGATATTCTGGAGTGATTCGCCACTCGATGGTCTTACCCAATACCGGAGTTCACAAGTCCTCGGTAAGATCTCCAGGCTTCGATATGAATGTCAGTCCCAGCTCCCATATGCTGCTGTATGATTAGAATAAGGCCATCTGCTCCTCCTCTGTTGTCTGGCACAGTACCTATAAGAGTGTCAATATTTATTGTAAATATTTGGTTTAATTAGCGCTATACCATTCTAAAATCCTTGGAAGCCTCTTCGATCATACCAAGCACCCAATGTCCTTCGATCCTATGTCCACTGTTGTATTCTTTCCAGCCAAATTTCAATTCATCGATCTGGATCTTTTCCTGACCTCCAATACCTACTTGTTTCTATAGTAAAATTAGCTACCATGCTCTCTCTACAGTAATGATGCCAGTCCGCTGTAGTCTCCTGGGAGAGATGAGAGATGGTCTTCATCAACGGCTCCTCTTCCTTCGATGTCGTAAGAGGCATCGATCGCGAAGCTGTAACAGACATTGCAAAGTGATTATAGGACATCTTTCTTATGTTCCCTACTCCACCGCTTTTTTTGGCATCAGCCTGGAATTCTCAAACCGAGAATCCTTAGCCACCGAAACAGGCGGGTTACCCTGCGGTCTCCCGCATCTAAACCGTCCTATGCAGTTTCCGTTAAGTTTATATTTCGACTACAGCGTGCACATTTTCTTGTCGTTTGTAACAGACCATGTTTTCGGCACAAACGACCTGCATCCGCACCTCTTCCAACCGTACCATAGACCCTCCTATGATTCCTCATCCTAAAACAATGCTTTCGTATAGTTTAAGAAAATTCTGAATATGGATCATTTGGACAGTGTGTAAACGACTCATGAAAACTTGTTAATTCCCGTTCATTTTAGTAACGCTTGGTGATTTTTAGTTCACATATACTAGGTAAATTTCCTTAAAAATGTAAAACAAACTGACGAATTTAACCCAGACACAGCACTTTTTAATTCGATTTTTGGGTACTTTATTTGAACTCGATGTGTGAGCTTTCCATTAAAATCTACTTAGATCGCTAATTTGCTGCCCGTTAATCGGAACTCTTATCCTCAATTGATCAAGAAATTGGTAAATATTGGTGTAACTATGTAGCAAAGCACCCCTTGCATACAGAGACAAGGCGGTGATAGAAACGATTTCTTTTTAATGTGAACAAAAAAAAGTTCCTAAAGCGTATAGTTGAACGTATCCTACATTTAAAATTAAACTAAAGTTTCAATTTTGATTATATGTCTTCAAAGTTTGAATATTTTTCAATAATTACTAACGACTATTAGAAATGACATTGGATATCGTGTGATGTCGTTTTGTTCATACCATAAATCACCTTCACCTCTCCCTTCTAGACACCACGCAAATACATACGGAATATTTGTCACAAAAAGGAAGATCAATACTTCATATTCAAAGCAGGCAATATTGTCTCCACATTTATTGCGGTAAGAAACGTATGTATGGATGTATATACATAGTTGCAGCAATAACAATTGACGTAAAAGAACAAACAAGATCCATGTATCTGGACACGCGAAATTGGATTTGAAGCCAAGCTATGCAAGGTACACATACCGATAGCCAGTGGCGATTTAAAACCAATCTATATGATAACAATGTTTTTCTTAATGTCCAAAAATGTGGAATAGCAAGAGTCTGTACTGGTTTATTTGTTCTAAAATGGACGCGCTTTTCCACTGGATGATGTAATTTTTTTTCTGGGGAGAATTGGGATTTAACAATTTGGGCAAAAATACATAGCTACAAACGCGAAAATGTAAAAAATGCTATGAAGTTAGTAAAAATGACAATAACTCCCGCAGATAATTTCGGGTATGTGTAGTTTTATCTATAAGTTAAGATAAAACCTTTTCTGAAATGATAAAAACGGGATTACTTACTTTGACGACGGCTGTTTTGTAAGTGTTGTTTGAGAGTTACATTTTGTAATAGAAGATAACAACAGCTACAGATTCAAGGACCGGTGAAACTATAAGTGTAAGTTTAACAAATCCTAGGCTTAAAAAAGGTGATATTCCAACTCAATTCCCTAACTGTCCGTTGTATTTGACAAAAAAGAGAAGATTTTATTGTTCAAATAGTTCTATATTCTTACGTTGTATTTAACTAAATTATTTTTGAACACGAAGAGATGATCTTAAATGTGCATCATAAACGTTCTGTTTTAATACAATATATTTTAAATTATATCACTGAACATAGCCATTTGGATACTGATATATGTAAATGCCATATTCACAGCAGTGAACGTATTGCAACAATTATAGTAACTTGTTCTACGAATACCCTACTTAAAAATGATTGTGGGAAAAGTAATGATAGATTAGGTAAAACACCACATAATAGGAAATTAAGGAACCTGGTTAAATAGCATGTCTGTAAATTTTTTCGTGAAATTGAACAAAATTTCAAACGAAATTGCAATTACTGTATCGCTTCAACCTTAGTTTCGTCCAAATACATGTACAATAACATACAATAATAATTAGTCGATTAAATATCAACCACAAATACACCTTTCATGAAAACTGTGCTCGGTTATGTGTTTGGTTTTTGCTTTTATAACGTTAATAATTAAATTGGATGAGAAGCCTTCTTCGCAGCCCATTCGATTTTATTTTGGAGCTCTTGCTCAGTTGACGACTGGCATCCTCTTTAAACCGGAAACCCTTCAACACTTAAAAAGAATCGCAAAAAAAGCGATTCCTTTACCGCTTAGGCTAATATCGATACATCGTCTATCGAGCGTGACGTCATCGAAGAGCGCTGAGGGCTTCTAGTTTCGGAGGTAACGACAGGGTACGTATGTAATACCAGTTTAATTTCAGAATAGAATATATGAAATTATACCACTTCGTAGCCAGGAATAGTTCTTACCTGGGTTAGTTACTTCAACTTCGCAATGAATGTAAGGAGCGTCGCTGCTCATACTACACTCTTCCTGTGATGGCTGTATTATGTTCTCATCAACTATACATGGCTGGAAATTCATTATCAATGTACTTGTTACTATGAACCCTAACAACTATGTGTTGGAACGTTTAATGGTGAGTTCAAAGACGTTGCATCTCTAAGATACTTTTAATTATTTCGAAACCGGTCATAAAATCGAAAGAAATTTCTTTTTGAACATCTGTTAATGTTTAAAAATTGTCATCATTTTATTTTTTACTGGAATTTTTAATTGCAATTCAAAAAATATACGGCTTTCGTAGACAACTAAATATTGGAACGGAAAAAAATATCAAGTAGTTATGAAAAGAAAATTGAACACTGGCCTGTCGTCTTTGT
The DNA here is from genome assembly GCA_029619315.2 of Dynastes maya. Lineage (NCBI taxonomy): Eukaryota > Metazoa > Arthropoda > Insecta > Coleoptera > Scarabaeidae > Dynastes > Dynastes maya. The sequence continues at coordinate 48,526,401 of JAROYE020000002.1, forward strand.
TGGTAATCTATTGTTAATGTCTAAGTGAATAACAGCGTTAAATTTTTTTTAAATGGTTCGAGGTGCCCCTGTTTCACAGAAATTGTGCGAAATTATTGTGTCCCAGTATTGTCGAGTAAAATCATTGAAGCAAATCGCCACTGAATTAAGAATTGCAAAGTCTTTAGTGAAAAATGCTGCTAAAAACTACAGACAAACTGGAACCATCGAAATTTAAGCAAAAAGGTACTGGTAGACTTAGAATGACAACCGAGTAAAGCCAAGGAGACTTGGTCAACATCTGTAAAAAAAATCGCAGAAGCATTATAACGGAAATTCTGGCCCTTTGGAATCAGCGTAGTGGTTTTAATGTGCCTTGAGAGTGTTGTCGAAAATATATACATTCAACCAAACTCGCATTTTGCAAGGTATTTACAAATATGCGTACATATATACATAAGTAAATTACAAAGGTAACATATTTAGGTCAAAAGAGAACCGTTATCGGCCAAGAGTGAAAATAATTTAAAACAAATTTGAAAAAAGTTTTATTGTTGAAAATACATTAAATTATACGTTGTGAGGAAAATGAATTAAATCAAACAAAAAGACGTCAAAATATGCTATAGTGCACATACGAACCATAGGCCGCAAATGCTTACTAAGGTTTGTGGTATGGTTGGAAGCAGTCGCTATGCAAATGTACTTGGAGCACATGTAGATGGTATGATTTTTACACAATTTGCAACAGTGTCTTGCTTTATCTTTGTGTTTTATAACAAGATGTCCCGTATTATCGTCTCACTTCTTGAGAGACAGCACTGCTTGAAGTTCTTCCTACCAGAACATTGCGCTGCAGTTGGTTTTCTTCAGCTCGCATCAGACGAATGACCACATACGACCCAAAATCTAACAACGACATTTTGGAATCGGTTGCCAATCGATAAAGCTTCCAACAATTAACAGCTATACTATTGAGTGCATTTATGAACTAGGTTACTCGGTAGTTAGCCACTGCATCATCATGTAGATCGACACCACCCATAAACTTATATATTGACTTATAACGTATGGGGATTTTCCACCAATGCTTATATCTTCCAAACAAGATGCTTCCGTTGAAATCGGCAGAGCTTCATATACCACTTCCTTCATATCGCGAGTTATCTTCTAAACCAGGGATGGACAACCCGCGGCACGCGTGCCACAGTGTGGCACGGCGTAGTCCTAATAGTGGCACGCGAAAACTTCTTGCAAAATTAAAAAATCTGAAAAAATAATGTCGTCTTTGGGAACTTTGTCAAAATCCGTAAAAACTCTACTCATACGCTACCGAATACAACAGCCCCCGGAGAGCGGCACTGCCTGACACCAATACAACGATGCGGTAAGATAGTGCAGCCATGGAGCGAGCCCAATGATTTGAGTTGCCTTGCTTTGGCGCGTTGTCCGTTGTCGCTATGTGCGAGAGCAACTGCGACACTGGCTGTCTGACCAGTGCTGCCAGACATACGGAGTTATCCGTATTGTACGGATTTTTCGACCTTCGTTAAAGAAATACGGATTTTTATACGGACTTTGTCGAAAATACGGATCTATAGGGATTTTTCGAGCGTTTCCCCCACCACGTTCCCTTTTCTATACGGATTTTCAGGCTATTGGATCTGGCAGCGCTGTGTCTGGCTCAGTTGATTTTAAACTGCCAAGCAAAACGTTAAGCTTTTTTAAAACTATTTTTAGATTTTGGCGTCATGCGTCGTTGTTTTAAAAATTTTATTATCGCTATGTCCATGAGTAAACCTTCAACATCGAAAAGAAAATATGAGGAGGCTATTGCAATTCGTGATTTTAAAACTGTCTGGGAAGAACAATTTTTGTTTACTCATCAAAATACGTTCAAGCCTGTTTGTTTGATATGTGGAATTTGTGTAGCAGTGCCGAAAAAGTTTAACCTGGACCGACATTTCAAACAACTGCACTTCTGACGGAGAGGAGATAATCAAAAATAGCCTGTTAATATTTGCCCAAAGTGTTGGTGATATAAAAGTAAAAAATATGGTAGATAAAATAGCTTTGTCTCGAAATACCGCCGTCGTATGGATGACATGGGCCAGGATGTTGGCACACAAATTGTCTCTGGCCTACAATATTGCAAATACTTTTCACTGGCTTTGGATGAAAGCTGTGACATCACAGACAATGCGCACTTAAGCATATTTGTGCGTTACACGAACGATAATTTTGATATTGTGGAAGAACTTCTTGATTTGCGCCAACTAGTTTTAACTACAGGTGAGGACATTTTTAAAGAACTTAAAAACGTAATCGAAGTTAATAAAGTGGAGTGGGCAAAATTAGATAGTGTTTATACAGATGGAGCGCCTTGCATAGTTGGCAGGATACAAGATTTTGTTACATTGCTTGAAAATTATTTGGGAAGAAAAGTTTTCAAGTATCATTGTATTATCCATCAAGAAGCTCTTTGTGCCAAGGACTTAAACCTGTCTTCTGTTGTTGATGCTGTAGCGCGTTGTATCAACAAAATACGAGCTCGAGCTCTGAATCGACGATGATTTCGTGAGCTTTTCCCGGAAGAAACGGAAGAGGATGGCGAGTTTCTCCTTTATTGTAGTGTACGCTGGCTTTCCAAAGGAAGTGCACTCGTCAGATTTTGTAATTTTGAGGGAGTGTGAGTGGTTGCTACTCAAGAATGAAGATTGGCTATGAGATTTAGCTTTTGTCACCGATATTATGGGACATTTAAATAATTTAAATTTAAGATTACAGGGAAAAAATGTATTTTTCCTACTCTAGTTGGTTTATGTATCGTCTTTTGCCAACAAACTTTTGCTTTTTTGTTGCGATTTTGGAGAAAAAAAATTAACACATTTCACATTAATGTAGGAACTAGCTACCAAAGTCAATAATGCTCCGAACTGTAATAGATTTCAAAATTTAATATCCATTTTGCAGGACTCATCCAGTGCCAGGTTTGATGATTTTCAAGGAGATAAGAAAAATGTTGATCTTTTCACAAATCCTTTTTCAATTTCTCTGCAACGTATTAATTGTTACCCACCTGAAATCCAATTCGAAATTATTGACCTACAGCACCATACGACACTAAAATTCAAATATGAAGAACTTATTTCAACTGCCTGTCCATTTCGACGTAAATATAATGTAATTGTCAAAACATTTCTGGCTAAGATATCTTGCTGCCAGTTCGCAAATTCCAGGCTCGATAACCACTCTCGTGCACGCGGCAGATTCTTGGAGAGGGCTTATAGTGGTAGTAATAATGGTAGTAATAATAATAATAAAATACATAAACTACGACGGGACACACAGATATGATGTAGATATACGACGATCACATGGCATGCTAAAATCCATGTATAGATAAAATAATAAATATTAATATAAGTTAAAACGTTGTATATGGTACATCTACAAAATGACACCAATACACACGTTAAAATAGATGTTATATGTGACCTCCTAGTGTTCCCTCGTCCTCTCTGTGCCGGTGGCCCTTGCATACACAGTCCGCATAAATTCTTTGTCTATAATTATACTACCGTTGATGCAGTTGTTAACCAACGATATCTTTTCCGCTCGCGAGAGGGACAATAAATCGGCTACACTGTTGTTCTGTGCACACCATGTCTCCCTGGCTCCTAGTATGAGAGCGAGGACCACGACGTTCTTTCTTGGGAATTACTCGTTAATTCTCTCCAGGACTAGTGGCTGGCTGTAATATGCTACTTTCTGATGGAAGGCCAGATCTCGCGGGTTTGGACCCTCCCAAACAATGGAAACGTCGCAGACGGCTAAGGTATCTCCCTTGATCATAATACGGTTTGGTTTTCTCAGTGAGCCGTCTGCTAAACGCAGCCTCGGTTCTTCCTCAACTATCCATCCCTTGCTTTCAACTAATTGTCGGTGCCGCCTTGCTATTCTGTGGTGGCGGCGTATCCTGTGCCAATGTGTGAGCGGACACCCTTGTAGAACATGCGACAAGGATTCTGTTCTGTGGCAGCCCGCTCGGCACATTCTTTCGTGGGGTGGATTTGACGGAATACCTCGAGAAAATTCGGGAGGGTTTCTTACCCAATTTCCGCTAATACCATCTTTGTTACCCTGACGTAAGCCGTTCCCCGAATACGATTCTTGGAGCGTTTTGCTCCACTCCTTGCTGATATTATACGTATTACCGCCGTTCTCCTCGGTCCACCTTAGGAGCTTATTTTGGAGTTTCTCCACTGGTGGTATTTGGACGATCGCGGCGGTTAACGGCTCGGCTGTGGTTGCTAGTCGAAATAGTCGGCTACGCATGATCGCGGGGATATGAGCTCGCAGGGAAATTATTCCGAGCCCACCATCGCGGGTTGGCGCATGGATGTACGCATCGGGTGATGTTCTATTCATATGCAGCACCCTTCTAATCGACTTGCGCACAAGTGTGTCAACGTCCTTCAATGCCTTCAGTGTCACCCGACTCGTTCGCCTAAGGTTGAGGAACCGCGGCACTAGATAGTCTCTTATAAGACTGCACTTTTGCGAGGGCTTCAACGGAGCAGCCGAAATGCGTGCCAGTTATATTGAAATTTGGAAATTTGTACCAACAAGCAATTTGCCAAATTTACACGATTTGGCTATCAGATATTGTTGTAGAATTAGATCAACATATGTTTGTGGACAAATGTTTTCTATTCTGAACATAATACAATCAAAATATCGTTCAAGATTAACTGATATGCACCTAAAACACCTAATTTTGTTAGCATCTTCAAGAACTGACCCTAATATAGATGACTTGGTAAAAAAAATAGAAATTCAAAAACCACATTAATTAAGTACTGACTGTTTAATAATTATTTAGGATTAAGTGTTTTAAATTATTCATTTTTATTTTATACCTAGCTTAACTGATTGAACCTTAGATGCATGAATGTTATTCTCGGCTCAAGCGGAGCACATTGGGCTGTTTCGCTGAACTCGAGGGTTTCGACAACGCTCTAAACGTGACAGATCGACTCCATGTGACACACAGACACGTTTTCTAAGTTTGAACATTTGTTTTAGTTATTATATTATTTTTTAAATCTCCACTACTCAGACTTACATGAAAAAAATTTGCTATTTGCTTAAAAACTTCATAATCAGCCTATAAATAGCATTTTTTCACCTTTTTATATTTTTAGTATGTTGGAAAAGTTGGAAGTGGCACACATAATGTTTGTTTGTTCAAACATTGGCATTCTTCCCAAAAAGGTTGGCCACCCCTGTTCTAAACCATAATTAGCGTATTTCAAAAGTACCTGCTATGTCTCTATTTGTGAAAGTTTCTTCAATAAGTAGCGAATCCTCATCTACATTTTCTTGATCACTAAGTTCATCAACAACGGGGGGAATATAAACCACATCCACTGTTTCTATAAAATATAGTGCGATCAATTTATGCTTTGAAATTACCTGATTCTAACCTGTCTATTTCTAACTCATCTAAAACTGCTTCTAATTCAGCTTCCAAAAGACGCAAATTTTTTATATACTTGTTTCAATACACCATCTTACCATGCATATGAAAAAATCCGTGGTATTTTAAGTAAGTGTTTGAAAAAAATTGTATAAACGCGGGTGCGTTTACGCAAATTGCACTTTTGACGATTAAACAGATGTTGTTTTCTATGAAGAGTCTAAATTTGACGTTTGTGTAGGGGTCATCGAAAAGGAGTGATTAGAAATAAATATTTTATATTATCAAATAAATTATATTTAACCTTTTTGAATAAATAAACTAAAACTGAAATGTTGTCCGCCTCCAGGCAACGTCAGTAAACAAAACTGGCAAAACGTTTCTGGTCTATTTGTTAAAGGCATGCAGTAAGCAAATGCACTATTTACTTGAATATCGTTTGAAAAGGTATCTATACTCTTAGTATGTAAATTTAATTACATAATAAAATCAAGGAAATATCGACTTTTCAGTAACTATACTCAATTCGTATGAGAACAAGGCAAAGGGTTAATTCCTTGTAGCGCAGTACTTATGTCTTTCTTGTTTTTTATAAACCAAATTCTATTACAAATGCGTATTTATAGAATTATTCGTGGATCTAATCAAATGCTAGCAATTCAAAATATTGAAGATGTTCGAGAAGTTCCTTTTAAAATAACGAGGAAACCAGCAATCGAAAAATAATATGTTTGCTACAAAGCCTGCGCCATTTCTTAATGAACGTGAGTTCTCTCTGTTCTGCAATTTTACTATGAATGTTTCGTCAGGAACATAATAAGTTAGAGGTGAAAAGTAAGTTATAGTTTGAAATAAAATTGTACGTGCCAACGTTATCGCTACTTAGTTCCATTGTCACGTACCGTTTTATCCTACTATTTCGAATCCACACATAAGTTTCCAATACGCATGAAAGTATGCAAGTAAAAAATCGCTGCCATGAGTGAGAACGATTTTAAGAAGTCGACGTTGACAGGCTGTCCCGAGCTAACAAAGACAATTACGTTGACTGAAAGCTCTCAGAGGCTATATTTGGCACTGTTGATAGATGGGGTGTGCTCATGTATATGAAGAACAATTTTTCACAAAACTTCACGTCGCATCGTGCTGTAGATGTTTAGGCAGAAATACCTATTGATCGACAAAACATCGAGCTATAATTATTATTTGATTCCTGTAGTTTTCGATAATGTATGACGTACATAGGTGTAAAGTCGACTGAAGTAAAAAACAGGACCATTAAAGTAAAAGAGGAACTTTATACATCAATCCCCATCAAAGATAAAAATTACTTTTGAATGGGAAATTGAAGATAAAACAATACAAACCTGACTGCAATACAGAGTGTTCATTTGGAAACTTCCCAGGCGGCCTACATTCGAAACTAATAAAATTATTAAAAAATGCAAAGACAGGTCCATTTTTCTTTCGAGGGGGAACCATTTTGATTAATATATCACGATACTAAACTTACCCCCTTGAGCTCCCCCGCCAACATAAGAATCTTATATGGGATGGTACCATTTGTGGCACATCGTTGGAACGGTATTTTCATTACGAATTGAGTAGTATATCTTACTTTGACATTTCGTCAAGTTCTGGGGATTATAACAGAAGAAAATATATAAGCAAGAATTGTAAAATTATAAACTTATTAGAATTGTTCCCCTTTGTTGAAGTTATACCCATAAGGTTAATTAAAATTAAAGAATAAGCATTAGTATTAATATTGACGTTTTTAAATTACTGATTCAAAATGTTGAGCTCAAGTAGCTAATTGCAGTAGAAGGTTTGCAAATTACATGGTTAAATGGTTTCTAACATTTGCATAGTTTGGTTACCATGACAACAGTAAAGAAAACTTACTGACATTGACGATCTTAGACTGTTGATTCAAAATTTCGTACTTTAAGGAAGAGTTAAGTAATGGGTACAATTTATGCATTAAGAAAAAGCGAAAGAGATGGTGTATTTTAGCTGGTGGGATGTATAAGCTATGCTATCCTAATAAACGATATCCACAACCGAGAATTTTTATTAAATTAGTACTAGGGTTTGATGCTACTGGGAAACACTCATTTTAATGATGTAAAAATAAAAAAGAATTATAGCAACAATGCAACGGCAATCGGCAAATAAAGTTATGTCGTAACCTCGTTAAAGGGGGATCTCCCGAAGATTCCCGAGGTTGTACCCTGTAGGAAGGCTACTGCCAAGAACTGTCTTAACGTTGTTGTAAGACGAATGCGTACAGCGAAAAATGTGGGTGTTACGGCGAGCAAGTGGGAGCATACATACTTACGCGCGTGTAGGAGAGGGCGCGAAAGTAGTGGCAAGAAAGCATTCGTCCTAAGTATATTTACATTAAGAGATAGATAATATGAAGAATAATGTATAAGAATGGGCTGCATAGGTATACATCACACGGTCAAAATCTATTAGAAGGGATCGGTATAGACAAGGAAACCGATAACTCTCACGGCCTTTGATTTATGGGCCGCAATAAAATTACAACAACAGACAATTATGTTACAGAACTATTGAGAATTATAGTCAGAGCGGGCCAAGAGCGCCACGCGCCAGGTTCGCAATCAGGCTGCCGGGCGCATATATGTATGTAAACATAGGTAATTTAAATATGTAATTATTAGGACGAGGACCAAAACCACTGTCTATTACGTCGTGAAGACGCGCAAATATACACCTGCAGTTTGGGTGTTCGTTGATAAATAGGGCGTTGTTCACAGTGGGCCACTACAAAAAAAAAGTTCATTCATCGACGGCTACGATCTAACAGCGCGCTTATTCATTTACGGATGACGCGCTCTATTCATCAACAAATGACGAGTCTGCAGATGTTACGTTTGCACCACTTCGTGGCATACTAGAAACAAGCGTCGGTGTGCTCGCTTTAGTGATTATGTCTAACGTAACTATTAAAAATAAACGGCCATTACCTACGAAAGTTAATAAATTTCTTAGTGAATTTGTGGATTTACACTACAATGGGAGCACAATTTTCTGTAAAGTTTGTAAAAAGAAACTACTGTGCTGGAGCAAACGTGATTGTGAAAGACATATAAATAGCGCACACCACAGAAATAAAAGAAATGGTGTGTCACAACAACGTCAATTTCAATTAGAATTGCTTTTAACGTTTATGGTATGTGGTCTACCACTTCGTATACTTGATAAAAAAGCATTTCGAAAATTCTGGGGTACATACAATACCGAGTGGATACTACCATCTCGGACAGCGTTACGGAGAGATATTCCACGAATACGTGAGGACATTGAAAATCGAATTAAAGCCGAATTAAAAGATAAACAGCTGTGGCTATGTCTTGATGAGACGACAGATTGCAAAAAAAAATCTATTTTGAATATAATAGTGCGCGTATTAGATCCTATTAAACCAAATTTTGCAATTCTATTAGCCAGCAGAAGATTAAAACAGTGTACTAGTAAAGCAATTACGGCCGTAGTTCTCGAAACGTTACAAAAATTTCAAGTGTCAACCAGTCAACTGTTGTTGTTCATGAGCGATGGTGCAGCAACAATGTGTAGTGTAGGCCGTTCCCTTAAAGAAAAGTGTGAAGGACTTTTACATGTTACGTGTAAAGTCCATGCTTTACATCTTGTGGCACAAACTATTCGAGAGTATTTCGGAGGTGGATGCATTAATAGCAAACACAAAAAAAGTGTTTCTCAAAAGTCCTAAGAGGACTAGGGCATTCCACAGGTTATGCCCTGGTATTCGAGAACCACCACAGCCCATTCTTACGCGTTGGGGAACGTGGTTAAAAGCCGCTTTTTATTATAATGAACATTTTGCAATTCGTCCCTGCCGAAGCTAGAGCTATTAGGATGAGCCAGAAGGGATTTCTCGATATTTCTGTTGAAACACATCTAAAGAATATTGGCAACAATTACAAAGGGTTAGTAGACGCGATAGAAAATTTGCAAAATTCTGGATTGTCGTTGGTAGAATCAGTGCAAGTCGTGGACGAAGTTAGTACATTGTTACACAGTATAAACGATGCAACAAGTGGACGAGTTCGATAGTGTTTTAAAAAAGAATCCGGACTGCACGAGATTAAGACAAATGTGCGTTGGGGCATCTGCAGATTCCTTGACTAAGTCTAAAGATTATTTTAATTACGCCTGTCTTACTTCGGTAGACGTGGAACGGTCGTTTTCGAAATATAAGAACATTTTTTCGTCTCGGCGAACATCCTTCACCGAGGCAAATGTGGAAACTTATCTGATGGTGCAACTTTTTAAACAAGCCTATCCGCATTATTAAGAAGGATAGAATTTATTTATTATATCTTTATTTACAGTTACATTATTAAGTACAACAGAATAAAAAAAGTGTTCAGTTTCTCAGTTATTTCCTTATTACATCCCATTTATAACGCATACCGTTTTCAATCAAATAAAAAATCATCATCGCTCTAATTACTAAACATTATTATTGCGTCAGCTTTTATTTTTTTACTCTTGTGTATTAATTTCGAAATATCACATATCTGCTGTGACTCACATATACGCTATTTACAATAAGCGGCCGTTGCGCCTGATTCCGATTCTGTTGGATGGCGCAATTTGGCCCGCTCTAATTATAGTTATAGTAAAAATATGAACCACATTTAAATAAACAATTGTAAATTTTTATTTTACTGTAATATTGTGACTGGTGAGAATAAGAAAACACTAACTTGCGGAATACTCCTTTAATAAAACAGGGCTGCATTTTTTTGGTTGTGTCATGTTTTTCAGCTTTTGATGATTGATTCCTATGTATTTTTTTGCGCTGCATCCGAAAATGACCTTACTTTTTTCCATCACGTCAGAATTTTTTGCAAATGACAATTTTTAAAATTTGTAATATGACGAAAAATATCGGAAATATGAAACTTAATGACAGACTTAAAATGGTTTTTTTCTTGTAAAACGTATTATTTTTTGGCTTATGCGGGGGGCACGGGGTCCATTGACCCCTAAAAATTGAAAACCGCCACAAAATTAGCCTAAATTTCTATTTTATTACATATATACTTAATTTTTATGAGGTTCATCATGCCTTGAACCACTCTTAATGATAAAGTATGTAAAAAAGCTGAGATCACCACACATAATCCACTTATTATCGTTGTACTTCATTTTATCGAGAACAAATTGTAAATTTTCGTAACGTTCTTTTAAGTGTACAGAATGTCCTAAGGGTATTAACGCATACCTATTTCCGTTCTGAAGAAGAACAACTTTAAGGCTTCTTTTCGACGAATCTATAAACAGTCTCCAATCGGTGCTTTCGTACGGAATGTTAGCTGTATTAAAAAGTCCACACACATCATTGCAGAATACTAATTCTCTTTCTTCCGAAAAGTATGGAATAAAATCTTTTTCTCTGTGCCTGAACCAGGAAAACGAAGTGCCAGCTGCGAGCAAATTCTTTTCTTTAAGCCTTGAACCAAGCAATTTTGAAGCATCTTTGATCAGATGTAAGTCGCGAATCAAATCGTTTAGTTCAGACTGTGAAAAAGGTTGTGGTGCAGAATTGCCAGGTTTGTACTTCTCTGTGTTATCTTCGGTTTCTTCACTTGAATCACTTTCCAAACCATCTACCCCACGTAAATTTTGTGATGGAGTAGGCACTGATACGTCTGGGCCATGAGGAACAGGACGTAAAGCCGATGGCAAATTTGGATAGACAATTTTCTTTTTATTCTTTAAATTGAAACCATGAACACCGGTTGAACAAAGGTAACAATCATCGCTGTGATTTTGTGGCTCTCGCCATACCATCGGAACTCCAAATCTGAAAGCAGGTTGTCCACCGTTTGACCACCGTCTAAGTCCTTTAACACACGTATAGCAAACATAGTGGATTGCCCAAGTTTTGTCTTGATCTCCTACTTTCACACCGAAATACGCTGGATAAACTTGCCAAACGAGAGTTGTTATATTTGTTTTTTGCCTTTCCACCATTAACTCACCACAAATGTAACAAAATGAATCTGGGGACCTTTTACAGCCTCTTGGAGCCATTTAGAAAATTGTGTGTTTGCTTTTTAGCGTATATCCGCCGACAAAAACACTTCTGCGCGGAGGACACGTACGAATAAGCTAACGGTCGCGACAGCACTGACTTGAGATTTACAACACGTTTAATGTAAATAGTGTTGCTATCTGCCGGTTTATGATGAAAATGTTGCGTTTTCATAATAAACCGGCTGATAGCAGCACTTTCAATGTTACATGTCCATTCCACTTATGAATTAAGCAATAATGAAAATAAATAAATGGAAAACGTAATAAAATAGAAATTTAGGCTAATTTTGTGGCGGTTTTCATTAAATTTTTAGAGGTCAATGGACCTCCTGCCCTCCTCATCAGACCCTTCAACTGCTTAGCTATAATATTGCATAGTATAAGCCAAAAAATGATAAATTTTATAAGAAAAAAACCATTTTAAGTCTGTCATTAAGTCCCGCATTTTCGATATTTTTCGACATATTACATATTACTGAAATTGCCATTTGCAAAAAATTCTGACGTGATGGAGAAAAAGTAAGATCGTTTTCGGATTCAGTGCAAAAAAATACATAGGAATCAATCATCAAAAGTTGAAAAACATAATCATCGCAGGCCTGTGTAATATAACAAATATTTGTACATGCAAGTTGAACGATATCGCACATCATCGATCAAGGACATAGTACGTGCAAGGTTATATTTTAATATCTTTTATAATGAAGTGGCCACGTAAATATGTTTTTAGTTTCTTGTTAATGATATATGTAGAGGGCTATTTATAATCCCGAACCAACAGCAGAAATTTACAGTATTCTGAAAACTTAATCCAAACAAGGTCATGCCCAACTAAAAAAAAAATAGTGTGTGTAACAGTGTGATTATTTCCCATTGAAATGTTACTTGGCATGTCCAAACTAGAGAAAGAAAGTGCATAAGTACATACATATAGAGATACTAAGTTACAAATAATTGAAATAAATTTGGAAAATCCTGTTGATCCTTTCAAAATAAACAAAATGAACATTAAAATTACGTATATATCGAAACAATCGTCCTTTCTATGTGTGAGTATAAACATGTGTCTTGAAATCCTTTTCTATTCTCGTCCTAGATCGGAATTATCCAATTTTCAAAAGGTACTTCCAAATCCTTTGGTCCAGTAGTGTAGCTTCAACAACTTGTAGTTTTGTAGTTCCACCAAAGATACAGCATCACCTTTGTTTCAAAGCTTTTGCGCTTGGCTACAGGTTCTGCAAATTCGCCACAGGTTAATCACTGATTTGATTTGTTTGGATTACGAAAGTAGATTCACTTTTCGTCACACGTTACAATTCATCGATAGAAATTGAGATCCTGTGGGTTGGCAAGAAGTGGATTACAGATTTGCGCTCGTCCCTGTTCTATGCCAGGATAATCTCTGTTTAACGTTATCGTCTTCAGACTCGCCTTTAGAATTTATAATTTCATCACTTACCATTTCACCCTATAAGGCTTGTAATCGTGCCTGCTCTGTTTCAAAGCTTCTCATTTTCAAACAAGCCTAAGTACACATTTATTGTGTCATCTATTATACTCGCCACTCACTATACCCTATATTTTAGCATTTGCAGTAGAGGGAAACCCATATAAGAAGTAAGTTTATCACTTCGAGAAAAATCTACCTGTTTCACAAACCTTAACTGTCTTTGTGTCTGGAATGCGTCGAAGTTTGCACCGACTAATCCCTAGCAGAGTGGCGTCTAGCGTGACAAGAAGGTATTAATCATCCAAAAATAATTAGCGTACTCTTCAAAAAGTTACAATTGATTAAAGTGAGCTGGGGCTTACCAAACTCCACATGTCGCAGGCTGGTGGTTAATGAAAGTGGCTATAAAATTGAAAGTAGAATCCAAAGCGGAAGGCAAAACCCGCATTTCCATTTGAAATAACAAAGTTTTCGCCGACTTTCGGTATATTAATGAAAATATTTTACTAAAATAAATCGTAGGCAACTATGCTCAACAGGTTCAAACAACCTTAGTTTCCAATTAATTTTGATTAAAGTTTCGTAAATTAGTAATATAAATTTTTCTAATCAAGAAAAACGTGATATAATTGAGTGTTACATTTTGTGTCATAAAAATGCTGTACAAGCTGCACAACAGTATTTCGAGCCAACTAGCTTTAAGGGACCTACATCATAATTTGGGAAAACCAACTTTTCTTGTTTTTTAACGTTACAGTACCTATTTCTACGCAAAAGGCATATGATGCGATGTACTAAGATTCTACACAAACATTAACACAAAAATTCTATCAGTTTGGAAAAAATCTAGATATTGTTATGTTATGTTCAACGTTGTATCTACGAGAACAACAACTTCCTATCCATCTGTTTCCAAAATGTTCTTGCAGATAATCTCTTACCAACACCATCTTGTTGAAAAAATACATTTTCAAAGTTACGTTCATCTCTTACTGCAGGCAACAAAAAATTTTCAAGCAACTCCAAATACGTATGTTGATTCACATTTTCATTAAAAAATACGGACCGATGATTTTTCCATACATAACACCACACCACACATTAACCTTTTTGTAATACTGACTTCTAGTTGCAATTTTGAAATTAGGATTTTCTCTCGACCAAAATCTACAGTTTTGCATTGCAGCTTTCCCATTGGTTGTAAATGTCGATTCATCCGAAAAAATAATGTTTTTGCAGAAATTTCGATTTACAGACTGATTTTCCCCTATCCATAAGCAAAAGTCTAAACGCAAAGCATCATCGCCATTTCTTAATTCATGTAGAAAAATCGGTTTATAAGGTTTACTTTTGTTTTCTTTAAAAATTCTTTGTAAGTGTGATTTGCTAATTAACTGATTTAACTGTGCAGACCTTTTTCGTAAGGATAATTTTGGATTTGTTTCTACAGAATCTAGAGCCAGTATTGTAGCAGCATCTTTTTCATCGTGTATCCTTTTTCTTTTCTTGATGTCATGTACGCTACCTGTTCTTTCAAATTTTTCTGTCTAATTTCGTAAAGTATTAACGCACACGAGAACATTAGGAAACTTCTGTTGAAATTTTTGAATTGCAAAGTTATAAGAAGCCTCACCAGTTCCATAACATTGAACGAGGTAAACTCTTTGTTCTAAAGTTCTAAAGTTAGCATTACTGTTAAGTAAGTCTCAGTAAAGATTCACAACTACTTAATGACATTGACAAATAACACGTAATTGATTTACTTATCAACATGAAACTTAGAAACTTTTTTGCTTAAATTTTTGTGTGTTTTTGTAATTTTCTCAGCTGCTAAAAAGAATATTCTGATTTTTGTTTCAGAATTGGTGGTTTTGAGACAAGCAACAAATTTCATAAAGAATGACATTTTTGCGTTAAGTTACAAATAAAATTGTTTTCCCTCTTGTTCAGTCCATTCGGGGACACACTGTGCAATATATATACTAAGGTAGGTAGGGATTCATTTATAAGCGTGAGTCCCATACATATAGCGAATAAGATTGCCGCTTGTGCTTGTGCAATCTGAACGTCCCCTCCGCTCCTCAGTGCCTCTAGACAAGCGCACACACCCGCAACTCAGTCGCCTAGTATACGTAATCGAGGTAACAGCTCGGCACAGATTTTAGAAAATACGTAATACATCTTATTTGATTTTTGTCCTATTGATGAACTTTAATCGTTGATTATTTAAAAATAAATACTATTGCCGAATATCAAAGCCAAGAAAACGTCCTTAATTTAAAAGGAAAATGACGAATTCTAAAGCTAAATAGAACCTCTCAGCTGGCAATCCGGTACATATAGGATATTCAGTATGGCCACTGATAGATATGAAATTCCCTCTGGTGGCTATTAATTCTGCTCCATAGCCACGATTTCCTCTCATACCGACTGGCTTTGGAGTGGGGGTATTACAAATTTATTTTAAGTCTAGATAACGACAAATGTGGAGGAACGGTGAAATTATTCCTTTTTAGTTCATCTTCCTATTTTCGTAACTCTTCAAAATTAATGTAAAATTTTCCTAAAACATACAACAGCATAAATTCGAAGGTATATATGTATACTAAATATGTTTCGTTAAGGTGTCGTCATTTATGTTAGGAAAAATTAATATTTTACGGTTGTCGTGGGGGTTTCGTATCACAGGGTCGTCTATTTTGAGTCATTTAGTGGCGTCCTTACAGTCATTCAGAAATGCTACTTCTAAAAATAACTTTATTCATCGAAATTCATCATAATATTACGTTTGGATAGAAATCATCAAAATTTACTGTGGATGGAAACAATCGCTATCGCGATTAAAATAAAAAGGAGAAGGAACGCTAATTGAATTCATTACTTCTGGTTAAGCTTTCATTGAGTTAATTCGTATTTTAGCGGCGCTCCCAGTTTAAAGTGTCTAATATTGATATCATAGAATAAATTCAAGGTAGAAGAGAAGGGTGGAGGTTAGAATAGGCAGGTTTCCTGTGAGTGTCATAAGGAAGATATAGTTTATATGACATCTTCGTAAAAGTCAAGGTTAGTTTGCGTTTTTCAATTTTTTTAACAATTTCCCTGAGAGGAAACATTTCAGTATATATGTACATATGTATATATATATATCCGAGTATAGTTGTGATACTACAAAAGCATCATTTTATAAAGCCCATTTCATACTTATAATAGAAAACGAAACCTCAATGCGACAGATTCGAAAAATTGATCGAAAAATACATTTTAACATTACGAGACCTTCGGGTTTTCTGCAGAAATCGAGTAATAAAAGCATATACTTAGGTTCTGTATATAGATTGATATATCGCAGGCAATACGGAAAGACCTATAGACTTGCACTTCAGAAAGAAATTACGTGCGTATATTCGTTTATATTCTATTGATCATAAAACGTATATACATCGTATTATTACATTCATACGTACAACTGTGGAGGGTAGATAACAATTTTATAGTCGAAGTTTATCTGCATATATAGAAGTATAAAATTTTATCCTGGCGTATCGGTTTTTTTAAGTTTTAAACTTGCATTAGATTTATATGAGAGATAATGCTGCTATTAAATTATAGGTGAAAGTAGCAATAAAATTTTATAGTTCTACACCTCCAACTACGCTATTTTATAAAATTGAAAGAAATCAAAAGATATGGAATACAGTTTCCATAATTCCGATTGTTTAGAATCTAGATTTCCGGTGATTTGGACTGAAACAAAATCGTGCCTGTTGATATTACTTCAAATTCTGAACGTGGATTCGCAATCCGGATCACATTTTTCAAGTCGGTGATGATTATTTGTCGAGGTAGCTAGGAAAGGAGTTGCCTGATACCTAAAAGGAACACACGAAGAAATAACACAAAACGGTAAATTGAAGCCGAACCAGAAACGAAATACAAAGATACAGTGGGCCGAGGAGAATTAATCATAATTGTACCACCGCACTGGTCAAACAATTTCCAATGTGAGAAATTACCAATTATGACCAATACACAATAAGTTTTACCAATACTAGAGGACCGTCTCGGTGATCCAATGGTTAACATACTTGCCTTTCGATCTGAACTGCTCGGGTTCATATCCCGGTCGAGACGGTTGTTTTTCAATTACGAATAAAAATCAAAGTATGCCTTCCTCTCGGATAAGAAAGTAAAATCGTAGGCCCCGTGTCAATACGATGTTTGGCACGTTAAAAATCCCTACCAAAGGTTGAAACACCTCTGCATTCGGCAAAATTCTAGTGGGGTCGGCTAATGTCACACGCTGTTTAATTTTGGAGTTAATCCTGCATTCCTTAACCATATGAAATCCTACTTAGACAATCGCATAAGCTACGTGTATTACAACGGCTTCAGATCTCATGAACTTATTGCAAAATCTGGAGTGCCACAAGGATCCAATTTGGGACCACTATTATTTATATTATTCATCGATCTACTCTCATGTCTTTCCTGTGAAGTCTTGGCATATGCGGATAATATTAAGTTGCACACTGCGGTAGGAACGACTGATGATGTTGATGCCCTTCAACATAACGTCGATAGAATAGTCGAATGGTGCGATACGCGTGGACCTAAGATCAACATTAGAAAATGTTGCGTTGTTACTTATACTCGTGTGTTACAGCCAACCATAGCACCTTATAGAATGAGATGCATCGAGCTTAATAGAAACCAGAATGTTGAAGATCTTGGAGTCCTCTTCTCGAGTAATTTTAACTTTTCGGAACATATTTCCAATGTATGTGAAGAAGCAAGTAGAATGGCTGGCTTTATTGTGCGTACTTGTAGACCCTTTGATGATGTAAATATAATTAAATCGTTATATCATGCATATGTGATATAAAAATTGGAATACGCGAATTTGATTTGGTACCCGTATCGAATTTGTCACTGCATGCAGCTGGATCGCATTCATAGACGGTTTATGAAGTATTTATCTTTCAAATTGGATGGTATTTACACGGAGAGGGGATGTGACCAGAACCTATTACTTGAGCGCCACGTGATGCGTTCACTAGCATCTAGACGGGAACTTAGTAGTGCCAAATTTCTGCATGATTTAATACATAATAGAATTGACCCGTATTTGCTTTCGCGTGTGTGCTTTTATGTTCCGTGTGCTACATCAAGATATGCTTCGATGTTTTACTCAGTCACCCCAAGAACGGATATATTGAGGCATGCACCTGTGACAATTATCTGTAGAAATGCAAACAATATTCTTTATGACGTGTTTTGTTAATTATTATGAGCTTATGTTATTACTATATTTGTACACTGCATATTTTATTTTTCATTTTTTTTTTGTATCTACCCTGTTATTGGTACCACTGTTGGGTAAAAATACATATTATTATTATTAATGATCATAGTAATCAATACCTAGAAGTGTGAGGTGTATTCCATAACCCGATGCTACGCCCAATACAACAATAACCAATACTAGACTATGGCCTGTCACCTTGATCTCAGAGTATTGCCTTGACTACACCTCGGGATATTCATATTTGACCCGACCAAATACCAAAAATTAATGGAGAGGGTTTTTGGTATTTGGTCGTCAACGAATTTTCCCGTCTTCAGTGGTGTCCCTGCTTTTTGAAAGAATTATCGTAATTTCTATGTTGATTGTGAAATTACAGCTTAAAGGAGTTCCAAAGTTTCCCTTCGAAAGTTAGAATTCTCATGGAGCCGCTTGCAAATTGTACGAACTCTTCAAGTGTTTAAAGTGGTAATAAATCCCTGTTCGTTTTTAAAGGGCCTTTATTATTGTAGCATATCTTGTATGCTACTAATGATTTGGACACCAATGTATTTAGCATGTACATCATCCAGTTCGGCTTTGATTTCTGCATTGTTTTTCCCTTTCAAATGAAGGTACTTAATCACTGAACGGTATTCGACTTTTTCAATTTTCAAAAAACACAAAAGTTGCTTGCTTTCGACGACTGTTAAAATCAAACTAACTGTGTTTTTTGCTTGAAATTTTGACAGGCGTCATGTGATGGATGGCAGATGTTAAAACCGAGAGCAATTCGTTCTCACGTAACGCCATCTATCGAGGGCTAGATTAATGTCAAACTACCCTCATATGTTCAATCTTTCAGTATAAACGTTCATTAAAAATATTCTTAATATATTCTTAATATTTGCCAAAATGCTCCAATTCCCATATTTACATACGTTGTGTCACTTCCGTTACTCTAATATGAATATTATCTATTATTATCTAGCAAATGTTCGGGAAAAGTTATCGGTGTTTCACCAGCATAAGTCAAAGATATATTAGTCAAATAAAATGTCGAAGGAGACAAAAGCAGATTTAGAAGGAGTTAGCAACTCTATATACGAAGACAAATTTATGTATGGTAGCAGTACACCTAAGCACTGGTTATTCACCAGCGTAAGTCTAACAGGCCACAAAAGGATGTAGCGTAAACAACATCAATTTCGTCGTCAAGGTACAATTTAGTATCGGATACAATCATTATTTCGGATAATATATGAAATTAAAGGCTGTTTATGTCTAACCATAACCTACAAATTCAACAATAAGAATGGCATTGCAATGAACGGGATGTTTCTTCATATTTCGGTCAATAGCTTACCTTCATTAATGCGTTACAGCGCAAGCTATATATTCTTTCGACCCATACTTTGCAAATTTAAAGTAACTTAATTGGATAAGTACATAGATAACATTTATATTCGGTCCCGCTAATAATTGTTTCAGATATACCCATGACAGTTCGCTGCGCCGCTGTAATTTGAAATCATTTATTTGAATTAAGTTGAATGTAATTTTATTTAAAGGACAATAAATAATTTTAAAATGAAAGGCGTATCGTAATTAGCCGTGGTTGAAAATTAACAAATGCTATCGCAGATCAGCCAAAGGATACTAGGATAATAAAGGCTTTTCAACTCGAGCTATGATGGAAAGAAGATGCGTTTATCAGTGAATTGTTATATGAAAATACGCGGCGCTTTTATAAGTGGCACGCAGGAATAAAGAGGGTAAAACGTTAAGGTAAAAAGAGTTAATTATTTCTTGAAATATAAAAACAAATTCCTCTTTATTTCTTTCTGTTTCGTTTATTTACTCTAGTACCTACTAGTTTTGACTTTTAGCCATCATCAGCTAGAATAGTAGTGATAAATCTTTATAAAATGATGAAGTACTACCGTCAAATCAAAGGTTTAATATTAACTGTTGATAATGTTAAATTTTATAATAGTTAAATGGAAAATAGAATAAAAATTGGATTAAGATGTTTAAATTTGGAGTCTAAGTAAAGTTTTGAAAAGGGAAAAATAAAAAAAAGTCACAGGGAGCCAGGTCGGGCAAGTACGGTGGGTGGTCCAACACGGTGATGCGGGATTTCGCAGAGAACGCCTTCACAGACAAGGCGGAATGGGCTGGCGCATTGTCTTGGTGGAGCATCCAGGATTTGCTCTTCCACAAATCGGGTCTTCGCCTTCTCACTCGTACACGAAGGGTGTTTCACAAGAAACTGGAGGTTAACTCGTTGCTCGATCTGAACACTCTGCATTTTTCCGACGCGACGCTAGCGTAAGGACTTGAATAGACGATTGCTACAGCGAGACTGAGCGACGTACAACCGTGCCCATCAAGCTCAGGGAGAAGCATCTACAAGCACAGACATGTTCAAACTTGCCGTGGCGTGCTCGCTGTTTGCCGATAGCAGCCCCAGTCCGGTTATTTAATTGCCACACCTCGTATTATAGACTTATATGTAATATAATAATATACAGATTCAGAAAATAATATAAAAAATGTTAAGTTCATATGAACGTAAAATGAATGCAAGTGAATTTACAATTAGTAATCGCAAAAACTTGTAGTCACAGAAAATCTAATGAACATTCAACATTGAATCGATGGTTATGTATATAGACAGGCTCCATATTTTAATCAAATAGTAATAAAAGCTTTATTTTAAATGATTGGAAAAAACCGGGTCAGCAATTTCATAAAACGCGAATGAAGCACGAATTGTAATAATACAATTTTCCAGAATCTATAGACCAATGAATTTAAATTACAATGTTTAAAAAGTATATAAAGGAAAGAAAGACATTAAATCACGGCAAGTACAAATATATGAAACGTACTCTTGAACACGAAAGAAGAATACTAGGGAGTGAAATGAAATTAATAATCGGGAAAAGGAAAGGAAAACTTGAAAAGAAAAAAGCTAGAAAACAAACCGTTAAATATAAAAGTTGTTAAAGATGGACAAAATATTGTTGTTTTTTTTGGATCTTAGGTATTTATTAGAAGAAACATTTATTAAACATGCAAATTATCCCTGCTTTAATGGGAGAAGGGCAGTTGCTCGTTGATATAGGGTTTCAGAAAAACGGGGTTCCACCCCACTCTGCATTAGAACTACGACAACTATTACATTTTAGTTTCCAGATACTAATGAGAATGGCCTGCCGGATCTCCGGATTTTAGTCCGTTGCGGTATTTCTTGTAGAGTTCTCTAAAATCGAAAGTTTATTCCGAGCCACTTAATACTTGATTTGAGGGCTAGAATCATGGAAGAACTGCAAAATACCACCCTGGATGCTATTTCAAACTCCATTGAGGAATTTCACAACAGATTAGGGTAAGATCGGCAGAAAAGATGCCTTGAATATAGCACTCAAGGCACTTTTCCTATCGATCTTCTAGGCTTGAGAGATTCTTGGAAGTTTGAGCAGATCTTTCAGAATACGTACTATGATACGGTCTTCATCCCGGATCCCGATTAACGCCCCGCAATAGTTCCGAGCCTACCGTCATTGAAAGCACTCAGAAGTGTTATGCAACTTGGCAAATGCGTAGCACGCAAAGGCTGCAGACCTCTGGGCAACTCTGCCCGCTAACGGACGCTATTGACAACTAACAAGGGTCCAGACGATATACAAATGACCGTCTCAAAGCGAAAACTTCGCTCATTACAAAGTTTCTTAGGTACTGAAAAATGAAATGCGAGAATGAAATGTCTTTGATATTACGTGCGTGAATAAGAGGGTTAATCGTTAATTGACGTGATTACCTGAGGATAAAATTCAACTTAAATGATCATATCGCAGAGTAAGATGACTAGATTGCGTATAATTTGTAAACTATGAGAAATACGGATGTTCAGTGGCCTAGAAGCTATGCGTACGACGTTCGATTACTAAATGAAACGACTAATTAATGAATATTTTATTGAATTATGAATAATTCAAATTAACTACTATAATATGTGAGAATAGACTATTACGAAGGTATTTAGCCGGGCTTAATTCTGAAAAATACCAATATTAAATGTTTTATTTAAGAATAAATATTGAGATGAAGCATATCTTTCACGTAAATATGGTGATTGATGGGAGTAAACTGTTACGCGTCAATGGAAGGTGGTTAGAATCTGGAAATCCATTAGAATAATGTTATTTGCTAAAATAATGCTTTTATAGGCATTTTATATGCATTTTCGATGGGATTGCAAATTAAAGTGTAACAATGTGTCTTTCTTTAGTAAATTAAATATGAAGCTATGCAGATAAACTTTTCGTTTACAAACGAAACGGTGCTGTGACGAAATACTGTAAACTTTCGTTTCGCAAGAGATATTTAGTGAAGTGAATATGTAAACGTTATCTGTTTTGGTACAATTTCATCACCTACTCGAAGTACCCATGATTATACTACATACATTGACTAGTAAGTTAACCAGCATATGTAAATAATAAATAGCGAAAGTAAGTAGACAAATGTTAGTTAGAATTCAACATAAAAGCAATACAATTTATTTTGCATCGCACACAAATTTCTTCAGCAGTAAAAAATATAATAAGAACGTACTAAATGTTGTTAAAAGAATTTCGCGATGTAGTTAAGTAGATGGATTTCTTAAGGCAATGCACAACATGGACATTACGCAAAATAATACTCCCGAGACGTTAGTAAATGTTTCATAAAACACAAGGAATCACATTACAGCATTACTGCAGGTATGAAGCAAAATGGTATTTACTTCGAATAGATGTGAAATTGTTTGCATAAATTAAATTTTACCATTTACTTCTAATGAACATCTTTAGAAAAACAAAAGTGTACAGTATTTCGTCACAGTACCCTACGAATTTTAGCAAATAACTCAGCATATATAATTTACTAAAGAACGATACATTTTAGGTATAGGGAAGCGTTTATAAAAAAAAATCTATTACAGCCACTCTAATAGATCGCGGAAAAAAATTGAAATAGCATAAATTAAACATGGCAACGATTTCGATGGTCGTCCTGTAGACTTCAGTTGGTATGAAAAACTTTTCGATGTATTGTCTGAAACTCCAAGAAATACTCAATCGAATAAAATTGAATTACCACACTAGCGTGTAAGGCGTTTAAGATATCGGCTATTAAAGAAACAGCGACATCTCGCAAACATTTCAAAGTATTATATTAAAAACTAGGATGGATAGGCATAGGGAATATTGATGAAGGTTGACATGGATTGAAGAGAGGTATCTAAAATCGCAATAATATACAGAATGTTCCATTTAAAAAACCAGATTTGTATCGTGCGCAGCGAAAACTAAACACCCTGTATACTTAAATATAATTTTATGTTGTGCAGCATTTGTCTCCGAATGTTTTTTATTTGAAAACCTTTTCTCTAAATTGCCCAGGAAGGGAATTAGCATCGTCTACTGCATATACTGCGTGATGAACTCGTATATACATACAATATATAACTCTGGCACTATCAAATTAAAATTGTGCTAATTATTTAGGTGATTTAGTAATGAGAAGAAACCACATAAATTTAATATTACGCTATATATTGTAGAGTGGAGAATGTCTTGTTAGAGTTTAATAACGGGAGTACGAACTATGTAACTGGCAGACCGGAACAAGAATTTTCTAAATACTTATACCCGCCGCTACGGAAAAGTATTTCCAGTAATAACGTTCTGGAAAATGACATTTTTACGTGCTTCCGGTGAAGTATGCCTTCTGAGAACCTTTCTCTTTCGATGAAACTTATAAGATTCTCTTGCTAGACGTAACATTTCTTTCCGACGTAACAAAATATGTTCTCACTGACAGTATTATTTATTCGAAATGAAATATTTCTATTTCGGTTGCTATTAGTTTAGCACGTACTTTACTAAGCATACAGTAAAATTACTCACTAGAATTGATAACTAACACGACGTACAACACCCAGCAGGCTCTATATGGATCACTGGATGTGCTAATAATCCAATTTTTCAAGTAATTACATGTAACAATAGCTTATAAAATAGTGGAATTAAAAAGTACTCTTTTCACTGTACTATGTAGCGGAAATACACGACGAAATCGAATCGTTGTCCCGCCGCCACTGGTAAAATATAAATCATACCAACATCATGTAAAATAAATTTCTAACCCATATAGGTACCATAAGAGAGTATGCTATAGTCACCTAAGGTAATCGGCATTCTTCGGAAATGTGAGAGCGAAGTACAACTTGCTAAGCTAGTAGCCAACACTTCTAACAATGATGTTAAATACCATGTTAGATATATATTGGGTATGTCGGAAAGTTTTGTCGTATTTTTATTTCCATGAAAAGAGGAGTAATTGATCGATCACCAAAGTAGTTCTGAGAAATTCTCCTAATGCGTTTATAACTACATACATCCCCCTCAGAAAGATGCCCTAAAGTTCATTTGAAACACTGTTTGGAGGAGCCATTTTTGGACCGCTTAATTACGGGCGATGAAAAGTGGATTACGTACACCAATCCTGTAAGAAAAAGAGCATATGTACAGCCCGGACAATCACCACCAACATTAGCCAAACCCGATATTCATAAAAAAAATGAGAATGTTGGGTTTATGGCGGGATAAAAAGGGGCCTGTTTATTACGAGCTTTTACAACCGGGGCAGATTATCAATTCTGAAAACTATTGTAAGCAGTTGTCAAATTTATATGTGGCAATCAAAGAAAGCGGCCAGTATTGGCCAACAGAAAAGGTATTGTGTTTCAGCATGATAATGCTCGACCCCATGCTTCTTTGATGTCTCAAAGAAAATTGGGAGATCTTGGCTGGGAAATTTTGCCACATCCTCCATATTCGCCTGACGTGGCACTTTCAAATTTTTACTTTTTTCGATCTTTACAAAATTTTTTGAATGGAAAAACTTCATACAGAAGATGACGTTCGAATGGCCTTAACCGAATACTTCGATTCCAAACCAGGGAGTTTTTTTGCTGACGGTATTAATCGACTACCTGAAAGATGGAGAACAGTTGTAGAAAACGATGGTCAGTACACTGTAAATTAATTATTTAATAAATATGTTCTAAATTTCACATTTGTTTTATTTAAAAATTACGACAGAACTTTCCGACATACCCAACACATCAATTGATCCGTTACGTGTTGGCTCCAGAAAGGAACGAATACACATTTAATCTTATTGTTAGTAACGTTTGCTTGTTTTATTTCCCTCCCATATTTTTTCAAATATTCTTTTACTTATAACAGTATTGTTATTTATTTTTCTCCAAGAGAATCCTTTATTTAGTTTATGCCATTTTCTAAGCAAGACTAGTCTTTCATTGATTTTGGAACATAATTCTGCTATAAATCTATTTCTCTACATCAGAATGGCTATTTCTTAATTTTTCTCGCAGATAATCTTTTGTTTAATTTTCCTTACTTTCTTATCAAGAGTCGTTTTTATACTATTTTAAGGCATAACTTTGACATAAACTTACCTATCTTATTTGTTTACAGCAAAATTGTTCTTTAGTTATTTTCTTGACACAGGTTTTTTTCGTTTCATTCTAAAACCCAATTGTGCTGTTACGAACTTTTTATACAACTACATTATATTTACTTCCACAGAGTAATCATAATTACGTTATACATTCCTCACATATTAGGTTTCTATGCAATTGCCGTCAATCAAAGAAAAAATTTTGTACGCCTCTTTTGCCAGTCTCCGAAAAAATAACCAGCGCTTCATTATGAGAACGAATACGAATACGCAATCCTTATATTTATTGTAGTACAAGGATGATATGAGCAGTATCCGTGTTTGGAGACAGATGGCGCTTTCTGTCAAAATCTGTATTACCGACTGTGAGTACTATTCTTTAGTCGACGTCTATCAAAACTTCGGAGAGGTTCATCGAGTAGTATTGTTTTGAGAGCTGGTGAAAGTGAGCAAGTTTATGTATTTGTGGAATCATGGAGAAAAACAATGCAGTTTATAAGGACCACCAATGCACCTTAGATAACTACCATCAGATACTGGCTTAATGAATTTAAAGATGGCCGAACATTCGTCTTTGATGAGGGGCGGCCAGGTCGTCCCATTTAGGTGACCATGAACGATATGGTCAATAAAGTTCATGATATCGTGTTCGCAGACCGCCGGATGGAGATTGCAGGGACTGCTGACATGATAATCGTCTTGTTTGAACTTGTGCAAAACATCCTTCACGAAAAATTGAGTACGAGAAAGCTATCGGCGAGATGAGTGCCGCGTGGGCTGACGACTAATGAAGACTGTCTATTTACGTATATGCATATATATATTGTAATGGGACGTCCCACTTGAAGTCCGTGCGTTCACACTTCAGTACATTAATTTCAATTAGTGTCATGTCAATACTCGTAAAATATTAGAACTTAATGTAGCATTTGCAGAATTCGAATTATTTTGAGTTATTATTCGGATTCTACCATTTAGATGATTTATATTATTAATCTTTTATTTCATTAAAAAGAAGACTCCCTGAATGTTATTTTATGGGGAAATATCAAAGCTCCGAATTATTTTCAGTAATCTACATTTTGAAGATATTTCTAAAAATGACATAAAACACACATACAACACATACATGGAATTCAAACATGAAAATCCACAAGGTTATCTGCAGTATTGAAAATGAGCATCGTAACGCCAAACTTAGTATCAAGTTGTTGGATTGGCAATGCCGATAACGCATAAACAAGGGAGATACAAGAAATAACTTTCTGACAGAAGACGTATTTTTCGATCGATCATCTAGAAATTTTAAATTAAAATTCAAACATATTTGAAATAGTAAACTAAGAAGTATTAAAACACTGTCAAGATAAAACAGAAACAGTGTAAAGAAAATAATCAAGCAAATCTAATCGAAGAAGCCAAAGAAAACGATTGGAGGGGTTTACCGCAAAAAGGATTTCAAGTTTCAACTGAAAAATTATTCATTCAAAATTAATCTGTAAATAGAGTTGGAAAACGGAGCTTGATTGTCATCTAATTTAATATTTCATACTTTTATAAAGAAAAAACATCTCAATATTATATACATATATATATGATTTAGTGTCCTCTTTCTTTGCCCCTGAATATGATGTGGGTTGCTGTCCCATCCCGGGTTACTGGTATCTGGAACTACATGTAGTTTCAACTTACTTGGTGTTGGTTCTGGTATACACGTTGGTCCACATTTCACCGGGGTACAAGAGATATTGTACGTAGCGCGATCTGGCCACAGTATACGTTAAATAATTCGATGTATACTGTGATTTGGCATACTTGCAATTATTCCCGCCGGCCAGCCTCGCCGCGCGCAACTGCTGTAGCCTATCTGATGCACTCTGTCTTTCTGTGCGCTCGTAAGGTTTTAACAAGAGATCGTGGATTTTTAATACATTATGTTAGTTTATACAATCGCAGAGATGGTACAGATCATTAAATGGTATTTTGCGAATTGCCGTAAATGCCAACAAATAGACGAACAGCCTCAAATCCCCCCAATGCATCCCGAGCGGGAGGAGAGAGAAGTGATGGTTTGTTCGTTAGTTGAAATGGGCGAACTTTGCTGTAGCCAACAAATTTCAGACGAAATCGGTATTAGTAGAGGTACTGTGAAACATATTTGGAAACGCAACAAATACAAAAATTACAAAGTTCAATATTGCCAGGAGATTTTTCCCTTTAATAAAGTAACATTGTTAGAATTTCAATTCATTTTGTATAATTATCGAATTTATTTTTCTTTAGTTTAATTTTATAAGAATCGTTGTTTATTTTCCTACTTAGAATTACTATTACATTCTCCTACATCGTATAGCAGCAACAAAATGAATATAAGAAACTGTACTTTCTAACATAATCTGAGAATACAGAAAAATTAGGCAATGATTCTGATTCTGATTAGTACATTTTGTTGGAAGGCGTTGAATTGTATTACGTGGTTGAGTGCGTGCGTACCGCTGCTCGCTTTATGATATACTGCGATTGGATGCGATCTCTGAGTGAGACTCGAATGTTGTGTTGCCATTCACAAAGCAATATCCTGTTCGTATCTGGACCGACGTGTATATTAGGTTGTTGCTAATCATACTCTTGATTTTCTTTGTATATAAACAGTAATTTACTTTTTTTGCTTTCGTAGGTAAGCAGTTACAAAGTGTTAGTGTATTAGGTGTTGGTTTTTTTTCATAGCTTTTTTGTTTTATATTTTCTATTCGTAGATGCGATCTTCTTGTCTTATATGTGTGTGTGTCTTTGTTTGCGGTCAATCTGATACTCGTTTTAAGCAAAAGATCTTCAATTTTATGTGTTAATATTAGATTTTTAAGCTTTATTGTTTGATTAATGTTTAATTCATTCCTTATTTCATATACCTCAACTTAGTTAACTTCAAAATTTTATTTTGTTGTCTTTGTAGTTTGCATATGTTTTGTTTAGTTGTAGTTCTCTATATGTTTATTAGGTATTTCATGTGTGATGTAAAAGCTGCATTATATATCGGCTTTTTGATGTGGTCTGGTATAAAACTTTTTATTTTATTTATTCCTGCTATTGCTGCAGCAATTTTACGACCTCGTACATCAAGATAACACTTCACTTTATTCTATGTTTGTAAATGATGAAAATTTTTAAATGATAAATGCTTATTGAAACGTATACACCCTCTACTAAATATTTTAACTAATCAGAACTTACCTTCATTTGTTTAAAATTCCACATTTTTATTAGAAACCGTAATGAAATAATTCTTGTTCTTCGGTATTGAATATGATTTTTTGATAACATTAAGGGGGGTTACTAGTGAAATCTGTGAACTCATTAATAATGAGGCCTTTGTGTTTCGCTTTATTAATTTCTAACATTTCTCTGAAATTTAAATTTAACCCTTGATTACCTACATATAATACATTGAGATCATTGTTAGTAAATAGATGGTTTCTATCAATACAATGAATAGAGAAACATGTGTGCCTTAAATAAAATAATTTGGGATCAGTGTTCGTAAACAACAAAGAGCCGTTAGAAACGGAAAAATATGTCGGATCATTCTAAATATGTTAAAACATTCGAAATATGTTGAAAAATCCAAAATATTCTAAATATGTAAAATTAAATTAGTGTCAAACGCTTCTATTTTCCCTAATTCGTGTAGATCTTAAACTTAAAGCATTCGATTGTATCGTTGATAGCTATCGATATGCAAAAAACATATAATCCGGTCTCTAATAAAAAGGATCATCTGCGTATGCGTATATACTGCCTTCAATATTTAGTTGGAAGATATTCTTTGTTTACATGATATATAATATAGGGGGAATGTTACCGCCCCATGGGGTGCTATACTCTGGGTTTAATTCATCGCTGTAATCGTTATTTACTTTGGTTATTTGCGTTCTCCCCATCAAGTACGTTCTTATTGTGTCGCTTTCCTTATCTGTTATACCCATTTCTCCGACTTTTTCTTTTAATTTTGTTCTTGATATCGTATTAAATACCTTTTTCATATCGCTAAATATCGCTGCGACCATATATTTGTTATGTAGCTTATTTTTTGTGCAATTTAGCAAGTCATTAACAGCGGATGAAGTCTCTTACGAATTATATTATTTCTTAGCAAATGGTCGGAAATTTGTCTTTGAGTACTTGTTTCCAGAATCTTGTTTAGCATTGATAGTATGGATATTGGTCCGTGGTTTTGTTTCTTGTTACCTTTCTTATATATTGGGACAGTTGTTGCTTGTTTTAAGTATTTAGGGTATTCGCCTCTTCTTATAACTTCATTGACTAGTAGGATTGGTGATAGCGTTCCATTATTCTACTGTACTATGTTCGTCGTTATTTTGTTAGATGCAAGTGTTTCGTTCTTTTTCTATTCATTGACTATGGTGTTAATTCTATCCACTGTAGTCTCTTTAATCGAAGCATTTGAACTGGTTTATTGTAGGTTGTAGTTATCAGCGTCTTAGTGTGATTATTCATTTCAGATTCAGCTAGTTGTTTTCCTATATTGGCAAAATATTTGTTGATTTCGTTTGCTGTGACTTTAGAAGTGGACACCACACTTTCGTCTTGTAGTGTCGTCTTATTTGTTTCATTTGCTATTATTTTTCATGTATTTGACGCATTATTTTTACACTTTTCGAATTGTTTCTTATAATAATTTTTTTTCTAATTTTTAATATACTGTGCAGTATATTGTTTTTTTTTTGCACGATATCTATTTAATATAGTTATATTACCGGGATATTTTGTGTTTTTTTGTGTAATTTATTTTTCTTCCTGATTTGTTGTATTATGTTGTGGTTTATCCATGCAGATTTTTCTCTTCTATTTATTTTTTTGGTATTCTGATGCTTTTCAATTATTTTCTGTAGTGTGGTCGATAATGTTTCAAATGCGTTGGTCTTTTTTCTAGATTTTTCGAATATCATGTCGTATTGCTCCATAACTAGTTATTTTGTTTTCGAGGTGTTGATCCGCATCATTTTATCTGCGTTGTATAAGATTGTCTTGACTGCATAGTGATCCGAAATGTCACTAGGTACTATTTTTGATTTTACGTTGGTCCTTATGTTGGTTATTACGTGGTCTAATATGATATCAGTGCTATTTGGGTTTCTTCATATGTAATACTTCCTTGATCTTTTGTTAAGTACTATGGTTTGCTTCCCTATTTTTTAGTTCTACTGCTATGGGGCTTTTGTCGTAATGTATGTTTTTGCGATGACATCCTATTATTTTATTTTCGACGTTAACATTAAGTTTCTTAATTATTATATTAATAATTTCTTCAGTTTTCCTGCTTCTCTACGCCATTTATCATAATGTCCTTTATTTTTTCTTTTTTAAATTTTGGCATCAGCGGGGCCCTTCGGGGTGTCCAACAGACAGAGCGGCGAACCACGGAAGGGTGAGACAATAGAAAAGTTAGGTTGTGATTCTATGCGGCTTGCGTATTTTATGTTTGGCCGTTGGTGTATATTTATCTTTTCCATATTAAAAAGCAGTATGAAGAGAAAAACACATAATGAAGAGAAAAACACATAAAAAACTTACAGTAAGACGTCCGGGGTTGTTAGAGGGGTCTCGTTTAACTGCTGCTGACTACTTGCACCTACACCGACACTTCGTACACTCTGAATTGGATATTCTTGCAGCTTATTCTTTTGGTATTATATTGGTACTTGGTATTATGTTATTTTGCTGTTGATATTTAGAAGTATTTCGTGGAGAAGTTAAAGAACGTTGTTCCTATCAACTATAATTTAAAGTGATCAAAAATGGAATCGCTTCAAAACAAAGTTTGGGCGTTTAGTGCAATACGAATGAGTTTCTACGGCGTTATGTGACTGTAAATAGGACATGGATACATCACTACACGCTAGAAACCAAAGGTTAAACGGCAAAAAAAAAGGCGAAGACGACTCCAGCCAACAGCCGGAAAATTTATGGCGACGATTCTTTGGGATTCGCAAACCATAATTTTAATTGATTACTTGGAGAAGGGAAGCACAATTCTGGGATGATTTACTGGACTGATTCGACGGTGAATTAAAGAGAAAAAGGCCCCACTTAGCGAAGAAAAAAATTCTCTATCATCATGAAAACTAGTCCAGTTACGGTACGACTTATTAGTGTCCGATCCATATTCGGCAGATTTGTTCCCCAAACTTGAAAACTTGAAAAGATGGCTTGGCGGAGAACAGTTCGCATCAAATGAAGAGGTCGTTGCCGAAATAGAGGCCTATTTTGCAGAGTTCGACAAATGCTATTATTCGGGTGGCTTAAAAAGTTCGCTGGACTAAATGTGTATAAAGCTACAAGGAAATTGTGCGGAGAAATAAATTAGACTAGATACAAAACAATTGCGTTGTCTTCCTTAACACAGGTATTTATCATATCATCCTCGTGTATTGGACCACGTTTAGATGCGCTGAGTTCGTAAAGTATCGGTTAACCATAGAACGATCGTTCATGTAACTAATTATAGTCGGCAAGAACATACCGATTGTGGGTATGTTCTCGCCAGAAATAATTTCTATACATGAATTCAATATTCCGTGCCAGGCACCCAGATTAATTAGAAATTATATTCGGCTAAAGTGCGAAATGTTATGTCGAGAAGAACTAGTTGAAAGACATTATACTCTAGAAACGAAATAAGGTGTGGAAATAACTTTCCACATTTGATAAATCGATATCACACACCACATGCATGTTCTTTGAACTTAATTGGAGTATACTGAAATATATTGTAACGATTACTGTAAACTATGATAATTTCTATATTTTCGAGAGATAAATCTTCAATCTGATTGGAAAACCAATTCCTAATTCCACTGCTTTCCTGTTTTGTTAGTTCCGCTATATCTGTTTGATTATTTTAAGGTAAAGGTATTCTCATCTCTTGAGCCCATACAAATGTATTTTCCTAAGTAAACAGAACACACGAACAGAAAATTGTCTAGGCTTCGATTCTATTGCTTCACGCTCCTCTATTTACAACTTCACATCTCTACCTTCCACTTCGTATTTATTTCTTTGTTCTATTTTTTTACGAAACCAAAGGAAGCATATATTCACAAAAATAGTCAAAAATTTATGGGTATTGGTACCACAAGTTTCGAACGTTTTTATATGACATTATTTTTCAATTTTGTTTGGAAACGTTAAAGGAACAAGTTGTTACCAATCTGTCAATTTTCAACATTCTACTTTAACCTTACCTTTTTTCAATTTTGTATAGCTCATTTTTAAACATAAAGTAAACCTGCACAAAATTATTTCTTTATAGGTAAGTGTTTAGGTGTGTGTTGCTTTTAAAAATAGTTTCCAGTGTTAATAGTGTTTAATTTCAAATTCAAGTTCTTAATCTATCAGAGGTGTCCTCCTTTTACCATATTAAGGGAGTATTTATTGATTCAAAATCACCATATAGTCGCTTTGACGCTGATAGCGTTCCATTTACAAATATCCAGTTTCAGTGCAATTGCTAAGAGTTCAAATTGTAATCATTAATTTTCTTGTTGGTTAATCACGTTGTGGTTACGTAAATTCAAATAGGTGTTCCTTTTTCTGTCATCTAATCACTTCATTTTCATTTGAACTGATTAACTTTCTAATCATTTGCAAGTGATTTCAGTTTATGATAACTTAATTATTTTATAAAAGGAGGACGCTTCAGGTAATTTAAAAGAACGCGCGGTTCAGTGTAGTGCGCTGCCATAGACAGGGCGCGTTAAACCAATATTGGTAAAATGCATGTACAGTAATCCCTCCGTATCCGCGGGGGTTTCTTGTCAAGAAAACGGCGTGTATACGGAAACCGCGGATAACGATACTAAAAACATGGAAAAGACGATTACCTGCCCGGTATCGCAACTCAGTCAATAAAATTTGGCTACACAAAACTATCAAAAATAACACATTAAATAACTAATAAAAATAACTAACAAAAATACATATACAACACACGTTAGTAACCAAAAATAAAATGAAAATAATTTTACGAATCAAAAGAACTGCTGTTATTCTCCCGGAATTTTGTAAACTCTGGTGTTAGTTTGGACTTGTGCTTGTGGATGGTTTCGAGTAGAAGGTGTATAGTGTTGGTTGACGACACTTAGCTTGCAATTCTTTATGCATCTCCTTATAGGGCATGATGATTGCAAGCCCATTTTTGAAGTGTAAGCTTCGTTGCGTTGATGGATCTGTTTCCACAACCTTATCGATCAATTCATTTGCGGAACATAGGATGCTGTTCAAATTGACTAAGGAAAATACTATTTGCTTTTCTGCTTTTCCGTGGGTACCATTTTCTGTTTCTTCAATAAGTCGATCCAGATCTTCAACTCCTATTTCTTCAGATCGCAATTCAACCAGATCTTCAACATCTTTCTTGGTCATATCTTCAAACCCTTCTCCTGGGATCTGTTGGGCAGAATGAAGTACAGAATTCACAACTTTTTCAATCGAACATGGATTATCGAGAACAGCAGCCTTTCTCCATAAATTTTTCCATGCAAAGTTAAGCGTGCTTTGCTTTATATCTTTCAGAGATGCCTTTATAAATGTCAGAGCATATGCAATAGAAATGATTTTCCTAGCATTTTTCACACTTATATCGGACTTATTATCGACTTATTATGGGCAGTATGGTCAAGAGTACGACGTATGTAGTGCATTTTAAATGTTTTCATCACGCCCTTATTGAGAGGTTGAATGAGCGATGTTATATTAGGCGGTAAAAATATCACCTTAATGTTTTCATGACCACGCATCAATTCAATTGCTGGGTGACCTGGAGTGTCAACAATCAGCAAAGCTTTGAAATCCAAATTTTTCATCTTCAATTAGCGTTCTACATCAGGAAGGAAACAATTTCTAAACCAATCCATGAAGATGGCACTGGTTACCCACGCCTTCCTCTTTGCACGCCAGTATACAGGAAAAAAATGCTCTGTCTTTATTTCTTAAACCACGTGGATTTTCAGTTGTGCAGAAGCATCAGTTTTAACAGAAAATCTCCAGAAGCAATAGTGCACATCAACACTACTGACTGGCATCACCGACTATAGATATGTAGAGTAGAGCTGTCTATTTACCAGATAGAACATAACTATACTATTTATTCAGAATTTAAGATAAATAATTGCTTTAAGACCCAACACAACCAAAAATAAAGATAGCGTTTGAGGGTTAAAGTGTTTCGAATGCTTTCGTATTACTTTACCATGTTTTTGTTGAACCCAAAGCTAACAAAAATAACAAAATAAGCTACTAGATGTAAAACTTTCAAAGAGTTACATGTACATATCGTATTAATACAAACCAAAGGCATGTATGTAAGCAAACTAGAACAAGGTATACTGGGTGGCCCATTAGTACGAGGAAGTTAAATATCTCAGTTAATATAAAAGATAAGAAAAAACGTTTCAAATAAAAGTTACTATATTTGCACTTGTGCATATTTCTAAAATAGCACGAAATATACAGGATGTTTAATTAATGCAGGGCAACATGAAGAATGTTTTCTTTAAATGGTACACTATATATTTATATATATATATATATGAATTTAACATTGAATTCAGCATAAAGTATTATATTCACTGCGGTCTTATCTTTTCATGAAAATTGCAACGTTGTCAAGTTGTTTTGAAAAAAATGAAAATTCAAATAAGAACAGTACACTATAATAACCATCATAATAACTAATCTGGGCAAACAGCGGTAACAGTCAGTGTAGTAGATATGTGGTGCGAAGTCGGTGATTATTTATTTCACGCGTTCACAGCGTCAGTACTAAATCGATGCTGTATGCGAGTAGTTCTGTATATATGTAGCCTGTCGTAACATATTTCGTAATTGTACGCTTACGTTTGCTTTAAAAATGTCGCAATTGGGTACGTCGCGAAAACGACCAATGGCAGTCACAGTTAATAACTTTATAGTGGACATGCCGGACTTAATTTTTGATGGCGCTAAAATTCAGTGTCTAGTTTGTAAAATTCCTCTAATGTGTTAGTCCAAAAGCCATTGTCAACGTCATATCGAAAGCAAACAGCATTCTTCTGCAAAAAGTGGTATACGAGACCAAGAAAAATTTACATTTGATTTATGTGTTACTCTTATTTTATGTAATCTATCGTTTCGTTTACTAGACAAAGAAGCATTTATCTCCTTCTGAAATAAATATGCGGTAAGTGTTTCAGCACGTTTTATAATTTATTTCTTACCTTCTATTTTATGTGTAAACCTTTATGCGCTTGCCACGCCTCTGGCTGTTACCGCATATGTGCCCAGGTTAATAATAACTTTATTAGTGCGAATTAACGCAAGATATTTGGTAGGTACGTAGAAAAATGGTAACTTAAAGGTCTTAGATAAATAGAAGTTTCGCTTCATGTACAGAATGTTTTTTACATGTGTACAAACTTCGTAATTTTCAAATATCAAAAACTTGGTTTTTTTAATGGATCATCCTGTATATTATGTTACCATTTTACAGAACTATTGTATCCCCACAAATTATGTTTGTACCATAAAACCCCTAAAATTGATAGTTTCTGAGAAAATTACAATTTTATTTAAGTAAACAGTGTGGCTGTTATTAACAAATAGTTGTAGTTTCTATGGTGGAAATAAATTTTCTAATATTATATTACAGATATAAACCAATAAGCGCGAGAGCTTGCGCTACCACAACGAAATTTCGGAGAAATGCGTTTTAGATCGATGTCAACTCTTTTAGGCGATGCTCATACTCTTCCTTTTTGAACTTGTTCTCGAGGCCGATCGCGGCCAAAATGGTGTATTTCTTCTCAGCTCTCGATGCAACCCAAGAACCGCCAGTCACACAAGGTGGCCACTAAATGTATGGAGGAATAGGTGGAAATTCTGTGTTTGGACCGTATTTTCTTGAAGGAAACGTTGCTGGACATATTTATTTAAATTTCTTGGAAAATTATTTACTCCAATTACTTCATACCTGTTCATGTTAGGCAACGAATGTGGTACCTGCATGATGGTGCATCAGTTCACCATACAGCTCGTATAAATGAATATTTAAATCAAGAATTCTTATTTAGCATTCTTATGAGTGATCAAAGTTGCGTTGTGTGGTAAACAGATTTGGCCATCAATTATCTAGATTTTATTATTGTTATGTTTGTTTCATTTGTATTGTGCCATTTAAAGAGAACCTTCTTCATGCTGCCCTGCATTAATTGAACACCCTGTATATTTCGTACTATTTTAGAAATATGCTTAAGTGCAAATGTAGTAACTTTTATTTGAAACATTTTTTCCTATTTTCTATATGGATTAAGATATTGGACTTCCTCGTACTAATGGGCCACCCTGTACATACATTAATACAGACAACGATGGTAGTGAATGAGTGCGGTTACAACAGTTTTGTACAAGTGGCATTACTTTTTGAATGATTAGATTGATTAGTACATAATAGTATTCGACATTATGACTATGTCTCATATTACAGCTAGTTTCCTCTACATAAATTATTACTGGTACTACCAAATAAATGAAGAACGATTTTTCCAAAGTTCCCGCGAAGTCCCTCCGTTCTTTTTTAATGTTACGCATACAAACCATCCTATAAGCGTAATAATAAACTTTGACTAGTAAAAAACTGTTCTAAAAAGTATTTTAAATGGCACAAAAAACTAATGCCTGTCTCCATCAACGGTTGCGTATCAATATCGCTTACAAGCCCCCCGGCGGTTCTCACTTTCGCGCATTCTATGTCAATCGCGATTCCGGAAACGGCCAAAAAACTGCTGAAAAATGATGTGCAGTCGCTAAAATGGACAAATATTAGTTTTTGTATGATCGTACATCT
Source organism: Dynastes maya (assembly GCA_029619315.2). Taxonomy (NCBI): domain Eukaryota; kingdom Metazoa; phylum Arthropoda; class Insecta; order Coleoptera; family Scarabaeidae; genus Dynastes; species Dynastes maya. The sequence continues at coordinate 48,564,127 of JAROYE020000002.1, forward strand.
ACTCGAATTGTCTTTTATACCCCTTATTTTCACTATTTATAATTACGCCTCTCTGGTTGAGTTTCGTTTGCCTTCCGTTTAAGTTTATCGTTTAAATCTCGTAAGAATATTCTATCTATTATTAGTTTAGAAACCACACATTTAATGAAATGTAAGTTGATGAGGAAACTGCTTACAACAGCATGCGCAGATACTGTTCGTCATATTCTCAACCAAAATATTTTTAAACAGAAAATAAACAACATACATGTTTGAGGGTGACATGGCAAACTAAAACATTTAGTGTTACAGAAGTTTTTCGTTATTCGAGATATTCAGAACAATTATGTTAATGGTTCGAACGTCAAGTGAAAATCGATTTACATTCAGTGGACGCTTTTTGTACACAAAAGCAAAGTTTAATAGCAGCATACGTTTTTCTTTAGATAATATTGGAGTAGTATTGCCTTCACTTCGTAAACAGCCAGTATGCTTTATACAATGCTTATTAAAAACAGAGACATCGTATTGAAAAGGGATCACGGATCAAGTACTCCAGGAAAAGTTATCACATGAAAAACTAGACAAGCTGTTGAATAAAACACTTACACGTTTAACGGATACTTGTTTCGCGGAGCGAATTCCCTATAGTCTGGTTCTTCGTCTTTCAGAGAACTTTGTGATATGCAACAAAGTGTACTTTCACAATATATGCCGAGTATTCTATTGTATCTATATCTATGTTTTTAGGTTCTGTATCATTAGGAGTTAAAATTTACAAATAGGCATATTATTGGGGTACATCGGATGAATAATTAGGCACCTTTTATGTTTATATATTATCAGTTACTAAGCATAAATACGTTTACAATCGTTATTTTACCTGTATCGTGTGCTCTTGTTTACATTGCTCTCTATTCTGTTTTGATTGGTTGTTGTTAATACTATTACTGCTGCTTAATATTGTTTTTGGGGAGTAATGAGTAGAGCAACGCAAATGCGTTGAAAGCCAGTGGCGGACGCATAAAAGTTTACACAAAATAAATTAAATGTGATACGTGCTCAAACAGTTACCGTTTTAAGAGTCCTCCGTGAAATCACAAAGTGGATAATGTCTATTTAATATTTGTAACATTAGATATGTTTCCAAAGTTGTTTCGGCAAAGTGAGTGCGGCGTGAAGAAAAAGTGTTTTTGTATGCCGAAAACGAACGTTCTACATCTAGTGACGTTATAATTGCGTAAATAAGATAATCTTTCAAATAACTTAACGGTTCTGTTGACGCACCTTCACAAATTTGTCTTAATGTGCCAAAATCAGAGTCTTTATCTAAAACACTGTCAAACCTTTCTAAAACACAAACATTTCTTGCGTCTTCTATCGCGCATAGCTGTGCGTGAACATGTTGCACTATTTGCAAAGATTCCACTAACGACACCGAAGAATTTAGTAGTTTTTCTATCGCATCCGCTAGTCCTACGTAATTGTTCTGAATAATTTCCAAATCGGCTTACCTTGACAGCCGCAGCTTCCTTTGAGTCGAATTCTAAAATCACCTTCTTTATATTCTCAAAATATTTAAGATAATAAAATGCAGCCTCTAACCATGTTCCCCAACGAGTAAGAATAGGTTCAAGATTTTACAAACACAGCTTTTGTATGTGCTATTAGAGCGTCTAACTCGGGATAACATTTTCTGATACTATCTGCTACGAGACTGGGAGTATGAATTTTACATGTAATATGCAACAAGTTAGCACAATGTTTTTTAAGAGATCGACCTACAGCAAGCATGTTTGCGGCACCATCACTCATAAACATCAACAGTTGATTTGTTGAAATTTCAAACTTTTCCAATGTATTTAACACCAACGTTGAAATTACTTCGGCAGTGCATTGTTGTATTCGTCTGGAAGTTAGTAAAATTGAGGGTGACGGTCGATGTGGTTCCATTGTGCGTACCATTACATTAACCACAGAATGTTTTTTACGATCTGTTGTTTCGTCCACACATAACCACAGTTTTTTATCTTGTAACTCCGATTTAATTCTTTTCTCGACATGCTCACGAGCAGATGGCACAACTCTCTGTAATGTTCTCTCACTTGGTAACTTAAAGTCCGAATATTCATTCCAAAACGAGACGTATGCTTTCTTCCTTAGTAAATGAAATGGTAAATTACATGCAATAAACACATAAATTAAATTTAAATTTGTCATAATCTCGTGTGGAATTTTTTTTTGAAACATGCCCTGCACTATTTACGTGCCTAGACAATCACTTTTCGACCAACACATTAAATCTATTTTACATACTACACATTGAATTTTAGCGCCATCACACTTTAAATCAGGCATTTCCGCAATAAATTCTCTTATTGTGGCCAACTTTGGTCGTTTTCGTGACGTAGGAAACATTTTCAAAACAAACGTAGAACTACGATATAGTATACGACAGCGTAGATGCATACACAACAGATCGGCTTTCGAGTCGCAGTTATACTGACGCTTATACCGAATTGTCCCGGCCGTGTCTATTTTGTGTAAACTTTTATGCGTCCGCCACAGGCTTTCAGCGCAGTTTGCGTTGCTCTAGTAATGAGTAATGAAAAACACTTATTTGTATTAATTGTATATTAGGTTCTTACACGCGCTCTACATCTTGGTTGGTTCTTTGCTCGTTGTGGTGCGCATTGCATTGTATTGCAATACTGACGCTACATTCAAATATAAAACTCGTACCAAACAACAGCCAATTAAGCGCCAAATACAAAAGGTGTACAGTCAACACAATGTTTGTTCACCCTAGAACACGTATTACGTAGAATTATGATATAGATACGCGAATGAATCTTATAGTTGATTAGGAAACACTCTCCAACGCAATGTTTCTTTGCAGAAAATGCCATTTAACTGCTTTAGTCTTGCGTTGAACATCGTATCGTGTACCCAAAATGTGCTACATACTAGCAAATTTAAAATATACAGTAGAACTCGGTTATAGCGTCATCGTTCTGTCGGCTTTCGACGTTATAACAGAGTATTGTTATTCGCGATGTAGGTTATGGTGAAATTAATACTTCTAATAAAAACGAGAAATGTGCTAGTGTTAAGACAATCCTTTTTAAAGTAGATTTTAGTTTTAATGTAGCTTAGAAGTATTCATAATGGGTTTTATTTTTAATTATCGAGCCTTTTATGTCTGTTGTAACATTTTAGTAATAAAAAAACTGTTATTACTGTTAGACAGCTATAGACAAACGTAAATCCTTAACAGCAAGCAAACAATGCACGTTCCAGATAATGTTATAACCCAAATTAATGACATTAAAAAAGGATCTAGTAACACGAAAATGCAGCCTATTTCATGGAAAGTGACGTTATGTCAGAGGCGACAACTTAACAAATCAACTACCGTATAAAACTGTTATCTGATTTAAAGTGACTTGCATTAAATGCTTAACATTTAAAAACCAGGGGGGTAGGAATTTATATATCGAACGGTCCTAAAGTACTAATTTCCCTCAAAATGGGTGAAAGAGCAAGTATAGAAAAGAGAACTAGGAAACTGTTATACTTGTCATCTTCGCCATTTATTTTCTCATATAGATTAGCGTCCCAGGGTCTTACGTAGAGTGAAATTTGTTTTAAAAATGCTTGTAATTCTGCGGCAAAAGAAATTCCTTTGGGAATATTTTTATATGTTTTACGTTTTTAGAATAAATAGTTTTGACCTCCAATTATTTTCTTTTCCAATTTTAAACATATTTGCGTTGGTTACCGTTCAATGCATAGGTACGCAATGAAGTGGTATATTTGAACGTGACCGCTTTCGCGTAGCGGCACAGATGGATCGCTCGATATGTGTGGATGATAGCTTCATAATTTAACGTGATGTTTTCATATACAATTTTAGATAATAACATATTTCATGTGGAGATTTGTTACTAAACCTGTAACTAGTGTGGCAAAAAATTATTAGGGGAAGACCATGCGGGAGAAGTTTATTAAAAAAAAGAAAAAATCACAAATTCAGCGTCTGAGAAAATTCCTTTAATGTAATTTTTTTTTTTTACATTTATAAAAGAAAAACATTATATGGTTACAAAGTGAAACTGGTATAATAGACAGAGTGAAGTTAATAAGTTCGTATTAACAAAAAAAAAACCTAGTTTAGGTTCACACAAACAACGGAAATTTCTTATGTCGCCAAAATAATAAGTGACCATCTGCAAAGTTTAAAAATTTCTAAGCTGATATGCATAGTTAATGAAATTGACTGAGATTAAATGAGAGTACGTTAAATAAAAGAACTTGAAATAAACTGTCTACCAATTATAATTCACCAAAGCAATAAAAAAAAAGGAAAAATTAGCAAGTAACACTTAGCTGGCCCAGGGGAGGTGTTGCTTGATCATTGTAGTGGTGCCTGCTCCAAAGTCTTTATTTAGGCTCCAGGAAACAAAACAGCCCCCTTCAAGATTCTCTACAGCTGCAGCTTACTTGTTACAGCTTTCGGAAATACTAATTTCAGTATATCCAAAAATTGCTACAGCTCCAGCAGATTATGTAGCTTCCCAGCTTTAAGCCAAATCCCAGTAAATCCAATAGGTACAAACAAAAACGTAAAACCAAAAGGGTAAACCAAAAACGGTGAAACCAAAAAGGTGAATCCAAAAACGGTGTAACCAAAAACCCAAAGAAATAAACGAAACTCAAAATTAAATTGTGAAATATATCCAAATTAAAAGCTTACCGTTAAGAGGGGGAAAACGATATACAAGATGGGGATGAATAAAAATCTTGACCCCACGTGTCGAATCAAAATGTTTGATGATCAAAATCCTGACTAGCAGCACTACCGAAGCCATCCTCTCCAATATTTTCAACCAAAAACCAAAACCAACTAACGGCAACGGAAATTACGAGTAGGTTTCCATAAATATCCACTCAGCATGATATATTCCAAAAAACTATTAAGTTGGAAACACTACTGCAGTTATCGTCCCAACAATTTCATAACCGGGCCACAAGTAGTAAAATTCAATAACAACTGGAAACCCAGTCAAAAAATGTAATTCTCCCCATATGGAAATACGACACAGAAGTACGTAGGTCAACCACTTAAGATGTGAAAAAGGAAGTTGCTAAACTGAATAGTTAAAATGGAGTAATACGTAAATAAAGTTTAATGAATAGAAATTTTCAAATAAAGTAGAACCAAACTTAACAAAAGATCTGGGAGCAATAATATTACCAAAAACAGCGAAAAGGGTGCGGGCACATATCTCTGAACAACGCGCATTCCGAAAGACTTACCGAACCTAAGATCTGGCAACTCGTATATCCTCGCAATCAGCTGGTCAACAAATATCGCTACTAAATGTAAACACAGCTAATGCTTCCGATTGAAGTGGAAAATAATAAGGCAAAAGACTCAAGGGGTTACTAAGACACGGAAAAGGAAAAGTACAGGCCCTTAAGAAAAATAAAAGACTAACTTTACTCTATTCTAGCTATCAGAAAACCAACAGCAGTACCAATATCAAATCCGATGAAGTATGCGATAACCAAAGTAGCAGAAAAATTAATACTAAGATAAATAGCTAAAGGGAAGTAAATAACAGCTAAAGGGAAGCAAATAACAGCTGAGGGGAAGTAAATAACAGCTAAAGGGAAACAAATAACAAATCTCCAACACCAGCAGCAAAAATGAATATTGCAGTAAACTAAAATGTCAAAAACCCGACTAAGGCAGCGAAAGAGGGTTAAACTAATAAATTTTAATTGGAAACATAGACCAAAAGATTTAACAAATTAAAATAAGCGAAACTATGCTCTGTGACTGAAATTTAAGAGCTTGTCACGTAGGTCAAGAGAAAAATTAATGCAGAACCTCCAAAATATATCGACAAATTGTTCGAATTCGGAAATAAAAGTACGCATATACATTGTGCTTCAAAAAAAAAAAAACGTCACACAGGAGTGAAAAAATTGAATATTGAATTACAGCTACACCATTAAAAGTTATTTGGATTATGGTACAAAGATATTTGATGATATGCAGTTTATGCAAGTTGTCAGTACCATCTCAGAGTATCTAAAACAATAAGTTTTATATTTTCTATATTAACTATAATTAGATCACGTATTGTAAGTTGCTGCATTCTGGAATAGACGGATTTATTATTTTTATTATTTATATGTATAGGTCTCGTATATTATTCTACATGTTATCTATAAAAACCTAACATCATCTTATGGGGCGAAACAGTTCGGCATAGAATGGATCAGGGTTCCGTTCTGCCTTATAGCTTCTGTTTTTGGGCAAAAAATGGGTCTTCGCAAAGCTGCTCTGCAATTTAGTGTACCTAAAACAAAAAATTGCCTTACAGAGAGCTGCCAGAAAGAAGCAATAGGACGAGGCGTTCACTATTGATAAGCCAATATGGTTCAAACCTTCAAGGCTATCGGACTATAGCTTTTTAGCTAGCCGAAAGAAAAAACAGTTTAACTTCCATTTGAACACAAGCACAACAAACACAAATAGCTAGTGAAGAATGAAGGAAACAATTTCTACGGAGTTACCCGAAGTAAAAATGGAAACTTGAAATATTTGTAGGATGTGTGTAACTCAGGAAGTGTGCTCAGTTCACAAAGTTCCAGTCCTTCATTTCGATGTGTAATGTCCTTAACTTTGGAGTTATAAAGTAATCTACTGACTAGCTTCATAATTTTAAGGTAGGAATTTTAAGGTGTTTTTTATGGAAAGAAGCATCAGAAATTTTTAAGACACGATTCTTTTGGGCTAAAATCACATTTATCTTTCGATTAAATGTGTGATTGGAATGGTAGTTAATGTAATGGCCTGAGGCCGTAGGTTTTCTGTACCAATCAATAGCTGTTTTTTGATTGCTACTATGAATACATAACGTGTCTAAAAAGGGAACCGAATTACTGTTTTCTTTTTCAGTAAATTGTAGAGATGTAGTAAAGTTATTAAAAGTATTCAAGACTAAATCGATGCTATCTTGTAGTACTGACGTAATTATGTCATCGACATACTTATATAAGAATGGCAAACGAAACGGTAGACTGGAAACACAAGAATCCAACAGATCATCCATTATAATTAGGGCAGCTATTGTGCTAATCGGACTACTCTCACTATTAAAACAATCAAGTACTAATAATAGTCAGAAACATTTTTAATAAATAATTCTATTTTTTAGTTTTGACGTTACACAACCGGTGACAGTAGGTAAGTGGAAACCAGCAACATGTGTTTTGTATTTATTAAATCAAACATAATGTGTTAGTCTAAATTAGAATAGTCCACTATACATTGCACCCCTGTACTCGCGTTTCCCCTAGCTCTGACTGAGTGTCATTTCTAAACACTAAAATCACGATCGCATTAACCCAATCACACTCTTCGCCTCTAAAGTGTATATAAATTAGTAAAACATGTACTTATATTGTTTACATTAAATAATAGTTTAACTATCTTATACGGATTTCTTTAGGACGTATTACTCTATTTTTAAAAAGAATTATTAAAGACCAGACAAGGAAACATTCTACATCTCGTTGTACAATGCGTTAGTATGGAACAGCCCTTCTACAAATAGATCAATAGCTATAGTTATGGTACATGAAAGTGTTCAGTCGAATGCGAAATATTAGATTGCAGTTGCATTCATAAATAATGTGCAAATGTAGTTCTACTGACTGGAAAATGAGCGAATTGCAAACAAACTAATAATTTGTTTGTGCAGTCACACTGGCAACTGGAAAATGGTTATAATCGACAATAACGCACGCTAGTACTTACTGGAAGTACGCAACTCGCAATTATAACCTCGAAAAGCACTGAACTATTTTACATAATTTTGTCATAATTGGTTAAAAATAATTGGCAGTAATTTTACTATGATACTGAGAAAACATTAAACATTACACAATGTATTTTATATTGCAAGTGCTTTTACTATTTTTGCGATGTTGCATTAAGAAAATATTGATGTGGCTTACAAGACAGTAACTAGAAGTATCAGAGAGTATAAGATCGTAGCTGTAAAGCTATAAAAACCAGGTTACTGAAAGAAATGGCTTACATTCCTCTAAAAATCATACTGGTGGCACCCGCTTCACTACAATCCATAACCATTCACTTCAAGATATAATTCCAATACATTATATAAGCGACAGAACATAAACTTAACACAAATAACGCCGTCGCGTCATAGGGTATGTACAATACAAGAAATTATTAAGTTGTAATTTATCGTGCGGATGGGTGGAGATTAAACAGCCTGTTCGTTGACTATCCAGATCTGCCTTGCGGTATTTCCTTCTGTGTGGAGTGAACTTTATAAAATCGATCAAATACTCCACAAAGCGTTATATTTGATTTTGGCGAGGATAGCGGAGAGAAAATAATGATGTATGTGGCGCTCATTGGATGTGTACATGGGTTGTGAATACCACATTTTTATTTTTGGATTCTGTGTATATTTAGTAATGTTTAACTGGGTATCAGAACGAAATTTTTGCTAAATTTAGGCTCTAGCTGTTACAAATTATAGAAGAAATTCTCACAACTGGGCGCTAATTGAAAGCAGTGTGTATATGTTATTAAAGCAATTATCGGAAAACGTGATATGTGTCCAAATACAAATAACAAAATGGATTCATTAAAGAATGTGTAAGATTAACAGAAAACGGGATAATAATTACAAGCTATTAGACTGTACATGGAAATCATTCTGTAAATACGTAAATGAAAGATAACGCTTGACTAACAGTGAAAGGCGTAATTCAAAGAAATGTAGTAGAGAGACAGAGGGTTTCTCTATAGACTGGACTCAACTTACTGGGGATTAAATTAGGCGTATGCTTTCAGCGTTCAATGTGCATTGTGGCGCCTTTAATGAACAAACAAAGGGTAATTGTATGACGGTAGAGGTTATAAAATAGATCTACTTGCCTGCTTTTATGGTTAATTGGCAAATGAATAGAGATTGAACTATCCTACGAGGAAAACGGTTGCTACAAGAAATAGTACAAAAACGTTCAAGTTTATATAGATTTAGGCTAATACGATTATTCTTACAAATATTTCAAACCCTTATACGAAAAAACGCAGAACAAAATCTTGGATCATAATTATGTTTACCCAATTACTTTGTTTGCTAAAGAAATACACAAATCGCAGGTACTAATAATAGGAGTTTCAAGAAATAGTTAGGAAGAATAAGGCGATTAATGAGAAAAGAGCCAAATAGAGGCAAACTATCAATCATTAAGTCTATAAGTCAATACTCTGTGCACAATAGGTTTGCTCGTTTGTCTTGCTCGCCTTAGTTCTAGAGTATGATAGAATTATGATCACGTGATCGTTTTGATTGCTCAGAACTACTCTAAATAGGTACAAACGAACAGTACAAATTGGTATTTATATAGTATACATAACTTAAAAGATTGAGAATGGTGGCAACTGGCAATCACGATAGCATTAAAAAATCCTTATTATTTATTAATTGTTGTATTTCACTTTCAATGATTACAACGGATGTTATTTTGTATGAATATGGAGTAAAGTTGGGTTAGGCAAATAATGGAATGACAGCCGCATTGAACTGCACAAACTTACTCCATCTCCGAGGAGGTGTAAGTTGGTGCAGTTCGAAACTGTCGGAAGCTGCCCAACATATACAAACGAACATGGGATTGCTAGTTTTTTTTACAAACGAATGCGCAATTTAGAAATTCGAGCTACTCCGTATTGCATTAACTGACAAACGAACGAACTTAATGGTATGAATGAGAAAAACAATGACTAAGTAGTTCATTAGATTTTACGCATGGTCGTACGGATGACAATGGAAATCCAGGAATTTCCAAAACATATGTCGTGAATTTATTAACCTTTAAGTAGCACCTATTGGACATACATAAGTACTAGCATGGCGCCTACGAGGCACCATTGTAAAATTACTGCTATAAAATTAACGTTTTAATTTTAAATATTTCTTGTTTTAGAAATATAGGTACCTGATATCATACAAAATGGTAAAATAACATATAAAAGAAACATAACACAATTTTTTTGTATGCTCTGAACAAATATTTTTAAAACATTTAGAGCATATTTGTTTAAAATGGCGGTTATTTTTTCTAGGGCACAGGTAACACCGCTTTCTTGAACTTGTAATTGGAATTTCTACAGGTTGAGGCTCAATTTCTAAACGCTCGTTTAGGGCTTTTCAAATTTTTCTTGGTAATTGTGGGTACTCCAAGCGATCTAATTGATATGGTTTTACAAGTTCTTGTCCTAATATTTTGAGGAAATTTCTACGCCCAGTGACTGATTCAATATTATTATGTTTATAAATAATGAAAGCATTTATGGCGCAAACATGAGATGGAAAAATAAAATCAATGGCCATCTCCTTGTTCGCCGTCCTAGATTGTACGTAGCACAGAGTTTATCTGTTATGTCCACTCCACCCTTAGTTGTATTATAAAATGCCAAAATTTCTAGTTTCTTTTCTTCTCCGGTATTTTGGTAAATGTTTGCATCATGGTGCATTGTGGAGAGCAGAAGAACTGCCTTAGATTTTTTTGGTACATAAAAAATCAAAGTTGCATTTTTTGAAAATCCAAACAGTATACTTTTTACAGTTGTATTCTTGTTGGGAAGAAACACTGCTGGCACTTCTCTTTTATTTTTGCGTATTGTTCCTACTAATGTTAAATTATGGTCCGACAATAACCGCTCTGATAAGGATACACTTGTGTACTAGTTATCGGTTGTCACATTTCTGCCAGTCTTATCGATAGGTTGGATCAATCGAACGATAATTTCCTCTGCAGAGTTACTGACTTTGTAAGGTCCTTCTAGCTGAGTTCCGGTGTACACTTGCATGTTTACAGTATAAAAATTGTTGGTGTCACACAGAGCAAAAATTTTTATTCAATAGCGATTTGGTTTTGACGGAATATATTGTCGAAACCTGCAGTTACCACGAAATGCCACCAATTGTTCATCAATGGTAACGAATTCAGAGGGCGAAAAAGTGCATTTAGAAACAATATTCTCGAATAAATCCCGTATTGGGACAAGTTTATCTATTTGAAGACGTTCATTACGTGTAGTAATGTCATCAAATCTAATACAACGAAGTATAAATAAGAATCTTTCATAACTAATTGTTGCATAAAAAAATTGACTGGCTAAATCATTATCAGAGAACAAGCCTCTGAAATTCAGATGAGATGATCGCAGTACACCGGCGACAATGGGCAGTCCTATGAAAGCTTTTATTTCATTGTGTGTCACGGAATTTGCACAGCTAGCTCTTTGAAAGTTGGGTCTTACTTTCAACTCAATGTATTCATTTGTATTTTCCACCAATATTCCAATTACCCAATCGTCAAGGAATATCGCGAATATAGCGGGAATTTCTTTTACATTCTTCGCACGACCTTTGCAACCAGGAAGATGAATAACAATATTACTTTTTCGTGGTCGTGATATTGGAGGGGGTACTTTATTCCACTTTGAAGTTGTATTTTTACCTATGAAATTATAAACCATAAGAGCTAAGTATATTACAACAGCGTTTATTTGTACATACCTAAGTAAAAATCTGTCACATCAGATAACTCTTCCGTATTGCTATCATCTTCTTCAATGACTGAACCATTATCATGGCTAAATACACTTTCATGATCTGAACCTAAGTCGCTTTCGGGATAGATGTTTTCGTTATCAAATTCTATCCAAAAATCGTCACTTTCAAACAATTTCGCTATTTCTTCATCACATAATCCACGTTTACTACCCATAATGTCAACTGTACATGTTAAGGCTCAACGAACTACTAACTCAATATTCAATGGGCATAGATATTTTAAATACTGTACTATAAGTCACTCACAAAAACACCCGCTATGTATAATGAAAGCTCAAAAAAAAACAAACGTAAGGAACAAACGCAGGATCATAAATGATCCTTTGTTTACATTTCAATGCATGCAATATCTGGACTATATCATGTTACATAGGTTTTAGAAACACCATTCGAGGAATACATATTAGGTAAATTGACGTAAATTAAATTTTGTGAAAGATATTACAATTTGTAAAAGACCTGGCGCCTCGTAGGCGCCATGATAGTACTTAAAGTTTAAATAATTTGTGTTGTGCGGAGTGTGCCGATACTTTTAGAGTTTGCGATACAAAGATATCTAGCTAATCGAACCACTTGGGGACGAGTTGTTAGCATTTAAATGTAAGTTGTATATCTAAATTGCAGTTGTCAGTACTCCTAATTACGAAAACTAGATTACTACATTTTCTTTTTATTTACTCTCAAGTTATAAATTATTTTCAATTTCCGTTTATAGAGTACAATATGATCACAAGAAAACGTTATCGAGGGGGCCATGTCCTTGCCTGAATTAGTTTTTATGTTGGTTAGAACTACATCTGATAGTTAAATCTAAGATTGAAACTTCAAATTACGTTTGACATTTTTTGACAAGTTTGTATATGATCCAGCGAAAACCCTTATGTCATAACATAAGAACCATTGCATTCTGAAAAGGTTGGTGTTTGGATTGCAGCTTCACAAGGAATTATTTGTCTATTATTTCTTCATGAAATGGTAAGCGCGGAAGGATATCACGGTAATTTATTACAACCTTTGAAAGTTGGAGACAATGCCACAGCTCATACAACACTACAAACGATGAAGCTCTGTTGATAACCGTGTAGTAGATTTTCCTCTAGGTTGTCCTGATCTATTTTAGATTATTTGATTTTTCAATACTTGAAAAATACAAATAATCGGGTACTCTAAATCTGTGGCACTGGAACACTGAAACAGTTCACTAAAACCATTACCGCAATATCAAGGTACTGTGGTAAGGGTTTGAGTGAACTGTTTCATTGAAAAGTACAGTTTTTAAAATACTCAACACGCAATGCAAGAACTTATCGAAGCAATGTGATACGATAAGGCCGACCATGCACCGACCGTGTTGTGTTGCGGTCCGCCCAGAATCCAGAGTTGGTCGACGACGAGACGGTCGTAGTCCAGTACGTGCACAGCACCATAGCATAGGTGTGAATGCGAAACAGTCGTTCCCATATATTTTACGTAGGCAAGGCATTTCCTTTGATTCAAAATAGCTCGACACGGTGTGCGCATAGGCCCTCTAACCTTAACACCGCAGTACCTCGTCAACGTACTTAACAACATGAAACCCAAAGATCACTTTGAGCATTTACTATAACTGTTTGCTAAATCCTTCTTTTGCTGTTACTAGGAAATATATTTTTTTATTCTGCTAGCTTTATTAATATTGGCTTAGATTACCACATTAGCCATTTACGCTTTATAAACAGAAACTTATTTGCATCACTACTGTCAAATATATCACAGGTAATTCGAAGTTTCAATTTTGAAGCGTTGTTGGCGTATTCCAGTTATCTTACAGAATGTAAACGAACAATTTATCGTGCCAAACAGTGACGGCATAAGTTAATCAATTTAACTTTGTTAAAATAAACGTCTTACCGTGCTTTGCTGTGCGGTATACTGTTACTATCTGCATCCTTGTTTATTACTTTCTATCTGGAAATCTAATAACTAAAGCGTGACAAACGGTTGCATCCGGAGGGACGCCGAGAAAGGAGCTGTGTTTACTATGTACTGTTATGTTATGTTCAACGTTGTATTTACGACGACAACAACTTCTCTCGGTTGTCACATCGGTACTGACTAAATGTCAGTCTGGCCACTCGTTGGCAATCAAATATCCCTCTTGCTGAGATAATGGGAAATTTCTTCGGTACCATCCCCTCTCAGCCAACCGTCCTTGAGGCGAGGACGGTGGAATTTAATTATAAGTCCAGATAATGACGAGTGTGGGGTATCATGGACAAATCTACTCGTTTATTAAGTTTTCTATTCAATTATTAATGTAAAAATCGTCTGGAACAAGCAACAACGTAAATTGCAAAGCACAACAGATAATATTTCATCAATGAAATCTTTATCTGAAAGGTTTCTATAAATTAGAAGTGGATTTTCTATTTTAAAGCTTGTTGGTGACAGTTCGGACCACAGAATCATCAACAAGCAACCTCCTGGTTAAGTCACTGCATTCGTTCTCGTATACTAATATCATTTGATAGAAAGTCTTCGAAAAGCTAGTTTCTATTTGGGTAAATTATCAAAATTGGCTGTGAAAGAAAACAATCGCCGGTCTTTCGCGATTTAAAATAAATGAAAGAGGAACGACGCCCTAAATTTTCATCAATCTTTATTCGGCCTTGGTTGAATCAAAGTTTGTCGTGAATCCAATCCAAAGATAAGTGTTCGTTGTATATTCAAAGTCATTACCAGAGAAGTAAATAGGGTTAAATATCCAGAACAGGCAGTTCCTGTGGTGTGTATATAAACAGAGTGTTTATATACATTGGCCTCGTTCGAAAGTTTAAAGGTTAGTTAATTATAAAATCTTAAAAATTCGTTAATTTGTTTTTACTAAGTTGCAAATTCATTCAAAATTGCCGCAAGGGTATCTAGGGATACCCCCGAACCTACAAAAATTATTTAATAGAGTTAAATTTGAAAATTTAATAAAATTTACAGTAAAAACCCTGAGAAACATATTTCAGTACATACAAGGAATCGAGTGGACGTTCGGTTATTATCGGTTGATCGGCGTGCCTGTACTATTTATAATGTTCTAGAAACTAGTGGGACTGTCCGAGGCGTACCGCGCAAAAGTAGACACAGTATTAATAAAAAAATAATAGATTGTTACCTTTTATTGACGTATCGATGACCACTGCGGTGATGTGCGCCTGTCATGGTACGCCGCGTAGTACTGCAACATGAGCAATGCTTCCATTGTCGATTCGGTCAGGCCTCGACGACGGTGTGAAAACGTTTTTGTATACTTTGCAAATGATCGTTCAGCATCTACTGAAGTAAGATTTACGAAATTCAAATACTCCTGTATCTCTTCTGTGAAGTTTTGAATTCCAGATATAGATCGAACCTCTTCTAAATCCGGATTTTTATTTAAAACTGCACGAAATTTTTGCGCGACATCTAATCCTATAGGATCCATCAAGCTTTCTAGAGCGGCTGCTCAATTGTTGATGTTATTTAACGAGTCTTGTATAGATAAGTGAGTACTTTCTAACTGCGTAGTTTGTGTCACAGAATAGTTTATGGCAATGTCATCTATTTCTTTTTGAACGTCCGAATCGGAAAAAAGTTACTGACTCTCGCGAACCGCTTGAGAATTAGAAGAATTAAGCATGAAAATGACATCTTTCACCTGGGAATAATACTTGCGATAGCAAGATACTGCCTCGATCCAGGTTTCCCATCGCGTCAATACAGGCTGAGGTGGTAGCGGAATTTGCGGATACAATTGCTTGAATACGCGGATATGTTTGGGAGATTTCACAAACACTTTTTTGGTAGATGATATTAAATCATTTACCCTAGGAATACTTGCTTCGAATTGTTTCTACTACGAGATGACATGCGTGTATGAGGCATGTTATGTGAAGAAGAGTCGGAAAGCACACTTTTAACATCCTACCAGCTTTCAGCATTGTTGCCGCTCCATCAGGAACTAACATGGTGATTTGGGCTTCTACTATACAAAATTCTCTTAACATATTTTTTACTATGTTTACAACAGTTTCGGCATCAGTTCTTTCATTCCTTTTACTGGCTAACAACAAGGAAGCTGCTGAACCATTACGTTTTAAAGGATGCACCACAATATGGATCACGCTTTGTTTCTGAGCATCAGTAGTTTCGTCCACAGTGAGCTAGATTTTTTTATTTCTCAACTCGCCTTTTATAGTCTTTTACTGTACTTTGCAGTTGTTGTAAATTGTACCGCAATTGTCTTTTTGTTGGTAGCTTCCATGATGTAATATATTTATCCCAAAAAAGGCGAAAGTTTTCATTATCCACTAGGTGTTGTGGGATGTTGCACGTGCTCAACATGAAAATAAAGTCATGCAAAAATTGCCGGAACGGAATATTGTTTCTTAAATTCAATACATAACGTTTACTTTTAATATGACTTCTACGTTCAAATGTCGTGCGACCTAGCAACCCTATACCGCAAAACTTGCAACGAATGTGCGAACCTGTAAATTCCAAACCAGGGAAACGCTAAATATATTTCTTCACATGCGATGCAAGAGGTACACCAGGCTTACGTCCCATGTTTTCGAAAACACACAATGAGAATCCGATAAATAACCGAACGCCGAATTCCTCAATACCTATCGCATTACTGAACTCTGCATCTACATACGTACATAGACCATACATACGGGCGTCTCTGCGGGTGCAACCGTTTCTCACGCTTTATTAATAACAGTAATTTATCCATCTCTGCTTGTCTCTAATGTGATATACTGTGAATGGATTATATATACGTTTTGGGGCTTTTTATTCTTCTCTGCATTGTTTTCTTTATTCCTCCTATTATTTATTGAAGGTAATATATGGGTTTAAAAGTTTGAAAAGCTGCTTTTGGGCGTTTTGTTTTAATTACGTCATTGGTAAGCTCAACTTTCTAAACCGGAGTTTACTGCAAAGTTTACTTTGTTTATGTCGCCAGAAAATGTATGTGGATTTAACTGCCAGATGCAGTTGTAACCGACATAAAAACCAATTCTAAAAATTCTGGCCCTCTCGGAAAACTTTTAGCCTAGATTACCAAGTATTTTACCAGTCAACATATCATTTATCCACACTAGCATTCAGCATTCGTTAGCACCGTTAGATGTTTTGAAAAAGCTGTTTTCGCGCAGTTTGGTTATACAGACAAAGAGGAACTGGAAATTACTTTAGGTATATTATTCACTATAAGTTATAATCACTTCCCCATAGCCGAACCAAACTATCATTTGGAAACCCTTCCATAAAATAAGCTATCTCACGAAATATATGCACGCTGATTATATTCCAATCATCCACCAGATCATTTGTCTGAAACGTAGTATACAAATAAATTGTTAGCATGCTTGAAATATACACTTCAAAAGTGTAGATTTGACATCTCACGTCAAAGTATCAACGAAGCCATTACAAAATTCAAGGTATAAAAGTGTGGGTAAGACCTGATGCAGTAATAGCCTATACATACAATATGAATATGTATTGCGGGAAAGAAGCTGAAAATCTGGAAGGTACGTTAAGGGAAAGAGTCATTTATAAGTTAGCTGAAACATTAAAAAAAGAGGGATACGGTTTTAGTTTTGGATAGATTTTTACATGTGTAAGACTTAGATAACTCTGTCCAACAATGAAATTTTTTCCAATATGTTATTAGGTGATTTTTGTCTTTTGTATGAGGGTAACACGGAAATAATATAGGTTTTACTCTACCACCTACCTGTCTTGAGTACCATGATACGTATGCTATTTATTTAGCAATAAATCACACCGGCAAATCTCCTTTGCATTTCAATGCTTTAATTTGTTCATAAAATTGTGTACATATATAATTATATATGCAGGTACTTATTGTAATTGTATTGTAATTTATTGAGAGACGCTACTTTTGAAGAAACTTTGGCATCGGTGGAGAAAATAGCATGGAGTAGCTTTAAATTGGTCTGCGAAAATTTCTTAGGAAATTATCGTGCTGAAAACTATAGGGATTTAATAGAAGACTTGTTAGACGCATATAAATCGATGGGATGTAACATGTCTCTTAAAATTCATTTTCTTCATTCCCATTTGGACTTTTTCCCTGCGATCTGAGATGTCAGTGATGAATACGGTGAAAGGTTTCATCAGGACCTATTAGAAATGGAGAAACGGTACCAAGGGAAAAGTTCAGTGAATATGCTTGCCAACTACTGCTGGCAACTGCTTAGAGATGTACCGGAAGCTACTTATAGCCGAAAGATAAAAAAAAAACATTGTAAGGCATGCAAAACAATACTGCAGTTTTTTGTAAATTTCGTAACATTACAATGTTTTAATAAACCTTTGCATTTTTTATGTTGTTTTCTGTTGTGTTAGGGATCACTTTCCCCTATTAGTTTTGAATCTAATATATAATAAGAAATTTTGGTACCTCACAGTTTGTGTCTTTAAATATAAAATATTTAATATATACCTCTAAGAAGTGTTACGTGAAGGAGCAAAACGGACTTTATGTTTGAAATCAGCATGCTTAACATATTTAAAAACACCCATTTTTATTTCGGAGAGCAAAAAAAAATTCTTCACTGTTGGACCGTGTAATTTGGCATTTCCAGCTAAAAGAACCGCGATGAAAGGTAAAAAAAATATGCCAAAATGAATAGAGGAGATTCCATCTTCTTGTGTAACGGATCAGGTACATTAGCTGTGAAATGGCAAGATGTAAGGGAGGTGTCATTGCTATACCAACGATATGGCTACAGTGTTATCTAAGGTAAAGATGGCAAAAGAATTGGTGTACCATGTCCTGCAGCAATTGCCTTCTACAATAGTTATATGGGCGGTGTAGAATTGGGCGACCAAATGGCAGGACTTTATGAAATAGATCGTAAAAGTCTAAAATGATGGAAAAAGATATTGTTAGATTGCTAACCGTTATTGCTATAAATAATATAAATAGCTGGATCATCTATAATGAAACGAAACGAGCAGAGAAGATATCTTTCCAAGATTTTCTTGTTGAACTGGGCGAAAGTTTGATAATTGAAGAACGAAGAGGAACGAAAGTAAAAATGAAGAAGAAGGTAATAGGGGGACCTAGTAAAAGAAGCAATAAGATGCAAAATGGCGGCGACAGCATGCCTCGAGTTGAGAAAATAAGGTGACGTTGTTACGAGTGTTCTATAAATAAAAAGGAGAGCAGGATGCATATAGTATGTCAAATGTGTCAAATTCCACTGTTTTACGCTTTATCATAACTATAGACAGATATTCTCATTTACCTAAACTAGTTTTATCTATACTATTGGAATATATTGTCCCAACAAAAAATACTGTTGGGACAATATATACCAAGATAAAAAGGGAAATTAAAAATTAATCATGTGTCTTGTCACGTTTATTATATTTTAGTTTGTGGTTCATATTTAAAAAAGACAAAATATTGGCTACGTATTGATGGAAAAAAATTGGTAGTGACCATTTGCATGTATGGTATAGCTGTATACTCGTCTGTAAGATCAATAGTATGTTTTACATACTGCAAAGAATTGGTCAGATGCAATTTGATTGGTAAAAAGTAATCTGAAACTGTTTTCTGGTTGATTTCACACACTGGCTAACTCTAAGTAGTTTGTGATTCCTGCTGGAACAATGCGAATGTGATTTTTTTTTTTAAATTCATACATCGTAGAACAGTGATATACCATATCGTTGAACTTACATACAAGAGGACTGTTGGGACGAACTATAGTATATATGATGTTACATTTGAAATAGGAGGGCCCACAACCGCTTCCAATTTAATTGGAAATGCATTGGGATGAAAACATTTTTATAAAGTAGATCTTTACCCAGAATATTGCGAATCAAAATGTCAAAACGATATTTCTTTCAGAGACACGTGTACTATAGACTGACATCGACCTTGTATTCTCAAATAAACACGTTTGCTTAGAACAATTCAGTACACTTTCCAAGTACTTAATGCTGCAACGGCAGAATGAAAAAAAAATGTAGCAATATGAGAGCAATTCAAAAGCAATGCACTACAGCAGTCAAAAAACATGTCTTTGTAGTTATTAGCTTTTTTATCGTCCTTTAGCGTAGTTAAGAACCATAGCAGTTACCTTATTCTATAAATATTGAATGTATCGAAAAGAATTTTTAAAAGTTCAATCCTGAAGCAAAAGCTGAGTAAGTAAAACAATTATTTCATTAATGAGATTGACCTTCATTTGTATCAAACATTTCATCAAATTCATGCAAAAAATATTAAGATGATAAAAAGTTTGCTAGAAAGGTTCGAAATATAGAAGTAATCACTTCATTTTTTATTAACAGCTTTCAAATAGCAAACATTTTTGTATAACCTTTTCTCGTGCTTTCGATTTGATGTAATTCAATCTACGCAGTACGTATGTTTTATTTATCTAGTGTCTGAGTGTTTCTTTAAATAAAGCATAAAGAGAGAACCTCTTTTAATTAATTTTATTGACTTTATATTTCACGCGCAATTAATTAAATCGGTTAGCGATTTAAAAAACCAGAATATTTTCACCCAGATCACTACTTTTATATGATTCAGAATTAATTTTGGTTTAGTACATGCCATTGGTTCCAATATTCAGATTTATAGATTTTTCCTTTTTATCCTCATTACTGGAATGCGTTTCGCATTTACCTTTGAAATTTTGCTTGACTATTATATAAAAGTATGCAAGAAAAGCCTTTTGTATTTCTGTTAAAAAGTGATTTAAGTTTTTTTACGTAAACCCGTGAATTTATGCGAATATACCGGGTGCGCCATTAGTGTGTCGGCGGAGTTTAGGGGGAAAATTATCAACGATGGAAAAATGAGATTCTCTGTACATCTGTAGTGTACCATAGCGTACTTTATAAAATTATTTACAAATATACAGTATGTTCCAAAGCTCCGTAACCGCCATCAACTTTTTCATTTTAAATGGATTGCTATATTTTTAATCAATCATTTTGATAGTCGCTTAAATTATCTTTACAATGATATATGGTTATTATGTGTGTTGTCTATAACCACTTTTGGATATATTACAAATTTTGTCAAAATTGTGATAGTTACAGACTCTGACGTTTTAAAACTTAGCATGAAGACAGTTGTAGTATCGCGAGTCACTCGTTTGCTATCACTTTAGAGGCGAATACGTTATATGTTTCAAGGTGGTATAATATAAAAATATATACAGGGTGTTAAATATGTCGTACAACAATTATCGAAATTCAAGCGCTTTTTTTTGTTTTTTTTTAATAGAACTTATATTTTTTGATATTGTTAGTAAAATGAACTTCAAAATGGTACCAATAACATTACATATTTCCAATATTTTCGGAGATATTACACTTTTATTGGGAATACGTTTGTAATATTCGATATGCCGAGCATCTAACAGATAGATGGCCATGATTTTCAAAAAAAAAAACGACTATCTAACGAAACATCAAGTCTCTGATTAAAATTTCCGCATAAAGTTATCTTTCGTCATCTCTCTTTGCTATTATTGCGTTTCACTACTTGTTAAAATGTTATTAGGGCTCATTTATTGTAATTTGAGTCATTTATATGTTCATTATTAGTTATTAATCTCCTTTAATCTTGCTATCAATTATATCGTTTTGTTGCTGTTATTTTTTACTAACTTTCATTAACAAAAAACGAATATCTCGAAAAAGGAGTTCGTGGTATTTTTTCTTGGCGTTTGCAATAGAAATCCACTCTTAGCATCAAGAATGTTAGCGGAATACCCCTTGTGATGTTTTTCTGTGGTCTGCTGTAAAAAACATTGTTTATACGGCACCTTCTACAATGGCAGAAAACATGCAGCAGTGAATAAGAAATGCTTTTCTTCAATTAAACGAGGGTAACTTGGTTCAAGATGCAAGCCAGTCCGTGTTGAGACGGTTGAGAATATGCACAGAGCAGAATGGAGATTCTTTCAGCACCTTCTGAATTAAGATTATTTTATTTTGAAAAAGAGTATAAATTACATTTTAGAAACTCAAAATAATAATAGCTTTGTGTTACGTGCGGTTTCTTATTGCTTTTTAAAAAATCTAAACAATTTGCATAAAAAAGAATAATTAAGTAGAGGTAAATGGTTGCGTTTACATCTTCTCACAATTTTAAAACCAAGTGAAACGTGGTACTTAATTATTGCCTTCTCCCTTATGTGGTGGTACATATTAGAATTGTCATACCTAGGAACGTGTTAGGAATAACTATAACAATGTAATTCTTTTTTAATGGTAAATAAGACAATAAATATGCGCGTAATATCGGATGCACCATTTGTTATTTGTTGTTTCTCATAAATAAGAAAAGTAGGAGATTTATTTTCTTTAAAATATGAAAACAAACCACTTACTAATTCCTATACGAGGCAGGTGCCATAAATTCTCGGCTTGACTGGCTTATATTGGTTCTAGCGTGTTCATAATCCGCTGCGTCATAGTTGCTTATATGCGAGGCCTTCACTATATATATTACGGCTCGAAGAGTAGCAGTTTTTAGTAGCCAGCCAGACAATGTGACTGGTGCATGAAAATGTCTCAGGTAACCAAAATTTAGTACCGCGCGGTCCTTAAATTTTGAACAAAAGAAGGGCATACGCCAAAACACATTAAACAACGTTTAGACTGCGTTTATGGTGATTTATCTCCTTCATATTCCACAGTAAAAAAGTGGAAAAAACGTTTCCTTTTAGGGCAAGAATCCCTAGAGGGTGATGAGTCAATTGAGCTGATGCCTCAAAACATTTCAATTGTTGAAGAAGTGGTATTAGCTTCGTCTTTGCTGCATAAGTTGAGGAACAATATTCGTGCAAAACGTCGAGGAACATTGACAAAAGGTGTTCGATTATTGCACGACAATGCACCCGTCCATACTGTCACCATTTCACAAGCATTCATCCGCGAATGCGGTTTTCAAGAATTGGAACATCCACGGTATAATCCGGATATTAGGGGATGCAGTTTTAAGGACGATAGTCAGTTGCAAGTAACTGTAATACAACATTTTGATAGAAAAACTTTCTATTATTTTTACAAGGGTATAGAATTATTAATTGATCGTTGTAATAAATGTATTGAAATTAGGGGAGATTATATTGAAAAATAAAAATTGTTATATTTTACCAGGTTTACTTTTTCTCAGGCCGAGAATTTATGGCGCCTACCTCGTATTAACAATATCAAAACTTGTTAAAAAATTTGAGATTACAACTAATAATGTGAAAGAAATAAATGAACACAGCTAAAATAGCGCCGCCAACTTCATGCCGGGACACTACATGTACCACGTGATCGGTTACAGTCAATAAGAGCTCGACGAAAACTTTCCTATTTAACATTTCGGGGTCTGTTAAGAAACGTGAAAGATCCTACGTTATAACTAAAGCGTGACAAATGGTTGCACCCGCCGTGTTTACTATGTGCATACAAGGAATCGAGTGGACGTTCGGTTATTATCCGTACACGCACACCGATCAACCGATAATAACCGAACGTCCACTCGATTTCTTGTATGTACAGCGGGTGCAACCGTTTGTCACGCTTTAGTTATAACTAAGCCAGGCACAGAGAGCTTCGCCCCAGGTTAGAAGTGAGATTGCGGCGCCTACAACGCGACGTATGTATGCAGATCAATCGGCACGTGCTACCTCAGCGAATGAAATTATTGATTTATTGTAACAGTTTCTTATCAACCCTTCGCAGCCTTAGTTGTAATTATAGAGACAAATATATGTATGTAAGTAATGTACGCAAAGAAAATAAATCACCGTTGGCTAATGGTCATTTTAAATTTATCAATGAATTTCCTGATTTTAACTATAATGGAACCAAAGTATTGTGTAGAGTTTGTAAAATACCTTTAATGTGCTATAGATATGATAAGAACCGTTTCGATAGTTTTGGAGTACATACAATGCGGAGTGGAACTTATCATCACGTACAGCGTTACGGAAAGAGCTACCAAGTATACGTAGAGATATCGAAAATAGAATTAAAGCAGAATTAAAAGATAAATAGCTGTGGCTATGTCTTGATGAGACGACAGATTGTAAAAAAAAATCTATTTTGAGTATTATAGTACGAGTACTAGACCCTGCTAAACCGAAATTTGCAATCTTATTAACTAGCAAAAGACTAAAAAAGTGTACTTGCGAAGCAATTACGGACGTAGTGCTCGATACGTTACAATAATTTCAAGTATCAGCTATTCACTAGTGTCCACTCTCGATGTTCGGCGACAATGTGTAGTGTAGGCCGTTCTCTTAAAGGAAAGTGTAAGGGACCTTTACATGTTACGTGTAAAGTTCATGCTTTACATCTTGTGGCACAAACTATTCGAAAATACAAAAGAAGTGTTTCTCAAATCTGCCAAACGGATTCGAGCATTTCAGAGGCTTTGTCCGGGATTCGCGAACATGATTGCAAGCGGCCTTTTATTATTCTGAACATTTCCAAGAAGTAAAATCTGTAATTTTACAATTCGACCCTGACGAAGCTACAGCTATTAAGGAGAGATTTAAAGAGTATTAGCAACCATTATAAACGATTACTAGACGCAATAGAAAAATTGCAAAATACTGGGTTGTCGTTAGTAGAACCAGTGCAAATCGTGGACGAAGTTAATGTATTGCTACACGGTATAAACAACGCAAAAAACAGTCACGTTGTAGTAAAGTTCGGGAGTGTTTAAAAAAAAATTCCGATTGTACGAGATTAAGACAAATATGTGGTGGTGCACCTGCAGATTCATTAACTAACTCTAAGGTTTATTTTAATTATTCGTGTTACTTTCGTAGATGTTGAACGGTCTTTCTTGAAATATAAGGACATACAGCGAACAGCCTTCATCGAGACAAATGTGGAAACATACCTGTTGGTGCAAGTTTTAATTTATCTTTACGGTATTAAGTACAACAGATTTTTGAAGAAACTACTTTGTTTACTTTTTACGGTTATTACTAACGCTGGCCACGAGCGGTACCGCGCATCGGCGTAGAATCAGTTCGGACCGAGAGGAACGGTAGTATTACTTCGTCTGCGGAGCAGTACGGACATTTTCGCTGCCGGTCATTTGCGTAATTGTTTATCTGTCCTAGAAAAATTATGATTTCGTCAGCAAAACGACCGCGGTCGGACAAACTTCGAAAATTTATTGCAAAAATTCCAGACTTAATATATGAAGGTGCTAAAATTAAATGTGGAATCTGTAAAATCCCGTTAATGTGTTGGTCCAGACAACATTGTCTACAACACGTAAATAGCGAAAAGCATGTCTCAAAAAGAAATTGCACACGAGACAATGAAAAATTTATATTTAATTTATGCGTTACGTTTATCGCATGTAATATACCGTTTAATTTACTAGACAAGGAACCATTTATCTGCTTTTGGAATAACTATTCGGAGTGCAAATTACCAAGTCGAACATCGTTACGAAGAATTGTGCCATCTGCGGGCGAACATATTGAACAAAAAATAAAATCGGAGTTGAAAGATCAAAAATTGTGATTATGCGTCGACGAAACAACAGATCGGAAGAAACATTCTGTTCTTAATGTAATGGCACGCAAATTGGAACCTCATCAATCGGCACCTTCAATTCTATTGGTCTCCAAACGAATACAACAGTGTACTCCCGAAGTAATTTCAAAGTTAGTGTTAAATACATTGGACAAGTTTGAACTTTCAACAAACCAACTCTTGATGTTAGTGAGTGATGGTGCTGCAAACATGCTTTCTGTAGGCCGGTCTCTTAAAAAGCATTCTGCTAATTTGTTACACATTACGTGTAAAATTCATGCTCTCAATCTTGTGGCGGATAGTATCAGAAAATGTTATCCTGAGGTAGACGCTTTAATAGCGTATACCAAAGCAGTATTTGTCAAATCACCGAAACGTATTCGCGAATTTCACAGACTGTGCCTCCGTATACCAGAGCCACCAGAACCTATTCTAACTCGTTGGGGAACATGGCTACAGGCCGCGTTTTATTATCATAAATATTTTGACAATATTAAGAACGTGGTTTTACAATTCGATACAAAGGAAGCTGCCGCTATCCAGAAAAGCCAGTCGAAATTTCAAGATAGTCAGGTTAAAATGGATTTAAAATCATTCACGACAATTACTTCGGGCTAGCAGATGCAATAGAAAAATTACAAAATCCTGCGGTGCCGTTAGAAGAATCTTTACAAATAGTGCAACATGTTCACGCACAGCTATGCGTGATTGAAGACGCAAAAAATGTTTCTGTTCTAGAAAAATTTGGAAGTGTTTTTGAGAAAAATTCTGATTTTGGCACATTAAGACACATTTGTGAAGGTGCGTCAACAGAATCGTTAAGTTATTTGAAAGATTATTTTACTTACGCAAATATTACGTCACTAGATGTAGAACGTTCGTTCTCTGCATATAAACGCATTTTTTCCTCATGCCGTACTAGTTTTGCCGAAACAACAGTTGAAACATATCTAATGTTGCAGATATTTAACAGACATTATTCACTTTGTGATTTCACGGAGGACTCTTAAAATGGTAAGTGTTTGAGCACGTGTTATTCAATTTTTATTTAAAAGATGAGCGAAATTATTTGCGGCAGCAAACATCTCTATTAGCAGAATAACTCTAGTGGAACGCGAGGCCTGGTCGACTCTACGCTACTGCGCGGTACCGCTCGTGGCCAGCTTTAGTTATAACGTAACACTGAATTACAACAAACACTGACGAAGCAATAAATGCATAAGGATGATATTTTCATTTTCTAACTCGTAGAGTTAATAGCTATTTTATTAACTTTAACTCGGAAGTAAGAGAACAATACAGCTTTCTGATATGTATAGTGGTAGCTTTGCTTTGATACAACGTAAAAAAACAAGTATTTCTGTACCCTGCAAAGATTGATGAAGGAGAGTCATATGTAACTTGCTTCCTCTCATAGGCCCCCGTTTCTCCACGAACCGCTTAGAACTAAATGCTCAATCAACGTTTTCGTAACCTTTTGCTGGTAACCTAGAGTTAATAGATGTATTTTGTAAAGGTTATTTATATTTATACATATATATGTGGAATGTTGCTGTGGATCGGATGTACACCAGTAGTCCTTTCAGAGAAACGAAATTAATTAAAATTCTCGGTAATAAATAATGTGCTAAGGAAAGTTTGCTGCAGAGTTGTTCAGTTTTGGCGCAACCCTTCTAGTCTCCAAATCCCAGTGCATTAAAAACTTTTCATACGTAACTTCTGTTGTAATTTTCATATTGTAATAAAACCTGATTGCATCACAAATCTTATATCTGGTAAAGCGCTTGTATTACTACTGTTAACCAAAAGTTAGCCCGTTCAAAAGATTCGAGTCAATATTTTACAAGCACTGCTCGAGAAAATGCACTGGCAAACAATTTAGGTCAGTATATTTATAAATTCTGCTCCATTAAACTCCAAAGGTATGTTATTGTACGTACTAAGTGTGTGGCCATAATCTGGCCAGTTTAATATGCCTTCTGAATAAAATGTCTTATTAAGAAAGAAAATTTCGAAGGCGCTAACCATTCATGTTGAAGGTATAACATCTGTAAGTGCGCTGAATAAAAATAAATATGAAAAATAAAAACAACGAGAAATGCTTATTAAAAATATTTTAGAAAAGGTTAAGATTTATTTTTGACATAAGTCTTAGGTAAATAAAATTTTTGAAGAAGTACCTACTGGGCAATAGATAACGGGGATAAACACTAAGAATAGCCTTTCAATTGGTTTCGGCGCCATATGAAGAAAGGGCTGCAGTCACTAGTTAATTAATTACTGTACTGCTATAGTAAAACGTATAAAATATTTCAGAAAACTACTAGCTCGGTAAATTAATATTCATGCTTCAAACAAATGCCAAATACAAAGATTCTCTTGATAAATGCAACATTTTCGTATAGTGGTCTTGAATTATCCATCAAGCATATGCAATGCTATGATGACTCATACAGTCTGATAGACAAAATAACAACTTAACACGTAGCATACTGAAAATATGAGTTTTTGTTCAAGAAATAGTGCTATTCTTTTTAATAATAGGTGCTGTCACCAACCCTGTCGCTACTTTTGAATATAAGTGCAGTACCTTTGATGCTACAAGTACCTTATCGCGGCGTATGAGTGATACAGTGGGTATCCAACATTCTATTGAGAAAGTGATAATAAAAACCCTGCGTTCTTTCAAATGACCCAATTTGAATTTACCTTGGAACACCGCAACACTTGAAATTGCTTTGAATACGTCTTCTCTTAAAGCTAAAAAGCCTCGCTTGTCTTGATGTCCATTCGCCTATTTGTTACCTATAGATTCTGTTAAATATTAGCCACGACCAACTACGATACGCACTTCATATTAGCTGTTCGAGAGCCAAAAATATAACATATAGTCGCGTCTCCGACGTCAAATGTAACGTTTGTTCCTATTTGTCTGTCGTCTTATCAGACGCTTGCCCACCTCTAACAACATCGGGAAAATTATTCGTGCCAACCTCTAATCGAGATGACCGGTCGCTTCCTCTCTGGAGAAATTCAGCAACTTCGGTAACTCATAAAACGTGAATAAATGATTCACCTTAAAATCCTCTTTGTGCTTTATCTTATACTTATAACACAGAACAAAAAGAATAAAATACTCTTTTAAATTATCTTATACGTCGTCGATTTCTTACGAGATAAATATGCTTGCGAGCTTAGCAAGTTAACTGACGCATCCGCTTATAGATGTCGCCTTACGGTACCAATGTCAAAACAGCTGACATGTGTTTGAAAGTTTATATTTCGGCAAAACAATGTCGGTGCCTAAGAACTTAAGCGTTTACAAACGTTACGTGATTTGTATATCAACCGGGATAGCTTCTAGCGGAGACCAAGGTATGTTCTAATGATTAAAATAAGTGGATAATATGTACAGTTTCTTTATTACGTATTCAAAACAAAATGAATTTCTGTTAACTACATAAAATAAAGTAAATTCCAGGAGTATCATAACACAACACTCAGTGTGAGGTAAATTGTTTCATATTTACATCAATGATACAATGTTGACGGATATTACCGGGTTGTGAGATGATGTAAAATTTGCGTGACTTTTACTGGTTTGAACGGCTAAGTGATTATCGATTTTGCGGTATCCAAATCCTCTCAATAAAATAATCTAAATTTCACGATATGTCGTAATTCACAGACTTAGAAAATTAAACGGTTTCGCGGTATCGAAACCCTCTCAATTAAAATAACCTAAGTTTCGCGGCGGTAACAGCTGATGGCTGTATTTGCGGTGGTGCTGGAGATAAAATATTTCGGAATTTTCTGCTGACGCCGACTCTTTCCGGGATATTTTCGAACTTAGAAAAATAAACCTTGGCTATCGACATAAGTTCGAATGCCACGAGGAATATTTCCCCAGGCTCGACTTAGCCGTGGTCTGCGTAGAAGCACCGGTCACAACCTCGAAGAGTCGAAACTGCTGTAGCCTAAAATCACTGGCCTGCGACCCTCAGCGCACCTCAGTTTTCTCGGAATCATGATAAGAGACACTTAGGAATCACGTTAAGCGACTGAATTGAAAAGCAAATTCGGGGCCTTTACATATCGTTTGAGATCACTACGCCACACGTTTTTATCCTATGACATTCGTTGGCCTTGTACGTGATGCGTACAAACAAAACACTCGTTACCTTACATCATTTCACAATTCCAGTCGACTCTAATGAAAAATACACACAGGTATATAGGGTTTTCTTTGTAAAGTAGTATACAGGGTTGTTCTAAAAATAAATTTAAGAGATAAACATTAAAATTACTAATCAGAAATGAGGTTGCTCACACTAGGACTGAATACAATAGCAAAATCATTTAAAGACTCTACAAAAACCTGGTTATATTGATTTTAACGCTCTTTTCATTAAGACACATTTGTGAAGGTGCGTCAACAGAACCGTTAAGTTGTTTCAAAGAATATTTTAATTACGCAAATATAACGACACTATATGTAGAACGTCTGCTCTCTGCATATAAACACATTTTTTCCTCGCGCCGCACTCGGTCTGTCGAAACAACTGTTGAAACATATCTAATGTTGCAAATATTTAACAGACATTATTCACTTTGCGATTTCACGGAGGACTCTTAAAATGGTAAGTGTTTGAGCACGCATTATTTTATTTTTATCTAACAACTACGCGAAAGTATTTACGACAGCAAACATCTACACACAATAGCTCTAGTGGAACCCGAGGCCTAATCGAAACAACGCCGCTGCCCGTTGGCGCGCGTGGCCAACTCTAATTATAACTGAACTATTTACTCTATGGTACAAAATGTTCGAAAAGTAAGGCCTTGTCATCTACCTGTTTTTTTTTTTTAGTCAATACCTTAAGGATTATCGGATTATACCGCCTATTTCACTTAATATTCTTAATTATACTGAACTCAATGCAAGAAAGTGCAATTTCCGTACAAAACTTCTGGAGGAGACATATGATTTGACAGCGTATCGTTGATGCTCTTTCGATCGTTCTCGCAGTAAATCGTGTAGTTTCTAAAAAACGCAGGATTTACCGATTTTATTCGGAAAGCTTTCGACAATGGAATTTATATTAGCAAAAGTTTTTCGCACGCACATCAAAAGTAAATCAATAACAGATAACATATCCGGCAGATTTCCCGGAGGTGGGTTTGAAAAGTTTAAAATACGATAAGGCCAACTGTCAGCTGCAAAAAGTATATCATATATAATACTCATATATATCTGACGTGATTTCTCGCAAAGTTGTGTTCCATCTCCAAAAAATATTGGGCTTACGCAATTCGCCCATTTCTAACTAAATAAACTGAAAATAAGTTTTTTAATCAATAAGAAAGTTTAATATTACAGAATGAGGCGCAATAGCATGATTTATCTGATTAATACTTCACACTGTATCAATGTATTGCAAATCCAGCAATACCATGCATATACCATCTCCACTACTAACCTTCAAGATGTTGAGCAATATGGCATCTGACAGTGATATGAAACGTAACATTCAACGCACGAACTAATACGCTCAATTGCGCTCAACTGCCATCGATGTAGTGACTACTATGGATGGATAGGAGCACATTCGTTTGCTGAATGTGACCATTGTCAATCAGGATGAAAATAGTATCTCACAATAACGATTTAAGATAACTACAGGCATTGCAGCTTTCCAGTGGCTACTTATGCTTGTGTATTATATCCATGATACACTCTCAGGAATTGAAATTCTACCAATTTGGGACACTAGAAAGTTTGTTACTTGCTAGTAACCCTTCAAGGAATGATATTAAAACATAATATGAGATCGATCAGACTGCCTGTTTCCTCTTCTGAAGGCTGCAAGTGCACTTCCCTGAACTGTTGTATGGAAACTGTAAGTTTTATATGGTCCTGCAATTATGTGTAAGATTCAATAAGTGTGTATTTATGGAAACATGTCTCGGTTGGAACAAAGTGTTAATCACCAGCAATTAATCACATGAAATAAGTTACCACAAACTGGATAAAATCCGTGAAATGTTTGCACCATCAAACACGTTTGTACATTTCTCTCGGTTAACAATGTTCACCATGATCAAAAAATGTTCATATATCTCGAGAAAGACCGTTCAATATGTACCGTTGTAAGATAGACATAGTTAAAATAATCGATGAAATTAATTAACGCAGATTTGCAGAAGCACCATCACAAATTTGTCTTAATGTCATAGAATCTGAATCCTTTTCTAAAACACTCTCCCTTTTCTTTAACGTGACAGTTTTTTGCGTCGTTTACATCGTGTAGCATGTTATTTATTTCGTCCAGTAGTTGCAGTGACTCTGCTAACAATAGTGTAGATTTTTGCAGTTTTTCTATTGTAAAATCAATCCGAATGAAAGTAAATCGAACATAAAATGAATTGTTGATGGCACGCCATTTTTATTCTTTCTGTGAGTTGTACTATTTACATACATGTCTTTTACAATCGTATTTGTCCCGGCTCATCAGAGGTATATCACAAACTTTACAAAATATTAATCCGGTACTCTAAATCTGTGGCACTGGAACACTGATACAGTTCACTAAAACCCTTGGCTATCGAAATGTGCGCCCAGTACGAGTTAAGTATTGTGGTAAGGGTCTTAGTGAACTGTAATATCTTAGCACCACTATAAATCCGGTAAGGAATCGATAAACTCATTTACTTTCCTAGCACATGGTCGTTTCTTACCCTTCCGCACGTTTGACATACATAATTATAGATTTATTCCATCTAGAACAACGCATCACAAGAGCTGAACCACACTCATACATCACCGACCGGCGGTTGTCACTAATATTCGCTTCATCCATTCGGCTTTTTGTAGGTACGAGCTGACGAGAGTGTCAACTTTAATCATCGCACAAAAACGTTGGAGATATAAATTTCCTATACGGTGGATAAAGAAAAAAATATATATTTTCTTTTATTTTATTTATTTCTATCTTTATTGCATACAAAAAGATTAGACTGTTATCTAAATTATTGGAAAATTAGGTATAAAATAAAATAAGGAAACAAAATAAGGAAAAAATGCAGAAACTAGACTGATTATTCCACCATGATTGAAAATTAGATTAATTTAATTGTAAATGAATGCCTACAACTAAAAGGACGTTGTATAAAATGATAACATTTAAAATAATGTGCACACGTAAATAATCATTGCAGTTCTTATAAAAAATTTCACATATAAAAGTAGTTGGAGACAGCAACACAAACATAAACCACACCAGCGCTCTCAAGTTTGAGCATTGAGCAACAATATTTTAAACTTCTTTCTGAAAGATTTTGGCGGTAATGATTTAAGAGTATCACTAATACTGTTATATTTGTTATATATATTGAAAGAAAAGGAGCATATAAACAGACCTGACTTAAAAGATGGTGGAGAAATCAAACCCCTAAAGCTGGTCGTAATATTATGAACATCTGAACGAAATCTAATTTTACTATACTAATAAGACGGACATTTATAAAGTAGAATTTTATGGAATAAACAAAGGGTCTGTAGCTCCCGCCTATTGTACATGTTCAACCAGCCCAACTCGCTCATCTTCCGAGGAACATGATCATATTTTCTCAACCCATAAATAAAACGTACACGAGTTCTGAATTTTTTGAATTCTATAAGCCGTAGCAGAATCAATGGCAGGATGATATACACTAGTACAATAAGAAAAGGGTGACAGAGCGTATGCTTCGCATCATTTTATTTTAACATTAGTATTTCATTAATTTTTATGAACATACAATCGCCTCAAGTTTAGGTAAGCTGCCCTAATGTATTTAGTAATTTGCTTCTGATATCGAAATGTGTTGCCAATCCATAGACCCAAGCTCTTCCACTTGCCAACCACCGGAATCTTTTCATTATTAACCACAATATGAAACACTTGTGCTAATTCCTCACAGATACGAGATTGACCAAAAAGAATAACGTTGGATTTGGCTGGATTGATTTGTAGATTTAGTGCAATTGAATCATTATATAATAACGAGAGGTCTTCATTAACATCATCGCAGCGCGCCATTCTTGTGGCAAAAAGGATATATATAATTGTGTGTCATCGGCATAAACGTGAGCCGAACAATGCTTTATGCGTTTAATTAAAAATGACGTATATATTAAGTACAAAATGTGACCCAAAATCGAGCCCTGTGGGACTCCTTTAGCGATGGCAAGAGGATCAGACATATTGAAATTTAAACTAACGCTCTGAACACGATTACTGAGGTACCTACTTACTGAGGAGGTGGACTTATTGCTGAGGCCAAAGTTATTTAAAAGATTGATTAAGATCCGATGGTCGACAATATCAAAAACCTTAGTATAATCTAAAAGTATTAAATCTGTAATCAAACCTCTATCCGAAGCGGTAATTATATCGTCTGTAATAGATAGTAATGCGATTTCACAACTGAAACCCTTCCTAAATCCAGACTGTAGCTGGCAAGATATATTCATTAATAAATTCGATTAATTGGTTCTTTATAATACATTCAAAAATTTTACATCGTATTTAAGAAAATTACGCTTTTCTTGTTCGAATTTGGCAAAGTTTGGTGGACATGCTGTATATTTAGAAAGCCTTCTAACACCATGTCTAGATAGAGGCAAGTATTCAATTTAAGCTCATAAAGGTTTACGTTACAAAGCATTAAATATTTGCATTTCGGATTTTTTGAAGAAAATAGATATATCTAAATTTAGGCGGTTCAGGACAAAATTATGGATATCTCGAAATCTGTTAAAATAGATATGTCTGTGAAACCTATATCACATTTAACTAAAAACGTAATGATATACAGGCTGTGCCAAAATATAGAAATAGGTGTCTGGTTCGCCGCTTATAAATTACTTCGTAGATCCGGGAAGATACTCTGTAACCAAACAACACTAAAGTAACGGCACACTCTGCACCTTATAAGTTATTAATTAATTCTGAGCAGCTGTTTGAAGAACTCCCCGCATTCTCAACCGTATGATCGAATGATGTGAGAAAAAGCTCTAATTCTAACATGGCTGTTTTATCCCTACACATGTTAGACTTTTTTCTCACATCATTCGGTCATACGGGTGAGAACGAGGACTCACAAGTCCTTGAAACAGCTGTTCCGAATTTATTAATAACTTGTGTGATGTGGAGTTTGCCATATTGCCTCACAGTCTTTGCTATCATATTTTTGCCCTATGAGGCTTATTATGGCATCAAAAAAATTTAGCTTCCTACTATTTAGACAATAGGCGCAATTTTACAATTCCAGAAAGTTGGAACCGTGTATATGTAATAATATAATTGATTACACTGGGGAACAGCAATTTCGTTGTCTTAAATCTGTGACCTGTTTTCAACTAACTTTTGGCCTCTGAATCCAAAAACAACCGCAGTCTTTGACAATCAACTTTTTAAGCTACAGGATACCCTCAAAATTCATACAAATTGTGCATATAAAGGAAAATAAAGTAAAAACTTACCAAATATACTGTTTATAAAGAATAATTTCATTCATACAAAGGCTATAATAGTTACTGCGAGTTAATTTGTGTTCATACAAATAGTTGTTTTTTTATCGAACGGTAATTACATATTAAGGCAAACATTTTCGCTTATAGCTTTTTCTGGAATGTTTAATCTGTGGACACTCTCGCTTGATGCTCCAACAATAGTCAGCCATCATATGTACATCCCATCTACCTTGATACCGTGCCTTCATGACCTTCAAATCTTGGTGAAATCGCTCACCCTACTCATCACTGACTGTACCAAGATTTTCCAGGAAGTTAGCAAGATGCCTATGTAAAAAATGCAATTTGGTGCTCATGTTGCAACCTAGCAGTTTGAAGCTCTCCAAGAGTTACTGGACAATTTTGGCGTAATTCTGTGCTCGTGTATTTCCAAGATAGCCTTTAACAAGGTTTTTGAATGCCAACCAAGCATTCTTTTCAATTTCTGACATTGTTCCGATGAAATGTTCATCTTGAACAAGCTGCCGAATCTGTGGACCATCAAAAACACCGGCCTTTGTCTTTTCAAATGACAGGCTAGGGAATGCCGAAATGAGATACTTGAGACAGTCTCCTTCAATTGGCAAAGCTTAAACGAATTGCTTCATGACACCCAATTTTATATGCAGAGGTGGAAATATAATGTTCTTTCTGTCGACAAGTGGCTGGTGTACAATGTTTGGATCACCAGGTTTCAGGTCCGATCGTGGCAGCCAATTCGACTGCACCCAATGCTTCTCACGAGCTCTGCTGTCCCACATACACAAAAAGCAGGGATACTTGGTATATCTGCATTGCTGGACAAGAAGGAAGGTAACCATTTTAAGGTCAACACAAATGACCCATTGGTGCATGTGGTATTGCAACAAATCAATGACTCTCTTTATGTCTTCATATTCTTCACTCAAACGAACTGAATGGCCTATCGGGACTGAACCAAACAAATTTCCATTGTGGAGGAGAACACACTTCAAGTTCCGCTTTGAGCTATCGATAAACAGTCGCCATTCAGTTATGTTATAGGCTGAAATTCCCAACTCTTCCATTGACCCATGTACGTTATGGCAATACACAAATCCATCATCACTTCGATTTGTAGAAACGCACTTTCTCTTGGTCGAAAATAGGATACCTTAGCTCCCTTTTCAAGTAAGTTTTTCTCGTGCAGTCTTGATGCTAAGAGCTCTGAAGCTTTTTAGGATAGTCCCAAATCTCGTACCAAATCATTCAACTCATGCTGGTCAAATCCATTACGAACGGAATCATCTTTAATTTCAAAATCTTCATCGTTGGGGTCATTTTGATCTTCACCAGACTCGTATTCCCGTATTTCCAAAGAAGGTAATCCAATGAAAACTGGCACTGGGATTTCGGCTGAATGAGGCAGTGGGCGTATAGCTGATGATAAACTAGGATACTCTATTTTACATTTGTTTTTCTTGTTATATCCTGACGTTTTCGCAATACAAAAGTAACAATCACTTGAATGATTTCTGGGCTCTCGCCAAATCATAGGTATACCAAATGGAAGTTTATCACGTGTTCCCTTGGTCCACATCCGTAAACCCTCAACACACTGCTTACACACTTTGTGAGGAGCCCATGATCACCAATTTTCACCTTAAAATAGGCAAAATAGACTTACCTGACAAATGTACTGATGTTTGTCCTTTGACTGGGAATGATAAAACTGCCACATATGTAACAAAACGAATCGGGGCTGTTTAAGCATTTACGACGTGAACTAGCAGAGGTAGAGATAAGGAAAAGTTTCAGTTCATATATAAATAAACACTAAACACACAACGTCTTACTACAGTATCTCAGGCGTAGCTGAGCAAGTCCAGACAAGTATAAACCTCTCGCTGTTGTCCTATGCGTCATTCACCTGGCGTCCATCGGAGAAGATTTGTGTCAGCCAATAGGAGAGCAATAGTGCTTCCTATGATCCATGTTCGATTTCGCGGAGAGTGGTCACATTCTCGTAAAGTGTAGAGATGAAACTTGATGTGGTAGAAGAAAACTAACTACAGTTTTGAAACCAGCATGTCTAATTAACTATAAAACTGCTCAAAAACCAAACTCAACAGAAATTGTGTTACAAATTGTTCCCCAGTGTTATATGAAACTAATAATTGTTAAAATATAACTTAACTTCTCTGTAGGTACAATACAAAAAGATTGGCGATTAAAGTGTTTGTTTCTCGACCACATATGTACAGTTGTCCTAGTTTACTTGATTACGAATTAAAGTTCGTATTTCAGAGGTCAGGTTTCATTTTCAAATTCGAATGGTGAGTGGCCTATTAATCCATCTAACAAGATTGTGTGACGCAACGTGGATTCGGGGAATTTATGAAGCAATCCTAGACGATTTAATGTAAGAGATGCGTAAATATACATAATTTTACGCCTACATATAGGGTAGGCGTACATCAACCGACTCCTATCGGCATATTGTTTCCCCCGCGTAACTACGTAACCATGTGTGCATGTGCGTGTTAGCGAAGCTGACGAGATGAACGAATGAATGACATGATCTGCGCGCGAACAACGTGTGAACTTATAATCGCATGAAACCGAGTGTTCTGCTAATGACAGGTATTGTTAACGGGACTTTGAAGTGCCGACTCGGTACCGGAGGAAATTGCCAACCGTTTAAATTGAAATATATCTCTAGTTCACTTCAGTCGCTCCAACGGTAAGTGTAAATGTGCCAGCCCTATTACAATTTCTCTTTTCCCGTTCGTGCATGTGGAAGACAATGCAGTTACCGTCGAGATAGAGGTGGATGAATTGTGACAATTATTAAAGTTTCGCTTAAGATGCAAGTTCCTTTTAATATACGAGGAACCGCGGTATTATGCGAAACTCTAAAATGTGCGCTATATGTATGTATATTTCGTAGAAGTACTTTACTTTATGGTAAGTAACTACACTCGTAACTCTCGACTATTTGATGACAACCCCCAGCTGTACGAAGAGACATCAAACAATCTATTTCATTTAAATTAGGTAGTTGCTGCTTATTTCGTGTGTATGGAGAAATACATATTTGTAGTAGTTATACATATAACTAACAATATTTTACTATTTTTTTATTTAAGCCCAAATATACAAATGTATTATATTAAAATATTTATATAACACGCATGTTGTGTGTCCCCCTTTCCTGAACTCGGGATATATGGGTTGATGGTCCATCCCGCTCTGATGTTGGCGAAAGCTCCAATTGTCGCTCGTCTAAGTGTGTATCGCCATTGTACTTTCATATGGTGTTATGTCCAACCATACATTCTATTTTCTTTCTGTATGCTTCATATTTGAGTTGTCTTACTTTATCGAGTAGTTTGTTATATAAACTATTTCTGTTAACATATGTGAGAATGTGGAAATCGTTCGTAAACGTGATTTTCTTCTGGTTTTATAGCTATGAACGTTTTTATTCATTATCGATATTGGTTTTAAGTAGGTGTTTTTCAATTTTATAAAGTAGGTTGTTTAGTGTTAGTAACTAATTGATATTTAGTTCCTATCATTTTTTTTTTTGTATAAAGTCTCTGTCGGTGTTTGTATGTTTAGAGAGTACAGCATTTTTAGGATTCTGTTTCGTTGCCTTTCTAGCTTATTTAGGTATTTCCCCAGGTGGTCATTAAGTATAAATCGCTAGATGTGAATAGCGCGCTGTATATTATAAGTTTGCTTAGCCGGTTTGCTACTATTGCGACGAACAGTTAACTGTCCGCACTCATTTAAAGACTCCATGGGTAAAAGGAAAGAGTATAAAATTATAACATCTTTTCTAACAAATCTTTAAATTAACTTGTAATTTCATTCGATTTCTATTTTATAAGTTCAACTTTTAAACTGTAAGTTAATTTTGGAAATCTTGTTTGTTATTTTTGAATACCAGTGTATATTTTTCAATAAAAAAAACCGATTGAAGTTGTGTAACGATATGTCTTAACGAATGTTTTGCTTGTATACGTCATGTACAAGGCCATAGTACGTCATAAGCAAAAAGTGCAACGTCATGGTCAAAAGTTGTATATAAACCCTACAGATTTGCATTTTAGACAGACTTGCATGGCAAGTCGACGGTGACGCTGCCTACAACAAGCTAAATCGAGTCCGGGGAAATATCCTTCGGCAGCCGGAGAATATGTTTTAGGTCTGGGAAATATTCTTTGGGCAGTTGGGTTCATGCCGGCAATGGAGAAACATTTTTCGAAGACCGGGAAGTATCCCTTGGGCAGCCGGATCTCTCGCCGGCAACCAAGAAACAGTTCAATCATATTCGCAGCGACAGCCATCAGCTGTTTAGTATATTTCACTGCAAAGATCACCGTTTAGATTATTCAAGCCAGTAAACCGCGCAATCACTTGACTTATTTTTACTTTAAAATCCAAGACCGAATTGGTTTTGTTGATACCCGTAACGAACGTTTGACCGTTGCATATGATAAGTAGTTTAAACAGACCCATACCGTTACACTACCTGTTATATTTTCTTGAGAAATTATTCTTTTATGTTAGTTATTGTAAATAGATACGGCCGAAGCAGAATTTTATGCTATTTTGATTTATTTTGTATATTACGTTTGTTCTTTTCTGAAGTTACTTTGTTTGACCGCATTTGTAAATAAAACTTTGTAAATATTACTCACCTCTTTTCATTTCGACACTGAATTCTGGAAACCAAGAGCACCCCAACAACACCCACTTTTGACAGTTCTTAAAAATTACATTAATACTGTTGGCAACATCTATGAGCTAGATACGCCGACCAACTTGCTGTGACTGCGAGTATAGTGACCCGTAAGCATTTGGTATTTTACAAAACATTTAAGTAACGTTCTATTTCCATCCTTGTCATAAGCATAAGATAAGTTAAATAAAAAGGGTTTTAAGGACAAGTTTATTCACAACTTGGTGAATTTTGAGGTTACCGAAATAGTCCAGAGGCAGCACAAAACGTCGCGCTATAGTTGTGTTTTATTTGCCAGTCAAATCAATTCAGATTGGATCAGTTCACTTGAATTACGTCATTCCCTGCGTTGTGCAAATAAAACAAGCGCATCACAACAAATGTCAAAAGACATACGTAAGTGCAAAAATCAAACAATTTGTAATTTCAAATATGAAAGATAGATAAACTTCACAAAATACTAAAATAATCAATTTTATGAAAGTAATATACAGTTTTTTTCATAAAATAAGTACTGATGCACGAGGGTAGTTTGAAAAGTTTCAAGCTCCAACAAGAAGATGGCGTTACTCATCAACAACTTTGTGTCAGTCTATGCCAGTATTTTTGTCAAAGTGGAAAAAATCGAATATCGAGCCGCCATTAAATTCTTGCATTTGAGAGGCACTACACCTACGTAAGTTAAAGCCAGGGTGGGCGCTGTTTATGGGAACTCTGCACCATCATTTGCTACAGTGAGGTTTTCATTTTCAACGTGGTCGTACCAGGTTAGTTGACGATGAACGTTTGGGTCGGCCAAAAACTGCAACCCTTAACGATAACATCGGCAAAGTTCACCAAATGGTGCTCGAATTAAGGTTAGAGAGATAGCAGAGGCTGTCTCGAATGAAT
The DNA here is from genome assembly GCA_029619315.2 of Dynastes maya. NCBI lineage: Eukaryota > Metazoa > Arthropoda > Insecta > Coleoptera > Scarabaeidae > Dynastes > Dynastes maya. Next base: position 48,604,538 of record JAROYE020000002.1, read on the forward strand.
ATGTATGTCATATGTAAATTGACTGAAGATTTGGGTATGAAAAAGCTAACCGCGCGTTGAATGCCGCGCTAGCTCACTCAGGACTAAAAACGAATTCGAATGGACATTTCCTTGAAGCAGTTTAAACGAAATAATTCGGAGTTTTGGCATCGAATAATGACCACAGATGGAACTTGGATACACTGGTACATTTCTGAAGCCAAGGCACAGTGGCAACCGTGCAATGGCGACGATTTTTTTTTGGGTAGTCATAATTACTTGACTAGTTGAAGGCAGAAATTGCGAAAAAGCGGCCCCATTTGGGGAAAAAGAAAATAATTTTTTCCTAGGCTCAAAGTTTCGCCCGGAGGACAAAAATTTTCATCGAATGATTCGTAAACGCGCATTTTGCAGAACAAGATGCCAACTACTATTTGGACGGATCAAGGAGATGAAAGCATCGCTGGGAAAGATGTATAGACTTACAAGGACATTATGTTGAGAAATAAAACTAAATTTTACTCGTTTCTGTGTTAGACTGGATACTTTTCAGACCACCTTCATATTGCATACAGACTATGGTTCAAATCCATGAGACCAGATCACAGTTTATTTTATCGTAAAGGGCGTCGTGGTTGCTTATTGTTTTGTAATTGCTCGAACAGATTTAACAATTTTAAAAACGCAGCACCGATTTTACTCAACCTATAAAGAACGCACTCGTGTTGCTCAAGCTGTTCAATCAAAGATTCAAGCAATTAGAAAGCACACCCAAAGTATTTCAAGCAGGTACTTTATTCAAATTAAGGTGATGTAGGAGAGTGACTGAAAGTCCTTATTTTATACTGCTGCCATTATACAGCGATGAGTCTGAGCGTATTTCTCTTAATTCTATACTGGTCATCAGAACAGACCTAGAAACCTCTGAACAAGTAACAAGTTAATATATTTTGGCTTCCGTCGGAGAACTGTGAAATCCATAATTTTCCTTGGAATTTTCGTCGTAATTAATTAATGAAATTAAAATGATGTCCACGGCAAGGAATCGAACCTCATATCTCCCGCTTTCCGGCTGGGCGTGCTAACTACTGCACTACGAGGACCTATGTAGAGAAGTTCACTCTTTAATGCCTAGTTGTTATTTTATCTGCAAATATATCACAATATTTCGACAGACAATTCTTAATTTTACATGCCAAGTACACTAATTCATATATTTTAGTTTCCGTCAGTGAATTAGGAAATCTATAATTTTCCTTAGAATTTCCGACGTAATTAATTAATGATATTAAAATTATTTCTTCTTCTTCCATTATATAGGCTGCAGCTTGTTTTTCTTCACATGCTAAGGGGATGTTGTTATCCAACTTTCGGCCCGCCTTTTCAGTGGTCTGGCAGGGATCCTTTTTCCAATTGGTTTTGAGGCTCTTGCTATTTTGATTAGTTTTCGGTAAGTGTTATCTGGTTGTTTCATTCTTTTTTTCTTCTTTTAGTGAATTTTATTATATCTTCTACTTTACACTGTCGTCTGATTACTCCGTTTCTTACTCTATCTCTTCTTGTTTTTCCTACAATTGTTCTCAGTGTTTAGCTGTTTTGTTTTGCTTGTTTCAACTCTTGAGTCAGCTGTGTTGTGTAGCTTTCATCGCCTGTTTTCTTACTTTATTGTACATGTTGCGGTCGCTAGATATATCGATTCCCAGACGTTGGAATTCCATCACACCTAACTAATTAATGAAATTAAAATTATTTATTAATTTTAATAATCAGTTAATCAAATTCAAATTATTTATTAACGCGTCTATATGGTTTAGGGGTGCCAAAGCACTGTCAACAGATACGTCCCGAAAATTAATTACTGCATCATGTCCTTCATGTCGCAAACTAAAAGAATGGCTTTGCGTTTTATTTACGTTTAATTTTAACTTGTTGACATTGAACCAGACTGCTGCTGTTGTTAATGCATCGTCTTTCATACATCCTATGTCTGCTTTTCTGTCTCTTACAAGAATGGATGTGTTGTCCGCATAAACCAGAGTTCTACTACAATTGATGTTAATAAGCATATCACTTATATACATGATGAATAACAAGTGCCATAAGATGGAACCTTGGGGTACTCCTACATCGGTTACTTTCGTATCCGATAACGTGTTCTGCCACTACATTGCTTGCTTCCTGTTATTCCGATATGATCGCAGATCATATGATGCCTCCAACTCAATTTTGCTTTTGTTGCTTATAATACATTTGTGTACATTAGTAATAATTAAAGAAGTTTTTGTATTGTGTATGTAAGTTTTCAAGTCTGCTCTTTTCGGGAGGTTTTTAAAAGAAAAACTTTATTTCTTTTAAAACATACGTGTTTACTTAATGCTTTACTAAATAGGAATGATTATAAAAAGCGTTCTACAAAGGCATGTTATTTTCTACTCTATTTCAATACGGAGAAAAAGATTAGTTTTTGCGTTGTTAACATTTTACTATCTCCTTTTCTCTGTATCGTTACGTCACTACGTACTCTTTATACTATATGCATTTATGAAGTATTGTGGGAATAAAATATATTATATAATATGTACAGGGTGGCTCCATATAACTCCTCCCCGATTAGAACGGCTCCAAGGGTTGCACAGCTTCAGGTTGGGTAACCATTGAGACGTCTTCATTTTTCAAAATACTTCCAAGTGTTGGATACAATTTATACAGTACATACAATAAAATGCATAAAATAACGATACTCAATATAGTATAATTAAAGTAATTATGTTTTACATTTGACATTTGTAATTCCTTTATTTTCATATCTTTAATTTCGTGATTTAAACTTTCTATATTTTTCAATGAGAATTTATTAATTATTACTTTGGAATTGTCTTCTTTTTCTGAATTCCAATCAATTGATTTCAAATTTGGTAAATTATAAATTTCACCATTTATTACATCTGATTTGTAATAGAAGTTTTCATTGTTTATGATAATAATACAGTTGGGTTTCATTTGAATTAATACATTGTTGTTTATTTCTAATAAACCCATTTCTACACATTTATATTGAATTTTTATAGTAAATGGAGTAAATATTAACAAGTGATTCATTTCGATTTCTTGAATTAATGTTTCATTTAGTTTTACATTTATTTTATTACAGGTTTCTTTGCTTTGCATTAAATTTACTAAACAATTATCATCTTTAGGTAACAAATATTCACGGCACACATAAATTTCTTCTATCTTCTCACACGGTGATGTCTTCGTCGCATAGGTATTATTGTCCATTATCAAATACGTATCGGTTAAGGGGATTATTTGATTTTTATAGGGAATCGGATAAATATGGAATAGTGAATATGTTGATTCATAAAGGATTGGTACTATTATTTTAAACAATATAATTTGTTCATCTACGAAACTGTGTATTCTAAAATAGTTATAATAATGATAGTGATTCCTTAGTGATAGAATTCTATCTTTTCCATACATTTCTCTCAGTTGCTTATTTATTTCCTCTATCTGATTAACTGACACGATAAATGGATGAATCTTTCTAATATTTGTAAATAGTATAGCATCGGTTAATTGCCCTATTAGATTTCCTACTTGTTTTATATCTTTTTCTACATATGCTATCGCTTGTATTACATTTTGATAGAACTGTACTCTTCCGATAGTTGCTGTTAATGCATTCATTTTATCTTCCATGTCCTCTTGATTTTTCTTAATTACCTTAAATGTTTCTAACACATGTTCGGTTAACTGTTTTAACATTGATAATCTTAATTTTTGTTGCAAATGTATATCTTCTTGATTCTTACTTAAAATTTCTAATGCATCATTGATTCTTCCTTTTTCTTTATTGTCCATGATTCCGAATGCCCAATTCGCAATGTTACCGACGATATCCAAAGGAGATCGCTTTACTCTTTTATAATTTGGAAATATATTAATTATTTTACTCTTAATTAATTGTGTATCATGAAATGTTTGATCAATCATTATATCAATTAATCGATTACTATCTACTTTAGGTGTAGTTTCATTATAATCGTTTACTGAACGAATTGTGTGCTTATAATTCGTATCATTAATAGTTTTTATTTGCAATTCTAAAATATCTATATAATCAAATAACGTTTTAGCTTCTAATTTAAATATAAAATTGTGGTATTGTTGTGCACATTTTGCACTTCCTAATTTAAGGGGTAAAATTAAATTATTTATTTGCTTTATTGGTAGCTGTCCCGATGTTATCTTGAACAATATCATCAGAAGTACTAGCTTGAGGCTCTTCATTTTGTACCTGTAATAAAGGTTTACTAAATTTACGTTTTTTCTTAACAACATCTTTAGATAATTTTGTTGATTTATTTATAACGAATGTTTTCTCGTTAACTTTCGCAACTATTTCTTTTTGATATCTTGGTTTTAATTTCTTTCTTTGTAAGTTTCTTTTTACAAAAACTTCTTGTTTTTCCATTATAGGTTCATTTTCGTTTCTTCATATTTTTTGAATTTTAAGGGAATTCTGTTATCATCTCTAACTAACAGTTCATTATTTAAATCTATATTATACTGCGTAGCTTTTAAGTCATCTAATCCTAAAATACCATTATAAAAATTATGGAATTTATGCATTACCATTTGTAAATTTCCATATGATTTTAATTCGCTAAAGCAAGGAATTAACGCATATTTGTTCAGCTTTGAAATACCGTTTGCTGTTTGTAATTCTAAATTATCGTGATAAATACAATTTGGAAAATATTTATAAATTATGTCAGGATCGATCATTGATATAGTGCTTCCTGTATCAATTAAAAGTTTAATAGGTGGATTTATCAATTGGATATAGGGTAAAGCATTTATGGCTATCTTTTTGAGGTGGTTGGTGAGGCAATTAATTGAAAATTTTCGTCCTCTTCTGGTTCTTGTATAATGGGTTCTTCGTTTGGCATCAGGGGAATATACCATATACCATTTTCTTCATTAAATATTGGTTTTATATCATTTTCTGAATTATTCGTTTGGTGATTATCTTCTTCTGGGTTCTCTTGATACGTAATTCTTTTGGGAATTGCCGTTGAAATTCCACTCATTGGTGTAGGCTTGTTTTGAATTTGATTATTCGGTTTCCATACGTTGCTTTGTCCGAATTGACGATAAGGCGTTTTAAATAAATTTGATCTTTCCGCAGGAAATTTCATCGGTGGTATGTTGGGTAGGGTTTGAACTTGATTTGTTTGGGAATTATTAAAACGATTAGGATTATTTCGAAACATATGATTATTAGGGTTATAAGTAACATGTGGATATTGAAATTTCGGTTGATTGTAAAATGGCTTTGTTTGTTGCTCATTTTTGTTTGGAACTTGTAAAGGCTGTGAACTTGATTTATTGCCTTTGATATAATTTGAACGGTTTTTGAAATTTTCAGCATCTTGCACTTGGCCTATTGCTTCTTCGAGACTATTTGGTTTTAATGGTTTAACAAATAGTTGTACGTCTTCCGGCAAGTTTAATAAATACACATCTAAAGCTGTTTGTGAATAAATTTCTGCCCGCTGTGGCTTATTCGTAATTTCTGGGGTCTGTGCTAGTTTAGTCATTAATTGAGATAACAAATTTTGTAATCTGTGTCCGAATACTACTGCATTTTCTTTTGGAAATATTTTTGTGTTGTTGAATTCTTGTGCTAACTGACCAAAATCACGTTTATCAGAAAAATAGCTAAATATCGCGTTTTTTACGCTGTCCCAAGTATTTAGTTCATTGCGTGAGCATATTAATGTTTTCGCTCTGTCCTTAAGTTTACCTAGTATCATTTGAAAAATTATGTCTTTGACTTCTAAGTATTGTACATATTATATAATATGTACAGGGTGGCTCCATATAACTTGTATACATGAATAGTCACGAATATAAAGATATAATATTATATAATAAATATAATGTTAAAAATAAAGGATTCTTAGCAAATAGAATGTATACTTTTTAATATTCGTAAATTATTTAAGGAAATATCTAATATGCCCTAGTTTTACTTTAAAGACACGCATCTATTTAGAAACATTCATAAACAATACCACAAATACGAAAACATCATATTTATTTTGCGTATGAGATTCGGGAATACGAATTTACTCATTCAAATGCATGCAAATTACAAATGCAAAATTCATTAATTGACAGTAAATGCAATCATATATGCGTGTGCAGTCATTGTGATTATAATTTTATCCGTTAAAAAAATTAAATTTGGCTCTGAAAAAGCAATTACTTTCACAATTCGGGAGTATCATGGTTTGAAATGTCATAATTTAATAGAAATGAATAGCGTAGTGCAGAATTTATAAGGGAATGAAGGAAATTTGAACGTAATTATTGCTATTCGCTCAATTCGGTTGAATCAGCGTTTCAAATATTAATTTTCATTGAAAAGTAGAAATGTTCATGACATTTATTACCTTAGATAATTACAAGCGGACTATAGCCCGATCTTAATTTAGAGGAACTAATAATGTAAGAGAAATCTTTTTTATACCCTTCCTACAAAGAGTTATTGTGTGATAGTCACCTTATTTAAAAAAGATAGGAAGTTATTTCACTCTGTTAAAGCTCTATTACCTACTAACAAAAAATTCAAGCAATATTCTTGGGTATCTAATCCCAGTCAATGAATCTTAAATGAATTGTATTAAGTAATACAGAACCTACTGTGAAACCACGATTCTCGAATTTGTAGTGTAATTAGTAGAGCAACGCTGACGCATAAAAGTTTACACAAAATAAACACGGCCGGGACAATTCGGTATAAGCGTAAGTACAACTGCGACTCGAAAGCCGATCTGTTGTGTATGCATCCACGCTGTCGTATACTATATCGTAGTTCTACGTTTGTTTTGAAAATGTTTCCTACGTCGTGAAAACGACCAAAGTTGGGCACAATATGAGAATTTGTTGCAGAAATGCCTGATTTAAAGTGTGATGGCGCTAAAATTCAATGTGTAGTGTGTAAAATAGATTTAATGTGTTGGTCGAAAAGTGATTGTCTACGGCACATAAATAGTGCAGGGCATGTTTCAAAAAAAAATTCCACACGAGATTATGACAAATTTAAATTTAATTTATGTGTTTATTGCATGTAATTTATCATTTCATTTACTACGGAAGAAAGCATACGTCTCGTTTTGGAATGAATATTCGTACTTTAAGTTACCAAGTGAGAGAATATTACAAGACGGTCGATGTGGTTCCATTGTGCGTACCATTACATTGACCACAGAATGTTTTTTACGATCTGTTGTTTCGTCCACACATAACCACAGTTTTTTATTTTGCAACTCCGATTTAATTCTTTTCTCCACTGTGAAATAAAAATTACCTCCGTTTTAATTTGACCATTTTAGACCAACTTGAGCACAATACGAGGTAGGCGCCATAAATTCTCGGCCTAACAGGCTTATACAGGTTCGGGCGTGTTCAAGCATTGCATTGCGTCATAGCTGCACATGTGCGAGGCCTAGACTATATATATTACGGCTCGAAGAGTAGTAGTTTTTAGTAGCCATCCAGACAATGTGACTAGTGCATGAAAATATCTCAGTTAACGAAAATTGAGTATCGCGCTGTCATTAAATTTTTAACACTTAATCACATTAAACAACGTTTAGATGGCGTTTATGGTGATATATATTCTTCATATTCCACTGCAAAAAAAAGTGGGCAAAATGTTTCTATTTGGGGCAAGATCCCTTGATGATGATGAGCGCCCCGATCAGCCAATTGAACTGATAACGCCTCGAAACACTTCAAATATTGAGGAAATGGTATTTGAAAGTGAAGGAATTAGCAGTGATGTCCAACATATCTGAAACAAGTATTCGCCGAATTCTCCATAACCATTTGGGTATGAATAACATTAGTGCAAGATGAGTACCGCATCTTCTTTCTGCTCTCTAACGTCGCACAGTGTGGCAACTTATCCTAAAAACTGGCATTAAATCGTTCTAAGAGTTTCTTATATTTCTAGTAGCTGGATTTAATTAGGAACGGTTATTAGTACGGGAATAAATAAGTCTGATCTTTGAATTTTTATTGCAATCACGTGGTACTTATACCAGAGTAAACACTGTATTTTTTTAATGGATTTTAATAACTTTTTTTTTTACACTGTATTACTGAAGTTCATCTAAAATAAGACATAATAAAACAATATGTTCTAGTACTTTAAAATAGCATAGTTATACTAAGCCCAAGTCATTACAGGGTGTTCGAAAAAAATTAATCACTTGATGCGGATGAAGAACTGTCCCCCTCACTTTCAGCGTTGGAATTATCAGCCGTTGGAGCATCTGGAGAAATTATTAAGTCGAATACTTCTTCAAGAAATTGTTTGGATTTTTTGGTAGGGAGCCGTCTATAACTGGTTATGACGGGATCGGACGTAATCAACATTCGGTAAAAAACATCCTCGTTACATTTTTCTCGTGAACACTTTCTGGAATATCCTTCTCGATATTTTTTAAAGTCTTTATTTCGGGCTTCCTGTGCCTCTTCTGTTAGTGGGCCGATTGGAAGCAAAGCTGCCGCAATTACGTTAGGTCCATGAATGAGTAACTTATGGAGTGTGGGTGGCATGTAAAACCACGGATATAGGTGGACAAAAAGCTTAGCAGTGTCAATGGCGAATTTTCTGAAATTTTCAATGTTTATTTCAAAACCACTTGATATCGTCATTAAAATTACGTGGATTTTTTTTACCAAGACCTAGTTTACACCTGTGATTTCAGATGTTAATTTTACATTCAAAAAAAAACGCCTGGCCGTATTCCCGTCATTAGAATTTCCAAATCCGGGCTTAGGGTGATCCACGATTAGTCCTATTTTATTTTTGAAATTCTCTTGTATTCAGGCTTTAGTTTGGGCTACAATTGCTTTATCTTCGTTTCGAGTTTGCCATTTTTTTATAGGCAATTTATAGCCCAAATGCAGAAAGCATTCAAAACATCTAATCCAACAGTGTAGTACTGACAAACCAAATTCTGGTTTTGAAGGATCGTACTGTCTTGTTGCTAGTTTTTTCTATATAATTAAATTCTTTGGAGCTTGCTCCACAAATATAGCATCGCTGTGCGGAGATTGTATTTGTTAGTGAGTTGCAAACTTTTCCATCTACCATTGTAAAGCAGAGTTTATGAGACACTAACAAATCCTTATCTTCAAATTTCATAGAAGTGCTTCTAAGTTGTTCTATTTCTTCGTCTACCCTGTTCTTCTCTACCAAAGAAATTTCTGTCGATTCTTTAACAAAATGTATTTTTAGTGGACGGCAAATTCTGGTGGATGATGTTCATGGAATCTGCCAAACTACTACTGCATCTTTTCGATTAGAATCACCAACTACCAATTGGAGAGGCACGACCGAAGAAATAAAAACACTGGAATCGTCTGAACCTGTCCGAATAAACCTCTGTTTATATGAGGAATGACCAGAGCTGCCATCAAATCCCCACTTCGAAAACAAGCACATATTATTTATTTGTTCAGACTGTAATACAGCGATAGCATCTGTTTGTACATTAATTAAACGTTCGGTCGTATGATCTAATAAAGCTTGCAACGTGACTTCTGCCGAAGTAGAGGTGACAGTTATGCTTTCTTTATTGGGATAACACATTTTTTTTACGATTTGCACTACCTTAAATGAAGGAAACCTTACTGGATCCTTAGATCTTATTACACTATATTGATGAGTGGTAAGTTTTGCTTCCACCATAGTTGAAAGAGCTTCTTCCCCAGACATCATTCTCACTTGAGGTTCTTCCAATGCCTTTAAGGCTTGTTTGTACTTCGTTGCTCGTTTAGGTGAACGTACAACAACCTGTGTTAATTTTGATGTAGTTGGATGTCCATAAGCCCGTAAGTTCATTTGAGTGGCATGTGCCAGTTCCTGCAGTGAAACATTCTTTCTGAGTTCTTCGATTTTGGCAGGTTTCGTTCGATCCGAACTGTTTTCGAATGATAAGGATGGACGGCCTCGCTGTCTGGTGCTTTCAGGAATCTCATCATACATCCTAAAACTAATTGATGTAACGAGTATATGTGAGTACCGAAATCGTATAAAATCTAAATACATAATAGTTTTACTACAAAAATATACAAAAATCTAAGTGGGGAAGCGTGGGGAAGTAAACTATAACCTTAAAGATGTAAAAATAAAAAATATATGATAAGCATCTTTGCTGGGTTTCTTTAAAACTTTATTAAAAATGTACCATACCTAAACTTTAAGAAATATATTTAAAATTACATAGTACATACCTGAAGGTAATGGATCCATTTTAAAACAAATTTTTATCAGCGTACCAGATACGTAAGCAAATCGTTAAGTTTTGCAGATTATTCCGTGTGAAAATTGACGCCGTGCGATATACTTGCGAAGCATTACTTAACTGAGGTGCGCGCACGAGATGACGCGACTACCATGTGTGAGTGTGGTAGAGATGCATAGGCCGCTTAGTTATGTTGAGAAATAACCGTAATTCGTAGTTGGCTCTGACATTTCTTTTTTCTATTTTCCGCCAGATATCTCTTATATCGGCCACACTGTGCGTCGGGTCGAATGTGCGTGCTCGTTTTTAATGTGTTTAATGTGTTGAGACGACCCGAAACCGATTTTGGAGTCCATTGTCACAGGAGATGAAACAATGGCTCTGTATTATGATCTTCTATCCAAAAATGAATCGTTTCAAGGACGATCGTGAGCTGCAAGCAACAGTAATGCAACAAGGGTATAAAATTATGAATTGATCGTTATAACAAATGTATTGAAGTTAGGGGAGATTGTGTTGAAAAATAAAAATTGTTATATTTTACCAGGTTTATTTTTTCTATATCAGGCCGAGAATCTATGGCACTTACTACGTATAATGTCTAGCACAATGCGCGAACTAGTTGTTGCACGCAGATTTGATAAAACTTCTCGTAACAAAACTTTCTACACTTACAATAGCAGTATTTGATTAGATAATATACAGGGCGATAAATGTACATGGAGTGCTTGAAATGCTAAAATAGTTGTAGGTTCATAGGCAACGCAAAAACTGAGTCGGACCTCAAAAGAAGAAAAAAAATTTTCGGCTATTGCTTGAATCCTGCCTTTTTCAATATGTGAATATTTTTCCATAAATTTTTTAGTCCTCTTTCGCGATTGCTTTTATTCGTTGGAACTAGAGCGTAAAAATTTACACAAAATAAACACGGCCGGGACAATTCGGTATAAGCGTCAGTATAACTGCGACTCGAAAGCCGATCTGTTGTGTATGCATCTACGCTGTCGTATACTATATCGTAGTTCTACGTTTGTTTTGAAAATGTTTCCTACGTCGCGAAAACGACCAAAGTTGGACATAATAAGAGAATTTATTGCAGAAATACCTGATTTAAAGTGTGATGGCGCTAAAATTCAATGTGTAGTGTATAAAATAGATTTAATGTGTTGGTCGAAAAGTGATTGTCTACGGCACGTAAATAGTGCAGGGCATGTTTCAAAAAAAAATTCCACACGAGATTATGACAAATTTAAATTTAATTTATGTGTTACCTTTATTGCATGTAATTTGCCATTTCATTTACTAAGGAAGGAGGCATACGTCTCGTTTTGGAATGAATATTCGGACTTTAAGTTACCAAGTGAGAGAACATTACAGAGAGTTGTGCCGTCTGCTCGTGAGCATGTCGAGAAAAGAATTAAATCGGAGTTGCAAGATAAAGAACTATGGTTATGTGTGGACGAAACAACAGATCGTAAAAAACATTCTGTGGTTAATGTAATGGTACGCACAATGGAACCACATCGACCGTCACCCTCAATTTTACTAGTTTCCAGACGAATACAACAGTGCACTGCCGAAGTAATTTCAATGTTGGTGTTAAATACATTGGAAAAGTTTGAACTTTCAACAAATCAACTGTTAATGTTTATGAGTGATGGTGCCGCAAACATGCTTGCTGTAGGTCGATCTCTTAAAAAACATTGTGCTAACTTGTTGCATATTACATGTAAAATTCATACTCTCAGTCTCGTAGCAGATAGTATCAGAAAATGTTATCCCGAGGTAGACGCTCTAATAGCACATATAAAAGCTGTGTTTGTAAAATCCCCAAAACGTATTCGGGAATCTCATAGACTATGCCCCGGTATTCCTGAACCACCATAACCTATTCTTACTCGTTGGGGAACATGGTTAGAGGTTGCATTTTATTATCTTAAATATTTTGAGAATATAAAATACGTGATTTTAGAATTCGACCCAAAGGAAGCTGCGGCTGTCAAGGTAAGCCGCTTGAAATTTCAGGATAGTCAAGTTAAAACATATTTGGAAATTATTCAGAACAATCACGTGGGACTAGCGGATGCGATAGAAAAATTAGAAAATTCTTCGGTGTCGTTAGTGGAATCTTTGCAAATAGTGCAACATGTTCACGCACCGCTATGCGCGATAGAAGACGCAAGAAATGTTTGTGTTTTAGAAAGGTTTGAAGGTGTTTTAGATAAAGATTCTGATTTTGGCACATTAAGACAAATTTGTGAAGGTGCGTCAACAGAACCGTTAGGTTATTTGAAAGATTATTTTATTTACGCAAATATAACGTCACTAGATGTAGAACGTTCGTTTTCGGCATACAAAAACACTTTTTCTTCACGCCGCACTCACTTTGCCGAAACAACTTTGGAAACATATCTAATGTTACAAATATTAAATAGACATTATCCACTTTGTGATTTCACGGAGGACTCTTAAAACGGTAAGCGTTTGAGCACGTATCACATTTAATTTATTTTGTGTAAATTTTTATGCGTCCGCCACTTGCTTTAAGCGCAGTTGCGTTGCTCTAGTTGGAACCATTTCAAGTGCGCACTACATAAATTCTGTAAAAAACGTTTAAAAGCTAATTGCGGAATGTGTAAGCGCTCTGTCACCTGACGAAGAAAGATACAACACCAAGACATTAACTTCGTTTAAATCACGCATACATAAAACAATATTCGGGCGTAGACAGACGGTATTCGAATTGCTAATTATAAATTGAAAGCCTTCGTTAGACATGCAAAGAACATCATCGTGCTGAAGACCAGATTTCAGTTTTAATTATTAACCATCATTCCTGAATATCCCTTACACGTTGCTAAATTACATTAAAGGCACCATTTATATTTTAAAATGTGTGATTATCATTTGGTCTACCCCGTTTTTTAATCAGCATGCTGTGTTATTTATTCATCGAGATAAAAACGGTATTTTTACCCGTGTATCCCACGTTCCCAAAGGTACTGAAAGTAGAAGTTCATACGGCAGTATCGTGCTTAAACCCATAATATATTATTCAGAATACTGAGGTCTAAACTGGACAGAAAAATTGCGATTCTTCAGTTATAAGCGTTCAGCGTCGAAATTACATATTTACCATCTTCGACTGTTGATTAACATCCCAAATACACAGTGACTGTATCTCCACGGGTATGTTCGCTAGGGTGTGTGGTCCAATAGGCGTCAAACCCTTTTATTTTAATATAATTTTTATTAAATGTGTCTCAGAAATGAGAACTATATCGATATTATTTGTTGACAGAAATATATCTAGTTCGCAGGCGCGTTGATTCAGTCCATTTGCGTTCCATGTTATTCGCAGGAACGGATTACTCATTGTTAGTTTTTTTTTTACTTTTTCTAGGGAGCTTTGGATTTCTCCAGTTTTTCCACCCTATCGATTAACTGAAGTTATTTTTCATTTCAGTCTGAAATTGGCTGAGCATCTTCATCATGTCGCTGATTGTCGGATCTTTACAGATTTTTTGCATTAGCAAATGGCGATACGGTCGAGTCACACGCTCGTGTGAATATACTTGTCAAATTATCGGGAAGAACCGTCAATGTCCCATTTATCGTTATGCCGAATAATTCTTACCAAGTCATTTAGGGGATGAACGCCCTGGATAAGATGGAAGCTGTAATCGACATTGCGAAAAGATAAGTATTTTACTCTCCGATGTTCTTTGGAAGGCAAAGTGAGTACTGTTGCTGTTGTAAGACTTTATTTCTGTCAAGAAGTAGTCGGGCAACATTTATGTACTATGAGTTCGTTTATTTATCACTATGTCTATTCCGTTGTCGGGAATGATTAGTAGTTTATACGACTTTTTTACTATTTGCCAATAGACAACTTTGTAATGCACATTTCTGTATCTTTCGGGTAAATACATTTCAAATTATGAAAAGCTAAACTCTTGTTCCTATTAGAAAAGAGAAACAAGACGGCGACATCCTGCAAACACCAGTTGCATGAAACATCAAAAAGTGGGCTATAATGTTATAATAAACAGTATAATGCTGCCAAATATCAAAGCTAAATGTGTTACCATTTAAACATTGTTCCACTAGGTGCAACACTTTATACGCACGCAACAACAGCTAAGAATATTTATCTTAAAAAAGGTGTATGCACCAACAGTTAATTTAATTAACATAACACCATGAATGTCCATCTAACAGAAAACGAATTTTCGGTAAAGGTTGCTCAAGTGAACTAAATAAGACAAAATATAAAGCCACGGGTAGCTTTGATGCTACGCCCTTTAAAAGGGCAGCCTTCTATGTGTCCTGATAAAACTGGATGCGCACTCGTCGAACCGCGTTCTCCCTGCTTCTATTTCTCTGGTTATTATACGTGAATATCGTTTCCGCACTCTCGCATTAAATTTTATTGTCGAAGAGTTAAGACACATTGAAGATACGTTAACATTTTATCTAGTCGTGGAATTAATATTTGAGCTGAATTTTAGTTGGGGATTCTAGTTAATCAGCTGGCCGGTGATCATTTGGGAATTAATATTGTCTACGTTTATTTGGAAAAGGTATTTTCGTAGTCAGCGTTGCGTTGGCTTAAGAGAGCATTTGTAGCGCGTATTTACTTTCCTAGACCCATTACGGCTAGGCCAACTTGTATCAGGCTCAATAACCAATCCAATAAATTGTACTTAAGTGCCACTAACACCTACGAGGGTAGATTGAAAAGTTTCCAGAATGACAATGAAAACAAAATAAATCGGATTCAAGTTATATTTTATTTTTCAATATAATCCCCTCGAAGCTCAACACACTTTGTCCAACGTTTATCTAGCTTCTCGATTCCCTCCCGGATGTGACTTTCTTCGAGGTTCCCGAAATAATCGTTTACAGTCCCTATCAGTTCTTCCTTTGACCAAAATCTCTTTCCACCCAGAAATGTTTTGAGTTTCGGAAACAGATGGAAGTCTGACGGAGCCAAATCAGGCGAATACGGTGGACGCAGAAGGATTTCGAACTTCAATTCTATCAATTTTTGCTGAGCGATTGCACTTGAATGAGCGGGCGCGTTGTCGTGGTGAAACAATACTTTTTTCCTCACCATTCCCGGATGTTTTTCTTGAACTTCTACTTTTAGCTTGTCCAAAAGTATT
Organism: Dynastes maya; assembly: GCA_029619315.2. Taxonomy (NCBI): domain Eukaryota; kingdom Metazoa; phylum Arthropoda; class Insecta; order Coleoptera; family Scarabaeidae; genus Dynastes; species Dynastes maya. Next base: position 48,620,016 of record JAROYE020000002.1, read on the forward strand.
GTGTAATATTGGCCAGTAACAGTCTTTCCTTTTTCAAGATAATCAATTAACAAAATTCCTCTTGCGTCCCAAAAAATCGATACCATCACCTTTCCAGCCGGGTGAATGGTCTTTGCCTTCTTCGGAATGGATTCACCGCGTTCAATCCATCGTTTTGATTGCATTTTTGTTTCTGGTGTGTAGTGACGAATCCAGGTCTCGTCCATGGTCACGAATCGTCTCTTGAAATCCGTTAGATTCCTCGTAAACACTTCCAAGCAATATATCAACAACATATCTTGCAGAAAGCTTTGTTAATCCCAATTCAGTATGTAGAATATGAATTACTCTTTCACAAGAGATGCCCACAGCTTCCTCAATTTCACGCACTTTTATTCGGCGATCTGCCGAAACCATCCCATGGATTTTATCCACAATTTCTGGTGAGATAGCCGTTTTCGGCTGTCTTGAACGTAGTTCATCACTTGTACGCGTGCGGCCATCCTTGAATTCCGAAACCCAAAAACTCACGGTGGAAAATGAAGGTGATGAATCCCTAAGAATGGCATCTCACCTAGATTTGATTTCCGTTGCGGTTTTCCCTTCCAAATTTGGTGACCGCTCGAACTTCGTTTTTATCCATAATTGAAAACACAAAAAAGTACTTGACTTCAATGCTTGCCAAAACCAAACTATTTGACAGATCCATTTGACATTTGCAATCAATTGATATGAAAGAGTTGCCAACACAACGGCATAAAGTATTTGAAAAAAAACAACACCGTAGCAGCGATTCCGAAAACTTATCAATCTGCCCTCGTATTAGTAACCGTGACACCTTGGATGTAAGGTAGATACGCTTGTTTACGGAAAAGGGTTAGATAAGGGAAGTTGCTGTGGAGAAAGATATCACTGTGTCACCGATCGCATCAGCAAGATTCTCATCAGGAACAATATAACAACCATCTTCAAACCCAATTTCAAACTCTTGACTACTTTCCCATCAAAGACCGCAATCATCTGGAAACCCCAGGTGTCTACTAGATTCCATGTTCATACGGTAGTGTGTACAAAGGTGAAACAAAGCGATCGGTAAGCACTCGTGTTACTGAGCACGAGCGTTGTACGCAGTTGTTACGTATAGCCGAGTCCGCGCTGGCTGAGCGTAGACTGGAAACTGGCCACCAAATCCAATTTAACTCCACCCGCATCTTGAAACATCCCAGCAATTTAAACGTGGAAATCCTAACTAACTAAACAAACTAGCAACCGCCACGCTTCATTAATCCATAACTTTACCGCTCCAATGACCCGAAACAAGCCCTATGTAAATCCTTCCGGAACGAATATCACTCAATCAGTGCGTAGTAACAGCCCTGAAGGTGTCTCATAAGATTGCGGTCTAAACGTCTCGTCGGCGGAAGCTACGACAACGATGCGGTGCCAACTCGGAAACCAAGAGTATAGTATTATTGATGACCGCGGAAGCCTACGTACCAGCTAGGGTTAATGCTTATAGTTTTCTTTTCCTTTCCATTAGCAGTTTAAATATTGTTTCAGAAAGTATCATCTAGAAATTTAACTGGTATTTAAAATTTATATGCTATTTGCCAATGTCAGCTATTAATGCTTGCTTAGTTAGTCAACAAATATTTGGGGATTACCTATTTTGAAAACATACGTACTTTTAAGGGTTTATTTGGTTTCGAAAGCGCCTATTATAACCTTGGTATTTGTCACTATCACATGGTATTACCTTTTTGGGTTGATTACTTTACTTTACAGTCATACGGGAAGAGACACGGTTCACCAGAAGGCGATTGACACATTGCTAATACATATTAGAAAATTTTTTAGACATACAAGTTTTCAGAAGTTGTTAGTTTCTTATTTGATTTCAATGTTTCTTATATTTATGGGTTTAATTGTGTCTTCATATTTTATGAATTTCATTTATGGTTGTGTCTATTACATTCAGAAAATAAAATAGGTATAGGCGAATCTTATTACAGTGTGGCGCCTACTTTAGTATTTTATGCACCCACTCGGATCGCCACTGGGCATGCGGGATAAACATCTGCCTCTACGTATTTGTACGTAATTTGTATGTACGTTTCTGTAAGCAACGTGACAACGTGGATTTTTAAACCCGAAATAGTTTACAGTAAATGAGGATTTAATATGAGAGTTCTGATCCAATTTCCGATGCAGCGCTGGAATGAATAAACGATACAACTGAAATATACAGGATATGCGATGGATTAGGCGTTTTTCTGTAGTATCGAAAATAATTTTTTTTTTGTGGCCGATATTATATACTATGCATTTTTTGCATTTGATGACATGTAAATTCAATCCAAACATGAGCATATTCAACTATTCATATTTAACTTCAATACATCGAATGTTGAACTACCAGAATGCTTAAAATTCTCTGAAATCAAAAAAAATCATCTAAGACCTAGCTCATATGTCCATTTAAAGTTAAAGTTAACCCAAAGTTCACCGCATCTAAGGCAGATACTATTTTGTCTGTGCTTGGCAGTCTCAAAAATGCGGTATTTGAACACTATAACACTTGCCTGGTTTGAAAAGTACTCATGTTTCGAGACAGAGTTGTGTTTTTTTGAGAGTTGTTGAAAGTGAGCAAGTTTTTGTGTTTGTGTTATCATGGGAAAAGAAAAATACCGGTCAGTGATTCGATTTCTTTTTTTGGATGAAGAAACATGCGCAGAAATCAAAGAGAAGTTGAATACAGTTTTAAGCGTAGCCGAGCATCCGTCTTTGACGAGGAGCGGCCAAGTCGTCCCATTGAGGCGACCACCGCGAGAATTTTAGAGAGGTTGCTAATATGATAATCATCTTAACTGAGCGAGTGCAAAACATCCTTCACGAAAAATTGAGTATGAGAAAGCTATGGGCTAGATGAGTGCCGCGTCTGCTGACGATTGATCAAAGACGGAATCGCCTGATAATTTCAAAGCAGTGTTTGGACATGTTTAAGCGCAATACGAGTGTGTTTCTGCGGCGTTGTGTGACTGTAGATGAGACATGGGTACACCACCACACGCCAGAAATCAAAGCTCGGTTGGCTAAATGTTTTTTTTTTTCTCGGGGAATGCGTACCAAAGAAGGTGAAGATGATTCCATCGGCCGGAAATATTATGGCGACGATTTTTTGGGATTCGCGAGGCGTGATTTTAATCGACTATTTGGAGGAGGGAAGGACAATCATGCAACAATACTATGTTGATTTATTGGACCGATTCAACACCGAATTAAAAGGTTCCACCTAGCAAAGGAAAAAAGTCTCTACCATTGTAATAACGTCTCAGCCCACTCATCGACAATTGCAACAGTAAAACTAATCCAGTTACGGTACGAGTTGGTGCCCCATCTACCATATACGGCAAATTTGGCCCCCCGTGACTTCTTTCTTTTTCCAAACTTGAAAAGACGGCTTGAGGGAAAGCGGTTCATGTCAAATGAAGTGATCATCGCCGAAACAGAGGCCTATTTTGTGGAGTTCGACAAATCCTATTATTTGGATGACTCGAAAAAGTTGGAACGTCGCTGGACTATGTGTATAGAGCTACAAGGAGGTTAAGTCGAGAAACAAATAATTCAAGGTATTTCAGCATATGCGACGAATACTGTTTAGACTGCTCTTTTAAATGGTCCAATGTGTTACCTACTCATTTTTCCACTATGTTATAGGAAGTGTTCGCTAAGATTATCAAAATAGTCAAACTTCAACTAGTTTACTTTCGACGGAGGTACAAATTAGTAAATAGGAAACTTATTCCTACTTAAACTGCGTTACTAAAGAAGTAAGTAGATTACTGTACGTAAATTTAGTGCATCCACTTCATTGCCCAAAATGTATAAACTACAAAGGAATAATCACGAAGTTCTAATCATTCCCCGTAAAGCCAGCGTTATTGCTATTAGGTTACTTTGGAAATTAGAAGTTGTTTTGCGTATTAATTCGATAATCCGTTGAAATTGATTAATTGCTTTCGAATATTCACTAGTGAGCGCGCAAGCGTTTCAGAACAATTAAACATGAAATACTCGCCAACTGATCATTGAATATAAGCGCTGGTTAACTACTATTACTAGCAGGTTACCTGATTACGTCCAAGAACAATTGTGTGTCTAACAATAGAATAGCCGTTGTCAGAGATCTACTTGATATTCAAAGTGGTTATTTATATTGTGCCTTCCAATATATTTGAATTGTATTAATCTGTAAAGCACACGCATTTCTGGAATTGTTGAAAAATTATATGAATTATTTGCAATTATTATTTACTTATTGCCCAAACTAAACTACTGAAATGTTTTATTTCAGGGAAATTGTTAAAAAAATTTGAATTTTGTAAATTGATTAAATTTGGACACTCTTTCGTTAAATTTTAATGAATTTGATGTCGAATGGAAATTAACGAATGTAAAAATTGAAAATGCAAACTAACCATGATTTTACGAAGATGTCATACAAACTCTACGTTCCTTACGACATTCACACGAAATTTGCCTGTTCTAACCTCCAACCTTTTCTTCTATCTTGAATTTATTCTCTAATTTATATATCGGCCACTTTAAATTGGGACCGCAGCCAAAATACTAGTTAACTCGAAGAAAGATTAACCAGAATTGATTAATTTATTGGCATCCCTTTTCTGCTTTATTTTAATCGCGATGGCGATTGTTTCTCTCCACAGCAAATTTTGATAGTTTTTATCTAAACGTAATCTTGCGATGAATTTCGATGAATGAAGTTATTTTTTGACGTAGCATGAGAGAATGAGTGTAGTAACGCTACTAGGTGACTGAAGCTAGACGACTCTCTGCTCTCAAATACAACTGACAACATAATTATGACAAATTCACTGACGATCTTTTTAATAACTTTACGATAGATACTTAATTTACGAAACACTGCTAGAAATACCTCTGAATTTACCCCGTTGTTTGTTGTAGGAGAATTTCACATTAATTTTGAAGATTTACGAAATGAGGAGAATAAAGAGAAGAGTAGGTTCGTCTTCGATCCACCAAGATCGTTGTTGGCTGGAGTTAAATAAATTATTTAGTATCCACACTCTAAGGCCAGCCGGCCTGGGGGGAAATTGTGGCTACAAAAAATAGCTTTTAACCGCCAGAGGAAATTTCATATCGACTTCTCCATTTGTAATTCGTCAAAATTAATGGAAAATTAATCTAAAACAACTAACAGCGTAAATTGAAAGGTATTTTAACCATAATTTCATCAATTAAATCATTATCTGGAAGGTTTAAGTGTTGGAGAATTTTCACGTTTACAGCTTGCCAGTTACAGTTCGAGTCATAGAGTTCTCAAAATACAACCACTTCGTTGCGACACTGCATTCATTCTCGTATGCTATTTGCATAAATAACATCATATCGAAATGATGTTATAAAAGTTTCTATTTGGGTTCGATAGTGAAATCAAAGTATTTATTTGAAGAGAAAAAGGGTTAAAGTCTAGAACAGACAGATTCCTGTAGAGGTTATCATAAACGTTTATATAACACTGATTTCGTTCGAATTTCAAGGTTACTCACATTTTTAATTCTAAAATTCGGTAATTCCGATTTATTAATTTGGAAATTCATTAGAAAATTGCCAAAAGAGTATCCAGGGATACTCCTGATACCACTAAGAATTGTAAAATTTAGATTAAGTTAGAAAATTTAGCATTTTAACCAAAAATCCCCCGAGACTATATATATATATATATATATATATATATATATATATATATATTATATTAGCATAAAATGTCCATTTGACACTGTTTCTCGTGCTAGGTACACGACATTGTTTTGGAGATGAATAAAATAAACGCCCTAAATATAAATCAATGCGTTCACACATTTCCCCCACGTGGTTGAGTTAAACGTTTTTATTCCACATGTCACGAACGTTCTACGTTGATAACCCCGATTTTTGCTGGTAATAGCGCACAGGGTCGCGTATCCTGCTGGTGCTTGCCAATTCTGCTAAATTTATCTAACTTCATGCCCTACGTGTTTTGCTTAATAATCCAGAAAAAAAAGTTATTTAATTAAACCGGCAGTGTGAAATGTCTAGAATTACGAATAAGTTAAAAACACGCGAATCCACTCGAATCTCGTGAAAAATATATTTTAGGAAGATAAGCGCAAAGAAAAACGTCTGCGAGGGAAAAAGGCAGCATTGTGTATTATATAAAGCTAAAACAGTATTCTCACCGAGCTCGATATCAGAGAATTTTAAATTTAGTTAGGCGCGGTTACTGCTTGATGAAATTATTTCCGACGAATTTCAGGCAAATTCGCCGACAGGTAGCATTTGATGGAGACGAAAGTGTAAGGTAAAGGGAATTCTGAATGTATTTTCTTTTTCTTTAGAAAATTTCGTAGCGTAATTTAATATAAGTATATGGACTCACCTTGACTAAGTATTGTTCATATACCTACACTTGTATGTTAAAAAATATTAAAGCCAGTTGTTCACCTTGTATCTTTAAAGGAAGTTACGCATCGGTGGTTCCGAATTGGTTTATAATGTTTGAAAACTTAATGTGTAACCCTCTAATAATTATATTTTGTCCGGTATTAAATTACTACAACAAGCCTCAGGCAATCTACAGAAAGTTATGAAGCTTCCGTAAAAAGGTGCTAGTATATTGCAAAATATTCTTCCATTGCTTTGAACGAAGGCAAATTGATTTTAAGTATTTAAATGTTGAATTAAGTGTATTAATATAAACTTACAAATAAGAATTAAGTACCTATAATTTTCCCAAGAATTTCCGACGTAATTGATTAAAGAAATTAATTAGTTACATAATTATATCATATTTTCAGAGATAATTCGTGTGAATTTAAGGCATCTCCTCCGGTATTATGTATATACATATAATCTATTTTTTATTTGTCTCGTTTGCTAACGTTAAATTGGATGTCAATATCTACGAACTGTTCGTTCTCTTGGTGCCGAAGATTTCGTTTTAATTATTTATTAGATTAATTAAAGGTAAGCATTCTCAGAATGCTTTCCTGTTTAAAATGATTTGCAGTAACTTGAGATTATTTGAAATCTTGAAATGTCTTGAATGTTTCTACCTAAATTATTTCGTTCATAATTTATACACCTTAACATCGTTGGTTTAAAACCTTACTCAATACATTCTTTGCAGCTAATATATCCAAGTACAAAAGCTTTTCAAAGAGAAATACCACACGGAAGCCCATTTTACTTCAATCAAGAAATTACATTATTTTGTATAAATATGCACAAATGTAGGAACTGAATTTTCCCCTAAAAATGAGTAAAATGGCTTGCTTGAATGAAAGCAAGTGAAAAAACAGGAATCTGTTTATATGTTAGTGTAAGTGCTTTCGAATTTTCGTTTTTCATCCCGGTCAAATACCGAACCAATTTAGTTGCGTTTCTTCAATTTCCTGGATTACTGAATCCACTCCAAGACTTTTGCTAATGTCTTCGTCCTTTATTTAATCAAGTCTGTCGTTTATTTTTGATTACAGTATCAATACTCCACCTTCTTTGTGCGTTATACATTATGTGTCTTTTTTGATTCTTGCTTATCGTTTTCAGAGTTCTGTCGATGATTTTCGAGTTCCTCTTTCCCTTTTCGCTATTCCTCTACCCTTTTTTGTTGTTTTTATACTTTGCTATTTTTACACCAACATTCTTGTTTCCTTGTACTTGATATAGTGTTCATTCTTGTCAATTTTCAAATATCTCTTTCGTAATGTTATTGTTATTATAGTCGCTATGATTAGCGCTACGTTGGCACTGTGCTTTGCTTTTTTGGCCTCCTGTTTCTATCCCGGGGGTTTTAATCAGTAAACATATCTCCAGCAAACGAGAACATAATAATTTACATTCTGTTGGCCCTTCATTTTCAAATTTGGTTACTTCAACCACAAAACACACATAGAATGATTCTATTTAACACAAAATAGTATTTTCCATATGAAATGAGCAGTTTAACGAGCCGTGTTACGTTCTCCTGGTTTGAAGAACAATGCCGCTAGTCGTCCGCTTCGGTGTATCTTTTTTTTCGAAGAGCGAGAACCAATTGCTTTTGCTTAGATGTTTAAAATACTTGCTTATTTGCTCGATAGCTCAGTACCTCTCGAAGTGAAACACAGTGCCTATGTATAAAAATAAATTTATTCAAACAGTTCCCCTTATAATAAAAAGAAATATAAAAAAAAGTTTCCCTTTTATATAAATATATAAAAAATATGCATACACCTTAGTATTATACATATTTTATAATGCGGTTTCCTTACTTGTTTCTGTACGTGTTTCTATGTAAGTTTATTTAAAATTTGTAACGCCCACCTCTAACAAGTAACGTGGCAAATTATTCGTGCCAACCTCGAATAGGAAGAACCTGTCGAATGTAACACAGGTATTCCCTTTCAGTAGAGATTCGGCAACTTTGGTAATTAATGAAACACGAATAAATGATTTATTTTAATATTCCCTTTGTGCTTTATCTTGTGCTTATGATTCAGAACAAAAGGATAAAACGCTCTTTTAAATTAGCTTATACGTTGTCGATTACTTACGGGGAAAACATGCTTGCGGGCTTAGCAAGTTAACAAATGCATCTCCTTATAGATGTCGCCTTACGGTATCAATATCGAAACACTTGGCATGTGCTTGAAGATTTTGAACAATGTTGGTTTTAAAGATCTTAATCAAAAATGTAGGCATCTGCAAACGTTACTTTATTTGTGCATCGACCAGGATAGCTTTTTACGAAGACGTTCTAATGATTGAATAAGTAGATAATATGTACAGTTTCTTTATTATCTGAAGTTTCTGAATAACACATTCAAAACAAAATTGATCTTAATTAAAACGAAATAAATTCGTTTAAATTAAGAATAGCGTAACGTAACATTCAATGTGAATTACAATCTGTTTTCAGTCAGGTGGAAGTATTTACATTATTAATACAAAGTTGACTGGTATTAGCGGGTTGTGAGATGGTGTAAATTTTACGTGACTCTTGCTTGTTTGAAAAGCTAAGTGACTATATTGGTATCGCGGTATCAAAGTTCTCTCAACTAAAATAATCCAAGTTATCACGGTATGTCATAATTCACGCATTTAGAAAAAAAAGCCAGTATCGCGGCGGTAACAGCTGATGGCTGTATTTATAGGGGTGCTGGAGGTAAAATATTCCGGAATTGTCTGCTGACGTCGACTACTTCCGGGATATTCTCGGACTTCTCGGAAAAATAAACTCCGGTTATCGTCACAAGCCCGACTTCACGAGGTATATTTCCCCAGACTCGACTTAACCGTGATCTGTCTAAAACGCCGACCACAATCTCGCAGAGCCGAAACTGCTGTAGCTTATGATCACTAGCCGGCGACCTAGCATATCTCAGTTCCTTGGAGTCACGATAAGAACGACTGATTTGAAAGGCAAATTCGGAGCCTTTATATACCCTTTACGATGACGTTCGTTGGTCTTGTACGTGACGCGTACAAGTAAAATACTTGTTACCATAAATCTTACAACTCCAATCGACTCTAATGAAAAATATACACAGGTTTTTCAAAAATTAATTTAAAAGATAATTAAAATTATCAACTAGAATATAATTTGATCACACTAGAATTGAATACAATAGTGAAATAATTTAGAAGCTCTACAAAAAAGTTGGTTATATTAATTTTAACGCTCTTTTCCTTAACCTGGGGGCCTTTAACTTAGTGCGGACGGTTAACGGTTCGTCACAAAATGTCTTGAGCATATATTAAATCGCAAAGTTTGAATGCGTGTTTTAAATTTGCAATGTATATCTGTATGTGTAATTGTAAACGCATCTAAGACGAGTGCGAGACATTTTGCTACCCCGATGTGTCGTCAGTATCGCAACGCTTGTATGTATATTAAATTCGCAACATTTATACGAACCATTATGCATTATTAGGACCACCATCAAACCCTAACGAGCCTGAACGTCTACTCGCGGATATAGCAGAACATACCTGTAGACGGTTACCCAGACGTTCTCGTTATTTAATGTGTTTGTTATACCACCTCTAGTATGCATTGCCCCTCGTCGTTGCCATCTATAGAAGCGGAAAACTTGAAGACCAAACATCCTGCAGGTTTAAACGTTGCATTACGTGTCGGGGAAGGAGCGACGGATGGCAATCGTAGTATTTCGTGACGCTCGTTCTCCGAGGAAGTTTCGGCACTTGGATAAAGATATGTGCGTTATGCTTTCTCTATCGGCGGTGATTTTTTGTTTAAGGATTCTACAAACCAACGCGGCTGCGGTGGCGATAGCGATGGCGATGGCGATAGCGATCAAAGTAACCTATGGATATAAACATGGTCACGCATATCGGAATGGTCCAACTCGCGGCTGTGTAACGTTCTATTAGCGATAACCGAGCGGTAGCGTAGGATATTAGTTGTATAGGGGACTGTTTAATTTAGCGTTTGTAGTGAAAACTTTGGGACACGTCATCTAACTTTGTTTTTTGTCGATTCATACTTTTTTTAAAATTAATTGCCATACTAATGGTCACGTGATGTGTATCTAATAAATGTTGGGATTACTAGACATGCTGAACCTATTCCCTAAAAAATATTTTACCGTATTTTAATAACCAAAATAATGCTAATATATTCCATCAATGCCATGAGGAGCTATGAGAGGGTATTGAAAACTAATGCCTCCGTGGCTATAACTTTTTTGGTAATAGATATATTGTTTACATATAAGTGTAGAATGATAGTATAAACTGTCCTCTACTCACTGATATAATCACTTTTCCACTTAATCGCCATTGACAGCAATACATTTACGCCAACGTACTACGAGTTGCGCAAATCCGTCACGGAAAAAGTCTGAAGTCTTCGTACGGCACCATTTCCGCACCTCCGTTATCACCTCTGCATCCGAAGAGAAACGCTTGACCTTGAGATGTTCCTTAAGCTTCGGAAAGTGGAAAAGGTCGCAAGGCACAAGATCTAGGCTGTAAGGTGGATGAGGTAAAACGTCATGAACCCAAGCTTCTCCAATGCTATACGCGTTCTCTGATTTGTATGAGGTCGAGCGTTGTCATGATGGCATTTTGTCTGGACGAACCCTACGCAGCCGTCGCTTCAGATTTGTTAGGGTGTTAACATATCCTTCGGAGTTGACAGTACAGCCACGTTCCAAAAATTCTCGTTGCTTTAACCGCACGTCCATGCCGGTCGCCATTTTTAGAACTGTCGTGCTCAAACGCGATGTTGCTGAGAATCTCCACTAGGGAGACTTATGTACCAAGAGCTAAGGTAAATGGCAAACCACTTTTGACAGTGTCTGGCCCATCATTGTAAAAGTTATGGCCATGGAGACATTAGTTATCAATACGCCCTCGTATATTAACATTATTTTGGCTATTGTTTCTAGGCTTTTTTTTATGTGGTTTTGACGTATTTCAATAATTAAGAAATTTCATGTTGTGTTGCAACATATGAGAATAGTGGCATAAAATGTATGCCGGTCAGACTTCAAGCTTTATTAGATAAGTTATCAATAATCCTCCCCAACTCAGAGTAGCGCATCCCAGTCGTGTTGTACGTGTTTGTCCCATTTAAGAAATGAGTTTATTGCCCCTTCCAAATAGCTACTCCATTATTTTACACATATCTCATCGTCAGTAGCATTGGTTTAAATACGTTCTCTACTATATTCAGGAAACCAATCAAAAATACGTATGCACCACTTTCGACTGTGTTGGGGAATTCAGTATGAGTATCAGCGCTGAAAGAAACAGTTTCATTTTAATTAATTTAATTGATCCTTAATTTTTATTTCCATTGGATTCGTAGGATGTTCATGCAAAAGTTTTTGAAGCTGTTTTCAAGAAATATTCATATTTGTTCTCAAACAACAAAATAGTTTTCATAATACGAATATAACCTTAAAAACTCACATGTGTAACAGTTTCACTCAGAATCCCTTAAAGGATCAGGAAAGCCCTAGACGCCAGCAAATCACCACAACTTTTTCAATACTTAACACATAAATTAGCAAGTTAAATACCAAACAACAATCGGGTACTATAAACTCCATTGTCCATAACAATACATCACAATCTATTGTAAAATTCGTCTGCGTTGCGTTAAATTTCTAATGGTGTTAAGGTGATTTACGCCGAATAATACACAGGATACAACGGAGTGCGGGTAAAAGGATTTATATGCTAACATTTCCTGTCCAACATGTTTCATTGTCTATTTTGAGACATTATACGCGTCTTCCATTCTAACATTAACAGAGAAGTCGAATAGCGGTGGGGTGTAGAAGTTGCTGTATACACTAATCTAGTTGCTAATCTAGATTAACGCTTTTATGTTCAAGGAAACATTTTATAGCGTATACAACAACAACAAATGAATTATACGTTTTACATGCAATGAATTAAGGCGGATCGACAAAGATTTACACGTGCAACTGATTCCGGGTTTTAGTACATGAAAGGAATTTCAGGCTTGGATTAATTAATTTCTAAACTTGCTTTATTTACTTTGTAATCGATATAGCACATAGTTTCATAAATATGGATCACACTGCAGTATCTGCAGCTATTAGAAAGCTTCTTAATGGAATCTTAAACGAACGTTTCTTCCATAAAATTTGGAATATTTTATAATTAAAAAGATCTTGCATGTCTAGTGAGTATATTCTTTATATTTAGAAATTTTATGCAATAAATTCTAGAGCTGCAGTCTTAATTCCAAAGTTATTGTTTTTGACACGGCGAGTTAGCGTTTTTGGGATAATGGACAAATGCCATAAAGTGACGTACTGTGCAATCCATTCTTTTAAATATCACGAACGTATTTGAGAAAGTCTTCAATATGAACTTATTAAAGATACGTTGACATAGCATAAAATACCGGCTTCTATCCGCATTTAAAATCTAACGAATATGGTAAGATAACATGCAGTAATGCAGTGTTAAAGAAGTAAAGAAATACGGAACGATGGTAACTGTGTTGCCATACTTTCGATCGTGAAGATTTTACTGTGTAAGTATAATAGTTTATATCAATACGTAACTTGAAAACTATGAATAAAATTGGATCTGGATTTCGTTCGGATTTGTTAAATGCTGCTGAAGACTTAATTTCCGCCCGCGACAAAGGTACAGCTTCCGTTTTCGTTTCACTAGATTTTAGTGAGGCTCTCAACACTTTGGACCATAAAATGATTTTGTCTATCTTAAGCTATATAGGACTTTCATCGAATGCTATCCAATTTCCTAGTAGTTACCTCTCCAATAGGACCCAATTTGTTAGATTACCGAACGGCGTTTCTTGGCCCTCTGCACTTCGTTATCTATACCATTCTCTTGCCAACGTGTAAGATTGCAATGTGCGTTGATGATATTCAGCTATACCGTATATTCCGTTTGAACAATATTTTTGAGATGGCTCAACAACATTCGTTGATCTTGAATCCATCAAAACCCGCCGTTTAGTTTTTCTCTGACAGAACTAGCTATCGCTTACTTTTTAATAGTATCAAGTTCTCCAATAACGGTCTCCTATTACCAGGGGTTGACGAGGCTAAGAATCTGACTTTAGTCATTAATTGTAATCTTAGGTTTATTACTCTAATATTAAAATATGTTAAAAATGCTTGTTATTTCTTAAAACTAATATATCCCCACCGTCATTATTTATCTCAAAATAAAAACCGAGCTATGTGAACCTTTAGTAATTGTTCTCCATTCTTCTAAAACGCCAACATATTTATGTAACAAAATAAGTTTTCCTACTGATGTTAATCTTGGGTTCGCGACGCAGAAATGTTATTACTACTCCCATTCATAAGAGCTTGATATTCCAACGATCTTTTTCTTACAACATTTCCAAATTTTATAATAATTTGACTGTGGAGGTTAAGAGTAACACACTCTCTAATTTTAAATCAGAGATGCGAGCGTTCTTGTTCATTAATCAGCGGTGAGCTCTGTCCCGACTATATCGCCGTTTCTGTAAAGTGCTAATGAGGGTATTGTTCGTTTGCTTTATTGTAGAATCTATATGCAATTATTGTACTCCCTGCATGAGTAACAGAACTTACGTTTAAGTTAGAATTAGGTATGTTCATTTCATTTCGTTTTATACTTTCACTTTGTTATTACTAAAGGCTGTATGAATTCAGCCTTCTGATTTTTTTTGCAAAGTGTACTGGAGGACTAGTCGCTGTCACAATTTATTGTGATTTCTGTTGTAGAAGAAAATAAGCGATATTATTATTATTATTATTATTATTATTATTATTATTATTATTTATTATTATTATTAAGAAGTAAACACAAATTTGAAACTGACAGTTGGCAGTTGGTCTTAATAAATAGCTATGTCGGCGTGTACAGCTATGTCGGTGTGTGCACATAGAAATATATCTTACATTTGATTATATAGAGCGCAATCTTCACAAGTAATTTAAAAGAAAAGCGCAATGACTTTTGCTTTGGTATGACTACTAAGAGTTCTTCTCAAAAGTCAGCGGAAAACGAAATAAAACTCCACTTGGATTGTACAATTAATCCGGGTTCGTAGCGCCATTGTCGACCATCTGATAATTTTATTTTTGTTAGGAAGTTACATTAAATACCGAAACTCGGCCACTGAAGTGGTTCACGAAACTACCAAGTTACAAACAACATTCGAAGTACAATAATGGGAAAGATTGAAGTCCAACTGGCATTCGAATAAATTTTAATTAAGTTGTCGCTTTTATAAAAAGAGCGAGTTCGAAAATCTACAGCAGAAGAAGCGTTCGACTACTTTCTGATGGGGGAAAAGAAATTGTGCCGTAACCTTTTTCATTTTTTTATTATTTAATTAGTAAGCCAATCTCAATGTACTATTCGCATTTCTCATGATTCTGAAAGAGATGGAAAACGGTTTATTTCGAATAATGAATTTCTCCACGAGCTTCAACCTGCTTGGCAACTATGTAATTGTAGGTAATGAATTACGTAACCTTTCGCCAAGTTACCAATAGAATGAAAGAAATACTTTGACGTCATTAACACATAAAAGGGAAAGTAAAAAGTTTCAAACTTCCAATCAGGTAAGCATGATACAACTAACGTGGAGTAGTCAGAGCGGTCAGAGTCAATCAAACTTCATTTCCTTCTAACAATCAAATTACGCTGTGATTGCACTAGGAACAAGCTTTATAAAACGATATAAAACGATGGGCTCTAAGAGTTACTATAAGAGGAAAGAAGCAGTTGTTTTTTCAATCTTGATTATTCTGGGCTCAAGGTAAGTTCATATATAACCATAAAAGAAAAGAAGCAGTTTTCTTGAACCTCGAAATTGACACAGGAAAGCAAAGTAAAGAGAAACATTGGATTTGTGTTGAATGCGCAAGATCATTAGAAATTTTGAGAAATGTCAAAAATTTAGTAGCAAGGTTTATTTACAATTCAACGGCATATTCGTTTTGTAAAGAAGTTCAGCGAACACCACTAAGTAAATCATATAAGCAGAAATGGGATGAGGAAAAATATGTAAGAAATTACGTAGTGATTAATTAATTTTAACTTTGACAAATCTGCTACTGTTACATTTGATTTTAGCTTGAGGATGTGTTCTTAAAGACGAAACCGACTGCCATTTTTTTTTCAATACAGTCTGAAAAGATGGGCAGAATATTTTGGAGAGCTGTATGGAAATGGAGAAGAATAAGAAGTATCGGAAATAGAGGAAGAAGAAAGTCTAGCCGTAGAAGGACACGGGGAATCACCAACAAAAAAAGGAATAGAAGGAAAAGTCAAAACACTCAAGTTCCAGGAGAGAATAGTATAACGGCAGAAATGTTAAAAGTAGGAGGGCAAATCTTAGAAGAAGATATATTTAAATTAATAAACAAAGCTTGGAACGAGGAGATAATGCCTCAAAGATGGAAAAAAGCGTCAATATGCCTTCTGCACAGGAAATTCAAAAGCAGAATAAATGGGACAATGGAAAGGAAAATTGGACAGTATCAATGAAGTCAACATTCTGAAACAGAATTTGCTTCTTTGTATGTTACTTATGGATTTCAAGCAGGCATACGATATGGTAAAAAGGGAAAAGGTGTACGGTGCAATGAGAGAAATGGGCATAAGATAAAAATTGATGACTAGTAAAAATGAAAGAGACAGAATATTTAGTAAATATAATAATATAGTAGATATAGTACAATTATTCGAAATGCTTTAAGTTAGAAGAGGCCTAAGAAAAGGAGATCCCTTATCAACAGCGCTGTTCAATAAGGTGTTGGATTCGGCAATGTAAGCAAGCAAAATAAGAACAAATAGCCTGATATATAATCAGTTGGTACAAGTGCCGGCTATCAAATTTGACAACAAAAAGCAAACATTTATATTAATTAACAAGAAATTTATTAAAGACGGCTTGTGGGGTTGAATCGACCGGGACAATGCCAGAGATATAGATGGGAGGAGAGTACATTTCAATTTGAAAAAGAACTCAGCAATGTAGACTGGTCTCGGGTAACTTGCTTAAGTGAAATTAATAGTTGCTACAATAAATTCATGGAAATTCTCATAAATATGTAGGAAAGAAGACTGTTGCTATTTCGAATAAAACCAATAAATGCTGGTTACCTGATAAGATCAGAAATATGTCTGTTATTAAAAGATAACTATATGTGGGACTGATGAAGAATGAGGTCGATAGAGAAAGATTTTAACAACACCCTGAAAAAAGAAATTGATGAATCTAAAAAGAAATCAAATGCGCGATACATAAACAGCTCGAAAAATAAGGGTAAAGCAACATGGGATATCATCAATTAATTACGAGGTATTAGCAAGAAACCTCCCTTCGTCTTGGATGATTTTAGTGATATATACAATGATAGTAAGGAAATCGTAACAGGTATAAATAATTACTTTATTGACGTATGTGAAAATACTAAAAATTTAAATGAAATACTGTATCAAAAGGTTAAATACGTAAACGAGACATTCTCTATATATCCAACGATTTACGTGGAAGTGAAGGACGCTGTACATTCATTGAATAACTCTAAAGCAATGGTTGATGATGAGGTACCTATCTCACTGTTAAAGTTATGCGCAATCAGTATATCGATTCCTATAAGTCACGTTATAAATACTTCCTTCAAAAATGGAGAATTCCCTGAAAAACTAAAATACGCTGTAATTAAACCTATCCATAAGAAGGGTATCATAACTGAATTTTGCAACTACAAGCCCATTGCACTATCAAATATATCTAAAATAGCAGAGAGGTTGATATATAATCGAATGACAAGATTTATCTGTAAACATAACATCTTACATGACAACTAAAATGGGTTTGTAAACAAGAGGTGCATGCGCTATATTTCAACTACTGGAAGAAATTATAAGGAGGTTTAATAACAAAGACATTACAGCAAATGTTTTAATGGATTTGACGAAAGTTTTCGACAGTATTCATCATGGAGTTCTACTGTACAAACTTGAAAAAAAATGGGATTTAGGGGTGTTGCGCTGAATTGGATTGAATTTTTCTTAACGGAGAGAAAGCGGTGTGTTATGGCAGATGAAAACTCCGGAGCAAGAATAAAGTCCAGTTGGAGGACTATTCAGTATGGTGTAACGCAGGGAACTATTCTTGGGCCACTTCTGTTTCTTTTGTAGGTGAATGACTTACCTGAAATCATCGATAATTTGACGATTTTGTATGCGGATGATACTTCTTATGCTGTAAGAGAAGAAATGTTTCCAATGTCACAACTTAAAACTAAATTCAAGTAAAACCCAAATCCTGCCAACACAACTTCGGGCGATTTTTCGGTGAACTATGGGGGTAAAATACTTACCAGTATAGAACGAGCTTCCTTCTTGGGCATCACACTAGATTCGGAATTATCCTGGAACCCCCACATTGAAGAATTGTGATCAAAATTGAGTGAACTGTCTTACGCGTGTGTATAATCGAAGCTGCAGTATGGAGTTATATTCTAGGGGAATGCAGTCAATATTGGAAGGATCTTTGTTATTCAAAAAGCCTGTATAAGAACAGTGTTTCAGCTAAAGCCTAGAGATTCGTGCAGGGAACTATTTAAAAACAACAAAATACTTACCTTAACGTCTATTTACATATTAGAGACTGTTTTGTTTGTCCAACAGCATTACAGTTGTTACTGTAACTGTTTAAAAAACATGAATTCCCGTATAACCATGGTACTAGAAGAAACGCTAACTCACACTTATTACCACCTAAAACACATCCTACTAAGATGCCGAAGCAAGCCGTACATCAATGTCTGAAAATATTTAATCACCTTCTAGAAACACTTAAAAACAAAAAAAAATGGTATCTAAAAACAAATGGTTTTATTCTACTAGAGAATTTTTTACTGAAACAGTTTCTGTTGGGCAATTTTATTTACTAAATTATTTTTTTAATGTGTATTTTCATTGTGCTGCTTGTGTTTTTTACATATTGTTCGTACTTTTTCTATTTATGTTTAACGACAAATATGGTATTATTCTTAAATAAGTGTAACGTATTCTATACAATTTGTGTATTATGGAATCAATTAATATTATTATTATTATTATTATTTTTATTATTATTATTTTTATTATTATTATTATTATTATTATTATTACTTGCGCGCAGGGGATAAAATTGGACGCTGCCATTTTGAAGGATGGTAGGCACGGAAAATTTAAATTAATTACTACTTTTTATTAAAAATTGGGTTGATGTCGATATGTGACAATATACGATTAATATATTTCGAAACTGGTCTTATAGTAACGAGGCTTAGAACCGGTACGTAAATACGACCAATATTTTACTCCAGATACGTTATAGTATAGTAAGTAGTATGTGGAAAGCTTTCGTAATCTCTTCAAAGCAAGTGGATTTATATTAAAGCGGCAGTTTATACAAAAATACTCACGACAATAGTATGGGATTATAAGATATACATGAATGCAACAAGCTTAGACTCAAAATATAACAAAAACAGAATATTTGTTTTACACTAGCGTTATTACCTATTACCATTGCAAAGTTCCTTGACAACTCTATACTCCTGGTTTCCGGGTTAGAATCGCGTCGTTGTCGTTGCTATTTCCGACGTTTCGTTCACACTCCTATGGGACATATTCAGGCCTGTTACTGCAGACTGACTGTCAGTGTGATTGACGACCGCGGAAACCTACGTACCAGATTCCTGGACAAGTCTTTAATTATTGGCAATACCAAGAAAATTTCCCGATATGAATAATATCGGGTAGTTAGTATCACAGACATCTGCGGGATTATGAGAAAAATAATTTTTGCAATATTCTACCGAGGTAACTGTAGTTTGTGTAATGTCCGATAATTTACTATATCACAGCGAAAAAAGCCTTTGCGTTTATTACTATAAAATTATATCTATGACATTGTAGTACATTGTGCTATTTATATCTATGACATTGTAATACATTGTGCTATAATTACGTCAAATATTACTATTGCATTATTTGAATTTTTTACATATTTTTATACCATTCTTTTTGTAGTAAATTCTACTGTATTGCACGTAGATTATACATTAAGTTTGTTGTGCTAAGATATTACGCTGATCCTGAATAGTTATAGGGTTTATGTATGAACGAAGCCATTCCAAATTGCGAAACTTAACTGTTAGAACTTGTTAGCATTAAAATAACGGCGTGTGTAGTGAGTGTGTGTGTACATATGTAAGAAGTACCTATCTTATTTTAAAAATCAAAAATTAAAGTTTTAAATGTGGGTTTTCATGTAAGTTTAAGGTTAGAAAGCTTATACTGCTCAGTCTATGGAGCAAGAATTGCTACAATCTTTCTGTGTATTTTTTTTTGCTAAAAAGTACTACGCCTACAGCCTATTTTACTATAAACTGTATCACACATTGCTATAATTGCGTCATATAGTACTATACTTTTTTTGTGATATATCAATTACAAAAAAAGAATTGAGCAAAGTTTTCATTATTTTAAATGGAATATTTTAAATATCTTAAAATTGTCGACAATATGTGATGCGTGCTTAACACAGATGGCAACGTCATTCGCTGTATGTATGGGAAAAGCGCTTCTCCATGAATGCCTTTCCCAGCTGGTGTATAGACGTATATAGTAACTATCAGTGCATAACCTACATACACATATTTGCAATTTCGTGGAACGATTATCCATGCTGTGGCTCAACCAAGTTTTTTTAAATAGAAGATCCTATATACAAGGCACGTCCAGAAACTAAGTTTCATTTGGTAATAAAAACAAAACGAGTACAGATGCAGAAAAATTATTCATTGCAAAAAAAAAACTACAAACCTTAAACTACCTTTCTACATAGCTCCCACCATTTTGTAGGCACTTGCCAAAGCTTGGCATAAGTTTTTGTATGCCTTCCTCATAAAACGTTGCCGCCTGTTTTGTCAACTATGTGGTAATATGTTCTTCATCGTTGTTGAATTTTTGACCACCAAAGAATATTTTCAGGTGCAAAAAAAGATGGAAGTCGCTAGGGGCAAGGTCAGGGCTGTACGGAGGATGGTCAAACTGGATTCCAGTCAAAGTCCTGTAAGAGTTGTTGTGTCTTGTTCGCAGTGTGAGATCGAGCATTATTATGAATTAAAACAATACCGTTTGTGAGCATTCCTTGGCGCTTATTCTGTATTGCACGACGCAATTTCCAAAGCGTCCCACAGTAAGGATTTGCATTGATTGTTTTACATCGCGGTAAAAAATGCACCAGTAGAATACCGTGTCTATCCCAAAAGGCTGTGCACATGATTTTTCGAGGTGTCAAGATTTGCTTGGCTTTAGTCTTTCCTGGTGACGAAGTGTGCCTCCATTCCATTGATTGTCATTTCGATTCAGGGGCTTCATAAGCGACCACTATCTTGCTTAGAAAATCACTACAATCTTGTGATGGTGTCAAAAAGATTCAGCACCCAACGAGCACGCATATTTCGAAAATTCAGTTTTTCAGAAACAGTTTCATGAAGAAGTGCTCTTGAAATTTTCGGAAATTTCGTAGAAAGATCAGATACTCTAATCTTACGATTTTCCTTTACGAATTCTGTAACTGCACGAACCAATTCTTCATTAACCAAACTTGGACCACTTCGTTCGTTATCGTGCACTTGATCACATCCTTCGTTGAACTGTCGAACCTTACGATTGAATCCTGCCCTTACGATTGAATCACTTATCGCATTTTCTCCGTAAACCTCGCAAATTTGTCGGTGAATGTCGACTGCTTTAGTGTTCTTCGCATTCAGAAAACAAATTACAGATCTAATCTCACAAGCGGCGGGATTTTCAATCAACTTCGCCATTCTAACCAAGCACTGTAAACAACAAACAGAGATCTCGAAATGGCGTCATCTTCTCCTTAACTCAGAACAACTACTGCGCATGCGCCGAACTGCGACTGCAGCGCTGCTGCGGCAATAAATACAAACGGAATGTATTTCCTGGACGTGCCTCGTATTATGTAATGTACTGGGGAGTAGTAAGGCAAACGCTAAAGTATCGGTATACTCCGCACCACACAAATTGTTTGATTAAATTCGGAGCAATTGTTTCGAGAATTTGTGGTTTCCCGTCGTCGACTGTACGACCGAATGATGTGAGAAAAAATTTTTTATTCTAACTTGTCTTGTTCTATCCGTACTCTAAGAGATATTTACCCTGAAATTAAAACATGCGAAATATTCGGAACTAAAGGGAAAAGTGCTGCCCTGTGGCACAAAAGCATAAACATCTGTTCATGTGACCCCAATAAATCCATCAACACGGAGTGTTTTATTTTAAATAAGTACTACAATTAATGAAATTCAGGGCTATATTGTCGCCTTCAGTATTCTATACAAAACTCATATAGGTACCGTACAAAAAAAATACAATACAATAACATATAATATTTAGAGTACAAAGAAATACAGTAACGGATGCAATTGAGAATACAAACATCTCACCCTCCTTGAAGGCACCGACTTCAAAGTGAAACAAGAAATATATATATTGTCATAGAATAAAATATGCGGTGCATCCTACGCAATTTTGAAAATTTCTGACCTTTTTTTCATATCCGGTTTATCTTTCGGATTGCCTAGAAGGTTTCTGAGTGTACTTCGCGAACTGCAACACACGTACGTATGTTGTTCCTTGAAAACATTACTAATACCTTTAGATATTCTATAAAAGGGAAGTTTCACAATTTCTACTTTATTTTTAAAGTCGTGGAATTTTTTTCGTAATGCTGCCGTTGGACTTTCGTAAGAATGCCATCATCATCTATGGAAGAGTAGCCACTATAGATAGCTACCTTTTCTTTGTAAATTTAAGTTCTTTATTGCACATATTTTTATTCGAGGAAAATAACCACAATGGAAAGCGTACACTTTTTACTGCTTAATCGTGTTATATGCGCTCACCAGGTTCACATGCTTTGCGTCTAATGTATCAGGCAAGTGCTTATGTTTTACGACCTAGCCACTTAAGACAGCTGACATAATGAATATGCTTCGTATAGTTTGCGTATTTTTTTGACGTTATGTGATTTCACCGTCTCTTCTAACCGAAATGCGCATAATATTGACGAATGCCTTTCTGTTTGTTTCAGGTGAGTAAGCTGCAATTATTCCCGGTGATTAACTTAATTCCATTGGGCACTGCCAGCGGTGCATACACACGTAATACCCGGACGTGAGTACCCAGAATCGATCATGTTCTTTTCGTTCTTTAGTATGGATACTGTAAAGTTGAGCATCACGTGTTAGCAATTAATATCTTGTGCGTGCTTAGCGAAATATGTTAAACGATAAAATCGCAACGTACTTGCCGGCTTCCCTACAATTCCGTGACGTTATATGTAAGCTGGTAGAGAACTAATTTCTATGAAAAATATTTGCCTGAATCAAAGGGATATACCGGGTGATCTAAGATGGGTGGCGAGGTACTATATATGAGGAACTAAAAGTAATAATAATAATAATAACAATAATAATAATAATAATAAGCTTTATTGCCCAACAGAAAAAATTCTAATTACTGGACAAATAATTAATTAAAAAAATTACAAAGCGAGTACAAAAAAAAACAAGTAAGAGTAACAAGTTACAAAAAATTATTAAAGTAAAGAGCAGTGACTATCCTTATTGTATGTAAAGTACCGTAAAAAATATCACATTGCGAAGATATGAGATTAAAGTTTGTACAAGTCACATAAATAGGTGATTTTAAAAGAGCATTTGTTCGAGTAAACGGTAGATAGAACGTATTCGAATACTGGACACCAGAGCGTGGGATTATAAATTGTAACCTTTGAAGTAGTGCCGAGCAGTCAATGCAGCCATTACACAATTTCCAGTGAAATACCAAACCGGAGGATATGCGCCGAAAGTTAAGAGAGGATAAATTAAATCGGAACAACAGTAACATATGATCAACGCCTCTCGGTGGGTACACTCCGTCTTGCCGGAACCAGAGGAGCAAATCTGCGTTGGACCAATTCCAATTGGCGTTTATGCGTTAAATAGTAAGGGCACCACATGATGGACGCGTATTCCAGACGGGATCTAACAAGAGCGTAGTACAAAGATTTGAAAGCTACCTCATTGGTAAACTCTCTGAAATTTCGCACAATAAAGCCAAGAGATCTTCTAGCCGCATGGGAGATACTGATAATGTGTTGCGCAAAAGTGAGTTCGCTATCACACAAAATCCCTAGATTCTTAATTAATTCGACACGTACGATGTTAACTTGATTAAGCTCATAGTTGAAAGTAATTGGCGTAGATGCACGTGTGAATGAAATAACTTTACATTTGCTGATATTCAGAGGTAGATTATTTGATGTACATCATTTAGAAATATTTGTAAGATCGCTTTGCAAGAAGTAACAATCCTCGGGACTGGACACCTTACGATATAGCTTCAAATCGTCAGCGAATAGTAATGCATCGTTAATGAATAAGTTGAAAATCAAAGGCCCAAGATTAGACCCTTGAGGGACTCCCGAAGAGGCAATGTATTGACGAGAGCAGAAGCCATTATAGAAAACATATTGAAGTCTATTGAACAAATATGATTGAAACAGGTGCACAAGCGAATCACTAAACGCAAAAGACATAAGTTTATATATATATAAAATCGGTATATAAGACATCAACTTGCAGGCGAGAATCTATAGCATGAGATAAAAACTGAGTAAACTGACATAGATTAGTTACAGCAGATCTTTTCGTCGTATAGTTGTGGGAAAAAAGTCTTCATAAGAAAAGTGGCCAAGAAAAAATACTGGAAATTATTTTTAAGTTCCTACTTCTACCGCTGGGGGGCGTAATCGCTATAGTCATAAAAAAAGGATTTTTCTAGAAAATATACGTAAAATAAATTTTATCGTCGTAGAGCTAGTCGAATTTGGAATCGTTTTTGGAGATCTTTTTTTTCTGTAGAACAAAAAAATAAAAGCTCGAGGGGAGGGGTAATGTTTTATAATTAAGTTGGCTGTAATTTCGGTTTTGAATTAACCGAATTTGGTAAACGAGTTCTCATTTGAAAGAGGAAGCTTTACTGATTAAGATAGAAAAAATAACCATGACCTATTGGTTCTCAAAGCCATCGCTAGAGGGCATCATTTGGAAAAATCAGTTTTTATCATCTTTCTCAGAAATTTCAAATGGAACGACCTAATTATTAATACATTTGGCTTCCGTCGGTAATTATAAAACTATAACTTTTTCTTGGAATTTTTCCGACGTCATTAATTACTGAAAAAAAACCGTCCACAGCGAGAAATCGAACGCTACATCTCCTGCTTGCCGGGTGGGCGTGATAACCACCACCATGCGGACTGTGGAAGATTCGTTCGCTCTTTAAGCCTAGATATTACTTATCTGCAAATACATCGTAGTATTTCGACAGACAATTTGATTTTTTTTTTTTTTATTAAAATTGTCTGTCGAAATACTACGATGTATTTGCAGATAAGTAACATCTAGGCATAAAGAGCGAACGAATCTTCCACAGTCCGCATGGTGTAGTGGTTATCACGCCTACCCGGCAAGCAGGAGATGTGGGGTTAGATTCCTCGCTGTGGACGGTTTTCTTTTCAGTAACTAATTACGACAACCCAATTATTATTCCATATTTGGAAAGTAGATTAAATTTCCAAGAAAAAATGTTGAAGAAGCAATTTGATATATCTATTGGTGTTTGAATTATCGTCAAAAGAATAATTAATAACACGTTATTTGTTACGTGGTCAGGGTGTAAAATTGAAAATTTTTTTTCAACTTTTTTTACATTTAACTAAGCCCCTTTTATACTTGTTTTAGTGTTTTTTAACGTCCTCGTTAATTTTTAATTACTCTCTGGACTTGCCTTCGCACATTATTCAGGCTTAGGGCTGGTTCAAATTATGCGAGACACAAAATTTGAAGCGTGTTTAAAGACCAACGGGCCAAAACAACAATGGAAATAACAACGATTTTATATTATTAATCAAACGTTGAAAACAAAAACAAAACAAACAAAAACGGGAAATTTATAAATGTTCAAAGACACCCCAGTTTTTCACAATGCAATGCTCACATCTGTCTGTAATACTGAAAATAACACTTTCAACTTCAGCTCGTGAAATCGTAGCAACGGCATCTCGAATTCTTTCAAACATATATTCCCTTGTAGTTGGACGTGTTTGATACACAATATCTTTTATTCTTTCCCACACGTGAAAATCTAGCACGTTATGATCCGCAGATCTAGGAGATCACGGAAACAAACTACCTCTTCCAATTCAACGAGTTGGAGAAGTAACATCTAAAAAGTTGCGTACCCTTTGAGAAAAGTGTGCCGGTCATCCATCATGTTGGAACCACAAGTATCTCCTATTCAAAGGGACATCTTCTAAAAGAACAGGGAGTTCGTTTTTTAAAAAGTCTAGGTATGTGTCGCCATTTACACGATCATTGAAAATAAACGGTGCTATAAATCTGTGTCCTAAAACTCCACACCATACGTTAACACTGCATCTGTTTTGGCAATCAACTTCCCGCATCCAGTGAAGATTTGCTTCTGAATAGTGAATGTTGTGTAAATTAACTCTGCCAAAATTAGTAAAAGTAGCTTAATCAGTCCATAATAGTAGCAATAAGCACAAAATTAGATGATAAGGATTCAGCTTAGAATCCCCAAGAATTCGATTCACTGAACCGTAACTTACACCTAAGTGTGAAGAAATGTCTCTGATACTTAAATGCGGATCCGCTCGCACGTAGACAAGAACATTTACAATATTATCTTCATTTCTTACCAATCGCCTTCTAGTGGGAACTCGAATAGGACGCGCACTACCCGTTTGTCTTAAGCCCATTGCTAACCGCCGAAACACTTTTCTACTATGCAAGAAGCGCATTTTCAAAAGTTTAAAAATATACGGCAAATTCAACAAACGGTGAACACAAAACTAAAAAAAAAATCAAGATAAAAAGAAATTTTTACAACATGACACTTTTCGAAGCTTCACTCGTTTGACATTTAAATTTATTTCCATGGATGCCTCACTTTAAACTTTGCTTAATTGAATTAAGTAATCATAAAATTGATGAAATAGTTGAGGAAAATGTAAAAAATTAATACACGTATAAAAAGTAAAAAAAAATTTTTGAGTTTGGCAGCATGCTTGACCATGTAAGAATTAACGTGTTATTAATTATTCTTTTGACGATAATTCAAACATTAATAGATATATCACATTGCTCCTTAAACATTTTTTCTTGGAAATTTATTGGTCGTTCCATTTGAAATTTCTGAGAAAAATGATAATACCTGATTTTTCCAAATGACGCCCTTTAGCGATGGCTTTGAGAATCAATAGGTCATGATTATTTTTTTATTTTAATCATTAAAGCTTCCTCTTTCAAATTCGGTTAATTCAAAACCGAAATTACAGCCCATTTAATTATAAAACATTACCCCTTCCCTTGAGCTTTTATTTTTTTTTTCTACAGAAAAAAAAGGCCCCCCAAAAAGGATTCCAAATTCTACTAGCTCTACGACGATAAGATTTATTTGACAACTTAAATGGGTATATTTTCTAGAAAAATCCACTTTTTGTGACTATAGTGGTTACGCCCTTAACGATAGAAATAGGAACTTAAAAATAATTTCCAGCATTCTTTTGTTGGCCACTTTTCTTATGAAGATTTTTTCCCCACAGTTATACGACTCTTAGTTCCTGATATATGGTACCTCGCCACCCACCTTGGATCACTCGGTAGAGGAATGTATCAGAAGA
The DNA here is from genome assembly GCA_029619315.2 of Dynastes maya. Lineage (NCBI taxonomy): Eukaryota > Metazoa > Arthropoda > Insecta > Coleoptera > Scarabaeidae > Dynastes > Dynastes maya. The sequence continues at coordinate 48,647,398 of JAROYE020000002.1, forward strand.
ACTATAATAAGGTTCAGAAGACATTTATAAGAGGAGATTGCAAGGTATTAATCACCGATCGGATTGGTACTTAATTATATATCACCAAATGCGCCTTCTGTAGGTCATCAAATGGGTGCAGATGAGATTCTTTTATCCTTTTTCTACTACCCCTCACCCCCGGAATGGAGGTTGAACGGAAAAGGTGAAAATATACCCACAAATACTTCCCCTGCATTCCTAACTACCCAAGGAAAAATTGTATAGCATACGATAAATCTAAACATTTTTAACAACCTTATATAATATGCACTTAATCTTAGGAACGAAAACAGTATTAACGTATTCTGAAATAAATTGGTTTAATTTCTATAGCCCAATTGATTTCATCTAGTAGTAATGTAAAAAATAAAACCTCTTGTTTGTTCACGATATAACAAACCAATACATTTGTCTCTAATAATATGTTGTGCTACAATATTCCAAAAATAAATGTTTATCGCGAACAGTTATTTATTTCAGAAAGCAATATATTTTCACAGGTAATTTTTCTATTAGAATATGTTGCACATTTTTATCTATTTTCGTGTCATTAAAAGTACGTATGTACGTTATCAAGTAACAATGATGGCAATTACTTGGTAAACAGGGCCACTATGTAAGAGGGATATGACTATGTAGTGCTGGTAATTCGTAGTATTTTGTAGTGCATAGCTGAGAAATAATTATAAAACACATTATATTCATCACAAGCGGAGGGGTTAGCGGCACGACGGTTACCAATGTGGTTAGTTACGAGGTAGACTGCGGACAATCTTAGTAAGAATTTCTAGAGCATTTATTCTTCTTTTCTTTTACTTCATCAGAATTTGTTTTTATTTTCGTCTTTAGAATTTCTTATTAGTTTCGTCTAAGCTTCGTAGCAACAACAAAATAAATCTGCAAAACTCTCATTTCCAGGCGACCATGACTTCAAATTATTACGTGCGTTCTTGCACACAGTAGGTTTACATGCCAACGTTGTTACAATCATACTAACGACTCGCATCGAATCGGTCGGATTCCACTCAATCCCTCCTCGCTCTCTCGCCGTACATATGTAGATATAGCTAATTTCACATTTTCCCAATGTGCATAATTGATACAAGCGTTCGAGAAATTTCCTTTGTGCTTGAATCCGATAATAAATTAGAATTTGAAGATATGTTTCATCCACATGTTACTTAGACTGAAGATGAAAGTGAGCCTATGATTTAGAAAATGTTCAGGAAGAATATGAAGAAACATGTGCACTGGTAGATGGTAATGTGGATTCTGATTATAACAAGAGGGCCGTTGAATTTTGGAGATCGACCAGACAAGCGCCATGAGCTACCATGCTTCTGTGCAATTGGAATTTAAAAAAGTAAGAAGCAAAAGTTATTGGAAATTGCTGAATACGTGCTGTGCGAAACACTATGACGCACGACATAGATATTCATCCCTGGGTATTAGAAACCAATACAATAGTTAATTCAAAAAATTTTAAAGCATCTTGGAAATGGATATTGCAGTATAAACGAAAAAATTGAATAGTGTTTAGGAGGATAACCAAATTTTTAAGACGATCATATAGCCAAACACGGCGGAACTAGAAACCGTTGCCACAGCATACGTAAAGTCGTATATCGAAATATGTGGTGCAGATAATGTTTAAAACGCAGATGAAAACGGGTTCAATTTGGAGCTGCATTTTAGTCGCATTTTATTCTATGAAGGAGGCAAAACAGTTGAATTTGCTGGATCTGTAACGTCTACCACAAAAAAGCAGTTATACTGCCTATATATTGGCTGCAGGAAAACTTACATCATCTTTGTTTATAGTATTCAAGGAGACTAGAGGTGCTTAGCTCGTGAGTTTGCGAAAGCTTATTATTGGGCTAGAAGAGTTAAATCAATTTATTTCACAGCAGATTAATACTGTTTTCGTTCCTAAAATTAAATATATATTTAAGGTTGTTAAAATCATGAATTTATTGTATGCGGCACAAGTTAATTTTATTTTTTTTCGGGGTAATTAGGAGTGAGAAGAAAGCAAGTGTGCCTCTAAACATAAACGTTACTTGCTGTGGATCATTTTCGGCTTACATTTTGTCTTCTTCCGTTCAACTCCCATTCCGGAAGGGGGCGGGAGTAATAAGAAGGCAAAAAAATCTTATCTGCACCAGTTTGATGGACCCATAAAAGACGCATTTGGTGGTGCACAATTTAGCTTTCTTTTTATCATAATAACGGTGTAAATTGCAAAAATCTGAAAATCGTCGGAACTTCATATTTCACTCCCTAAACATGGGGTTCCCCCAAAACGGAAAGCGGTGTGTTGCAACACCCCATGAGTCCCACAAATCTGCCAAGTTTCAATACGATCGGTGATGACACATTAGAATCTTGTTAGTAGAAAGTCTAACGGATATCCCCAAAATTAAGTAACATGTAATAAAGACAAAGCGCCATATTAAACTGAAATCCAAAAAAAATATGATAAAGTTTCGCAAGACTGAAGCTAGAAAAAGTCATAAAAGTTCTCGATTGTGTCGCTTCGGCTCTGGCACGAATTGAACACTCTCGCAGTATGCAACAACGAGTCGGCTTAGTAGATTAGTTTCCCATGGTTTGAAAATATTAGACGAAGCGTATCCGGTAATTTTAAACACATAGGAAATATTTGATATGCATACTGCGGAGTACGAAAACAGAGTGAATCTATCCCAACAGATCTTCGCCATTTTCTTTCTACCTTCAACGTTGCAATGTCGATCTCATACATTGGATTTCAGTTTAATATAACTACAGCTTTGTAGTTGTTATAAAATGTTACTTTTGCGACGCTTAACGCCTATCTCGAAAATATCGCATGAAAAAGATGGACGACAAACCTTCCAGGAAAATGAAGATGGTGGGTACTTTTATATATTCGAAACGATGGTCAATATGGGGTACGGTTCCCTTTGCCCTAGCCCAGCCGAAGATGGCGTGGGGGTTGATAAGCACCATCCTATCTAAGGAATATGAAGGGACCACCCTGCAGTTTAGCGACGCTAAAATAGGGAAATTCGTCGCAGGATAACGAATAATAAAAGTTAGGTTTGTTAGAGTATGAAAATAACAGACTACTTGAAAGGCCACACAAATATTGTAACAAATATAATTTGACATTAATTTTCTGTCACCCTGTAGGTTGAGAATGCTCTTACTAAACAATAGGTACAAGAAAAATACACAGCAACGTTCAACAAAACTAAATATATTGAAAAAAATACGTAAATGTGTAACATATATAATAATAATATAAACGTGTAAGCAGGTGTGAAATATATTTAAACAAATAATTATACAAGTCGTAGTGACTGTATTTGCAAAACAAAAATGAGTAGACAAGTACCTATATTCAAAATACGAGATTAATGACCAGTAATTGAGCAAAACAAAGGGGTGATGTAATAGCGTCTTTTCTAGAAATACCCGGGAATTACGGTTATGTGAAATTGAACGTTATACAAATTTGAACCTTATATACTATGTCCCTAAGGATCCGTTCTGTAGCGTTATGACCAAATAAATTAACAAAATTTAGAAGCGCTACAGGATAGATTATGTTCGTGCACGAAAATATTACAGTCTAAAAATACCTTATAGTATACAGCTTCCAAACCTAACTACGCCCTGGTATTCGGAAACTTTTCAGCGTTGTTCATGAGTCGTTCAGTGGGAAACTTTGGAATTGCTCGCACGATTTTCAGGGCTAGATAATGGCTCCGAAAGGAAACAAAAAAAAAATAGAAGACGGAATTCAAACGAGAAAACCTACGTGAAGGCGGTATGACGTCAGCATGTAGCTCGGTACAATTTATTTCCCCCAACGGGTGAGTTTTACGACAGAAAGCGATACGTTACTTGTTTAGGTAAGTAGCCTTAGATCCCAGAAACGGTATTCCAATAAAGTGGCAACAAAATAATGGCTACTTGTTCCTTCCGAAGCTACAAACGTCTTCTGCAACACGCAGCTCAGGCAAGACTCTCTAGAAACTCACGCTAACATCACGTGATTGCAACAGGTGGAAGTGGGGATATGAATATGGCTCTTTTGATACGTTATTTAGGAATGTTTTAAATTAAGAATGCTTAATAAATATAAATAAATCTAAATTTAACTTATAACAAAAGGAACACATAATTCTATAATAGGGTTTTGAAATAATAAACAAACATTATTTCCAACAGGTGGCGTCATCTAACGGATAAATATTAAATAGAACGATATTTAGAGGGTTAACGTATACAGCTAGGCGCAGGAATTTTGCACCGTAACATCTTATTTCGCGAATATCCAGTATAATAGAAAATTATGTATTATTGTTAGTAGTGGCAATCGGTAAAAATTTACAAACTCATTTTATTTTATATACGGGGTTTAATGAAGTTATGGATTAAAATGCCTTAAAAAAAACCTTATCAATTCCATATAGTTCTGTACTCATCTGCAACAATGAATCTAAAATATTTCCTAGTTAGTGCGATTTATGATTGCATAAACACAACATTAAACCTTAATGCAGTTATAATTATCCCAACATGTAGGTTAGAGTGGAAGAACATCCTATTGCAATAATACAAACTTATTGCGATATATATCAAAAATGTTACAAAACCTAGGGGCACCTAATCCAACAATCATAACTAAAGCTGGCCACGAGCGGTACCGCGCAGTAGCGTAGAGTCGACCAGGCCTCGCGTTCCACTAGAGTTATTCTGCTAATAGAGATGTTTGCTGCCGCAAATAATTTCGCTCATCTTTTAAATAATAATTAAATAACACGTGCTCAAACACTTACCATTTTAAGAGCCTTCCGTGAAATCACAAAGTGAATAATGTCTGTTAAATATCTGCAACATTAGATATGTTTCAACTGTTGTTTCGGCAAAACTAGTACGGCATGAGGAAAAAATGCGTTTATATGCAGAGAACGAACGTTCTACATCTAGTGACGTAATATTTGCGTAAGTAAAATAATCTTTCAAATAACTTAACGATTCTGTTGACGCACCTTCACAAATGTGTCTTAATGTGCCAAAATCAGAATTTTTCTCAAAAACACTTTCAAATTTTTCTAGAACAGAAACATTTTTTGCGTCTTCAATCGCGCATAGCTGTGCGTGAACATGTTGCACTATTTGTAGAGATTCTTCTAACGGCACCGCAGGATTTTGTAATTTTTCTATTGCATCTGCTAGCCCGAAGTAATTGACGTGAATGATTTTTAAATCCATTTTAACCTGACTATCTTGAAATTTCGACTGGCTTTTCTGGATAGCGGTAGCTTCCTTTGTATCGAATTGTAAAACCACGTTCTTAATATTGTCAAAATATTTATGATAATAAAACGCGGCCTGCAACCATGTTCCCCAACGAGTTAGAATAGGTTCTGGTGGCTCTGGTATACGGGGGCACAGTCTGTGAAATTCGCGAATACGTTTCGGTAATTTGACAAATACTGCTTTGGTATGCGCTATTAAAGCGTCTACCTCAGGATAACATTTTCTGATACTATCCGCCACAAGATTGAGAGCATGAATTTTACACGTAATGTGTAACAAATTAGCAGAATGCTTTTTAAGAGACCGGCCTACAGAAAGCATGTTTGCAGCACCATCACTCACTAACATCAAGAGTTGGTTTGTTGAAAGTTCAAACTTGTCCAATGTATTTAATACTAACTTTGAAATTACTTCAGCAGTACGCTGTTGTATTCGTTTGGAGACTAATAGAATTGAAGGTGCCGATTGATGAGGTTCCAATTTGCGTGCCATTACATTAAGAACAGAATGTTTCTTCCGATCTGTTGTTTCGTCGACACATAACCACAATTTTTGATCTTTCAACTCCGATTTTATTTTTTGTTCAATATGTTCGCGCGCAGATGGCACAATTCTTCGTAACGATGTTCGACTTGGTAATTTGCACTCCGAATAGTTATTCCAAAAGCAGATAAATGGTTCCTTGTCTAGTAAATTAAACGGTATATTACATGCGATAAACGTAACGCATAAATTAAATATAAATTTTTCATTGTCTCGTGCGCAATTTCTTTTTGAGACATGCTTTTCACTATTTACGTGTCGTAGACAATGATGTCTGGACCAACACATTAACGGGATTTTACAGATTACACATTTAATTTTAGCACCTTCATATACTAAGTCTGGAATTTCTCCAATAAATTTTCGAAGTTTGTCCGACCGCGGTCGTTTTGCTGACGAAATCATAATTTTTCTAGGACAGATAAACAATTGCGCAAATGACCGGCAGCGAAAATGTCCGTACTGCTCCGCAGACGAAGTAATACTACCGTTCCTCTCGGTCCGAACTGATTCTACACCGATGCGCGGTACCGCTCGTGGCCAGCGTTAATCATAACCCTTAAATGGTATGGTGGTTTATGATAACGTTTAAGGTACGGCTGGGTCAAATTTGACCCTGTGCCAATTTCTATTTAAAAAAGCAGAAGTATGGTAGTACATATTTACCACACTTTACTTGTAAAGTAGTAAACAGCAATGTTCAATTGAATTGTTGTGGAGGCATGGAAATTTACAAAATCAAAAATATTCTAATGAGTTCAGAATTAAATCATGTATGACTGCGGTCAGTTAACCGTAAATTTTAGAGTTGCATAATTAGGTTAGTTTTTGCTTAGTTTGAGAGTTCTGTTTTATTACTGAAACAAGCTATCGAAACGTGCGTCCAGTGTTAGTGAAGTGTTGTGGTAAGGGTTTCTAGTGAAGTGTTTCAGTGTTTGTATTTTTATTATAACTTTAATACTTCACTGCATAGATATCGAATATCCTTCCACAGGTTCCTAAATTGTACATTTATTTACGTATTTTTGTGATCCTCGGCGATTTCATCTCCTCTGTTGCATTCACGGCACTTCAATTCTCTTTCAGACATCTTCCACTGTACCCCAAATTGGACAAAGATATTCTGGTTAATAGACGAGTTGGTACCCGAAAGTTCCTGAAATGAAACCATAAATAAAAATGCAGAATACCAGGATTTCACTTACCTGCGTAGTACCCTGGAAATGCAAACACCGATTCCAGCACCTCTGCCACGAAAGGAATGCATTTTGGAAACTTTGTTTTATGAATTTTTTTTTTCTTGAAGCTTTTCAAGAGCCCAAACACTGAAACGGTGACGATTCGAAAGGCCGGCCGGCTCCAATTCTTGCACGAGTTGAATTTTGTATGCTTTTAAGCCGAGATCCTTACGTAAAATACGCCAAATGGTTGCATACGACAAGCCAAGCAACGCAAACTGCGCTGAAAGCCAGTGGCTGACGCATAAAAGTTTACACAAAATAAACACGGCCGGGACAATTCGGTATAAGCGTCAGTATAACTGCGACTCGAAAGCCGATCTGTTGTGTGTGCATCTACGCTGTCGTATACTATATTGTAGTTCTACGTTTGTTTTGAAAATGTTTCCTACGTCGCGAAAATGACCAAAATTGGGCACAATAAGAGAATTTGTTGCAGAAATGCCCGATTTAAAGTGTGATGGCGCTAAAATTCAATGTGTAGTGTGTAAAATAGATTTAATGTGTTGGTCGAAAAGTGATTGCCTACGACACGTAAATAGTGCAGGGCATGTTTCAAAAAAAAATCCACACAAGATTATGACAAATTTAAATTTAATGTATGTGTTTATTGCATGTAATTTACCATTTCATTTACTAAGGAAGAAAGCATACGTCTCGTTTTGAAATGAATATTCGGACTTGCCAAGTGAGAGAACACTACGGAGAGTTGTGCCGTCTGCTCGTGAGCATGTCGAGAACAGAATTAAATCGGAGTTGCAAGATAAAAAATTGTGGTTATGTGTGGGTGAAACAACAGATCGTAAAAAACATTCTGTGGTTAATGTAATGGTACGCACAATGGAATCACATCGACCGTCACCCTCAATTTTACTAGCTTCCAGACGAATACAACAATGCAAGAAAAGTTTGAACTTTCAACAAATCAACTGTTGATGTTTATGAGTGATGGTGCCGCAAACATGCTTGCTGTAGGTCGATCTCTTAAAAAACATTGTGCTAACTTGTTGTATATCAGGGGTGTCCAACTTGCAATGCCTCAAGGGCCAAAACTAAAACTTTTGATGTTGTCGCGGGCCATATAATAATTTTGTTACAAGTAATAACAAAATAAAGTGAGGTATAAAAATAATTAAAACAAAAAAGAGTATTATTTCTTTTATTGCTCAACAACTACATTTTTTTATAAACGGAAAATTTATTGATAACACTTCTCAATAATCAAGACAAACATTGCAAAAGCAACGAAAAAGATGTATCCAATTAGTGTGAGGACTGTGGTCGATCGGCTTCATCCACCAATGAAGATATGTCCACCTCCAGTTCAGTTGTAGACAGTCTCATAAGATAACGTAAGGAAGAATCGATAAGGTTGCTTCTGTTTTTGTTTTTTATGTATTTCATGGAGGAAAAGGCACTTTCACATGTATATGTGCTTCCGAACATTGACGTCATTTTCAGTCCAAAATCTCGCAGGTTTGGGAATTTCTCCTTTGACAGTAATTTGAAAAATTCAGGTCCCTTTTCTTGTCTGGTGATTAGGAACATGTCTGCTTGAAGATCACATAACTCAAGCTGTAAGTTGGGTGGTTGATCATCAATGGTTGCTCCAAGAGGGTTATTATAAAGTAGTACACTGCTTTTGAGACTTTCAATTTCTTCAAATCTTGCATTGAATTCATCAATAACCTGTTCAATTTGTGAAATGCAGGATGAAAACTCAATATTTTCCTCACCGTTGAATTCTTCTGCTATTTGCAGACAGCTAGGGAAGTGTGTCAGGTTGTTCTTTTCCAAAGCACGTTTAAACACGTTCAGCTTATTCCGGAATCCGTTTATCATTCCGATCAAATCTGAAACCGTCTGGTTTCTTCCTTGAAGACTCAAGTTTAACATGTTAAGATGATTAGTCAGATCTGTTATAAAAGCTAACTGTCTTAAGAATTCTGGATCCTTAAACTTCTCTTCCAGTTCAGTTGTGTCAGATGAAACGTATTTGTTGAGGAATGCAGGGATTTCCTTTCTTATGGCAAAAAATCGTTCCATGCACTTTCCTGCACTCAGCCACCTTACATGGTTGTACATTAGCAAGTCTCCATACTCAGCCTCTGTTTCCACTAAAAACTGCTTAAGTTGCCTGTGTAAAAGAGATCGATTTCCACCTCTAATCATATTTATAATCTTAATCACGGTTTGGAAAACTTGATCTTCCTTGACTGATTTTCCACATAAAGCTCCCTGATGTATAATACAATGAATTGTTGGGCAAGTGACACCATTCTCTCGAAGCAGACCCACTAATCCAAATTTTTTACCTGTCATTGATGGGGCCCCGTCTGTTGCTATGGCTGAACATTTATCAAAGCCTCCAATTCTGTCAACTGTTTTCTTCACAGCCTCATAGATGTCTTTTCCTTTTGTTGTTCCATAAAGAGGACAAATATCAAATAACTCCTCTTTACTGGTAAAATCATCAAAAGTAGTGCGCACAAATATTAACAGCTGACTAACATCGGTTTGATCAGTGCTTTCATCCAAACAAAGTGAGAAATATGAACTTTTCTTAACAAGGCTAAGCATAGATTTTTCTACTTGCTCACCCATAGCAACAATCCTTCTTTGTATGGTTTGATGTGAAAGTGGCACTGATTCAAATTTCTCCGCCATTTTAGAATCACCGAAAGCTTTGGCCATTTCAACAGCACATTTTTTTATCAAATTGCCATCAGTGAAAGGTTTTTTGCCTTTGCCAGCTCAAGCGACACGGCATAAGATGCATGCAAAGAATGCGTTTGAGAGTGTAATATTTGACTGAACATACCAGTTTGCTGTTTAAGCTTTTTCTTCAAATCTGCAACTAGGGCACGCCGACTTTCATTTGTGTACGTAGCATACTTATTTTCATGCACTGTTGTGTAATGTCTTCTCACATTATATTCTTTAGGCACTGAAACGACATTCATGCACACTAAGCACTGCAACTTTCCATTATTGTTAGCAATCAAGTAATCACTCTCCCAACTTTCTTTGTAAATTCTGTTCTCACTATCAATTTTCCGTTTTACTGGTTTTACACTCATTATTGTATAAGAGGAATCAAGACAAAGAATTAATCAAGTGCACTGTTCACTAGCAACGTAATAGATTAGCCGACTAGCCTACGTGTCAGTAGCACACTGGCACGATGGCGGCTGGCGACGGATGGTAAGCAGTGAGAGGTGTGGCCTGCGTGAACTGTGATGCGCAGTAACCAGTGCAGTTCTCATAGTGGTGGAGGATGATTATGTTCGTTACACGTCCGCGAAGCGGCACGCGGTACAGTACTTGTGTACTTGTGATGTAAAAACACTGGTACACCATAAAATATAAAATAAGTTAAAAAATCTTTTTTCACAGTGGCAGCATTTAAAGAAAATATATGCTTTTCGAAAATCTTACGTGGGCCACAACAAATAGCCTCGCGGGCCGGATGCGGCCCGCGGGCCGCCAGTTGGACAACCTTGTTGTATATTACATGTAAAATTCATACTCTCAGTCTCGTAGCAGATAGTATCAGAAAATGTTATCCTGAAGTAGACGCTCTAATAGTACATGCAAAAGCTGTGTTTGTAAAATCCCCAAAACGTATTCGGGAATTTCATAGACTATGCCGCGGTATTCCTGAACCACCACAACCTATTCTTACTCGTTGGGGAACTTGGTTAGAGGCTGTATTTTATTATCTTAAATATTTTGAGAATATAAAGAACGTGATTTTAGAATTCGACCCAAAGGAAGCTGCGGCTGTCACGGTAAGCCGCTTGAAATTTCAGGATAGTCAAGTTAAAACAGATTTGGAAATTATTCAGAACAATTACGTGGGACTAGCAGATGCGATAGAAAAACTACAAAATTCTTCGATGTCGTTAGTGGAATCTTTGCAAATAGTGCAACATGTTCACGCACAGCTATGCGCGATAGAAGACGCAAGAAATGTTTGTTTTAGAAAGGTTTGAAAGTGTTTTAGATAAAGACTCTGATTTTGGCACATTAAGACAAATTTGTGAAGGTGCGTCAACAGAACCGTTAAGTTATTTGAAAGATTATTTTACTCACGTAAATATAACGTCACTTGATGTAGAACGTTCGTTTTTGGCATACAAAAACACTTTTTCTTCACGCCGCATTCGCTTTGCCGAAACAACTTTGGAAATATATCTAATGTTACAAATATTAAATAGACATTATCCACTTTGTGATTTCACGGAGGACTCTTAAAACGGTAAGTGTTTGGGCACGTATCACATTTAATTTTTTTTGTGTAAACTTTTATGCGTCCGCCACTGGCTTTCAGCGCAGTTGCGTTGCTCTATTTATCACGGTGATTGCGTGCACTCTCAGCTACCGCCGCTATATTTTCTTCACTACGTGCCAGATATGGTCTATTTGGTCGCATATTATCCAATAGTGAGAAAGGAGTTTCACATTTTTGGATGGTAGGTTCCTTGCAGAACGCAGATTTTCGTAATACAGCTGAATAATTTGTAGACGCTTTGCCGGGCTAAATCTTTCCATGATGAAATGAATACTGAACAAAAATACCATTACAGTTTGACACGCCTCACGCGTGGTTTGTCATAAAATCCCTACTGAAAAAAGTACCTCCAAATGAATCACCCGTTATAATGCCATTACTTTAATTATTTTTGTTAAAGTTTTTTGTTAATAACACTTACTGGGCCTGACTCCACGTCACCACTTATGTTAAGCACCTCATCAGTTAAGGGTTAAATTTAAAGCGTAACATATGTAGTATTTTCGCGTTCATTTTTCTATTATCTTGCCATGCTTAAATTTAATATTACAACTCGTACCATTATGATGAGCAATAACATGTTTTTCTAGGCCACTATTATATCGTTCCAATGGTCACAATAGCACGAAATTAGATTCACATGGTAACTTACATAATAAACTAGGACCTTAACGCAGCACATGCACCGACTATAACTTTCTTTAGAGATGTAGTTTAAAAAGTTGGTAATTTAAGTCTTTCATTGTTGCCAAGAAAATTGCAGTTTTCTGCAACTTCAAGTCTAATTCCCTAATCCTTTTAGTTTGAATTACAGGGAAAAAATGGCTGGATCATCAATACTCGCAGATGCACAAGTTATCTCCTTTCACGATTTAACTGGCATTTACATATGGCACTAGAACTTAAATTACAGTAAGCATAAGAAATTATGCTTTTTGTCGTTCTTTTGCCTCATTCGTTTCTCAAAACGTATTTATGATTGCGCCAAGTTTAGATAGTAATCAGTTCTACCATGACTGTTTGCACTTTTACTTTCAAAAATCAATAAACGCTTTATAACTAGTAACTGAATCTACTAATGTGATCTTATTGTGAAAGTATCGTAGTTTTAAAATAAGTTATATTTCTTGTCTTTATCGTTTCTATTGCCGTAAAGCGGAGGACAACCTTCTTCTGTCGCGGTACGTAAACTATAATGTAATTATAAGTGTGGGGCAAATTTTGAGAAGGTATACACCAACAGACATGTGTGAAAACTGGCTACAATACGTTCAATTTAAATTTTGTTTTATATGTTTTCAGTGAAGTAATTTCTGAGTTTCTTCTTAAGCAAAGATAATAAAATTATAACATTGATCTTGCTCCGCAATACATCTTCCTAGAAGATACGTGAGGTATCTAAAATGCCGCGAATCTTTTGAACACCTCGCAATTACATTAATAAACTAATGCAATTCTGATACTTTAATCGGCAGACAGGAAAGTATTACTGGATCTCCTTTTCACACCACAATTTCCTGCAGTGTTACAAATGAATTGATTGAGAATCTTATTTTGCAAGAGTTTAACTTTTGTTTTCCTATTACACAGTGCGTCTCATTTCAGATGGGAGCACCCATGTAGAATCTACATTTGACCCCAAAATCAAACCAATTTTTCTGAATACATAGTAGATGAAAAAGTTTACTTTCACACAAAATTTCAGAAGTTCATCTAAATTTTCAAGGTACACTGATTATTTTTCGAGGTCGAAAATAGCAAAATTTTATTAGCGATTTCTTTTATTAAATATGTTTGTTAATAAAAAAGTTATGAGAGAATCATTTTTCAAACTTTACCGTACATTATTTCATAAATCCGCTTCTTGCAACACCTATTGACCAAGGTAGAACACAATTTATAAAAAAGCAACTAAAAATTAACCAAAGTTATTATTAAGTGCCACAAAAATGCAAATATTTAAAAGAAAATCTAACTACAATTACAAAAGTGAATTTAATAATACATTTATCGAATTACAAATTTTAAATAAATAAGTAATACCTATTAGCTACATTTTTTTAAAATAATTTATTAATTAACTTTACTTTTATTTAATGCATTTCTATATTGCAGTATCTTAAAAAAAGGTTTCAATTGTTGATAGGAATTGTTATTTCATCCAAAAAATACATGTGATTTAAGTAAAATCCAAAGTGTGACATTGACAGTTACTGCATGATTCTTCATTAACTTCGTTGATAGTTGAGTTACTGCAAACTAGGTTTGATAATTGTTGAAGTAAATCTGAATAAAGAATTGCATGTTTACTTTTTAGCTGTTTTTTTGTAAGTTTTGATCTACCTTGGTCAGTAGATGTTGTAATAGATTTATGAAATACAGTAAGTAGTAGTAAAGTTTGAAAAATGATTCTTTCGTAGCTTTCTTATTAATAAATATATTTGAATGAAATTTTGGCCAACACTGTTTTAGGAACTTCTGAAATCAGTGGTGTAGACAGATTTTTAATACAAAAAATCGCTAATAAAATTTTGCTATTTTAATTTAATCAAGGAAATGAATAAGGGTCCAAGCTTCTCACAAAATTCTTACTTACTTACTTTCTTACTTAATCCTTGGGCCTTGTACCTTTCGGTGTTGGCTGGAGGGAGTTGAGTCCCATTGGTTTCCCCCATATTTCTCTCCAGTTTATTCTATACTTTGCTAATCCTGGAATGTCTTCCCACCTTACCCTTCTTCTCTCTGCTGCCTCTCTTACTTCTTCTTTCCACGTTCTTCGTGGTCTTCCTCTTTTTCGTTTTCTGCTTTCTCTTGCTTCGAACATCTTTTTCACTAGCCTGTCTTGTCCCACTCTTTGCACATGTCCCATCCATCTCAGTTGTCCCTGTTGTATTGTCTCTTCCACTGCTATTATGTTCAACTGCTCCCTGAATTCCACATTCCTTTTTTTCTCTCTCCTTGTCTTTCTTAGTATTTTCCTCAGATATTTCATTTCTGCAGCTGTCAGTTTACTCCTTTGCCTTTCTGTTGTTGTCCAGGGTTCACAGGCGTAGGTGAGCGTTGGTTTTACAACTTTTCTACTTCGGTATTTCCTTCTTGTTGAGGAATGTAGTTTTTATTATGTTGAAGAGTTTTCCAGCTTTCGCAATTCTCTCGTTAATTTCGTCCTTCATGATTCCCATCTCATTGATGATTGTTCGCAGGTAAGAGAATTTGTTTACTTGTTCTACAGCCTTTCCTCCAAATTTAATTTGGTGCCTTTCTTTGGCTGTTCCTATTACTATTGCTTTGGTTTTCTTTAGATTTATTTTCATATTACTTTTTTGTAGCTCTTCATTCAAGATATTTATATTGTGTTGTAAATCTGCTTGTTTTTTCCCGACTATTACCAGATCGTCTGCGTAACACAATTCTGTTATTCTTACATTTTCCATTTTCCAGTCTCCGATGTTGCATGTCTTTAATCTATTTCTACATCTTTTCAATATTTCATCTAATGTGATGTTAAATAGCAAAATTCTTTAATACAAAAAGGGCGACCGGTTTCGTGTCACATCCGACACATTCTCAGACCAGCTAGGATATTTACATGAAAAAAACACATAGATGTAAAAAAATCATTTCACTTAACAATGTTGTTAATCAAAGTACTACACTAAGATCTAAAACTAGTCCTAAGACCAAACAGCACTATGGGCAACCGTGGATTAATGAAGTAAATTAATTAATTATACTGGTAGAGATACTTTGTTTTTTATATAAATGATTTCTTTTAAATAGAAATTATAATAAATACTTATTACAATTAATATTAGTCAGCAGGATTAAGTCCTATTGTTAAAAATTGCTTACAACTAGATGATTTTGTATTTTATCTGAACACATTACACAAATCTAACAAATTTACTATAGAAATGGAAATTGATCACAAAATCAGTTTTTTGGATTAAAACATCCAAAATTTAGATAATAAATTGCAGTACGACATTTTTACTCTTTACTGTTACCTTTACAGACTAGTTAACATACCACTATCTACAGAATCATTTAATAAAGAACTTAAGGTTATACAGCACATTGCAATTCTCAACAACTACGACCCTGGGATAGTTGATAAACTTCTTGATAGAATAAAAAAAAACATAATGAAACTTCGGTTTACCTGGAGAGTCGTGAGGTAGCGTTAGAACCAGTTGATAAAAAAAAGATGTATTTCTCTTCCATATAAAGGACCTTCCACCTTTAAAATAGCGAATTTATTAAAAGTACATTTTTTCATATCGTTTCAAACTTTACACCCGTTACGAACAGAATTGTTTAATAATAAAGATCCTATAGACAGAATGAAAAAAAAAGGGGTATACGAACTTACTTGTGGGAACTGTGATTGTAATTATGTCGGAAGAACATTCCCGGATTGTGATACACGGGTTAAGAAACATTTACGTTATTTAAAACAGGGATCTACAGGTTTTTCACAATTTTCTCAACATCTCCTAGAGAGAGGCCACTCTTTTGATATTAATAATGGTTTTGAAATTTTATATGTTGCCACAAAAGGCAATTTTTTGAATAATCTAGAAGCGTTGGAAATACTACGCAATCAGATTAGATGTAGTGAACATTCGTTAAATAGTGAAATACAATTTGAATCTACGCCAACCCTCCAAATATTGTTAGAAACATAGTCCATTATCTTAAGAAGAAACATCTTTCATTCATGTGTTCTGCAACGAAGCTCCCTGTTTTTCTGTGTTGTCGGTGTTTTCTGGATTGTGGATTTGGTATTTGTTTTACCATGGGTTGGTCTTTAGTCACATAGATGTCTCTTTGATTTGTTTTTTGAAGAATTATTTAAATGTTCTATTTACCACATTGTAACAAAAAAAGAAGCCATTTACTTTTTGTCGTTCAGTACTGACATAGACTTACATTTTAAAGTGTTGTGATCGTCAAAAAAATGTAATTCGCTGTAATTTTATTAGTCTCTAAATTTACAAAACTAGTACCTCCTGTTGTTTTATGGTATATTCACTTAGACATGATATCTGCACAATTACAGTTCATTCTGGTTTTTAACAATAGGACTTAATCCTGCTGACTAATATTAATTGTAAGTATTTATTAATAATTTCTATTAAAAAAAATCATTTATATAAAAAACAAAGTATCTTTACCAGTATAATTAATTGATTTACTTCATTAATCCACGGTGCCTGGTTGCCCATAGTGCTGTTTGATCTTAGAACTAGTTTTAGAACTTAGTTTAGTATTTTGATTAACAACATTGTTAAGTCGAATGATTTTTTGACACCTATGTGTTTTTTCATGTAAATCTCCTAGCTGGCCTGAGGATGTATCGGATGTGGCACGAAACCGGTCGCCCCTTTTTGTATTAAAGAATTTTGTGAGAAGCTTGGACCTTTATTTATTTCCTTGATTACTTTACAACTCACATCTGAACCATGATAGAATATTTTAATTCAGATGAAATTTTGTGTGGAAGACTCCTTGATTATATTCAAGAAAAATAGTTTCGTTTCAATGTGAAACATGGGTTTTACAGGGGTGCTTCCATTTCAAATGGGTCATACTATATAGACGAAGAATGTATGAGGCCTTCTTGGGATTCACAAGGCATCACCTTAATTGATTATTTGGAGAAGGGAAGGACAACCACGGGACAGTACTATGCTGATTTATTTGACCGATTCGGCGCTGAACTAAAGAGGAAAAGACTCCACCTAGCGAAGAAAAAAATTCGGCGATAGCGAAGCTAATCCAGTTACAGTTCGAATTGATGCCCCATGCACCATATTCGCCAGATTTGGCCTCCTGCGACTTCTTTCTTTTTCCAAACTTGAAAAAGTGCCTTGGCGAAAAGCGGTTCATGTCAAATGAAGAGGTCATAGCCTAAACAGAGGCCTATTTTACAGAGTTCAACAGATCCTATTACTTGGATAGCTTAAAAAAGTTGGAACGTCGCTGGACTAAGTGTACAAGGAGATTAAGTCGAGAAATAAACTTACTAAATGCAAACCAATTGCTTTGTCTCTCTTAGCACAGGTACTTATCATACCATTCTTGTATACTTCAAACAGAATAGAGCAATTTATTCGATTTACCTAACGCATAGAGTAATGTAGTTGAGTGCTGCGAAAAATAAAAATTTCACATGTATAATTGCGACCATTTTTGGGAATATAGTCCAAGCGTTTACCTGCTTTTAGTTTAACCTCCTCAGACCCGACGTGTCATATACAATGCTACAACGGGTTTCTATTTTTTTGGGTGTAATTGTGACGAAACCTATTGTAGCATATAGTGTACATCAAAACACGATGCTATTTTTTGATAGATCGCTGTATTTCACTATTTTTCGAAAATTATTTGATAGTTATGGCAAGCGTACCGTTAAAATATGTTTCTTCATCCAAAGAGGGCTCCTTTTTATAGCTGCTACATTATTTGCCTCATTATTTATAAGCTCCAGAAAATAACGTCGATGATTTGGTGTGAATTCGAAAGGACTAAATTCTAACAATCTCTTTAATCAAAAACTTGGTTACCGGTTTCTTTAGGAGCAAAGATACATACCATTAGCGAAAGGACAGTTGCTGCTGTAATACGTAATGACTAATGACAGTAGATTCAAAACTCAAATAGTAGTACACTCATAAACGTAGTGTCATTCTGGCACATTTTCTTTGGTACATGGGCTCATACAAGGAATTTTTAGAAAGTTGGACGTTTGTTTTATTTCAAAGAAAGCAAATATTACTGGATTTCTCGAGAAGCAACTATATCTCAAATTTAAAAGATTTTATTTCTTGATTTTAGCAGCTTTGTCGTTAAATATATTGGAGACTTAATTAACACATAATTTTAACGTTTCGACAATTTTTATTGTCTTCAGAAATACATGTCCAAAAAATATAACATTGTTAACTAACACAAACACTTTAAAAATGTAGTTTTGTTTTGTCAAATAATTATAAGATATTCAATGCTACAATCTTGTGGTTATTTTGACTTATTTTTAAAAAGAATATTGTAGCCATCTTTGTTGGTTGACCAACAAAGTTGAATTTTTGTGTGTTTTATGATTTATTTGACAAAACAAAACAAAATTTTTAAAGTGTTTGTGTTAGTTGACAATGTTATATTTTGTGGATATGTATTTCTGAAGAAGACAATAAAGATTGTCGAAACGTTAAAATTATAAGTTTTAATCAACTCTAAATGCAATATATTTAACGATAAAGCCGCTAAAATCAAGAAATAAATTGTTAAACAAGGAACGGCTAAAAAAACGAAAACAACTTATACAGTATATCTCAAATTATCACCAAATCTCTCCACCTATATGTCTCAAAGGACAATTTCGTGTATTTATTTCCTAGATCATAATAACAATACGAAAACTTATCCCGGATACCTAAATTGACAGAGTAGGAGCATATGCCGTACTTTTCCAACTTACAGCATGCGCTTTAAAAATAAATGGAGACAATTTGTTATATTATTTTCACAATTTCTACAATTTTGACATTCTATGGTACTTTACTAAATCCGTCTCATTTTCACTTCGATGAAGTTTGTGTTATTTAATACTTTATTCGTGATCTCTTAAGCTTTCTTTTCTGAATTAAGACCTTCCCTTTCACCGTGTTTATTAAACACCGCCTGTCATTTTTAAATTGAAACCTATGCATGCTGATATCTTGCAGCGCTACTATTCAGTAGTATTAATACGAATTAATAAGAAAACTCCTACAGCTAAACTCTTGTCACAGACAAAATGGAGCTTCTTGAAAAATCTTGGCACCTCCTTTTGCGAGTTGTTTTCATAGGAAATATAAAGTCAGTAGAAAAATTCTTAAAAGATGAATCATAAAAGGAGAAATAATGACATAAATCTGCAATGTAATAAATAAATTTTCCCAAAATTACTATTCAATATATGCAATAAATGCAAATATATGCAATAAATGCAAATACATAATACAAATGTGACAAATAATAGAAGCCAACTAATTTATGACACCAACTTCATCACGAAATATTGTGCAAGATATTTGATACGTTATATATATAAAGCAATCACAAATGCCATATATGTTTTAACGAGTTTAGATGGTATAAAATATTGGAAAATCGCTGAATTAAATATGTAGAATTGCAAGAGAATTATGTTTAAAAATAAAGTATGGTTTTTACCCTAAAATAAGTCTTTCATTGAAAAGTCACTCTCCCTACTGCTTACTGCCTTCAACAGTGCTTGTGATATTCATATTCGAGACTGCATTGTTTATTAACTAAAGACGCCTGTAGCTCCTTGGTAAGCAGATTGCAGTTGTGGGTTTTATTTGTCCCTTTGGTAATGTACATACATACTAGTCGGGTATTGCACGGTAGACTTTTACACAAGAGCAATTACTCCATAGTACACTGTGCATACATACTTTACGAGATATGAACTTCTTTTATAAATCATGATAATACAAAGTGGTTTTAGCAAAGAGTTTAATTTCCATTATGTTTTAGTCAAGAGCTTAATATTTTAAAGAGAATTCGCCATTTCTAAGTAAGATTAGTAGCACCTTCGAGATAGCTTAATATGCAGAACGCACTTTTAGTTGCATTAGGACTGGATAATACATGTTAAGTTTACACTCGTACAACTATTATTCTCAACAGTATTAGACTAAGCTATCAAGGAAGCTAAGAAAAGAATGAAACCACTGAAAATAGGATACTGGAGGATGCAACCGAATTATCTGATTGAGCGGATGTTTGCGGATGATGTGGCTATATTGGCTAAAACAGCAGAAGATTTACAAAGGAATTTGGAAGTATTGGACACAGAGACAACAAAAATAAATGTGAAGATAAACATCGAGAAAGTGATTTTAGTAAAGAGTTTAATTTCCATTATGTTTTTGACAAGTGCTTAATATTTTAAAGAAAATATGCCATTTTAAGTAAGATTAGTAGCACTTTCAGGATAGCTTAATATACAGAAAGCACTTTTAGTTACATTAGGACAGGAAAATACACGTTAAGTTTACACTAGTACGACTGCTAAATTTTATCGAGATGAAAATTACACAAGGCGTATAAAAGGTGACATTTTATTAAGTGTACAATACTCCAAACACCACTGAAAGCTTGGTTATAGATTCAAAGCTATGAAAAATTCATAACTACTCATCATAATTAAATACTGTTTACAGCATACTCAGGCACCTTGTAAAAACTTAAATATATTCGTAAATAAAGTTAAAAGAGACAATATTAGGAAAACTATGTAGAATATAAGAAATACCAAAGTCCTAGGCATGATGTGCTGCTGGATAGGTGCCATAAGGAGAACAAACTAACAAATATTTTTTATAAAGGTTCCTACTTGTTCTAAAATTTAATACTACGAAAAATGGCTGTTTTTGTAATTTTTGCAGCAACACTTTTCCTGATAATATTATGCTAATATTTCGTTGCGTTGATCCTAGTGCTTTTTACATGGTGCTGGGTAAGCTACTATCACGTAGTATTCAATTAATTTCGAAGAAGAGGGACGTTATGTGTACATGAGCTTGGTAGGAGTACTGCTGTATTCCGTCAGGACACAAATCTGGTAAATAACGGGGTGAGACAGCGGGTAATGTTTTTTAATGAACTCCTTTTTAATTCATTAGAACTTTCGCTGTTTATTTGACAGCTTCTTCAGTGATTACTACAGAAGTGTAAAAAACACAAAAGTTAAACAACAATTCAAAGTTGTTGAAGGAAAAACAAAAAACTTACAATGGAGTCAAGGAAGCCGTCGAAAGAAGATTTAACAAGCATTAACAGGAATCATCAACTAGACAAAATTCACTAATCAACTATTTGATTTGGTTATAAAGTAAATACTTAAATATATAGAAGAGAGATAAAAGTTATTTAAAATTCTGTAAAATGTATCTACGAGGGATGATCCTAAAATAAGGTTCCCATATTTTTTAAAAATAGACAGCATTCTTTATTTCCTTAACATTACACATCGTTTTAAAGGTAAAAACTTAGCTATTTTTCGATATAATCGTAATTTCTATCCAAGCAGTTTTGCAGACGGTGCTCCAACTACTGTATCCCCATGTCGTAAAATTCTGCCGCCAGTCAAAATCTTTTCAATTGTGGCGTTGGAAATCTCAGGAATCCGAAGAGCGAGTTAACGAATGGTGACCCTCCGATCTTCAAGCAGTATGCTCTCGACCTTTTCAACAATTACCTCCGAAACTGATGGTCTTCTGCTCCGCTATTCATCTTGAATTTCCGTCCGACCTCCAGTGAAATCCCTACACCATTTGCGGACGTGTTGAACCGCTATACACTTTTCACCATAAACTTCGGTTAATTGACGATGAACATCTATAGGTGAAACCCCTTCCGCGTTTAAAAAACGTATCACAGCGCGAATTTCGTACCTGGCAGTAGCGGCGATCGGGAATTCCATCTCGGACGGCTTCTTAGCCAACACACAGTGGTGTAGAGAGACGGGAGTGGTACGTATATAGAGTGGGAGAGCTGCTGCATACGCCAATGTTATCGGATTTCGCCTAACACGTCTTATTGCTGCTGTAGGGATATGGAAACCTTATTTTACGATCATCCCTCGTACATTGGACAATATAGGCTTGAAATGCGAAATAGCAGTGTTACAAATATACAAATTTTTTTTTTGTATATTAATATTTTTCATATGTGAAAGAACAACGGCCAAAAATTGAATGTACATCCTCGGTCAAAAGTCCCACAAGAACACCAAAAACAACAATGTGTGAGGCTCTCAGACGACTTCTGACTTGTAATTTCGTTCATTGTGGGATTTTTGACGGAGGATGTACATTCAATTTTTGGCTGTTGTTCTTTCACATATAAGAAATATTAATATACAAAAAAAATGTATGTTTGTAACACTGCTATTTCGCATTTCAAGCCTATATATTATTCAATGTACGAGGGATGATCGTAAAATAAGGTTCCCAAATCCCTACAGCAGCAATAAGACGTGTTACGCGAAATCCGACAACATTGGCGTGTGCAGCAGCTCTCCCACACTTGTAACACTGCTATTTCGCATTTCAAGCCTATATATTGTCCAATGTAGATACATTTTACAGAAGTTTTAATAACTTTTATCTTTCTTCTGTATATTTAAGTATTTACTTTATAACCAAATCAAATAGTTGATTAGTGAATTTTATCTAGTTGATGATTCCTGTTAATGGTTGTTAAACCTTGTTTCGCTGGCTTCCTTGACTCCATTGTGAGTTTCTTGTTTTTTCTTCAACAACTTTGAATTGTTGTTTAACTGTATTTTTTATATTTCTGTAGTAATCACTGAAGAAGCTATCAAATAAACAGCGAAAGCTCTGATGAATTAAAAAGGAGTTTCATTAGAAAACATTACCCGCTGCCTCACCCCGTTATTTACTAGATTTGTGTTATGTGTAGAGGACGATGGAATCGGAGAATAAGTGGAGTTGACACTATGCCAATTTACTGGAAGTAGTCAACTAGCGCTAGTTAACTAACACAGGAAAATATGTTTACATATTGATATTAGTAAAAGCGGAAACACACTCGCTTTATCAAAAAATTAGTGAGGTTACTGAAGGAATTAAAAGACAGATAGAATTAGGAAAATCTCTAAAGGAAAAACGGCGGGCAATACAGCTTCGGACTAGAGACTAGTGAATGGATAAGACAACGAGAAAAGTTTTAGTGTGTGCAGCAATCTATTGCACACTTTTGTCAATTATTTGCGATTAACTCCCGAAGAATTTGCGGATTTACTGAAACTTGTAGAACCCTATATTGTCAAAAATGCCACGTACGTGTTTCAGGGAAGTATTGTCGTCTCAAATAACATTGAGATTGACTGGTACCAGTAAACCAGCACAGTGTCAACCCCGTTTTTAAAGTATCGGCCCCACTCCGCACCATATAAAATTTTTAATTAATTCGGAATAATTTTTTCTAAAATTCGTGAATTCCGAACATAAATATTCCTTTCATTTGAATAAAAACTAGTAACAGAATATTACAGTTATCAACAGGATGTTTTCATTGATGTTATAGTCTTGATAATAGACTGTGTATATCCATTTCCATAAGTCCAATACAATAAAAAGGTGAAAAGTATTCATTTCTATGAAAAAATAAACTACTGTATAGAACAGCAAACTTGACAAGTAAACTACATTTACACTACATTACTCTGTCGTATTAAATATATATAACAGCACTGTGCTTGAATTGGAGACTTTTTTGCAACAAGCTGGGCACACGGGGGCTGAACCTAATTCGAGAATACCGAATCCAATGGTGCTAACCGTTTTTAAAAGTTGTCTCACGTTTTCGAGCAATTTTAGTTAAAAGGTTTTAGGCCCAAAGACCCCAAAAAAACGTAAGTGTTATCATTTTTAACCATTTACTGAGTTTTAGTCGATGAAAATCGATCGAATGGACATCTTATTGACGAATGCACATCGAATAGAAACTATTTGAAAAACATTGAATCGATTCAGTCTATTTTTCATCATTTTTTTGATTTTTCTTGATTTTTTTCATTTTTCATTCTCTTATTGCCTGCCCTGATTCTTCTGTATTGTCATCTACTTCTTGTAAATTCCAACAAATGTCACCCAAAGGAGCATGTAGCTTTTTGCCGCTGTACGAGCCTCACCGTCACTTGATGAAAACGCTCGCCATGCTTATCGGATTCGTTTGATGATTGTGCGGCGAATTTTTCTGCATGGGAATGCAAAAAATGAATTTTTAATGACATTCGAATATTTAAACGATGAAAAGCAGTGAGCATGTTTTCAATTAGCATGCGCCAATTTTCGAACCGATGAATTCCGAGAACATTGTCAATAACCGCTTTCGCAGAATCCCATGCCATAAGCTCCATGTCAACAAGTGCATTTTCAAATCGTTTGTCCTTTATCAAACGACGAATGTCCGGTCCCTTAAACATTCCTGTGAAATAAATATAATACAAAATGATATTTCAGTAGATCGTAGATCAACATTCGGATTCAGACATCTACCCTCTTTTATTTTCATCCCACTTAACCATGGAAAAATACGACGCAATTCGTTGAATGCATTTCCTTCTGGGTTAAATGCCTTTATAAAATTTTGTCAATTCCTAGTTTGATGTGGAACGGTGGTAACAAAACCTTTTCGATCGGCACAAGTGGAATCTCAATAATGTTGTTTTGTCGCAATCTAAATTCCTCACGTAAAGGCCAGTTCCGTTCGCTATATTGGTCGCCGGCAAACCAGGTATTCCACAAGCACATGTAGCACATGTTTTTGGTATAACTCGTCTACATACCTCTTAAAAGAGCCACCACTTTTAAGTCGGCACAAATTTCCCACTTCTTGTTATTATATTGTACTAAATCGATAGTTTCTTTTAGTGGTGCATATGTCTCCTTTGTATTGCTGCTCAGTGCAATCGGAATGTAATTTTTTGAATTGGTGTTGTGTAGCAGAACCGCTTTCAAGTAACTTGGCTGACCAAGTGGCAGTAGCGGGAATGGGAGTTTCTAGAAGGTTGACGAATGGTCCACGAACGGTCCATGGAAGGTTCTCGAAGGTTCCAGAAAAGTCTTCGGCCATTGATAGGATTTTCCAGAAAATTTCAAAATGTCTTAATAATAATAGTACAGTAAACGGATACTCTAAAACTGTGGCACTGGAACACTGAAACAGTTCACTAAAACCCTTACCACAACACTTAATTCGTACTGGACGCACGTTTCGATAGCCAAGCTATCATCATCAGCAGCAAGACTGTTCCAGTCTTGTTGGCTGTTTCATAATAGTACAGGTTATTTCTTTTTCATACTTAATTAGACTAACGCAATATGCTAACGCAATATGAGTAAATATTTACCAGTAGCTGTAGCAAACCATATGTACTATGCCAAAACGTGAACGTGACAGTCAAAGTTGAGCAACTTCACATTCGCGGTTTTCGATTTTCGTTCTTGTTATTATGATAGCTATTTACCTTTGGTGACGTTTACGTTCATGTTCACGTTTGCGTCAATTGTAAGACATTTACTTTGCTATCAATATTTAACATTCCTAAGTGTTCCTGTTTCATTACATGCAATTACATGTCATTTATGAACAGTTTTAGAACAGCCTAGTTATGTGATCACAGATTAGCCTAGTACAGATATCCCACTTCGCTGGCGGTTTTACTACCATATTAACGCCCTCTGCTAGTAGGGCCGGAAATATATCACATGTAGCGGTAATTTCAAATTGGTAAAGTTAATAATGTGTAATAGTGTTATACTTACGCCCAAAACAAGAAGGTTGTATTTGCACTTTCAATGAATTGTTAAATACGACCTTCTTACTTAGAACGGCAGTATAATTTAAGTATAGTTTGTACAGATTATAATCATGAAAAATAAACAGAATCATCAATTGGAATTACGCGGTAATTGTAAGTGTCAATATAAATGCCATCTGCTTTGCTTACAAGAAATTCACTAAATGCTTTCAATTCGTTAAATGGTACTAGCATAGAGATGTCTACCAGAAAATACCGCCCTAAGGATACAACTTTTTCCATGCATTTCTAGAACAATTTTCATATTCCGCACGTTTAAATATAATAAGAAGCTTTCTTGATGAGGTGACGATTGGCTACATAGGAGGTCCTAAATATGTGGAGGAACGGAACCTACAATACTTAATCACTAACAAACGATAAATGGAAGAGATGTCCTCATTGTTATAGAACTCCTATTTACGAATTCCAATCGAATGAGCTTAGGATTTGAGATAGACAGAATATTTCGGTTTTAGTACATTGGATCGATTTCTCTACTCTACACGTTTGATACGTCAGCACTTCCTCGGAAAAGGTTGATTAATACATTATCCCATATGCACTTCGGCTTCTGCTGTTTCTGTGAACACAAATCGTGCCGACGGTGTATAATTAAACCTTTCTAGTGCTCAGAGTTTCTGCAACATTGAACGCACTTAACGAGTAATTTCGAAAGCTGTATGTTCGACAAAGAGTTGGCATTTTACGAATAAAAATCGCGAAGAAATATTACGTTCTTTTTGCTTTCGCATATTAAATAACTTTTTTATTAAATTGCATGGAATTAGGATAAGTAAAACACGAATAGTTATAGTCAAATGTAATTGTCAAAGGTATCAGCGGACTCGGCGCCACAGGAAATAATTAATTAATCGGATCAATAAATTGGGAAATAAGCCGATTTCCATTTCCATAATAAAATGTCTTACAAAATGTGAACTTATTTAAAATAAGATACATGTATTCTGAGTACTCTTAAAAAGACATTTATTTGAAATTTCAGGTGGCGCACAGTAGCAGAAAGCTCATTTCTAAACTACTATCATAAATGCGAATTGTTGCTCTCATGTTTTTATAAAGCTTCATAAGCTGTTACCCGGGGTTGCATTATGGAACAGGTAATAACTCAACAAGAAACTGAAGGTAATTGTCTGCAGTCATCGATTAGACCACCCCAAATGTTAATAGAAAATTGATGTTGAAATCTAGATGTGCGTATTGCCTTCGAATTTTCTTCTTCTTGTATTTATGAAGCCAGTTCTTGTAAAGGTAGCTCCATCTGTCCAGAGAACTGTTCTGAAGAAATTAAAATTAAGACGTGACCGTCCTAAGATCCAGTTAGACTGAACTAGACGAGGGTAGTGGTCTGTCTCAAGCAAATCTTGTATCTTACGATGATGATATGAATGAAGACCCTCGCGTTTTAAAATACGCCAAAGAGTTGTTAGTGGCACTCCAAGTTGTTTAAAAATTCGATGTACACTAATAGTTGCATCCCTTATAACAGCATCTAACACTTGTTCGTCTACCTCTGCGCATTCCCTAAATTGTCTCTGTACTTCCATGAACGTTCTATAATGAGGGATGCGCCTATTTGAAAGCCGATGATGATACTCAATAACTGCTTGAGGTGCGCTGCTGATACAATGGCCCTAAACAAAATGCATCTTCGCATACTCTTCGGAAGAAAATCGAAAAGGCATCTTAAATAAGCAAAACGTTTACTTTTAATAAAACTTCTTATTACTTTAAAATGAAATAAACTTCTCTTTTTAAAAAGGCCGACACAAATGACAGCCCAACACATTTTATTAATGTTACCATGACTATCGTTAGAACGACTATAACTTTGAAACAAATAACAATCGACCTACAACTTTTACGTTTTTTCTTCTTAGAATTAAGTCTACTCTACACAGAGAAAAATGTGTTATAAAATTTGTGTTGCTAAGAAAATATCTTCACTCTGACGAGAATATCTTGTATAAGTAACACACTGATTAACTAACCATAAAACATTTTTATTGTAAAAGAAGTTATAACTAGAGCAACGCAAACTGCGCTGAAACCCTGTGGCTGACGCATAACAGTTTACACAAAATAAACACGGCCGGGACAATTCGGTATAAGCGTCAGTATAACTGCGACTCGAAAGCCGATCTGCTGTGTATGCATCTACGCTGTCGTATACTATATCGTAGTTCTACGTTTGTTTTGAAAATGTTTCCTACGTCGCGAAAACGACCAAAGTTGGACACAATAAGAGAATTTATTGCTGAAATGCCTGATTTAAAGTGTGATGGCGCTAAAATTCAATGTGTAGTGTGTAAAATAGATTTAATGTGTTGGTCGAAAAGTGATTGTCTACGGCACGTAAATAGTGCAGGGCATGTTTCAAAAAAAAAATTCCACACGAGATTATGACAAATTTAAATTTAATGTATGTGTTTATTGCATGTAATTTATCATTTCATTCACTAAGGAAGAAAGCATACGTCTCGTTTTGGAATGAATATTCGGACTTTAAGTTACCAAGTGAGAGAACACTACGGCGAGTTGTGCTGTCTGCTCGTGAGCATGTCGAGAAAAGAATTAAATCGGAGTTGCAAGATAAAAAACTGTGGTTATATGTGGACGAAACAACAGATCGTAAAAAACATTCTGTGGTTAATGTAATGATACACACAATGGAACCACATCGACCATCACCCTCAATTTTACTAGCTTCCAGACGAATACAACAATGCACTGCCGAAGTAATTTCAATGTTGGTGTTAAATACATTGGAAAAGTTTGAAATTTCAACAAATCAACTGTTGATGTTTATGAGTGATGGTGCCGCAAACATGCTTGCTGTAGGTCGATTTCTTAAAAAACATTGTGCTAACTTGTTGCATATTACATGTAAAATTCATACTCTCAGTCTCGTAGCAGATAGTATCAGAAAATGTTATCCCGAGGTAGACGCTCTAATGGCACATACAAAAGCTGTGTTTGTAAAATCCCCAAAACGTATTCGGGAATTTCATAGACTATGCCCCGGTATTCCTGAACCACCACAACCTATTCTTACTCGTTGGGGAACATGGTTAGAGGCTGCATTTTATTATCTTGAATATTTTGAGAATATAAAGAACGTGATTTTAGAATTCGACCCAAAGGAAGCTGCGGCTGTCAAGGTAAGCCGCCTGAAATTTCAGGATAGTCAAGTTAAAACTGATTTGGAAATTATTCAGAACAATTACGTGGGACTAGCGGATGCGATATAAAAACTACAAAATTCTTCGGTGTCGTTAGTGGAAACTTTGCAAATAGTGCAACATGTTCACGCACAGCTATGCGCGATAGAAGACGCAAGAAATGTTTGTGTTTTAGAAAGGTTTGAAAGTGTTTTAGATAAAGACTCTGATTTTGGTACATTAAGACAGATTTGTGAAGGTGCATCAACAGAACCGTTAAGTTATTTGAAAGATTATTTTACTTACGCAAATATAACGTCACTAGATGTAGAACGTTCGTTTTCGGCATACAAAAACACTTTTCTTCACGCCGCACTCACTTTGCCGAAACAACTTTGGAAACATATCTAATGTTACAAATATTAAATAGACATTATCCACTTTGTGATTTCACGGAGGATTCTTAAAACGGTAAGTGTTTAAGCACGTATCACATTTAATTTATTTTGTGTAAACTTTTATGCGTCCGCCACTGGCTTTCAGCGCAGTTGCGTTGCTCTAGTTATAACACATCTACTTCAAATAACAAAAATATTTCTTTATTTAAAACATAAGTATAACCCTGAATTGTAATGTTTACAAAATATTCGCACCTTTAAATGTAAAAATATCATCACATTTAACATTACAATGTTACTACTGTGTACAACATAATGTTGTTAATTATAAGATTTTAATGTTGTTATAATAACAATCCAAACAGTGTATGTTTCGGTATATTATGTTGTCAAAGGATTCAAGAGAAGGTATTTTAATTTTGAATATACAAACTTAACAATTTTCTTGTACTGATTAAAAGATGTGTCATATAATATTAGAAAACATGTAAAAAAGGACAATATTTATCTTTATTTTAACAATGCATTTTTCTCTGTATACGCTCTCAAAATTTGAACATAACTATGCGGGATACCTTGTATAGTTAATTCTAAAAAAGGGGAACTATGTATTTCATA
Source organism: Dynastes maya (assembly GCA_029619315.2). Lineage (NCBI taxonomy): Eukaryota > Metazoa > Arthropoda > Insecta > Coleoptera > Scarabaeidae > Dynastes > Dynastes maya. Next base: position 48,677,409 of record JAROYE020000002.1, read on the forward strand.
ATTTTAGAGCACCTGAAATACTTTTCTACGCCTTTAATAATTGAGAAATGTACTCCTTCACAAATTCACCCCGAAAACGGGGTGGTCGCTAAAGAACAACCAAAGGTGTTAAAAAAGTGTTGATTGTTGGTCTTTTTTTCCTATGTAAGCGGCCAAAAATATAACATATAATCGATAGTGATATTTTCACGATTCTGAGCCGTCCTTTTAGTGTATACCTATTTACGTTTTACATGAAGGTTACCCGAAAATCTTCATATTGTAAAGAATATAGTGTACTGGTATATTTCAGAATGTTGCTGAAATCGAGCAAATTACAAAAACTTATCACATACAGATCTTTAATTGTACAAATTTTCACGTTATACGTTGTTTCAAACAACTGTGCACGGAGAAGAATTTGGGACAACAATGCCGTATTTTTAAAATTATGACAATTTATGGTAAGAATTACAACACGCTTAATCCAGCAAACTATGTAGTTGCTTTAACAAAAATGGTATTGTTGCCACATATTTTACTATATTTATTGTTATATGGACTATACATTTTTCTTCGTGTGGTAGCATTTTAGAGGAATACCTAATCACGAATGCCGTACTATATTCTTCCGTCTGAATATTTGAATACCTCTGGATTCCGCAAAAGTCTAGTACAGTCGGCTAGTGATCATAATAATCGATGCCTAGAAGTGCGAGGTGTATTCCGTAACCCGACGTTTCGCCCAACAATACAACTCTCCTATTTTTGTAATATACATTTCCATTGGTTTCTGTCACATTTAGCAGTTACTGCGTCATACATTAAACACACGACTTATACGATGTGAAATAAATTGGTAGCTCCTTTATTTAAATCCAATGATATTTTATCACACCTACCTTTTCACATTTCGAAAAAAATGGTTAAACTGCTAGGCATTTTTGAGAAGATACGAAATATTTTAGAAGGTGTGATTCTTAATACAAAAAGGACAAAATTGCCAAATAAATTCGCAATTTGTGGAATAGTTTGAATCTATAAGAGCATCTTTCTTTTAAGGGAAAAACAAAAAATTAAATTTTACTTGTCGTAGTGTGAGGAGACAGGATATAGAATAAAGACTATAATTCTAGCCGCTGTACTCTTCACTGATGAGGCTTCATTTTCAAGAGAGGAAATTTTCTATCGCCTAATTACCAATTTGGGCCGAAGACAGTCCTCCGGAATATTCGTTCAAAGGCATCAGTAACAATTTTCAATAAACGTTGGGCAGGTATTGTGGAAATAGGCAGAATTATTTCGTATTTTTAGAAGGAGTTCAGCCAGGACTGTTATAAGACGTCCCATAACACGTGCGGCGAGATGTGTATCTGATTTCAGTACAATGGCGTTCCTGCACACTTCACTGATGGCGTACGACAACATCTGGCGACAACGTTTGGTGAGAGGTAAATTAGAAGACCAGGACCCGTTTTCTGGCCTTCGAGATAACCAGACCTTACGCCTATTGATTTCTTTCTCTGGTGGTATATGAGAGACTTAGTTTACTCAACATCACTTGAGTCAGAGGAAGAACCTGTTGTTCGCATTGTCGAAGCGGCGGAAAGTATTGGACAGATATCTCGAGTCTTCTAACGAACCCGGTAATCCCTTTTCCGCAGGTCCACTCTTTGTGTATAGTTTTAAGGTGGAGATTCTGAACCGTTTTTATAAGCATTAACTAAATTAAGTTGTATTGGTTTTATTTATGTTTTGTTAGTTTTACAAAAACACACTTCTTATTCAACCCTACAATTAGTATTACTGCAGTGCTAATTGGAGTCACAAGATAATCATAGGTTATAACTTGCACAAGCGCTCAAAGTTCAAAAAGTTGCCTATCTCTAAGGACAGCAGCGTTATGTAATCTTGGCCTCCAACAGAGAAATTATACATTTTTGACCTATCGTTCCTGATCTAAAAGTGTCTATCTCCGTTCCCTTCACTATTCCTCAAGTTCTTTAAAAGTTGTTTTTCCGCATCCTGTATGGACCCGTTATACTCATGCACAACATTATTCATAGAAAGTAAAACAGAAATATACCTTTTCAAATATTTGAAAGACAGCGGATTACTAATCGGTTCGCGAAAATCTAATAGGCAGTACCTGTGTTAATCAATCCTTTGTTTATCCCTCGCGCATGATTTCTTGCTTCGTACATAATGTTTAGATAATTACTTTTCGAATCTATACTGTACGTAATATGCTGGTAATTTCGAGAGAAATTACAAAATATCTTTGAAAGAAGATAATAAATATGTATACTACGGTATGTCATTAATTTTAGCTGTTCATGCCATTATTTAATTTCGTTTTCACTGTCCTAATGCGCAGGTCTACACTAAAAGCAGTATTAGTACGAGGGCATATTGATAACTAATGCCTCCATGGCCATAACTTTTATAGTAACTCTTGGTACATAAGTCTCCCTAGTGGAGATTCACAGCGTTTGCGCACGACAGTTCTAAAAATGGCTACCGGCATGGACGTGCGGTTAAAACAACGACCTGTCATCGAATTTCTTAGAATTGTGACCGGCGGCGAGTCGTGGGCACATCATTACAACCCTGAAATGAAACGTCAGTGCATGGAGTATAGACATAAGGGTTCGCCACAACCGAAAAAATTCAAAGCAGTTCCGTCTGCCGTGAAAGTCATCATTACCGTTTTCTGGGATTGCGATGGCATCGTTCATATTGAATTTTTGGAACGTGGCTGTACTGTCAACTCCGAAGGATATGTTAACACCCTAACAAATCTGAAGCGACGGCTGCGTAGGATTCGTCCAGACAAGATGCCAATTCTGTATCATGACAACGCACGGCCTCACACAAGTCAGAGAACGCGTATAGTACTGGAGAAGCTTGGGGTTCATGACGTTTTACCTCATCCACCTTATAGCCCAGATCTTGCGCCTTGTGACTTTTTCCTCTTTCCGAAGCTTAAGGAACATCTCAAGGGCAAGCGCTTCTCTTCGGATGCAGAGGTGATAACGAACGTGCGGAAATGGTGCCGTGCACAACTCGTAGTAGGTTGGCGTAAATGTATTGCTGTCAATGGCGATTATGTGGAAAAGTGATTAAATCAGTGGGTAGAGGACAGTTTATACTATCGTTTCACACTTATATGTAAACAATATACATATCTATTACTAATAAAGTTATAGCCATGGAGGCATTAGTTTTCAATGAGTCCTAGTAGCTTTGTTCGCTCGGCCTACATTAACTACACCAGTGTACATCAGAGTAAAATAAGATGTAATAAACAAGGATACAACCATACACCTACTTGCACTGACCACTTCAGTGACGTAATTTCACACTACACACAGTAAAAAGTGCAGCCCGAGCAAACAAACTTAGTGTCTTGATGCTGACCATCAAGGATGCACTACAACAGCCTGGAGTTTTCCATTATTTAATGTAATAGTTTCAAGGACCTTAAAAAAGTAGCATCCTTTGTTTATGTTCAAAGGGAAGTCAACATAAAACCAAAATATTTATGTCCTGTCCTAGAAGAATGGGGGCAAAAGTGGGTTGAATTTTGCCGTTTCCAATCGCAACTTATAGAAATTTCAATCTTCGCCTGGAGGTTACTGGTTATCTACCCCCGACTACAGTATCGTATCTTGAGCATCAGCGTAGCAAACGTTTAAAGGTAGCAAAAGCTTGCAAAATGTGTAAAGAGTACCATAGTATAAGGAAGCAGTATAATTTTCATTTCCATAGGCTATCAACATTATTGTGGAATAGTCCATACTGCGCAAGAATATTGGCAGTTTTGTGGATAATATTGAATGGTTGAGCAATATATTCAGCAAATCAAAAGTAGTTTGATATCTATTGCATAATTGTTTGTGCAATATCGTAGTACAATAATATTGATAGTCCAAAGCGGCCTCCTGAGCATATAATTCTGTTGATAAGTTAATCTGTAAATTATTATAAATTTGTTTTTGAACCCTATAATATTTAAATAATGTAAGAGCAAATATCCAGAACGCAGGAACAAACAACTGACAAATTCGAAAGTAGACAAGGACCATCAAAGCCTAAGAAAGAAACAGAGACCATGCATCACGATTACGAAAATGTAAAGTCGAGTGTAAGCCAAACGGTGTTCTTCATTTGGATTAAGGCACATTATTTTATTTTAAAATTGATTTAATTTAATTTGTCTATACTCTGTAAATACATTCACAGCAACAAACATCATAATTATGAAAAGCATCGTTATACAATATCGACGATTCTCATGTACAAATGGTATATACATGTTGTAGGGAAACCTTGATATAAAAAATTTAAAAAATATACATAATGGTGCACTGGAGCGATTAATCATATTTTTCGTGAATGGAAGGTCACAATATACTTGACAGCACGGAATTCCGAAAAAGCGTGTTAGGTGGCATGGTAGACAGAGGGGTATAGGATATTCCCGAGATTGCGTGCGGTGATTGCGAAGAACAAACTTAAAAGTACAATCAAACTTAGATTAACACAAAGGATATTATCGCTTAGGAAGGGTTGAATTCAAAAGTGCACAGTGTACATATGTATTTGCGAAAGTTACATATACATATTATTGAAATGAAATGCTCTCTATGTCTTACAATAGGTCAGAAAGTGCTATACGAACTATTCACACCTTTCTTTATGTGAAGCAGGACGAATTTGTCGAGTTATTAAATATTGTATGTTACCACTAATACATATTGAATCTATTTCGATAAGCACTCCCCCAACATGCAGAGCCACTCGAAACCCTATCAAAAAGTTCACCTAAGCAGTAAAAAGTTTCATGCAGTAGGGCATGTTTTAAAGCACAAATGAACCGTTTATGATCCAAAGTTTTTATATTTCCAAGTATAGTATTAAATATTTTTACAGGCAAGTGTTTATACGTGCACCGACTAAACTTCCCTACCCAACAAAGCATACAATCATTACGCTGGGTATTATAGTTATGTATGTACTACATCTGAGTTTTTACCGAATTTATCAATGTTCCGATGAACGTGGGATGCCACCGCTACGACTTACAAATTATAAATTGTTGGTATTCTTAGTTTTTCGAAAGGCTCTCTACAAGAATCCCATGGTCTTAACCCTAACATTACATGGAGGACACGTTTCTGTAGTAATAATATTGACTGTAAATTAGTATTGGTTCCGCAAAATAGTTATCTGCATAATAAGTGTGAATTGAAATGTGCCACGTCGCATTTCCTTAATATTTTATAATGAGGCTTTGAATATAACGAACTAATAACTCGTGGTTAATGTTTTATAAATTACTTAATGTCTGAGATCTACTTATTTTCATTTTCCAATGGAAATTGAACCAGAAATTAAATAATTTTTAGTGTTCAAGAATTACAGCTTTTTTCGAATTTTTAAATTATATTTCTTTTTACAAAGTTTTGAAATTTTAAACAATGACTTAGCGCAATACCTAACCGACACCTATATTTAAATTTTAACGTATTTATTTGGGTTTTTGATATTTAATTAATTGGACTTTCTTGTTTCTTTGGCCAAACAGCTTTTTTCTTAATAAAGCATACCCTTGTGATGTTTACTACTTACTTACTTATTCTCTTCCTCCTATTATCGGCTGAGTGTCGAGGGTTGTGCTACTAAATTCTCTCCAGGCTCTTCTGTCCAACGCTAGTCGCTTAGCCTCCGTCCATGATGAGCCTCTGATTAACTTACTGACGGCGTTGTTCCACGTTGTTTTAGGCCTGCCTCTTCATCTTCTCATGTCCATATTAGCTTCCCATTTCATGTTCACCATATTACTGTGTACCATTCGCACTGTATGCCCGAACCACATAGGTGTCTCTGTTCAACTAACTTTAACAGCGGCGTCACTTCTAGTCTCTCTCCGATGGTAGAATTTCTCATCTTATCACTTCTGTACACTCCTTCAATACCCCTAAGCACTCTCATTTCAGCTCATTTTTTCACTAAGCGTCCAGGACTCACAACCATAAATTAGCGTTGGAATAAAAACCGTTCTATGTCTTTATTTTTGTGCTCTTATTTACTTCTCTTTTTTTCGGAAGAAGGTTAACTTAAGTGCATTAAAGAGACCTAGAGAGTTTTTCAGTCTGTTATTTACGTCGTCTTCTATGTCGCCTTTGCAGTCGAACAGGTATTTCAAAACATTCGTCTGTTTCAGTCTTTGTCCATTTATACTTATGTTCACTGTTCCCTGCACATTAGCTATTACCATCACTTCGGTCTTATTCAGATTAATGTTCACACCATATTTTTCCAAGACCTCTTTCCATCTCAAAATTGCTGCCTGTAATTCTCTACTACTTGATGTCAGCAGTCGTCAGCGTACAAGAATTCTTTTATAAATATGTGTTGCAGCCCTATTCCGTAGCCCCTGTTGTTCTCGTTCGCCTTCCTAGCTATTCTGTCCATAATCGTTATAAAGAGTAACGGACTCAATATCCCTACTTATCCCACTCCTTTATACGTCATGAACTCTTCCGTCCTTCCCACTCCCGTTCTCACGATATTCTTTGTCTCTTTATAAAGATCTCTGATAGCTAGTTCTCTAGTAACTCCGTACTCTTCTAGGCATTCCCATATTCTCCCCCTTGGTAACGTGTCGAAGACCTTCTCCAGGTCGATCGCGCAGATATACAGTTTCCGTTACCCTACCCGCACATTTTCTTCAATTTGCCGCAAACTAAATATCCAGTCGATTGTACTCCTCCCTCGCCGAAATCCTGCTTGATTCTCTAGTATCTTCTAGTCAATTTGCGTTCTTAGTCTGCTCTCCTCCTGTTACGCTCAGTAACGAAATACTCCTATAATGGTTACAAATCGCCTTTTGCCCTTTTTTGGGAATTGGAACAATAGCTGCCAATATCCAATCATCAGGTCTTTTTTCGTCTCCAGGCCATTTGTAATACTTGGAAGAGGTACCACTCTCTCTCCGAGCCCATATATTTTAGCATCTCAGGCTTGATTCCATCTTCACCAGCCGACTTTTCATTCTTCAGTCTCCTAAGAGCGTGCAATACTGCCGCTATTTCACAAACAGCACACAAGGGTATGGAATTATTAATTGATCATTGTAATAAATATATTGGAGTTAGGGGCGATTATATTGGAAAATAAAAATTGTTGTATTTTACCAAATTTATTTTTTCTATAGCAGAGAAACAAAAAACATACGAAAATAAGAACTTCCTAGCAAAACATAGGACCAAATTGTATGCACAAAGTAGCGAGTTCGCAAATAAACTGAATATCATTTCTTATGTCAATTTTTCCACAGCTACTAAGAATAAGTAAATGTAATGAATTTAATGAGAATATTACATATTGTACTTATATATATATATAGTTAGTTGACTTACCATATGAATTTTAAAACTTGGTAAAACATAATGAAATTTTAAGGATTATTTCAAAGACATTCCTTGTGGTATGAATTCTGATGTACGCATATGCAATGAAACTGACATACGCCTGTGGATAACATACAGCCGATAGTAGCTATAATTTTGCAAATTTCACCATATGCTGCTTTCAGCAGCTGTCAATCCTGAGCAAGATTAATTTGCGGGTAGGGGTGCCACGATTTAACAGGATAAACATAATCACGAACCAATTTCAGTTAGACACTGATGCTAGAGCATCAACGCCAATTAATTCATTAAACGGATATGCATACACATTTAGGCAAAATACACATTATACATATACTTCGCTTCAAAAGATTACGATTCGATACGCGTGGACATATATTTCGAGCAGTAGCGTTCACATAGGATGGCGCAAAATTAGTGCAGGGCAAAAATATACACACGTCAAACATTAACCTTAGTTTCCGCGTTTGTTCTCGAATTTGTATGTCATGATTACTGCAGGAACTGCTAATAAACATACCATGTAACGTTTCTGTGAAATTTCGTGCATTACAAAAGCAATTGTTAATATAAACAGATAAATTTAGGTTACATTATGACAAAGCAAATCTCTCAGTTGTCAAATTCCTGCACTAATTTCGCGATACAATTTCTGAACACAGTCATGGAAGTGTCTTTTAAACAATAAAAATGTCACGAGGAATTAAGTTTCTAACACTACTATACTTTAACCGTGCAGACCTTTATTATATCTCCATTTGAGCAAATGGGATTGTATTTAAAATTTATATGTATATACGGGGCTACCCATTACATATACAAGGAATCATGTCAACACAAGAAATCGATTCTAATTAAACTTGACACATTTGTAGATTTTATTGCTGTTTAAAGGGCTGCATTCCTAGCTGACATTTTTTAAAAAAAAGTGAATATGATCCATGAAATGGTTGATGTTCTTCGTTTTACATTTCATACAAAGAAAAATAATAGACTCATGGACAAGTTTAGAGGAACGCCAAAAAATAAATAAAGTAAGAAATATTTTTTATATTATAGATACTTTAATTCGCATGAACATATTTTACGAGGTTTTCTGCTGTTTCACAAGAAATATTTACGTACAATTTTACTTTTTTCCTAACTTTAAAGAAAAAAAAAATTATAGAAACTAGAAGTGGGAGGAGTCCTAAATTTTCTCGAATCCCAATCCTAAAAGGTTCTTGAATTTCTAATCTCTCGAATTCTTCATATACTGTATGTCCCCGGATTGAGTTACAAAGAGGGAAAGGTTTTTTATTTTTGATTTCTCGAAAAATACATACTTAATGGATTGCCCTGCTTGTTGTGAAACTCCTAAAATATATGTTACTTTTACTGTAACTGCTACAGTTATTTTTTTATTAATAAAAAATTAAAGAATAAAAATAACACAGACCGACATAATTTTAAACTAGAAATTAGTCTATATTTTCCGACGGTTTTTGACGCGCTGAATCCGAATCCGACCTCAGAATTGCTTTATCAGTAGTCATACAGCAGGGCTACGGGACCGGAAGTGGCGTCACCAGCGGTGTAGGCAACCCAACTAGCATCGGTATATAGAGGGGGGCCTATCCGGGGGGCCCCGCCCCGTGGTCGCGTGACGTATGTGCTAGGACCGCTTTTGGTTGGCTGATGATAAGAAGTGTGGGGCGTGAGCGCCGTGGCGGCGTTTGCGGTTGGGTGGTGATGAGCGCTTTACTTATTCTCATTGGATTTTTTATACATTCGCAGCTTGAATATTTTTTTTTCTTTCTAAATTCCAACATTGTTTTTATTTCGTCCACCATATTGAATCCGCCATTTTGAATTTTGTAATTCTGACTTCAGATTCGTCATCAGCGACCCCGAAAACCTGAAGATCAAGTGAGAATTTAATTGTTGTGACGAACCATCAAGTTTCGCCAAATTTAAAGGTTTTTATTCTGGAAAGAACGAAGAAAAACATGATTTAAATTTTATTTGTCTCATTTAGTCTTTAAATCTTTGCTGTAAGTTGTAAATTCACATTTCTTTTAACTATTGTTTCAAATCCTAAAATCAGTTACTTTGTCTTCCAGTGTACTCCACGAATATTACCGCTTATGAACTTATGATGTACGTTAGCGCATATTGCGCAAGCACGATAGTTACGGGTTCCGTATGAGCCCGCGTCGTCTACAATCAAGGTCACACTACGTATGTAGGCAAAGATGGCCGAATTTCGCTATAAAAGGCGACCGAATCCGCATATATTTGTCTTTCTGCTGGTTCATACTGCGAAAGAACAACCTCTCTTAGTACTGCGAGCAACTCCGAGGACTACTCTGCGGTCTCGCACTGCGAGCGCTCTTGCGAAGATTGGATAGTGACAACGTGTGCACTTCATGATAGCGTGGCGTAGGCTATCTGTTGTGGAGCTTCGACGACCGATTCATTAACCCGTTATGTGTATTTGTGTATAAACTGTATTTTACTTTACAAGAGAATTTTATTTTGTTTAATGAGGTTGTGTAAATAAAGTGTTGTCAACGTACTCACATATTTTCCTGCTTAATTGAACCTTTTGGCATTTTCAACGCTACCCCTGAGTTAAAACTGTCCACGCGGTGTCAATCTTTCCGATATCAACTTAACTTTTCTTAATCGCTAAAAGCCGCAAACATCTAATAGCGTTGTTTGAAAAAATAAATAAGAATTAAACCACTTCAAATTCATGGCGTGAATCTGCTCGAATGACGGATAAAACTCCGTGACAACTAGCGACATCCCAACAACAGAAGATTGGGCTATATTATGAAGTTGATAATATAGCTCCCACGTTCACTGAGTATGAGATCCTAGCATTTAAAATAAGAGAAGGTATTGTTAAATACTTTGTTCCCGTCTGAATCACAAAATCCCAACAAATTAGTTAATGATTGCCTAAGAGTAAAGTTGTCGCATATTCATTGCGTGATAATCTCCCGTATATCATCCAGAGATGGTACGAGCGAACCGAGTCCATCACATATAATCTGACAAGCGAGCAAAGACCGTCGCAGTGTTAGCAATTTGGTTCTTCTCTATTGTTGAGTCTTCCCTGATGTTCCTCATTTTCCGAAAATTCAAAATGGATTTTAAAGGGGCACAGCAGTACTTTCAGATGCCATATCGAGCTTTGTGGAGAAAAATTAACTTGAAGAAACTATATTTGATAGTTTATCATTATATGTGAAATACAAGTAAGAAAAAATAAGACAGAAAGATTATTTATTGCTATAATATTTTATTACCCTCTTTCCCGTCCACAATTTTTCAAAATGCAGAAATTATTTTTTAGAATGTTTCTTAAATCTGTTCTTTGTCACTTCCTAAAAGTTCTGAATACTTTTCTCGGTATGGAACATGTCTTTGCTGGTATAGCTGCTTCTGCATCTCTAGATTGCACAGGGTGCGTCCATTTCTATTTAAAAGCTACAGTTTATGTTTTATAAATATATAAGGCTACAATATTTGTTGATACCTTGAAATGACATAAATCCTATTTTTTACATTTCTACATTTTAGTTACTATCGTAATATAACTGTCACACCGCTGATTCACCACTGATCTTTTCAAAGTTTGGAGTTAAAATGTTTAACCGCTTTTTAGGATTCGAAGGATTCGAATTTTGAAGAAAGCGCTATGATTCCAGTTTTCGAATCTCGAATCTTTTTCAAGATTTGAGGTCCCATCCCTAGTAGAAACTAACATTTCAACCAAAAACAAAATTAACATAACCAACACAATCAGCAACGAATATTTAATGTTTGGTGCACGGGAAAAAGATGTCAATATCATATGTTGCCTCCTCTTGCCCTTAACAATGCTTACAGCCTCTTGGGTATTCCACTAACCAACTTATGAATGTACTCTTGTGGAGCTTTCAAGTTCTTTACGACAAACATTCCTCATATCTGTCTAGCTTACTTTTGAGGTAATTTGCGAAATGTCATTACTTCTTTAACGACCGATATTTTAAACGCTTTACATGCCAGAGCGATAATTTAAATTTTATTCGATTGCTTCCTATTGCATTTTACCTCTACTATTTTGAATTCTGCGCCATAGCGCCACCTGGTAAGATATCAATGTAACGAATGTACATCCCAATCATGAAGGTAAGCGGGCCATTACCGTTCAAGCATTGTAAGGGTTAGGCACCACGTGCTTTGCGAATAAAAGTTAAAAATAGAAAAGTTCATTTCATTTTTCAAGAGAAGAATTCATTTCATTTCCCAACATTTCCCATAGATTCCACAGTTTTCCATCCGGTTTTGTCAAATCTCTAGTCTTTAAACAAAATTGATGTGTTTTTCCATTAGCAACGCTGCACTGGCTGCTCATCACTACAAATGTAAGGTCAACATACATGCTCGCTTGAACGGTTACTTTGGTAAACGTTGTCAGGTGAGATAATCCATTTGTTAATGATAAAAGATGTACACTCTTCACGAAACTATAGTAATGTTTCAAATGTGGAAAATTATTTAAGGAAATACTTTTTCGAAACTAATTAATTATTTGTGCGGTCTGAAGGACCGGGAGTGTTCCTAAATACTCTCTGGATAATTTAAATTAAACTAAATATCAATTGATGTAATTTTACAAGCGCTAAAACTTGAAAAGAGAAAACCAACTCTGACGATCCAATTTCAACTCTATGTTTACATGTTACCTACTGGAACCCTGCATATTGTTCACCACTAAACTTTACTTTTACCTCGTATTTACGGTAGGTACGATTTAAACGCTAAATACTTAGAAAAAGAGAACACAGCGAAACACGTGTTACCTGGATCAATATCTTGACTTAAAGTGAGAAAATAATTAGTATCGCTACACTCCACTATTTTAATTGCGATAGTGATTGTTTAATCACAGCTATTTTGGGATATCTATACCTTTCGAAATATAATTTGATAATGAATTTCCAACGAATGTTCTTATTTTTAATACGTAGTACAATGCATGCCATGCAAGGACGCAACTGGAAGACTCAATATATGTTACTCTATGACATTTAACAACACCAACAACTGTACAGTATTAACATTTACTGACCGACAAGACGATCACTTAGTGAACGATATTTAATTTTCTAAATTATGCTAAAGAATTTACTGAATTTATGATGTCACTTGTTATAGGGAAATACTCCATTAAATTTGAAGATTTAGGATGTGAAGAAAATAAACAGAAGACAAGTCATTTATCCGTTTCCCCATATTCGTTGTTGACTGGACTTAATATAATCTCCTATCACTACCGTTCCAACGATAGGACGCCATCAACAGAGTTGGAGCTACTGAAAAAGAGCTGATAGCCGCCACAAGGATTTTGACGTTGAACGAATGGACACACTGAACTCAGAATACGCGCCGCTAATAACAGCTACGTTCGAAGTTGCAAATTATAACATTACACTATGTACTTCTCCTTGACTTATAACGAGTATCTAACAACCAAAAGGAATCGAGCATAACCGAACAAAAAATTGTGATAAAACATAGGAGTCGCAACAGAAGTCGCTGTAAAATACTGTATTACAATATAAACCAGAAGAACTTTTATTCTAGCAATGAGAGTTTAAAATTCTTCATTATACATCAAACATGTTCAGTTGCTGAGAATGTCAATGTCAAAGAATTTCGTTTCCTTTACACACTAGACCCGCTCATGACGCGATATCATAAATCCAATATTATTTTCTAATGTTGGTTAGCAATCTTGTTTATATTTAACGAAACTAGAAATCAAATAAAAGCATATTGTACGACATTCCCACCAAAATCCATGAATCGAAGATTTATTGATAGACGAAACTACATTATGAAGTTTCAAAATTGTTTCGATACAGGTCACTTCACGCGATAGCGCTAGCTCATTTTATTTACTGGATGCGACGGTAGTGAGTTAAAGCTATTGGAATGGAGGAAAGCGAGTCCAAATTGGTAAATTATTTTGTTGCTGTAATTTGGCGAAAGGTAGTCCTGATTTATTAAGTATATGTTTTCTCGGACTCTGAAGTGCTGCTTCATCATCAAAGGGAAGCTGGTTTGCATTTATATTAATTTAGAGAGTTCATGTGAATAATGAATTAAAATAGTAGTTTAGAGTGTATCACCCTCTTAAAATATTTATGATTAAATAACAATAGTAAATAAGGCTTATAATATCAATGTGATGCAGAATAAATTTACTTGCTCGTATAAGAAAACTTTATAACTGCGACTATAAAGAATTCTGAATATTCTGTGAAATATACCATACAGTTCACAGTACCCACGGTCCACTTGTCCCATCTTAATGAGTAGTACGGTAGTTCAAATACTTGAAGGAGAGTAAATCAAGGTATGATTACAGCTTACATGTAAATGAACCAAATTTAAATGTTTCGTTATGCTGACACTCAATAGGCAAAGGACTAAATGAAATACATACGACATCTGCCCAAAAACTATGTGCTACTGAATTAAAAACAAATGTATAAAAACTTTCGTCAAAAATATTTTTAGTTTCAGCCCTTATTTCTGTAAAAAATCGTGTATTTTGACGCGTTTGACCAACGCTGTATAAATAGAAACTAATGTTATACCGCGGGAAACATGGGAAAGCTTACATTTTTTAATTAGGTGGAGTTATTGCGGTATGTGACAATAAAATTCTGCACGTAGGACGAAGCAGAATAGATAATAGTAGGGTCAATGAAATTAGTCTATTACTCACAAAAATTCGTTTAATTATATTATACCGGTGCTACCAGTTCCAAGTGTGTGCTAATCCTCAGGCACGCTACAAAGGAGACAACGAGTAAATACAAATTATAAGAACTATATCTAAACTAATTTCAAAATTATATTGAATTAATAAAGTGTTAATTTATGTATTAATCTTAATTTAAATTTTATTATTTTGTGTAAATAATTTTTTTATTTTAATTTGTATATATTAGGTATAACAAGGATGAATGGCATTTAAATTTCTTATCTTTTGATTTTTTATATGTAGAAACGGATTTAGTTAATATAGGTAAATACCGTAAAAGTTTGTCGAAAAATGAAATATATAAACTATAAACTAGACTAACATGTTAAAATATGAATTAGTTAAAATATTTGTAAAGAATGGATCACAAACACTTTAAAATGTAACGATTGTAAAATACTCAAATGTCTTTGTTGGTAAATAATTTTAAAATAAAAATTATTAGCAGTGACATCTACAAATGGTTGTCTAAATGTAAGGAGGAAGAATGCCTGAGAAGGTGTCAAAAAAGACTTGGAAGGTCGGTGTTGATTCAAATTGTAGTTGTGTATTCAGGCAGTTATCCTGGTTATTATATTGCTCCTTCATAATTTCGAGAGCTTCCAGGTTATTTAAGTAATAACCTTTATTAGCTACATGTAAAATCGCAAAATTGTTCTCTAATGAAAAAATTATGGTTGTTGGAAACCAAACGCTGTGCAAAGTGTAAAAGTCCCGTTGAATCGGGTCGCAAGCATCTTACGTGTTCTTTTATCCGAGTTTCAAAACTACGATACGTCCTGCCAACACAGCAACTCTGGGAATCACCACAGGTAAGTTTATAGACACCACGTTTTTTTAGTTTTTCCTTTTCAATCTTTATTGTTTAGGAGCGCGTTACGAAATGGATGAATCGTCCTGTAAGAGATATTGAAGTGATTCCTAAGCACTTCCGTTACAGAATATGAACACTACACTACACATAGATTCCGTATATAGGACCGGTTTCATATTCTGTAGCGGAGGTACTTAGGAATCACTTCAATATCTCTTACAGGACGATCCATCCCCTTCGTAACACGCTCCTAAACAATAAAGATAGAATAGAAAAAAATGAAAAACGTGGTGTCTATAAACTTACCTGTGGTGATTGCCAAAGTTGCTATATTGGCAGGACGTATCGTAGTTTTGAAACTCGGATAAAAGAATACGTAAGATGCTTGCGACCCGATTCAGCGAGGTTTTCACAGTTTGCACAGCATTTGGTTTCCAACAACCATAATTTCTCGATAGAGAACAACTTTGCGATTTTACATGTAGCTAACAAAGATTATTACTTAAATAACCTTGAAGCTTTCGAAATTATAAAAAAGCAATATAATAACCAGGATAACTGCCTGAATACGCAGCTACAATTTGAATCAACACCGACCTTCCAGGTTTTTTTTTACTGCTAATGTTAATTTTTATTTTAAAATTATTAATTGACAAAAACATTTGAGTATTTTACAACTGACAATCGTTACATTTTAAAGTGTTTATGATAGTCCATTCTTTACAAATATTTTAACTAATTTTCATATATTCATATTTTAACATGTTAGTCCAGTTTATAATGCCCTATACATTTCATTTTTCGACTAATTCTTACTGTTTTTAAACTAAAATTCTAAGTGTTACATATATTAATTAAATCAGTTTCTACATATAAAAAATCAAAGGATAAGAAATTTAAATGCCGTTCATCCTCGTTATAACTAATTAAAGCGTGACAAACGGTTACCACCGCTGTGTTTACTATGTACGTACAAGGAATCGAGTGGACGTTCGGTTATTATCGGTTGATCGGTTACACGCACCCCGATCAACCGATAATAACCCAACGTCCACTCGATTCCTTGTATGTACAGCGGGTGCAACTGTTTGTCACGCTTTATACCTAATATATACAAATTAAAATAAAAAAAATTATTTACACAGAATAATAAAATTTAAATTAAGATTAATACATAAATTAAGGCTTTATTAATTAAATATAATTTTTCAGTTAGTTTAGATATATTTCTTATAATTTGTATTTACTCCTGGTGTCCTTTATAGCGTGCCTGAGGATGAGCATACGCTCGAAACTGGTAGCACTGGTATTAATATAATTAAAGGAATTTTTGTGAGTAATAGACCAATTTTATTGACCCTACTACTATGATCAACTCACAACGAGTCACCATCGAACTAATTTATGTATTGAATGACTATTATAGGAAGTAAATTACTCCGTCGAAATTCATTCGACGGAGTAATTTACTGGAGGCAGATATAATAATTCCAGAGAAAATTACTCGTATACACACATCCAAATATTTAATTTGTTTGTTATATAAAGTGGATTCGCTTCATAATGATAATTAAATTGTAATTTGCATTCATATCCATAAATTTATACAGCACTTAATCCCAGATAAATGAGCTATTGTTTTCTTAATTTATCAACGAATCAAAAAGCCGGCATCATCTAATTTGCAGGCGCATTAAGATCTGTAGACTTAAATATCAGCACTACGAACAGATAAGTTGGCAAATCGGTTTTCTTGAAAACTTGCTAACCTAGTATATCCCCAAGGTTTTTTTAACGCATGTAATATTGTAATATTATGAAAAGATAAAGCAAGTATTTATTATATTATCTGCTGTTAAACCAACTATACTTATGTATATATTAGAATTTGTATTAAGAGGGTTGCTGATCGTGATCAAGAAACTCCACAATGCACATGTGGAAATAAACGACTACCTACCACGTGGAAATAAACAACTCGGTCGGGTACGTACTATATTTAGGAGGCCATTCGCTTTGTAGTTAATCCGTCGCTTCCGAAAAAACAAAAAAGAATGTTAGCACTAATAAAGTTTTTATATTTATAACATTGGGATATTAGCATTTCACGTCCATAATTCGTCTTGTGTAAATTCATTTTTAAGAATTTTGAAAACTGTTTAGGTTTATTATTGTATTTTAATATTAATTTTTTAACCAAACAGTTGATTAGTACATTTATCAAATTGATGATTCCTGTTCTTTATCTTCTGAATGTGGTTTCGCTGGCTTCCTTGACTCCAATGTAAATTGTTTTTTGCTTTTGTTCAACTGTTTCAACTAGTTGTTTAATTTTATATTTGCACTTCTGTAGTAAACATCACTAAAGTCGAATAAACAGCGAAAGCTCTAATGAATTAAAAAGGAGTTTCATTACAACACCACCCGCTGTTTCACCCCGTTATTCTCCAGATTTGTATCCTACTACCTACTTTAAACTTAGCTCTTCGAATAGGGAAATAAACTAGGTATATGTATTTTCTTTATTGAAGATTGTTATTTCTATACCCCGCATTAGTGTAAGCAAGTAGCGAATATACAATGTAATTATACACATAATACTGGTACAATCTATTTAGCGTATAAGATTAACACTGGAAGCATTCTCCAAATACCAAATTTGTTATTCGACAAGATTATGTGAACTAAGAGGCCTATAATTGAACTTGGGGAACTCAGTGGAAGCTGGCACTACCCACGCTTCTAACGGATAGTATTTCACATACATTAAGCGCAAACTGCGAAATAATTAGAAAGGATCAAGCATATAACTATTCCATTACCGAATTAAAGAAACTCAAATCATGGCTATTTTTAATCTAAACTCTTAGACAAAATTAACACACCACTTTATAAACTTAAGTAATTACATTGATGAAAATAAAATTAACCTAAATTATGACGAAAACTTACAAATTGGGTTTATACAATCATTTGGGACAGAAATCAAGGAAGCATGACTTTATTTTAAATCATTAAACACTTCTTTTGTTGAAAATCAGTGAGATATGAAAACGAAAATCAAAATGAAAAACATAAAAAGTCGAAAGCAATAGAATTGATGAATCCGATGTGACGTTAGTGCCTTATATGTCCTTCTCTACGTCTAATTACCTCAAGTATTGGTATGCTAGCGATTAAATTTTCAATGGTATCCTGGGAAATATCCTCCAATTCTTCGATTACCGCACCCACCAGTAGATTGTGGCTGGCAAGTGGTAGTCTTTTTTAAACATGGTCCCATAAACGCTCAATGGGATTGAGGTCGGAACTATTAGGTGGCAATTTCATTAACGGAATATCAACAGCATGCAGATGTCAATAATCTGTCCAGATATGTATTGACGCGCATTATCTTGCACGAATAAAAAAATAGGGCTCATAAAAGGAGCAAATAGCATAACGTTTTCAACGGTTTAACGATGTTCTTCGGGTAATAATCCGCATTCATAGACCTCACAATCGTAGGGACCAATTCCGGTTGAGCGCCGAAGCAGATGCCCCCCAAAACATTACTGAGCCGCCACCAAACGGGACCCTTGGAGAAATATTGCAACTTGCAAATCTCTTTCCTTCCCCTCGCCAGACACGTACACATCCATCAGGAGATTTTAAGCTAACCCTCGTTTCGTCAGCGAATAAAGCCTTGTTCCAATCATTAACACACAAATGTTGTTGATTTATGGCAAAACGTAACCTTTGAACTTTGTGCTTTTTGGTAAGTATTGGTTTCTTTGCCGATCTCCTGCTCCTTCATTCGGTTTCATTTAAACGTCTTCTGATTGTTCGAGACGATATTACAATATTACGAACAGCTGAAAACTCATCATATCAATACATTACTAGTGATTCTCCGGTTTTTAAGAGCGGATTGTTTCAGAAAACGGTCATCCCTTTGATTGATACATCATTTTCTGATGCCCGTACTGCCTCCTCCACCGATAAATTTTTTTGGTGATTTATTTTTCTACTTTGAAACACTCGTAGATGAACTTTAAAACACGTATGTGATACAATCGATAACAAAAGCTTAATAACTTGTCTTAGTCAGCAGTTTCTGATCGGATTTTAAATCAATTCTGGTCAAACGTGACTAATTTTAAAACAAAACAGCATGTGCTTGAAATGTCAGAGGAAGTCCAAAGTCTACTTGTAAGACAGTTAGTAGATTAAAGGTTATCATTATTTCTGAATGTTTTCTAAAAATGTTAGTGGTGCGCTAATTTTGTCCAGGAGCTTATAAAAGGTACCTTTATAGTATACTTATATTGAATCATAAGGCGGCATTTCGTGGGTAGAAAGCTATTCTTAGATATACGAAAAAATCCTTTCAAATAGTCTAATGGAAACTGGGCCTCTGGCAATAAAAGTTTTCCCTATCTTCTGCTAGCTTTCACAACAATAGCTGACTTTATAGCATATGATAAAGCATGAAAGTATTTCCGTGAGTGTAAAAAACGCTATAATTTGCCACAGGTAAGAAGATAAAAATAGACCAGAGAATTTTTGTTGCGAGGATTTAAAAACGTTTTAAATATAACCTTTAACATTATCTTTCACACATATAAAAGGCTAATATAATTTTGTCTTTTAACATTTCACAACATTCCGCGTTTAATGAGCGTTACGTTAGGGAGAAGTAATATTGCTATAAATCGAACAACAAATTGGTAACAGCAATACGTAAAGGGTAGATGTATAACAAGGCAGAGAAAAGAGTTACATATTTAATTTTAAAAGTGCCAAAGAGAGTAATGGTAGGTCTCATAAAGTATAATAGAATCTGTAATCCAGTTGTGCAAATTACAATATTATGTATCTGTCTGTTCACTTTATAGCCGTGTTAAACGAATTCAACTTTTATGTAAATATAATACAATATCATCATAAAAAACTTAATCAGGAGAACCATGTTTTTCTTTTCAATTTTTTTTATGTTGCTTACAACTACAGGGTCTTTCAACAAGAGATCATTTTAAATCAACAGAAAAACGCAATATTTTCGTAAAAAGTGGTTATATTTTTATTTTAATCCAAAGTACAAACTCTGAGATTAGTAATGGAACACAATATCTGCCAAATGTCCGTCTCGGCTCTGCCTACAAACGGTCACTCTTTTGATGAAATTTTTCATCACGTTTTCGCATAATAGCAGCTGTATTTCGCCAATAGCAGCTCTAATATTGCCTTTGAATCCTTGAATCGTTCCTGGAGCATTGGCGTAAACTTTATTTTTAATGTAGCCCCAAACGAGCTGTGTGGCAGGTGTCGCCGTCCTGATGAAAATAAACGTCGTCCATATCCATAGCATCAATTTCAGGCCAAAAAAAGTCAGTCGTTCGGTAACGCAATCCATTCACTGTAACGGTCGAACCAGCAGCATTTTCGAAAGGTATGGCGCGATTACATCGCCAGCCCAAAAACCGCGCCGAACTGTCACTCGTTGTAGTTAGAGAGGTTGTTCGACTCTTGGGTTTTCGGAGCCCCAGATGCGACAGTTTTGCTTGTTTACGTACCCAAACAGATGAAAATGAGCTTCTTCACTCAGAATAATTTTGTTGATGCATTCCCAGCACCCAATCAGCGAATGTACGGCTCTGTGCGTGATCTGCTGGCTTCAATTGCTATATCAATTGCAATTTATAGACATGTAGGCCAAGATCTTTATGCAAAATGCGGTGCAAGCTGGCTTGTGATATCCAAAATTCCTGTGATCGTCTCGAAATGGACAAACCTCGGTTTTCAGCCACACTCTCAGTTACAGCGATATTTTCAGCTGACCTGGCCGGACGAGCACGAGTTGGAGTCTTCACATCACCAACTTGTCGGAGACGTTCGAATTTATTGATTAAATTCACTATGGCTGTGCAAGAAGGCGCTTGATGATGACCAAAAACAGTACGAACTTTACGAACCGTTTCCACGATATTTTCACCATCTTTGTAGTGAATTTTCACTATTTCAACGCGTTGTGCGAGTGTGTATCGATCCATATCTGAAAATTTCCTAGTTTTTACTTGCCAAATGTCATCGCTACTACAGTTTTACGTTAACAGTTTAAAAATGGCGCGAAATTTAAAATTACACCTCTTGCTGAAAGACCCATTATATCTGACAGTTAAATCCATAGGTTAAATCCAAGATTGAAACTTACATTTGACATTTCAAATTACATTAACCAGCATGACAATTCAAATTATATTTGACGTTCATTGACGTATTTTATAGATTTTAAAGCATGTTTACTAAAGATCACCAAACATTTATCATTGAAAGCTATAAATTCGTAATGGACAAACGCAGCAGAACCGAGGATGGTTTTATTTTATGCAACTACGAATGAATAAATTTCGTCTTAAGTTGCACATTTTGCAGTATCATGTGTACATACATTGATTTATGTCAGCAAATTGTTCGCTGTTGTTAAATTTCGTGAAACTGGCGCAATAAGTCGCAAATTCGGTAGTGGTAGACTCAAGGAAAGAACTGCTGAAATTATTGCATATCTGAGGAGACGTATAGATGGTTACCTAGAAAGTCCCGGTCAGCACATTCTTAGAAAATATCTCGAAAAATATCCATACAAAATTCCCTTAGCTCACCATACAGAAATCATTGTATTCTGGAAAGGTTGGTGTTTGGTCAGCAGCTTCGCGGAGAGGAATTATTGGCCCATTTCATGAAACGGTAAATGTAAAAATATATCGTATTAACTTATCGCAACCTTTTCTAAACCAGTTGCATGATGACGAACTAAAGGATGGATATTTCCAACAAGATAATGCCACGCCCCATAAAACACTACAAACAATGAATTTCTTACACGAATATACTGGTAACCGTGTAATAGATGGATGTATCTAAATTTTAGCGATTGAGAATATAATTATAAATATCTCGAAATCTGTTAGAAATAGACAGATGAAATCCATGTCATGTTGATTTATTTCTAGTTGGAGAAACCAAAAGTAATATATATGGCGTTCTATTGAAAATAACAAAGTAGGTGCCTGGCTCGCTCTCAATCTACGTCTATGTATCGTGCTATTTACACAATAAGCGCAATTTTATAATTACATGGGTGAACTTAACAAACCCGTTTGAAAAGTATAGAAAATATGGCTGAAATTGGAAAGTTTACAATGTGGTCACGAGAATAAGAAATTAATTCAGTGTCGTAAGCTTCCTTGAAAAATACATTGAAATCAAGTTAATACTGAGTATTTTCAATGGGTACAGGAATTACTGCGAACAAATACCTTTGATTATAATAGGCAAAGTCTGCGTGATCTGGTTTCTCGTTAATATTGATGATATAAACTAGAGGAATATGTAGTACGTTTATATTTAATTGAAAGCGCATCAATAGGATTTGGGCAATATTACGCGCCTGTCATTATTAATGTAGAAAATATAATACTGGGAACCAGTGATGCATATTAACCCTACGGTAGTCGCGTGGCTGACTATTGTCCTCCACCTACAATTCATTTGAAAAATCATATGGAAATTAAAAAAAGACGCACACATGGCTTTTAGTACCTTTCTGTGGTTCATTTCTCTACACAACTATGCTTATCTGATCATATTTTAAGAAACGTAAACAAAACAGTGCGACCCTAAGTGGAGTGGAGGACATTAGTCATCCACGCGACCGTATGTGTGACAGTTTCAATTCTTTTTTTACTTGAAAATATTCGCTGTTTTGTAATATTATTAGTGTTATTGCGATGTAAGTACTATCTCATACATATTTTTTTATATAATTAAAATATATTTGATAGTTTTGCTAAAAATATGTCTCGAAATAGTAGCTTAATGGTTAGCTTGGCTAGACGAACTTGAAGCAGAAGATTTGAAAGATATAGATGAAGAAAAAAGTGACGATGGTGAAATTGATGAAATCAATCAATCCAATCGTGACAGCGCGTCCGAATTTGATAATTTGTCTGATATTTCCAATAGTAGTAAAAATGCAGAAGGTAGAACAAGCGAAGTAAACAATTTTTATGGTAAAGACGGTACAGAGTGGAGTAAGTAAAACCTTCATCTAATCTTCGCACTAGAAGCCACAATACAATTACACACTTACCTGGTTCAAAAGGAGTAGCGAAACAAGCTAAAACAGAATTGGAGTGTTTGCCATTATTTCTTGATAAAATAATTATAAGGACAATAATAACTTGTACAAATATTTACATAGACCATCTAAAACCAAATTTTGCGCGAGAAAAGGACGCTATGTCAACTGATGATGTTGAAATAACTGCGTTTTTAGGCATTCTTTACCTCATAGGTACCTTCAGGTGTAGTCGAGCTATCACTGCAGAATTGTGGGACAACTCCAAAGGCTCGGACATAGAAGCATGTTGTTTATCAATGAGTTTGCAGTGGTTTAGGTTTCTCTTGAGATGTATACGATTTGACTATATTCACGATCGATTGGAACGAAAATTATTAGATAAATTGGCACCAATTAGGGTAGTCTTGGAAGTGTTTATTCAAGGATTCCAGAAATACTACACACCTAGTAAATATTTGGCAGTTGATAAACAGTTACTAGCTTTCCGTAGGAAATGTCCCTTCAGGCAATAACAAAACAAAAATAGGTGTTGACCTTCTTTATCAATTATGTTCCAATTATGATGTTGCTAGAAACTGCAAAAGATGGCCGTTGGTTATTTTCTACAACCTTCTAAATATTGCTACGATCAATGCTTTGTATTTGTATTTGTATTTGTATTTTTTCATCACAGATCGTAACATGTCAAAAAAAGAAATACATTGTATGCATAATTGTCCTAAAAAATAATAAACATTGGTACAATAGGAAAGTAACCATGTTATAAACTAAAAGAAAACAAATTAAGAAATATATGCGTACAGAAGTACATCCCAAGTTAAAAAAGATATAAATATACATATATTAGTATTGGTACTGCGGATAAAAATTATTGATTAAGATCATATGTTAAATACTCAGTTACGTTATAGAAAACCTGACTCAATAACATTTTTTTTACAGTTTTGCTAAACGCTTTCATCTTCAACTGTTTAGTGCGGTCAGGTAATTTATTATATAATTTTACACCACAATAGTCTATCGATTGCTGAGTTCTCCTTAGTCGATGGTGCGATGTAACTAAATCATTCCTATTACGAGTGTCGTAACTGTGATAGTCCGAGTTCTGCAAAAACTGCACCCTATTTTGATGGATGTATTTAACACAACACAAATGTACACACTAATTATTGTCAATATTTTTTCGTTGGCAAAATATTCACGACAGCTGTCCCTAGACCGTAGCCCACATAAAGCTCTCATTGCACGTTTTTGCAATACAAGAACTCGTTGCAGTTCACTAGATGCCCCCCAAATTAAAATTCCGTAACACGCTATACTATGAAAGTTGGCATAATATGCCAGCTTTGCTGCTTCGTGCGTTACTAGTTGTTTTATTCTTCGAATAGTGAATACTGCAGTGCTGAGTTTCGGTGTTATACTAGACACATGTTCCGACCAGCCTAGTCCTCCATCCACTGTGACTCCCAAGAAGTTCACCGTTTGGTTTCGTGAGGCACCCATAAAAGTAAGTACCTGAGTTTTGTTTTGATTTATTTTCAGCTTATTTGCATCACACCAGGTTTTCGTAGCTCGAAGAGAATTTTCTCTAACGCGGTTGGCATGATAACCAGTGTCACTCCTGATAATAAAAGAGGTATCATCAGCATACAAGCACATTTTGCTGTAGATTACATTTTCTGGAAGATCGTTTATATATATCATGAAGAGTACTGGGCCCAATATTGATCCTTGTTGGACCCCACAAACTACTGGTTGCATGTCTGATACGCAACTCCCCCAACTCACTGCCTGTTTTCTTTCTTCAAGGTAGGATGCCAATAATTTATTTGCGGTACCTCTCACACCATAATAATTTAGTTTGGCTAGTAGAAGTTGATGTGATACTGTATCAAATGCTTTACTCATGTCACAAAATCATTTCCACAAATTCCTGATGATCTTGCGCTAATAATATTTCCTCTATGGACTCCACTAAAGCTGTAACTGTAGATTTACCAGCCCTGTATCCATGTTGCGCGGGTGTAAAAATTCTGTGCTTCAAAGAAGGAAACTAGTCTTTTGCATATTACACTTTCCATAACCTTGGATAGTGTTGGTAACACTGACACTGGCCTATAATTTTCTTGTATGTGCCTGTCTCCTTTTTTATGGAACTACAGAACTTCGGCACTCCAGATGCAGAAGCATCTTCTAGTACTGCTGGCGATACCCCTCGTGCAAGTAAGGGTAGCTGTTTCTTATATACTAGGCAACGTAACAGAACAACAAGAAGGTATTGTAAAAAGTGCTACAAATGGGTATGTCATGATCACACCAATGATATCTGTCAAAACTGTTTATGAAAGACTCATGTAAGCTATTGTACGTTTGTATTTATTACAGTTTATTGTTTCTAATTCATTCCAAAATAAATTATTTGTTATTTATTTATCAAAATAAATTTACCAAATGTTATGGAGGACAGTAGTCCTCTACGCGACCAAATGTGTTAGTAACAGCCGCGCGACTACCGTAGGGTTAATGAGGAGCTAATATACAGAAGAACTAAATATATCAATTTACTAAAATATCTTGCGTACATAAATTTAAAAGTAAATCGCGGCTGTATATCAACTTTCCCCTTTGATTAATATGCATAATCGTGATTACGCACACATTGCATTATATTAAATTATATGAAACATCCCGCAAATATGCCACGTTTTATTTATATTCATTCAGATAATCGTATTCTACTGCAGAAGAGGCGTGTTGTTGATTTTTAATGTGTTTGAGGATCAATTAGACCCTTTCGTTTCAGCATACAAGGAAAATTTGAATTAACAACTTGACAACGTAATACCTTCTTTGTATACGAGAAAAAGTATCAGTTTGTTCTGTGCTGGAGAACTCTAAAAGCTCACGCAAAGAAGAGAGAGAAATTGAAGCATTCTGGGCAAGTTTGTGCAAATAATTTTCTCCCAAGACCTTTAACAACACAAAAACAGTTGCAAGCAAGTTACAAAGAAAACTTTATACCGAATTAGTGATGCAAAGTACATCTAAAAATGATTACTACAGAATTAACACAATTACCAAATTATTTTAAAATCCTATAGTATAGGGTTCTCAGACACCACTAACTTCTTATACAGGATTGATTTGTTGAAATAATTGCAAGTAGGAATAATTGGATACAATAACGAGATTTCTCAAAATAACACTGATCTTAACCTACATTCAAACGACTTGATCTTAAAGAGAACCATCTGCAAACAAGAACAAGTTTAGTACAATGTTACTATGAATATGGTAAAAAATTACACTGCTGGTAACGAGAATGGGCTTGGGGACAGGTCTCTGTAAAATGAAGACGTACAGTAATTAAATTAGCAAATTTGAAAGAACAGGGTATGTATTCACCTCCCAAGATTAGGAAGCCCAAGGATTAAAAAAAAACAAAAGCATTTTTATGCAAGATGGAGCACACCCGCACATTTACCAATTAAAGACTTTAATGAAAGGAAATAAAAATCAGGTCCAATTTTCTCACAAATTCTATTAAGTATCAAGCGACCGGTTTCGTGTTCAAAAACACATCAGGCCAGCTAGGGGACCACCATGAAATAAAAAAGTAAATATACAAGAGTGACCCAGAAAAATTGTAAAATTGCTTATAGTAACATGTTAATATTGTAATAAACTTATCAATTGTA
Organism: Dynastes maya; assembly: GCA_029619315.2. Lineage (NCBI taxonomy): Eukaryota > Metazoa > Arthropoda > Insecta > Coleoptera > Scarabaeidae > Dynastes > Dynastes maya. The sequence continues at coordinate 48,704,272 of JAROYE020000002.1, forward strand.
AATTATACTAAATGTAATATAAAACAAAATTAACAAAAAATTAAAAAATTTGAAATTGTCTCCTCCTATTGCGATCTTGTAAAATTGAACATATTTAAATTGTAGTGATTTAAGAAAAAAGTTTTTTATACTTACAATTCATTAATCAGTGGGAGGTAGTAAAAAATTTAAAATGAAATCTACTGTAATTGTACAAACTAACATATAATGTATAGTTATTGTAAATAACAACTATTTAGAAAACTTAAGACTTGCAACGAAACACAGTAAAACTTTTACAAATTGTACAATGGACGTATACCAAACACTTGAAAATGTCTAACAGAATAAGCCAATATATGACAAGATAACACTGGTTTTAATTTTACAATAATTGACAAATTGGGAAGACATCTATAGTATCATAGAGGAAGGAAAATTGCAAAACGTCAAAAATCATCTGAGTCTCAAACCGCACACAAACGAAACTATTAAAGGTGCACCAAGAAAACTGTATAATTGAAGGGTTCTATTATCACGTCTCCAGCAACACCTGAAAAGATGACGTGGATTCGAAAAATAACTGGCCATTTAAGGAGTGCTCACTTGAGGCGATCTGCTGCCGCACAATCTCCAGGGCTTCTAGGTTGTATAAACCTTTATTAGCAACATACAAGGTTTTGAAACCGTTGCCTATATTGAAACACAAATACGTCAAATTTGGCATTTAATTTATACGTCAAATTTGACACTTAATTTTTGATCTAATCCTGTCTACGGGTCACAAAAAAGCAGGATTAATTGTGTATTAACGAAGAAAATATTGCAAAGGGAATCGTAATGGAAGTACAAAATAGAACAAGTAGGGTTTAATGTCTCAGCAAGTGATCGAAGTACCCACCTTCACATTCCATACAGTTTGCAAGCCAATTGTGAAATTCCCAAGGGGAAGGAATTAAATGTCATGCTAAACGACGTTCATTTATAAAAAAATGCGTCAACGCATGAAAGGTAAATGTATGTGTTCCGTGATAAAAAAATGCACGCTATATGAAGTTATGCAGATAAGTTGTTCACCAAAACGCATTGAGTGCTGAGAGGAAATGCTATAAACTTTTGTCTTTCTAAAGATACTCATTAAAAATAATCTGTCAAATTTAATTTAGGCATACAATTTCTCACAAAGTGTAAGGCGATTCCGTGTATTTTTATGAATATTTACTAACATTTCGGGAATGTCCATGCTACACATTGCCTTAAGAAATTTATCCAGAAAGTTTTTTCGTGAACATTTCTATTTAGCTAAGTTAATTACATTTCTTAAACAACTTTCCGCATACTCTTGTTACATTTTTTACTGCTGAAAAAACTTAAGTGTAGATGCGCTAAATAAATCTATTTGTTTTATGCTGAACTCTAATCAACATTTGTCTGCTTATTTTCGCTATTTATTATTTATAAGTGTTTGTTCACTTGCCAGATAATTTAGGTAAGATAATCGTGTCGTCCCAGCATAGATGTAACAGCTGGAGCTGCCAACGGAACTCAGCGCGCTCCTGTCTGATGCGATGCGTAAACATCTGCCGGGTGGCAAAGCAGTTAAAATTCGTACACATTTATCATCACTAACGCGGCGTGTACGTGTGAATTAAATCAGGCGAGCGGAATACTAGTTACTCAGGAAAATTTTTAATTAAAAATGTTCAGTGTGCGCAAGGCTAAACAACAACCCTTTGCTGATAAAGTAAAAAACTTTATCTGTGAGTTTCCAGATTTGTTGTACGACGGTGCTAAAATAGTTTATAAAGTGTGCGAGAAAACTTTGATGTGCTGGCAAAAGAACGACTGTAGGAAGCATGTACATAGTGCAAAACACAAAAATAGAAAAAGCGGCGCGTCAAATAGAAATGACTTTATTTTTTATTTACTTGTCATGATGATAACATGTAATTTGTTACTTAACATACTGGATAAGAAATCATTTAAGAACTTTTGGAACAAATACAGTCCCCCCGCAGCACGTAAGCATGTTTTATTTGTAAGCAAAGAGGTGGAAAATAAAATCATATCAACATTAAAAAATCAGTTGCTTTGGTTGTGTGTTGACGAGACAACAGATTGTAAAAAAAAATCTATTATACATGTTATAGTTCGTGTACTGGATTAACATAAACCGACATTTCCACTGTTACTAGCTAGCAAAATATTACAAGGGTGTACTAGTGCAGCAATTACGACTGTGATACTTACTACGTTAAAAAACTTTCAAGTCTCAACACGTCAAGTGTTGATGTTTATGAGCGATGGTGCAGCGACAATACGTGCGGTAGGCCATTCTCTTCTTGAACACGGTTGCTACTGTTTACATGTAACTTGTAAAGTGCATGCTTTACATCTTGTGGCACAAACTATTAGACAATGTTATCCCGAGGTAGATGCATTAATATCAACTGCAAAAAAAGTATTTCTCAAATCTCCAAAATGTCTTCGAACGTTTCACGCATAATGTCCCAGTATTCGTGAACCACCACAGCCGATTCTTACCTGAATGCAGGCAGCTTTTTATTATGCTGAACATATCAAAAAAGTAAAAGCTGTTATTCTACAATTCAATCCTGCCGAAGATGTAGCTATTACGGACAGCCAGTCAAAATTTCAAGATACTTCTGTTGAAACTGATTTACAAAATATTCATAGCTACTATAAATACTTACATGACGGACTGGAACAATTACAAAATAGAGCATTGTCATTAGTAAAGTCACTGCAAATAGTGGACGAAGTACATGCTCTGCTGCGCACTATAGATGACGCAAAAAATATTCGCGTTTTAAAAAAGTTGGAGAGTGTGTTAGAGAAAGATTCCAATTTTATCACATTACAACAAATTTGTAATGGTACTTCGACTAATCCATTAATTGAGTTCAAAGGTTATTTTAATCATACATGTATTACATCGGTAGATGTCGAACGATCTTTCTCCAGATATAAACACACTTTTTCACCACTGCGAACACGGTTCCACGAGACAACTATTGAAACATATCTAATGCTATCAATTTTTTACGATTCTTATCCACTGGGTTATATACTGACGATGGTGCTTCTACTTCTCACGTTCAGTAATTCCAATGCAATCCGCCAGCTTGCTTGATTAGGCTGCTTAAGAGGGTGAGTGTTTCACAGCCTTAAAGATATTGTAATTCTTGATTAGTTTTTTTATTATTGTTCGCGTTATTATTTCTTTTTCGGTATTATAAATATTGAAGAAACCGCACGTCAATGGCGCGACGAACGATTATCTTACTCTACAGATAATGCATGGAAGGAAATGATAGTCACTTTGGGTAGCTGCTGGAATTACAACGTTTAGATATTAGTTTTACTGAATATTTTTAGCAAACAAAAATTTATCGTATTTCGTCACAGTACTGTTATTAAAGGAAAAACTTATTTGTATAGCTTCATATTTAATTTACTAAAGAACGACACATTTTAGATATAGGGAAATGTTTATAAGAAAAATTCTAGAACAGTTTCCCTATCAAACTGCAAAAACCTACAGAATGTTACATTAAAAGAATGGAATAACATGAATCAAATATGGCAACGATTTCGATGACCATCTTGCAGATGATACTTGGATACAATAAAAAAATTTCAATATATTGCTCAAAAAAAAAATAATCAATCGAATAACATTTGAATCACCGCTCTAGCGTACATGGCGTTTATGACATCGGCCGTTAAAGACACCGTGGCATTTCGCAAAAATCTCAAATTACCTCAAACACCAAGAAGCCCTCAAGAAAAGCCTTGGCGTTTATTACTATAAAATAATGTCTAAGATATTGTAGTGCATTGTGTTATAATTAGTAAAATATTACTATCGCGTTCTTGGAATTTTTTACATATTTTTGTGGTATTCTTTTTGTAGTAAATTCTTCTGGATTATACGTAGCTTATACGTTAACTCTGCTGTTGTTGTGGTAGATGCACAGGTACTGGATGGCTATAGGGTTTTTAATGAACAGAGACATTCTAAATCGCGAAGTTTAACTGTTAAGAGTTATTGGCATTAAAATAACGGAATATAAAGTGGGTGTATATGTACATATGTAAGAAGCGCCTACCTTATTTTAAAAGTCAAGAGGCTATTGTGTCGCAGTCTAACAATACTGATTTGCCTGTTTTGTATTAGTAAATTTTGTAGATTTATGCCTAACTGTAATAAATGCATATTATAAATTAATTTAGCTTAGTGTAATTAACAGTAATTCTGGTATAACACCAACATTTATTTTTTTTCGATAAAAATGCCAAGTAACTCTCTCCATAATTAATACAGAATACGGTTGTATTATTTTTGTGTAGACCTAAGTCTCAATCTCGATTGACGCTTCGCTACTGCTGGCAATAATGTAATAAAGTTTTAAGCGGAACATAGCATTCTCACGGTCATAGCTTTATTATTTTTATTATTAGAACGTATGGGATTTTCTACAAAAAAGGCAAAACATTCTTGCCTACTTCGGGATCCAGGAGTATATACGTATTCCATTAGATTTTCAATATAAATTTATGAGCAGTTATCTACTTTGAGATCAGGTAATCTATCTCGATTCGGTAACGGTCATCGTATCTAGCAGACAACTGAAACAGCTATTTAGAGCAATAACTGCTTCAATATCAACTAACGTAACATTTTTATGAACTTCAATTTCACGTATTTGTAATGAAAATTCTAACTTACTAACAGAATACATCTAGAAACAAATTTCACGTGTGCTTAGAATCTGGCATTTTATTCATTTAGTTTAGATATATCGAAGTGTAGTATAGAATGTATCATTACTAGAGATGCTCATTTTGTTGTTCGCGCGGTGGTGTGCTTCCAGGATCATGGGAGTGACCCGAAAACAGTGTTGGCGGATCGGTGACTTTGGCGTTAAATTTAGTGATTTTTAATGTTTTCAACTACAAATTTAGCGATAATTATTTCCTAGCTTTGATTTCAGTGGTGGTACCATACGTCTGTATATTGCACAATAAATTACCCGCCAACTACATTTTTTTGTATCCCAATAATGCCCGAAGAGAACAGACTGGAACAAACAGTCGAACTCGATCCGCGTATATTCATTTACTTTAAAAACGTAGTCTGTCAATTCAAGGAAATGCATGTAACAAAATATGTTTCCTAAGAAATTCCTTTCTATCTGCGCATAAAGAGAAAAGACAATTACTGACGAGAATTTTAATTTTAAAGAACATAGAGTGTGCTATGAACAAGACATCTATAAAAGACAACAGTTCACTCCTCATGTATATAATATCGGCTGAAAAGGTCTTGTCACCACGAAACGCAAGACATGTGGCCATCCTACCCTAATAAAAATAAAAATCAAGTGACACAACGGTTACGTCCTTTCTATCCCTTAAATTTGTGTTCTTTCCGCCTATACCCCTGAACTAAAGAATAGACACATGCGGAATACACGAAAGGATCGACGTTTTTTCTTATAGCTCTCTTGTTATAGCACATCAAATGACGTCTTTACCGTAATAAATCGAAAAGACAGGAAAAGTGTAAAGGTCCCTTTTCTTTATTGATTAGGTTTGCATTCTTATTTATGTAAATAGTCTCATAGGCATTGATCCTTACCCACAGTCCTTACTATCATTAATGATCTTTACACGTCCATTAAAATTATGTTAGACGTATTAAATTTAGTGACGAAGAAAGAATTGCATATATCTTGTTTTTATTCACAATGATCTGAAGGTTAAATTGAAAATATACCGTCATGTTAAATTTATTTTTTTAGTAATAATAATAGTACATTTATTACTGTAGATCATTACAATGATATAGGATTAAATCTATGAAATAATGACAATACTACCGTATGTAAGAACAGCTTTACCACCACTGCGTGAGCGACAGGATAAGCATTTCCAGCATTACACTGGATTACAGTTGCAGGATGCGCGCTGTGATTTATTTGTATTTTGAATAAAAGTAAAAAATATAGATTTATCTCCGGGCTGTAACCTCCACTGGTACAGCAGGTTTTCAGTCTGAATTAGATAATGGACACGGAAGCCCACAACACCAAAAGTAAGAAAAATAAATATTAACCAACGAATAATTCTTCTAAATCCATCGAAATTCAATGTGATGTGAAAAATGGTGAAATTTGTGTAATGAGTTACTTTTCACGTTTACCAATATCCTGGAAATCAATTCAGTTATCTACATAACTGACAGATTTGCAATGTAACGTACAGTATCTGCTTCCGCATATGCCCACTAGACTATTAATTTTGCCCAATCTGAATGTGGAACTAATGGCTTAACTAACATATCCACTGAGTTTGTGAGTATGTGCCATATCCGTATAATCACTGTAGTGATCAATCTGTTCAGATCACGTTTTAGCAGATGTCGGTCGCACAATGGCGGATGCATAAAACAGTTGACCAGCAATGGAGTTTGAATAAGCTAAACTTCCATTAACGAGTTTAATTCATAGTAACTTCCAAGCACAAATCAATACACCGTAAGAATTTATAGATGGAATTTTTAATCTTGGATATGATCTTCAAAGAATGTTACAAGGACAAAATGGTCTAAGTAATACAAAATAAAATAAACTATTATTTACTTATTATATAAATATTATTATTATTATTCTTGTTACTATTGGCATTATTTTCACCATTAGCCATATACTACTATATAAATATAAATAACTTAAGCAAAACACAAAATAACTTTGGAGAATGCTTTCCATGCATGAACAATGGGTGAAATTATTCGTTGTATGTAGAAAGTGGTGCTGGTCGAACGTCTTAAGATGCTTATCTTTTTAGCATTCCCTAAATTTGGAGTAAAGAAAACCACGAAAACCTCATTTCAACAAGGGAACACTGGCACAACTGCAACACCAGCAATCCGAAAATTCAAAGCACTAGAGAATGAAAGAGTGCCTTCGTATAAGAACAACAGAATTTTGTAGTGATTGAGTTGTTCGATTTCGAGGAACAGTCCTTTCCGAAAATGTGGACAATTTTTAAATTTTTATTGTGTCGATATTAGTAATATTATTATTATTATTATTGATTGTTTACATTTATTATATAGTACTGTTTTCTACGTAAGAGCGACTTTATTTGTGATAATTAAAGCAAAGAAATTATAATAAAAATAAATGGGTCTTATGGGGTATCCAGTTCCCTCTTATATATTTTTTCCGAAAATAATTTGCATCATCCTTGGGACTATGTATGTAATATACTTCAAATTATGTTTCTAAAATTTATATCCATTATAGTTTCAGATATTTGCAAATATTTAAAAATCGTGCAAATTTATTTTGAAGGGGCTGTACCCCAAAATCCGAGGTGCCAAGGTACTCTTTCAGTCTCTAGGACTTTGTCAAAATCTGAATCTTTGTGTTCCCGTAAGTGTTGCAAGCCCCAGTTCGAATCCGGTACCGAGAGTGATACCCGAGCGAGCTAGGTACTGTACTAACAGTCCCTAAGATTTTTTTGTATTAACCAGATTCTACAAGATGGTCATCAATATTGTTACTAAGTTTGATTCATGTTGTTTCAATTTTTTTTAATAGCACACCCTGTATATTTTTGCAAGATATATTAGAGAAGCTTTTCCAGAATCTTTTTTGTAAACATTTCCTTGTTCCTAAAATGCATCTTTCTTTAGTAAATTAAATATGAAGCTATGCAGATAAGCTTTTCATTTAAAAACTTAGGACGCTGTGACGGAATACTATAAACTTTTGTTTCACTAAAGATATTTATTAAAGCAAATGTGTAAACATTATCTTTTTTGGTAGAATTTCACCATCTATTCGAAGTAACCATCATTTTCTTACATACATTATCTAGTAAGTTAACCAGCAGGTATAATAAATAGCGAAAAGATGTGAAATTGAATGCATAAATTAAATCTTGCAGTTTATTTTTAATGAATATCTATAACAGTTTCTCTATTAGATCGCGGAGAAATATACAAGGTGTTCTATTTTAAAAAATTGAAATAGCATGAATCAAATATAGCAACGATTTCGATAGCCTCCAGTTGATAGAAGAAGCTTTTCGATGCATTGCCTGAAATTCCAAACAGTACTCAATCAAATAAAGTTTGAATCACCTCCCTAGCGTGTAAGGCGTTTAAGATATCAACCAGCATAAATATGATTTTGTCTATAAAAGCAACTTAAAACATTAACATTGTTAATACACTTGATGTTAGCTTCATGCTTAGTTAATCAATGTTCAGTAAAGCGTAAAATATACATATAACATGTTAAGTAATGCTTTAATTAAATTTAGCTTATTCCTCAAACACTGCACGTTTAAACTAAGAATGTTGACTATTATGCTGTTCTTAGAGTCCGAATGTTCATTACTTTCTTCCAAGTGATCGTAATTTGAGCTGCAGTTTTCAGACATTTCTCGTTTTTGAAAATAAAAGACTTGACTTGCACATGTTCCGGCCATATCGAACCATCGCAAACGCCTTGAGTAAAGTTGGTAGGAAAGAATACTTTGAACAAGCATGTACTCTCAAGTCTTCTCCATAGTTTACTTCAAAAGGGATTCCCGGAGCAGACTGCAATAAAAATGTTTAAATTTTTCCTCACTAATGTAAGGATGTATTCGCGAAAGAACGAGAAAGCCCATTTTTGGTACTGCTTCTAGCTTTAAGGACGAATTAGTTCCGACAATAGGTTTAGATTTATTCCTTTTCTTGTTAACTACCCTCCAGTCTTCTTCTTCGACTTTTCTGTTTTGTTTATAAATAATTGTATTTTCTATGCTTGCGATGTTTTTGTTTTGTATTGGTACGATGAACTCCTTACTTTTCTTATGCAAATCGTCATTGCGATTTTTCTTAAGTGTCTTTTTCTGTCTTCTCTATTTGAGACCGCGTCTCTCTTGACATTTGTTATTTTAACCAATTTTGATTAAATACGTTTATGGAGGTACTTCAAAAGAAGTATTTGGAAAGATAAATCGCATATTATATATTTCTTTTATTTACCAGTTTTACTGTAATCGGGTACTCTAAATCTACCACAATACTTAACTCGTACTGGATGCACGTTTCGATCGCCAAGCTATCATCAGCAGTAAAACAAACAGAAGTAAAACTGAAACGTGCGTCCAGTACGAGTTAAGTATTGTGGTAGGGGTTTTAGTGAACTGTTTCAGTTTTACTGTAACTACAAAAACGTTACTTTGTTGTACTTAAGAGATAAGCGCCATAAATTCTCGGCCTGATATAGAAAAAATAAACTTGGTAAAATATAACAATTTTTACTTTTCAATATAATCTCCGCTAACATCAACACCTTTATTACAACGATCAATTAATAATTCTATATCCTTGTAAAAATAATCTAAAGCTTTTCCGTCAAAATGTTGTATTATTTATTCATTATCGTCCTTAAAACGACGTCCCGTAAGGTCTTTCTCTAAATGAGAAAATAAACAGTAATCACTTGGAGCCATGTCCGAACTATACGGTGGATTCTTGAAAGCCGCATTCGCAGATGGCAGTTTGTAAAATGTCGGCAGTATGGACGGGTGCATTGTCGTGCAATAATCGAACACCTTTTATCAATTCTCCTCGACGTTTTGCACGAATACTGTCCCTTAATTCATGTAACAAACCAATCTTATTTATACCCAAATGGTTATGGAGAATTCGGTAAATACTTGTTTCAGAAACGATAGACACCACTGCTAATTCCTTCACCTTTAAACGGCGTTCTACTAATACCATTTCTTCAATAAATGAGATATTTCTTCAATAATTGAACCCACCGGGGCGCATCATCAAGGGATTCTTGGCCCACACGAAAACATTTTGTCCACTTTTTTTACGGTGAAACGCCTTAAACGCCGTCTAAACGTTGTTTAATATGATTCGGCGTATGCCTTTCTTCTGTTAAAAATTTAACGACCGCGCGATACTCAATTTTCATTACCTGAGACATTTTCATGCACTAGTCACGTTGTCTGGCTGGCTACCAAAAACCACTAATCCTCGAACCGTAATGTATATAGTGTAGGCCTCGTGCATGTGCAACTATGACGCAACGGAATTTGAACGCGCTCGAACCTGTATATGGTAAGTCTATCAGGCCGAGAATTTATGGCGCCTACCTCTCAATTAGTATCCGTATTTAGTTGTGGATGACAGTTAACAATTAATAAATAGTTGTAACTGTCAGTTCATAATTATATATAAGTATACTAAGCAAATGTAGTGGTAAATTCGACACTGACAAGAAACACCTTATTATAAATTATGAGGCATTACAAACTACTTGAATAAACAAAACCTTAAATTTTAATAATGAATATGCACTATTTTCGTTGATTGGTGATTTGGTAATAATTCAAAAGTAAACATAAATAACGAAAGTTGTAAAATGTATTTCAGATAAAAGGGCCATAAAACCGGACCAACAAAGCACTGAATGATTCTGTAACTTTAAGAAAGACTTGTTGGTAAAATTTCGATGTGCAAGTCTGAAAAAATACCCAATTTGTTATGTTGTTGAATTCACTTGATTTACTTGAAGCTGTTGAATTTCTCTCATTATTTATTTTGTCGATAGTCTACTTCTCTATGGAATTTAATTTTTTCTTGCGCTCAAAAGTAATCGCTTTTTATGCGTAGGTAATTCGTCCATAAGTTCGACATTTTTTAAGTTGTTACTAATGCTTCATAATATTCTATTCAGTATATATCACGAGTTTCTGGGACATTTAACAAAGGAACTAATGCTTGTACGTATCTCAAGTGCACTTCAAAGGATATTCATAGTATACAAACACTACAATTATTGCATTATCGTACACTTGTACTTCGAGTTACCGACCGCTATTTTTTAACGTAGTAACAATTTTAATATATGGATACCAAATAAGGTGCCCATTGTAATAAAAAATGCTCCAGTATGCACTACCGCACATAAGTATTTGGGCATCTCAAATTTCAGGGTAAACCGTTACATATTAAATGGGAATATTAAAATATGTATTTGGTATTTAAGTATGCAAAAATATACAACATTAACAATTAAAGTTATTTATTTGACCTACATTTTAGTTTCATGACCTCCTTAACCTTACAATTAATTTTAACAATGTTTCCGGAGTTATTCGAGCCCATGCTGCCTATAGTTTGTTCCACATGTCATCTACTGAAGCTGGTGCAGTTTTTCTTACTTCCCGATCGAATTTTTTCCATAACAACTCGATGGGATTCGAGTCTGGGCTTTGGGGTGGCCATTTCATGATTGTTAGTGTCCTTTCCTCTTCCAACTGTTCTAAATATTGCTTGAATAATTTTGAAGTGTGTTTTGGGTCATCGTCTTGTTGGAATACAAAATTCTTACACCAGAGGATGTTGCATTTTCCCCCAAGTTGCGTTTGTATTGCTCTTTTCTCATTATGCCTTGAATTTTTACCTGCGGATGTACCAGCAAAACAACTCGAAATCGTTACCGAACCACCGCCGTGTTTGACGGTAGGGACTGTAGAATGCTCTAGTGCACGTTCACCTACAGATCTTCTTACAAACGCTCGTCTTCGCGAACCGAAAATCTCGAATTTGGATTCGTCGGTCCACAATACCTTGCTCCAATCTTCTACCGTCCAATTTCGATGTTCACGTGCCCATTGTAACCTCTTTTTCTTATTAATTTGGAGAAGCAAGAGCTTTCGCATCGCAATTCGGCCGCGAAGGCCGGCTTTTTGCAGACGGCGTTTAACCGTGGACACGCTAATCGGATTTGGAAGTACAGTATTGATTTCTGTGGCGATTTCTGGAGCTGTTTTTCTTCTATTTCGCTTGCTAGACACCATGATTGCTATATAATACTTTGAGCTAATGTTGTCGCCCTTGGTCTACCACTTCTTACTTTATTTCGAAAACTGCCACTTTCATTGTATTTTTTGATGTTATAATCAATAATAGATGGATTTAAATGTAATTTTCTAGCAATTTGACGATTGCTTATGCCTAAGTTATGTTGTGCTACTATCAGAGCACGCATTTCAACACTAATTTATTTACTTTTCGACATGTTTTCAATTTTTAAACGAAATTATAAACACTATTCGTTAAGAGATGTTGTCGTTACTAACATGGAACGATAACTGAGCGTAATTTAAAAATATTACTTCAAATAGCTCTATTATAGCTTTATAATTCATAGTAAAATTACCAATTGTTACATTTTTCCTGGAATTTCAAGAAATACGCTCTTTGTTGTCGCTACATCCTGCGCTTTTATGAGGGTATTACCTCTCATATAAGTAAAAGAAGTAAATAGACCGATATTATTTAATGAATTTAAGTGAATCTTACTGATTGCTAGCATACTATTCAATAATGAATGTATTTCCTAAATACATTCTTTGTACGCAAAAATCTAAAATCCAAGGGTGCCCAAATACTTTTGGGCGTTAGCGTATGTATAGTGCAGGACTTGTTACATACTTCGCTATATATTTGTGTATTATTGAATTATACAGAACATTCAATAATAGTTCCTGTTAGAGTTTGCTGATGGCCGTAGCTTGCATGCAAAAGTAGCAGACAGCCAGAGAAGAAAAAAAGGAAGAAAGTACAACATGCATCCTTCAACATGTCCCTATCAACCCACAGCGTTAATCTTTCGACTATCCCCGTTTTCTATCACTCTAGAGGCGAGTGCCGGAGCGTAGGTACGGCGTGAGAAGTCGAAGAAAATAATCGCATCTGAAAGTTTCGCTTGCAAAATAAATAAATATTTACCCATATATGTAGTTCCTTACAACGTAACAATAATATCCGTTTACTGTCATATCATCATCAAATAAATAAATTTTCATAGAATTAGTGAATGATTCCCGTTCATCCATGATAAGAGGATCCAAATCAGTTAAAACTAACTTGATCCACATACCAGAAGATCGCACACATATACAGTGTGTCTCAGGGGACGTTGGATTGCATGGGTATCTTTGTTATTATTGGAGATAGAATTTTGTTTAAATGGACAAAGTAGTACATATTTATGTGCTGTTTAATAATTTATTCACAATACAGTTGAATTTAAAATGGTTACGCCGCCATCTTAAAAAAACTGAAAAGTACAATTTTCAAAATATGGTCGTAACTTATTTCTTTTTGATCGTAATGAAAAACTGTTTTTACATTGTAGAGGCACTTTTTTGTGTACAATCGGTTGAGCTAAGTTAAATATTTTTTTTGTCAACAGATTCATTGAAAATAAATCAAACTTAATTTTTTCTTATGGCGGTTATATCCAAATTTTTCATATTTGCAATTGGCACTGTTTTTCTGAATAATTTGATGTATAACATGTTAATTTCAAACAATCACAAATGTTAGAAATACTTTTTTTTTTTTTTTTGAACGGAATTTTGCAGTGCGAAGAAAATTATAGGGTGCTGTGGAATAGATTTGATTTTACGAAACAAGTGAGAATCTTGTTTTATGTGAAATTAGCTTTTAGTAATACTAAGATTTATATTTTATTTTTAGATAAAATGGCACGAAAATTTTCTACTAGAGAAAAATATGACATTTTCGTCACTTACATTCATTGTAATAAAAATATTGCACGGGTTCAAAATGGATATCAGAACGACTTCCCCGAAAGACGGCAACCAAATTCAAAAACATTCAGAAATCTTGATAAAAATTTAATGAATCATGGGGCCTTTCTAAAGAAGAAAATTTGAGGTGAACAAAGACAGCGAAGAAATAGTTTTGATGAAGAAATGGTTGTGGCGTGTGTTGAAAGGAACGGTGAGATTTCGACAAGAGGAGTTGAAATTGGAAACTGGTGTTTCCAGATCTACAGTTTCACGTATTTTAAAGAAGAATAAGTATCATCCTTATAAATACAAAGTTCACCAAACGCTTTTTCCAGGCAATGCGATTAGGCGTATAAACTTTTGTCAGTGGTATTATATAAATAAAATTAATGAGAATCCTGAATTTTATAAAAAGATTTTGTGGTCTGATGAAACAAATTTTTCTAATATTGGCATTTTTAATCGCAAAAACAATCATTATTGGTCGCTGGAAAATCCACATATTGTTGTCCAGCGAAATAACCAAATTTGATTCGGTTTTAATGTGTGGTGCGGCATAATAGATAACCTGCTAGTTGGACCGATTATTTACAATGGCATTCTCACTGCAGAAAGATATCTCCAGCTACTTATTGAAGAGGTGGAAGCGAAGTTGGACGATATTCCCTTAGCTTTATTAAAGAATATGTGGTTCCAATAAGACGGAGCACCTGCGCACAACGGGCGTAATGTAATAAATTATTTAAATTTGGTACATCAGAATAGAGTCATAGCTACAAACAGTGATATATCATGGCCGCCAAGGTCCTTGGATATTACTCCTTGTGATTTCCTCCTATGGGGGTTTATTAATAAAGTGTACCAAGTGCAAACCTATAATAGTGTTGAAGAATTGCAACATGCGGTAATAGAAGCATAGAAGCAAAGGTTACAAGAAATGTAGCCGTTCGTTGTGAAAAATATATACAGCAAAACGGTGACATTTTTGAGCATCTGCTCAATTAACATTTAAGAATGCTCTTTTCTTGTTTTGGTAATCAATCTATATTTCATTGATTATGAGTTTAGGAATAAAACAAATTATACATAAACAACATTGTTTCTATTCCACAGCACCCTATAATTTTCTTCGCACTGCAAAATTCCGTTCCAAAAAAAAAAAAGAGAATTTCTAACATTTGTGATTGTTTGAAATTAACATGTTATACATCAAATTATTCGGAAAAACAGCGCCAATTGCAAATATGAAAAATTTGGATATAGCCGCCATAAGAAAAAATTTAATTTGATTTATTTTCAATGAATCTATTGACAAAAAAAATATTTAACTTAGCTCAACCGATTGTCCACAAAAAAGTGCCTCTACAATGTAAAAACAGTTATTCATTACGATCAAAAAGAAAGAAGTTACGACCATATTTTGAAAATTGTACTTTTCAGTTTTTTTAAGATGGCGGTGTAACCATTTTAAATTCAACTGTATTGTGAATGAATTATTAAACAGCACATAAATATGTACTACTTTGTCCATTTAAACAAAATTCTATCTCCAATAATAACAAAGACACCCATGCAATCCAACGTCCCCTGAGACACACTGTATACACAAAGCTAAACTAGTACAAAAAATACATAAGCTAGAAAGGGGGTGGTACATTTTAACTCATCCATTTACCCATTAACATTAACCTACATATTAAATTGGTCACGAAAAAGAAAATTAATAATCCGGTCACTGCTCCGCTGGAAAGATATGGCTTTTAATCTGGCTTTAAACATCTGTATCGATAAACCCCTAAGTTGATTAGGCAAGATATTATAAATTTTAACAATATTATATGAGAAGGATCTGGTATATAGCGATGCGGTACACGGGTGGACAGAGTAAGTGTCGAAACCGTAGATTGAGGTTGTGCACGTCCGTTCTGAATGAAATTTTGCAGTAAAGATATTGAGATATTTTTCGCGTAATTACTTGATGCGAAAGCACGGCGTAATGAAATAGTGTACGATATTTCACATTTAGTCAACTCGCATATTTTAAGGCGTAGGAAATGGGTCTAATGTCACAAATATACCGAAGATAAGCGTTCTGTGCCTTGCGAACGCGATGGGTGTTATTATAATCTAAACATGGGCCGTACATAACATCGCATGAATTGAAATGGGATAGAACCAGGGTATCACACAGCAATTTCTTCAGCTTCCCGTCAATGTATTCCTTACTGCCGTACAAAATCTTCAATTTCGCGTAAGCCAGTTGAAATAAGCTTCCTAAACCTCAAGTCCTCATCAAGTGTAACACTCGGCATTTTCGTGGTTAATGACAAAGTCAATAGACAATCCAATGAAAGCTTAACTCTATCCGATTTTCTATCTGCACGTACTTTGTGTGTTATGTCACCTATATAATGACAAAAAAAAATAAACCGCACTATTACTGAGATGACGTACATAACTTAAAATACTTAGTAATAATTCATGGTTCACAGTATCAAATGCCTTAGAGTAGTGTAAGCTTACAGTTACCTTATCCTCATCAATACCATCAAAGAAAACACAGTCCACGACCTAAGTCAAAGCTGTTGCATATGACCAGAACGGAAACCCGACTGACAAGGTGGCAGAAAGGAGAGCATATCCAAAAATTCCCTTATCCGATTAGCAACAACTCTTTTCACGATCTTAGACAGAGCGAGAAAGATACTAATTGGCCTTAACTGTTTATATTCGCTTGGATTAGGGGCCTTAGGAATAGAAACTACCATAGTCTCCTTCCAATAGGAAGGAAATATTAGATAAACAAATCACAATGTAGGTAATATGAGGCAAAAGATATGGGCAGCACAGCTGCAGCAGACTTAACGGTTCTCAGAACCCACAAAACACTTTTCTCAGCAACCGAATGAAAAAGGAACTGTGAAACAGAATCATCAAGCTTATTAGACATATAGAAGGCATTTAAGGAAGGATCCATATCAGCCCGATTTATAGAGTCAACAAAAAACCTATTAATGATGTCAGAAGTAGTTCCGAATATAGTGCACATCATCTTCCTCTACTTCAAGTTTAACCTCAGGAGCACATGAAAAAATCAGAAAGATTCCATGAAGAAAATGTTAAACTAAAGAAGAGATGGAGGTTATACCAATTATAAAAATAATAGGGAGATTGAGAAAGTATTTCTACTGTGAATACCCTAGATGAGATGAACCCCCACGTGGGTTCTGTATTTTCTGGTATTTCATTATACGGTTTTGGGATGTCAACTAAACAAAAAAGGAAACACTGTGTTTGGTACAAAAAAGGAAAATGAAACAAATTCCACTTCAGCCTTTTTAGTTTGAGTTTCGTTTGCACTTAACATTCGAAGTGTTGAAGAATTAAAGAAAATTACAATTAATTTCAAGCGCACTCAAAAAGGTAAAAGAATACCCACTAATAAAATTCACAAAAAAAACAACATTTTGAAGGATATCGTATAATTATTTACACACTCGCACCATTCTCTTCAAGCAACGCGGACTTAATCTTATGTCTACAACATTGTTTTCCAGGTGTCGCCTACATTTCCTTTTAAATATTTTCTTCGCGGGTGTTGACCGAAAAATAAGTAGGTATGTTTCAAGCTTCTGAAAGTTGCAATTTAGATCATGCCTACTAAACTCAGATACTGCATACATAAGGAAAGGGAATGCATATGTACCAATTGATGAATATTGATTCAAATTTAGGAAGTTAAATTTAAATACTATTTATTAACATTGGAAATTATTTTGAAAAACACCAAGCTAAACACGTCTTTTCGCTAACACAACTCAAAAAATCTTAATTTTCTTGGCATATTTTCGCTCATCTGTCACTGATAAATACATGTAACTTGATCTAACACAAGTAAACCTTTTCATATTGCATACCGACATTTTTGTGTATCTGCAACCGTAAAATATGCGCGTTCCGTAGCAAACCAGCAATTCCTTGAAAAGTGATTAAATTTGAGAAACCAAATAAACTTATTCTCTATGTGTTTGGCGAAAGAAATCTCATCAGATGTGTCCGTAGTTCGGTGAAGTATACAATGAAAAGGATATGTTTGTTCTACAATCACTGAAGGATCATGTACGAGGGATGATCGTAAAATAAGGTTCCCATATTTTTTAAAAATAGACAGCATTCTTTATTTCCTTAACAGTACATATCGACATAACCGCCATTTCTATCCAAGTATTTTTGCAGACGGTGCTCCAACTTCTGTATCCCCATGTCATAAAATTCTGCCGCTAGTCCTTTCAAGAATCTTTTCAATTGTGGTGTTGGAAATCTCAAGAATCCGAAGAGCGAGTTGACGAAAGATGGCCTTCCGATCTTCAAGCAGTATGCTCTCGACCTTTCCAACCATTTCCTCTGAAATTGAGCTATACACTTTTCTCCATAATCTTCGGTTAATTGACGATGAATGTCTATAGGTGAAACCTCTTTCGCGTTTAAAAAACGTATCACAGCGGGAATGTCGCACCTGGCGGTAGCGGCGTTCGGGAGTTCCATCTCGGACGATTGCTTAGCCAACACTGAGCGGCGTAGCGAGACGGGAGTGGTACGTATATAGAGTGGGAGAGCTGCTGCACACGTCAATGTTATCGGATTTCACCTAACACGTCTTATTGCTGCTGCAGGGCTTTGGGAACCTTATTTTACGATCATCCCTCGTAATAATAATAATAATAATAATAATAATAATAATAATAATAATAATAATAATAATAATAATAATAATAATAAAATTGCCGTTGCATGGTGACCTCTTCTATCTACTAGAATAGGAAATAAATAGAGGAAATATAAAGTAAAAAACTTAGATCTTAATTTCTGCTGCACTCAAGAAAACGCGTTATTCATAGTAAATGATAACCAAACCATATTGTTTCAAACGCCAGGAGGCATTAGGATATTTTATTCCCGGATATTTTTTGTCAGTACCTACTTTGAAATGTTAATTTTCGGTTTAACAAATGTATATGTATGCCGTAAATGCGACTGAATTTGAATGTACGTTTCGGTGAGGGTAGTATTCCCTATGTTGGTAAACCTCTCTTCGATCAATAAATGGAACCGTGCCTTCACTAATCTACTTCTGGAAATAAGACCCAGAGCAACGCAATTTTAATGGTATAAAATATATTCGCTTTGATGTAGCCCTACCTCAAATGATATTTAGTACTGACTTGGCGGAGGTAATGGGATCAGTAACGTAGAAATTTCGATTTTCCCAAAAAATTTCCACATTATTGGCAATATCTAATCAAGAAATTACCGAACTAAATATCTTAGTAAAGCAAACACAATTTAGTTATATGTAGTTCCAAATTAGATGTAGGAATTTACTCAAATCAACAAGTTAAAGAAGTTTGGAATGTATATAATGTTAATTTAATCATTAATTAATGTAGGAGGATTTTTAAAGTCCGACAATAGTCATACAATTGAAAACTCCATCAGCTGCCAAGTACGAGTAACTATTTACAGGTCAACTCTTTGTAATTCAAGGTCTGTTGGGTTTGCTCAAGATTCAATACGCAATCAAAAGAAGAGTGCATATAAAATGCAATTACTTTCATTTTGGCTCATGCATCCTCACAAAACAAGTGAATTTTGGTCATTGATAGGCAAGGTTGGACTGTTTAGGCAAATGTAATACTTTCCATCCAACCATAAAAGTTAAAGATTATTCAGCGTGAATGTTAACATTGGAGGAATATGAAATGTAGATTGAATGTTTCCTAAACAGGTAATTTAGGCAAGTTATCTCGTTCTTATTAATTAAGACAAGCGTTAGCATACCTCCTCCATTGACAAGTTGCAATCTCATGCTCTAACTTCAAAAAGTTTTAATTATAGCTTAAGATAACGACCTCACAAATGCTAATCTACTTATGTACACATAATCAATTTCAATGCTACATATTTATATAGTGTATTACGTTTTCAAGTTCAACACTGTTATATGATATATCGGAATTAATATTTAACTAGAATGTTGGAAACTTACCACAATGTTATGAAGTCCAAGGATTCAGTCGTGTTGATAGGGCTACAACCGCTAAGAAAATTACTATTGCTGCAATAATTTATTCTTTGATACATTCTTACTTTGTTACTAATATTCCATTTGCATTGGGAATAGGGTGCTCATAAATAGAAAATTCCTCTATTTATAAATTTATCAGTAGGGAAATGTGTATACAACTACCTTGATGTTTCAACTTTAATTGACGTGGCTAATTTCTCATAATATATAATAAATAAAAAATCAAATTGTCAAATACGGTTCACTTTATGAAGCCTCTTTACTGGTGGAATCCTGTTATTTACTCTTAATGAAATCTTGTCCACTTATTAGTCTGAAAGTAGTAAGTTCTACAACATTTGCCCCAATTAATCTAAAACCATGTGATAGAAAATACAATGCAATTTATAATATGTAGTTATGATGTTTCAAACTTTTGTGCAAATATTTATTCATCTACATGATAACGGTCGGTTAAACCCCAAAAGCAGGCATTACAATTATTGTTGACTAAAATGAAAGCATTTGCCAGTTGTATCATAAATTGTATATTTTTACATAGATATGTAAATTCAGAACTAGTTCGATAAAAACTTCATCCAGTCGCTTTGTAAAATATATACAAATGCAGCTATTGGTACTTTATTTTTTAAAAAGCGATTTTTTTAGTTGAACAAAGCTGAACTGACTGCTGTACATGAACTTATACATACATTTATATACAATAGTGTTTGCAGTTTATATGTATGTAAATACGCAGACCAAAGGTTTGCAGCCACCGCGGGGCGTTGAAAAGAGTAATGGGTTATTGATCAAAATAGAAGGTGGTGAAAACTAAGCCTATAATTAACTGAAAATTCCAAAGATAGATCATCATATTAATTAATTAGTAAAAATGCAAATTTCTGATTTTTGTACAAAAAAGAAGATTGACACTACTACTCAAGGACTCATTCACCCCCACCACCTTCCACTAATTTGCTCTTATTTCCTATCTTAAATTCTTTCCTTGCTTATCGCATATCAAATCAAATAGCCCCAAAGGGATTTAATGTCAAGAACCATATCTGCTTTGATAGTAATAGGCAATATAGGCAACATAAATTAAATAAGCTGCACCTATATATTGAATAATACAATAAAATACTGCTGCACTCTAAAAGAATGTATTTAATTCCACAGATGAAATGCATACCGTAAAATGGATGTTTTACAGAACCCGATATCACTTTTTATTTTTCACATTGCAAATCGTGAATATATTTAAGTTTCACAAATGTTTGGAAACATGCAATACTCATAATTCATACGAAAAATACACGTTTTCTAAGAATTTGTACAAAATCATATAATTTCAGTGAAGTTCGATAATCCATGAATTGAGTGTACGATGACAAATTTTAACATGTCTATCTTCTTTCTACATTTAGCTAAACACTAACAGTGAATGGATCTGCTTAGGTAATGTTAACATATGAGGTACATATGTATATTGCTAAGAAAAGAACATCCTTACTTTGTTCAACTACATGTAGATACATTTAGAAGTATTAGCACAGAGACATTTGTCAACATTAGTGGCTACATACCGCGTTAGAAAGTTCCGTAGTAAAGCGGACCGCTAAAATACATGGACACTGTTGCAAAATTTGCTTGCAATGAAAGTATAAGGGCGGAGAGTCGCGCGACGGGAGTGATTCAGTAATAATCCAACTTTATTCTTTTATTTCTTTAATTGATCACCCTTGCCTCTCTCGACCTTTTGCTCCTTTGTTATTGTTCACCTGCTTTGTTTCTCGTCGTTATGCTGTGGAATAGTTTTAATAATAATAATAATAATTTATTTATTGTCCAACAGACGAGTCTAATAACAGGACAAAAAATATACACAAAGATAACCATCACATTGTGATAATTATGAGAAACTAAGATAATATGTATCAATAAGCTACAACAGGCACAGCGACATCTATACGTGTTCATGTGTTAGCGCTATTTTCTCTGCTACATTATTTTTGCCGGGAATGATTCCACCAATACGATGAGCTATATTAGCATTAATTTTTGGTTATTGTTACTAGGTATTCTTTCCACGTGTATTTTTATACATCCTGGTAAGCCTGAGGAGTCATTTGCACGTATAGGTGTCGCTGTGGTTAGGCAAAACACCCCCTTGCGTTTGGCAGCCCAAGAGCTGCCCGATAGGTGGTGGACATCTACACTCCGGTTTGTCTCGCTACCCTCTTGGACTGTGTCTCTTGGCGATAGGTGTCGCCGAAAGACATATTCAGTGCTGTTTTGGAGATTAGCAGCATAAACCTAGAGGCAAACGCAATTGTAACAGCAGAAAATTGTGCTCAGAACCATGCTGATGACGCTGGCAGAAACATGTTCATGTGTTAGCGCTATTTTCTCTGCTACATTGTTTTTGCCGGGAATGATTCCACCAGTATCATGAGCTATATTAGCATTAATTTTTGGTTAGTCAGATTTATGTATGAATTTCTTTATTAAAAGCATAAAATTGCAACACAACACATATACGGTTGTTAAAATTCGATCAAGTGTCCAAAGATTTTTGCAAAATAAATGTAATTTACCGTGTGATCTGCGGGATTATTGCAATATTGATGATTTAATTGCTCTTTCTCGCTCTGTATGATTAGACCACCTTTTTCCTACTATTTTTAATAGCAGAAAATTGAACTAAACTAATAAATATAAACACTTGTAACTAAAATATTTAGATTTCGCTAAATGATCCTCAAACGACAACTGAATTAAGCAACGAAAATTTGGCAACGTTGCCTTGATTTTTGTATATGAACAGTGACCTTGTGAAATGGGAGCCGTAAAGTGCAGGATTACCCAAGTTCCTTTTGTTGCAAGGAAAATATATCGATTGTGTAATACAAGCAGAATCGGTATAATAGAAGAAAGGTAATACGCGTACATCAAAATTCAAACGTCAACCGTAAATAACTGACAATTAACAGCGTGACATAATACATATTTTAATAATGTGACGAATGAATATCCCCTCTCCCGCTCCGAATGTATCCGGTCAAGTTAGGTGCGACCATAGGGCCAACTCTCAATCATATGCATGGGTTCGAATCTGATTTATTACAGATGTTCGAATAATCCGTTTATGTTTACCGTTTATTTTACCATACATTACGCATATTATTAATACCTGCTTTCTGTATAGTCTGTTTCCTGAATGTTGGAAATGCGCGACCGTTATACTGGTTCCGAAAAAAGAGCATGCGCTTAAGGATCTTGGGCCAATAAGTATGCTTCTGGTAAGGTCTAAAATTTTGAAGCGGATTACACAAAAACAAAATAAGGAATATATAACTTTTATGTGCGAAGGATGACGTTCTGTCGGCCGCTGATCGAGGTCCAGTAACGGTCATAGTATTATTAGACTCCTCAAAGGCTTTCGATACCGTAAGTCATTCTATAATACTAAATACATAAATTATCATCTTTAGGCTTCGACCGTGGTGCTATTGGATTACTGACAGAGATTCTGTACAGCAGATCTCAATGCGTGCAACTCGATCCTCGTTCGCAACCTCTTATGTTGCGACTAGGCTTACCACAGGGATCCATCGTCAGTCCCTTCTTGTTCTCCTTGTATACCTCTTCATTCCTCTATAATTTACAATACTCTAACGCGCAACTGTACGCAGATATACAGCTGTATTACTCCTTTAAAAGCTTTGAGTGGAAGATGGATATGGGAAGAATTAATGTTGTCAGCGCTATACACTACCTCCAAGTCTCATCAACTACTTCTCAATCCTAATAAATCTGAGATGAAATACATATCAAAATTAACGATACAACCATTCCAGTGGTCAATAAAGCTAAGCGTCTAGGTTTAATAATTGATAATTCATTTCGATATATTGATCTAATAAACAAATTCACACAATCATTCTATTTGAATCCCAAAAGTTTATATCCTTACCACTCAACTCTAAATATATAAAAAGACAAAGAACTACTGTGTGAGGTATTGTTCTCTCTCACTTTCGAAATTTCTCTCAAGTCTACCATGCATGTTTAGATTCCATTACCGTCTATCGTATATTAAAAATATAGAACGCTTGCCTCAAATTTATACGGAGAATCAAGAAGTATGATCATATATCTCACAAACTTAGAGAAACTGGTTAGTTGACGGCATCTAATACTAGAGAGTTACAAACGCTGTGCTTATATCGCAAAATCTTGACAAACAAGACACCGCCCACTTATATGCCAAAATACGTTATCGAACTGACGCTCACAGTCTTACGACTCGTTTTAGTGGTATGTCGCCCTCACCCCACAAACTGTCACTGTTCGATAGATCGTTCTCATATTGTATTTATAGTCGAGGCAGTCTTACTTTCGGTGCACGTCATTGATCGTTAATGCCGTCATATACGGCACTGTTGTCATATGATTTGTCATCTGTCAGTTATCACTACACAAATTACAGTTCTTGAAAGATTACTGGGTTTCCGACGCCCTCCGACGACAAGGAGAAGCAGAGAAGAAAAAAGATTACTGGCACAAATAAAAACATTATAATCAATTGGAAGCATTTATTATCAAAAACTTGTATGTGTATATGTTTTAATATACAATTATAATATACATAATATAATTACAATTATGCAGTAAATAAAATTGAATTCAAATGTAAAGAGATTATTTTTAAGATGAAATAACTGCTTACAAAGCTGTAATTTTGTAAACTTATAAGCTAATAAAGCGTAGATTTGCTTCTCTAGATATCCTTATTGCATCCAAAGGTCGTTGTCAGTTCTAGAGCAATCCTAGATATTTGTCTCCTTATGCTATCCTCTTCTTTGTTGTAACATACGAAATATAGTGTAACTAAATGAAGCATTTGTTTTTTTAACATATCAGCCTCAATCCAAACGAAGTCTTATTATTTCGCAGCCAGTTCTGAATCTGCTCCTCTTTTCAACTTGCGGTAGGGCATTGATGTTTTAATTTACTATCATAACTTGCGTTATCCATAATTATCATAGGCGGTCTTTCAAGACATTTTAGGAGCTGATTCTCAAACCAATGAATAAAATTTTCATGATTCATTTCTCCATGATAGTCAAGGCTTTTAGTAATCAAACAAAATATCTGGGATGCATCAGGTATAAATCCACTGACACTGCCAGCATGTAAAACAATGTATCTGCAATGCAATTTACAAATATTTAAAAGAATAAGCTTGTGATCTATGAATGTTGTACATGTACACACCTTTTGCATTCAGGTTTTATTTTCCTAATACTTTGTCGAGTATTGTCCTGCCATGAATGGCCAACCGAACCATTTCCAAAAATCCATGTTGTCTAAATAAACAAACTGCCAATAATTAGTGCGCAAATTTTTGACATGGGATTGCAAAAAATTGACTGTAGCATTTGCTGTATGTTGCAATTCCATCAAATTTCGTCGAGGGTCATCTTTTTTCCAATGGGGACCTATTCCTTTTAAAATAATCCCTAGAAACGAAAGGCTTCCATGAAATATATCTCTATCCTTCAAAATTTCGTGTAATATGTTGTTCTAAAATATCAAAATATTTATAAGTGAATTAAAATTGATACATCATATACTTACTATTGCGATACATTTCATATATAACCTTCCTTATAGATGATTTTGTAGTATCATCGAAACCTGACACAGGTTACGGTCTTTGATTTGCTTTGAGACCAGTCAGCGGTTCATTATTTTTCATTGCTTCTGATATTGCACTAACAGAAGATACGCTAATATTCAAAGCTGTGGAAAAACGCTAAAATAAAAAAATAGGTTATAATTCTTTGTGCAAATACAGTACTTACTTCCCTCATTGCCTCAAAAGATAGCAAAGGTTGTCCGTGAATGCGAACGCTACCACGTTCTTGTTCAAAGAACGTTGTTAACGCTGCAACCATTTCTTTTGCCTGTTTATACAAAAATTTCGGCATTTTAACATCTAAGAAACGTGGTTAATTTACAAAATTCCTGATAAGGACTAATTTTAATAAAAGAAGTAATATAATATAAAACAAAATTGGCGTTGAATAAGCAATAACTTAAACGAACGGTACAAATATCAAATAATGTTGACAACGGTATACTTCAATACCAACAGTTGTAAGAAAGTTCAGTTGCGTTGGTTGATTATAGGCGCTTTAAGATAATCAATTAATTATGATAAGTGATAACATATGCTAAACTAGAGTAATCTATAACTATTTATATATTACACTACTGATTATAACTCAATTGACATGTATTTTAGAAAGTGACAAATTCGTATTTTACAATTGGTAGTGCTACGTCGTAGATTCAGCGTATCTGACATGCATTGAAAATAAGGCTGCCTGTCATACAAATTGTAGAGTGATGTAGCAATTCAATTAAAACGATCTGATCATCGTCTTTGCGCAACAGCGTTGAAAGTTGAGTACCTGTAGATATTTATCGCATGTAAACTCGAATAGAAGCATACTATGCATACCTGTGTATGTAATACGAATGGTTACTCGAGCATAGATCTATGCAGCAGAAATTGAAAAGGAAAAAATGTTCATGTGAAAATTAAAACTCAGTTTGGTGCCTACTTTTATAGTGGGGTACACGGATATGAAGTTATATATGCTGTGAAATCAAGTTTTTTTTTGTATTGGTAGGAATATCATCGAAAAAACCACTGCATTGCGAAATGGGATGAGCATTTATAAAACAGCGGCAAATTTTGAAACGCAAAAATCTATTAAGTATTCACGTGAATCTGCGGGCGTGTTTATATCGGTGAATTCGCACAACCGGAATTGGGGCCGATGTGCGTATATTATATACGAAAGCCTCAATCCTATAAAAACTTGTAATAACATTCATAGTCAATTTATTAAAGCAGCGTTTTTGCGTTTCTCTTTACCTTTCTCTTTTCATTCGCTTTGGCTTTTTTAATATTACACCAAACGAATTTAGGTTAAGAGAAACATCTATCATTTTTAAACTATATATTGTTATACATGTAATAGCTTCCACGAAGGGTAATGTCAGAAATTTGCTCTAGAAAAGGCTTAATTGCTTTAGGTTCTAACGGGATGCCTTCTTGTCAATAACGTCATTAACTATGACTGATGAACGAAATTTCTAAAGAATTTTTTTCAACCACGATTATATAGAGCGTTATAAAACTGAATGTAAAACATTCCGACATGGACTATATGGTTTTTATTTAATTATCGGACTGAGCCAGATCGCCGTTAGCCAAAGATATGTGGATTCTGAAGCTCTTTAGCTTCTGCAGCTGTGATGCTGGCAACCGGTTGATTAGCGCATGGCTAATCAATGATAAGGTGGCGCTTGTATGTACAAGCGCATCGGCTGTAATATTTGATAAGTTCACCTTCACCTGGAGCCTGTTGTTAGGACCTCTGCAAGGAACAACAATCCTTTCCTGGATGAGAGCATTATACTGTTGTAAAGGAGGACTACTCTTCCTTTCTGGGCACCTACAATCTTTGCTCCTAATGTCTAAGTGGCCACACCTGGAGCAAAATAAGCGTTGGCGGTTTCGACAGTTAAAATCGATATGGCCATGTTGACCACAGCGCCAACATCTTCCTTCTGGATCACTTACTTGTTTCTCTGCGATAGCAACTGTCTGCCGGCCGTTACTACGGTCGTGTGGCTCCTTGGGACCAGGACCGGAAACCTGCTCCTTCTGGATACGTCCATATTTTACAGCCAACACCGAAAGCTCTTTCAACGTGCGAAACATGACTCGCTGAGCATATAGTTTGTATTCGGGTCGCATGTTGTTGTATACACGTTCCAATTGTTCGGTATCGCTTAGTCGTTTACCACAACGAAAAAGCGTTAACAAAGCGGAGGAATACTCCTTAAATAGCTGGAGACACATATGGATTTCTTTTTCTATCAAGTAATCGTAACGCGCAGGGAGGTATTGAATTTTAAAGTCCTCTTACACCACGAGCCTTATATACCTTAATAATGCTCTGTTTCTAAATAAACGTGACAGAGCATTTAATAAATCTTTGTGTGACAGATGGTAACATTCTAGCAACTCTCTGGCCCTTTCTAGAAACGAAACACCATCTTCCACATCGTCAAAATTCAATCCCCATTTACGAACCTTCTTGCAGATTGAGGCGGTACTCATTTGCTCTATACCCGGCGGTATTACTTCTACTTGTGTCGGGGATGCTGAGCGTGAAGATGATGTCATGCGTGCCTTTAAAAATGTACTTAAACGCTTTCTTAACGTTTCGATAGCTCCGCATATTTCTAAATTTAATTCGGACATTACTTTCACTAATTCTTCCTTTTGGAGGGCGTATATCCATGAAACATGGGTGGTAGTGGTTTTCGGGGTAAAAAGAATGTTTCTATATCGGTCATCCTTCCACAAGAATTAGAATTTGTGTAAAAATATAAATGAAGATGGAACGGTTTTTTGTGAATAAATTACCGGACGACTGTATGTTTAAAAATGGAAATAGCGGACGGTGATGGGTTCACGGATATATATTCGAATATAATCTTTGAGCAATAAAAATTCAAGTGATTTTATCTTAATAAGGTCCCTGCTCGGGCACCAGTTAACGTAACGCATTTTGCTCACTCGGAAGCTCATGAATCGGTTGTGGTGAATTATAGAAGGTTTTTAAGAAAGTTAATGTTAATTAATGTTAGCAAACTTCTCACTTGCTCACAAACAAAACAGTTGTTAATTATGGTAATAGTGTGAGTAATGTATCGTGGTGTTCGTGTGAGCTTAGCGTTCATCAACAAGTCTACCGTTGGGTAACTTCTATGTCCAAGATTCAACGCAGTTAAAAGAGGTGGATGCACTTAAAAATATGTTTTATTTACAAAAGGAAAAAACAAATAAGAAAATTCAGAAAAACAAAACTAATCAGAATTCAGAAATCAAGCTCCGTCATAACTTTGTGTATAAAAATGTATATTTAGTTTACGAAATTACAAAAGGTCTTTTTAAAAACTGAACAAACTTGCGGACTTTATTGCGAATTAGATTTAAATAAATTTCAATCTGGCGAATAAAAATATCACGGTTACGGAGGTGATTCTCGCCTAGGACAGTGCAGTACAGCGTTTACGTTGCGGGGATAATTTTCTCCTTGGACAGTGCTGCACACTGCACGTCTGCGTTGCGGGCGTTAGTTTCGCCTAGGAAAGTGCTGTACACCGTCTGCTTTGCGGGGGTGGGTCTTTCCTAGGACAGTGTTGTACACTGTCTGCGTTGCAAGCAGGAGAGGACTCCTACAGAATGAGATTGTATAGCGGTTTATGTGCCCTTGTGGATGGTGACGTAGCACTTCTGAATGACGTACGGTACAAAAAAACAAGAGGTGAATGTGGATCGTGAAATGAAGCAAATATGTACTGTTATTCAGAATAGTTTTTTTCAATAGTTTGTTCACGTAAAATGATTCAAAGAATGAATACAAAATTGCAAATATCTCAAAAGCAATTAGATTAAGGTATGACATAAACATAATAGAAACGTTCGGAATATATTGTATAACACAAAAGTTGTATGATATGCAAGCATTTTATTTCAAAGAAATAATTTAGTGGCCTGACACCGTAGAGAGTCGGCTTGTAAAGTTATAAATATTTTGATTGTGATTAGCCCATGCTCATGGTTAGAGAGCGGAATTTATGCAATTTGCATATCCTATATTTTTTATATGACAAGCAAATGCTTCAGTATATATGCGAATAACTACTTTTCGAATTGATTGACGTACATAGATTAATTATTGCATATTTCGCACATTTTAGTAATTTTTTCATATTTCAGCGATCATTGCATATTTTTGCACACTAGAGTATATTCGTGCATTTTTTAGCAAATTTAGAACAAAACTAATTTTTTCTTTGAACTTTATTAGTGTTTTCCTGTAGTATAACAAAACTTTTACCAACAAACATTTTATCGGACAAGTGTGTATTAGATGCGGAGTCGGCTCTTCTGTCGCTGGACCTCCCCCCCGACAAAGAGTCCACTTCGCAAAGAAGCCGCCATCCTTCAGGTGGCGGGCTGTCGCAAATTCACTAAATAAAATTATTATATAATTTTCAACAACCCCCATACCGGCAACTGTCTGATTCATAGGAAGTCTAAGTATTTACCAAAATGTTTCTTATTCATTGTATAACCAGACGTTGAAGTAGATTGGTGCAGTAGTGAAAAATGCCAAAAGTGAGTACAAGTTTAATTGTTTCGTGGATCAAAAATGTTCCTGAACTTATTCCAACGGATGAAAGAGTTTTCTGCAAAGCATGTGGGAAGATGGTAAGTTTTGTTTTGTGTATAATACACTAGTATTTAGAATTGTATAGCCATTTACGATTTTCTTGTAAGTTTTTGGTGATATTTTTTTCTTTACAGGTGCCATGTGAACGCAAATTTCAAGTCACCCAACATGTTGCAACTGAAATGCATAAAAGAAACTGTCGGAAACTTCAAATTTCAAAACTTAGCCAAGTGCCTTTGACACAATCTTTTGCCGGAACCTCAAACTGGTTACTGCCAATTTGATTGTGAACCACAATCTAATAAAACTCTACATTCTTGAGGACGACCTTTAATATCGTTGACAGTTATAAGAGCAGTCGACAATATTGATTCAGATTGGCTTTGAAAATCAGTGGCATGACTACTAATTGTGGGAATAGCGTCATTCACATCTGTAGTAGATGGTACGTTTGGGATTTGTTGAATATGGAGCAGCGTGTGATGCTTTTTCTTGCAAATTTTACATAATCCGCTAGTACAATCGTTCGCACGATGACCTGCTCTTAAGCAGTTTAAGCACAGTCGTTTTGTTTTTGCATTGCTAATTCTTTGTTCAATTGAAAAAGCAAGAAACCTTTTGCATTGATAAGTGTAGTGATTATTTGAACAAGATAGACAAGTTATGCTTGATGTCACTAAATTCGACGTACCTTTGATTGGTTTTTGTTTAAATACATCTGTATGTTGAGATTTTCTTTGTAAAGTTTCTAAAATTTGACATCTTTTCTCTAAAAATGTAATCATTTCTTTGAATGATGGAATTGTAGATGAAGTGGGCAATGAACTTTCCCATTCTTTGTTGGTTAAATGGTCTAATTTGTTTGAAATTGTATGAACTAGTAAATCATCCCAGTGTTTGACAGGTCTTTTAAGTGACTCTAAAGCTCGCGTGTGCTTGAGAACGTCATCTAGTATTTGACGTAAGCCTAAATGATTTTCCTTGGATAAAACAGGCAAATCGTATATGCCTTTAATATGCTGTTGTATTATAATACGTTTGTTATCGTAACGAGCGTTTAACATTTCCCATGCAATGTGATAGTTTTCTTTCGAAATTGAAAGAGAATGTAAAATCGTTGCTGCATCACCAGATAATGCAGTTTTTAGATAGTGAAATTTTTGAATGTCTGGTATCGAGGCATTTTGATGAATTAGAGAATTGAACGTATCATAAAAGGGGACCCATTCTTCATAAAGTCCAGAAAAACTAGTAAATTTATTGTAGGAAGTTTGACACAAGTTGATTGCTGATTTTGTATTTGTATTTTGTTCTAACGTTTCGTTAGCGACTGGTTTTGTTGTTCGTTTTTCTATGAGTTCTTGCAATCGACTAAATACATCTAAATAACTTTTTTCAAATTCGATACGTTCTTCTTCCTGATAGTCTATGTTTTCTAGAACTTCGATATCCAGCTGAATATCTTCCAATTGTTCCATGTAAGGGTTAATTTTAGCATGACGAATCTTGAGGTTTATTAGGTTAATATCTTGTTTAGTGTCTTTAGAAATTTCGTCTAGATATCTTGACGTTCTAGTGAGATATGATTTCAAAGAAGCCTTTTTTAACTTTAGCTTTTTTAAATCAGCCATTATTTGAGCAACACAAGGGAAAACGGATATTTAAAATGAAATATTGGAGACCTACCTTTGTAGCATCGTTGTATGCGTTGCTTGAATATTCGCTACCGTCTTCGAATAACGTGGAATATCCGACACGAAGGACCAACAATGTTGTTGATTGTTTAATAATAGACTGTAAATTGTTTTACTTGATTTTAATTCACAAATAACGGCTTACAATGAATGCACGTGTTTTGTGTTGCACGAATCTTAACTGTACTGTACAACGGCTTGCATGGTACTGCTGTACTGAATACATACAAGGAGCATGCGTACAAAGTGGCGGCAATTTAAATTATGTAAGCAAACAAAAATGACCCTTAATGAAATCTAAACACAATCAATGATTTAGAAAATAGTGTTTCAAATATTCCGGGTAGAATAGGAAACTCAATAAGTCAAAAGTTTAAAGAAATAATTAATAAAAATGTAAGATACAAAAGTTTAGCAAAAATCAATTTGATTTTAACTGGTGAATTAAAAATGGATGAAACAGAAACAAGTATAGAATTAAGTCCTGAGATTTTGAATGCATTAAAGTACGCACCAATAACTTCCCTTGATGTTGAAAGAAGTTTTTCGTTATATAAATGCATTCTCACAGGTAGGCGACATAATTTTTCATTAGAAAATTTAGAAAAGCATTTCATTGTAATTTGTTTTAATAATAAAAATATGTAGTATCTAAGTATGTATTTTAGCAAATTTTAAGTACGTATGTGTTTATATAATTGTGATTTTAAAATGTAAGTGGGAATAATGTAAGAACAATAAACGTTTGTAAAATGGTTCGTTGTGAATATTCTTCTTTTATAACATTTAACAAGAAGTTAATCGGTATCAGAAGCGTATGTGCATAAAACTGCATATTTAGCAAAAATTGTGCATATTTCGAAGAATTTGTGTCGATTTCCGATACATATGATTCCGCTCTTTACTGATGGTAAATCTGAACTGGACGAGTTTGATTAAGAACAGCGGAAGGTACATTATTATTTTCTCGAATAAACAAAATACTGTAGGGTCTTAGAAGGGAGAAGCGTTGCTTTAATTTTGAATAATATGACTTGAGAAGAAAGTTTCGAA
This sequence comes from Dynastes maya, assembly GCA_029619315.2. Classification (NCBI taxonomy): domain Eukaryota; kingdom Metazoa; phylum Arthropoda; class Insecta; order Coleoptera; family Scarabaeidae; genus Dynastes; species Dynastes maya. The sequence continues at coordinate 48,737,049 of JAROYE020000002.1, forward strand.
ATTCCTTTCTTTCTCCCAATACAAACTGAAAAATGTTTTTACGCATTTACTACGTGTATTTGCGGTATTACGTGAAGGTATCTCTCTAACTCAGATTAACTCAGATTCTTTTAAATCCAATTTCTGTTTGAATTTACTGCCTGGTTAGCAAAATATTGGGGATTTGAGAGAAATTTGTCAGGGCGGTCGGTCCTATTCATTTTCAATCTAAATGTAAATAAAAATCCACACAAACAACAAAGAAATCGATTCATTTTTTCCGGAACCTAACAACTGTTCGCTCCCGCAAGCAGTTCATAGCAAAAATTAAAATTGAATTTACTTTATATGACAAACGCCCAACAAAAAAAAAGCAAACAAGCCTACCGTGTCTATATGTACTTATTAAAAGGTTATGCATGTATGTGTTTATACGCTCAAAATATATTTTCAATTAATTTACTTCACAGAATGCGATAAATACAGCGGTACACACAGATGCTCTTCGATTTAGGCGAATACTGAGGTGAACGTTTTAATTCGGATTACGAGAGTGAAGAGTGACATAATTTTGGAAACATACAGTTCATCAACATGTATTCTTTAATAATAGAGCAACATGTCTCTTGACCGGTGTTTATCCCTCAGGAATTCGCTCACTGGGAGTATCTGTTACAAGAGTGTTTTCTAATATTACCCCTCAGTTGATTATATATAGGTAGAGCTATATTGTACTACTGACAAAAATATACAGGTGTGGCGTTCGGTTAGCCGAATACCGGGAATTATTACTAGCTGAATGCTTGTATTCGGAGATTCCTGATACCGTCCATTCAAATGAAGATATTTACATGGTTGAATTATCTCCGGTTATTCCAGAAACGAACGTGAACTTGCTTACTTCGAATAGAGTACTCTGTATGTCTTTTTATGTTTTAATAGCGTACATTATATTACATAAATTATTTTAAGATCTCCCTATACCCACCTTTGGCCGTTTTGGAGAAAAACGAATCTAAGGAGTTTTGACATTTTATTGACAGCGCAATGAAAAGTCAATAACTAAAAAGATATATAAGATATGAGAGAAATTTTCTGGGTATGTAGTCAGCACATTAAGCATAAAAAATCTTCAAAACGGCCTTTCCGAGTTAATTAATAATTTGTGTGGTGCGGAGTGTGCCGAAAATATTTGTTTGCCATACTACCCCACAGTCCTTGCTATCATTATAAAATATCTTCGTTAAAAAAGCCCAAATCGTTCTACAGCCTTATCTTCAAGGACATTGGCCTCGTAACTTCAACACTTTCACAGTTATTGATTTTTCATTCCGCTGTCAATAAAATGCCAAAATTCATTAAAATCCGATTTTCTCGAAACGGTTAAAGATAGCTATAGGTAAACCTTAGTACAGCTTACGTAGAATAATGTGTGCTATCAGAAAATTAACGAAAAAATATACAGGGTGTAAGCAAGTTGACATTCGTTTTCGATATAACCGAAAGGAACTCACAAGAGAACATCTCGCACCCGGAAATTCAAAAAAACTTTATGAACAAGTAGTCCACACCCAAGGATGTTCGAAAGTATTTTCTTTATCGGCCCAATCTCGTTTTAAGAGGGTGAAACTACCTCTGAAGGTTTAGTAGATTTTCGGTTCTCTTAAAATAATTCGGGAATGGCTGGAACAAATACATTATAACCATATATATCAAAATAATCATCTCATCGAGCCCTATCACATATATGAAAATAGCACCCTAGTTCCATTAAAAAAATTTATGGTGCCCTTCCCCACCCCTTCGATAAGGAGCGATTTCAGATCCCATGTTATGTATGTTACGAAGCTCTTCGAACAGTATAAAAATTGTATTTTATTTTATGTAATATAGGTATAAAAAAGAAATAGGGAGAATTATGTTTTGTACGTTAATGTATAAGACTGAATGACATGTAAAATACATGTTACATGACATACTTCCTAAAATATAACATGTACACATGTATGTATGTATGTGCTTATATGCAAATAATTGCTTAATTTGTATGGTAATATGCCTCTTCATAAAAATGCTTAAAACATAGAAAGCGGTTGCACCAGGAACACCGTACTATAACACGGGAACCACATATGGCACATCGCGATGGAACATGAAAATCTTCTGTGAAGGCAAAATGCACAGGATTGTCGAAATGTTCTGGGTGGTTCTTAATATAACCGCTTTTGTACCAAGCATAAGCAAATAAATCATGATGTTTTGTAGAAGATAATTAGTTATGCACTAAAGATTGTAATTTAATAGTGTTGTTACGTGAATGTAAATTAATATCCTAATTAATAACCACATCGGAAAATTTTCTAATAACATTTTTCCAATGGTTGTATCATGCCCGTAATTTTCTTTGGTATTGTAAGGATGTTCACCTTCTTGTCGGCCTACCTTAAAAAACCATATATGATTTCTTAAGGTAGATGGGCAATGACCAGTCCATGAATCTAGCAATAAAACTGTTTGAGGTCCAGTATTTGGAAGATATACCTTTGTGAACATTAAAAACTAAAAGAAATTGGCTTGCCAATGGATTGATTTAGCTTAGGTACTGCAGCACTAAAAAAGTACTACAAATAGTGCCTTAACACTGCTCCTGGTAACGCTGGGCGGTACAGTAAAGCCGACATGTACTATTGCACTAAAATATTTGTAATCTGACACTTCCGGTTATACCGGAAGTAGCCGTCAACTTTGTTATTTTATCTATTTTATTTGTTATTTGGAACATCTATATATGTTTTAATTCCCAATTCAATTTTAAGGTTTATTTGACAATACAGCTGTGTTGCTATTTCTAATCACAATCGAAATATTTCCGTTTTTTGGAAATCATCCCATATAGGGATGACTAGCAACTGAATGAATTTTTCAAAAACATTATAAACATTATACAGCGTATCCCACAATTATGATTAAACTTTCAAATGAAAAAGTGTCAAAACTTATTTATTTTTAAATGCAACTACCTATTTTTCTCTTTCTTATCAAATTGCTTTTACAAAAAAGCAAAGAAAATGTCATATTCATTACATCTAAAATGTATGGATATTTAGGAAAATGTGTATTGAGTAAGAGTGTAAGAATTTATACGACATCTTCCTAAAATCAAGGTTAGTTTACATTTTTTTCAATTTTAACATTTGGTAATTTCCATATATTGATATCGAAATTCATTAAAAATTGTCGAAATAGCATCAAAGAATACTCCCGACTCCCACAAAAGAGTTAAAAATTTAATCAATTTACAAAATTCCAATTTTTTTTTAACAATTTCCCTGAGGTAAAACATTTTACTATATTACATAAAATAAAATACACTGCATTGCATAGAAAAAGTATCACCCAGAGGGAGAGGGGGTAGGTCAATGAAATTTGGTGAAAATATTTATTGATAAGTCAGCAGTAAACGATTACAGTTTCAAAAAAAAATCTTTTAAATTTACTGAGAAAAATTAATAATGTGTGGAACTCCCTCGCTGCCGTATACACTCTAGTATTCGCCAGGGCATGCTTCTGATGAGGTGATCAATGACCTCCTGAGGAATAGAGTCCCACGAACCTTGAATCTCGTGTCGCAAAGCTTCAACAATTGCAGGCGGATGGTTTAAACTATTGATCCTCCGACCCATATTATCCTACACATGTTCAATGGGTCAAAGGTCGGAACTTCTTGGAGGCCATGGAAGTATTGTAACCTCGGATTCGTCTAGGAAGTCCATAGTCCTGCGTGCAATATGCGGACGAGCATTATCCTGTTGAAAAATGGGCCCTGGAAGACCCCTGATGTAAGGTATTGCATCTGGGCGTAAAACGTCATTGACATAGCGCTCAGCTGTCATAGTGCCCTAATGAATACTAGGGGGGATCTGCTTCCAATACTGATGCACCCCATATCATCAATCCTAGAGTACGCGCAACAGAACGTTCTACAGGGTGTTGTAACGTACGTCTCTTACCACGACGTCTTTTGACCCTCCGTCGTCCATTATTGGCTCCCAAACAAAATCGTGATTCGTCACTGAAAACAACTGAACCCCATTCGTGATCCCATTGTATTCGGTCACGATACCATTGCAAACGCTGACGCTTATGTTCCAATGTTAATGGAAGCACTAAGAAAGGACGGTGTGAATGTAGTCCAAATGGCCGTATCCTACGATATATGCTTGATATCGACACTCGCCTTCCCATTACATCGAACCAAGCATCCGCTCTCCTCCTTGTTGTCGCAAATCGGTCTCGAAGCGCTGATAGTCGAAGAAACCGATCTTGTCGTTCTGTGGTTCTTCTTTGGGGTCCAGTGCCGCGACGACGTCGTTGTCGACCTTCCTCTGCCCACACACGATAACATCTACTCATCGTTGACATATTCCTCTCCAATCTTTTGGCAATTTCCCGAGACGAAATTCCAGCTTCGTGAAGCCCAACAATCCTTCCTCTTTCAAATTCTGTTAATTGTCGAAATTGTCGATGTCTTCTTATTCTAGGCATTGTAAATGCTCTCTGAAACAAAACAAAAATTGCAATAACGGAAAGGGTAATTGTCACCAGTAATCGATACGAATAACATGAAAGTGACAAGACTTAAAACAATACTCAGTCCCAGAACACCTGATTCTGTTCATCTTTTTTTTTTTAAACTGTAATCATTTACTATTGACTTTTCAATAAATATTTTCACCAAATTTCATTGACCTACCGTTTCTCCTTCTGGGTGATGCTTTTTCTATGCAATGCAGTATATAATTTTTATACTATTCGAAGAGTAACATACATAACGTGGGATTTGAATACGCTCCTTGTCTCTCGAACGAGCTCGATGAGACAGTTATTTTGATACATTGCCGAGTTATTTTAAGAAAACCGAAAATATACTAGACTTTCGGGAGTAATTTCAGCCTCTTAAAACGAGATTGAGTCGATAAGGAAAATATTTTCGAACATCCTTGGGTGTGGACTACTTGTTCACAAAGTTTCAAATTTTTTTGAATTTTCGTATTCGGGAAGTTTCCTTGTGAGTATTGCCAATGCTTTTATTTGAAAGATCAGTATCAAAAATCCCCGAATACAAATTTTCAGCATTCAGCTGGTAATAATTCCCAATACCCGACAGTTTAAACACCACACCTGGTATCGAAGTAAATCAACAAAGGCTGAAATAGGGAAAGAAACTAACTTATTATTAGTAAGCAGACTCGTCGTTAAAACAATATTCCTTATTACAAATTTACTTCTTTCTGTACCTACTTTCTGCAGTATAAACTGAATATAGTCATATATAAAGTCGAAAATTATATTCAGTTTCTGATAAAATATATTGTATTACAAAATAAATCCCAGAACACTTTATTCAATAAAATCTCATTGCCATTGAATACAGTAAACATAATACACATGTCATACAAAATTTAAAGACAAAGAGTAAATATACCGTAGGCGTACTCAATTGTCAAAACTTGCGATTTTCAACCATTTATCGGGAAGATATAGCATAGTTTACCAAAAAGTGAGACGAAAATTGGCTGTAATGAGAGTCAGCAGATTCCCGGATTTCAACGTAAAAAATGGGTCGAAAAACTTAAAGAAGTTTTATTTTTACTTAATGTACGGGCCAAAATACATATCATACCAACCCAAAACGATCTCTAGGTACCACAGAAAACCAAGGCGCAACCATTTTGTTGGATGCAGAGTGATTATAACATTTCCCTGGTGCGTTATTTCAGAATCAGAAATAAGAACACCATACGTCGGAGGATTTCCGAAAGAAACAGTGAATGCAGATGTCAGTGGATCGGTAAATGTTTTGCATAGCTGACAACTTTTATTAATGGTAAGGCCAGAGCGAGAATATTTCAAAAATATTTAGCCAGTGAACGTACATATTGTACAGATACGGGTGAGGAATGTGTTGATCACATTGAAAGCAATACTGAGGATAATAATACACCTTGTCTAATTTGTCTTTATATAGTAAACTCTGGTTACGGCGAACCTTCAGAGAGAACAGATTTTAGAACGTCACAAGTACGCAACAGCAGGAAAAGATAACATTGGCAGCGGAGTATGTTTTACATCAAGTCCATTATAACCTTAATGTACCGTATTTATCAATATTCTCACCTTCATTCTTCATTCCCTCTCCTGTTCCACCTGTAGATCAAAGTACTGCTTTTATGGAAATAGCGCTAGATATTTCCAATAACATGAAATAGATCCATTACCTCTGGGACACATCCCGCCACAGATGACCGAGAACACAGCGAGTTCCAAATAGAGATAGCTATATGCAAATCCAAAATAACAATGGAGCTCTACTGGATAAAGTTTAATATTTCAATCTACGTGTTGGCTCTAAGCTATAAAAAAGAATTTAGTATTGTACAGCAACTGGCACGTAAATTGGTAAACATTTGGCGCAGAGGGGCCTGGGCTATTTTAGATAAATTATTAAATCCTAACGAGAATCATTTGTAAGTAATGATAGAAGCATAACAAATTGACCCTAAAAGGACTACCTTATCTAAGAGCTATTTAACCATATTTCTAACAATTAGTAGATTTTTTGTGAACTAACTTATGGTGTTACCGGCAGTTCAATTACATTTTCGGTGTCACCGGAAATGGCATAAGAAAAGGATTATTTGCGGATTTCCTCGCGACACTTAATTCAAAATTCTAAACTATTAAATTTACAGTAGAAAAACAAGTGAACAATCAACTCCCGTTCTTGGATAGTTTAGTAACACTCAAAGAAATTAATTTGAACTGGGAGTAGGTATAGAAAATGGCCTAAATTCTCACAAAAATCCTTTAATAAATCGATGCTATACTTAACATCAATTTACGACTACTGATTTTATTCTATACGAAGTATAATTGACTAGTCTGAGTTGCAATATTTTGACATATCTTGTACCTGCAGTAAATTGACGCCTGCCTGATGATGAGCTGACTTGCTCGAAACCGGTAGCACCGATTTATTAAAGTTTTGTGAGAATTTAGACCATTATTGTACCTACACCCAGTTATGAATTACTCACACACCAGCTTGGATCGTTTAAATTAATTTGAAAATGAAGATGTTAATGGGTAAAATGAATTCATTCTTATTTTATATATTTAGCAGATTCTTTTTATTGTACCACTTTGTTAAGATATAATTCCAATGTAATTAAGAAGGTCAAGTGGTTGACGTCATTTTACAACTGAATTTTCATTTTGCAAGGTATTGCGTTTGCTTTTTTAATTGCGTTCCTCAATACCGTGGAGTGAATTTTACGAACTCTGGCGTCAATATTCTACACCAAAGTGCAATCGTGAAATTTATTTTGATACGTTCAAGAAAGGGTCTGTTTATACACTATTTTCGAGAATAACGAAAACAGAAATTTTCAGACTCTTGTGTTCGGACCCCTGACAGTAGAGTGTCTCAGCCGATTCTGGAACCTCCTCCTTGACCTTGACCATGCATCTGCATAGGTCAAGGTCAAGGAGGAGGTTCCAGAATCGGCTGAGACTGACCAAGGTCGAGCAACTCCCAAGGTCACGGGAATGCAAAGGTCAAGGTCAACTTTAAGTCCAGGACCGAGCAACCCCCAAGGACAAGGTCAATGCGAAGGCCAAGGCCAATGTCGAGATCAAGGTCAAGGTCAAGGTCAATGCCAAGGTCGGTGCCGAGGTCAAGGTCAGTGTTGAGATCAAGGTCGGTGTTGAGGTCAAGGTCAGTGTTGAGGTCAATGTCAATTTTGAGGTCAAGGTCAAGGTCAATCTTGGGGTCGTGGTCAATGTTAAGATCAAGGTCAATGTTGAGGTCAAGGTCAAGGTCAATCTTGGGGTCGTGGTCAATGTTAAGATCAAGGTCAATGTTGAGGTCAAGGTCAATGTTACCGGTGTCAGAGCGAATGAGGTCATTCTCGAGGTAAGGAGGGGGTTTCAACTAGTATATGATAACAATAGAGAACGTATGTTCGATACTAGAAGTTTGAGAACTAGAAGAATTAAGGAAGAATAAGATATTAAAAATGGGTGTTATATTAAGAAAAAAAATGAATAAGCGCGAATTATTCTTTAGTTTTTGAAATGGTTGATGCTGAGTCAATGGATTCCTCCAATATTCGTTGATACTGATCTGGAGCAGGAAGCAAATGAATCCCTTAGGGGGATAGTATTCAGTGACTGAAGATACGGAGGATGCATCAGTGATAGTATCAGTGACAGGGTAATTTGTCGAAGAGGGGGAGGGATCTCTTCTGGAGGGACGTTAGATGATGAGAAATTTTTTATGGGGACGGTAGTGTGAAGAATTTTTTATGGGGGACGGATTGCGGAAGAATTTTTTATGGAAGACGGCAGTGAGGAAGAATTTTTTATGGAGGACGTAGTGAGGAAGAATTTTTGTATGGGGGCGGTCTAGTGAGGGAGAAGAGCCGAAGAGGAAGAAGACGGGATTTTGATGATGATACGTTAATATTAGCGCAATATAGATAATATTCATGATTTGATGAATTTTAATTTCAATCATGTGCTAATTATGTATGGGAATAAATATAAATATTAGAATTTATGATTATTTGCAACGTACGGTTATTATTATTAATTTAGTGTTATTAAATTTAGTGTTATCAAGTTAATCGTTAATGTTATAATTACAATTGCATAATAAACATTGTGAACAGATTAAATTTCTATAATCTTCATAGCTCGACATAATTGAGTTTTTAGTCATATCTATTTTTCAATTCACGAAACTTCCGAAATGTTCTGTCCGCCTGAAACCAGTTAAAGACTTCAACTACTTCGGTTAAAAACCCGTGAGCGTCGTCCATTGAAACAGTTCAAGAGGGGATGGGAGGTTTTAAATGAGATGTCCCCTAATACGTTAATGGCCAGTTTCATTATTCTTGTTAGTAGCAAGTCGAATGTTCGAGGAGAATATTGTTGCAAGCAATTTACTCGTAGCGAGACAAAAAAATCGACAAATATTTTAACTTCTAGGTCGAGGGAAAGAATAGATCATGATAACGGATTTGGTGAAGTGTGAAGTGTGTTTAATGTGGAAAGGAATTGTTACAATCAAATATCCGACGTCTAATCACCACGGAAGTAAAGCATTTTGTAGTGATTGATGATGGAGTGAAAAAGAATATTGCCGCGTTTGGGGAAAGGATAGTAAGTTATCAAAATAATCTGATCGTCTCGTATGTATTGTCGATGTAGAAGAATCGCAAAAAAATAGTTAAAGAAAAAGTAGATAAACATTGATGGATAGTATTTTATTTGTGCATTAAGGCGTTAAAAAATTAATTTGGAATATATGGATTATACTATTTATTAAGCCAAGAGAAAAATCGTCGAAATAAAATCCTCTAATACTCGAAACAAAATTATAAACCCATGGAAGCCGATTTATATGTCTTGTATGAAATATATGGATGAAATTATAAGCAAGCTGAGTGAATTTCAAGAACGTAATTCAGGTGAAATTTAAGATTATTATTTTTTATTCATGTTATTGAAGTCTCTTTATGGTTTTAGATAGGACCCACAACAATCATTTTATTACTTGGAAAGTAAAGTATGACCACATACAATCAATGAGAGGTTCCAGTTATGTAGATATACCGCCAACAATAAGAAAAAGAAAGCTGTGAAAAATGTTTCAAAAATTCTGATAAACGCATGTTGCGCACTGGCTATTACTTCAGCTTTAAGGGAGCAGTTGGACTTCCACAAGAGTTTTTCCTATCCACATTTACGATACTGTCGGCTGATTTTTACAGATTTAACTATCCCCGTTAACTTAAAAAATATCACAAAATTTGAAGAAAAAAATACTCTGTATATTAATTTATTATGGTATAGAAGATATTTTAATGGTACTGTGAGAGTGACATGATATAGCGGGGCGTACATTTCACGAGCGGAAGAACCAATAAATCAACATTATTTATTACGAATTAGTGCGGAAGATGGAACTTCACTACTGTGTGGATTAAGATTTGTCCCGAGTGGTTTCACCACAGAAAGAAGTCACACGCTGCGACATCAGAAATATATTTGTGAGGTTGTTTAACTTTTTTACATGCGAAGAGAAATGCGCAGACATGAAAATGAAGATTGCAAAGCGGTTTAAGGCAGTATTTCCTGGTTTAAATTTGAAAACGAACAAGTATGGTGAGCAAATGCCCGAGAATTATTAAAATTAGACAAAATTTGAAAGGCAGTTAAGAATTCATTTTGTTGAGATACGCTGATTTCGAGGCCTATTAAAACCTATACCATATGTCAGAACCAGAACCCTGCAAACCTTGTCTGTTTAAATGTTTCGAACATGAACCATACTCCTTAGCGATATTATATAAATGTAGTTTTAATGAAAATTTAAGTACGTGAGTACATATCGCGGCAAAGAAATGCAGCTACATGCTTCGTCAAACAGTAGCGCTGGATGTAAAATTTTTGTATACAAATTATTAAGTAAAGTGGTAGAATGCGACCTTTAAATGATGAAGAGAGAGTAGAAGTTATGAAGAGGCAAAAGGTGTGTCATATTTTTTTGCGAAAAAGAAATATCGTCAGTTGTAGAGAAAGTATGGACCCATGATCATTCTGAGTGGTTTATACCGAGTGCAGCAATATGGACTGTAATATAAATTATATAAGAACCCCGATATATACCAATTATGATTTCATAATTTATCGGAATTACGCGATCGCACACTTGTTTGTAAAATCATTGCATGGAAAAAAAGAAAGAAATAAGATGTCATTGCGCAACATAAAGAGAAATACGGTCGTTTTTCGTAAAAAAGTGAATGTAGGTGATACAACTTGATTAATTGGTAAGAGAAGGAAAGTATTCTATATAGTTAAGATTTTTAGATTCGTTCGATTTATGAGTTCCTCTTTGGAGAAACTTTCATCTTATTTGCGACGGCGAAACAGTGTAAGAAGTTGCAAGATATTGTGGACCAAGGAAAAATTTGACAGTAATCGGCAGAATGAGAACAGAAAGGATATATTTCCATATAATTACGTTAATCTCATGAGGCCTCTCCTTACCTCGATGCCCGACCGACAAAGACGATTCCATGATATGTCTATCGGATAGCGACGATATGTGATGTATGATTATATCGAGCCATGAAAGGATTTGGAATTTATTTGGATGTAAATCCCTAGGGATTTACAGTGGATATATATGTACAATCGGACTGTTATTACTTGCAGATGTTTTCGAAAATTTTCGAAATATTTGTATGGATTAATTACAAACTAGATCCAGCCATACTTTACTTCACGGGATTAAGCTGGGATGCCACGTTAGCCATGACAGATATCATTTGGAATTACTAAGGATGTGGATATGTCAACCCCAGATTCTGTTTTTATGCCCTCATTTGTTCATTTTTTTAAGGGGGTGTATACGAGGTGGAGTAAGATCGTGTCGCAAAAGAAAGGAGATTGTCTAAACAACGCATTCTTACCAGGATTTAACTCTACAGAAGAAAAAATAATAACATATTATATTTTAGATGCGACGAACTTGTATGGTTACCGCAATGACGCGTTCCTACCAACAAGGAGAATTAAATGGTTGACAAGGAGGAATTACGAGAATGGGTACAAGCCCTAGGGGACGATGATGGAGAATAGGATTGTTTTCGAATTAGATTAGAATACCTACGAATCTTCAAGACCGGCACAATGATTTCCCTCTGTCCCGACACATGTTATTCCACCAAATTCGAAATATAGCAAATTGATTCCTAACTCCGCGAAATCAAACCATGTTATTATTATATAACTTTGAACACAATGTTGAATTAAGGTTTGAAATATGCGGGATTAGGCTGGGCCTTAGTTCTAGCAAAGTAAGTGGGTAAAAGAAGTACATCGGACTTAACACGATCAAAGAAATGAATCTACAACCAACGAATTCTCAAACAATTTTATTATAATTAATGTGTAAATAGTATATTTGGAAAACAATGGAAAATGTTTGAAATCGAGTAGGGATTATAAAATTAGTACGCATTGGGAAACTTATTCATAAAAGACTCGGAGCAGAGGATTACATTGCAAAACCAAATTTAACCTCTTGCAAGTATTTTGCGAATTCTAACCGCCATCGAATTATTAGCACAAGTAGGTAGAGTATGTAAAGCCTATTTACGTAGGTTTTACTATGCTTGACTAGCTAGGAGGGTAATGCTTATGATTCTTTATTGCTTTTTGAAGCCGTTATATGAGCAGATTTTCGCTGCTAATACGGATACAGATTTCATTAATTATATGCGTGAAGAATATAACGTTTTATAATGATATAAAAAAAAATTAAATTCGGTTTGACACTTCGAATTTCGCGGAACAAAAGGTACATAGGATACCTCGCGGTTACCTAGACTGGACGCATGAGAATGAATACGCTGGTGGGGATTATTGAAGTTTCTATATGGGGTACGGTGCTAAGCCTATTGTGTGAAATGCTCAGCAAGACAGTTAAAACGGCGAAAGGAGTTAAGAAATATGTTATTGATAGAAAATTATGGTTTACGATTACAGAATGTGTGGAAGATGACGGGAACTATTATGAGAAGAATGTATTGTTTACGTCTGACTTGCATACGATGTATACGAATTACGGAATAAAGTTGTCTTTCTCCTAAGATGAAAAACGTTAGATCCTCCCTGATAAAAAGTATACCTTAGCTTTGGGTCATCACAAAATAGAAGAGATAACGCGGGAAGAAAAACTTACAAAAAATTAATTTAGATGATTGTAAACTTTGAATAATATTTTAACAATAATTTCTCTTTAATATAATTTTTGGTTATACCTATATCTATTTATTATTTATTAAGTAGTAATTGTATGCAATGTACCGTATATTTTATAAATAAAATTATAAAAAATATGTCCTATTGTTAATTAAGTCAATACATTATCTTTAGATATCCAGGAATGTGACGAATAAGGCATACGAGCCACTTAACAAAAACTTCATCCTTTCTTTCGACGTATAATTTTTCAAAACCAAAGTAAAACATCGGGATATTTAACTCTAGGATATTGATACTTTGAATAATATCAAACACTAATTTTATCAATATTAATTTTTGGCTAATCTACTTATATTATTTATTATTTATAGGAGTTAATTGTATGCAATGTAAATAGAATATTTATTAAATAAAAAATATGTCCTATTTTTAATTAAGTCATACATCATCTTTAGATATCCAGGAATGTGCGAATAAGGCATTACCGAGCCACTTAACCAAAAACTTTATCCTTCTTTCGACGTATAATTTTTTCAAAACCAATTAAACATCCGGGAAATTTATTTGAGATTTGTTAACCTTTGAATAATATTTTAACATAATTTTTATTTAATATTAATTTTTGGTAATACTTCTATTATTTCTTATTTATAATGTGTAATTGACGAATGTACATAGCATATTTATTAAATAAAAATTATATAAAAATTATGTCCTATTTTAATTAAGTCAATACATTATCTTTAGATATCCAGGAATGGGCGAATAAGCATACCGAGCCACGTAACAAAAACTTTATCCTTCTTTATGACGTATAATTTTTTCAACCAAGTAAACCATCGGGATATTAACGTTCATCAATTCTATTCGTAGAATCCTCCAAGATATTTTAATGTTTGAGAATCTTGCAATAATATGTTCTGGGAAGGGATTTTGAATTTTTCTCAACAGTAAATATTTCGTTTGTCAGTTTGGTGTTATACATTTTTGACAAATACCATGCCTGTATTTACTTAACGAACGGGCCTCAATTTAAATTTAGAAATGCTTAGGATCAGCAACCTAATATTGCTATAAACCTCTTTCAAAAGGTATTTAGCCATTTCTTTGATTAAACTGCGGCAGGCTGTATCTGTATGCTGTGCACTGTATTATTGTAGTTGTAAACACGTTGTGCAATATATCAACCAAACGGAATTACGTTAAACTAAATTCTTTCCACATCTTATTTTTAAGCCGTTCTATTGAAAACGTTCTACAATGGAACTTTTTTAAATTAGAATAGGTACTATAGTGATTTATATTGTATTCGATCATAAGGTTCTTGAAATGCGTATTATAAAATTCTTTTCCTTGATCCCGCTTTGAATATTTCTCGGAACATTTTTTTTCCGTGAAGAGTATAGATTCCATCGCTTTTCGCCGCCTCGTTCGAAGTTTTATGTTTATCGGAATTCGCCCAAGCAAATTTGGAAAATTGCGTTAATGCATACGAAAATATATTTGAAATTCTTATCTCCTTGGCGTAAGGTATCAATCTCAACCAAATCTATTGTAAAATAGGTCGCGGTTAAACCTTTTATTATAACTCGCAGTTCGAAAGAAATCTCTTACGGGCAAGTTTGTGTATTTCGTTCTTACCAAATCCCTCTAACTGATGACATTTCATTCGACTACCACAAGTTTACATATACTGGGACTACTTGTTTTTGGCACAGCTTTGGCCCATGTACTTTAATATAAATTTTGGCACCTTTCTTAAGACACGCGGTTTCGTCGAGTCGAATTCTTACATCGATGAGAAGCGATGTTAAGGACCTTGTGGAATACTAGGACATTAACTATTTTTTCTTGCGTATAAGTTTACTTACATATATATAATAGTACTTTTAGATTTCGATTGCATATAAGCATTCGACGCACTACTAATGGTACCATCACTGAATATTGAATAAAATATATTCGCGGGAAGTCTCGCGCGCACTTTAATACCTTTTTTATTTTAGGATGTTTGAGGAAATCCGTAAGAACATCATCCCATCAAATGTTTTTTTATTGATCTGTTTATGTATATGTTCTACCAAATTTATCTATGTCACGTTAGCTACGTCGGCACAGCTTACATTAACTAATTAACAACCAAGGCCTGAAGACTCTTCTTATAACGTAATAAACTGAACTACTAATTAATACTTTGGACTCCTTCAGTTCTCAATTATACGCCAAGATATCATACCATGTCCAGTATGACCAGCATTTTCCGATGCAATAAGCAGTTTCAACCTATCGCACAATTCGTTGGCATTCTCGTCCCAGTATTTATATTCAGTATTGCTCCTCGGTACACCGTCTTTCTCAGAGGAAACTTATTTCGGAGTCCCAGACCATCTTCCAAGTTAGAAAGTCACCAAACTTCAGGTTTTTTTTTTCCTTGTATACTAGGTTTAATAATTGTCGTGTATTTAGCAATTTTCTGCCGCATACTTTCTGTCGGATTGTAATCGACTCGGATGACGGCATTTGTATCATTAAGGATGAATTCGTAATCTTAGCATCCGCATATGAAAACATTTCCGCGGTTTCTTTTTGAAAAGTAATCCCAATAAACCCTTAG